>CM060353.1:51354404-52672220 GCA_030545235.1 Helianthus tuberosus
GAGATAGCAACGCGCAGTGGCGGAGACTGTTTAACAACGCGTTTTAAAGGTGTAGTAACGGCGTGACCAAAACTGTGACAACTCGAGTTTCCAAGATTCCATCTTCGCATTAATTGCACGTTAATTGTTTATGTTGTTTGTTTTCACGACTTGTTTGTTTTGCAACTGTGCACATTTGTAAAACGTTAAATCGTATTGCGATTGATATTTTATAATTGGGGTGCATTATATTTGAGTGTATGATAATAGTGTAATTTGTGTTAATTGGTGTTGTATAGTTTAATATGGATCATTGGCCCAACACCCCTGCTCATACGAAAACACCCCCTGTGAAATCACCTACTCATGAAAACACCTTGAGTGTTTTCGTCCACCTTGTGACCGACGAAATCAAAATGGGCTTTATGCCCAGTAGTGAATCACTTAGATATACATTCTGATCACAACCTTTACGAGGAGTTATATTCGGCAAACCCTAGACACCTATCGCTCTCTCTCTCGTTTTTCTTTGAAACCCGACGGCTGCCCTTCCATTGTTCGAAGCCAGATCTCTGGTTGATCATTTTGAGTCGGTAAGTGACTTTCAAAATTAGTTGTTTCAGATCTGATTATATTGTTATGTTGTTGCTTGTGTTCATGAAAGGTTTGGATATGATTGATCAGTTATGTAACTGTATGCGAAACATGATAGGGTGAGTGATTAAGTATGATATGAATGTGGTCAGGATTTGAAAACGGATTAACATGCCGGTAGTGTTGATTATTTGATATGATTATGTTAATTGACTGGATGATATACGTATATATGCTTAATGGTTGAACTGGATGATGATTCTGTTACATGACACATAGATGATGCTTTAGTGTGATGATGGAATAAATAAATGGCAGCCATGTGTTAGGAAATTTTGATCTCCTCTTACATTGTACACATCCCAATCACATCATCACGTTGTCAGATTTGTCATAAGTGCTTGTGGTCTTTGTGTTGGCACATGATAGTTAAATATTGTTTAATAATAAAGAAATGGCTATGTTAGTTAGACTTATAGGGTATTATGATGATGTGCATGGCATGTGACTGTGAAACTCAATGTATGACAAAAGCTTCAGTTTGGTCGAGTATGCGTAGTATGAGTTTGTTGACTTCAAGAGAAAGCATAATTTAATATTTGTAGTGGTAGCTAGTTTAGAGGTTGTGGTGTTATTCGTAACCTGCTGTTGTTGATAATGATGCTACCAACGAAAACACAAGGTGTTTTCGTCACACCTTATGCCCAACGAAAACCCAAGGGATTTCGGCCCAATTCAAGTTGATTTCGGCCCAACTGTTTACTCTGTTAATTAGTTAAATCTGTTAGTTTGTTAATACTGGTAACTATCAACTATGTTTAGTCTGTTAACTGAGTCAAGTTATTAACTCTGTTAACTATATTAATTCTGTTAAGTTATGCTACTCTAATAAACCTGTTAACTCGGTTGGGTATGTCAATGGATAACTATGTTGGAATTAACTAAGAAAGCTCTTATGTGAAACATGAAGTTGCATGAGTTCGATTTACTGTTTACATGATACAAGATGCTAACTGCTAAGCACACTCTGTGTTATACTGTGATGTTAGTTGCATGCGAATCATTGCGAACATGAACTGACTGTGTGTAAATGCATTACCTTAGGCCTTGATTGATTGATTGTTTGCGAGCACATAGTTAGCATACCGAGCAAACCAAGGTGAGTTCACATTTCCAAGGCATGGGATTCCCGGTGGGTTGGGAATGGTATTGATGGAATGGTATTGATAGATATGATAGACTTACGTAAAACCTACGTAAAACACTAGACTACTTACCATCGTCCTCAGGTTTCGAGGGACACTTACGTAAAACCTACGTATACTTGTGCTTACTACTGTCCTCAGGGTTCGTGGGACACTTACGTAAAACCTACGTATACTTGTGCTTACTACTGTCCTCAGGGTTCGAGGGACACTTACGTAAAACCTACGTATACTTATGCTTGCTACTGTCCTCAGGTTTCGAGGGACACTTTACGTAAAACCTACGTAAACCTCACGCGTACCACTGTCCTCGGGTTAAGAAGGGCACTTACGTAAAACCTACGTAAACCTCGTACGTATTCCTGTTCTCGGGTTAAGAAGAACAATTATGGTTACAACTAGTCTAGTATATACAACATGGGAAGCCCCCACCAATTGAACATGCAAAACGGCTTAGTTAATAACGCGTAGTGATGCAACGACCTTACTTACTGTGAACTCGCTCAACTAGTTGTTGACTCTCTGTTACATGCCTTGCAGGACCATAGGTACCCATGGAGCTTGCACGGGAGGCGCGGTCGTTGTGGGCACGGATTGTGGGTGTTATGATAAACTCTTTTATGACATTTCGACTTAATACTTATGTTGGGTTTTTACATTATTGCTTCCGCTACACACTTGTTTATGTTTGGTTTTGAAAACACCTATCGTATTGATGAATGACATTTACTATTTATTTATATGTTCAATATGATTGGTGGCTTGATCCTGGTCATGTCACGCCTCCAAGCGGTGGTACTCCGCGTGTGGATTTTTGGGGGTGTGACAGATTGGTATCAGAGCCATTGGTTATAGTGAACTTGGTTTTAATAAGGGAAAAAGTTTTTGTTAAAACCAGACTATAACCTGAACAGTGCTCAACGATCCACAACGACGCTTCGCTCCACGTGCAAGACTCAACATCCTAGGTAATATGGTATATGTTTTATTGCCTACATGCTAGATTACATAGAACTTTGCTCATGGTATGCTTAGATACACATAACCCCTATTGCTTGAGAATACTTGTGTGCTCACTCTCTTCTGTCATCGCACTATTCGCGAACCTCTCTTACTTATGTTATCTTTGCTATGAAGATCATGGCTGGACGTATCAACATGACACAAGCCCAGTTGACGGCTCTCATTAACGAACAAGTTGCTGCGGCACTTGCAGCCGCACAAGCAGGAGGTATACCCTGCAGTTGTAACTCACACTAGGATCTTTAGATCCTACACTCCTAAACCAACTCTTGTGTTTAATCATGTCCTGATTCTTACCCAACAGGTCAACCACCTGTTTGCACCTTCAAGACTTTCATGGAATGTCGTCCTACTACCTTCAGTGGCACGGAAGGAGCAGTTGGACTCCTCCATTGGTTTGAAAAGCTCGAGTCCGTTTTTGAGATGTGTGAATGCCCTGAGGCTCGCAGGGTGAAGTACGCCACTGGTACTCTAGAAGGCATTGCGCTGACTTGGTGGAAGGCGCAAGTTCAGATGTTAGGGTTGGCAGTTGCTAACGCCACCCCCTGGAACGATTTCAAGGAATTGATCAAAGAGGAATATTGCAGCCGTGATGACATTCATAAACTGGAAGTAGAGTTTTACAACTTGAAGATGACGGGGTCAGAAATTGAAGCGTACACCAAAAGGTCAAACGAGTTAGCTATTCTGTGTCCTACCATGGTAGACCCTCCCATTAAGCGCATCGAACTGTATCTCAAGGGTCTAGTGCCAGAAATTCAAAGTCACGTAACCTCAGCGAATCTTGGCACCATTCAACAGATTGTCAAGTTAGCTCATCGCCTCACCGACCAGGCAGTGGAACAGAACAGGCTGCCTAAACGTATCAGTGCTACTACTACTGCTACCACTTCAGCTACTCCTGCTACTCCCAGTGACAACAAGCGGAAATGGGAGGGGGATTCCAGCAAGGGTTCAGCTACGGTTCAGTCTCAGGTTCAGCAGCGAAAGACTGATAACTACCAGAGTCCCAGTCAGCAGTCATCTGGTAGTCACGGGCAGAGAGTTTATCGAGGAAATCACCCAAGGTGCAACAACTGTAACAGACACCACAGTGGCCAGTGCAACAAGGGTCGTTGTCAGAGGTGTCTCAAGATGGGTCATGAGGCCAAGGATTGTAGGAGCCCACGGCCTGTAACTCAGAATCAGCAGCAGCAGCAAACGCAGCAGAACCAACAACAGGGTAACAAGGGATGTTTTCATTGTGGTGCAGAAGGTCACTTCAAGAGACACTGCCCCCAGTTAAACCGAAACCAAAACAAGAACAACAACAATAATCAGGGCAATGGGAACAACAATGGGGGAAACAACAACAACAATGGTGCTAGGGGTCGTGCATTTGTGATTGGTCAGGGTGATGCAAGGAACGATCCTAATGTGGTTATGGGTAAGTTTCTTCTCGACGACTTTTATGTTACTGTATTATTTGATTCGGGTGCGGATACCAGTTATATGTCTCTGAAAGTTAGTCAAATGCTTAAACGCGCACCAACACTTTTGAACAACAAACATGTCGTAGAGTTAGCTAACGGTAAAAGTCTAGAGGCCACACACGTAGTTCACGGTTGTAATCTTATCCTCGCTGGTCATAATTTCTCCATCGATCTCATTCCCATAACTCTGGGTAGTTTTGACATTGTCATTGGTATGGATTGGTTATCTCAACAACAAGCGGAGATCCTATGCAAAGAGAAGATCATTCGCATTCCCCGTTCTGGCAAAGAACCTCTCGAAGTTCAAGGCGACAAGAGTGGTGTCGTGAGTGGCATCATCTCCTTCTTGAAGGCTCAGAAGTGTTTGCGAAAGGGCCACACTGCTATATTAGCACTCGTTACAGATACATCGACGAAAGAGAAGAAGTTAGAGGATATTCCAGTTGTACGCGACTTTCCTCAAGTGTTTCCTGAAGAGTTACCTGGGTTACCGCCTCATCGCTAGGTTGAATTTCAGATCGAGCTAGCTCCAGGAGCAACACCCATAGCTCGAGCACCTTATCGCTTAGCTCCAACTGAACTGGAAGAACTGTCTAAGCAATTGCAAGAACTTTTGGAAAAGGGTTTCATACGTCCTAGCTCTTCGCCCTGGGGAGCTCCAGTATTATTTGTGAAGAAGAAAGACGGTACCTACCGCATGTGCATAGATTACCGCGAACTGAACAAGGTGACCGTGAAGAATCGCTATCCTCTTCCACGCATCGACGACTTATTCGACCAGTTGCAAGGGTCGAGCTATTACTCGAAGATTGACCTGAGGTCAGGCTATCACCAACTGAGAGTCCGGGATGAGGACGTCTCCAAAACAGCATTCAGAACTCGCTACGGCCATTACGAGTTTTTGGTCATGCCATTCGGGCTAACGAACGCACCTGCGGTTTTCATGGATCTTATGAACAGGGTGTGCAAACCTTATCTTGACAGTAATCTTCTGGCACAAGTATATATTTGTTTCCCTTTGACGGTGGGAAGGGTCCCATAAAGTTGAGTCCCCATACATCAAATATTTCACAAACAAGAATGCCATTTTGTGGCATTTCGTTTTTGGAAGAAATATTACCTGTTCTTTGGCAAGCGTCACATGTCTTGACATGACTTTGGGCGTCTTTATAAATGGTCGGCCAATAAAATCCTGAATCAAATACCTTTCGTGCGGTACTAGGGCACCATGATGTCCTCCGTATGGACCTTCATGACAATGGCGGAGAATTCTTCTTGCTTCGCTACCATGTACGCATCATCGGATGAGTTGGTCGGCACACATTTTGAAAAGATAAGGATCTTCCCAAAAATAATGCTTTACATCAGCAAAGAATTTCTTTCTTTGATGATGTGGCCAACCTTTTGCGACTATACCACTAGCTAGGTAGTTAGCATAGTCGGCGTACCATGGTTCTTCTCTGTATTCCACCATTTCTAGAGACTCCGTTGGAAATTTTTCATTGATTTGCTCGTCCCTGGTTGCCTCCAAAGCTGGGTCTTCTAAGCGTGAAAGATGATCTGCTGCAGTGTTTTCTGATCCTCTTTTGTCTTTGATTTCAATATCAAATTCTTGGATGAGTAGAATCCACCGAATCAAACGTGGTTTAGCATCCTGTTTCTTGAAGAGATATTGAATGGCTGCATGATCTGTATAGACTATTGTTTTAGAAAGAACAAGATAAGAACGGCATTTATCAAAAGCAAATACCACAGCTAGTAATTCTTTTTAAGTTGTTGTGTAATTTTCTTGTGCATCGTTAAGTGTTTTACTAGCATAATAAATTGGGTGAAAATGTTTTTCTTTTCTTTGTCCCAAGACAGCTCCAACTGCAAAGTCACTTGCATCACACATGATTTTGAAAGGGAATTTTCAATCAGGCGCTATCATGATAGGTGCATTGACTAGCATTTCCTTTAGGGTTAGGAATGCTTGATTGCAATCCTTGTCAAAGATGAAAGGGGCATCTTTTTCAAGTAATTTTGTTAGAGGCCTTGAGATTTTAGAAAAGTCTTTGATAAACCTCCTATAAAATCCGGCATGCCCTAAGAAACTTCTGATAGCTCTAACGGAGGATGGGGGTGGTAATCGAGAAATCGTGTCTATTTTGGCTCGATCAACCTCCATTCCTTCGCTTGAGATTTTGTGACTGAGTACTATTCCCTCCGTTACCATGAAATGGCATTTTCCCAGTTAAGGGCGAGGTCAGTTTCCTCACATCGGGATAGCATTCGTTCAAGGTTATCGAGGCATTGGTCGTATGAATCCCCAAAGATAGAAAAGTCATCCATGAAGACTTCCATTGTCTTTTCTATCATGTCATGGAAAATGGCTACCATGCAACGTTGAAAGGTTGCGGGGGCATTGCATAGACCGAATGGCATGCGTCGATAAGCAAAAGTTCCATAGGGACATGTGAAGGTTGTCTTCTCTTGGTCTTCGGGTGCTATCGGGATTTGAAAGTAACCTGAAAAACCATCCAAGAAACAATAAAATTTATGACCGGATAATCTTTCTAACATTTGATCAATGAAGGGCAAAGGAAAGTGATCTTTCCTTGTTGCTTCATTTAATCGTCTATAATCTATACATACTATCCATCATGTGACGGTTCTCGTTGGTATTAATTCATCCTTTTCGTTAGTTATTACCGTCATACCTCCTTTCTTTGGAACTACTTGGACAGGACTTACCCAAGGACTATCAGAGATAGGAAAAATAAGCCCGGCGTCAAGTAGTTTGATGACTTCGTTTTTAACCACTTCTTGAACATTTAGATTTACTCGACGTTGTGGTTGTATTACCGATTTGTAGTCATCATTCATTAAAATTTTGTGCGTGCACATGGAAGGACTTATTCCTTTAATATCTACAAGCTTCCAAGCGATCGCATTTTTGTGTTTTTTCAAAAGTTTAATTAATTTTTCTTTTTCTAAACTACCTAATTTAGACGAAATAATTACAGGTAATTTACCATCTTTGTCTAGAAAAGCATATTCCAAACCTTTCAGAAGTTCTTTGAGTTCAAGAGGTGGGTCGTTAGGAGACTCCTTATTTGGTTGCTCATTTTGATCAAGAACTTTGAAAGTTTGTTCTATGGCGACCTCTTCTTCAACAAAGTGGTCAATCTTTTCACTTGTATCGGGTGGTTCATCTTCATCTTCAATTAGGGGGTCATTATTGCCGAAAGGATATTTCATTGAACGCTCAATATCGATGCTTCTTTCAAATGCCCCTAATTGAATTGATAGATTGTTGTACTTCCGGTTTTTCAAAGCTTCGTGGGTTTTTACAAAAGGTCGTCCCAACACTAGAGGAGCGCCATCGAGGATGACAAAGTCGGTTGGGATTACCATTTGATTTGTTTGAACCAAGACATCCTCAACTACACCAGTTGATTTTATTACTTTTCAATTAGATAGAAAAATGGGTATTTGAAGTAGAGAAAAATCACTAATACTTAATTTTTCGAAAATGTAGTTGGGCATTATGTTAACACAAAGATCTTTATCAATTGTGACATTACTAATAAATGAATTTTGAAAAAAACATGGAACCGGTGTAATGTTGATTTCAAATGGGTCTTCTTTTATTAGCGAGGTTTGATCATTAGTTAACTTAATGCTTACCGTTTTGTCAATTTTAGTGTTAGAGTTTAACTCTTTTAAAAACTTAGCATGAGTGGGTACTAAACAATGATTTTCAAAGGAAGGTGACAAGAGATTAATTTCTTCAAAAATAGACTCTTCTTGAATTTTAACGTTAACGGACTCACCTTTTTCGTTGTTTAACTCATGTATTGGTTTTTCACTTATTTGTTCTTCCATTTTTACACTTTCAACTATCTCTTCTTTATTTAATTCCTCTCTTGCGCGGTGTAAGGACCTACAAAAATGTCCCAAAACGACCCGTAAGTGAAAACCCGGACCCCTGAAACCCTAATCCATAACAAAAATCAAGAAAAACAGATTTTATGGTTTCACACGGGCCGCGTAAACCTTAAGGTAAGGTTACGCGGGCCGCGACAACTCATAAAAACTCCGGATCAGCTAACAGGCCATGTGTCGACCACCTGGCAAACCTACTCGTGACACCGTAGCCCTAGTCTACGAATAGATGGCCCTCGCTGGCCGCGTAAGTGTTAAGTATGGGTTTACGCGGGCCGCGTAAAACCCATATTTCAGCTATAAATTGCTTGGATCATGGCATGTTCATCTGTGTCGAAAATATTAAGCAAAAACGAAGTTCTACTGCTCGAAATCACAATTTCCATTAGGGAGGCGCTGCTACGATACAGGGTATTAACTCGATCGCTGCTACGATTCAATGTTCGATCGATTGAAACTATCCGATGGATGTTTAAGTGTTGCCCACATTAGGGCTATACTTTGTCATTCGTTGTGAGGGTTTTAATCTCGTGAGTTATCGTAAATGTTGTATTAGTTACTGACCTAGTTCGTGTGCATTGTTATTTAAACTAGGTTATCAGGCTTATCAGTAGGCTAAACTCTGCCCGTTTAAATCTGCAATGTGAGTCATTCTCTTTTTATCAATAATGTTTTACAATACTCCAATCATTTTCAAAAGTTATAATTACAGGGATTAAGTCATGGTTATCTTGAATCACTGGCTAGTGGGGTATTGTGCACATTACTAATTTCTCACGGTTAGGCTAATAAATCCTAACAGTGATAATCATCACTACTTGGGTGAAAGGAACCAATAGTGGTATGACCATCGTCACCAGGAGGTGACACGGCGCCAGATAAAAATAAGATAGTAGCCATTGTAATCGCTCTTATGCTGTAATTTATAACTATGTGTCGTTTTATTTAACCTGAATGACTCGCCAGTATTTTCCCGCTGATAAAATATTTTTAAAACATGTTTCAGGCGACCTGCTGTGAATCAAGGAAAACGTGCTACGGAGCACTAACAAGCTTGAAGAGGTGGCTCAATTAAATAAATAAACATGTTTTGTAAAACAGGGAATTTCCTTGCGAAATTCCTCTATTGTAAAATACGGGGTTTGTCCCAGCTTATATAATAAAATAATCGAGCATTTTCAAGTTTAAAAGATCCTGTAAATCTTCCGCTGTCAACTCAATTAATAGATACCACGGGATTTCTGTCCCGCGGCTCCTGGACCGGGTAAAACCGGGACGAGGGCCGTGACATGCGGGACTCCTCTTCCCTTGCGCGAGATTCTTTTATGTAACGCTCGATAGTTTTAAGGTGTTCTAGTATCCTATCGGTTACGTCGGCGATAGAGTAAGGATCGGGATTTTCAAAGCTTGAATCCGGATGTTCGATCCTTGGTTCCTCATAGTACTCATATGAAGTAGATGGTTCACACCATTGTTCTTCATTGTAAGTATATGATGGATAAGGGTCGTAATTTTGTTCTTCATAATACTCACATGAGGTGGGTTGTTCACGCCATGGTTCCTCATAATAAGTATACGAAGGTGGTGGCTCATATCTTGGTTCCTCAAAGTATGAGTATGAAGGCTCATACCTTGGTTCATCAAAATATGAGTATGAGGGAGAAGGTTCATACCTTTGGTCTTCATAGGATGCGTATGAAGTTGATGGCTCGTACCTGGGCTCCTCATAGTAGGTGTATGAAGTGGATGGTTGAAATAAGTCACAATATTGTACCGAGTGCGGGTTTCCACAATTAGTGCAATAGTCTTCCCTATAATCATCCTCCTCATAGGTGTTGTTGTAGCCTCCTGAGTATTGATCCATAAGAATCACTCAGCAGACCACAACAGAGTCTCGAGACCAGAAAACAAAAATAAAAGCGGAAATAGAGGCTGGACATGGCCCTGTGTTCAGTGAGCACGGCCCCTGTCACACCCTGGCTTTGTGGAAGCGTGGTTAATTTGGTGTGACTTCTTAATACCATAGCTTAATCATAACAAAGCTATATGATAATAAAACCATGCAAGATCATCCATAGATTTAAGTTTTAAAACCGAAGTAACATAACATTGTCTTAGGGACTACAACACCATAACATAAAACATTGTTTTGAAAGGCATAAACATCAACATGAATAAAACGCAGTTTAAGATTTGTGACTCGTCCAGGAAAAAGTCACATTTCCTAAACCGGGATGACCTCGGAACCCATATGCAGCGGGAAAACATAACATACCGCACCAGATCTTTAATTCCCTGAAATACATGTAAGTTGAAAAAAAATCAACAATAATGTTGAGCGAGTTCATGTGTAAGTGAGTAAATAAACCTGTGTATGTATAAAAATCCTGGTATGTAGCAAATAAGGAAAAAGAGATCACCAATGGTTTGCAAGGCCATTGATATGTGTGAAGTGCAAGAAGGAAGACTCAAACCTAGCAGATTTATGCGTTGGGTACAAAGTCACCCCGAGGTCCGTTCTGTGTTGGGCCTGGGGTTGGGCTCGCTACACCCAAATAGATCTACCGCTCCTGCCCCTCGGTCCTACCTTGAGGATTAATGGCCTCAAGTTTCTGCCTACCCACTCACATGATCTGAATAATGATAACCCTCCTTACGCTAACCATACCATGTAAGAATTATTCGTAATCATAGTAACATGTATTTAACCCCCGCAGTTTAGAAAACTGAAAACAGTTAAGAGAAAAGGGGGACATGAACTCACAGTGGTGCGTCTCTACCAAGTATATCTCCTGATCAAGCAGCTGTGCGACGACCTACACGTACTAAGTCTATCAGACGGACGGACGGCCGTGCCTTAGCTTAAGGTTTAAGTTTTTGGGAAATAGTTAGACAACTATTTCGTGTTTATATTTTTGTAAATACTTGGTAATTATTCTCCTTCCCAATGATGGGGGATTTATACATGTGCGTTCGTATTATTCTGGGATCGTTATCATTTGGTAATATTATTTTTACCCTAAAAATAATATTTGTATAGTTCACAAAATAATCATAAAAATTCACAAGTGTTGTTACTAAATATATACTAAATATATATCTTAGCAAGTTTTTATTTTGTGAAAATCCCACCTCCTATGTTTTGTAAATAAGTCGTGGCGAAATCTATAATTCGAAAACACGTTAAAAATGTATTTCTAACACTTGTAGTGAAAATATTTCTAAGTGTTAGGTTTTTGGAAAAATTTCGCCAGAGTTTCCTCTGTAACTGGAGGTGGCCACGCTTTCAAGCGTATCATTTTCTTTTACAAATCAAACCAACAATTTTCTCATTCAATCAATAAACATTATTCAAACCATCAAACTAGTCAATATAGATGTAAATCGCAAAAATACATGAACTTGTGATTTATCCAAAATATGAAGTAAATCCCATTACTTTTAGTGGATCTTTTGTATAAATCAATCCGGTTTCGTAAAAGTCTCATTTTTAACGAAATTCTATCTTTACAACTTCTTGTCAACATTTACAAAAATAGTTCTTTGTCGAAACTTAGTGTTACACAAGTGTTTACACACTTGTGTGTTTACTAAAATCACTTTTGGTTATGTAAGATCCGTCTTTAAAAGTATGTTTTCTCTTGACACGTGGTCCTTTGAAAATACCGCTTGTAGATCCGTAGATCTACTAGTTTTAAACACTATTTCGTAAGTAAAATCGTTTTTACACAAGTTCAAGTTTCTCGTGTGGTAGAGTTTCATCACTTAACCCTTGTTACACTTAAACAAGCTCTATGTCATGATCCATGATCATGACCAATCCGGGTTAAACAATGATCCGAGCTACCACAACATAGATCGGCACTAAATAATTACACAAAACAAATCCTACATGATTTACACAACCCTTGTGCTATTAACCAACATTTTTAGCATTTTTAGTAGACTTTTTCATATCATTTTGTATGTTCATGAATTTTAACCGTCATATATCGTTTTAACCACTTTAAAATAGAGCGAGAGTGTGTTTCAAGCAACTTACTACTAGCTCTAGGCTAGGGAAGATTCTAGTCGAAAAATGCGTGGATAAAAGCAATGAGAAGAGGTCCTTCGCGTTCCGAATGCACCAAGCTTCCTTATGTGAGACCCTTAACACTTGTATACCCTTGGAATAGCTTGATCAAGACTCGAAAATGGATGGGTGTTATAGGGGGTGTTCGGCCGAGAGTTTGGGAGAGAGGGAGAGAGTGTGCTCAAGTGTTGTGAGTTGTGGTGAAGTGTTAGTGTGTTATGTTATGAACTTATAGACAATTGATAGGATCATTATCCAAAGGATTATGTGTCTAATAGATATTAGACACTAGTGATTATTATAATCAAAATAGGACATGGGTGTCCCCCAAGGGGACCGAATTCGTTGGAGGGGGGGGGGGGGTTCTTAGTTAGTTTCCAACGATTAGTTAGCTATTAGTTAAGTTAAGTGTGGAGGTTAACTCGGTTATTAGTATGTTATGCGTTATAGCGGTGTTAGGGTATTCAGGGACCCTAACTGGCTCAGAAAAAGAAAAACAATGTTGATGGCAATATTTTTATGTTCTGGGTAACGTCCGGTTGTTCGGTTGGATAGTGATCCGTTAAAGTGCTTAACAAAGCTTTAAAGTGTCGTTATTATTATTTCTACTGACACAACTTATTCCTGACACTTTGGAAAGTGTCTAGTAATGTTTTTCTCATGTTTTGGCACTTTATTAGGTAGCTAAATGCTGAATTTTTATTTAAAGTGCTGAATTTTTGTACTTAGAGTACGTTTTAGGCACATCCGGTCACTGTAATCTCATTCCTAGTGACGCAGTTCTACAACCCTTATATCCCTACACTCACCACTAGTGTAGCAAACTATCTCAGGCTCTTACAGGCCTTAGAGGCAGTACCTGCCTGGTGCTAGTTATGACAGCACGTTTAATAGGTTATCCGTTCATTGTGCTACTGTGCTTTTGGTGCATCAAGGTTGTCACAAAGGTGCTGTAAGCAAAACATGGAGTGACAGCAAGTAAAGTATGATGCAAGTAAGTACATGTATCAGCATTCAAGTAGCAGTTTATCCACAAGTTCAAGTAAGCACAGTAATTAAGCAGTAATTAATTATTAATTAAGTCGTATGGATACCTGGTTTAGTGAGGGTTGTCACATTCTCCCCCCGTTAGAAAAATTTCGTCCCGAAATTTTAAGTTCTGCTTGTAGATGCAGGGTTCTTAGGAAATAGGTGGGGGTATTTCTCTTTCATCCGGTCCTCACGCTCCCAGGTGTATTCAGGACCATGTCTGGCATTCCAACGAACTTTGACGAGCTTGACACTGCTCCGGCGGGTCTTGTTTACTTTCCAATCCGTAACCTCAACAGGTTCTTCAATGAAGTGGAGCGTGTCGTCAACATGAATCTCGTCGGTGGGAATGGCAATGGTATCTTGAGTTGGACTCTTCTTCAGGTTGGATACATGAAATGTATCGTGAACTCCATTCAGCTCGACAGGTAAGTCCAGCTTGTATGCTACTAGTCCTATTCTTTCCAAAATTCTGAAAGGGCCAATGTAGCGCGGATTTAACTTCCCACGCTTTCCGAAGCGTGCCACACCCTTCCAGGGTGAAACTTTCAATAAAACCATATCTCCAACTTGGAATTCCAAGTGTTTCCGGTTTGGATCTGCAAAGGCCTTCTGTCTTTCGCGAGCTGCTTCGATGCATTTTCGAATCTGCGTAATCTTGTCTGTCGTCTCTTGGACGATTTCGGGACCAACAAGCTGCCTATCACCTGCGTCAGCCCAGCATAGGGGTGATCGACACTTGCATCCGTAAAGAGCTTCAAATAGCGCGGCTCCAATACTGGTGTGGTAGCTGTTGTTGTATGAAAATTCGACCAATGGTAAATGTTTATCTCAGCTACCGCCCAAATCCATAACACATGCTCTCAGCATATCTTCCAAGGTCTGAATAGTCCGCTCGCTTTGACCGTCGGTCTGAGGGTGAAATGCAGTGCTCAGATTTAATTGTGAGCCAAAAGCTTCTTGGAAGGATTGCCATATCCTCGATATGAAACGTCCATCTCTATCAGAGATGATCGAGAGAGGTACTCCATGGCGCGTGACGATTTCTCGCATGTAAATTTCAGCCAACTTGCTCGTATTATCCTTCTCCTTGATAGGTAAGAAGTGCGCTGACTTCGTTAATCGGTCCACTATTACCCAAATAGTGTCATGGCCTCTTGGCGTTCTTGGCAACTTTGTAATAAAATCCATGGAGATTTGTTCCCATTTCCACTTGGGAATCTCAGGTTGTTGCAGAAGTCCTAAAGGCTTCTGGTATTCCGCTTTCACCTTAGCGCACGTTAGACACTTGCTCACATAAACAACAACATCACCCTTCATCCTAGGCCACCAATAGTAAGCCTTGAGATCTTGGTACATCTTATCCGCTCCTGGATGGATAGAGTACCGCGATTTGTGAGCTTCATTAAAAATAACTTTTCTCAAACCACCAAACAGAGGAACCCAAATCCTTTTCTCAAAACATAACGTTCCTTCCTCGTTTGGTACTAATAGCTTCTCCATCCCACGGAGATATTCTTCTTCAAGATTTCTTTCCTTAAGAGCTTCTTTCTGCGCGGCACGAATGCGCAAGGAAAGATCAGTTTGGATAATCATTTCTAAAGCCCTAACCCTTATGGGCTTGATCCTCTCTTTTCGACTCAGGGCGTCGGCAACCACATTCGCCTTCCCTGGATGATACTTTATCTCGCAATCGTAATCATTTAACAACTCAACCCATCGTCTTTGTCTCATATTCAACTCCTTCTGGTTGAATATGTGTTGTAGGCTCTTATGATCTGTAAAAATTGTACATTTCGTACCATATAGGTAGTGTCTCCAGATCTTTAAAGCAAATATCACTGCGCCTAGCTCCAAATCGTGCGTGGTATAGTTCTTCTCGTGTACCTTCAATTGATGTGATGCGTAAGCAATAACCTTCTGGCGTTGCATCAACACGCAACCCAATCCTTGACGCGAGGCGTCACAGTATACCACGAAATCGTCAGTACCTTCCGGTAGTGCTAGGATTGGCGCATTGCAGAGCTTATCCTTCAACAGCTGAAACGCTTCTTCCTGTTTGATTCCCCAATCAAACTTCTTATCTTTCTGGGTGAGGAGCGTCAATGGTTGAGCGATCTTCGAAAAATCCTCAATGAACCTTCGATAGTAGCCAGCCAAACCCAAGAATTGTCGAATCTCGGTTGGCGTCTTTGGCGTTTCCCAATTCTTGATCGCTTCGATCTTGGTTGGATCCACATGGATTCCATCTCCATTTACCACATGTCCAAGAAATTGGACTTCACGTAGCCAAAATTCGCACTTAGAGAATTTGGCATACAGCTGTTCTTTCTTCAGCAGCTCCAAAATAGCTCTTAGATGCTGTTCGTGCTCAGCCTTTGTCCTTGAATAAATCAAGATGTCGTCGATAAACACAATCACGAACTTGTCCAAGTACGGCTTGCAAACTCTATTCATCAAATCCATAAAGACTGCAGGTGCGTTTGTCAGCCCAAACGGCATAACAAGGAACTCGTAGTGTCCATAACGAGTTCTGAAGGCTGTCTTCGGGATACTCTCCTCTTGTATCCTTAACTGATGGTATCCAGATCGCAAATCGATCTTTGAGTAAAAGCTTGAACCTTGCAGTTGATCAAACAGATCATCAATTCTTGGCAGAGGATATCTATTCTTGATCGTCAGCTTGTTCAGCTCCCGGTAGTCTATGCACATTCGAAAACTACCGTCCTTCTTTTTGACAAATAGGACCGGAGCTCCCCAAGGCGAGAAGCTTGGTCAGATAAATCCCTTGTCTAACAACTCTTGAAGTTGTGTCGACAATTCTTGCATCTCAGACGGGGCAAGTCTATAAGGTGCCTTAGCCACAGGCGCGGCGCCTGGGACCAAATCGATGTGAAACTCCACTTGCCTCTGAGGCGGCAGTCCAGGCAAGTCCTCCGGGAAGACTTCCGGATACTCCCTCACGACAGGGACGTCTTCGATCTTCGGTTCTGCAGCTTTCTTGTCTACAATGTGTGCCAGGAAGGCAGCACACCCTTTTCGCAAACACTTTCGCGCTTTCAGGCAGCTGATAATTCTTAATGGCGTATCGTGCTTTTCGCCATGAACCACCATCGTTTCACCATCTTCGGTCGGGATACGAACGACCTTTTCGTGACAAACGATTTCTGCCTTGTTGCTTGATAACCAATCCATTCCTACTACTACGTCAAAGCTCCCCAGCTGGACTGGTAGTAGATCCAAAGTAAACTCACGTTCTCCCAACTCGATTGCACAACCTCTGATCACTTCATTGGCTTCTACTAACTTCCCATTAGCCAATTCGATTGAATAGGGAATATCTAACTTACTAGCGGCTAAACCAAGCATATTCTTAAATTCTAATGATACGAAGCTATAGTCGGCACCAGTATCAAATAAAACGGATGCATAGCGTTGGTTTACAGGGAACGTACCAGTAACGACATTGGGGTCCTGGCGCGCTTCCCTCGCTTCGATATGGAACACTCTTCCACGGGCTTGGTTCAACTCTGGGCAGTTCCTCTTAAAGTGCCCGATATCACCACAGTTAAAGCATCCAGGTCTTTGCCCGTTTCCACCTCCATTTCCAGCTTGGTTATTCCTTTGGTTATGATTCACAGCGCCTGCTTGATTCACATTGTTGCCTCGATTCCCATTACCTCCATTGTTTCCTTGTGGGCGATTTCCAATTCCACCCCGGTTATTGTTTCTGTTTCCAAATCCTCCTTGGCCTCCCTGACCAATAGTGGCCCAACAAGAATCCTTCAAGTGGCCAGGTTTCCCACACGCTTCACATGCCTTCAAACCACATCGGCCAGAATGGTGACGCTGGCAGGTGTTGCACTTGGGTTGGGTGCCCATATATCCCTTTCCTTTCTTTCCACCACCAGCTGTAACCTGAGCTGGCGCGTTTGGCTCTCCTTTCTTAACAACACCACTAGTGCCTTGCTTGAAGTTCGAGAAATTTCGTTTGTTACCTCCGGATGACTCGACGTGAGTCTCTTTCTTCTTTGTCTCGATCTCACCAAACTTGTTTAGGCGGATAGCCTCCTCAGTGAGGGCTACGCTCAAATCGATTGCCTCAGTAATTGTTGCAGGCTTGGAGGAGGTCACCATGCTTATGATTTGAGGAGCTAATCCCCAAATGAAGCGTTCAATCCGCTTGAATTCTGGAGTGACCATATAGGGTACCACATGCGACAGGTCGTGGAACCTCTGAACATATTCCGCGATCTTCGGACCTTCCATCTTCAAATGCCAGAATTCAGTTTCCAATCTTTGGATTTCAGCGTGAGAACAATACTTTTTGCGCATTAGTTCCTTCAGTTCGGTCCATGTTAGTGCGTAGGCAGCAGCTTCACCAAGTGTCTGTACTTGCAAATTCCACCAAGATTGGGCTCCATCCAGAAATAGCCCAGAAATGTAGGTGACTTGCTGGTTCGGTGCACATTTGCTCATGCGGAGAACAGATTCAGTCTTCTCGGCCCAACGAACAAAAGCGACAGCACCTCCGGTGCCATCAAAGTTGACAGGCTTGCAGTCTAGAAACTGCTTGTAGGTGCACCCTGCACATACGTTACAACGTATGAATGGCATTAGCATCCTTGCTAGAGATATCCAATTAGATCATGGTATGTCTTAATGACTTAGTATTACCATGAGGTGGATTATTGTTGCCATTGTTGTTTGAGCTGCTTCCGCTGGGTCCTCCTTGCGAGGCGGCGTATTGCGCGATGGCAGCATCGATGACTTGTTGGAGTTCTGCCTCATTGGTAGGCATCGGCGTTTGACGTCTCGGCGGCATCTTCTAAAAGATGGGTTCACGTCGGTCAGGCCAAAATAGGGCGTACGTATATAATGATAGTAATAGTACATAACATCTCATGTTATAATCATATCAATCACACAACATCCCATGTTATAAAACATAAATAATCAATCAAAACATCACATATGATGAGAATACTGCGATTGTATTGCCAAACTCGAGACCACATGGTAGAGTGTACAGTACATAATAGTGTCATACATCATCATCGACTAAGGGCTACATCACCCCAGTCCAAAAGAATATCAAATCAGTGTCAATACATCCCATATACATGATCAACAAAAGTCAGAATCAGAATGCAGTCTCCAAAAATGCTATGTGGTCGGAGCAATCGCCGTCTTCTCACCAACGTCTACCCATGCTGTACTAAAGATGCCCTAAACTGATGGTGGTGGAGGAGGGGGAAAATGGGTGTAGAACAAACGTCGCAAAAGGAGCCAGTCTTCCTCCATGGCTCTCTGGGTACGCAACCAAGAAGCAACCTGCTGCTCAAGTGCCAAAAGGGGTGCAGCATAGTCAGGTAACAATGGTCGAGGGTGCTGCGAAGAAGCAGGGTGGGTCTGACCCTGACACTGGCACGGCGGTGGCTGAGCTCTCTCAAGCTCCTGAATGCGCCGTGTGAGTGCCTCCTGCTGGACAACAAACGACATCAGAACGTCCTCAATAGTATACCCCATATGGAAAGGATGGTAGGGGTCGGTCGATGGCATAACAGAAGGTGACGTCCAGAGAAACGGCTCGCTGGCTGGATCAAAAGGTGGCACAAAGAATGGTGGTACAGGGGGAATAGCAGATGAAGACTGTGGCATAACTGGAATATATGCCGGCACATGTCCAAAGGGACGAGCCGAGGAACCCTCTCCAGGTCGAGCTGGAGGTGTGTACTGTGCAAATGAAAAAGAGAAATCAACGTAACGTGCATTGGTGGTATGAGGAGGAATAGGTGGAAGCTCATCATCCGCAGGAATCCACCCACACTGGGCGTGCTCATCTCGTGGGTCAATCTGTGCCTCAAAAAGTGCTCGATCAAACTGTACAGGCATAGGGTCAAGGTGAGGTGCAACAAGAGGGTCAGCAGGTATATCAACGATAAGTGGGGGATCAACATGATCAGCAGCAATAACATGGTCACCCTCCAGTAGTGGTGCATCAGCAGGGTGATCATCAATGGGTGGGTCAGCAATCACAGGATCAATAGGTATGCCAGCATGAGCAGGGTCATGCTCAAGCACTGGGTCAGGAGCAGCTACTGGCTCGAGGGCCATGGCAGGCTCGGGATCAACGAACTCCATATCAAAATCTGCATGATCAGCGAATGCAGGGTCAACTGGGTCTACTGGGTCAACCATAGGCTGATCCAAGTGGATGAACTCTATCTCCTGGTCCGGGTCGTATCCAAGGGAAAAAACAGGGTCTGAATCCTCATCGAGGTCGTGATCGAAAACAAATCTAGGAACAGAGGCAGCAGATGATGCCCTATCAGGATCTGAACCGTGTGAATAGTGATGTGCGCTCCGAGTGTGTGACGGTGCGGAGGCCACAGACTCGAAGGAGTCTGGAGCGGGTGAGTGTGCAGGTGACTCCTCAGCTGGAGCGTCTGCGAGTAACAAAAGACCACCGTCAGCTAGAAGGGCCTCGCCCTCAACATCGTCCTCCAGGGGCTCATCATTAAACAGATCGACGTCGTCGTCAACGTCGGCGTCGAGGAGCATATCGTAAGCAGGATAAACGGCCAAAGGTATGGGAGCAGGGATCTCTACGAGTGGTAGGTACCCAGCAAAAGGACCATCAGCGGGCTCATCAACAGCGTCGGGCAGCGCAAAGGGCTGAAAGTCGTCCTCGTCTGTGCTGGTAACATCTGATGTGTGGACCTCGTGCTCCGAAGACTCTAAGTCGTCTGATACTATGGGTCTAGGGCCTGTGGTGTCCGAATCACCTGTGCCGGGCGAGTCCATGGTGTCTGTAACACAAACATAAATATGTACAAATAATCAATCATACAATCAGATAAGCACATTAGTCACCAAGTAAGCAATCAAATAATTCTCCTAGTCCCACTAGCCTCCCAGCCTCTCAGACTGCTCTTCCTAGTCCAACTAGCCAAATTCTCCCAGCCTCTCAGACTGCTCTTCCTAGTCCCACTAGCCTATTCTCCCAGCCTCTCAGACTGCTATCCCTAGTCCTACTAGGCAACTACCTCGGTCTCCTAGACCGAGCCTCGGTCCTCCAGACCGAGCCTCAGCCTCTCAGACTGAGCCTATAAATAATAAATAAATGTGCTCAACATTTGTTTGTAAAAGTTTTGGATCTGGACTTGAGTGGTATGCAGTAAAAATGTTTTCGTGAGAGCCCTAGTGATCATAGTCTAGACTCGAGAAAGAATCCTAGTTCGCTATGATCAGAACTCTGATACCAAGCTGTCACACCCTGGCTTTGCGGAAGCGTGGTTAATTTGGTGTGACTTCTTAATACCATAGCTTAATCATAACAAAGCTATATGATAATAAAACCATGCAAGATCATCCATAGATTTAAGTTTTAAAACCGAAGTAACATAACATTGTCTTAGGGACTACAACACCATAACATAAAACATTGTTTTGAAAGGCATAAACATCAACATGAATAAAACGCAGTTTAAGATTTGTGACTCGTCCAGGAAAAAGTCACATTTCCTAAACCGGGATGACCTCGGAACCCATATGCAGCGGGAAAACATAACATACCGCGCCAGATCTTTAATTCCCTGAAATACATGTAAGTTGAAAAAAAATCAACAATAATGTTGAGCGAGTTCATGTGTAAGTGAGTAAATAAACCTGTGTATGTATAAAAATCCTGGTATGTAACAAATAAGGAAAAAGAGATCACCAATGGTTTGCAAGGCCATTGATATGTGTGAAGTGCAAGTAGGAAGACTCAAACCTAGCAGATTTATGCGTTGGGTACAAAGTCACCCCGAGGTCCGTTCTGTGTTGGGCCTGGGGTTGGGCTCGCTACACCCAAATAGATCTACCGCTCCTGCCCCTCGGTCCTACCTTGAGGATTAATGGCCTCAAGTTTCTGCCTACCCACTCACATGATCTGAATAATAATAACCCTCCTTACGCTAACCATACCATGTAAGAATTATTCGTAATCATAGTAACATGTATTTCACCCCCGCAGTTTAGAAAACTGAAAACAGTTAAGAGAAAAGGGGGACATGAACTCACAGTGGTGCATCTCTACCAAGTATATCTCCTGATCAAGCAGCTGTGCGACGACCTACACGTACTAAGTCTATCAGACGGACGGCCGTGCCTTAGCTTAAGGTTTAAGTTTTTGGGAAATAGTTAGACAACTATTTCGTGTTTATATTTTTGTAAATACTTGGTAATTATTCTCCTTCCCAAGGATGGGGGATTTATACATGTGCGTTCGTATTATTCTGGGATCGTTATCATTTGGTAATATTATTTTTACCCTAAAAATAATATTTGTATAGTTCACAAAATAATCATAAAAATTCACAAGTGTTGTTACTAAATATATACTAAATATATATCTTAGCAAGTTTTTATTTTGTGAAAATCCCACCTCCTATGTTTTGTAAATAAGTCGTGGCGAAATCTATAATTCGAAAACACGTTAAAAATGTATTTCTAACACTTGTAGTGAAAATATTTCTAAGTGTTAGGTTTTTGGAAAAATTTCGCCAGAGTTTCCTCTGTAACTGGAGGTGGCCACGCTTTCAAGCGTATCATTTTCTTTTACAAATCAAACCAACAATTTTCTCATTCAATCAATAAACATTATTCAAACCATCAAACTAGTCAATATAGATGTAAATCACAAAAATACATGAACTTGTGATTTATCCAAAATATGAAGTAAATCCCATTACTTTTAGTGGATCTTTTGTATAAATCAATCCGGTTTCGTAAAAGTCTCGTTTTTAACGAAATTCTATCTTTACAACTTCTTGTCAACATTTACAAAAATAGTTCTTTGTCGAAACTTAGTGTTACACAAGTGTTTACACACTTGTGTGTTTACTAAAATCACTTTTGGTTATGTAAGATCCGTCTTTAAAAGTATGTTTTCTCTTGACACGTGGTCCTTTGAAAATACCGCTTGTAGATCCGTAGATCTACTAGTTTTAAACACTATTTCGTAAGTAAAATCGTTTTTACACAAGTTCAAGTTTCTCGTGTGGTAGAGTTTCATCACTTAACCCTTGTTACACTTAAACAAGCTCTATGTCATGATCCATGATCATGACCAATCCGGGTTAAACGATGATCCGAGCTACCACAACATAGATCGGCACTAAATAATTACACAAAACAAATCCTACATGATTTACACAACCCTTGTGCTATTAACCAACATTTTTAGCATTTTTAGTAGACTTTTTCATATCATTTTGTATGTTCATGAATTTTAACCGTCATATATCGTTTTAACCACTTTAAAATAGATCGAGAGTGTGTTTCAAGCAACTTACTACTAGCTCGAGGCTAGGGAAGATTCTAGTCGAAAAATGCGTGGATAAAAGCAATGAGAAGAGGTCCTTCGCGTTCCGAATGCACCAAGCTTCCTTATGTGAGACCCTTAACACTTGTATACCCTTGGAATAGCTTGATCAAGACTCGAAAATGGATTGGTGTTATAGGGGGTGTTCGGCCGAGAGTTTGGGAGAGAGGGAGAGAGTGTGCTCAAGTGTTGTGAGTTGTGGTGAAGTGTTAGTGTGTTATGTTATGAACTTATAGACAATTGATAGGATCATTATCCAAAGGATTATGTGTCTAATAGATATTAGACACTAGTGATTATTATAATCAAAATAGGACATGGGTGTCCCCCAAGGGGACCGAATTCGTTGGAGGGGGGGGGGGGGTTCTTAGTTAGTTTCCAAGGATTAGTTAGCTATTAGTTAAGTTAAGTGTGGAGGTTAACTCGGTTATTAGTATGTTATGCGTTATAGCGGGTGTTAGGGTATTCAGGGACCCTAACTGGCTCAGAAAAAGAAAAACAATGTTGATGGCAATATTTTTATGTTCCGGGTAACGTCCGGTTGTTCGGTTGGATAGTGATTCGTTAAAGTGCTTAACAAAGCTTTAAAGTGTCGTTATTATTATTTCTAGTGACACAACTTATTCCCGACACTTTGGAAAGTGTCTAGTAATGTTTTTCTCATGTTTTGGCACTTTATTAGGTAGCTAAATGCTGAATTTTTATTTAAAGTGCTGAATTTTTGTACTTAGAGTACGTTTTAGGCACATCCGGTCACTGTAATCTCATTCCTAGTGACGCAGTTCTACAACCCTTATATCCCTACACTCACCACTAGTGTAGCAAACTATCTCAGGCTCTTACAGGCCTTAGAGGCAGTACCTGCATGGTGCTAGTTATGACAGCACGTTTAATAGGTTATCCGTTCATTGTGCTACTGTGCTTTTGGTGCATCAAGGTTGTCACAAAGGTGCTGTAAGCAAAACATGGAGTGACAGCAAGTAAAGTATGATGCAAGTAAGTACATGTATCAGCATTCAAGTAGCAGTTTATCCACAAGTTCAAGTAAGCACAGTAATTAAGCAGTAATTAATTATTAATTAAGTCGTACGGATACCTGGTTTAGTGAGGGTTGTCACAGCCCCGTGTACAGAATCTGTATTTGGGCGTTTGAATTAAAGTTACTGATTTCGTTGAGCACGGGGAGTGTTCAGTGAGCACGGCCCCGTGTTCATGCTCTGTATCTGGGTGTTTTATGCAAAATATGCAGCACGACCTCGTGTTCAGCAAGCACGGCCTGTGTTAAAACCTACTGTAAATGCAAAACTAACTAAAATGCAGAAAAATGTGCGCGTGTTTTGAAAAACTGATTAGGCCGTCGATTTTAAGCTTTCTTAAAATCCTTGTGTCCCCGGCAGCGGTGCCAAAAACTTGATGCGTGTCGAGTGTGATAGGTTTTTAATGTATAATTTAAGCCCCTTTACGCATTTTAGCCAAGTTTTAAATTTATAAAAACACGATATTTACTAACACTAAAGACACATGTGGGCAAGTGCACCCATCGTGAGCGTAGTATAGTGTTGGTAAGATACCGAGGTCGTCCAAGGACACAAGAGCTTTTACTACCGGTTTATCCTCAATGTCTAATCAAATAAAAAGTTAGAAAAAGGTTTTTAAACAAGAAAAATAAAACTAACTAAAATGCTGAAAAATAAAATAAAGTAAAAACAGATAGACAAGATGAATCACTTGGATCCGACTCGTGTTTAGTGTAACCTTTGATTATTTCCGCACTTTTGCACTTTTTAAGAGATTATCTTAGTTATTGTAGTAGGCCCCTCTTTTGAAGGTGACGTTACCCTCAACCCAGTAGTTTGAGTCAGCAAGGATACAATCCTAAAGGGTCAGATTATTGAAAGATAATTAATTAAGTTATTAATGCATAATGTGGTAGGCCCCTCTTTTGAAGGTGACGTTACCCTCGGCTAAGTAGTCTGAGTCAGCAGGGATACAGTCCTAAGTAGCCGGGTTAAAGTTTTAATAGTAGCTTACATATGAAGGGATCAAAGAGTTTGGACCCCCGCCATCCAATACCGGTAGGTATCGAAGGAGGTCCTACTAAATTTGACCCAGGTCCTTGCAGGATCTATACACTGAACAAGGCAAGACACTTACCAAACCGTTCCCTTAACCCCCGACGAGGTAGCCAACATACCTCCATATAGACCGTGGAGATATGAATGGTGAAAATCTTTTATTTTATATAGACAGTAAAATAATGCCAAGACACCACGGACAAACGATAAGGAAGAATCACCTTCAACATAAGAAATTAGTTATTAAAGTCATTAATACATAACCAAATAAAAAGTGCGAAAATATTAAAAATAAAAAGTATTACACTAAACACTTGTCTTCACCAAGTGATGTAAGAGACTTAGGCAAACATGGCCTTTGATTGTCAAGAACTCTTACGATCAATCTTAGATCCCGAGACGACTCACACACTCTATGATGGATGATGGATGATGGTGGTGGATGATGGTGTTGTGGTGGTGGTGGAGTGTGGGTGAAGTGTGAGAGAGGTGGTGTGCCAAGGGATGGTTTGCATATGAGCCAAGCACCCCTATTTATAGCCTGAACAGCAGCTCGGGCACGGCCCCGTGTCCACCCTCCTTCTCTTTCTTCATTAATTGCAGTTTGTCTGCATTAGTTGACCACGCCCCTGTGTCCGCTGGGCACGACCCCGTGTGCAGAAGCGTATCTGTACTATCGAGATTCCCCAGATTTTGCGAATCTTAGAGTTGACCACGGTCCTGTGTCCGCTGGGCACGCCCCCGTGGTGGGTGATAGAAGCTTCTACAACTTTGTCTTTTCTGCAGACACTTGGGCACGCCCCCGTGCTCATTGAGCACGGGGCGTGTTCAGCCTTCTGTTCTCTTGTTTTTGCTTGGGAAGATGTTGTCGGGGGGTCGGGCATGCCACGTTTGTTCTTTTTCTTGTATTTATGTTAGATTTAGCTGCCTTTTTGCTTCTTTTGTTCATTTGAGCTCATTTAATCCTGAAAAATACAAAAAGGAAGACAAAAACACACTTTTTCCAACATTAGTACTAAAAAAAGGGTTAGTTTTATGTCACAATTGATGTAATTTATATGTTGCATTTTGCACACATCAGTATCCACCATGCTTTTAACACATTACACCCGCCCCGTTACCTAATCGCTTCCCTAACCCAACGGTTCAAACAGTTTCAAATGGTTCACACAATCAATCAGATTCAAACGGTTTACATAATCAATCAGATTCAAACGGTTCACATAATCAATCAGATTCAAACGGTTCACATAGACCAACAATTTCAACGGTTCAAAACAATTCAAAATGTAAAACAATGTGTCCATATACTGGATGAACATATGCAACAAAATGTAACATGAAAATAAATGTGCTAGCATGCTAAGAGAACATACATAGCAAAACATAATGAAATCATGTACTATATACGTACTAATGAACATAGCAAGTACATAATATAAAAGCATGAAAAGCACGAAAGTAACAAGTAGGCACATGTGTATCACCCCAAAACAGTTTAAAACAGTAAAAGAGGGGACTATGTACTCACTTGAGAATGCTTAGAAGTCTTGAATAACAACCAAGCAAAGCTAGAAGGATCACGTAAATTAAACGACACCTAATATAGGTAACTATGTTAATAAACCGGACCTAAATTGGAGGATCGGATAAAATGAGGTTTCGTAAACCAAATGAGTGTAGGGACTCATGTAATATGGTTTAACAAAGCCTACATTCTAAAACGAAACCTAACCTAAGTGCTTTCGACCCATTACGACTCGTTAAGGTAGCTAACGCCACTTTAATGCGTCGTTCGCGTAAAACGCGTTCAGACCGCCTAACTAGTCCTATGACAAGTATTATATGCCTTAACACATCTAATAGTGTTGCCTAATCAGTATAGATGTCAAAATTTAGGTTACATATGCTTAAAATGAATTTATGCGTAAAAAGGACATTTTGGTCATTTTCCTGAGACATATAAACTACCTATCATACAACTACTTAAATGAAGTGACCATAAGGTATAACCTCGGAAGGTTATTCCCTATACAACTATGGTCACAATATATGCTTGGTCGGATCCTAATGATCGACCAAACGGGTCGGGTTCGAAAGTCTAAGCGGTTGTTTAGACCGCTTATCTTACGTCCCTATATAAGCACTAAACTAAAAGTGATGAGTTAAACATGTTAAAACATGTTTAACAAAGTTTGAAAACAAGTTTGATATCAAAACAAAATGTTTTGATACCTAAGAATAGTTTGGTTGCAAAACACGCATGAATACGCATTTTGATCGAAACTATGACTCGTCACTACACCTAAATAACGTGGTAATCAGTAGGTATAGTCACAAGAGACTATAACCATCGTGATTACGCTCACGTTACGAAGTTCAAACGAACTTCGTGTTGACCATAGACTGGTCAAAGCAGAAAGTCAAACATTGTTTGACTTTTACGCTTAAAACGCATAAAAGCATGAAAGAAACTTACAAAGGGTCCAAGCTAGTAAGAACTTGATCTAAATACTCAGGTATGAAGCATAAAGCTTCAACTTAGAGCATAAAATTAGAACAACGTGTGAGGAAAATGGAATGAGAGCTTGGGTATTTATAGATTTCGGAGAACCGTTAAGATCATTTCTCGCATTCCGTGCCTTGATCTTGACCCTCCATGTGGGCACATGGTTTTCAAAACCATGGGAATACTTAAAACCAACAAATTCCAGCCCATAGAGTGCAAAACTTGGGTTAAAACCATCAAAACCTCAAAAATGGACCAAGTTCAATGTATCTGCCAGAAATTTCAAAAATGGTCCCTGTACTTGTAAAACTTGATTTTTTTGGCACTTTTAAGCCCCGTTAACCCCATTTCAAGGCTCTAAAATAAAGTTAAAGTATAGGGAACTTGAAATGTGCTAAAAAATATCTCGGATGTCGGTTCGTTTGGTCGTACGGTTGCGTTGTTCGGTTAATTACGACGGAAATCGTAACGAACGCAAAAACGATCCAAGTTACGCGACGAGTGTAATTTTATCATGCCAATCACTAAAATAAAATATTTCAATGATTTCATAAATTCTTTGATGTCCGGATATATTCAGAACGTAAGATATGCGCGAAAATGCAAGCTTATGCACTTTTTGACGCTTTTAGTCCCTATTGATCAATAAAGTTTATTTTTGCGCACCAAAACACCACAAAGCCTATTTCTAAGCTATGTAAAGTATATTTAGGGCATGTTTAACTTATGATCAAGTTCCGGTACGTTCGTTACTATACAAATTGGTATAGTTTCGAAGTTTGACGCAAATAGTCCCTACGATCGAACAACCTTGATTTCGACACACCAAACCATCCAAAACTTTTTTCTAAGTTATGTAAAGGTTATTTAAGGTATGTTAAGCCTATATCATGGTTATGGAGTGTTTGTTGCATTAAACTGGTTATATTTACGCATTAGATCGCGTATAACCTTTCAGAAAGCGATTTAAAGCTCGAAATCGAACATGAATTGATATGTGCACATGACACACAAATTTATACAAATCCCAAGTATGAAAACACAATATTTCATTGATTTGGTATTTGTTTGATGGTCGCGGAGGCACAGGTGTCAATTATGTGGTTTGCCTTGATCATGGTAATGTGATATATATGATTATGTTTGTTTTTGTTTTTTATTTTTACTAAAGTTTTGTTATCTGAGTTATGACTAAATGATGATTGTGAATGATCTGCTGCAGATGATGATGATGATTGTTCTACGATTGTTTCCAGCATCATTGTTCCAACATCGTTTAAAGTATGTTTTTTTTTTTTTTGCTACTCCAATTTTAAAATTTTGAATTTTTAATTTTGAAGTGATATACTCTAATTCTCGCTTTATATTTCAGTCTAATCACAGTTGTTTGAAATTCATACAATCTGCTGCGAGTTATTATAGGTTTGTATTAAAAGAAGCATAAAGTTAAATTAAACACAAAGAAAGATTATTAAATGTACCTTTAAAATATTTTTTGCTTATGACTAAATGGTGATTATATATGACTTTGGGCAGACGAGGATGATGTAGAACCCGCAGTAGTTCCTACTAAATGCAAGAAAGGATCTGCTACTGCTGTAAGATAAGATTTTATCTTACTAGAGTAATGGTCTTTCCTGCCTTTTTTGTATTAAAAGAAGCATAAAGTTTGGTTTAAAGCAGTTCTTTATGAAGCAAGTTAAGGATTAAGTATATGAGGACAGGGCTACTCTTCAACAGCTGAAGAAGTGTTTTCATGTACTGCATCTTGGTCTGTTCACGAGAGATCAGGTTTCTAGAAACCTGATGTTGATGCATTCAGTACTTCCATGGAGTTCATGGCGATTGTCAAAGATATACATTGTTGGAGTTTAAAGCTAAAAGCACTAAATTTTAAGCTAAAACCACTAAATTTTTGCTGTTAGGTTCGTAAATTTCTTGGTGTTGTTGTTAGATTTTAAAGTTTCGTTGTAATTTTAAGCTGAATAAGTATTATTGTGTAATTTTTAATATCATCTGATTATTGCAGATCAGTACTTTTGATGTAGAAGTGAAATTGTTTCTGAGTTTAATTAGATTATATTGATGTTGTATCAATTTCTGTTAGTGTATAGATCTGTCAAAGTTAAAGTTTTTTAAAAGAGAACATCTGCTCTAAATCATCATCTGCTGATCTAACGGCTGTTTGACTTGCTACTGTTGCCAACATATGTTGTTGCTTAATAGAGCTTTTTGAAGAATTTCCTCCTCTCAATTGCCAACATCTGTTGTTGCCAACATCTGTTTGACTTGCTACTGTTGCGAACATCTCCTACTTTAACAGATGTTCGCAATATCTTTGTATTGCAAATGAATAGATTTTTTTTATCTGAGTTATGACTAAATGATGATTGCTGATGTGTCAATTTTTTATCTGAGTTAAAATACATTTAATTTCAAACTACTGTTCTATATTTAAATGTCAAAGGTCTGGCCCACATTCAAGAGTGGAAACTACTGCCCATCGCCAAGAAAGTATAACTTAGCATATGTTTCCTTTGACAAACATATATCTTAGCAGTGGTTTTGAAATTGCCGGAAATTTCAAATTCAAAATGCATGGGGATATGTACTTTGCAATTAAGGCAAGTCACTCAATCAGTTCTGTCTTATGGTAAAGGCGTCTTATGGTAAATGAAGAGGTTAAGTGTAATTATAATAACGTGTTTAATTTTATATTTTTCCCATGGAAATGCATTAAAAGCCTAACGAGTGTCGCATCATATTCTTTCGTCTGACGATGTATTTAGTCATAACCGCCTTCATTGGGTATATAAAATACATTGGGCAGAGGTTTTGATCATTACCGTTTTCATCCATCTACTCAATCATCTTCAAAAGTTTTTTGTTTATCAATATCATTACAGTTTCTTTTACTTTCTTGTGTTTGGATGGGAAGGGGGGAAACACGCTTGTGTAGATCTAACTGGAGTCTCCCCCCTTGTCGGGCTCAAGGACAAGGGCTTTGTCGTAGGGCAAGCGGTGCTGAAGGCAGAGGCGAGCAAAGTGGCAAAACATGAGAAAGCTTGCCTGGAGAATCAACATGTGTTTGTCCCGTTTGCGTTTGATACCTTTGGGGGTCTCGCTCCTGACGCTGTGCGACTTTTGAATCAGGTTCAAAAAGTCGTTAATAGTAATTCTTCGTCGCTAAAGGTTTCAAACTTTGTATTTAGTATAATTGGTTTTTCTATTCAAAAGGGGGTGGCGGCGCAACTTGTTGCCCGACTACCTGCCATTGCTTTGTAATTGCCCTTTTTCGTGTGGAATGATTAGCTTACATTGTTCATTTCAAAGACGCATTGGTTCACTGCAAAATGGAAAAATTTGGGTTTCAAGTGATTGTTGACGAGATTTTCACAAGGCTCTCTACAGAAGATATTGGCCGTTTCAAATGTATTTCCTAGAATTTTTATAGGGAATTGTCAAGTCATGGATTTCAGATGATGCATGCTCTCCGAAGTGGAGACTTAGTACAAAAGAAACTACTCTCCTTTAAAGACACGTCAATTGTCGTTGACGACGTAGTTGCTGGTAATTTGGATGTTGTTAGAAGCAAAACCTTAAGTTTTCTTAACACTGTCCACCCTAGCTTCTTACATATTCTATCGTCATTTAATGGTTTGTTGTTAGTTTGCAATGAAGGGATTTGCTGTGAGCTGATTCTTTGGAATCCAACTACCAGGCGCTATAAGGTTTTGTCTGATGACTACTTCAATTACAATCACGATCGAAACTCTGATGCTCGTGGAATTTATTTTGATCAATTTAATGATCTGAAAGTGCTGAACATCAGATGTTACCGTAATGTAGCTGCAGCTAGTGTTTACTCACGACGTTGTGAGTCATGGAGAACAATAAATTTCGGTAGCGTAAACAATTATGGTTCAAGTGGTTATTCATGGTCTACAGGAGTTTATGCTGATAAAACCATATATTTTATGGTTTCAAATTATTGGTATCCACTAGGTGAGAGGAACATCGTTGCTTTTGATGTTCTGAGTGAGACTTTCAGAATGCTTCGTTTTCCATAGAGTATTGTAGTCAATCCTTGCCAAGGGCATTTTTTGACCATCGCAAAGAGGCTGCATTTTATTGTTATTGGAAAGTCTGCTGAGCTAACTGCTGATTTGCTCAGATACGAAGAAGAAGGTTGGATGAAGGTGTTTGTTTTCAATAATCCTCGTGTAGTTGATTATGTAGATAGGCGTCGAAGGACTAATATAATTGAAGACAACAAGTGGCTGATAACAAGCATCTGGGGGGATATGGTTGAAGTTGATCTGAGCAACGAACTTCTGAAATACCTCCAACATGTTGACAACTACAATGGTCCGAAAGGAGCTTTACTTATCGAGACTACTGTTTCACCAATTGATTAGGAATTAGTATGTTGTATTTTATTGAATGTTGTTTGCTGTTTTGACAATTGTAGTTTTATATAATTAGTTGTGTTAAAATTATTAACCTTGTTTGTTATTTAAATTAAGTAAATGAATATTTATGTTTGAGAGTGTAAAAGCTTGTAATATTGGCAAAGGTCTGTTTAAATGATCAAAGCTCTGTTATTGGGAACAGATGTTTGAAAATAAAACAGTGGTTGATACATCTGTTGAATTGGGTCAACAGATGGATGAACTTTGTATGCTGTTTCGCCCATTGATTTCGAATTAGTATGCTGTATTCTATTGATTGTTGTTTGTTGTTTTGAACTTTGTTTATTATATAGTTACCTCTGTTTGACACTTGTAGTTTTTATATAATTAGTTATGATAAAATTATTAACCATGTTTGTTATTTAAATTAAGTAAATAAATATTTAGGTTTGAGAGTGTAAAAGCTTGTAATATTGGCAAAGGTCTGTTTAAATGATCAAAGCTCTGTTATTTGGAACATATGTTTGAAAATAAAACAACGGTTGATACATCTGTTGACTTTGGTCAACAGATGGATGAAAAGAGATGTTTGGAACTACTGTTGAGATAAAGCAGAGTGTTGTGGAGAAAACTGTGGTTGAAACCGCTGTTTGGTTAAAACGGTGGTTTAAAACCACTGTTGGGTTAAAATAGTTTTTTGTGGAGGTTGAAGGGGATTAAAACGACTGTTGGGTTAAAATATTGTTTTTTTGGAGAAGGACCATGCTTGAAAATAAAACAGTAGTTGATACATCTGTTGACTTTGGTCAACAGATGGAGGAAAAAGATGTTTGAAACCACAGTTGGGTTAAATGTATTTGTTGTGGAGAAAACTATGGTTGAAACTGCTGTTGGATTAAAACGGTGGTTTAAAACCACTGTTGGGTTAAAATAGTGTTTTGTGGAAGTTGAAGGAAAAGCAAAAAGCAAATTCCTAGGCAATTGCTTAGTGTCTTGGCAAAGCAAAAGCAAGCAGCTGTTTCAACATCCACTGATGAGGCAGAGTATATTGTTGTTGCAAGCTGTACAGCCCAACTACTATGGCTTCAAAATCAACTGCTGGATTTTGGTATCACTTCCTTAAAGACACCACTCATGTTGGACAGTCAGGCAGCAGAAAATATCATCAAAAATCCAGTTTCACATTCAACCACCAAGCACATTGATATCAGACATCACTTTGTGAGGGATTGCTATGAAAAAGATTGATTTCTCTGCATCATGTTCCAACTAAAGATCAGCTGGCAGATGTGCTAACAAAGGCTTTAGACACATCTACCTTTGAAAGCTTGATCTCTAGGATTGACATGCTGAACATGGAATAACAGGCAAAATCCTGTTTTTCTATGAATAAAAGTATTAGAATGTTTTCAGAAAATCAAAAATTCATCCTTAAAAATAGCTAAAAAATGAAAATTTTCATTAAATCCTTAAAAGTCTGCCATAACCACTGTTTGTTTCAAACATCTGTTCTGCTGAATACTATCCCCTGCTAAAAGTCAACCTCTGTTCTCTCATTTTCTTTGTTAATGACTGTTGTTAAACCTCAGTGTTTTATTCCACTGATAGGCTATCCACGGATAGTTATAGTCAGCCACCGTTTTCATTTTCAGCACTGTAAACCACTGATATTGATTCATCAGTGGTTTCCTAACAACTGTCATCCATTATTCATCAGAGGTTGTGATGTGGACAGTACTTAGCAGATGATCTTTTGTAACCGCTGCCACGTCAGCATTCATTTTTTCCACCTATAAAACCCTGATCAAAACCCCAAACAGGGTTTTCACTGTCGAGTCGAATTCAAAATTCCTTTCAAAAGCAGTTTACACCAAATTCTCTCAAATCACTCATCTTCTTCCTTCATTCTTAACCACCTTCGATTCATCATGGATCTTCCATTCAAAACCCGTCATAACTACCTGTGTACACTTGCAAAAACAAGTCAAAACACAGATTTTAATTCCATGATTGATGCACTTTCATCTTCAAAGTACAAAACTTTGTTGACCTGCAATGAAACCATCTACCTGGGATACCCAACAAGAGTTCTGGAAAAAAAATGCAAAGCTTGAAACTAAGGACAAAAAGACCTTAGCTATTACTTCATCAATAAGGGGAATTCCAGTTACCATCACACCTCAAACCATAAACCATTTCAGAGGTTTTTGAAATAAATGATCTTATATGTAAAAGCTCTTTCCCAAAAACAGAGTACTAAACTGATTTCATTGAGAGAGGGTATGAAGAAGAAATGAAAAAGGATACTTTACAAAAGGACAATTTTCCATCTACCATGAGATTTTTATTCCATACCCTCCTCATGTGTGTGTCAAATAAAACAACAGCTTTTAATGAAATACCATTGAAAATCCAATACCTGGGCTATGATATCATGGCTGAAGAAAATTTTAACTACTCTCAGGAGATTTTCAATTATATGGTTAAGAATGTTAATAAAAAATCATTTTTATTGTTTCCAAGGTTTTTAAGTTTTTATCTTCAAAAGAAATTTTCAAAGGATCATGCACATGTGCTTATCCAAGGAATTCCTATTCAAATAAACAGCCTAACTTCTGAAACATTCACAAGGCCGTCAAAACCTTCAAAAACACAAACATAGGTACCTGAGCAGAATTTAGCAGCAACAACTGCTCCTCAGGCCCCTGCTGTTGAGCCCACTGCTCCTGGTGATCACAGCAGCACAACCCCTGCTGTGAAACCCACACCAAAAATCACCAAAAAGACCAAAAAGAAAACTATCCAAAAGCCCCCCAAACCCACCAAAAAGGTGACTCTGGAAAATGAGATCCCAGAGGTAACACATGTGACAACACAAAAGTCACCTGAAACCACTGCTGCTACTTCCTCACATCAGATGGAAGAAAGATCTCAACCTGAGCCTAAAACTCCTCATGTATCATCTCAAAAGGATCAGGTTGTATCAACAGGGACACCACAATATGAAGCAATGGATTCACTTGAATCTATCTTCGACAGCCCAGCTCTCGGGGCAAATTCTCTTTCTATCTCTATCGTCACTGCATAACTCCTACTATCAATGATACCTCTGTTGGATGCACTTGATATAGCCCAGATACAAATCAGTTCTTCTCAATCACCTGTCAATGAGAATATACCACAACAAGTGACTGAGTCTGGTGTCTCTATCTCTGCTAACCCACCAACAGTTGAGGAGGCTACACTGCAGGAATTACAAGTAATTCCTGTCAGTTGTTCAAGTGGAGCAGCTACTACAGGTGTTGAACCCACTGGTTTACACCTGGATAGTAGTTTCATTAGTGAGACTCCCTTGAAGACAATTTCTTCTTTGGGAACCATAGTGTCCACTGGTGTGTTTCCATTATATACTGGTGACCTTAAAATGGTAACCTCTGCTGAAGAAAGAAGTCCCCAGTACCGAGATCAAGGGGCATCAGTGGATGATTTTTGGGAAACCTTTCCTAAGTCAACCACTGATACAACCACCACTGGTGGGAAATCAGATGATCCCATTAACTTGGGTGATGGTTTAAAATACAAAGAATTGACGGAGAGGGTTGATAAACTTGACACATCTGTTGCAGAAATCAAAACTATGCTGCAACAGTTGTTACAAGCTCAAAAGGCTACATCCACTGCTGCAACATCTGCTCCATCCCCTACTGAGCTATGGCATCTGTTTCAACCTCTGCTTCACAAACAAAGACAATATGCAGATCAACAACATGAAGTTCAACTTCAAATGGTCAGAAATGTCATGGAAGCTAGGTACAAAGATACTCAAGAAGATATCAAAGCCATTAAAGCTCATCTGCTTCAAACCACTGGCATTGCTTCTCCTTCAATCATCTATGTTGAAAATCTTGATGATGCCAAAAAGGGAAAGAAAACTAAAGGGAAGAAGGGAAAAGAAGATGGTTTATACATGCCACCAGATTCAATGTCCAAACTTGTGGTAGAAATCCCAAGGCCAGATGGTTCCAAAAAGGTTGATGAGACTCAAAATGCATTTGTTACATTAAAGGCAAACATGAAAGAGTCAATGGAAATAAAAGGGTCTAAAAGGTTTGAGGAGGAGAAGAAAATTTTGATGGAAAAAGAAGAGCAGGGTACTTCTAAACCTAAAAGAAGACAGCCTACCAGAAAAGTAAGCCAACCCAAAACCACACCTTCCAAAGCCACCAAACAAACTCCTCAAATCCCCAAAAGTTCCTCTCATCAAACCTCCAAACCAACAGATGTTAAAACACCTGTTGTATCAACAGTTGTTGGTACTTCAGTGGTTTCAACAGATGTTATCCCAACAACTGCCATCACTACTACATCAACCCACACTCAATCCAATGCCATACCAAAAACAATATCACCACCACAAAAACCACCTGCCAAAAAGCAGAAAACAACAGTTGACACATCAACTGTTGTAGTGACAACAGTGGTTGAAACACCAGTTGTTTCAACAACTGGTAGTCAGATACCCACTACTTCAATCACTGCCACTCAACCTAAAAATACACCACCAACTTCTCCAAAGCACAAAAGGAGAAGGATAACAAACATTGTACTGGAAGATGACACTTCCCCAACTCTAACATCTACATAACCACTGTCCCTTGTCACCATTCCAAACCCTGTTCCATTATCTTCAGTTCAACCCTTCAATCAAAACACTGCCATTGTCCCTGCAGGAGTACAATATCTTCTAGATCTTCCAACAATCAGGGAGGAAATCAAATCCTTCTACTCTGAAGATGATCCCGAAAAGAGGAAACTCCCATCTGTTCAAGGTTATCCTTTGCCAAGAAATATAGAAAAATATCTCAAAATAAAGGCCCAACAAGCAGAGGATATGTCTAAAAGAGACACAGAGGGAAAGTCTGACAAAGATATTCAAAGAAATTTGCAATACCTGCTCATCAAAGTTAGAACTTTAGAGCATTTCTCAAAATTCCTTTGTCAGAAATTATCAGAAAAAGATGATGAAAGCATGAGAAATGACTATCTTGAATACATCATGGCATACAAGAAGTACAAGGCAGAAAAGTATCAATACAAAGAATGGACCATCAGTGAACTGCAAGAGGAGACAACCATAATTCAAAAGATGATTCAAGACAAGGTAAAGCAAACTCCTCTAGTCTGGGCCAATTACAAGAAAAATGTACCAGAAAGGGTCTTGAAACTGAAAAGAATGAAAGAAGAGTTGATAACTGCTGATTATGGGTCAAGTAACCAGGTTATGTAACACCCCGAAAATTTACGTCCTATAATGTATTGACACGTGTCATAAGCTTGAACGTGTGAAAGTATACTCTAGAGGGACTAAAGTTGACAAACATGGAAAGTATGTGAATATAAGGGTTCAAAATGTCAACAAGGGATAAATATACTTTACTATAACCCTACATGATGTTTATACCCTTAAACGAATAAATCATGGATCATACGAAGCTAAATATGAAAGAAAGTGAGAGATTACAAACTACAGGGGTTAAATGTGTCAACATGTTTAAAGTGTACCTCTGAGTGACCTTTTAGCAAACCCGAAGCTTTGTAACGATTAATTATGCTCACTAGAATGCGTGATAAAAATTTCACCAAGTTTCGTTATCGTATGAGAAAGTTATGATAAAATTCGTGTGCGAGGGGTTAAAAGCGTCAACGTTGAAATCTATGACTTTTCGGGTAATCAAAAGTTAACCAAGGACTTAACAAAGTTGGTATAAGTCTTGAAGCCCTTAGAATCCAATTTAGAGGGCCCAAAGTGCAAGAAATAAAGGTAAAATCAAGTTTGGAAGTCCAGGGGTCAAAACTGTCAACATTTGAAAGATTCATTGTGCTGGCCAAGGGCTTGCGCACCTCAACACTAAAAACCTTACGGTGCGCAAGCAGGTCCCAGATGCAGCAACTCGGGAATGTTGTCTGTTCAGCCCTTCAAACGACATGTATTGCCCTTAAACACTTCCAAGAGTCGCCTAAACTAATCCATAGGCCTTAGGGACACTTGTTAATCATCAAGGATCATTGGTAGCATGATTTGTCATGATCTAAATGGATCAAATTCACTATAAAAGGCCCTTGATGTTGCAACTTTGTGATCACTCATTCCACCTGCATTTGTGGGACTCTCTGGAGCTTATGATCAGTCTCTAGTCATCCCTAATCGTGCATTAGGCTTGTGTAAGTATGCTTAACCTTTCTTAGTTGAGTTTTTATTTAGTTTTAGCTTAAAAGTCAAACCGTCGTAATTAACGGTTGACTTAGCGATTAATCATTAATGGTCCAGTGATTGGTCGAATTGAAGGTAGTTATAAGTTGGTAATTATGTGGGCATTAAACCCTTAAAAGGGCACCCACTGATTCCCACTCTAACTAGATCAAATGTCGGGTCAAAGTTGTTTAGAAAAAGTTAACAGAAGCTTAATTTGCAAATTAACATGTAATTAGCAATGTAGAAGGCACGTAACCTATTTTATCACTGATATAACTTGTTAATAGGTATAAGAACTAGTCTAAGCTTGTTTGATCCGACAATTTTCTGTTTAGACCCGGTTCGGAACCGAAAGTCGCAAAACTTTGACTGTTGCTTTGACTTCAGTTCTGACCCGATTTAGTATGATTTGGAAATGCCTTAGAGCTTCCTTAGGACCAGGCTACATGTTAGCATAACCCTCTGTGGTTGGATCGTTGATTGTCCGATTCGTTCACTCGTTTCCGTTAAATGCCTAATGTTGACCAATATGCCCTTTTAACCATAAAACGAGAATTTTGGATATGTGAAAGGACAATAACCTTTGTTACTGATTTATAAACATGTCCCTAAAGTTTCACATCAGTTGGAGGTCTATAATAGGAGTTATGCTAAAAAGCGCGATTAAGAAGCTTTTTGTTAATTAAACGGCGCAATTAGCATAAAGCTTATCTAAACCCAATTTTCGACACCAAAACTTTTACCCACTGATGTAATATAATATTTTGGAATTTTTGAAGATTTTTAATTATTTTTAACCTGCTCATAACCTACGGTTATGGCCTTGATTCGGTAAATACCGATTTTACCCTTTTCGTTCATAAAATGAGTTCTACATGATATTTTGACACCAATCCAATTGCTACTGATTTTATATAATAAATAAAGTATTTTGAACTTTATAACCTGATCAGAAAACTCAGATTTCCGGTATAACCCGGAAATCGCTTAAAATGGCTTTTTACGCGTATTAAACGCATAGTTTGGGTTTAAAACCATTTTGTCATATAAGACCTATTACCAACTGATATAACCTGTTACAATAAGTTATTTTACTGATGTATTCGGACCCGAATCTCAGAACTTCATCTAATCTCTTTTATAATCTTTTAAATGACCAAAATACCCCTACGGGGCTTATATTAAGATTAAACTCGTTTTGGGCATAATGGAAGGTATTCTACTGATATCACAACATGTATAAGGCATATTAACTTAAGAAACCTGTATAGGACCCATATGGCTACCCGTTACGCCTCTTGCGCGTTCGGTTCGGTTTATGTAACTAGTTTGCATAAATTAGCCGAAACGGGTCAAACCTTATCATTTTCATTTCAAAATCCAGGATGTATTTAGTTTACCCATTTTATACAAGTCTTCATACTTGTTGGGTCTAAAACACATTCTATTCCGGTCTTCGCTTAATCATGCGTTTGAACCGTATATTTTCCTTAAAACTAACCGGTCTAAGTTTAGGCTTAATTAAAGACCCGTTAGTATTCTAATTGGTTATTTATACCATCATTCCAGACTAGAGCCTTCCGGTAAATTGTACCTACGCTTACTTAAGTGAATACGGCTGAGTTATTATAAATCTTGCTATTTATGACAGGAGCTAGCTCAGGTAAATACTCTTAACTTATTTTCCCTATTACGGGCTTGGGATACGGTAATATAAATACCGCATGGTCAGGTATGGGATTCAAAGACCAATGAGTCGGGAAATCCAAATAACCTGTTTTAATTCGTATTGCTTGACTGAAACATTGGGGGTTAATGCGACCGTGTCCTGGATATCCTTGACTCATTAAATGCAATGGTCACGACCTAAGCACGGGGTGTAGGCATACACCTGACAGATGCTATATGCTTATTAATTAATTATACCCAATAAGGGATTCCCAATAAGGGAATATTGGTGTGTCGGTTAATCTTGAACCGGCATAGAACCGGGCCCCGTATGTAGAGCAAGTTATGTAAAACTGATAACATGAGATATAGTTTGTCCCAAGTATAAAAGATTAATTTTGCCTTGAGCATTTTAATCAAAGTGTCAACATATTTTCGTGCCTTGTGCACCTAAACCAATTTTCTTAAACTCTTTTCAAATGAGTCAGTTGAGTGTATTTACCTGTGAAAACTGACGTATTTTCCAAAGTCTAAGTGACAGGTACAAGTACGTAATAGGCTGGAAGCTGCTCAGGACGTTAATAAGGAATCTTGCAAGTTCTAGGCGCCTAAAGTCTGTTGAACAATATTGATGTTTTAAGATCTGCCTGTGGATCCAACTTACATTCCGTTGTAATATTTGACATTACATTTAAATCGGATTGTAATATATTTATCTTTTGCTTCCGCTGTGCATTTAAATTGTGTTGTTTGACTATGATGATATCAACTACGTCAGATACTCCCCACCGGGCCCACCGGTCAAATGTGGAAAAAGTCGGGGTGTGACAGGTTACAAGGTGGACAGAAGAAAAGGTGTTAGCTACCCACAAAAGGTTGGAAGAATTAAGGAAGAGAGATCCAACTGCTCCTAAAAAGCCCGATTATCCGGAAGCAGTGGTTCCGGTCAAACAACAAAAATTGCCACTCAGGAGACCCACTGCTCCACATGCTACCATCCTTTATCAAAGAAAGAAACAAAAGCAGATGGATGAATTAACAAAAGAAGACAAGGCTCAAGAAGAATACATCATCAAAATGGTTCTTCAAACACTTATGGAAGAAAAACAAAGACTCAGCACAATCTAAACTTTAAGTTTTTATACTCTAAACTTTAAGTATTTACCGATTGACTTATTTATTTATAAGTCTATATAAATATAACTATATTCATCATTTATATTTGTTATGCATGGTTTTCTAAGAAACGACCCGTGTTTGCACACGGGTCTTACCGCTAGTATATATATATAGGGTTAGGTTCATTTGTAAACAACCCGCCTTTGATTATCAATACACAAGTGTAAACATATGTGTAAATCAATGGCCATGATAATGAAAATACACTAGTGTATTTTACGATTTAATGATGTAAATCAATGGTCAGGATTTGATTACTCAGTTCACAAATACAATAGTGTTTACTCTACACAACCTCACCCTAGGGTTCTTGAGTGTGCCATCACCACCATGGGACTCGGGACAGTATGCTGGCATGATGAAACACTCCACGCCACCTTTCTGCACTCCACACTTCTTGGTTTCACAAATAGTATAGAATATTTGAAGATTAAAAATTTGAAGGTTCAACTGTCACATATTGCAAAGCAAAAAAAAAATAAAAATAAAAAATTACGCCGCCTAAAAAAAAAAGAAAAAAAGAAAATAGACTTGTTGCTCTGGAAAAAAGACTTGTAACAGATTTTGCCTACATCCATCGGACCCACTAATCTGAACGTGGCGTCGAAACCTCGTGGCACCCACTAGCCACCCCTTTTGACATACATATACAATTATACATACATATCAAACACACAACCACAACCACAACCCATCAATGGCGGCCGCGGCTTCTTCTGCAATCTCCTCCCCCTTCCTAGGCCAGGTAAACAAACACCATAAATTTTCAATCTTTATCATGTTTTCATTTGTGGGTTTCTAATAACAACATTTCATTTTCTTTTTTCAGAAAGATGCGGGGTGTGTGTCTCCGTTCTTCGCACACCCTTCAAGCTCAATCAAGATTTCCCACAAAAAACTTTCCACCAAGATCGTATCCGTCATGACTCCACAGCAATCTGAACGGAAACCATCCGCCACTGGCTCAGTTGGGGTTTTTTTTCTTTTATCTGTTTTCAATTCATGCATGTTTATTACTTTTTAAATTATTATTAAATTCACAAAGATTGTAGCTAATAATTGATACTTTAACACCATCAGTTTGATAACTTTAGAAACTTGCTTCAGTTTTCCTGTTAATTGATGCTTTAACGGCCGGCCCTGAGAATTCGAGAATTCGTGTACCCTGTTCGAGCTCGAAAAAATGTGTCCTTAGGCCATAACGAAATTGGGTATTGGGCTCACTAAAGGTCTAAACCTAATGCCAAAGGGGTTAATATCTAATCTAAACCATAAGAATAGTTTGTAAAGGGGCCTATGTTGGTGTTTGTATGTGTGTACCCTGTTAAAAAATATTTTACATATACATATCGGGTTTCTTTTATAAAAAAACGTGCCCCTCGAAATATCGGGCCCTGGCCGGTGGTCCTCCCCGCCCACCTCCAGGGCCGGCCATGCTTTAACAGGTCACACCATCTGGTTGAAGTTAGGGTTAGTTGGGCCATTTTTACATTCATCTGCATAGATCAGTTTTGTTTTTATGAAGTTATTGTGTTCACATCAAACACTCATAATGTGAGTTTATGGGTCACTTTTTTATTTATTTTTTTGATTTTTTCTGAAGTTAATGTTTTCAGATTAAAAAATGTGAGAACTTGAAGAAAGTCAACTTTGAATGTATTATGCCGGTTTTGGTTATCGAATGATTTTCTTCTTTATATGTTTTGAATTCATGAATGTTTTTACATTTGAAATTGTAAATATGACAAAGACTCTAGCGGTTAATTAATGCTTTAGCACCATTAGTTTGATAATTTAGAGCAAATAAGGGCTGTCTGAACATGAAAGCATGTAACTATAGGTTAAAATTAGGGTTAGTTAGGTAATTTAACATTCATATGCGCAGTGGCGAAGCTTGACAATGAAGACGGGGGGTCGAAAACGTATATACCAAAAAAATTCTATAGAACCGGGGGGTCGAAAACGTATATACCCAAAAAATTCTATACAAAAACTACATATATTATATATAACACTTCTGAGCGAAAAGTCCCCCCCCCCCCCCCCCCCCCGCGGGCCCCTCTTAAGCTGCGCCCCTGCATATGCACACATATTTTTTTTTACTATGAAGTTAGTATTATTTTCACATCAAAAGTTCTTTTTCTGAAGTTAGTGTTTCCAGACAAAGTTTGAAGTACATCAATGATCAAACACTCATACTTTGAGTTGTGGGTCACTTGTTTTTACTTTAGAAGTATGAGAACTTGCAGAAAATCAACTTTTGTGTGTAGGTTAATTATGCCCGTTTTTGGTTATCGAATGATTTTCTTATGTATTTTGTTGTCTTGAATTAAAAAAGTCTAGAACTTGATGCAAACTAACTGGGGTTTGGTTCTTTTAGGTAAAGACCGCCATGACGATGACCGAGAAAATATTTTCCAGGTCTTCTGAGAAATCCCAGTTGAGCCCAGGCGAGAATGTGTGGGTCAACGTTGATGTCTTGATGACACATGATGTTTGTGGCCCCGGTTCCATTGGAATTTTCAAGAAAGAATTTGGGAATGATGCCAAGGTACCATATTAAATCATATTGTCATTGTAATATAATATTATTGTTTTTCAAATGGTTACTTTCGATGCATGGTATGAATTATGTGATCATACATGCGTTATGTGGTTATTGTTTTAGGTTTGGGACCGTGAAAAGGTTGTCATCATACCCGATCACTATATCTTCACAGCTGATGAAAGAGCAAATAGAAATGTTGATATCTTGAGGGACTTCTCACATGAGCAGGGGATCAAATATTTTTACGATATCAAAGATCTTAGCAACTTCAAGGTATCATGTTTATGCTTTTCGAATCTTGATTTTATATATTACAATTTATAATCTCTTGTTTTATGGATGTTTACAACAAAATTAATTAAATATATATTTTTTTCTAGGCTAACCCTGATTACAAAGGTGTATGCCATGTTGCTCTTGCACAAGAAGGTCATTGCAGGCCCGGAGAGGTACTCCCAAATCTAACAATTCAATTTCTACTTAGTTACTAGAACTTTGGCAGTGACAAAATGGACGGGTCGGGTTGGCCCGTGATCATTTTTATTAAGTAATACTTTATTATGAATAATTAGTGTGTGAATATGAGTATGAAGCTACATTACAAAGCTAAATAGTTCAAATAATAGATAAAGTCAGATAAATAATAAAAGAAATAAAAATAATAAATCAAAGATTAATTTTGTAAAGAAGATTGTTAATCTAACAGGTGAAAAAGTTCCCAATATGCATGATTGCAGGTAAAAGAAAATGTTTAATAATTGACGATAAAAATGTAAGTCATTTGACTCATTTTGGTACATTAAGGAAAGTAGGTTAGCGTATAGATCGAGCTCTATTTCACTAGTAACCTTTTTTTTTTAATAAAATGATTTGGGAGGTTATATGCATTAACTATACACTTTGGGAGACTTTTGACATGTTCAACTTCATTTTAGCTTCTTTTTTACCCGTTAGAGATAAAACCTAATATGAATCGATCCAATAAAAAGAAACGGGTCGAAATAGCCACCTCTATTTGATCAATATATACAGATTCTGCATTTGATTATCTTAATAACATTACTTTTAGGTGTTGCTTGGTACGGATTCCCACACCTGTACTGCTGGAGCATTTGGCCAATTTGCTACTGGAATTGGAAACACGGATGCCGGTTTTGTGTTAGGGACCGGAAAAGCTTTGCTCAAGGTTTGCAAAAAACATATTTGTTACAACAATTATTGCTTCTAGTTATTTCTTGTAGCCTTTATATTGTATAATGTCTATTTATCTTCTCGATTTACAGGTTCCTCCAACCTTAAGATTTGTGTTGGATGGAGAAATGCCTGATTATCTTCAAGCAAAGGATTTGATCTTACAAGTAAGTTTGACTTTGACCATCCCTGTTATTATCCATAAAACGGGTAATCTTTAAAACACTCTTTTGTACGTTGTTGGCTGATTATGGTTTAATTTTTTGTTTGAAGTATCTTAGATTTAAGTTTTTCTTTGATTGATTATTTTCACGTTATAGATAATTGGTGAGATATCTGTATCTGGTGCAACTTACAAAGCAATGGAGTTTGTTGGTACGACCATTGAAAGTCTTACTGTAAGTTTTTTTTCTTCTTTGTTCTTTCTAAAGCAAGCAACTCAAGTTTTTAAAAAGTTACGCGTATGCTTTCATTTGTGTTGCATAGATGGAAGAAAGAATGACGTTATGCAACATGGTTATCGAAGCTGGAGGGAAGAACGGCATTGTTCCAGCTGATGCTACTACATATAAGTACCTTGAGGTCCGTTCAATTTCTGTTTTCGTAAACTTACTTTCAAAGTCAATGTTAAGTGTGCGTGGTACAAGTCTACAACCAAATAAACGCCCCTTTTATATAAACTTACAACATAAACACTTAAACATGGTTTGAACTTCTTGTATTGCAGGACAAAACATCCGTGCCTTATGAACCGGTCTACAGTGATGGTCAAGCAAGGTGATTCCATTTACATTTTTGCCCTTGTCGTGATTTAATTTGCAAGAACTTCAGTATTAATATGCACGCTGATTACTTAATACGAAACTTATAAGTTCACATTTTGTGTCCACATATATTATATATAAATATTTTTTGCATTTCAGGTTTCTTGCTGAGTATAGAATCGATGTCTCCAAGCTGGAGCCCCTAGTGGCAAAGGTTTGATTTTTTACTTTCCATCAGACTTTGCAGTTTTCAGTAGAAGTATCGATATGGGTTGGGTTTTATCTCAATGTTAAGTCAATAGATATATATAAAAGGGGAACAGGTTAAAAGGTTTACAAGATTCCCAAACAGTTTTATTTAAAAACATAGATTATAAATAGAGTAAAATGCCGTTTTTGTCCCTGACGTTTGACCAGTTTTGCGACTTTCGTTCAATGGTTTGCTTTTCGGCATCTGGATCCAAAAGGTTTGAAATCTTGCCATTTTCATCCGGCTTGTTAACTCCATCCATTTTTCTCCGTTAAGTCAGAGGTATTTCTGTCTTTTCTACTTACGTAAAGGGCAATTCGGTCTTTTTTACTTTATGTAAAAAGACCAAATACTCTTGAAAAAGACCAATTGCCCTTTAAGTTAACAAAAAGACGGAAATACCCCTGACTTAATGGAGAACAATGGATAGAGTTAACGAGCTGGATGAAAATGGCAATATTTCAAACCTTTTGGATCCAGATGCGGAAAAACAAATCTTCGGACGAAAGTCGCAAAACTGTCCAAACGTAAGTGACGAAAATGCCATTTTACTCTTATAAATATAATGACATTGCTTTTGTACATATAATTAAAGCCTTATTTATGTATTATATTTTAAAAGGACAAAATGTTTGTGGGTCAAGCACTCAACCTTACCCCGCTGGCCCATTCGGCTAGTACTAAATGGGCCCGTTTTGACCCATTACTCAAACTTCTAGTTTCAAGAAACGATAGTAAGGCACTAAGGTGAACATAAATGCTTGAATTTAGCCCGCTGAGATTCATGTAATAAAGATGTTAGTTTTTTCATGTTGCAGCCTCATTCTCCTGATAATCGGGCTACAGCAAGGGAATGCAAAGATGTCAAAATCGACAGAGTGTATATCGGATCGTGTACCGGTGGCAAAACCGAAGATTTTCTAGCTGCTGCCAAAGTTTTTCTAGCTTCAGTAAGATTTCATAAGTCATAACAACTTGCTGCTTATTTTATGTTCGCTTCGATTTTACCGTTACATCCTCTTTTCTCATTTTTACGGGTCTCACGTTATATAAACCGTCAATTCAACTTGCAGGGTGAAAAGGTCAAAGTACCCACTTTTCTTGTTCCCGCTACTCAAAAGGTTTGTAGTCTAATGCTAACCACTACAACTTCGTTAATTATTTCTGGAGTAAATGCCATTTTCATCCCTGAGGTTTGGCCAGTCTTGCGGCTTTCGTCCAAAGGTTTGTTTTTTCGCATCTGGATCCAAAAGGTTTGAAATTTTGTCGTTTTCATCCGACTTACTAACTCCATCCATTTTTCTCCGTTAAGTCAGGAGTATTACCGTCTTTTTAGACCTTTTTATATTAAACTATTAACACTAAAGATCCACCTTTGTTGACTTTATTTCTTATGGTGTTTTTAGTTTAATAAAAATGTCTAAAAAGATAGTAAGACCCCTGACTTAACGGAGAAAAATGGATGGAGTTAACGAGTCGGATGAAAATGGCAAGATTTTCACACCTTTTGGATCCAGATACAAAAAAACAAACCTTTGGAAGAAAGTCGCAAAACTGGCCAAACCTAAGGGACGAAAATGGCATTTTACTCTTTTTTTCAATTTTACAAAGTGTATAATACAACATAAAATTTGGTAGGTATGGATGGACATTTATACCCTCCCGGTGCCCGGTGCTGGTGGAAAGACTTGTTCTCAGATATTCGAAGCGGCGGGATGTGATACACCTACCAGCCCTAGTTGTGGTGCCTGTTTAGGTGGTCCTAAAGATACTTATGCTCGCATTAACGAACCTCAGGTCAGTGTGTTTTTAACTCTATAGTGCAATCGTTAATCCCGTTATTAACATTTTTAATGATGGCAGGTGTGTGTCTCGACCACAAACAGGAACTTCCCGGGCCGTATGGGCCACAAAGATGGTCAAATCTATCTAGCTTCTCCTTACACTGCCGCAGCTTCGGCATTGACCGGTTTTGTAACCGATCCAAGAGACTTTATGCATTGATTTCGTCGCGGTTTTTGTTACTTAAGTGGCATAACCTTGTTGTATGGGACTTTCCGTGTGTTTACGTCTAAAATACCATCCTTTTATGTTTGTTGCACATCATGATTATTAAATAAACATCCATGAGGTTTGCATTTAAGCACATTGTCTTCTTTCATATTTTCAATTTATCAATACTGTCTGTTTTTTTAATAGCTGATTACTTGATTTATGTTTGGGATGTAGCGTTAGGGCTGCAAACGAACCGAATGTTCAACGAATAATTCGTGAACCTCTCGGCAGGAAGTACGTTCGTGCATAGTTATTAAAGGCATAAGGCACACTCAAGGCGCATAGGTCTCGCCTGTGGCCTAGGCGCAAGGCGCAAAAAAAGATCGGGCCTGAGGAAAAAAAAAGCGCACAACAAAAATTACTTAAAATATTTTTTTATAATAGAAAGTTAATACTATTCTTCAAATAAAATAAAACTAAAGCTATTATATAACATTTTATATCGTCTATTTAGTACCAAAAGTTATAAATACTTGTATATAAGTGTAGAAAAATAGTTTTCGTTAGATAAACGTAGGAAATCTAGCTGGAATCTTGCCAGAATTTAAAGAATTTGGCCGGAAACTCTCCAGAATCTAGGAATCTCACTGGAATATGCGCATGAACCATCACCTAGAGAATTAAAGCGCAATTGCCTTGACTTAAGGCGCAATTGCCTCGCCTTGCTAGGAAATTGGGCCTAGGCGCAAGAGGCGATGGCTTTTAACAACTATGCGTTCGTGTTTGTTCGTTCGTTTAATAAATGAACGAACATGGATAGAGATCGCGCTCGTTCATTTATGTACGTGAACGCTCGATAATGTGATTGTCTATTTCCGTCTATGTTTGATAGTTCGTTAGTGTTTTTAATTATTATATTTTATTTAAATACTTCGAAATTCTTCTGACAAATAAATACTTAGTAAGTATCGGCGTACTATATATTCTGTTAATGAACGCTTTTTTTGTATTCGTTTGTTTTCATTTGTGTTAATAAACATTAGTTTGTGTTCATGAATGCTTGTTTGTGTTCGTTACCTAAAGTTAACAAACGAACATAAAAGAACATGAACACGTTCATTTCCTTAACAAATGCACACTAACAGAAAATCTCAATCGGTAAGTATTCATGAACAGTTCGTCAACACATAAAGTTCCTTAACAAACGAACACGGACAAGGTCTTGTTCATGTTCGGTTGCAAGCCTATATAGAGAAAAGGTCAATAATAAATTTGACACTTTTCACCCTTTCAATTCTAGCATTTTGCAATACCATTATAGTCACAGGGATATATTTCTCAACATACAATAATAGTTTACAAACAAACAAAAAACAAACAAGATGAACAAAAAAGAAAGACGATAACCGAGTGAATTAATACGCGCTTACGGAGCTTGTAACGTCATCAAGCCATTCAAGTTGAGTATGGAACTATAGTAAATTTCCGACAGCGAAAAAAGAGAAAAAGAATCGAATGGACAAAAAGAACCGAAAAAACCAGTGGGTGAACCAAAAAGAGAAAACATATATAGTAAGCAGCCAGGATTATCAAACAAAAGCTTCAAACTTTCTAGTCTGTCATAGTTCTTTAAAGTGTTTTTCTTCATCTTTTTAACTCGATATGCTTGTTTTTCGGCCTTTGGATCTTTTCCTGGTGTCTCGGAGCTGCATATAGAAACGGATATGTTTTATTACTAACAGGTCAAACGGATACAAAAAGCAAAATAAATAGCGTAAAGTTAAACAAGTCAACCGGGTCAAACATACCAAGGCCATTGGCATCTGAGGTTTTCATGATTCTTAGCCTTTTCACGGTGCCCAAAAACATCCTGGTTAAACCATAAAGAAACATGTAAGCAAGATGTACAGTCGATTAATTCAGGTCAACTGAGACTCATACTGGTCAAACGACTCAAACCCGAGTTCTTTTAGAGTAAAAGGTTGACTATGTAACACATTACCTCCATGGAACATCACCGACGAGCATCCAATCTCCTTCTTTATCTTCATATGTTAGCACGAATTCAGAAGATCCATCCAAAAGGCGAGAGCGTTGGTGCTTTTCTGTACCTGCATTAATCGACATAAGCGTGCATCAGTAAGGGTAATTTAGTCATTTTACATACACTTAACTAGAAAAACTAACGACCATCCAGTCGGAGGACTATCCGAGTAATAACCTGGCTAACCACAGGGAACAAGAATGTAATTTAAGAAAGTTGGGGACTAAAGGTGAATATAGGCAAACCACAGGGACTATCCCGGCATTTTACTCTTTTTGTTTATTAGTTCTGAAGTTCATTTATTAATGAGGGAACCCATTTGTCCCTAACGGGTCAAATGGGTTTAAAAAAGAAATAGCTTCAAAGAAAATGTGTCAAATGGATCAAACGGGTCAAAGTCGCCCATGTGCCTTATTATTTCATAAACCGTCCTAAAAGTACTTTTGTTCGACGCAACTACCAAAACGATCCCCTTTGACCCATTAACCAGCTCGGTTGACCCGTCAAAAAAACTGCACTTACGGATAAAACCGGCACTTGTGGAAGCTTTCAAGAACATAATTTCAAGAGCATGAGCTAAAGTTTCATAGCAATCATGTGCATTCAAATCAACTTTCCTTCCAATCGGCAATCCGTCCATATTCACTTTCACAAATCCCGAATGCCCGGTTTCCTTACTGACGGTCTCATCATTTTTGTTTTCGCGGTTAACATTTTTCTTATTCTTTGAATTTTCGTTCCCGCCCGCTCCCTTTTCTCCTTCATTTTTGGAAAATTTTGCTTGGTTTACCAAACTGTTCATCCTATAAGTCTTCACAGGAGGCCATCCCACCACCTGACTGCTTTAAAAACATCACAAAACTTTATAAGAAATTCAACATTTAGCCTCATTTCAAATCCAAATTCAAAAGCAGTGATCTTTCTTGATGTACAACATAAAAAGCATATGGTACAACCCTTAAATGCAATGAAACCAAACTAAAAATCATCTAAAACAAATTACATACTGTAAAAAGAGCCATCATAGTTCAAATAAGCTTTTAATGAACCTCTGTCAGTAACTATAAATGCTTATGGTACTACTATTAAATGCATGAAACCAAACTAAGAGTCATCTAAAACAAGCCCAAATTTTAAATGAACAATATATTTCCAATTTTAAAGAATCCTTCTTTTTTAAGGTATGCAACTATTAATGCATGTGGTAGACATAAATGCAATGAAACCAAACTAGGAAACCATTTTGGACCCCAGCCCAAACACACCCAAATACAAGTGAAGGGTTATGTGTTAAAATCAAATATTCAAACTTATAATATTATATTTTGATATTTGGCTTTGTTTTCATTTTAAACACTTCGGTCACTTCATCTAGGACTGCAAACGAACCAAACGTTCGGCGAACAGTTTGTGAACCGTTCGGCGGGAAGTTCGTTTGTGTTCGTTCGTTTATTAAACAAATGAACACGAACAAAAAATTTCATTCGTGTAGTTAAAGAACAAACACGAACAGAGGCCGCGCTCGTTCATTTATGTTCGTGAACATTCGGTAACGTGTTTGTTTGTGTTCGATAGTTCATTAGTATATTTTTCGTTTTAATATTTTATTTAAATAATTCAAAATTCCGAAATTAAATATTTAATAATTGTCAGTGTATTATATATTTTGTTAACAAATGCTTGTTTGTTTCCATTTATGTTCATGAACATTAGTTTGTGCTCATTTGTGTTCATTAACGTTCGTTTTTGTTCCTTGCCTAAAATTAACAAACAAACGCAAACGAACACGAACAAGTTCATTTCCTTAACAAACGGACACGAACACAAAATCCCGTTTGGTAAGCGTTCATGAACAGTTCGTGAACACATATATTTCTTAACAAACAAACATGAACAAGATCTTGTTCGTGTTCGTGTTCGTTCGGTTCGTTCGGTTCGTTTGCAGCCCTAACTTCATCTATTGGAAAAGATAATTCGGTTAATTCGATTAACCACTTGCCAGGGCCGGCCCAAGCCCAAGTATTTTGAGGCTTGGGCTTGCAATATGGATTATGGAGTAGGCCACCAATAACAATAACAATAATAAAACAATAATAATACTAAATAAAAAAAATATACAAAAAAACCGTTTAATTTATTTTCATTTATATAAAAAAAAAATTATTTTGCCGGACGAGCCATTTCAAATAGTGTTTTTTTTTAAAGACTCTTATTAGTCAACCAAAAATGGTTTAGCCGGCCTGGCTTTGGACTTCGATGGATTCAAGCTAATTTCAACTAACAAAATCCTATGATACTTACATCAAATAAAATAGTAAAGTTGAATAATGGAAAATAACATGTTATTTATCAAAAAATATTACAACAATTTTTTTTTTCCAACATATAACATATTATTCATAAAAAATACAAAAACATAATGGTTGATTTTAATACATATATATCCATAACATAAACCATAAAACTCCGTTATCAGGAGAAAAAAATCATAACAGAGCTATCGGGTTCTCAATTTATTCTTTTTAAATATTCTTTTATTATTTCGGTTATGGTTCAGTTATTTATTTATTTACAACAAGTGAAAGAATAAAGAAAGGATGACATAAGGGTCCATAAAATTAACCTGGCAGCACCAGAAGTAAGACTCAACCCTAAACCAAGTTCAAGTTCCTCATCATCATCTCCATAAGCTTCACCACCACCACCACCAAGCCTGAAAGTTGTTGTGTCCATAGGAAGAAGAAGAAGAAAGCAGAAAAGGGTTGTAGAGTACAAGTGGAAGAGAGAGAGAGAGTTGATGAAATGGGAGTTGTTTTTGTGAAAATGGGGTTGAGTTTTGAAGAAGTGAAAAGAGGTCACCTAAGAGGAAACAGAGCAGGAGTGTGGGCAGGGCCCATTTGTCTGCTGGTAGTGCGCTTGGTATCACCACTCCCTCTGCACTTCTCATTATGTCTATCTTAACATAATAATAATAATAAATTATATTCACAAGGCCCCCATTTGAATTTCTTTTTTTTTTTTAAGATCAACATGTTGTATGCCTTTAATCGACTAAATACATCCCCTCTTTCATAACGATCAGAGTTTGATGAATATCCGAGCCACCAAGCCACCAGTTCCAGGGAAAACCCGCTCGCCCGAAAGCCTACTGCGGTAAAACCTGGTTCGGCTCGGTTTTGAACTGGCGACCTCCAGAGAGACCTAGTTCTAAACTTCATTGCCACCATCAATATTCTTCAAAGTAATACTAGTGTGAGTTGAACTTGGGACCTTAAAGGAAAAAAAGACAAATGACTAACCACTAGACTAAGTTGCGAGAACCCCGTTTGAATTTCTATATTACATTTTTGGTTTTCTTCTTTTCTATTTTTTGCTGAACAAAAGGTAAAACTTACTCTCATCAGTCATCATCTCATGTTTAAGTGATGATGGAATGAATGTTAAAAGAGTATGATAAGTAAATTGGGTGAAACCCAGTTTTCAAAATCCCAAAATAGGTCCTTTGTGTTAAATAAATATAACTAGTTGAACTTTTTTTAGGTAAGTTATATATTGTTATACAATTGTGTCGTTTACACTCATATATATGGTTTTACGTAAGAAGCATACGGAGTGATATAAATTAGGGCTGGCAATAGGTAACCTGCTAAGACACGATAACAGAAAAGTACACCATATGATTTTTTACGTTTTTAAAAATAATCAAAATTTGAAAGTTAGGATCCATTATTTCTCCTTTTAGGTGCATAAAATATAAATCTGTCTTATAAACATCGGATATAAAGTAGTTAAACGAGTCGTATTCATGTTTAAAATTTTTGGTGTTCGCGTTATCAGATACCTGTTAAACCTGCTAAGACACGATTTGCCAGCCCTAATATAAATAGTTGATCTCATTTACGATTGTGTTGGTGGTAAGATTGTAATTAATAAGAAGAAAAAATAGCTCGTTGAAAGGAAAAAAATAGTGTGATTTTTTTGTAAATCCGATTTCACTAATGTTTTTTTAACTCAATTAACTTTTATTGTATATTATTTAAAAAATGTACCAAAAAATTAAGAAGTTTATTATCTTTAACTTAAGTACAGTATTGTCGTATTTAAAACAAAAAACAATGAAGTCTTTGAAATGTTAATATATTGTTGACGGCACGTTTAATTAATTAAAAAGTTTACAAACAATGTGTTCAAACAAAATACAACGAACCATCTAACGTATAACGATGTATCCAAGTTGTAAAGGTCTGACATATGAACAAACTTTGTGAATATAATTGTGGACCGATACAATTCCAACAATGTGTCTAAAACCACTTGTAATTTAAGGGAAACATATATCCTAAACACTAAAATAGATGTATCACATCTTTCATATGTAACAATCATTTTTTTTACATTAACCGGTCCACACATGTATGTATGTATATGTTATTTGATGTTTAACCTTCTCAACTAGCTTCATGTTAAATTGTAGTTAAAATGTTAAGTTATATTTTCTTTGAGATAATTATTCTTTATTATCCTATCTTTCTTTATCAAACTTTTATTCTTATAAATCGGTTATTTCTTTTTAAATTATTTCATTACATATATTTTTGAAGTTATATGACCTGAAATCATAAAAGGAAACGGGTTAAGCATTTTTCATCAATTTTGTATTTTCAAAGTTGTTTTATCGTGAATCTAATTAATAAAAAAAGTTGTTTCATTATCATCTTATAACTAAAGTTTGTCTTACATTACTAGATATAGTAATTAGTATGTATTTACATCAGTGCTTAAGAAGAAGAAGAATGTTACCCAGTTACAAAGTATTTCAATATGTATATTAAATAAATATTGATAATAATTATTCATAATTCTTTTTTACTTTACTTTTTAGTATTAAGTTGTTACCCTTTTTTTACATGTTTCATCATCTACACTACCCTTTTAAATTGACCCAAAAACTTATTTACTTATAAAAGTTCATAATCATCATTCATTATATCTTTCTAGCACCCAAAAATTATCACAAATATTGGCTTTAAGTCAACAGGGTATATAGGGATGGATCACGAGAAAAAAAAAAAAACCAACTAAAAAAGCCTAAAAAACATACCAATTTTTTTTTACATTTTTTTTCGGAAAAGCCTAAACCACCTAACCCACCCCCCACTGACACCGCCCAAAAACCTAACCCCCCCCCCCCCCCCCCCCCCAAAAAAAAAAAAAAAAACCCTAATCCTAAACCTCAAAAAAACCTAACCATAAAAGCTAAACTAAACTCAAAAGCCAATTTTAAGCATGTAATGCACATGTGTAGTACACATATAATGCACATCTACAGTACATTTTTTTTTTAAATTTTTTTATATATAAAAAATAGAGATTTTAAATAAAAAAATTGGTATGTTTTTTAAATTTTTTTAGTTAGTTTTTTAATTTCTAATTTATATGTATTTTTCTCATAATCCTCTCCCTAAGGTATATATAGTTTAGTTTCTATAAACTAAAACTCATATATTATACGATGAGGTGAAACCATAGAGGGTCAAGGTAGTATGTTGACTCGTAAACATCAGAATTCTTTGTTTGTTATTAATCTAAGATTATTTATTTAAATATGTGTTTAGGCCGGAGGGTGTGGGGGGCGTCACCACCGCCAGGTCACCATCTATGGCGCCGCCGGCGCTATACCCCCACACTGAGCCATTCAAGAGGGGCGCTATAGGTGAGCTCTCCAAGCTGTTAACGAGGAAGAAGGGGCTGTTCAGGTGGGGCCCACTGAATGTCATCCAATCAATTTTTTTTTTTTTAATTTTGTTTAATAGATGGCTTCATTCCACACCGTGCAAGTTAAAGGGGGGCGTTATAAAGCCCTCTGGCTGACGTGGCGCCTACGTGGCGCTGAGGTGTCCTTATAAAGCCCAAGGGGGGTTATTCCACACCCTCTAGCCTTAGTAATAGTCGGCACAGAAAATAAGTTATGATAACACTCGAACAAAAAATTGTATCTCCATCATGCGATAAGTTAAAGTTTCTTCAATAGACAATAAATTTGGAAATGAAGGAACACCATCATCACCTTCTCTAATCCATAGCACACTTTATTTTGTTTATGTGTACCGAAAATACTTTTAAAATCAATTAAATATAAAAAAACAATGTTTGAGGATCTAAAATAAGATTCATGTCCGATCTTTAAGGATTAAAGCCTGAAAAAGCTAGTCTTTCTAGTATTAAGATAAAAATCCACTTGTAATTCATAGTTTTTAATCACATATTAAAAACCATATACGTATATACACAACAATACTACATACATATATAATATTGCATCATTATGTGCATAATATGATATTTAATTTTAAGTATATTTTTATAAATGATCCACTTGAAACACGAGGAAAGCCTTAATACATTTAAATAGTTATACGTGATCCACGTTCTTTGCATTTGATTGAAATGTAAAACATGATATAGAATCAAAATAAGTTTCATAAAATATAAGTATATAATCTATAAAGTGCATCCTTATTAAGCAAAATTTGATTATATTTTGTCTAATCATGAACCTGTTATGAGAACACTTATAGACCAGACCTTCTTGTCTATACCCTGCTAACTAACGAGATCAAGTTAATCACAATTTATGTTGTAATGTGACCTTTAAAAGATTATGATAGAAAACCATGGTGACATTTTAATGTATTTAACTGAAAGTACACAACACACATGTAACCAATGCAAAACAAGGTTATAATGTGAGATAAACAACAATGTGAATCTAATTAACTTTATATAGTTATGTGACTCATTCTCAAGAAAGTTTCAATTTTAACAGTTCCATGGCCTGAATTGGGTCTACATAGTTGGGTAATCCACGTACACATGGTTAAAATTTAGGTTTCGTTGATAATAACACATGACTAAGTATGCGTATATAATTAGTGGCGGACCCATGAATTATTTTCTAAGGGTGCGAACGAGGGGTTCAACCAAACTTTCAAGGGGTGCGATGCGAGCTGGATTTTTGCTTATAAAATTCAATAATTATTTTAAGGGGGACTCCCGCCCACCTAAGCCACAACTTTCAAGGGGTGCGCTTTGCCTCGCAGGCAACTTACCCGCACCATTATGCACTTTATACTTGTAAATTAAATTATACAATTCACAACCAAATGCTAGCTACTAACCAACTGCTCAGGCAATTGAAATTTATGCACATACAGTTCTTACAAACATAGCTATAGTGTGGGAATTATAATTTTCATTTGTGAGAATTATAATTTGTATTGTCAAAATGGTGAAAATTATTGTTTTTAAGGACATGCATAATTCATATATGATAAAATTCAAACTAAATGAATTCATATATGATAAAATTCAAACTAAATGAACAGTTAATTTAGGCTATATGATAAAATTCAAACTAAATGAACAGTGAATTTAGGCTATATGATATAAATATCTTTGGATTCCGGACATTTGATTTTGTAATCTGTGAGTGGTATTGTTGGCCTTCCAAAACAATCTGAAAAGAAAAAGAAATAAAAAAAAATGATTCATGATGCATAATTTTTAGCTATTTAACGACTTAAATAAACCAATACGTAATAATTTGAGTTATATTTTTATTTATATTAACTTTGTTTCTATTTATATTAACTTTCTAAGAAATATTATTAAATTATGTTTTTTTAATTATCACTTATATTAACTTTCTAAGAATTTTTTTTTAATATTATTAAATTATGTTTTTATAATTATCACTTAGACGAATAATGTGTGTGTATATATATTTTCAATAATATTATAATTTAAGAAAAATCAAAGGAAAGCAGTTATAATTTATTATCTTTTGTCCAGCGTTCACAATACATTCGCCATAAAACAATGCCTGGGAAAGTAGACTCCTACTCATTTCGTAACAGCTGTCTCAATCGATAACCTCATTTGTATGCTCCACCAACCTATTTACATAAACTAGGGTTTTTCAATGAGGTCATTTGGGCAAAACGCATTGGTGTTTTCGATCGTGGGGTATGGTGGGGCGGGGGTTTGGGGCATAGGTTGACACGTGGACTTCGAGCCCACTTGCTGGTGAGTGACGTGTTGGGTCGGTATGGCGGGGCGTGGCTAGCCCGCGTGGGTTGGCCAGTTTTATAAAAATTAAAAAAATACACACAAAATAAAAAAAAAAAAAGCCTAAAATTATTATTAAAAATTCCTAAAAATTACAAAATTCTAAAAAATAAAGATTACAAAATTAAAAAAAAAAACCTAAAGCGTTAGGTAGATTTCGAACATGGCGAGCTTGTCAAACGGCTTCCGCACCTTGCCCCGGAACTCGATGTTGGCCACCGCCACCCGGTCTTCGTGACTTATATCACCGTCTGGGACGCTATCGTAGTAGGCTTTAAAACGGTCGAGCTTCGGTCATAGCTCGCGCCACTTGTGTTGGCACGCGTTTAAATTGTGCCGGTCGTTCCCCACGTTGTGCCGGTAGCTAGCGCCAAACGGTTATTTTTTAAAATTTAAACCTAGCCGCTATGGGCTAGCCAACCCAGCCAATGAGAGCCGGCCACGGAGGACCGCTAGGCATGCCCAACGCCCGGGCTGAAACTCCCGCCCAAGGGGCCACGCCGAAACCCAAGCCCACCCGTGGTGGTGACTTGGGCATTTGTACCCAACTCACGCCCCAACCCTCCCCAACCCTCGCCTCATACCCCATAGTCTAATAAATGAATGTAAGGTATTGCTCAATATTAAAAAAAAAATCACATAATAAAGAATTAAAAAAAACACTGTTCATTCAGTTTTGTTTTTATCATATATCAAGCCAAACGGTTATTTTTTAAAATTTAAACCTAGCCGCTATTGTAGCCAACCCAGCCAATGAGAACCGGCCATGGAAGACCGCTAGGCATGCCCAACGTCCGGGCTGAAACTCCCGCCCAAGGGGCCACGCCGAAACCCAAGCCCACCCAAGGTGGTGACTTGGGCATTTGTACCCAACCCATGCCTCAACCCTCGCCCCATACCCCGTAGTCTAATAAATGAATATAAACTATTATATGATAAAATCAAAACACTGTTCATTCAGTTTTGATTTTATCATATATAAATTTATTAATGGAAAATGTAATTAAAAAAAAACTTTAGATTTTATAAAAGAAGGTGATCTGTGAATGACAAAATTAGTCTATAAATTTATAAAACGCGAGTTTGTTATTTATAATTAGTTTTGTTGTATACAAATTATTTATCAGAAAAAGAAATGAGGTGATATATTTGTTGGTGAGAGGTTAAAATACATTATAGAATAAGGGGAAGATTCATTTCAGAAGAAAATTTAATTAAAAAGAAAAATAACAAAGGGTACAATTGTAAAATATTAAATATTTTTTCATTTATCTCATTTATTATCATTTTTAACTAATTAATTAGTCATAAAAACTATCATTCTTCACACTAATGTTTTTTGACTACACACATCAAAAATTAACCTACACATTTCGAAATTTACCCTACACATGTTGAAATTTATCATACACAACCCGTAATTTATCATATACACATTGTAATTTATCATACACTCTAAATTTATCATACCTAACCAAGAAAAAGGCTATTGGGTTAAATTTGATGCTATGAGACTTTGATCATTAGATATTGGAGACATAAAGAGTAAGGAAGGTTTGATAAGGCATATATTAGGGGTTGATGCTTTGTTTTTTGGTATAAGATGTGAGCACGGGAATGTGTGGGTGGAACTTGGAAGACATTTTTTTTATAGTATGTAAATCATTACTTGCTAATAGGTAATGGACGTGACACTCGTATCTATCCTAACTACCATGCTTTCAAGATGTATGCTTCGAGTCTTGACGATAATATCGTCATTTGAAGTCATTCCTTCCCTTTCTTTCCATTGTCGCCTTCTGAGTTCTAACCCTTTTTAGGCATTGAGCCCCATCAATCATTATCGGGGTAGATTCTTCTAAAGCATCTGAACTTATTCTAAGGAATAATAATCATCGTTCTATACTTAGATTATTGGAAGATGTAAATGTTTAACAATGTATTTTGTAAGTTGATTGGAGGGTTACAAATTAAGATTATACCCTACCGTGTTTCTTAATAACATGAGGGTTCAATAGAGGGTTCAAATATAACCTTTTATAAAATAGGTTTTGACATGTGTCGTTAGATGGGTCACAACTCGCATCACTATGTAACTTTTACAATAGGTTTTATTCTAAGCATTGCATATTAAAATTTTGAAAAAAAAAAATCATGTAAATACTAGTTGTTGATTAGGTATTGGTGTAGAGTTATTTTCTAGTTACCTTATTGTTCGCAAGTATCGGTTTTTTTTTTTTTTTTTTTTTTTGGTTATGATGAAATTCGCCCAAGATATGTATGGTTCACTAATCAAAATGTTAGCATCCCCACCTCTAGCCCAGTTGGTTGTTGGGCCAGTGTTCTCCAATGGAGACACCGGTTCGACTCCCGGCGTAAGGCGAAAAGGTGTGGGGCGTCCCAATGATAGATCGTTTCCTACCGAGGCATGGTTCGATCTGGAGGGCAACCCGGTTTTACCCAGCTGTTACCCCAGCGAGTTTCTCGTGTGGGGCAGTATGGTTTCCGGGCGAAGGTCAGTCAGAGCGGCAGCCGGGGCCCGATAGAACATCGCGTCTGCGAATACTGAGCTGACAGGTAACCGTCCTTGACGAGAACCCGGTGACCAATAGTCCATGTACATATTGAAAATCACCCTTAAAAAAAATCAAAATGTTAGCATGCACTGTATATTCTTGAAAGCTAATATTATTTTGAGAATGATAGGTGTCACCAAAGGTATGGGCTGCACATATATTATAGTTCATTGTTATCACAAGGAAATAGTTGGCGTGGGGCACACGTAATCACCTTGTTATGTTGATTGTTGTACGGTAAGTAACTTTTGTATCGAAGAAACTACCTACCAAATAAATATTATAGATATTTTCAGTAACTCACTTTACTTATAGATAAAACATGTATAACTGTTAACTCGATCCAACTCGTACTAATAGTTTTTTTTTTTTGGATAACTTGATAAATCGAAATGTTGTTTTACGGTTCCAAATTAACAAGCTAACAACAATAGCTTGATTCAAATCAGCTCGAGCTAAGTTACGAGCAGTGTTGTAGAGATCGCTAGGCGTCAGTCGGGCGGTAGAGTACTGACTAGGGATTAATCGGATCGGAATTATATATATAATTTTTAAATTTATATATATATACACATACATTAATATCAATATAATACTTAAAAATAGTTCAAAATTCAAACAACTATAAGTTTAAAACATAACAAATCAAGTATTTAAACATTCAATACACACATTAATATCAATATAATACTTAAAAATAGTTCAAAATTTAAACAACGAAGTTTAAAACATAGCAATTTAAGTATTTAAATATTCAAACATTAACAGATTAGTCATGACATTATGGAATATGTTTTAATGGCTTAAAACAAGTTTTTTGTGGGTCAGGTTGGAACTAAACAACTTAGGTCATGTATTTAATGGTTAAAAACATTTGTTTGGGCCAGATTTAACCTAAAAAAGAGTGGGCCGACTAGAAACGATTTGGCCGACTCGGGCCGATTTGGGCCGCCTTGCACCGACTAGGACCGATTTGGACCGACTACCGACTAATGGTCCGACTAGCTCAAAATTAATCAGTTAACATTAATTCCGATTTTTACAACACTGGTTACGAGTACGTTCATCTTGACCCAGCTTAAAAGTTTATACGGGCAGACATAGCTTGAGCCGGGGGCGTAGGTTAGTAGGTGTCCGGGGGTGCACACGTCCCCTCCAATGTTTCGGTTAGAAGTGTATAATTTCTGATTTTTCGTCCAAAAATTTTAAAATTATATAGAATCGCCCCTCCAATTATTTTACCTAAATATTTATAAAATATAGAGTAAACTGCAATTTTACCCCCTGGGGTTTGGGGCGATTGGCATGTCTACCCCCCCCCCCCCTAAGGAAATAAATGCAATTTTACCCCCCCACTGTTTGGGGTTATGTCGCAACTTTACCCCCCGGACCATTTCAACGTTAATGTTACCGTTAGTCTGTTGGAAATGTCCAAAGTACCCTCCATCTTCCCCATTAAAAGCTTGAACCCTCAATTGACTGCCCTAACGTTGTTCTTCTTCAATCGACCCCCAATTCAAGCTTGAATCCCTCAATTCACTGCCCTCAAATCACTGCCCTGAACATGTCTTCATCTTCGTCCTCTGTGCTTCGATTCAAGGGCAAAACTCAAGATTCAACCATCATATGTCCTTGTGGTGTGAAAACAGTGGTGAAACAATCTGAATCCAAAGCTAATCCTGGTCGATGGTATCTTCGATGTGTAAGTTTCTTCTGTTTTATGCTTATTGAAACTCAACTTTGTTTGAAACTCTTGCTTATGATGTCCGATAATAGGTTGGAGGATGTGGTTTCCTCAGATGGGCTGATGTTGGTGAAGAACAGGGACAGGGATGTCCGATTTGTCGAGAGGTAATGCCTGCTTTAATTCAAAGCATTAAAGATAAGGATGAGTTGGCTAAGTGCAAAGATCAGTTGGCTCGGTACAAGAATGGCGATGTGTTCAAACTGAAGATGACCATAGGGATTACTTGGGTCTTGATTGTTCTTCTTTTTTTGCTTAAGTAGTTAAATTTTGAGAAATTGGATTAGTTTGTGTATTTTGACTCTAACTGTATTTGAGTTATGAGTTTTCAAGTTTATGCAATGGTCCTTTTCAAGTTCTTATATGTTTGTTTTGGTAGCCTGCTTGTAATTCTGTAGGTATTGCTGACAAAGAGAATGATATAGTTGAGAATGAGAAAGATATTGCTAAGGATGAAGACGTCGTTGCAGCCGAAGAACCAGACAGTTATGTATACTTTTAGGATCAAGACTCTGAGATACTCAGACCTTACATGGAGCAAGAAACTGATTATGAAATATATTCGGAGATCCGACAAAGGATTATGAACCTGAAGTGCTGGAACATGCATGGGATTACACATATTGGGATGAAGAGGATGATTGGTACTTTGACCCATATGAAGGGGGCATGGTTCTGATTCGGATTGGTCTTGTTTGGATGATTGTCACTGGAAATAGGCTAGATTTGTTTGGTTGTATGTTTGTATTTTGGACCTCTTATTTGTACTAAATATTGCAATGTAATCGAATCACTTTGTTTCAAAATTCTGTTTGAACACATTATTTGTACTAAAGCAGTCATATACAACAAGCAGCCATATACAAACTATATTTGTACTAAAGCAACCAAACATGCTCATAAAGATTGTAAACCCAACAAGCAGCCATATACAAATTATATTCAAACAACCAAACATGCTCATAAAGATTGTAAACCCAACATTGTCTTGAACAAACTTGACAAACCAAACATTGTCTTGAACAAACAAACAAACAAACATAGTCTAAAGTTACAAACCAAACATTGTCTTGAACAAACATGACAAACAAACAAACATAGTCTAAAGTTACAAACCATCCGTCACTCATCAAGATTGTAAACTGGTGCACCTTGAATGGCAGTGTGTGATTCCTGTGAAGCAGTGGATTGTTCACCCCCTTGTCCTTTGCAGCTCCTGACATTGTGACCCATGTTCCCACATTTACCACACTTGATGCTAGTTCCCTTTCTGGTCATTTTACCTCCTTTGTCGAACTCCTGCTCAAGCTCTTTTTCACCAAATGCCTTCTTTCGTTTCTTCTTTGGCCTTCCAACTTGTGTATGATGCTTTGGTGGGATGAGTGTTGTTGGACACTGTGAAGGACTCCACATCTCCGGCCCGTTGATTGGCTCTATCACATTGTCATAGACTTTCTTCCAAGTTGACAGCCAATACACATCAGAAACCCACTCTTCTGGTATGCTAGCATCAATGCTATTCCTTGACATATCCCATATGGCTGCAACTGCATGTTTGCAAGGCATCCCTGTCAAATCCCACTTCCTGCATGCACACGTTTTATGTTTAACATTCACAACACATTGTGATCTCGGACCTGTTACTTGATACTTGTCTGAATAAACCATTAAAACAGACATTTCAGCAGCCTGTTTCTTGATCTCATCGAAGACCTCAGTGGGTGTCAGTGGCCCCATACACTTTGCTTGCAATTTCTTGACATTCACTATCCTCTTGGTCATGTACTCCCGAATGAATTCTAGGCATGTGATAATTGGCTTGTCCCTTGCTCCTACGATTTTTCTGTTAAAAACCTCACATATGATGTTCAGCAATGATGTGCGTGAAGTGTGTTATGGTTTTAAAGTTTATTTTAAGCCCTTTTACACTTTTTTAGCCAATTTTTAAATTTATAAAACACGATATTTACTAACACTAAACACACATATGGGCAAGTGCACCCATCGTGAGCGTAGTATAGTGTTGGTAAGATACCGAGGTCGTCCAAGGACACAAGAGCTTTTAGTACCGGTTTATCCTCAACGTCTAATCAAATCAAAAAGTTAGAAAAAGGTTTTTAAACTAGAAAAATAAAAACTAACTAAAATGCTGAAAATAAAATAAAAGTAAAAACAGATAGACAAGATGAATCACTTGGCTCCGACTCGTGTATAGTGTAACCTTTGATTATTTCCGCACTTTTGCACTTTTTAAGAGGTTATCTTAGTTATGGTAGTAGGCCCCTCTTTTGAAGGTGACGTTACCCTCAACCCAGTAGTTTGAGTCAGCAAGGATACAATCCTAAAGGGTCGGATTATTGAAAGATAATTAATTAAGTTATTAATGCATATTATGGCAGGCCCCTCTTTTGAAGGTGACGTTACCCTCGGCTAAGTAGTCTGAGTCAGCAGGGATACAGTCCTAAGTAGCCGGGTTAAAGTATTAATAGTAGCTTACATATGAGGGGGTCAAAGAGTTTGGACCCCCGCCATCCAATACCGTTAAGTATTGAAGGAGGTCCTACTAAATTTGACCCAGGTCCTTGCAGGATCTATACACTGAACAAGGCAAGACTCTTACCAAACCGTTCCCTTAACCCCCGACCAGGTAGCCAACATACCTCCATATAGACCGTGGAGATATGAATGGTGAAAATCTTTTATTTTATATAGACAGTAAAATAATGCCAAGACACCACGGACAAACGATACGGAAAAATCACCTTTAACATAAGAAACTAGTTATTAAAGTCATTAATACATAACCAAGTAAAAAGTGCGAAAAGATTAAAAATAAAAAGTATTACACTAGACACTTTGTCTTCACCAAGTGATGTAAGAGACTTAGGCAAACATGGCCTTGATTGTCAAGAACTCTTACGATCAATCTTGGATCCCGAGACGACTCACACACTCTATGATGGACAATGGATGATGGTGGTGGATGATGGTGTTATGGTGGTGGTGGGTGGTGGGTGAAGTGTGAGAGAGGTGGTGTGCCAAGGGATGGTTTGCAATTGAGCCAAGCACTCCTATTTATAGGCTGAACAGAAACTCGGGCACGGCCCCGTGTCCATCCTTCATCTCTTTCTTCATTAATTGCAGTTTGTCTGCATTAGTTGACCACGCCCCCGTGTCCACTGGGCACGTCCCCGTGTGCAGAAGCAAATCTGTACTATCAAGATTTCCCCAGATCCTGCGAATCTTAGAGTTGACCACGGCCCCGTGTCCGCTGGGCACGACCCCGTGGTGGGCGATAGAAGCTTCTACAGCTTTGTCTTTTCTGCTGGTACTTGGGAACGCCCCCGTGTTCACTGAGCACGGGGCGTGTTCAGCCTTCTGTTTTCTTGTTTTTGCTTGGGAAGATGTTGTCGGGGGGTCGGGCATGCCACGTTTGTTCCTTTTCTTGTATTTATGCTAGATTTAGCTGCCTTTTTGCTTCTTTTGTTAATTTGAGCTCATTTAATCCTGAAAATACAAAAGGAAGACAAAAGCACACTTTTTCCAACATTAGTACTAAAAAGGGTTAGTTTTATGCCACAATTGATGTAATTTATATGTTGCATTTTGCACACATCAAGCAACATATCACATTTAGCTCTTCCAGAAAAATATGCTCTTGACCAAGCGTTGTAAGGGATCTCATTCAGCCAGTCATACATAGCTCGTTCCGTTGTCTTAATTTCTTCCATAGCTTTGTTAAAGTATGGAATAGATGTCTTCCTTCCGGCTGACCAAAGCAAATTCTTGTAAAGATCTCCACGCCACTTGGATTTCATGTTCTCATGGATGTGCCTCAAACAAAATCTGTGCTCACCATTAGGAAAAACAGCTAGCATAGCAGGAATTAGACCATGTGATACAAAATGCAATTAATCACAATATTTTGCTACCAAAGTTTTTTGCAATGTATTAATTAACACTTAAGAAGTTATTACCTTTTGTCTGTCACTGATGAAGGTGAAACAAGACTCAGCCGTACACCCTAGGTCATCTCTCAACAGTTGCAAAAACCATTTCCAGGTTTGTGTTGTTTCTGCCTCAACAAGGGCATAACAAACTGGATATATGCTATTGTTCCCATCAATACCAACAGCACTCAAGATCTATCCAGGAAATGGACCTTTCATGAAACAACCATCCACACCCAGCAATGGTCTTCCAATCATCTTAAATCCTCTCATCATAGAGGCAAAACAAACATAAACCCTTCGAAACTGCCTTGTAGGACTAGCTGAGTTCCCACATGGCTCCACATCAATTTTAATTGTACTACCTGGGTTGGCTTTTTGAAGTTCATCACAGTATGAGCTTAGCAGACCATACTGTTCTTGGTAATCACCATAAATCCTCATAGTTGCTATCCTCTTGGATCTGAAGACCTTATGTAGTGATATTTCTAGTTGATGCTTCTGAAGCAGTTGACTTTGGATGGCATGAATTGGCATGTCTGGATTGCTTTCAATCATAGGTGGATCTCTTTGGCAATCGAACTCATTGTGTACAAAGAAACGGCCCTTGTTGTCAAACAATTGTGTTGATTATGAATGGTCTTCACACACCACTTATCCTTGTCTGTGTTCCTTGAGATGTGAACTGCCCAAGGACAGGTGGGCTTGGTATGCCTTTTAAGGTGTTTGTATTTTGCCCTACTTTGGTGCATTTACTATTTTGCCCCTCATCTCCCTTTTTTTACAGGACCAAGTAGTGGTGGATTGCTTCCAAAACATACTACCCTATACCTTAACAATTCGTTTTTTAGAATAAACACATCCCTCCTTGCCTTAAGAGCATAATCTTTCACCATCTGATTCATCTTTTCTTGTCATCAATAAGCTGACCAACAAAGAATGGCAGACCATTTGGACACTTTAAAGCACCCTTGTTTCTCCTCCTTATCTTCCTGGCAACCTTATCTCTAAGGCTTGAATTATCATCAGACCCACTTTCAAAGTCCTCTAGGTCTACAGGCAGATGTCCTTCTTCGCTTGTCTCCTGATCATGATCCCCATCACTTGAACCATCCAGTTCTTCCCTAGTAAATTCAACATTAGCCCTGAACCTCTGCATATCCACCTCTATTTCATAAACCAAATTATCTTCCTCAACATACTGATAATCAGGATCACTTCCTTCACTCTCTTCATTATGATCTTCAATTTCTTCCTCATCTTCATTCATACTATGATTCTGATTATTTATTGTAAATGATGCTGAAACAATTGCTTTACATACCCCTACAGGACCTTCACTTGTATTTTTCAAGATTGTTGACCTCCGGTGTTCAACATACATGTCTATCATGTGGACTCCTTGATGCACATGATCAAAGATAGGTTCTAAGTCAACATCACTTTTTAATGTCCTAAGACCAAAATCCAACGAACAGTACGGTTCCTTGTAATGAATGCAGAAAAACAGACCATCATTATATCCTAATTTCTTAACCATCTCCTCTAACACATCAGTATTCAACACTCTAAAATCTACATGATCAATGTAGTTCATCTTCCCACCAAAGTATTTCCTATTTGGGTTTTCTACAAAGTTACCTCCATGGTGAAATTTTATGGTAAATTGAGATTGGGTTTGACCTGTAAACAAACATCAACAACAAATTAACACAGAAAAAGGTTCAAATTTTACCTAATTCGGACCCTGTGAGCTTGCATGTCACTTACGGTACATTTCAGCCGGTTCGAAATACTGATCTTCAGCTCGTACCTTCCACAATCGAAGATCCATGTCGTAACAGAGTTCTAATCAGCTGTAATTGTTGGAGAATGCCTGATCGCCAATGAGGAGCTCTTGAATTTAGAGGTGGGTTAAGTTCAGGGTTTCAAAGTGATGAAAGGGGAATTATATGAGGTTGCAGGTCAAGAGGATGGTGAATTTACCTATTTGCCCTTTGACCATTAACAGAAAACGCTGATATCTGACGGAAACATGGTCCGGGGGTAAAGTTGCGACATAACCCCAAATAGTGGGGGGTAAAATTGCATTTATTTCCTTAGGGGGGTAGACATGCCAATCACCCCAAACCCCAGGGGGTAAAATTGCAGTTTACTCTAAAATATATAAATCAAAGTAAAGTTTGTTACCACTTTATATCTTAAAGGTTGTCGGGCTAAGTTGTAATTTTTCGTCCAGGTTTCATTTATCTCATACCATTATATGGTTTAGGATCAGATACAAAGTCTTCCAAAAATAAGAAGTGTACAAAGGCTCATAAAAAAACCCACTACAAAAAAAAAAAAAAAACACCTAAACACCCACCACCACCCAAAAACTTAAACCCCCCACCCACCAAAAAAAAATTTTGGTGACGAAAAGTAGCGATTTTAAAAAATATATATTAAAAAAATATTTTTTAGATTTTTTAGCATTTAGTTGTGGAGTTTAGCTTTATGGTTTAGTTTTTAGCATTTAGTTTGGATGTGTGTGTGTGTGAGGGGGAGGGGGTTAGGTTTTATTTAGGTTTTTAGGGATTGGGGGGGGGGGGGGGGAGGTGGGGGTTTAGGTTTTTGGGTGGTGGTGGGGTAGGGTGGGTGTTTAAGTTTTGGGTGGTGGTATAGTGGGTTTAGGTTTTAGGTTCTTTGACAATTGTCACTCTATAATGCCTTTTTACACTTCTTATTTTTAGGAGTCTTTGTAGAATAACTTAACCCATTGTATATATAGAAAAAGTATATCGTACATTACGGCTTAACGTACTTCACGTACAACAACTTGCGTGATTTGTTCTATAACATGCGTGATTAATGTTTTCAATATGCATGATTATTGTGTTTCAACATGCGTGATTTTGGATTTTTGAGTTATAATGTGCGTGATTTTAAAATGAACGTGCGTAATTACCTGTCGTGTGTGATGTACGTTAAGCCATAATGTACGTTAACCTTCCTCTGTATATATATATATATATATAGGGCAATGCTCTATAAGAAACCCTTAATTTTTAGAAAACTTTGCAAACTCAACATGTGGCCTACATTTATCCACCTCATCCAAGTCCACTAATTATGCTTTTTGCCTATAAGGTTATTTTAGTAATTAGTCATCTATCCACCCAACCCAAAGAACTCTTCCCCATTTGATTTGACATTATCATTAATGCCCATCACCTCACATATCACCATACCCCCCATTTATAGATTTTTTCATTTTTTAAAAGACAAAATGTATAGAACTCGTCCCTCCTTTCTCCTTTAACATATTCACCTGCATTTTCTTTTCTCCATTAATGTCCATGGAGACAAATCCACCAACCTCCGAGTTAATGTCGCCGGTTCATCTCTTCCCCAACAGGTTCATTACCACTGACTCCCATGCTGATGATGATTTTAATGCTCAAGGTTTGTATATCTATGTAACTTAACTCCCTCGAATATATGTTTTTTTGTTGAATTTTGACATTTTTTTAATGGAATAATCCAAATATACTGCATGGCAATGTTCACCTGTACCATGCGAAGCTTATGGATACACTAACATGGCTGTTGATGGTGCTGGATCATCTGAAGTCCCTGTTCGATCCCCGGAATTTCTTATCTCCAACAAGTTCAAAGGCAGCGTTGAGTTGACTAACGAGGTTTTGGATAATGATCAAGGTTTGTTTTTCTATATACATGTTGAGGTTTGTTTTTTTTCTTCCCCATATATGGCATAATTCAAAACAAATGGCATAATGTTCACATGTAGCATCCGAAGATTCTGGCTTCACTAACATTCCCGGTGCTGGTTCTGGATCATCTCAGGGTCCTTCTGTGTTTGCTGAATCATCTCGCGGGCCGTTAGATGGTTGTTTATTTTCAATGGGAGCACACTTTATTCTCATATAGCAGATTTTTAAGCTTTTCGTTTTCTGATGCAGGGCAAGGGCATCCATACTTTGTTTTTGAAACGCCTCAGGGAACCCGTTACTGGATTCCTACCGTTGCTGATAAGTTCTTACCAGTGTGTGGGAAAACTTATCCGTCATTTGAGGCTGTTATTTCCATGTATGAACTTTATGCTTTGGAAGCTAGTTTTTCTGTTAAAAAAGGCCAAACTAAAGTCTGGAATGGAATTCCGACACACAAGCATCTTCGCTGCTCAACATACGGGAAACCACAACGAAAGAGGACCTTTGACACGCTAGATGAATCTTCTGTAAGGCCAAGGAGAACCAGCTTCACATGGTGTGACTGTAAGGCAGGCATTCTAGTCTCAATCTATAATGATACATACACAGTTTTGAGTTTCAATGATATTCATAATCATGAACTTGTTGAGAATTACAACCGTGATTTTAGCAAGATATCACGGAAGCTGTCATTCTCCACCAAACAATTCATTCACAATATGAGTCTAAACCGTATCGGACCCATGAGAGATTATAGATGTCTTGTAGCTTTAAAAGGGGGCGTCAGAATGTCAACGGGACTCCAGTGGATTTTAAAAATTTTAGCCACCAGTTGCAAATTTTTATTGGTGAATGCGACACACAAGTTTTCCTTGAACGTTTGCATGAGCGCTTTGACAACCTACCCAACTTCTATTTTGATTACACGGTTTCAAATGGAAAGCTGTCCTCTGTATTCTGGGCTGATGAGATTTCAAAGCTAAACTACAAAGCTTTTGGCGATGTCCTCGCCTTCGACGCGACTTACAACACTAACAGGTTAGTTTCCACTTAACATGTGTTAGGGGAAGTATCAAACTATACAAACCTAACAAAAAAAGTGTTACATTTTGGAAACTTCTAATCCATTTTTATTAACAGGTACAAGATGGTTTTTATGCCATTCACGGGTGTGGATCATCATTTCCAATGTGTTACATTTGGTGCGGGTTTGATATCAACCGAGTCTATTGAATCTTATGTGTGGTTGCTTAAGGCTTTCTTGAAGGCACACGGTACTCAACCAACTCTCGTGTTGAGTGATCAAGGCCCATCTATGCTTCAAGCTGTTCCTATGGTCTTTACCGAATCACGCCACCGACTATGCATGTGGCATATAATGAAAAAAGTACCCTCAAAGGTTAGGTTAAATCGTTAGCCTTTTAACATGTGTTATTCAACATTACAGACTTACATGTCTTTTTAAACTGTTAAATGTAACATGTGTTAGTAACTCTTAAAATTTACCAGATCTCTGCGGACCTTCTTGATAACACTGATGTTTGGTCCTGTATTCACCGGTTGGTTTGGAATGTTTATATCAAACCAGAAACGTTTGAGTCCCGCTGGCATGACCTCCTAGAAACATTTGGCCTCCAAGACCACACTTGGTTGAAGGACATGTACAACATCAAACATCTTTGGGTTCCAGCCTACTTCAGGGAACTGCCAATGTGTTGCTTGATGAAGACCACTTCACGTTGCGAAAGCTCGAACGCTGCCTTCAAGGTCAACTCAACAAGCGCAAACACCCTTGTACAATTTATGATGTGCTTTGAAAATAGGGTAGACAGCCAACGCTATCGGCAACGCGTATCGGAGTACAAAACCTCATCCACGGTGTTCAAGGGCAATACTGATTTAGTGATAGAACAGGACGCGTTCGCCATTTACACAAACGCTGTTTTCATGCAAGTTCAAAAGGAGATAATTAAAGGGAAGTTTTTATGCTACATCACAAACCAAACCGAGTCCAGCAAAACCACTCTTTTGCTGGACGTCACTCATTTGGACAAAAGGAACAACATCACAAACGTCTATCAGGTAACACATGTTAGGCAACTTCTTTATTACCACTCCACTAACATACGTTAGAATTAAACAGTTTTTTTGCTCCTGTCCCCAACAGGTTACATATAACACTGTAGACCACTCCGCCAGTTGCTCATGCAGGAATTTCACACGTATCGGATATCTGTGTCGCCATGTCTTTTGCGTTTATCGATTGAAAAATGTTGCAAAGATACCCCCCCCCCCCAATACATAAACGATAGGTGGCGCCGAGATGCCCTCCCAAAAGAGGTTTTTTCACTTTCCAGCCGATACGGGGTTAACTCACACGCATCGTCTGTTATGCGGAATGAAATCCTCGACCTCGTTACTGAATGCGTTGATGTGGCCAGAACCGATGACGATTCATTGTCAAAATTGGCGGCCCAACTCCGGGATTTCAAGATCAATGTGCTTTCCAAGCAACCATTGGGTACAACTGAAAATCAAACAAACGAGTGTGAAATGGAAGAAATAGTTGGGCAACCAATCAACATTCCAGTCGAAGTTGCTAATCCAGATGTTGTACGCAATAAGGGTTGTGGTACACATACTCGCATTTCCGGACCTGGTGAGAAGGCAAAGACAAAACCACCAAAACCTCCAAAGCAGCTTCGTCTATGCAAGCGTTGTGGTCTGTATGTCGACGACCACGACTCACGCAACTGCGTTAAGGTGGTGGCAATGAAAGCAGCAAAGGCAGCTGCTGAACAACAAAGGCAGACCGCCCCGGTGCCTCCCAATCTGATTAAAATCATTCCTTTCGTTTACTAGTACTATGTAATGGGAGACTCACTTCATTTTGTCCTTCTTACACACTTGTAACAGTCTTGTAACATCCTCCTGCTTTGTTCTGTTATGTGTGTAAGAAGGTGGAACTCTTTTTATCCCATTTAACCTTTCTGGTCTTTTGTAAAAACTTTATGGCCTTCGGCAGTTTGTGTTTTGTAGGCCACCTTTTTGTGGACCTCTATTTGTTATTAACTTGCTTTTCTTACTATCTTATGCATGGATAATTGTGCTTTTGGTATATATATTACCACAGCATTTGCAACAGATGCTTAACACACGTTAGCCTTGAGTAAAATACAAAAGGTGTTAACCACACCAATAGGTTTTATATAAAGACAGATCAGGTTATAGAAACAAACTTCACTACTAGCCGACTTAACACCACATACTACTACTAGGCTACACCCGCAGATAAAACAACGGCTCGGCTACCGAGCCGTCACATCAACACATCCCTACAAAAAAAATACTAATAAAAGAACAAAAAAACGACGTGAGTATGTCGTCTACGAACATAGGGTCAACAGGTTAACACAACTATAACCACTTACGACATCCTAACTATCCCTTTTTATCCTCCATCCCTACGAAGCTTTTCATCATGGTGTTTCAACATCTTCATCATGAAAGTACAGAGGAGACGGGCTACGCTCACTCTCCCATGGGTCATGGTAACACCATGACCTGATTGTTTCGGGTGAGTATGGACACAACGGGCAACCACATAATTCATGGTCTGGATCCATCAGCAACTTAACCAACTCCTCTGGTAGCCCCTTCAAAACTTCAGCTTCTGGTAAAACGTGTTCCGTACGACGTCTGATAACATCAGCTACATTGCTTCTTCCGCTTTCTGAAGCGTCGTTAGCACCTAGGCCTCCAGTTTTCGCGTCTTGGATCTTCTTGTGAAACACTTTTCTTTCGTAGCACACCCCGTACCGACCCTCAACTGCTTCTTTCCCCTTTCGCTTCTGCTTCTCCATGCCTGGTGGTGTATCCGTGAGCTTATTTTCATAAGCGTCCATCACATTAACACACTTTGGAACCACTCAAAGTTTTTGGTTTACTGAAGTAAGGTGCCCTACTGAAATATTATAGAATATGACTTGGTTCTTCATTACACTACTTATAGTGGTATGCCATGGATACATTTAATATAGTTGTTGTGACTTGACTTTGATGTGACCCTAAAAGCAATGGTTCCTTTCCAATAAAGTTGTTTTCTACCCACCTACCCCTATGTTACTAGGCTGCTGCCACTTACTTTCCCCAACTTCCAAGAATCCTACCACATTTAAAATAGTGGGCCCCTTGACAACAGGAAGGAGCATTTTCATTTCTTAAATGGTTACATTATCAACTACATCAATAACATGCAAACACATGCAAGATTTGTATGTTGTCAATATTCTTCATAAGCCTTAAATTACCAAGTTAATAAACATCAGTTTCAAACAGACAGATTTCACACTGATAGTCTATCCCCAAAAATAGCAGGTACACTTTACGCAACACCTATCCTACAATAAGTTTAAAGCAACATTCCCAAAACAAAATACATGCCACACCCAAAAACAAAGTCTACATATACATATAATAGGTGTCCCCAAAAGATCAGCAAAACTTAACGCCACAACTTTCCCCACAATAAATACCATTCACCCCCTAACACACGTTACTCTAACCGGCAACCCTGCTGGATTTTAGGAAGCAGCACATTCACATCCGAACATAACATGTGTGCAGCATACCTCTTTCTCAACTTCCGCACCTCGGCCATCTTTTTCGCCCCATTCATGCTGAACCCACAATTAAAACTTTTGTTTTTCCCCATGTAGCACTCCATGTGCCGCATTAAGAAGACCCCACAATCAGTTGTGTTTGCTGTCGTCGCCCAACTAACCGGCATACGCTGGATGTTGCAGTCGTCAATGTCATCGGCGCGCGGATGACCAACCTCCCGAAGGTATTGCACAAACATATCTTTCTGCATATACAGATACAAGCAATGCTCAATTAAAAAACACAGCTTGAATACAATCACATTTTCGGTACAACATGGTGGTTTCGATAACTTATAAACTTATACGGTGTTTCCTTGTGGAGGTAGTATACACTATCTTCGGCCGAGCTTGTCTGGCTTTGTCATTATCAACAACATAAATTCCAGGGTCCCGTAACTCAAACACTAGCAAGTAAAAATGTTTTTGCTCCAAGATCGGGAACAAAACAATGTCGTGCTTTCTAAAATCAGGAACCTTTTCAGCGCTCTTCACCGCACCTTTTATACCAGCCTGAAACTTGTGCATTCGCGCCTCCACTCCCCCTTCTTCAGTTGTTAACATCCACAGAAACTTTCACAAAAGAGAAATTTATAAGTATAACCACTCGCCACACCCTAACTACTTTTTCTTAAAAAACATCAATCCACCAGAATCATGTCTATATACAAAACACTCACCACAACTTTAGTACCAAAGAATAGCCTACTGTAAGCCTCCCTTGATTTGCGTTTCTCTTGGAAGTTTAGCACCTTCGCCCAACAGTCGATAATACCATCCGACACCTCCTTGCCAACGTTTAAACTCTTGAACATAGCCCGAGACGCTTCTACATGAGCGGGGCTTCAAAACAGCAACTCCCTGGTTTCATATGCACATATAAAAATTTAACTTCCATAACTTAACACACGTTACTGTAATTTAACTATTTTTTTAACAATATCCCCACTACTTACACAGCCATGTGTATCGGGCTATCTACATCATCAACTGACGACGTACCATGTTCATTCCTGCGTCAAAAATAAAAAAAAAAACAATTAAATAGATCCATTGGGTTCATTGTTTACACGTTATTATAAAACTAAAAACCCCGTAGCAGTTCTACTTACTTGTTTGCCTCCATTGCTAGCTTCCTACGAGAATGCCCATTTAGAAAGTGCGTCGGGGATTCATCAGCGTATACGTAATCCCATATATTCGCCTCCTTCTTGGTGATTGGATGTCCCATGTCAACAGACCTTATATAGTAAGGTGATCTATTTGGTTCCGCAACCACTTTCTCTCTAAAAGGGAGCTTCCTTTTTTTGTTTTTTAACTCAGCCAACATACGTACCCGGTTTGCTAGCGGCAAATTTTCCTCCACCTCATTCGCATCACCACCTAATAATTCCATCCCAGCTTGCCCCTTGTGGATTGCAATTGCGGGGTCATATGAGCTCACCGGTTCTACGATTATAACCATACTCAAGTTTGGGGTAGTCTCCACATCGCCTAAACACGTATAAAAAAACAATTCAGGTTACTTTGTAACCAAATTTACACTCTCACAGTAAACAAAAAAAGTCAAGCTTACCGGAACGTTCGGGCGCTATTTCTGTCCCCGCCATGTCATCCACCTTTGAACTTTTGCATCCTGCATGTACGATGCAAATAAGTATATTGAAATGACTCCACAAAACCAGCAATCCTAGTCATTTTATTGCTCTTACGTACCGGTTTGCGGTGACTCATCAAATTCACCACCAATTTGTGTCATTCCAAGACTCCAATTAGGCCCATCGAAACCACCTTCATCAATCGACGTATCGCCCCCGTCCACTGTTCTTACGATTAACACATGTTAAACCCCCTAAATGTACCTAATAGCTAACACATGTTATAGAATAAAAAGCTTTACCGTTAAAATCCGGCTGCCCCTCCTCTATCGCCGCTTTGCCTTTACCATGCATAACCACCTCCTCAGCTTTATCGAAAGCATCTCCTTTCACAGAGCCAACCACCACGCCAACACACTCTTCATTAGGTACGACAGTTGAATCTACTACGTCATGCTCAGCCTTACTATATGAACCTGCATAAAACATTCTTATCACATCTCATGCATAGGTTACTATTTTTGAACCTGCTCTATAAAAATTTAACCCTTACAATCACGGTGACTCTTCTCTACAACCGCCCTGCCTTTGCCATCCGAACCCACCTGTTCATCCTTGTCGCTAACATCACCTTCCAAGGGTCCAAATACGTGTAAACCACATTCTTCCTTACTTGCATCAGTTGCATCCACAACTTCATGCTCAGTCTTACTATTTGCAGCTGCATAAACATTCTCGAATAAATTAGAAATGGCTAAAAATGGTGCATCTAGAGTTTTGTCGACCCTACAAATAAGATGCTTTCTGAAGATTACCTTCATTGCCATTCCCTTCAACCTGATCAGTAAGCTTAACACCCATCTCATCACTTTTGGCTACCTGATCAGGATTCTTATCCTGTTTGTCAGCAGTTGCTTCTAAATCGGGGATCTGCTGATCATCGTCCTTCTCATCCACATTTTTTACAGGTGGAGGTTCATGTCCTGCGGCCTCCACACTATACGCATCTTCACCAAACAACCGCATGCATAGCCACCGTCAACTGTCAAAGCAACAAGACACATGTTAAAACAGAATTAACCAATAAAGCACACTATAAAAAACTAACAATCTGAAATTGTACAAAGCTCTACCAGTCACACCCTGGGCCGCTGCTGTTTTAAAACGCAGTATCGCACGCATTAAACCCAACAGCTTGTGGACTTGTTCAACATCACTTTTATCCCCGCTCCATTGTCCTTCAATATGTCCCGCCCACCCATACTACAGTCACCTCCAGTTGAAATACCAGCCTCATGAACACTCTTATCACCGTGTTGCTTCTCAGTCTCGTTGAACCCTATAACATCACATTAATATTAAATGGGTTCAGACACGTACGCATATTACAGGGACATAAACTTTGTCCCTGTACAAACAACGCGGCACCATCAATGTATTCTTCCTAGGTTGCCATCTATTCACTTAGCGATAAACATACAATGTAACTGGTAACACATGTAACACTTTACCTGTTTCTTTACCCCTATCTGTGCTTGGCCCATCAAACATCCTATTTGTCTTACGTCTTTTTGGGGTCACACAGCCTACTTCTTTATCAGGAGCATCCTTTAAGTTTTTCAGTCGAGGAGATCTCCTCACCCGCAATGACTGCCCAACATCTTGCAGCGTCTCAGCACACTCTTTTCCCTCATTACGTACGCTTCCTTGGCCCGCAGCATCAGCTGCAACGACAACAGATGTTAAACAATACATTTCAGTCCCCTACGCATATTACAGGAACATAACATGTGTTAAACAATACATTTTCATCCACAACAGATTTTAAACAATACATTAACATGTGTTACACCATACATTTCAGTCACGTATACACGTTATGGTGACATAAACTATCTCGAGCACTAATCAACGCGTCACCATCAATGTGTACTTATGTTTTCTTCCTAGGCTGCCATCTATACACTTAACTATAAACGTACACTAAAAATGGTAACACATGTAACACTTTACCTGTTTAGTTACCACCATTCGTGTTTGGCCCATCAAACTTTATATTTGTCTTACGCCTTTTTGGGGTCTCACAACTTTCTTCTTTCTCAGGAACATCTTTTAACTTCTCTAGTCGAGCAGATCGCCTCACCTGTAACGACTTTCCACCATCTTCCATCGTTTCCGCATACTCTTTTCCATCAACAGCTACGCTTGATTGCCCCGCAACATCAGCTGCAACCACAACAGATGTTAATCAATAAGATCGGTAACACATTAACATGTGTTACAGTGTGCATGTCAGAATGATAATAATCACACCTTCTGGGCCATCAAAGTCTATGGCTGAAGATCCTACTTCTTTCAATCTCCTTTTACTCATCCTTTTGTTAAGTCGATTAAGTGATTTCCTGTACAAACTAGCTATTGGCGAACCATCCGAGAATTCGTCAACCTCGCTATCCCCTACGAAAACGTTACACATCAGTAAACGCGTGCCACATTAATCAAGTCAATATTTTTCAAAGAATAACAGTGACTAACCAGCGTTCTGTCCCTCGTCAACGTGAATACTTTCATCATTTTTCAAATCTTCCAACACCTCATTGATACGATGCGACGATAAATCTACCGCTTTATCGTGATCTGTACTTGCAAACGATTTCTGTTTAAACAAACTTGCATACATTGCCTTCAACGTTTGTACTTCCTCGTCATCAGGGCTCTCCACACACATAGATTCCAACATACCCTCTATTTTGATCTTGTTCTTGTTTGTCACATTAATTAGCTGTCGTACCATCAACAGCCTCTCCTGTTTCAAAAGATTAAAGCAACAGTTTCATACAAAAATAATATACTAATGGTAAACAACACATGTTAGTGCATATAACTATACCTCCTTACTTGCCCAATGTTCCACGTTATAGTTACTTGGAAGTGTTAACCCTTTAAACCCTCCCAGACCAAACCCACCAGCAAGAATTTCCAGCCTTTCTCTCTCTCGCAATCTCTTCAAGGTCCAGAAAGCCAAAGGACACACCGCCTTGTCAACCTTCATCCCTGTGCACTCAATGCTATCAACGTACAACAGCTACAAGTAACAGCGATCAGTTCAGTCCGATAAAACAAGCAAGTATATTTAACACATGTTAAGATCACGAATAAATAAATTTCACTTACTATCAGAATCGAAAGAGGCCCAACGAAGATGCTTTGTGGGTCAAGCCGATCCCAAGTATCTTTGCAAGTTTTCAACTTCTCCACCACCAGGTCACACCAGTCTAACTTTGCAAAATCCATTTCATCATCTAGATACTCTAAGATTTCTTCCCGTAAACAACTTTGTTTATGACAGTCAACGAGCACTGCCACAAAACACATTACAAAATCCATGCGGAAATCAAAACTGTCTTCGCCGTCGGACTCATCTATCATTTTCACCATCTTTGTTGGAGGTACATGTACACCGGGGTATCTTGCCCTCCAATCCGCAATTGCATCAACCAATATCGGCAGCTTATCAATCGAACTAAACTTTTTCCCACCGGTTGGGATCCCTAGTAACTGATGTCTCACTTTCCTGTTTACCTTGATATTACCAGCCGGTGTACATATCACCATCTTTTCGGGATTAAAATCGTCGACAACAAAATAACCTAACTTAGCTGGTAACCCATCAACGCTGAAAGTAAGTAAACGACCAAAGCCCATTTCCCTGACTGCCTCTCGTTGTTGGTCTGTCAATGCTCGTACACACTTATAAAATTGTAGTGGTGCGGATCGCGTCCTTATTCCTGGGAATTCATCCTTCTTCGCTCGCTTACGGCCTTTGGGAACTTTTGCTTGTTCTTTACCAACTTCCTTTTTCTTCCGTTTTTGAACTTTCACACTCTCCTCTGAAAACTTCGTCTGCCCTGACCGTAAGGTTCTCCCGCTTGTTGTAGCTGTTACATCTGCCCTACGTACTGGTATACGCAACCAAAACAACCATAAAATAATTAGTCTACTTTACAACCCTTTATGTCAAATCTTTCTAAGACAAACGGTAACATTACAGTTATATGATCAAACATCCAACAATTAATTATTTGAACATCAAACAAATGAAAGTCAATAAAAAATTAACTAACCACGGTTTATGTGCCTTCCTTTGACAGAATTATCCTCCGCGATGTTTTTTTTCTCTGCCAATTAACACATGTTAGGTACACTTCAAACTCAGACCATTAATTATTTGGCAGACAAACAAATCAAAGCCAATGATCTTTGGTCTGGCCATTAATTGTTTAACACATGTTAGCCAAACTTCGAAAATTAACTAACCACGTTTTCTTTTACTTCCACAGCCAGAACTATACAAGGTAACATTTTTTACCCCTACCATTTAACACATGTTATACAAGTTCACATTGATACACTTACAAAATGTTTAACATTTTCAAACACCTAATCTAATAATCTTAACAAATTGTACCATTAATCCAATAACCTTAACATAATTTTCAAACTGTGTGTGTCATCCTTTAACACAGTTACATGTTAGGCAAACTTCAAACTCCGACCACTAATTATTTGGCAGACAAACAAATCAAAGCCAATGATCTTTGGTCCGTCCATTAATTATTTAACACATGTTATGCAAACTTCTAAAATTAACTACCCAAGAATTAATGTACCTCCTCAGCCAGAACTATACAAGGCAACGTTTTTTTCCCTACCATTTAACACATGTTATACAAGTTCACATTGATACACTTACAAAATGTTTAACATTTTCAAACACCTAATCTAATAATCTTAACAAATTGTACCATTAATCCAATAACCTTAACATAATTTTCAAACTGTGTGTGTCATCCTTTAACACAGTTACATGTTAGGCAAACTTCAAACTCCGACCACTAATTATTTGGCAGACAAACAAATCAAAGCCAATGATCTTTGGTCCATCCTTTAATTATTTAACACATGTTATGCAAACTTCTAAAATTAACTACCCAAGAATTAATGTACTTCCTCAGCCAGAACTATACAAGGCAACGTTTTTTTCCCTACCATTTAACACATGTTATACAAGTTCACATTGATACGCAATTACTAACTATTGTAACCAAAGGCACTTACCATTTAACCGTCGTTTCCCAGTGGATGTTGACCTAGTGTCAGTATCTTCATACACTGCAAATGCAGCCAAACAAAAGTATGTTATGAACAGAGTCTAATTCAACACACTATACATCACCTAAAACTACGTTCAGGGTTTATACGCACATCAATACTAACCTAAAGCCCTCTGGGTCGGACCGAAGCGAGATTGTTGCTTGGGAGGAACTTGCTTGGAATCATCAGATATAATAACAACACTACGGCTGGCAGACTGTAACACCTCGAAAATTCATGTTCAATAGAATAACGACACGTGTCATGTAAGACAAAAATATTATTAAACCCGGATCCAATTAAAGATGTACGACAGGATTTAAAAGTGTCGTCATGTTAAATTTACACCTCTGAACGACCTCATTATGAATCCCAAGACTAATAAACATCTGGTAAATATTCAAATCCGGTGATTTCTAGCAATAATTGAACCATAATTGCAAGGGTGGACTCCTACGAAGAAATGCATGATAAACCTTCATTTACGGCACTTTCAAAAGGATTCAATAAAACATTTCAAAATGGTAGGGTACATAACTGTTCAAGCATGTTGTTGAGGCCCCAAACTGATAATTCATGTCCCAAATTCGTTATACATGGTTGCATGTTCGAATGCTTGAAAGGTCAAGATTTTTGCCTTCTACAGATGGCTTACGGACCGTAAGCCACCCCCTTATGGTCCGTAAGGGGTGCCCAGCGACAGTAATTCGGGCAGGGGCTGTTATAAACGTGGTAACCGACTTAAAAACGATTTTCCTCATACATGGACGACCCCTACATGTTTGTTAGACCCTAGGAGCACTTGTAAGTGATCTGGGAACAATGGTAGGCTTGTGTGTCAATGATCTAAGTGAGATTAAACACTATATAAAGGCCTTATGTTGCAACCTTATGAGCACACCTTCCATCTGCATTTGTGGAGCATCTCTGGAGCTCAAGTGCCTTTCCAAGACATCCCTAATCGTGCATAGGACTTCAGTAAGTATGCTTAACCTTTCCTAGTTGAGTTTTTACTTAGTTTTAGCTTAAAAGTCAAACCGTCGTAATTACTGTTTGACTTAGCCATTAATCATTAATGGTCCAGTGATTAGTCGAATTGAAGGTAGTTATAAGTTGGTAATTATGTGGGCATTAAACCCTTAAAAGGGCACCCTCTGATTCCCACTCTATATAGACCATTTGTCGGGTCAAAGTTGATTAGAAAAAGTCAACAGAATGCTAATCTTCGAATTAACGCATAATTAACAATGCAGAAGGCGTGTAACCTATTTTATCACTCATATAACTTGTTAATAAGTAAAATAACTGGTCTAAGCTTGTTTGATCCGACAATTCTCTGTTTAGACCCGGTTCGGAACCGAAAGTCGCAAAACTTTGACTTTTGCTTTGAGTTCAGTTCTGACCCGATTTAGTATGATTTGGAAATGCCTTAGAGCTTCCTTAGAACCAGGTTACATGCTAGTATAACCCTCTGTGATTATACACCTTGGTTCATTAGTTATCCAATTAATATGCATGATTCTGTTAATTGCCTATATTTTGACCATTATGCCCTTTTCACCATAAAGCGTGATTTTTAAAAATGTAAAAAAGTAGAAACCTTAGTTACTGATTTATAAACTTGCACCCAAAATTTTACATCAGTTTGAGGTGTAGATTGAGAGTTATGCTCATTAGCGTAATTAGAAAGCTTTTTAGCGATTTAACGGCATAATTTGCATATAGCCTATTTAAACCTACTTTTTGATATCAAACTTCTTACCCACTGATGTAATATATTATTTTGGGATTTTTGAAGATTTTTAATTAATTTTAGGCTGAGCATAACTTAGAGTCATAAGCATGATTCGGTAAATGTCGGTTTTGCCCTTTTAGGCTATAAAATGAGTTTTACATATCTTTTCGACCCCAAACCTTTTGCTACTGATTTTATATGATAAATACATTATTTTAAACCTTCTGGAATAATAAAAATATCATCTTTCTATATAGAACCCGGAAACGGCTTCTAATCGCCTTTTTAAGCGTTGTTAACGCATAGTATGTACTAAAACTATTTTAAACATACAAGGGTTGATACCTACTGATATTTTAGGTAAATTATAATATTTTAACAGTAAGCAAAAGTTGTTTAACTCAGACTTCAGTTTTGAGCTTTTCGGCTTATGTGAAATTACCAAAATGCCCCTACGGTGCATAGTTTGGTTATAATTGATAAATTTCACATATATGCAATACCCTACTGTTATAACTTAGTAAATTAAGTATTTTTGCTGATTATATCAGACCTATAACTCAGGTTAATACTTAAACTCTTTTATAAACTTGTAAATGACCAAAATACCCCTACGGGGCATAGTTTGTGTTTAAATTCGTTTTGGGCATAATAAAAGACATCTTACTGATGTCACAACATATTTGAGGCATATTAACTTAGGAAACCTGTAAATGACTCTTACGGTCACCCGTTACGCCTCTTGCGCGTTCGGTTCGGTTTATGTAACTAGTTTGCATAAATTAGCCGAAACGGGTCAAACCTTATCGGTTTTATCCCAAAATCCAGAATATGTTTAGATTACCCATATTATACAAGTTTTCAAACTTGTCGGGTCTAAAACACATTCTATTACGGTCTTCGCTTAATCACGCGTTCGAACCGTATCTTCCTTTAAAACTAATCGGTCTAAGCCTAAGCTTAACAAAAGACCGTTAGGATTCTAATAGGTTATTATAAACCTTCGTTCCAGAATAGGAGCCCAGTAAAAGCTATCTGTACTTGCTGATTTGATACGGCTGGGATTGAATATTATATTTAGCTCAGGTAAATACTTTTAACTTATTTTCCCTTATACGGGCTTGGGGTACGGTATAAAAAATACCGCTTGGTCGGGCATTCGACCTTAATCGATTGGTGGTTAAGTATTATCGAGATGACCCGTTTAAATATGTTTTGTTTGCTTAAACGCCTTTGGGGGTTAATGACCATGCCCCGGATATCCTTGGCATCATTTTACGAAATGGCCACGACCTAAGCGCGGGGTGTAGGCGTACACCCGTCAGTGCATAAATAAATAATGTGGTGTGTCTATTGATCTTTAACCCGGCACGGACCGGGCTACTGAACGCATAAGGAACATGTAATTCTTTTACAAGTTTATATATTTAAATAATTATCCCAAGTTATAAAAAGTTTTGTGCCACGTGCATTCAAATCAATTTTAACCATTTTTAAAATGAGTCAGTTAAATTGTATTTACCAATGTAAACTGACGTATTTTCCCAAAAAGGTTAAGTGCAGGTACTATGCGAACTAGGCTGGCTTTCTCCTAGCGTCCACAATAAGTCTCGCAAGCTTGGATGTCAAAACTGTTGAACAATGTTTCCTATTTTTATTTTTATCCACCTGTGGATTAATTTCAACAATTGTGATACTTGATATTACAATATTATATTCGGTTGAAATATATATTTCTTTTGCTTTCGCTGTGCATTTAAATATTGTGTTGTTTGACTGTAATGTTACCAACCACGTCACGATACTCCCCCACCGGGCCCACCGGTCAAACGTGGAAATATCGGGGTGTGACAGGATGGTATCAGAGCCAACATTGAGGGAATTAAACACTAACCTTTTGTGTTTAGTCTCAATGACACAATTGCACATTCCTAAATTTTCGAGTCTAGACAAATAACATAGGACAAATTCTACCTTGTTTTGTTTTGTCCTTTATTTTTATATTCTTGTTGTTACCTTTGTTTATATTTACAGGATTAACAATGCTGCCAAGATTCCTAAGAAGAGGAAGAGGTAAAGGGCCAATCACTGCCCCTAACGATCACGAGGCCGGGCCCTCGCAACGGCGAACTCCTACTACTACTGCAAGTGCCGATCCGCAAGGAAACAGGAGGAACCTTTTTGAGCCCGCCAGACGATCTGTCTCGCACAGCTCAACGCCTCCCTATTGTAACTCCTATGGGCCGCAGTCAGAAAACGAGCCCGATAACCCACAACCTTCATATATACCCCTTCAGCGATCCCTTTCGCACAATTCCTTTGGTAACCCCACTCCTGTTTTTCAGGGCCGGTTTAACCGGCAAATTATATTCAAGAACCAGTGGGTTTTAACCCATTGGGACCAGAGGACCACTTCTCCGAAGATAATGCGATGGACATGGACGAGGACACCGATCCCGTCGAGCCCGCAATCGGAACTCCCAACCATCCCATCGAGATCTCCGACGGTTCATCTTTTCACGGATCACCCTACGGTGGTCCAGACAGCTATCAAGCGAGGTTTAACCAGCATGAATGGTACTTCACACCTTCTCACCATTCATCACCTCACCAGCAGCAGCAACAGCAGGATCCCTCTGGGGATTAACATTTCGTGGCTGTCACGCCACCGCCTCCACCGCCGCCAGTTCATCAAGCACCTCCAGAACCACCAAGGCGTAGGAGAACGGGCGCACATATATCTGCGCGAGCAGGGGATTTTCACTTTAGCTCTCCCCATCACTCAAGTGGCAGTCACTACCCGCCACTGCATGAAGACCCACAAATGGGTGGGCCCTCAAACCCAATTCCAGGAGGGAACTCTACACCAGTTGCACCAAAGCCGCCACCATTTGGTTTTGATAACCCGATTCCTGCCTACACTGGTTCAATGGCATATAACCCGTTTGAGCAGCCGGCTCACACCAACTATAATTACGCTGAAGCCGACCCATACTTGGTAGCGGCCAACTACAACGCCCTTCATCCTGAAGGACCATATGGAGCTCCTTCGGGAGTAGGGTACCTGACTCATGGGTACCAAATACCTGCTAGACCTATAATTCAGCAACAATCTCAGCCGCCACGGTTTTCCCCACCAGAGCATGAGGAAATCCTTCAAAGATTGGACCAAGTTGAACGGGTAGTTCACAGGGATCGCAAGGAGCGACAAAGTTTCTTCCAGGGATTGACAAGTTTAATAAAAGGGAAGAGCAAGAAGGACCATTGAATCCTTCAACTGTTGGTTGTACTTTCCTTATTTTAGTTGAGCCCCTGCGTGGGCCTGTCTTGTTGTTTTAACCCCTGCGTGGGTATGTTTGCTTGTTAAGCCCCTGCGTGGGCAAGTCTTTGTTTAAACCCCTGCGTGGGTATGTTGTTTGTTTGAGCCCCTGCGCGGGCATGTTATTTTATTAAAAAGTCCCGTTTAGGTCAATCTTGTACTCGTTCAGAACTTTGTGTGAAATGGTTAAATTGAAATTTTCATTTTTATTTTATGCATAAAAATTGAATGTGAAATAAATAAATAACATATTTGATCAATCATTATATTATAATGATAAAATCTAAAGGGACAAGACCTAGCCTTATGTCATTTTAAAGACAGGGCCAAGACGGTAGTTCTCCAATTAGATTCGGATCCATATTAACCATTTCAATATAGGATTGTTCTGCGTTGAATATTAATAAGAATCTTAAAAAGGTAAAACCTAGCTAGAGGGTCATTATAAAGACTTAGCCAATATGGTAAAACCTGTTTAAAAAGATTCAAATCCCTGTTAACATCTGAAAAAACATGTTAACACTCCTGACAGAAGTGATTCGTTAAAATCACACACGTCATTCTTATATAAGGATACTTCAAAAGACTCCTAACCCAACTAAATGATCTATAGATCATGGGTTTGAATCATCAATTAAGATGATCATATTTTGAACATACATTGGTAATGTAGTGCCTACGGGCCATACTCATTTTCATATGAGACAAAAGACAGTGGTAATCTATGACTCCCTGTCAGAAAAAGGTAATGAACTATGTTCAAACCTTAATGCCTTGATTCTCTGAAATCATGGCTTATGATTTAAAAAATGTCCTTGTGACTAGGCCTTTTGTGCTACTAATAAAACTGTTATTGTTTTATAATTAGGAGAGATTATAATAAAAATCCTAAATAAATATGATTAATAAATTAACCAAATCTGGTCTATGTTTACCGTGGTTAATGAATTGCCATAAAAGACAATTCCATAATAAACTCCCAAGTAAACTATTGTTATTGTCTTATGTAACAGTTCAAATTAAAATGGCTGACTCAGATGAAATTAATAGTCACCCAAGGGAGAATAATGATAACGCCCGAATTAATATAACGGGTGCTGAACTGCAAGCGTTAATAGACAACGTTGTTGCAAAGGCCATAGAGCGGCAGTATGAAGAATATAGCGGGACTCGAAGTAGGACCCTATCTGCACCGCATTCAAAGCCGAAGACTCATTCTGAGGCTCACAGCAAGCCACCACCCTCCAAGAAGGATGAACCAAAGAAAGATGATGACGATCGTCACTCTTCTAATCATCAAAGTGTTCCATCTCAGAAGGTCGTGCTGAACCAAGGACCCCGTGACAAGGGTTGCTCCTACAAATACTTTGTTTCATGCAAACCCAGGGATTTCACTGGGGAAAAAGGGGCTATAGACTGCATGACATGGTTGGATGAGATGGACACCGTGGTAGATATCAGCGGGTGCGCTGAGAGGGATGTGGTAAAGTTTGTGTCTCAATCGTTCAAAGGTGAGGCCTTAGCCTGGTGGAGATCGCTGATTCAAGCTACTGGGAAAATCTCATTGTACAACATGACATGGGAACAATTTGTTGCCCTCATCAGAGAAAACTACTGTCCTCAGCATGAGGTCGAAAAGATTAATTCGGATTTTCTGTCGTTAGTAATGAAAAATCTGGATTGCCAAGCTTACCTTACGAGCTTCAACACATTGTCAAGATTGGTTCCGTATCTGGTGACACCGGAACCCAAAAGAATAGCTCGTTTCATTGGGGGTTTAGCCCCATAAATAAAGGCAAGCGTGAAGGCCTCTCGGCCAACTACTTTCAGATCTGTAACTGATATATCTTTGTCCCTCACACTGGACGCGGTCAGACAGAGATCGCTGAGGAACACGGATGCCGAGAAAAGGAAACGTGAAGATGACAATTCACGAAGGTCAAACAAGAAGCGCCGAGGAAACATGACCACAAGAAAGGGTCTGAGTCAAAGAAGGATGGGCATCAATCTGGTGATAAGCCCAAGTGTAAGATCTGCAAGAGGCAGCACTTCGGGAAGTGCAGATATGAATCGAACTCACAGACCCAGTCGAGAACTTTTGCATGTGGGATATGCAAGTCCAAGGAGCACAAGACCTTGGATTGCAAAAAGTTAAAGGACGCAACGTGTTACAGTTGCAACAGAAAAGGGCATATCAAGTCCAACTGCCCAAAACTTGTAAAGAAAGCTGATGAAGGAAAGAAGACCAATGCTAGGGTCTTCAGGATGGATGCAAAGGAAGCTGTCCAGGACGACAACGTGATTACAGGTACCTTCCTAATAAATGATGTCTATGCACGAGTACTTTTTGATTCTGGCGCGGATAAATCATTTGTAGATAATAAGTTTTGCAAATTACTGAATTTACCTATTAAAACCCTAAGTGTTAAGTATGAGGTGGAATTAGCAGATGGCACCTTAGAAACCGCCTCAACCATATTAGATGGATGTTTCATATCCATTAAGAACCACTCTTTTCCTTTGTCCCTACTTCCTTTGAAGTTAGCCGGTTTCGACATAGTTTTGGGTATGGACTGGTTATCTCGTAACTAGGCCCAGATTCTCTGCAATAAGAAGCAAGTGGTGATCAAGACTCCGTCTGGTGAGTCACTTACCATACCGGGAGATACCCGGTATGGACTGCCTGAGCAAGTGACTATGCTCAAGGCCTCTAAGTGTTTGAAGAAGGGTTGTGTCATCTACATGGCACAAGTGACTATTGATGAGCCAAAACCTAAGATGGAAGACATCCCCGTCATTTCTGAATACCCTGAAGTTTTTCCTGAAGAACTACCTGGTTTACCACCAGATAGGCAAGTGGAATTCAGAATTGACATCATCCCTGGAGCAGCACCTGTTGCTAGAGCGCCTTACAGGTTGGCACCAACAGAGATGAAGGAATTGAGAGCACAACTAGATGAATTGCTAGCTAAAGGTTTCATTAGACCTAGTTCGTCTCCATGGGGAGCGCCAGTCCTGTTTGTCAAAAAGAAGGATGGATCGATGCGTCTGTGCATCGATTACCGTGAGCTTAATAAGGTCACTATAAAGAATAAGTATCCTTTGCCCAGGATCGACGGTTTGTTCGATCAATTGCAAGGGGCAAGTTACTTCTCTAAAATTGACTTAAGGTCAGGCTATCACCAACTGAAGGTTAGAGATGAAGATGTGCACAAGACTGCATTTAGGACTCGTTATGGTCATTACGAGTTCCTAGTGATGCCTTTTGGGCTCACTAATGCACCTGCCGCATTCATGGATCTCATGAATCGCATCTGCAAGCCCTACTTAGAGAAATTTGTCATCGTCTTCATCGACGACATCCTCATCTACTCGAAGAACCAAGCTGATCATGAGAAGCATCTTCGATGTATTCTTTCACTACTTCAGCAGGAGAAGCTCTATGCCAAATTCTCTAAATGTGAATTTTGGCTTTGTTAAGTCCAATTCCTTGGACATATGGTTAGTGAGCGTGGTATCCAAGTGGATCCCGCTAAGGTTGAAGCTGTCATGAATTGGCAAGAGCCGAAGACGCCCACAGAAATTCGTAGCTTCCTCGGATTGGCAGGATATTATAGACGATTCATCGAAAATTTTTCAAGGATTGCTGCACCCCTAACTTCCTTAACTAGGAAGAAGATTAAGTTCAACTGGGGACCTAAGCAGCAAGAATCTTTCGATATTCTGAAGCAAAAGTTAAGCAATGCACCTGTGTTGACATTGCCTGATGGAATAGAAGATTTTGTGGTATATTGCGATGCATCACACACCGGGATGGGATGTGTGCTTATGCAGAAAGGCAAAGTCATTGCCTATGCTTCACGACAGTTAAAGGTGCATGAAAAGAATTACACCACCCATGACTTGGAGTTGGGTGCCGTTGTATTTGCACTAAAGCTATGGAGGCACTATTTATATGGAATCAAGTGTGTGATCTATTCTGATCACAAGAGCCTCCAGCACTTGTTTAACCAAAAGGATTTAAACATGAGGCAGCGCCGATGGATGGAGACATTGAATGATTATGATTTTGAAATCAGATACCATCCTAGCAAGGCGAATGTAGTCGCCGATGCCTTGAGTAGAAAGGAAAGGGTGAAACCCATCTGAATCAATGCCAAGAGCATTGAGATAAAGAACAGTTTGAATGAAAGGTTGTTAGCTGCACAGAAAGAAGTTGTGTTGGAAGCTAACTATCCTAATGAAAAGCTAGGAGTAACTGAAGAACAGTTATCTCAGGGCAAGGACGGGATTCTGAGATTAAATGGAAGAATATGGGTTCCAATTTATGGAGGACTTCGGGATGTTATCCTCCAGGAAGCCCACAGTTCTAAATATTTCGTTCATCCTGGAGCTGATAAGATGTACCAGGATCTGAAGGCAAACTTTTGGTGGATAGGCTTGAAGAAGTCTGTAGCTGCCTATGTAGCTAAATGCTTGACGCGTGCGCAAGTAAAAGCTGAACATCAAAAGCCGTCAGGTTTACTACAACAACCTGAACTTCCCACGTGGAAGTGGGAAATGGTGACAATGGATTTCATTACCAAGTTGCCAAAAACAAGGAAAGGAAATGATACGATATGGGTAATAGTAGATAGACTGACTAAGTCGTCACATTTCCTACCCATTAAGGAGACCTATAGCTCCGACATGTTGGCCCAACTGTACGTAGATAAGATTGTAGCTTTACATGGCGTACCAATGTCTATCATCTCTGACAGAGATACTAGATACACATCACATTTTTGGAAAAGTTTCCAACAATCTTTGGGCACACGCTTAAATTTCAGTACGACTTACCATCCTCAGACTGACGGGCAGAGTGAGCGTACAATCCAAACCTTGGAAGACATTCTTCGTGCATGTGTGATTGATTTAGGTGGTAGTTGGGATAACCACCTGCCATTGATCGAGTTCTCATACAACAATAGCTACCATACCAGCATCAAGGCTGCGCCTTTCGAGGACTTATACGGTAGAAAGTGTAGAACGCCCGTTTGTTGGGCGGAAGTTGGAGATGTCCAACTATCAGGACCGGAAATAGTCTTTGAAACGACGGACAAGATTGTCCAGATTCGTGATCGCCTGAAAGCTACCAGAGATAGGCAGAAAAGCTACGCAGATTTAAAGCGTAAACCTTTTAACTTCGAGGTAGGTGACAAAGTGTTGCTTAAAGTATCACCCTGGAATGGAGTGATGCGATTTGGTAAGAAAGGAAAATTAAGCCCGAGATACATAGGACCATTCGAAGTCATCGAACGTGTCGGATCGGTTGCCTATAAGTTAAACTTACCTGAAGAGCTCAGTATTATTCACAATGTATTCTGTAAGGACTCTCAAAATTGTCCTAAAAATACCCGTAAGTATAAACCCGGACCCATGAAACCTTACCCTACATTAAAAATCAAGAAAAACAAAACTTCTAGGCTTCAGGCGGGCCGCGTAAGAGATAAAAGAAATCCAAAGGGGGGGAAATTAATCAGAAAACCCAAGAACTAGGTAGTAACCCTCCATGGGAGGACAAGTTAGATGAGAAATGGGCAGATCTCTATATGTTAGCTACTGTAGCAGTAAATGAAAATCTTTAATACTTTGTTTCAGTTTTAGCACCCTTATTACCTACAAGCCAGAAACCTTATCCAGTAAATAAATAAGTTTACAGTAAACCCTAGTGTGTTCTAATTTTCAGTTATTTTTGTAGTCACCCGGTATGAAATAATATTTAAAGGATATTTATGAATTTTTGTATAAAAAATTTAACTTAGTAAAGTTTGTGTTTTGCATGTATGCTAAAACAGCATGAGTGACTTGTCTGAAGCCCTTCAGAATTTAAATCTCTATCCGGTAAAAATAGAGGTTTCCAGGGATTTCAATAGGTATATACCAGATATAGAAGAACCTATGGAATTCAATGCTCCACTTCCAGAGAAACCCAAGCCCAAGAAAAGGAGAAGATTCGTGGGATGGAGGCGTGTGCGTAGGAGGAAACCCGTCACTAGAAAGATTCCTAAAATAGAAAATCCATTAGACAAAGGGAAAGGGATTGAAGTCGGGGAAGAATCTAGGCAGATGGGAATACTGTTTGAAGAATATTCTAAGCAAATAGAAATGGAGATTGGAGGAGATTCTAAACAAACCCAGATAGAAATTGGAGAAAGTTCTAAGCAAAACCAGGAAATGACATTGCAGGAGGAGTTAGATTTTATATTGGCAAGCTGTGATACTATTAAGCCTGTCAATAAAAATGTTTTTACTCATCCTATTGAAACTCAACTTCCAATGAATTTGGAACCAGCAATTCCAGAACCCATAATCCATACCCAACCTCTAGGAATGGACGAGTGGTGGACCAATGATTGGCAGTTCCAAAACCTGCTCAACAGTCCATAATCCTTTCTCCCACAGTTTGACCCGGAACCTATACCAAACCCACCTATGAGCAATGAGAATTTAGCTGAACTCCGTCACTTTGGCGAGGAGTTGGTGGATGCAGGAAATAGGATCAGGGAAGTAGGAGAACAGATCTCCTGGAAATACGACGAGAGGGAACGTCGTTACTAAATATCAACTGACGAAGGGTAGTGGGTTTGTTAAAACTATGGTTTTATAATAAAATACTAAAATATAAATCTTGTGAAATAACTACAAATAAAACTTTGTAAGATATGGTGTGTAATGACGCATATTATAATGGGAATCAAGAAAGCAATAGTTTTGGTTATATGTGTGTTGTGAACTTTGTATGATTGTTTTGTATAATTGTTATTTATTCGCTACTAATAAATTATATATATTAATTATCAGATGGAAAACGCTAATAATGAACCAGTTAACGAGGTTAATCAATCTGAGCAACATCCGGAGGATCAATTTAAGACTAGGCAGGATATAGAAAATATCGTTGCTCAAGGGATAGCCAATGCTATTCCAGCAATAATTGCTGCTGTACAGAAACCTGTTGAACCTCAACAAATCATTCCTAGTAAACGTATTTCTGAAGATAACTTCAGTAATAGTATAAATGGAGGCGGTAATCATACCACTCATAATAATGATTCACGGCAAGCTCCACTCCCTAAGAAAATGAAAGCTGCAACGCCTGGTTGCACTTACAAAGAATTTCTTGCTTGTAAACCCACTGAATTTACAGGCAATGAAGGAGCAACTGCAACACTGCATTGGTTAGAGAAAACCGACGCAGTAATCACAATAAGTAAATGTGACAAGGAAGACCAAGTTATGTACGCGTCAAATCTTTTCAAAGAAGGGGCGCTAGAATGGTGGAATACAGTACTTCAAGCCAAGGGAAGAATTGTAGCCTATGCCATGAACTGGGAATAATTTAAGAGTTTTGTAGAAAGAAAATTATGTCCCGAATATGAAAAAGATCAAATGGCGAATAAGTTCCTAAATCATCGAATGACGGATGTAGATTGTCGTGGCTATACTTCGACATTCTTTGAATATGTTAGAGTGGTACCAACACTGGCTTCACCAGAACCGGTATTCATTTCTCGCTATATTTGGGGATTGATTGGTGAAATCCGCAATATCGTTAAAGCTGCGAGACCTCGTACTATTGACGATGCAGTGGAATTAGCCAACACCCTAACTGATGAATTGGTACGCACAAGAGATGATAACAGGAAAAAGGAACTGGCTCAGAAAACTACCCAAGGATTTCGTACGGGTAATAATAGCAACTTCAAGAGAAGAGGAACATGGCAATCCTCAAATCCGCCTTTCTGCAGGAATTGCAAAAGGAAACATTATGGAAGATGTAATGTAACCTGCAACTTTTGCAAAACTGTAGGACATCGTGAAGAAAACTGCAGAAAGAAAACCATAACCTGCTTCAACTGTGGAGAAAATGGGCATTTTAAAACAGAATGTCCTAAATTGGTCAAACCAGCAGACAACAAAGCCAAGACGGCCGATGGAGCTACTAAAAAGAATGTTAGAGCATTCCAGCTGACCACTCAAGAAGCAGAACTCATTCCAGATGTGATAGCTGGTACGTTCTTAGTTCACAACATTTACGCAAAAGTATTATTTGACTCTGGTGCAAACCAAAGTTTTATAAATACTTCATTTTGCCAAGCTCTTAATTTACCTTTGACCAACCTTAGGCAGATTTTTACAGTCGAAACAGCAGATGGGAATTTTATTAACATAGATAAGGTTTTGCAAAAAGAAACTATAGAACTTTCAGGCCATAAATTTCATGCAAACCTATTGCCAATGAATTTAGCTGGATTCGATGTTGTGTTAGGAATGGATTGGTTAGTAACCAACCATGCTCGAATCCTTTGTGATAAAAAATCTATAGAAATTCAGGCACCTACTGGGGAAGTAGTTATGATTACAGGAGATAAACCAAGTAAACCCATGAAGTTCATATCAGTAATGAAAGTTGCTAGTTATGAACGGAAACAAGGAATAGTATATATGATTTCAGGAATCATTAGTACTAAGGGCAAAGAAATTAAGGAAATTCCTGTAGTCTCAGAATATCCAGATGTATTCCCAGAAGAGTTACCAGGATTACCACCAGATAGGGAGGTAGAATTTAGAATTCATCTAATTCCAGGAACTACACCGATAGCCAAGGCACCTTATCGGTTAGCACCCACAGAAATGTTAGAACTGAAAAAGCAATTAGATGAATTACTAAGTAAAGGTTTCATACAACCTAGTTCATCCCCGTGGGGAGCACCAGTGTTGTTTGTAAAGAAAAAGGATGGTTCGATGAGAATGTGTATTGATTATAGAGAATTGAATAAGGTTACAATTAAGAATCGATACCCATTACCTAGGATTGATGATCTATTCGATCAACTTCAAGGAGCTAGATATTTTTCTAAGATAGACTTACGTTCCGGATATCATCAATTGAAGGTACAAGAAGAAGACATACCTAAAACTGCTTTCAGAACTAGGTATGGTCATTACGAGTTTACAGTCATGCCATTCGGACTAACAAATGCACCTGCTGCATTTATGGACATGATGAATAGAATCTGTAAACCGTACTTGGATAAATTTGTAATTGTTTTTATCGACGATATACTTATTTATTCAAAAAGTCAGGATGAACATTGTCAGCACTTACATGCACTCTTAACTTTGTTAAGAAAAGAAAAGCTTTATGCCAAATTCTCGAAGTGTGAATTTTGGTTGCAAGAAGTGCAATTCCTAGGACACATGGTGAATCATGAAGGTATTCATGTAGATCCTGCTAAAATAGAAGCAATTACCAAATGGAAGGTTCCGCAATCTGCAATGGAAATTAGAAGTTTTATCGGTTTAGCTGGATATTATAGACGGTTTATTAAGGATTTTTCCAAGATAGTTGTACCATTAACTAAGCTAACCTGTAAAGCAGTTAAGTTTGAATGGGGACCTAAGCAAGAAGAAGCCTTTAGGATTTTGAAGCAAAAGTTAACAAATGCCCCAATTCTAGCTTTACCAGAAGGAACTGAAGATTTTGAAGTTTACTGTGATGCTTCAAAACTAGGATTAGGATGTGTGCTTATGCAACGCAAGAAAGTAATTGCATATGCATCAAGACAATTGAAATAGCACGAGGAAAACTATACGACTCATGATTTAGAATTAGGAGCCGTAATTTTTGCCATTAAAATTTGGAGACATTATCTGTACGGAAGTAAGTTTACTGTCTATACGGATCATAAGAGTTTAAGGTATATATTTGGGCAAAAAGAATTAAACATGAGGCAAAGAGGATGGATGGAAATCCTAAGTGATTACGACTGTGATATTCAGTATCACGAAGGAAGGGCAAATGTAGTTGCAGATGCCTTAAGTCGTAAGTATCATGAAAAGCAAAAGTGAGTTCGTGCTCTCAGATTAAATCTACAGTTGGATTTAATGGAACAACTAAAACATTTACAAGAAAAAGCAATCAAGGATGATGCTGAAGGAATGAAGGGAAGAATAAAAGAATTAGAGCAAGGAGCTGATGGAATTTGGAGATTCCATAAAAGAAGGATTTGGGTACCTAAGCAGGGAGAATTAAGAACTAAAATTTTAGAAGAAACCCATAAATCTAGGTACACTATGCACCCTGGAAATAATAAAATGTACCAAGATTTAAGAAACAACTTTTGGTGGATAGGAATGAAAAAGGATATAGCTCGATATGTTTCTAAGTGTCTTACTTGTTCACAAGTTAAGGCAGAACATCAGAAACCTTCAGGTCTACTACAACAATTAGAAATGCCTGTATGGAAATGGGAACTTATAACAATGGATTTTGTTACTAAGTTACCCAAAACCAGAAAAGGTAATGATGCGATTTGGGTAATTGTGGATCGATTAACCAAATCAGCTCACTTTTTACCTATGAAAGAAACCTTTAGCATGGAAAAGTTGGCAAAGTTGTATGTAGATGAAGTAGTATCCTTACATGGAGTTCCACTCTCCATTGTATCAGATAGGGATAGTCGTTTCACTTCCCATTTTTGGACAAGTTTCCAAAAAGCAATGGGAACTCGACTAAATCTGAGTACTGCATATCATCCACCAACAGATGGGAAAAGTGAAAGGACAATCCAAACTTTGGAAGACATGCTCAGAGCATGTGTAATAGATTTTGGTGGAAACTGGGACGATCACTTACCTTTGATCGAATTCTCCTATAACAATAGTTATCATTCAAGCATCGAAACTGCCCCATTCGAAGCACTATATGGAAGAAAGTGCAGAACTCCAGTTTGTTGGGCAGAAATAGGAGAAAGTCAATTGTCAGGTCCCGAAATAGTACAAGAAACCACTGATAAGATCACTCAAATCAAGGAAAGACTAAAGACGGCTCAAGATCGCCAGAAGAGTTATGCCGACAATCGACGCAAGCCTTTAGAATTCCAAATTGGAGACAAGGTACTATTAAAAGTTTCACCTTGGAAAGGAGTAGTTCGATTCGGTAAGAAAGGAAAGCTAAGTCCAAGATACGTAGGACCATTTTCAGTGATCCAACGTATAGGACCGGTTGCTTATCGCTTACAACTACCAGAAGAGTTAGCTGGAGTACATGACGTATTTCATGTATCCAATCTCAAGAAATGCCTATCAGACGAATCTTTGATAGTACCTCTCCAAGATATAGAGGTAAACAAAAAGTTAAAATTTGTTGAGAAACCTCTTCAAATAGAAGACAGAAAGGTGAAATTTCTCAAACACAAACGGTTAGTACTTGTTAAGGTAAAGTGGAATTCAAAGAGAGGACCAGAATACACTTGGGAACTGGAATCAGAGATGAAACGAAAGTATCCTCACTTATTCCAATAAATCTCGAGGACGAGATTTTAAATAAGGTGGGGAGAATGTAAGGACTCTCAAAATTGTCCTAAAAATACCCGTAAGTATAAACCCGGACCCCTGAAACCTTACCCTACATTAAAAATCAAGAAAAACAAAACTTCTAGGCTTCAGGCGGGCCACGTAAGAGATAAGCTTATCTTACGCGGGCCGCGTCAAACCTGTGTTGACCGGATAAGTATTCCGGATACACGTAGCGACCACCTGGCTAACCTACTCGTGACTGGTCAAGCCTATTCGTAGACTGGGCGGCCACGCGGGGCCGCGTAAGATGTATGGGATAGGTTACGCGGGCCGCGTAAGGCCCTAATTTTAGCTATAAATAGGCTGTTGCATGCACAGTCTGATGGTGTCGAAACAAACTTTTAAAAACGAAGTTTTAGTACTCTGAAGTCGAAAATAGCAATTATATTAACGAGGCGCTGCTCCGATACCGGGTATTAACTCGATCGCTGCTACGATTCAATGTCCGATCGATTAAACTATCCAATGGATGTTTAAGTGTTGCCCACATTAGGGTTTATGCTTTGTCATTCGTCGTTAATTCGATGGATGTTTAAGTATCGCACTTTGTCATTCGTTGTGAAGGTTTTAATCTCGTGAGTTATCGTAAATGCTGTATTAGTTACTAACCGAGTTCGTGTGCATGTTATTAATTTAGGTTAAAAGGCTAATCAGTAGGCTAGGCTCTGCTCAATTAAATCTGCAAAGTGAGTCATTCTCTTTTTATCAAATTACTTTCAAAATCATATTTATTTTCAAAGTTATAATTACATGGATTAAGTCTTTGTAATCACCAAATTACAGCCGGTATGTGGGGTTTTGTATACATTACTTGATAATCTTCACCATTGGGGCAGCCAAGGGGTGATATGAACATAGTCACAGACACCATTGGACAATGAGAGGGCCAATGGGTCGAGTGACAAAATACCGTGGGTAGTTGGTTTGATATCAGGAAACATTGTAATCGCTCTTAATACTGTAAATTATAACAAATGTGTCATTTTAGTAAAAAGAATGATTCACCAGTATTTCCCGCTGACAAAACCTTTTTCAAACATGTTTCAGGTGATCTGTTGTGATCAAGGAAAAGTGCCGTGAAGCACTACAAGCTTAAGGAAGTGGCTCAATATAAAATAAAGAAACATGTTTTGTAAAAATAAAGATTTCTCCGTGAAATCATATGATTGTAAATTACCGGGGTTTTATCCCAAGTTGTGAAATAAATCGGGAAATTTCAGTTTTAAAAAGATCCTGAAGAAAACTTCCGCTGTTAAATAAATACCACGGGATATTCTGTCCCGCGGCTCCTGACACAGGTGAAACCGGGTCGGGGGCCGTGACATATTCCACATCTGCAATCTAAAGAAGTGCTTCGCTGATGAATCACTAGTCATACCACATACAGATGTGCACATAGAAGAGAGCTTGAAGTTTGTTGAAAAACCTGTGTCGATCGAGGATCGACAGGTTAAGAAGCTTCGAAGGAAGCATGTGCCAATAGTAAAGGTTAAATGGGATGGCCGTAGAGGTCCCGAGTACACCTGGGAGGTTGAGTCCACAATGAAAGAAAAATACCCTCATTTATTTCAGTAAATCTCGAGGTCGAGATTTCTTTTAAGGGGGTGAGGATGTAACACCTCGAAAATTCGTGTTCAATAGAATAACGACACGTGTCATGTAAGACAAAAATATTATTAAACCCGGATCCAATTAAAGATGTACGACAGGATTTAAAAGCGTCGTCATGTTAAATTTACACCTCTGAACGACCTCATTATGAATCCCAAGACTAATAAACATCTTGTATATATTCAAATCCGGTGATTTCTAGCAATAATTGAACCATAATTGCAAGGGTGGACTCCTACGAAGAAATGCATGATAAACCTTCATTTACGGCACTTTCAAAAGGATTGAATAAAACATTTCAAAATGGTAGGGTACATAACTGTTCAAGCATGTTGTTGAGGCCCCAAACTGATAATTCATGTCCCAAATTCGTTATACATGGTTGCCTGTTCGAATGCTTAAAAGGTCAAGATTTTTGCCTTCTGCAGATGGCTTACGGACCGTAAGCCACCCCCTTACGGTCCGTAAGGGGTGCCCAGCGACAGTAATTCGGGCAGGGGCTGTTATAAATGTGGTAACCAACTTAAAAACGATTTTCCTCATACATGGACGATTTTCCTACATGTTTGTTAGACCCTAGGAGCACTTGTCTGGGAATAATGGTAGGCTTGTGTGTCAATGATCTAAGTGAGATTAAACACTATATAAAGGCCTTATGTTGCAACCTTATGAGCACACCTTCCATCTGCATTTGTGGAGCATCTCTGGAGCTCAAGTGCCTTTCCAAGACATCCCTAATCGTGCATAGGACTTCAGTAAGTATGCTTAACATTTCCTAGTTGAGTTTTTACTTAGTTTTAGCTTAAAAGTCAAACCGTCGTAATTACTGTTTGACTTAGCGATTAATCATTAATGGTCAAGTGATTAGTCGAATTGAAGGTAGTTATAAGTTGGTAATTATGTGGGCATTAAACCCTTAAAAGGGCACCCTCTGATTCCCACTCTATCTAGACCATTTGTCGGGTCAAAGTTGATTAGAAAAAGTCAACAGAATGCTAATCTTCGAATTAACGCATAATTAACAATGCAGAAGGCGTGTAACCTATTTTATCACTCATATAACTTGGTAATAAGTAAAATAACTGGTCTAAGCTTGTTTGATCCGACAATTTTCTGTTTAGACCCGGTTCGGAACCGAAAGTCGCAAAACTTTGACTTTTGCTTTGACTTCAGTTCTGACCCGACTTAGTATGATTTGGAAATGAATTAGAGCTTCCTTAGAACCAGGTTACATGCTAGTATAACCCTCTGTGTTTATACACCTTGGTTCATTAGTTATCCAATTAATATGCATGATTCCGTTAATTGCCTATATGTTGACCATTATGCCCTTTTCACCATAAAACGTGATTTTTAAAAATGTAAAAGAGTAGAAACCTTAGTTACTGATTTATAAACTTGCACCCAAAATTTTACATCAGTTTGAGGTGTAGATTGAGAGTTATGCTCATTAGCGTAATTAGAAAGCTTTTTAGCGATTTAACGGCATAATTAGCATATAGCCTATTTAAACCTACTTTTTGATATCAAACTTCTTACCCACTGATGTAATATATTATTTTGGGATTTTTGAAGATTTTTAATTAATTTTAGGCTGAGCATAACTTAGAGTCATAAGCATGATTCGGTAAATGTCGGTTTTGCCCTTTTAGGCTATAAAATGAGTTTTACATATCTTTTCGACCCCAAACCTTTTGCTACTGATTTTATATGATAAATACATTATTTTAAACCTTCTGGAATAATAAAAATATCAGCTTTCTATATAGAACCCGGAAACGGCTTCTAATCGCCTTTTTAAGCGTTGTTAACGCATAGTATGTACTAAAACTATTTTAAACATACAAGGGTTGATACCTACTGATATTTTAGGTAAATTATAATATTTTAACAGTAAGCAAAAGTTGTTTAACTCAGACTTCAGTTTTGAGCTTTTCGGCTTATGTGAAATTACCAAAATGCCCCTACGGTGCATAGTTTGGTTATAATTGATAAATTTCACATATATGCAATACCCTACTGTTATAACTTAGTAAATTAAGTATTTTTGCTGATTATATCAGACCTATAACTCAGGTTAATACTTAAACTCTTTTATAAACTTGTAAATGACCAAAATACCCCTACGGGGCATAGTTTGTGTTTAAATTCTTTTCGGGCATAATAAAAGACATCTTACTGATGTCACAACATATTTGAGGCATATTAACTTAGGAAACCTGTAAATGACTCTTACGGTCACCCGTTACGCCTCTTGCGCGTTCGGTTCGGTTTATGTAACTAGTTTGCATAAATTAGCCGAAACGGGTCAAACCTTATCGGTTTTATCTCAAAATCCAGAATATGTTTAGATTACCCATATTATACAAGTCTTCAAACTTGTCGGGTCTAAAACACATTCTATTATGGTCTTCGCTTAATCACGCGTTCGAACCGTATCTTCCTTTAAAACTAACCGGTCTAAGCCTAAGCTTAACTAAAGACCGTTAGGATTCTAATAGGTTATTATAAACCTTCGTTCCAGAATAGGAGCCCAGTAAAAGCTATTTGTACTTGCTGATTTGATACGGCTGGGATTGAATATTATATTTAGCTCAGGTAAATACTTTTAACTTATTTTCCCTTATACGGGCTTGGGGTACGGTATATAAAATACCGCTTGGTCGGGCATTTGACCTTAATCGATTGGTGGTTAAGTATTATCGAGATGACCCGTTTAAATATGTTTTGTTTGCTTAAACGCCTTTGGGGGGTTAATGACCATGTCCCGGATATCCTTGGCATCATTTTATGAAATGGCCATGACCTAAGCGCGGGGTGTAGGCATACACCCGTCAGTGCATAAATAAATAATGTGGTGTGTCTATTGATTTTTAACCCGGCATGAACCGGGCTACTGAACGCATAAGGAACATGTAATTCTTTTACAAGTTTATATATTTAAATAATTATCCCAAGTTATAAAAAGTTTTGTGCCACGTGCATTCAAATCAATTTTAACCATTTTTAAAATGAGTCAGTTAAATTGTATTTACCAGTGTAAACTGACGTATTTTCCCAAAAAAGGTTAAGTGCAGGTACTATGCGAACTAGGCTGGCTTTCTCCTAGCGTCCACAATAAGTCTCGCAAGCTTGGATGTCAAAACTGTTGAACAATGTTTCCTATTTTTATTTTTATCCACCTGTGGATTAATTTCAACTATTGTGATACTTGATATTACAATATTATATTCGGTTGAAATATATCTTTCTTTTGCTTCCGATGTGCATTTAAATATTGTGTTGTTTGACTGTAATGTTACCAACCACGTCACGATACTCCCCCACCGGGCCCACCGGTCAAACGTGGAAATATCGGGGTGTGACACAGACCTTTCCCGCCCTAATTTAGGTCTCCTAGTGCAATAGATAGAAAACAAAACAAAATCAGTTGCCATTTTTGAAGGGGAATTCGATAGAACAAAACCCCCTTTTACAGGCCGGATTACAAGAACTAACCTTTTGCTTGAACTCTTGATCTTCCGTAATCGTTTCATTTTGAGCGAGGACGACAAAATTACGAACGATTTCCTCATTCTCCCGGATCCACACTATCGGCTTCTGTCTTAGGGTTAGAAGGCACCGATCGATGTTGTCTTGGCGATGGGGAAATATGAACAGTCTATCGGATGGGGGAAATATGAACAAAACTGCATATGAACAGTCTAGTGGGAAAGATAAAGATTAAAATATTTTTGAATTGGTTTGCAGTTTTGATTAGACTGCTACTGCATGGCAAGGATTTGTTTTTTCCAATGTTCTATTGCACTACCGAAAATACCCTTCAGTGCTTTTCATGTGTATTATAATATTTCTTTTAATTATAATTCTTTTCAAAATGATGAGAACCATTGATCAACTTGGATGAAACATAATCAATGGATGACAATGAGTTTGCAAAGTTTTCTAAAAAAGATAGAGTTTCCTATATAGCCAAGCCCTATATATATATATATATATATATATATTGGTGTTTTGTTTGTTAAAAACGGGTCCTTTAAATGAATGAATTTTTTTTAGTTTTATTTGAAACTATTATTATTTGACCCAATCCGAATCGAATAGCCGGCTTGACCCGAAACATAACGATAAGAAAAAAAATTTTGGGTCCCATGACTTTACGCCCCCTCAAAACTTTTGGTCAAGCTCCGTCACTGGCTTGAGCCAAATCAGCGCGAGCTAAATTATGAGTGAGTTTTGTTGAAGATGATAACGAGCGACCTGTGAACGCATTAGAAATCACAAGTTAGTTAGAAAACCTAGTGAAGGAAATCATGTAAATTGAATTGATTTTATAGATGAGACAAAGAGGGATTTACATATAACTCAGACTAGCATAGGGAAATATAGTGGTGCATAAAAAACCAGAACCCGAAAAAAACCCGGACCCGAGTACTAAAAAACCGGGTACTTTAAACCCAAACCCGAGGTATGGTATTTCAGCTGAGTACCTGAACTTGAACCCGGGTTTTTTTATACCCTCTTTATACCTGGGTTTCTTGTATACCCGGGTTTTAGGAATACTCGCACTGGGTTTTACGAATACCCAACACTGGGTTTCAGAAATGTATGCACTTTGATTATTCTAGTTCCTAGTAACATGTAATCATGTTAAATTTAAGTTTTATATTATTAAAGTTCATATTCATAAACCCAAAAAAGAAGTTGGGAACAAAAAAAACAACAAAGAAAAAATGAAACAGAAAGAGACCACCAGTGATTTCGTGTTTTTTTATACCCAGTCCGGTTTTTTTTTTTTTTTCATACACGAATCTGAAAATAGGGTATTTTAATACTCTGATATAAAAAACCCAAACCCAGGCATACCAGGTATGATTTTCCTGGCTAATACCCGGACCTGAACCCGACCCGGGTACTGAAAATACCCAGAAAACCAATACCCGGTTATACCCGTACCTGGGTATATACCCAAACCCGGGTATTAAAAAAAACCCGGTTTTATGCACCTCTATAGAAGTATTCTCGACTAGGACCAGCTAAAAAACAAAATAAAAAACTTAAAATACAAACAAAACTATGTGCACGAGTAAAAAAAACGAAATAAAAAACTTAAAATACAAACAAAACTATACATGGCCCATTCTTTAAATGACGGGCAAGCAGCAGGCTCACCCCGTGGGCCTAACCCATCTTCATGGTCCATATGTTCATCATTTTATCACTAACACAATGGAGCCCCATTCCACAAACACTCTCAAAGCACGAAAACAGACCCGGTCCACCGTATACCGCCGCTCTTTCACCTAAAGCTAATTTTTTTTTTTGAAAGGTGTGAATTATTCGCGAATGTCGGGAGGTCTAGCATACGTTGTCTTAATCGGGTCCGTGTTAGAGAGCTCCCATCGCACAATAGATCCTCAATTTAAACCCCTCAATGAGAAACCCCTAACACCCAGACTCGAACTTGAGACCTGGAGGGGAAAACTCACCCGCCCACCATAGGTGGAACTTAAATACCCGTGGCCACCATTAGAGCACTAGTGATGGTTGACCTGAATTTATTGAACCGGTGGGCGGCGGCTGTGGAGGCACAAAGTCAAAGTCAAACTCATGGGTTTATATAATATTAGCGGTGTAAACGGGCCGGGCCGAGCCCAATCAGGCTCGAGCTCGGCTCGTCATGTTTTTATGAAGCTCGAGCTCGTCTCAGTTCCAGCCTACTTATTTGAGTTGCAGCTCTTAAAGTTATTTTGAGAACAACCTCAAATGAGCTAAAAGCTCGGCTCGAGCTCGCATCAATATCGCTAAACGAGCCAAAGCTCTGTTCACCAATGTTATTATCAGTATTATTATCATTATTTTGTTATATTATATATAAAAAACTAATTTTGTTTAGGCTCGCAAGCCTAAACGAGCCTTGTATTCCAGGTTCAAGCTTGGGTTCAATAACTAAACGAGCTCTATTTCAGGCGAGCTCGGGCTCGTTAAAGCTCGGCTCGTTCGAGCTTTTAACCGAGTCAATCATGAGTAGCACTCGAGCATCTGAGATTGTTTACACCCCAAGTATATATGAATTATTGTTGTTTTTTTAAGAAATAAATACTTGAAATATAGAATAAAAAATTAGAATATCTTAATAAACAGTCATAAATTAAAAACCAAACTTATCTACTGGGCTTGACGTTTTTGTAGGTAGAATCCGATATGAATCCAAAAATCTGACAAGAATAGGATGCAAGGCTTTACGGCTCGGCCTGTAAAAAAAATATTTTTTAGTTACAAAAATATGAAAATGTACATAAGGTATTTACATTCAAACCATAAAATCTGATACCAGCTCATCTTTTATCTTTTTAAACATTTAACATCAAATAGTCGGTTGGTTTAAGTTATGACAGATCATATATTTTTTTTTCTATAGTAGAAGTTTATAAAAACAAAAAAATGACCCGTTAAATAGGTCCATCTATAAACATCACGAACATCAGGGGCGTAGCTTTCAAGGGGCTGGGGGGGCGCCCGACCCCCGAACTTTTCGCTCAGTAGTGTTATGTATGTACGTTTCGTATATAATTTTTTAGATATGTACGTTTTCGACCCTCCGGTTTTATAAAAAAAAAAATCTACTTATCTAGAATTTTTAGGTTCGGTAACTTCCGACCCCTGATGAAAATTTTTAAGCTTCGCCAATGATGAACATGACATGTTATATGGGTTTTTTAAGAGAGGCCTAAATTCAAGATTTTGAATTTACACTTTAAAACTTCAATAACTTAAAATAGAAAACTAGTGAAAGTCTTCTTTTGTAGCTTTTTTTCTGGATCTCCCATTTCTTTATTTTCTTGGAAATAAAAATTACTTGAAAAATAATCAAAGATCCCAACACCACACACACCCTCTTCAGTCTTCTCTAAAAGCCCCACCACATATATTTCATTCAAACATAATCTTTTTTCTGGTATCTTGATTAGTTTCTATCTCACTTTGTGGAACCCAATTTGATTGCTTTCACTTTCTGTCCAGTAAATCAAGATTAATGTTGCACACAGAGCCATCATTCTCTGTTTATGCAGATGAAGAGGGGTTGATCAATATTGAGAAACTGGATTTGAAGGTTGAAAAAGGGAGTGATGAGTTCACTTTTGCAAAGAATTTGAGTGAATTTGACAAGTTGGGTATTATTGTGGGAAATAAAGAAGATGAAGAAGATGTTGTGGATGATTATAAGAAGATGGTGGATCAAGATCCTTCAAACCCTGTCTTCCTCAAGAATTATGCTCATCTTTTGCAGGTAATAATATTATCACAATTACAAAAAAAATTAATAAACAAAGTTGTCACTTGTTGGTAGGGCCGGCTCAACGTTTTTCGGGTTGTAAAATGAATCTTAAAGTTGTGGTTTACATAAGTAATTATTTTGCTTATAATTGTAATAATTACTTACCATCATTTTGCCCATCTAAAACACCCTCTTCAGGGCTGTTCCAATGTTTTTGGAGGCCCTAAGCGAACTACAAAGTTGGGGCCCTATTGAATTGGTGTAAAGAAAATCAACAATTGAGATTTGAGACATTGAATAACCATAGCGATGATTTTTCCTAATGTTGGCCCTAATTTTGCCAATCCGTAATCAGTTTCACATTGGTTACTCAAAAGACGCCCCAAGTAACGAGGGTTGGTGTGTTGTGGCGCTGCTTTTGGATTCTGGAATAAAGCGTCCGCGGACAGTGTGGACCCCTGGAGTAAAATCCTAAATTCTGGGCCTAGAAACGTTGTTTAAATGGGACAAAAACAAGTCTAATATATGAAAAGAAAAAAATTAGAGGCCCTTGTTTTTTGGTGGCCCTAAGCCTTATAAGTCTAACAGGCCGACCCTGACCCTCTTGGAAGCCATGTTTGTTTACAACTGTCAAGAAGTTGCATATAAAAGAAGCATATTGGCCTTTTAGGAGTCATTTTATAGTAAGTTATTCTAGAGTGATTTAAGGCATTTATACTTCATTGTCATGGCAGTCGAACGGAGATCTTGACGGGGCAGAAGAATACTACTTTCGCGCTACAGAGGCCGATCCTAAAGATGGTGAAAGTCTTATGCAATATGCTAAGTTGGTATGGGAGCTTCATCATGATCAAGATAGAGCATTGGGTTATTTTGAGGCTGCTGTTTTTGCTGCCCCGGAAGATTCGTGAGTAGTTTCGTGCAATATGGACTGGTTAGAGGGGTTGGATAACAAATCAAAACGAACAAATCGTTTAGCAACTGTTTATAAACCGTTTAATAGGAAATTTGTTTCTTTTCATGTATTTATTAAACGATCGAACATGAACAAAATTTTATGCACAAGTTGCATACACACACACACACAATTCTAATACTAAATTTATATATGAACAATTATGTATATTCTAACTATAATATTTTTGATACATTGATGATACATTTATGTTCCAAGTTGAAACATGATGCATATTGACCCATTTTAAAGACATGGTTGAAACTGTCACCTAACAATTTCTCATATAGATTTTGAAGTTAAAAACTGTTGATGAAAAGCTGTTTGCAGCAATATTGTTGAACATGCCTAACATATAGATTCAAATATATTGTTTGCAGGAATATTCATGCAGCATATGCAAGCTTCATGTGGGAAATAGATGAAGACGAAAACGAGAACAATGAAACTTCACCCGTCGAGGTACTTCTACACATCCTTTTGTTTTACTGTGTGTATGCAGTGAAACATTTTGTTGAACAGATACTTGTGTTCTAGTTTGAATGATGATTTGACATTGTAATTGCAATAAACTAAAGGAATCTTTGGAGATAGATGAAAAATGTTGCGACCCGTTGGTTCTTAGAAACCATGCCCAATTTCTTCGACAGGTTATCATCTTTGCATAACTTGATAATTACGAACCAATTTTAGAAAACAAGAGTGCAGATTTCTATAAATTTATTGATCTATATTTGGTTTTCGACAGACTAAGGGAGACCTTGCAGGAGCTGAAGAGTATTGTGCATTACAAGCAGACCCCGCAGATGGTGAAGTCGCTTCACAATGCGCACAACTGGCGTGGGAGCTTCATCATGATAAAGACAAAGCATCCGGTTACTTTGGGCAAGCACTCGCAGCAGCTCCGACTGATAGGTAACCTTTAAACAGGTCTATTTGTACTACATTTTGTTCTTAACCGGTCCATCTTGCCACCTATACAACCGTTCAAGCGTACTGATCATCGTTTTATTTGTTTCAGTCATGTTCTTGCCGCATATGCCAAGTTTCTTTGGGAAGCAGAAGATGAAGACCAACATCCAGATAAATTGTAACCGCCATATCATGTTGATGATGCACACTTTATACATGTGTTTTATTGTATCGAAATATCACATTCAGAACTATGAACATATGACAGTATTTAAAAGTTAAGGGTAAAAGAAGCCAAAGAGCTGCATAAACCATTGTGTCTGATATTTGAATATTATTTCTGTAGGTCAAAAATTTATAACTGAGAATGAAGTCCCGAAGTAAATAAATCGGGATGCATACACCCAGCATAACTGAACTTTAAAAAAAACACCTCACTACATGTTGCTTTCTTTCAAGACTATATAATGAATCAGTACAGACATAATAACCCAAAAAGGGGGTTCAATACTTCAATCAGATGAGATGTGACCGTTTTTGGAAACATGGTGCGAGCTGGAATGGGGCCGGTTCTCTTGACCTTGGCGACGATAATAGCCATTGCCTCTTGGTCGGTTGTAATCATTACCATCATGACCATGCCCGTTTCCTCGGTTGTTATAGTTTCTGTTTCCAAAACGCGCTCCTCTTCCATTTCCTTCGTTTTGATACCCACCCCTGCCTCTTCCTCGTCCTCCTCCTACATCAATTACATGTGCTTTAGTATCACATATAATGGTCAGTTATTAATAAAAAAGTATAGACACGTACTTCCACCTCGATATATATTGATCCTATTTGCTCGCCTTCCTTCGATAGTGACCTGCTGCCCACCGATCTCAACAGTAGATGCCTACACAATTGATGGTATTTTGTCAAGAGATATCAAATATTTAAATAAGGGCAATTTCATATATACACCTACAAAATATCATATATACCCATGCAAAATTATAACTATCATATATACCCTTACAAAGTAGTTGAAATACCATATATACCCAATTCATTAAAAACAATTTAATAAATGACTATTGTACCCTTATTTTTCTAAAACTTTGAAATTTCATATATGACCTTTCACTTCAAATATTATATTTACTCATTTCTAGCTTAAATATAATATATTTGGAGTATACTATTGTTTATGGGTAAAAATAAATTCAAGTTAAAAATGTGTTGTATAAATATATGAAGTTAAAAATGAGCATATATGAAAACTTAAAATTAAAAATAAGGGTACAATAATCATTTATTATATTTTTTTAATTTAATAAATTGGGCATATTTGATATTTTAACTACTTTGTAAGGACATATATGATATTTTTAGTTTTGGTTGGTATATATGAAACTTTTCAAGTTTGTAAGGGTATATATGAAATTAATCCATTTAAATAAACCAACGCAATGTATTAAATAATTCATTTTTCAATAACACAATTGATGTACACTTAAATAGACAATGCAGAACATTAACTCTACTTTAAACAAGAATACTATAATTAAATAAAGTAATAAACAGAGTCAAACCTTGATTGCATTGTGAACACCAGTGATGTCTTCAAACTCAACAAACGCATAGCAGACATCTAGATCCTGAGTTGAGATAAATTACTCATCGTTAGTCTTTTAAAGCTAAAAAGCAAGTTACCAATCAAGATGTCAGAAGAACTAACCTTTCGGGTTCTGATTGCAACACCATCTTGTCTGATCTTACCAAATTTCTTAAACTCTTCCTCGATATCAGACGGATTTGCAGTGGATGGCACGTTTTTCACATAAACAGACTTCACCTCAGCTACAGAAGTCAATATACACAACTAATAAGAAAATCGACTTTAAAACACATTAAACACCCCATTAAAGAGAAGATAAGGTTATAAAAAACGTACCTTCATCATCGACAACAGATGGGTCCTCAACCGCCTCCGTTAATGTTGCAGCGGACTGTTGCGCAGGGGACTCAGACACATGGTTTAACTCTGAAACGGATGTACTCTTCTTGAACGACTGTTCTCTAGGTGCCGATGGTGCCGAATGTCCTTTGGCTACTTGCAGCTTCCAGAAACAATAACAGTGAAAAGTCAGTTTATGAACCACCACACATGGAAAAACGTAAAATGTATTAATTATAGCTTGCGAAAATGAAATGCATACGATGGAAGCATAAGTATGCTTTTGGGGCTCTTCAACAACTTCCTCGACAGGAGTCATATGATTTTGAAGTGCGTTAACTGAGTTTTGAACTGAACCATTTGTCTGCACAGGGTAACTGTCTTCGAGAATACTTTCAGCCACAGGAGCTTGCAACTGTTGCTCTTGAAAACCGTAATTGTTCGCGGTACCGTTTTCCACAACCACAGCTGGCAGCACAAAATCCCTTGCATGGATATCACTGCCCGACATGTAGCTTGACGCTGAATAAATTATATTAATTCGTAAGTTATATAAAATAGTTTCCCTAAAAGAAGATGGACAGTTAATGGTGTATGGTAACGCAACACAATAAGCCACAATACCTTGTTCCCGAAGTGCAGTTGAAGCATTCATTTTGGATACCAAATCGTTCTGCGTCATAAACGCAACAGGATGATGATAATTTGGCTGGTCATCGATAAAGTGAAAGATATCATTCAAAACAAAGTATCCTTTCTCCTGAGGCGCGAGGAAAAACGTCTGCACGAAATTCCTCTTCACGCTAAAATCTTTAACGTGCACAGAACCTGAAACCAACACGAGAACACCTCTATCCCACGACTCGAGCGCGTGCACCGTCTTGATTTCTATCCCCGTATAGTTAAGCGACATAACAAGCGCGTGTATTTGCTGCAATATACGCAACCGTGAAACACGTGAGCACAAACACAATGTATCACAAATAATCATATCACAAACCGCCAACCGCATAACACTAAACGCGTAATTATTATTTACTAAATGCAGCACACACACATCAAATAACTCATGAAAAGAGTCTCAGACCTAATAATCAATAAACAAACAAATAATAATCAAGTTATACTGTAACCTAATAATGAATAATCAAACAAATTACCAGCATTGAAGTGGCAGTTTCTCTGTTAAGACCATCAACACGAAGCAAGGTGCTCCTATCACTGTAAAACTGGTGCACATAATCCGGTTGCGTTTGAAGCACCTGATAATAATGTCCAACAAAGTATGTTCCCACCTGTACACACCAAAACCCTAATTAGCATCACTCTGTGTATACACAAACAATATATACATAACACATATACATATATATATACGTACCTGAGCGGCAGTTACGGGTAAATGAGACGGTGTCGTCATCGGAACCGGAACCCTAGTAAAACCCTAGATCTGCAATGCTGCTGAAGATCTGAAAACAAAATTTTCAAAAACTCCGATTAGGAATAGACAATCAGCAATAATGAAATGATAAATAGAAATGATTGAGTGAGATTATTGAGAGATTTAGACCTGTTGAACCTCTGTTGAGAGGGGGAAGAAGAAGAAGGCTTTTGTGTGTGTGTGTGTGTCGTTGCGGCTTGATTTAGCCGACACAAATATTTAGGCGTTGCCGCGTCATGTTATCATAGATTGATTGTTAGCGTGTAAATCCACCATATCTTCAGGGGTATGTCTAAGGTCGACTTCTTGACCATATCCTTGTGATACGTCAGAACCGGATTGAATTCGTCAACTCTCGTCCCCCGTTATGTTCGAACCCGAAATTAAAGCCCAGATTCGTCCATTCACTCAAATGTCCATCTAAATGGTCAAGAATCGAACATGCGTCTCCACTAGAGAGGGCAGACATCTTTGCCACTGGACCAAATTCTTAGGAGTGTTCGTAATTTTCTTAGTTTCTAAATTTCTTGTTTTTTTTTTTGCTTCTTTCTTAAATTGTTTTAAACTATCAATATCAATTAACGGTTAAAAAATTGTTGCAAACCAAGCTGAACTTTAAAGGAAAAAAATGATGAAATTGCAAATATATAGGGTAAACGTGTTGAGTTGAGTCGAGTTCAGCTAATCTCGAGTTTGGCTCGTCTAACTTAACATAGATTGAGCTTGAGTTCAATTCGTGAAAGCTTTTTTCAAGCAAGAGTCAATTGGTTTACCTTTTGCTACCTTGACCCTTGTAGCATGCCTGATCCTTATTGTGATGTCCGCTTGAATAGAATATCTTCATATGTTCAGGGATAGGGACGGTTCAATCATTTTGAGGGTCTATAGTGATTTGAAATTTAAGAACTCTTAATAAGGTGAATGTTCAATCGATAAATTTCATTACTTCTTTTAATATTCTTCTATAAATATGCAAGCAATATGTTTCATTACTTTTGTAGTTCTATTTAAAGGGAAACAAAATATATTCAAATAAATCAATATAAGACATTTGGTTATTTCTTTTGTTGTGTATTAAGCAAATCATAGTTTGGGCATAAGCAAATATTATGTGAGCAGAATATTCACATATTAGTATTACAACATCTAAGTATCTAATGGAAAAGACAATATGGGGCGGAAACATAACTCAAACCTTAAACCTTAAAATAATGAAAAAAATCATATAGAAGTTGTATATTTTTGTAACTACAACCGCTCATATCCTTATCAACGAGCTCATCAACCATACTATCTTTCATATCTTCTGACCCTGCTCGGTACACTTCTTGAGCTAACCGCTCCGGTTTTCTAACCGTTGCTAATCCTTTAGCCCACACCCTGCACCGCGTCTCCATACACTCACTCACACAATTGAACACAAGCTCACGTCTTAACTTAGCCGGTTCTTCGTTGGGTCTACCGAACTCTAACCGGTCAAACACACATGGGTTCACGATCTTTCGAGTCTTCCCTGTGGTGAAGTCGACAAACATTGTTTCGATATTTGCAAGCACTTAGGTTAGGTACTCAGGTTCCCATTTGGTAACCATTGTGATGGAAGATGCCGAGTCTAGTAGATCGGTATCGACATCCATCGGGCTCGGGGTTGTTGAAAATTTTGGAGGGGTTAGCTCTCGGGCTAGAACCGAAGTTGAATCTTGCTTGCAGGTCTCGGCAATGTCTGCAGAGTTACAGCTTTCGGTGTTAAAAGATGGTTCGAGCACCGAATCCGGGCTCGGTTGTCTGCCAAAGTTACCAAAGAGATATTTCCGATACGCGTAGTCATGAAACATACCAAATTGAGCTTATGATTCTTGTTCATGAGTTTCTAAAACATCACAAAATATCGAATTATTAATCATTTATATAAACACAACACAAAAGAGCAATCAAGAAAGCACTTATAGGTAAAATATGGTGTTAATTAACGAAAGGAAAAAGTTAGTTACCATGAAGGTGGTAGTAAAGTGTGTTGTTAAGAACATATTCATAGATAAGCAGTCTTTTGTTCTCTGAGATGCAGTAACCTACAAGTGAAACCAAATAACGATGGTGTATTCGAATAATAATACCTCAGCACTGAACTCCCCCTTGTCCACCTCCAATCTTTAACTCCTTTACTGCTACGTCTGTCCCATAAGCTAAGATTGGTTTGTAAACATAACCAAATCCACCTCAACCTAAAAGATTATGCGGTGAAAACCCATTTGTCACCTCAAGAAGATCTTGATAAGTAAACTTTGATCTCAGATTCCCTAATACACCAGGCTCCTGTGGACTGCATTTGTAGATATGTTTCCAATCTCAACTGCTGACGTTTGTATGTTTAGCAGACCTGAAAATCTCACAAATCATAAACACTCTAGGACTCAAATGTCACAATTACAAAGTATAACTCTAAATTGTATAATAATTCATGTAATGTACTTAACTGAGGTAAATTACCCATCAAGGTTGACTAACCATAGAGCCCACTGTGTCCAGCAAACTTTTTTAACATGTGAAATTCCTAAAATGTCCTTGTAGGTTGAAAGCAGCTCACCTTGTTAATTCTTCCACTTCTACAGGTTGCACAAGATTCTCGAGAAAAGCAAACTGTGGTGACCGATGGTAGCTATACCAAAAGGTTCCAAAAACTGTGTGGGCCGAGAGATGGATCCTATAAAAAATACAAGCAACTATGTTATGAAATGAAAAAAAAAACAATTATATAACTTAAAAATAATAGTATAAAAAAACCTTCATTTGACCACGGATCCTAAACTAATAATTCGAATCAAAAGTTGAGAACAAATTTCAAATGAAATACTACTTAAAAAAGTAGTAATGGTTTAAAGAATTACATATAATCAACAGATCTAACTCCATTAATAAAAAGAAAAAAAAAACATTTTCTCTAATCTCTCAATACATATAGATGAGTACATCAGCTGGATATAACAATCAACCGCTTTCAAATCCTTGTTTCACAGTTATGAATAAAACCCAAATCACTCTAAAAACAATCGATTCAAAAAATATTGAATAATGCGTAGTAGAGAAAAAAGAAACGAACCTCATAGTTGCATTACATCTATGTACAGTTGCTTGACCTACAATCACCTGTTTATAATATAAACATTTTTCTAGTTCTGTGAAATAACTCAAGGCTCTAACTTTTCGGTCATTAACCAATCACCGTTGTCATCTTGTGGGTCCCATGGGACCCACAAAATGAAGAGGTAAATAAATCGGTACCTCTTCTATTCGTTGCCTGAGTCGCATGAAAGTTTCTTTAGAGAAAGCTCTAAAAGTTCCACCAATGGTGACAGAATCTGGAATAACATTAAAAGCACCACCACCATGAAACTTGGCAATGGTAACAACCTGCGAAAGTGTCAATGTTTATTACAAACAAACAATATAGTTGATTGATAAACTTATTTAGTAGGTTGTAAGCATTAACGCGACAATTTGAGCCACTTTCGTGGTTTGACCTGTTCAACCCATTTGACTTTTTCATCTGTATCAACATTCTTTAGTTGACCTGTTACAGGTTAAAAGATCCGAGTCGACCCATTTACATAAACGGGTCGAAATTTGAAACAGGAGAAAAGTTACCTGAGAATCAAGAGGATCAGCTTCTCTTGATACAAGATGCTGTAAACTAACAACAACGTTTGAGGCTGCTAAAATAGGGTCGATTGAATGCTGAGGAATGGCGGCATGACCTCCTTTTCCGGTTAAGACCGCTTCAAAAACATCACTACCCGCCAATACAGGACCAGATCGAGAGAAAACTTGACCAAGAGGGTGGTCTGGAGAAACATGCAGACCGAATATGGCTTTCACATTCTCAAGATATCCACTATCTTTTGCACCGCCGCCACCTTCCTCCGCGGGTTGAAATACCAACACCATCATTCCCTACCAACAATAACATATACGCATTTTATGTAAGAATATGTATCTAGTCCTAAATATTGTGTAACCATATGGGATAGAAATGACATCTCAACCCATTTAAGTTGTGATTTATCTCAAAGGTTCAACGTTGAAAAAGAATGACTAACAAGGGAACATGTTGAACGGGTTAAAATTGATCTAAACTCTAAAGTACGGTTTTGATGCATACAACCACCTGAATCCTGATCACTTTATCAAAATCAATATCCAATATATAAACATACCTTGAGAAGATGAATATGGTGTTTGAGAATCTTGGCAGCACCAAGAAGCATGGTGACATGACCACATGCATGCATCTTTCCGGGAACTCTACTCTTGTGCTCCCATTCCACCATTTCTTAATCATAAAAGTCACACACTTGATTCAACATTATTATCAAGTTTCACAATCCCAGTGTATCTGTTGTCGATATGTGCTTTTAGTGTACACTTTTTTTTAGTAATGGCTTAAAGAATTACATATAATCAATAGATCTAATTCCATTAATAAAAAAACATTTTCTCTAATCTCTCAATACATATAGATGAGTACATCAGCTGGATATAACAATCAACCGCTTTCAAATCCTTGTTTCACAGTTATGAATAAAACCCAAATCACTCTAAAAACAATCGATTCAAAAAATATTGAATAATGCGTAGTAGAGAAAAAAGAAACGAACCTGGTTGTGGGCGCAACATCTAGAAATTCAACCATATGAACACACATTTACTGAATCCTAAACCCTAACATAAATTCCACCAAAAAAACACTAAAATTAGGTCTAAAATCACAAATAAACTTCCAAACCAACACAGACCATTATCATTCATCAATAATTCATCAGTAATCAACAAACACACAACCACACAAGTTTAATTATTCAATCATTCAAATCCCATCAAAAATATATTGCATGCCCCTTCTGCTTCCAAAAATATTTGGAGACAAATTTAAACAAACCAAATAGAAAGATATTCAAACAGACCTAAAAATTTTGCCATAAAACACAAATTCGGGTTTCAGTGATACCTGTGTTGGTTAAGAATCGAATGTCATGACAGAGACGACTGCGGCGTCAGGCGAGACGGTGGCTGTTTTCGGTGGTGAGAACACTGAACCGTGATTCTAATAGTGAGAATGGTTGTAAGCGATTTGGGGCAATTGATTTGAGGGAAAATGTATAGATATGCTAAAATTGTAAAAATGCTAAAAAAACCCTAACAAATCCATTTGGTACCAGTTAAGAAATTAAGAGTAGAAGAATTGGACCTTGGCAAATGAAGAGTCCTCAGGATTGAAGTGGTGAATCTGCTTCGCTTCAAAATGATTGTAGAATCTGCAATTATCAATGAATTAATTGATCTACAAAAACCCTAATGTTATTTTGCTCTGTGTTTTCTTGCACAAGAAGATCGCAATAAATTTAGAAATGGAAAACCCCAGTAATTGTGGGGAGCAATACATCGAGTAGAAGAGATGGCCATGGACCTATTAAGTGTCTTTGAGGGCATGACTGTAACCCTGAACAAACGATTTCTAGCATTTGGTGGTGAATGTCCTTTATTGATGTGACAACTAGCACTTTTCCGTACATTCCGTACCATAATTAAATAGTAATATGTGCTTTAATGACTGTGCATGATCTAGTTTAAAAGACGAATAAACTTCTGATTTCTGTTATATACAAACCATGGCATTTCATGTTGCAAGACTTTTATCATTACTGCATGCAACCCAATATAGATCTATGAATGCACAGAGTAGAGTAAACACAGTTGTCAGATAAACTAGAGGTACTGGCGGGAGTTCAGTACTTAGACAGACATGAGGTTAAGCCACAAAATAAGCCCCATGATCAAGTGTTACACTAGTATAGTGTGTAGGAAAGTATGGATTACAAAACTGCCTTCCTAGTAATAACATAGGTACCGGAAAGTGCCAGAAACACACTAAAACTGCAAAATTCTGCAGAAAATAAATAAATTCAGCAAAAATTCAGCTTTTAGTAATTAAATATAATGCAGAATTATGATTTAATGGTCCTGAATGCTTTCCTAAGTGTCGGGAATTGAAACTGTCATAAAAGGTAACATAAAGCACACTAAACTGCGCAATTTAGCACTTTAACGAACAGTAACGAAACGAACCGGACACTACCCGAAACATCAAATTTTTACTAAAAGCACTGTTTTTATGTTACGAAGCTAGTTATGGTCACCGAACATCATATTACATCTCCTAAACATCTAAAATACCTCACTAGTTCCATTACATCCCAACTAAATCAAGTAACTAGCCATTTAAAAGTTACACTTTACCCCCCCCCCCCTTTGATAACCGGTTAGGAGACATGGGCCCCACAAGAGATTTCTTTTATATATTTTATAAGATCTTGTTGGAGTATATTCCAACATAAGATGCCATATGCCACTAGAATTTTATAAAAACTACTAAAATAATACATTTATCATTCTCATCATCTTCAACATTCAAGAACCTCCTCCCTTCCCCCATAACCTACGGCCACCACACCACCACCACCTCTCCACTATTCTCAACCATTCTAAGGAGGTCCAAAGGTTCTAGGAGCTAAGTTAGGAAGCTTGGAGGCGTTGGAGCTTGAAGGACCTCTCTCTAGTGCTTTTATCCACCTCATTTCTTCTCTTGATCATCCCTAGCCTTGTGCAAGTAGTAAGACTCTTGTGATCTCATTTTACTTCATATTATGTTGGTTAAAAGATGATATAAGATGCTAAACATAAAGATCATGAAGAAACATAAGCGTAAACTTGAACATAAAGCTCTAAAACATGAAGATCAAGTTGTTTTAAGTGTATGTAGCATACTTGAATGTTGATCTCTTGTGTTTATGATGTTGATCATCATAAGAACCTTGCTAGATGATGAATAAACACATGATCTAGCAAGTGTAAGGATAGATCTTGAGAAATTTATAATGATCATCCTTTATGTAAATCCTGAGCTTGAAAATAAACTTTTTTAGTGTATGATGATTATTTCTACAAGTTATAAGTCTTGAAAATAAAAGATTTCAAGAATAATATTTTCAAGGAGCTAAAGTTTATTACAAGATTTAACATAATCATGGTGTTTAAAGGAAGTAAACATGTTTTAAGTGTTAAATCAAAGCTAGAAACATATTGTTAACAAGGAAAATACAAGAAGAAGTATTTTTAGAAAATCTTCATACAAGTTGTGAAGAACTAAAATCTTCAAGAATGAGTTTTATAAACTATAAACTATGTTTTTAAGGGTAACTTAACCTACTAAATAGCATACTAAGTTACTACGAATTTTTACAAAGTTCCAAGTTCATGTCATAGTGTAAATATATTATTTTGGCACATGGTAAGTCTTGAATGATTTGTTGATAATTGATGATAATTTAAAAAAAAAATGATATGCTTTGAAAAGCATGGAAACCTCCATTTTTAGGGGGAAACTATGGCAATTTTTTTTGTAGAATTTAAACACTTAGAAAAATATTTTTAAACAAGTGTTTGTAAGTAGATTTTAACCATGGTTTTTCACATAAAGTTTGCCATAGATCTTTGTTCAAAACTTATCAATACTGGAGGTTGTTTTTATAAATAAAAATGACTAAATATGTATTTAGGAAAATATATAGTTAGATGTCACCATGTGTGTGATTATTTGTATATTATGTGTATTAGTTATATTATTTTAGGACATGAAATAATATAACTCACCAAAATACCCAAAGATTACAATCCAAAATATTACCGAAATTCCAAGAATATTTATATACAAGTTATACACAAAATATTGGTGAAACTGAACTAGAGAATATAACTTACAAAATACTTCGGAAATAATATTCATATGTATATTTTGGTAAATAATGTTTTGGACACCAAGTGAATAAAAATATGATTTTTACAATTACTACAAGAATATATCGTATTTTTTACAAGAGAAAAATATATTATTTTTGGCAAGTATAAATATATGTTTTTCTGGAAATTTTTAGAAGATATATTATTTTTGAAAGAAATATATATTTTCTCAACAAACATGATTACACTACTTTTGGGTGAAAGATATATTTTCTCAGTTAAATATGAAATATATCGTTTTTGAAGAAAGATGAGTTTATATATATTTTCTAAGTTGGACTTGAAAATATATTACTTTTGGAACTTATATGAAAATACAAATATTTTGCCAAAGGAGAATTATAAATAATCTTTCTAAATAATATTTATTGAAATATATATTTTGGAAATATATATATTGGTGAACTATTATTAAAGATAATATTCCGGAATAATTAGTACGAAATTAAGTATAAGAATACTTAATAAATACAATAAAGATACGTATTCTCATACGTATAAATACACACCGGAATACGACCCCAAATACATGGCAAAAATATACAAGTATAAGATACCTCCATCCTTGGGAAGGAAATTACAAGTATAAATACTTGGGAAGTATTGAGTTAAAATATATTGCTATAACAATTATTCCAAAATTTAATGAATATAATTTAAGTTAAAATATTTATTATTTTAACAAATAATTATGTAACTTGGAATAATGTTGAAGATGCAAAGAACATAACTCAAAGACACTAATTAATACTAAGTCAATGAACGACCCGCTCGTCTAATAGACCGTAGTACGTTGTAGGTAGTCGTGCACACTAGTAGCAGCGTGAGTTACGTCGGATTGAAGAACGCAAAATTGTGAGTTCATGTCCCCCTTTTCTCTTAACTGTTTTGGTTTTATAACTCTCGGGGGTGGAATACATGTTACGAATGTTTAAACGGTATGAAATAAACTATTAGATCATGTGAGCATAGATTAAATTTGAAATGCCATTAATTCTTAATTAGGGATGAAGGTTAGATCTAACGGGTACGGCCGAACCCCACTCATGGTACTTGTGACCACTTGAGTGCTTCGGTGTCCCGGTCGAGGTAAATCGACAATAGTCAAGGTGAATTGACATAGTCAAGGTGAATTGACATAGTCGAAGGGGAATTCGACATAGTCGAGGGAATCGACGAGGGTATAAGCCTACTCATTTCGAGTGCTCCCTATGTCTTCACATGTTTTAATGTCCTTGCAAAACTTTAATTTAAATTGTTCATAAATGCTTTTCATACCTGTTTTCAAAGGAGTCTCTCAAAGGTTTACAAGGTTTTCAGTACTCATACAAAACGCATGAACTCGCTCAACTTTTGTTGATGTTTTCCAAAATTACATGTATTTCAGGTAACAGGTTGGATGTTGGGCGCGGGTGTTGTTTCTAGAAGTAGATTTCAAGCTTAGATGTCATCCACTTTTGTTGGTTTGTGACTTAGTCGAAGGTTGTGTTTTAAAACTTAAATAACCGGTGTTTGTAATACTTTAAATTTTATGAATGGATGAACATCGTTTTGATCATTTAGTTGTTTATTATGATTGAATGCAATGATATTAAGCCAGTCACACATCATACGCTTTCACAAAAGTCAGGGTGTGACAGTTTGGTATAAGAGCTTCGATTGTAGTGAACTATGATTCCTTTTCGAGTCTAGACTACAATCACTAGGACTCTTCCACGAAAACATTTTTACAAGAGGTTTTTCATTGCATTCACGTAAGCGTCAAGATCCATTAGTCAAATATTTTTCAAAGAAAATACAAGGCAAGGACATTATTAGGGAGGAGAATACCCCAAATTAAGTTGCCAATTAAGGCATAGTCTATGTGGGATAGACTTGCCAAAGACAAAATGACCCCCCGAAAGGACAAACGAGAGTTATATGTGTTATGATGCATCTATTTGCCTGTTTATGCTAAGTAACATATTATTTATTGATATATATATATACGTATAAGTGTACGGAATGATTATTGACGTGAATGAGATACCTTCGACTTTGAATCATGTTATTGTTCTTGACTAGCACAATGAAGCTATCGACCTCGAGTTTACTGCAAAGCTCATAGCTGGAGTGATTACCAGACGAGATTCTGAGCTTGTTTCCGTAGGAGATGGCCGTTCTTCCCTCTCGAATGCGAAGGTGCCTGACCACGGTAGTGACGGCGAGGCGGAGGAGGCAACCTTGGACAGCAACCTTATCAGCAGGACGAGGTCCCTATGGCTTTTGTGGAGCAAGATTTACGACACACCTGACCAGACAAGGAAGATGAAGTATTCATCTTAAAGGTGCCCCCCAACAACTAGGAATTCTCCTTATTCCTATTACGTTTAATCATCGTGCTTATTCGCGCGTAACGATGACAAATGTTAGCGGGTGGACCACCGCAATGGTCCTTTCCATGTCAGAGGTATAAGGACAGTAGAGTCCCTCTTTGACTGATCATCTGCTTTGACAAGGGAAAGTTGGGGTGACCGTGCAAGACAATTTATTATTACGGGGGCCCACGTAATAACAACTTGTAGTGCATGGAAATTCTGGTGGACTCTGCGGGTCAGGCTGATGATCACCATCCCTCCAAAAATAATCTCTGGGTGTTCATGCCTTCATATGGTAGAACAATACCTAGACAGTTACCTTAGCACCTACAAAGTAGGAAACCTGTCTTTGCCTAGTTTGTGTCTGACACTTCTACCCGTCTACGAGCCATTTGGGAACCGATAGTTAAGCAAGTGAAGATGGCTAACACGCGGGAAAGATTCAGTGACGTTACACTCTCTATCACCTCTATATGCATAACCCCCACCCATTGAAAAGCATATCCGTCGTTGTGAAGCTAAAGACCTAAAGTATAGGATCGTTTACGGACCCAAACGAGTCGTTCAGAAGAGATCTTCACCAATATAAAAGGCGGAAACAGATGTATCGGTGTTATTTCAGCTAATTTGCACGATAAATCACTTTAAACTGTCTTTAGATTGATATCAGATCGACTACAATGCTGTAGACACTTCGGCAGAGCTTCGCTACCGGAATCAGAATCGTTACAAATGAATTGGCACGACAGGTATTTATAGGTGAGGTAATTTCGCATGAACTGGTCAAGCGAAATCTGATTTCGCACGAAATTATTCAAACGAAATCAACATCCACACGAAATTACAATTCCGTGCGAAATACCTATAAACATACAATTCCTCATTTTCCGTGCCCTGATCTATCTATTACAATACAAGACTCGATACAAGACGAAGTCGACAGACGTATGCACCAACAGACTCCCCCTCGGATGTTGATGAAGTCTTCGGTGTCGAGTCTTCGGTTGCCAATCCTTCAGCCTTTATCAGTCTTCTTGCTCTCTCCAAAGATTCTCCATTGTAAGCATCCTCAATCAATCTCTTTCTCTTTCTCTCAGAATCGCAACCTGACTCTATACTCCTCTTGATCAGGTCTCTTGATTTCTTAAGATCATCAGCATCAGCAGATTGCATCTTCAGACTCCCTCTTGATGTCATCAGACTCCCCCTTTCAATAAGCTGGGATCGCAGTCTGACTTCTGCAGATTCAAGATCGTGACCTGGTTCACATCTTGCTCAGGATTAAAACCTGGCTAACCTGCACAATCTCTACCTCACAATAAATTTCTCAAATTTAAAATTTGTCAAATTTAGAAATCTCATGCAGGTACCAATCAATCAATAAATGATTTTACAATGTTGATCTCTGATGAACCACTTGTAGAAATATCATTTTTCTTTTCAAATATCTTTTTCATCTTAAACATCTCAAACAAACTCTCTCAAACCTTTTGTTCATCATGTTTAGCACTTGGAATTTTGAAAATCAGCTCTCCAATCATCAATTGTCGAAAATCTTTTTGGATTTTTCAAAAAATTTATGCTAAAACACACTGAAAATCTTTTTGGAATTTTGATTTTAAAGAAATGCAGTAAAGAAACATTTACAGACAATATTTTTGTGAGTTTGTGTAAGAGGATCATATCAGTTTTTGAGACCAATCACTAGCACCGTTAAGCTTTCAAACATTTTAAGTTCTAAACGATTCACTTAGATTGTCAGTATACTGATCCACTTAAATTTTCACACAAAGTTCAACTGATTCGAGATACGAGATTAATGTTTTAAGCACTTAAACTTATTCGCGTGTCCCACCTCAGAATATACTCCCGTATCCAGATCCCAATATTCAGTCTTACATGTGAGTATACCTAGATGATATCTGTAAAGGGTTAAATGCGAGGGCCATGAGAGCTCAGGCTATTGCTTCCGCAAAATCAGAGAGATGATGGCTTCGACTTTTGGTGTGTTCCCTTTAGAGAATCTTTTCTTCAACAGCACATGATTAGCATTTTTCAATGTTTCATCATTTTTTGTACTGAGGGTGGTGCTATATTTCAAGCAAGCAGAAAGTATTATACGGGGACTAGGCCATTGCTTCCGCAAAATCAGAAGTTCCGGGATAATACCCCAGATATCACTGAGTATAAAGACCTAGTATCTCAGAAAGAGGGACCTTTCAAACAAGATTTCAGGGGTTACCCATATATCCGAGAGATGTTCCCCACGATATAAGCAAGTTTGAAATTTAGGTTTATATCTCGTCACAATCTACTAAATGTGCGAAAACCTACTGGCACATCATCAGTGAGACCGTTTATCACATTTTGACTTTCCAATTCTTTAGCATGCTGTGAATGTCCACTGATGTACTATCATTTCCTCTTTTCTCAACAAAACTCATTTTTGATTTTATCATGTTTTTGACTTTTTCAAATTTTTAATGTTTTTGGATTTTTCTGAAATTTCTTACTCCCCTTAAAATTCAAAATCATAAAAGAAATTTGAAAACAAACTATACAAGGTAAATTGACAACTGATATCGAATCGCTTCAAATCGCCATCCACTTGGCATAAACAATCAGAACTCCCCCTTACAACAAACTATTTTCCCATTAAGGTTTCAAAACACTTAAGTTTGTTATAATCAAAAATGGTTTTTCCGGAAAATAAGTTTTGTTGATTTCATAAAACCACTTGTAAGTTAGGGGATTAATTCATCATCTTGTTTTCCAATTTTAAAGAAAGTTAAATCAAGTATAATAACCTTGATTAACCACTTGAAGATAAAACCTCTTCTTTCAACCACTTGTCGGTTTGCTTACCAACAATTACCATTTGTAGGTTGAAATCTCAAAATGCCGATTCATACTCCACACTTACCAACCTGGGAGTTCCAGCAAGTCATACTAGTAAAAAAATTTCAATTTTTAAAATCAATTTTTCAAGAATGATGCCGATACATGCTCCGCGATTACCAACTTGGGAGCCCAGGCAAGTCAGGTTTTTCAGTTAGAGAGATTCTCCCAAGCCTGACGGTCCTTGGGAGATTCCGAGTTACCAACACTTGGTTGCTTACCTGCCATCTTTTTCTCATAGAATTCCTTTACCCCTTTGACCCTTCGATCAATCATTTTTCCAAAAATATGTTTTACTTTGGGGTTAAAGGCCTTTTCAATGTCAAATTCTTTCTTTTCAGAAAAAAATTGATTTGATATTTCAACTTTTTCAACTTTTGTTTTAAAATTTTCAGCCCGCAATGGTGGAAAATTTTCATCATCCAAAGGCGGAACTGACTTCTCTTCTTTCATAACAACTTTTGGCTCCTCTGATTTTGTGGAATCAGATTCATTACCAGAACTTTCACTTGAATTCTTAACAACCCATTTTTGGTTGTTAAGTTTCTCCTTTCTTTTGTAAACATCTTTCGAACATTCACCAACCTCAAAAATTGAATTTTCAAAAACTTTAAATTTGTTCGTTGGTGGTTCAGTTTTCTCAACAATCTTTTCTTTCAGTTTACCAGAGACTCCCTGTTTTGTGTGTATTGCCTTTGAACAATTCCTGGCAATGTGACCAACTGTTTTACATTGAAAACAGGTTCTCGTCTCTATCTTCTTCTGAGTAACACTTTTCTTCATTTCTTCTTGCTTCTTGGCAAGGAATTCTTTGTTAGATTGCTTTCTGAACACTTGCTCTTTTTCTTCTTCAGATGATTTTCCTGTAACAAAAACAGTTTTTGGTTTAAAATCTTTTTCATTTTTATGATTTTTTGATGGAATAAATCCAAGACCTTTCTTTTTGAAATTACCGTTATGGTTTGGTTTCTTTTGATAACCTGAACCAGAACTGTAACCCTTTTTCTTGTTTAACCGTTGTTGAACTCTTGAGGTGTAAGGTTTAGATTTTCCAGAAAGATTTACATCTTTTATTTCAGAAATATTAATTTCTGTTAGTTTAAAAACCTTTTTGATCATTTCAGTTTTAACACCTCTTATTGGAAATAACTCATCAGAATATAATTTGTCAGAATCTTTCAAAGTATATGCTACTTTGATCGGTTCGTCATTCAAATTAGATTTTGATAACAAAAATTCTTTATTATAAACCCGTTTGTCCTTTTTGACTGTTGACTTTGACGTGTTGAATTCAGACTTTGACTCTGATTTGGACTCATCTGTTTCATCCTTATCCAACACCTGATCGACCACTTTCTTTATTAACTCGGACTCATGATCAGTGTCAGACGATGTGAACGTGACATCAATATTTTCTGGCAAATTATCTGAAGACCCAGACTCCCACTGTAAGTTTGTTGCCTTTTTTACTCTTTCTGAATTTGGATTTCGAGGAGAATATCCATTTTCGACCGGGGGTGGACATTTGTTATAGACAACACTTGGTTTCTTACCAGAAATCTTCACTTCATCATCGTCTTTTGTTTCAGACTTCTTCTCTTCAGATTTTTCTTCTTCAAAAGTCTTCATTTCTTCTACTATGGGGTAACTCCTGTCAACCACAAAAGTAGAACATGAGTAACTTTTTAACAATCTATTAACTCTCTCGGTTTCTATTCTCTGAGTTTCCAGTTTCAACTCAAGCTCAGCACACTGTTCAGTGTAATAGTTAACATTATCAAGCTGTCTCATGTATGCTCCTTTAAGTGTATTCATTGCTATGGCTTGTTCACTGCTTGTCTCGTTGTATTGATTCATGGCTTTGTTCAAGACATCATATGATTCTTTCAGCCTTTTTATGTTGTGTAGCAATTCATTGTTTTGCTTTATCAGAGACTCACAGTTCATACACTTCTCAGAAATCTTGACTACATCAGCATCTGTTTTAATTTCAAATGCTGGAACTTCTTTGACTTTTCTCACTTGAATTTCTTCTTCAACCTTTTTCTCAGCTTCAGCTTTTCTCATTTGCTCTTCTTCTTCATATTTCTTCTTTTTCTCAGCTTCAGCATTTAAATGTTTTCTGATTTTTTCTGCCCAATAGTCATCAGTATAATCATTAATAACCTGAGCAACAAAACCTTTAGCCAAGAATTCTTTGTCTGGACAATAATTGTCCCAGCTGAAACCTTCGGGCAATTTTTCATCCACTTGATCTACCATACATGCTTTACTATCATTTGAAATATATTTATCCCAACTGAATCCTTTTGATAAACTTCCATCATCTTGATTACCAACACAAGCTTTCTTTGAACTTTCAATTTCTTTCCTAGCATGAGCAGTTTGTGGCTGTTGTTGTTGATATGGCTGTTGAGCAACTTGATGATAAATCGCCTTTCTATAGTAGTCGTTGTTTCCGAAAGGATTTTGAGCTCCACTTGCTTCGCGATTTGTGCACTCTCTCTTGAAATGCCCTTTTTCCCTGCAACGAAAACAAGTAACTTTAGATTTATCAAAGCCTAAAGTAGAAATATTCGCATCACAAAAATCATCTCTTCCCGTAATTTGTTTAAATTTTTCGGCTCTTCTCAACACGCTCGCCAAGCACCACTTTATATCCATCAACTCCATCTCCTCAGCATCGACTTGATCGTAATCCTCTTTTGTAAGCATTGGATTCCCGATTCTTCCTGCAACTAAACTACCATAAGATTCAAGTACAATTACCAACAAAGACATATGACTTTTAGCTACTTCCTCTGAATAGTTTTGATCATTTTCAAGATTTAATGCAATATTGCATTGAAGTACTTTGCCACTCTTTGTTGCTGTAAAATGTGGATCAAATGATGGAAATGAAGTAAATCCTGTTTTGCTGCTTGATCCCTGAGATGAACTCTCAGAAGGACTTTTTGTATTGAAGGCCGTTTCAATCTTTGGTGAAATGTTGTTCTTCTCACTAACTCCACCTTTGTAATACAACACAATGTCTTGTTCTCCATCATAGTTCTTTATTCTAGCAATTTTCCTTTGTTCCATCTCTTGAGCTTCAAGATGTTTAATAAACTCACTTAGCGTGATATTGTTAAAATCTGGTTTATTTTTCAACATCATCGAATATGTCCCCCAAACATCATGTGGTAACGCATCAGCCAACTTCTCAATCAACTCATCTTTATCTTTGTTGATGCCCAATCTGTTCATGTTTTTCACCAAATTGCAATATCTTTCGATAATCTGCTTGGTGTTCTCCGTTCTCAAACCACGAAATAGATCAAACTCTTTTTTCAAAAGTGACTTTTTGTTCTTAAGCATATCGGTACTTCCCATGAACTTTGATTCTAACTCTTTCCAAATCAAAAATGCACTTCCATTATGTTGAAGTAAGATCAATATGTCTTCTTTACTCGCTTGCTGCAACAAACTAACCATCAATTTCTCATCTTTGTATTTCTTTTTCTCCTCAGCACTCAATTCTCTAATTGGTATTTTTCACATTATTGTTCCCGACTGGTCTAGCATATTGAACTTTAGTATGTTCCCATGCATCTAAGTGATATGCTTCAACCCAGTTAGCAAAACGTTCGGCCCATCCACTAAACTCATCAATATCCATAAGCTTAGGTGGTTTTTGTGTTGTTCCAGTTTCATTTTCAAGTAATGTACTCTGAGCTATAGTCATCGGACTAGCAAAGGCATTATAAAACTCGTTCTCCATGTTTTAGTTTTCAAAAGTTCACAAACAGTCAATTTCAAACGAAATATCTTTCTCACACGAAATCACTTTTCACACGGAATCAAGTTTCAAACGAAATTAATCCTCTTTCAAGCGAAATCAACTTTCCAAGCGAAATCAGTATATTTTTCACGCGAAATAAACTTTCATACGAAATACCCTTTGGTGCGAAATCAGCTTCAAACGAAATAGCTAATTTCGTGTGAAATCACCCACTATTTCGTACGGAATAACACTCTGATGCTCACTTTCAAGAGAAATAACCTCTAAAGCGAAATACAATCTAATTTCGTGCGAAATATAGCAATGTTCAAGCGAAATGATATCAAATTTCGTGCGAAATTAAACTTTCGGACAATTTGTTTCAAAAATTGATCATGTTTTACTTCGAATTATAGTCTGATTCTTTCTAGGGTTTGTTAAAACACAGTTTCGCATAAAATGTGAGAAATTCAAGTCATTTTGACCGTGAAAAGTTGTTAAATTTTGAAAAGAAGGTGTAGAAATCAGATTTTGCAGCTGAAATGGTAAGAACTCTTCCTCCTGAACTCTGATACCACTTGTAGGATCGTTTACGGACCCAAACGAGTCGTTCAGAAGAGATCTTCACCAATACAAAAGGCAGAAACAGATGTATCGGTGTTATTTCAGCTAATTTGCATGATAAATCACTTTAAACTGTTTTTAGATTGATATCAGATCGACTACAATGCTGTAGACACTTCGGCAGAGCTTCGCTACCGGAATCAGAATCGTTACAAATGAATTGGCACGACAGGTATTTATAGGTGAGGTAATTTCGTATGAACTGGTCAAGCGAAATCTGATTTCTCATGAAATTACTCAAACGAAATCAACATCCACACGAAATTACAATTCCGTGCGAAATACCCTTAATTTCGTATGAAATAACCTATGTGTCATTTCATGCGAAATACCTATAAACATACAATTCCTCGTTTTCCGTGCCATGATCTATCTATTACAATACAAGACTCGATACAAGACGAAGTCGACAGACGCACCAACATAAAGAAACCAATGTAGAAGGAAAATAACTACCACTGTCATATCATGAAACTTGTATGACCGAGGCGATGTAGCCTCAAGTTCATTTTGTTTTCCCTATTACAAATAATAAGTCAAGTTGCCAAGCCTATATGAAAGCTCAGTGGTTGTTTCCTTACTTATACATTGTTGATTATATATGCATGTGATATTGGGTGATTACATGTTTGCTTGTGGTAATATGTACCTCATAAGCAATTATGGAATGTTGTTTAACCTACCCCATACCTTTTGACAGAAGAAGATGCCACCCAGACGTAACACGGACACCATTACGTTACCAAGAACTGAGGCCGAACTCAATGAGCGCATTTCCCAAGCTATAGCGCAGTATGAAGCCCACCGCTCTGGACGCAGCGATGGCACTTCTGGAAGTAACCCTCCAACTGGCTGCACTTATAAACAGTTCCTAGACTGCAAGCCATTGAACTTTGATGGCACAGGAGGCGCCGTTGCATTTGTTCGTTGGGCAGAAAAGACTGACTTCGTGCTGAGAATGAGTAACTGTTCGCCCCAGCAGAGTGTTACCTTTATCTCAGGGTTGTTTTTGGATGGCGCACTCTCCTGGTGGAACCTTCAGGTTCAGACCTTTGGTGAAGATGCTGCTTATGCACTGAGCTGGGACGAGCTCAAGGAAATGATGGAGAAGAAATACTGTTCTAGGGCCGAAATCCAGAAGCTTGAGGTGGAGTTCTGGAATTTGAAAATGGACGGGCCAAAGATTGCTGAGTACGTCCAACGCTTTCATGACTTGTCTAGGGTCGTTCCCTACTTAGTCGAGCCGGAATTCAAGAGGATTGAGCGATTCATTTATGGACTTGCATCGCAAATCATGAGCATGGTTACTGCCTCAAAGCCTCAAACCATCACAGAGGCTATCGATTTGAGGGTTACACTTACTGAAGAAGCTCTACGAACGGGAAAGTTTTCGGAATCTAAGGATAACAAGAAAGAGACTCATGTGGAGTCTTCGGGCGATAAGAAAAGGAAGTCTTCGAACCTAAAGATAGGCACCCAAGTCAGCTATGGAAGCTCTAAAGCAAACAAAAGAAAGGAAGTGAACCCGCCCCGTGGCACGAAGGCTTATGGAGCCACTAAAGAGGCCGGTGGTAAGGTTTATTTGGGAAATAAGCCAAGATGCGAGGAATGCAATTTTTACCATGAAGGTCGATGTCTGAGGCCTAAGTGTGGAAAGTGTGGAAAAGAAAGGCACAACAAGGATGCCTGTTGGGCGAAGGATCCAGACGGAAGAGATAATGGTAAAGTTCTAGGCTGCTACAGGTGTGGTGAAGTAGGGCACTTTAGGAAAGATTGCCCTAGGAAGAACCAAGCAAGGAAGGGTCTTCACGATCGGAGCTCGTGAAGCACGCCAGGACCCAGATGCGGTTACGGGTGCGTTCCCTATTAACCAACTTTATGCATCTATTTTTTATTAATACTGGCACCAACTTTAACCTTGTATGCTTAGAACTTAAGAAACTGCTTGGCCTAGTTTTAAGTATAATAGATGTCCCGTATTCTTTAGTATTGGCGGATGGAAGGTTAGTTAAGCGAAAGAGATGATTAAGGATTGTATTTTGGGAACTTAGAAGGACGAAGCCTCCTACTACCATTGACTTGGGAAGTCATGATATGGTAGTCAACATGGATTGGATATCCACGTATAGAGCTGAAGTTGTTCGTTATAAGGAAAATCAGTCGCATCCCTCTTGCGAATGATGAAACACTTATAGCACACAACCTTCTTGCAATAGGTGCAAAGGGCACTAGGCCCCGTAAAACGGTGGATCTACGACATCTCACATTGGTCATAGAGACACAGGAGCGCCTCCGAATAGACTGCATAGCTTTCCCTGCTCATATTGTCGATAAGGAGACCAAGAAGCCAGAGCCTGAAGACATCCCCGTGGTGGAGGAGTTTCAAAAATCCTTTCCTGAAGACTTGCTAGAAATACTTCAACAGCGACAAGAGGAGTTTAGGACAAACCTAGTGCCAGGAGCGACACCGGTGACAGATGACGCCTTACCGACTAGCTTCGTCCGAGATACATGAACCTCCGATGCAACTACAAGAGTTGCTAGATGAAGGAAATCAACCAGGCCAAGCCTCTCACAGTGGGAAGCCCCGGTGATATTCATTAGGAAGTAGGACGATATTTCTTACACGCGTACACAGTCTAATATGAGAGGAACTCAGAAGAACTAATGTAGAAAAAAGTGTTACGCATGGATCACGTAGAGATAGACGACTAACCATCAAGAATCGGTACCCCTTACCAAGAATTGATGACTTGTCGATCAACTACAAGGCCCCAGCTACTATTCCAAGAGGGAATTGAGGACATGACGTCCTTAGTTAAGGACACGAAAAGAAAGTTGGCAGTTTCCATTTTTCATCAACTTCAGAGAAGTGGATATCAAGGACCGGTATCCTTTACCAGGGATTGATGACTTGTTGAACCAATCTTAAGGTTCGAGTTACTACTCGAGGAGTGGCTTGAGGTCAGGATGTCCTCCGCTACGAGTACAAGAAGAGAGTATCCCTAAAACGACCTGTAGGACTCGCTTCGAGCATTGTGAGTTCCTTGTCGTGCTGTTTGGCTTAACACATGCGCCGGCAGTATTCATGGACCTCATGAATCGGGTGTGTAAGCCACACCTGGATAAGATCATGGTTATAATTATTGCCTATATTCTTATATGTTCAACGACCAAGGAAGGCCATGAGCAACATCTGCAATTTATCTTGCGACTCTTAGAGAAAGGACAGTTGTGTGCTAGGATGTCTAAGTGCGAACCTGGGATTCGTGAGGCAAGACTCTTCCGATACTTGATGGATAAGAATGAGATTTATGTCAACCCTGCAATCAAGAGCTAAGGAGTTAGAGTTGCGGTTTTTGTGACGCTTCTCGACAAGGTCTCGATTGCGCGTTGATGCAACGAGACCAAGTCATTGCATACGCGTCACATTGATTAAGGGATAATGAGAAGAGACCTTGAACTAGGGACAGTAATTGCGCGTCGCAAATTTGACGTCATTACCTGTATGAAAACGCAGCATGATCTTTACTGATCACAAGGGTTGCAGCACACCGTAGATCCTAAGGGCTTAAATATTAACGAAGATGGACTGAGCTACTGAATGATTGTGACTGAGAAATTAACTGTCACCTGGACAAGGCAAGCGTTGTAGCAGATGCCTTGAGCAGCAAGGATCGCGCAAAGCCTCTAAGGGTGCGAGCCTTAGAGATGACCATACAGACGAATCTCGTCACTTGGATTCGTAAAGCTAAGCAAGAGACGCTCAAATCAGAAAACCTTCAAGCTTAAGTGCTACAGGGATGGAAGTACAATTTTTGCCTAAGGAAGACGGAACCTTGTACTTCATGGAACGAATTTGGACATCGTTTTGCGGCATTTATCTACGCCTGTTTTAGGACAAGGCTCATAGGTCAAGGTACTCGATCCATCCTAGGATCCGACAAGATGTATCAAGACTTGAAGGATTAATATGAGTGGCCCAAGATGGAAGCTGATATAGCTACATATGTGGGTAACTGTCTTACTTGTGTCAAAGTTAAGACAGAATACCAGAAACCATCAGGGCTGCTGCAACAGCCTGAGATTCCCATATGGAAATGGGAACGAATCTGAATGGATTTCGCTACAAGCTACCAAAAACCCAAAGAGGTCACGATACGATTTGGGTGAGTACTAACCGACACACCAAGATTATACATATCCTACCAAACAGTGAGGAAGACAGCGTAAGGGAATTAGCAGAGATTTAGCCTAGAAATATTGTGGCACATCATGGAGTGTCTGATTCTATCATGTCCGACCAAGATGGTCGTTTTGTGCCAAGGATACGGCAGATGATTCAGAAGGTGTTTAGGTCACGATTGGACCTTAGCACTACATTTCACCCACAGACGGACGGCCAGAGCAAACGAACGATACAAAATGTTTGGACATGTTACGTGCTTGTGTGATAAACTCTGATGAAAAGATGGGTTACTCACTAGCCCTTAGTGGAGTTTTCCCTACCATAGTATTTATCACACCGCCGTTTAAGCCGCTTCGTGTGAAGCTTTATAGGAACGTAAATATCGGTCCCCCTTCGTGTTGGGTGGAGACCGGAGATAAACGTTTGACTGGCCCAAATTGGTTCAGGAAAACTATAGGCAAGACCATTCAGATAGGTGATCATGTCAAGACGGCACGCGGCATACAGAAGGGCTACGCCGACGAGCGGCGGAAACAGTTGGAATTTGAGATAGGAAGTATGGTTTTAATGAGGGACTCGCCTTGGGAAGGCGTGGTATGATTTGGAAAGCGTGGGAGGTTGGACCCACGGTATGTTAGACCTTTCGAGATCCTGGACAGGATCAGGGACCATTGCTCACAAGCTGAAACTTCCAGAGAAGATCAGTAGTGATCGTGACACGTTCCACGTGTCTGGTCTTTAGAGAAGCCTGCCTCTGGGAACAGTCTTTATTCCCGCAAATAGGATTCACGTCAACGAAAAACTCCAATTTAATAAAGAACTTGTTAAGGTTGCAGACTGGGAGCCCACAAGAACCGGGGAAGTCGTAATTGAGTTGTTAGAGTTTATTGGGATTCATATCATGGCCCAAAGATTACTTGGGAATATGAAGACCAAATTAAGCCTAAGTGACCATGTTTGGTTCACAACCCCCCCGGCGACCGATGGCATCGCTTGAATTTCGGGACGAAATTCTTTTAACAGGGGGAGAATGTGACAACTGGCACTTTTTCGTACATTCCGTACCATAATTAAATAGTAATCTGTGCTTTAATAACTGTGCATGATCTAGTTTAAAAGACGAATAAACTTCTGATTTCTGTTATATACAAACCATGGCATTTCATGTTGCAAGACTTTTGTCATTACTGCATGCAACCCAATATAGATCTATGAATGCACAGAGTAGAGTAAGCACAGTTGTCAGATAAACTAGAGGTACTGGCGGGAGTTCAGTACTTAAACAGACATGAGGTTAAGACACAAAATAAGCCCCAGGACCAAGTGTTACACTAGTATAGTGTGTAGGAAAGTAGGGATTACAAAACTGCCTTCCTAGTAATGACATAGGTACCGAAAAGTGCCAGAAACACACTAAAACTGCAAAATTCTACAGAAAATAAATAAATTCTGTAACACCCCAAAAACCCGATTGTTTATATTTGTCGTATGTTCCTATATGACTTAGCATGAAATAAATAACTAGGCTATTTAACCAAGTTAAGTGTGTGTTTAAAAGTATTAAATGATGAAAGTAGTGCAAATAATGTTAAGTGACAAACATGAGGGGCTAAATGGAACAAGATGGAAGTTGGGTTATTAAAATGAAATATCACCACACACAAACACACACTTCGTGTGTGTTCTTGAACGTTCAGGAGCTCCAAAGAGCCAAAACCCTAACTCAACTAAAACCATCAAATTGAAGGGTGAATCAAGGCTTAAATTCACAACCGAACATGGATTAATGATCACCTTTACAAGGGGATCATAAGGTATGTCTTAAAATTTAGATTGGTGATTATGCACGAAGTGGGTTATGTTAGAAATCGCGAAATTGTATGAAATTGAGTATGAGTATGTGTTAGAATCAGCATATAGGACATGGATTATGCGTGGTTTGTGGTAATTTGATGTTTGGAGGTGAAACCCACTTCTAGTGGTGAAGATGGCGACATGGGTGTGTCACCCATGTCCAATCCTTGTTCAAATCTTGTTGTGCTATGTTGTATGTAATGCGTTCTTGTTAGGTAGATTGAATGTGATATGAATTTGTTGATGTTTTTGTGTTAATTGATGAATGAAAGCATGAAGTAGGAAGTAAAGCATGAAACACTTGTACATTATGCATAAATTGTGGCATGCACACCAAGTGTTTGATGAAATGCCAAGGTGAGATTAATAGATGAAATGGTATGCAAGTAATGGATGAAATCGTATAATATGGGGATATGATGTATTTGATGATAAATAAACATGAGAAATATATTTTAGATTGAATTCATGTAGGATTTGGTTGGCCATGTTATTTGGTAAAAGTATGCATTAGAATATTGTACTCTATGTTGGAGTGGTATGATGTTTACTACATGTTTGAATAATTTCTTAATCAAAATTGATAAGTAAAGTACTCTAAATGTGAAGCATATGAGATCATTAGAACAGGATGAAGTTAGAATGATGTTGGGTTGTTAAGCATAGGTCATGGTGTTAGTTGTAGAATTATGTTACTAGAATGAACGGAATTGAATATGTTTGGTGTGTACATATAACTAGATGATCATGTGGTTGTATGCTTATTGCATCGTGAGTATGAAATGTATATAGTGTCATTAATATAGTCTACTATAATGACATAGATGTATGAGGTTAAGTCGAAAGTTCATATGATAAATCGTTGACATTCTGAAAGTCAACTGTGCATAAGGAGCAATGTTAGACTTTTTGTCACAATTGTAATATTATAGAAAGTCATATGATGCGTGTTATATTCATATGTATTATATGTGATGACGTGATGAATTATATGAGTTTGAAAAGATTAACTTGTGGAAATATGCCTTATGCTTGTTGGAATTGACTAATGAAAGTCAAATGTGAAACTTGATTTGATATGATCGTTAATATGTACAATCATGCATGCTAACAAGAATGTGAATGCAATGACATGAAAGTATAGGGATCATGTCAAGATGGATGGAAGCATGGAAGGCCAACGGGTCAAAAGGAGGCGAGGAAACGGATGCGAATACGAATACGGTCACTTAAGGTAAGTGATTTCCGGAATCACTTCTTATTTATAAATGAAGTTTGGTATGTTGTATATAGGAAACCATGTAAGAATTTTATAGGTAAGGGTAAGTATCAAGGTAAGTTTATATGAACTTCGTCTATCCTTAATGTAAATTAAGATGATAGTCTCATCGTGTTAATAGAATGTTCATTATGTTGCTGAATGTTCATCATGTTAATTGAATGTTCATTATGTTGCTGAATGTTCATCATGTTAATAGAATGTTCATTATGTTGCTGAATGTTCATCGTGTTAATAGAATGTTCATTATGTTGCTGAATGTTCATCGTGTTAATGGAATGTTCATTATGTTGCTGAATGTTCATCGTGTTAATGGAATGTTCATTATGTTGCTGAATGTTCATCGTGTTAATAGAATGTTCATTATGTTGCTGAATGTTCATCGTGTTAATGGAATGTTCATTATGTTGCTGAATGTTCATCGTGTTAATAGAATGTTAATTATGTTGTTGAATGTTCATCGTGTTAATGGAATGTTCATTATGTTGCTGAATGTTTATCGTGTTAATAGAATGTTCATTATGTTGCTGAATGTTGATCGTGTTAATGGAATGCTCATTATGTTGCTAATGTTCATCGTGTTAATAGAATGTTCATTATGTTGCTGGATGTTCATCGTGTTAATAGAATGTTCATTATGTTGCTGAATGTTCATCATGTTAATGAAATGTTCATCATGTTGTTGGAAGGTAGTCGGTTATGTTTGTTTGTAATTGCATTGATTTGTGTTGATATGATTGTAGATAAGTCTCAACTTACAAATAAGTGAATGTGACTCGTATGTATGTATGTTGATATGGAACTGTAGCATGTGTAAGTAGTGTGAACTTGTATGTACGTACATATGAATGGGATACGTATGAATGTACTTAGATATATGAAAGTGTATACACGTGTTGTAATCTAATGATTGTAGATCACTGGTATACGTATATGTAAAAATGTGGGTTTTCAATATGTTTGAGATTACGTACTCCTAACCATGTTACTATTGAGAATGAAATAAGTGGAGTGCAGGTATGGGAATGCCGGACTCTCGAGGAATTGATGTCGGACTCGAGTAAATAAAATTGAGAGGATGTTTCAATGGAATACCTTACGTAGTTAGAATGTGATATAGCCTTTTAACTATATGTATTAAATTATATATGATGTTACCATGTACTAACGTGTTGGTTATATATGGTGACCGCAGGTTAGTCAGATATTCATGATGGACAAGTGAACAAGGTTCGAGTTGAAGATCATGGATTGTACAGGAAAGTGGTCACGTTGTTTGTAATTATTTGTTAACATAGTTACATTAAATAAATGATGAATGATGTATATATGTTAAAAGGGTTGACCTAAACGGTATTCAAGTATGATAGATTAGTTAAAAGAAAGAAATTTTACGGTTCATTTTCCGCTTCGTCGTTTTGGGTTAAATCATGATTAGGGTCTTACAAGTTGGTATCAGAGCCATGGTTTGAGTGAAATCAAGTATGAGGAGATAAATACTTGAACTCAAACCTGTGTGCTCTTGTGACAAGGGACCCGTACAATCCGAGACTCGATCAAGATCTAAAGGTAGAAGTAAAGGTAAGTATGTGCTTAAGTATGTATTTGAAGAAAACTAACAGTATGTTATGTGTAAGGTAAGCATAATTGCTTGGAAAGGATGATCCGTGAATGCGGTCTAGGACAGACATCAAGGCATGTAATAAGACAAATTGACCCAGGTACGTAAATTTAACATGTGCGCGCATGTAATGGTATAATCTAGCAAGTGACAGAAAAATTTAAATGAAATATAATAATGACATGGTAAAGAAGTTTTGAAAATGTTACACGTGCCGAAACTTAATTCTTCGGACATAAGGCGGCGATTACACAAAGACACGAAACTAGTATGTGGATTGTGTACCTGGCTAGTACACAAGAAACATATGACGTTCGTCAGACCGTGATAATTGTTACATGTATGTCCGTTAGAATTAGGTAGTAGGTGGACGTGAGGGTAAAGAGAAATGTAAGACTTTCAGGAATGAAAGTATGAATGATGTGATAGAATCTGCGAGACGGATTCGAAGCATGAAAGGAATGAAGTATGAATGACTTGTTTGAATCCGCGAGACGGATTCAACACATGTAAGGATTGAAAGGTATGAATGATATGTTTGAAACCGCTAGACGGATTCAAACATAGAAGGAATGAAAGGTATGGATGTTACGTTTGAATCCGCGAGACGGATTCAACACATGTAAGGAATGAAAGGTATGAATGATATGTTTGAAACCGCTAGACGGATTCAAATATAGAAGGAATGAAGGGTATGGATGTTACATTTGAATTCGCGGGACGGATTTAAAACATAAAAAGGATGAAATTAACCCACCTCATGATGCGTCGATAGTTTGACCATGGTTGCGTCAAACGAGTCATATAAGTAAATCTAAAGCAAATGAACAAAAGAATAATTGTAATTGGCACGCAAACCTAAATTTTAGACGAAACAAAGAAGTTTTGAACAAGTTATGTGTTAGATGTGTTAGTAATCGACTCTTAGGAGTCATAATGAACAAAGGGCTATGACCCGGACAATAATTTAAGTATGAATGAGAAGGGTAAGTTTTGTTAAGAATACCAAAATGATGTAATGAATGTCTCTGCAAGTAGGCATGAAGGGAAAGAAGTACGAATGTGTGTCTCAATATATCTACGATAAGTAAGAAATGTCGATTTGACCTTGAAAAGTCAAACTGCAAAGGTCGACAAAATAAGTAAACAGAATAAAAGAATTGCATGTAAGGAATGAAATGTGGGATGTGTTATAGCATGTATGTAGGAAGATGTAAAAGGATTATGGGTGAGTAATCACCTAGTATAATGAATGTTTGAATGAAAGGTGCTAACCACCGATTTTGTAGATGTTAATGGTGGAATTCTGAATGTGATGAAACCAATCGAATTGGTGAAATATTATGCACTAGTGGAAGCCCATTACAAGGATGAATGAAAGTTGTCCTGGTACGGTTAGTACTCGTGAAGGAGCGGATCGCTCTGGTTTACGAACCGCTGAAGTATGAAATGAAATCGAGGTAAGTATAATGTTTTAACTCATACCGGATAGATATGGATTAGTAAATTGAAAGAGACTTACAAGATGAATGATGGAATAGGTATGGTAGGGTATGGAATGTTTGACTTTTAATAGTTGACGTAAGAAGAGAACTATGTCATTAAGAACTAGATCTTAAAAGTTTTGAGTGAAAATTTTGGGTATTGGTTAAACTCTCGTATGAAGAACCTGCATGATACGCTTGCTTAGGCAAATTAAGTAATGCCTGAATTGAGAGGAATAGTAATATAGAATGAATGAGGTGACTTGAAGTTAACGTAAGGGTACGTATAGTACAAATAACTATAGGAAACGTAGAATGATGTTAACTTTGGAGTTAAGTGTGTATATGTGACTATGAAATAGTAGTTTTGTTGCGATAACAAAACAAGAACTAAATGTTATATGATATATGTATAGAATACGATCTAAGAGGTGGGATGAAGGTATTAGATCTGTTATAACGGATCATACGAATGTAGGTACGATAATAAGTGTGAAAAAGTATGTATATTGACCCACTACAAACGGGCCAAGGAAATGAGAATGTTATGTAAAAGTAAAGTATGAAAAGTATGGACTTGTTAGAAAGAAGTCAATTATATGAATAGTTATGAATCGAGAATGGATAGTTACTTAGTATTATGATGTACCTGTCGAAATTAAACATAGATGTGTATGTATGAATTACGAATTTAGATCGTATGGTCGATGAAAATAATAGGAATGTTATTAATGGGATGTTGGAATTGTTTCAAGCAAACAAAATGGTATGTTGTGCGTGATATACGAGTATTGGAATGATGAATAAACCGCTAGCTATGAAGTGTGTTAGAAACTAGCGTCAGCTAGAGAAAGTGACACTAATAAGAACTCTGGGATGGGTCCTTGATGATAGAAGGTCGTTATTAGATGGGCTCATAATCGTGTTGATGGGGCGGAAGGGAAAGGTAATTAGTGTTAATGTAAATGAGAAAGGTTTCGGGGACGAAACCTCATTTAAGGGGGGTAGACTTGTAACACCCCAAAAACCCGAATGTTTATATTTGTCGTATGTTCCTATTTGACTTAGCATGAAATAAATAACTAGGCTATTTAACCTAGTTAAGTGTGTGTTTAAAAGTATTAAATGACGAAAGTAGTGCAAATAATCTTAAGTGAAAAACATGAGGGGCTAAATGGAACAAGATGGAAGTTGGGTTATTAAAATGAAATATCACCACACAGAAACACACACTTCGTGTGTGTTCTTGAACGTTCAGGAGCTCCAAAGAGCCAAAACCCTAACTCAACTAAAACCATCAAATTGAAGGGTGAATCAAGGCTTAAATTCACAACCGAACATGGATTAATGATCACCTTTACAAGGGGATCATAAGGTATGTCTTAAAATTTAGATTGGTGATTATGCACGAAGTGGGTTATGTTAGAAATCGTGAAATTGTATGAAATTGAGTATGAGTATGTGTTAGAATCGACATATAGGACATGGATTATGCGTGGTTTGTGGTAATTTGATGTTTGGAGGTGAAACCCACTTCTAGTGGTGAAGATGGTGACATGGGTGTGTCACCCATGTCCAATCCTTGTTCAAATCTTGTTGTGCTATGTTGTATGTAATGCGTTCTTGTTAGGTAGATTGAATGTGATATGAATTTGTTGATGTTTTTGTGTTAATTGATGAATGAAAGCATGAAGTAGGAAGTAAAGCATGAAACACTTGTACATTATGCATAAATTGTGGCATGCACACCAAGTGTTTGATGAAATGACTAGGTGAGATTAATAGATGAAATGGTATGCAAGTAATGGATGAAATCGTATAATATGGGGATATGATGTATTTGATGATAAATAAACATGAGAAATCTATTTTAGATGGAATTCATGTAGGCTTTGGTTGGCCATGTTATTTGGTAAAAGTATGCATTAGAATATTATACTCTATGTTGGAGTGGTATGATGTTTACTACATGTTTGAATAATTTCTTAATCAAAATTGATAAGTAAAGTACTCTAAATGTGAAGCATATGAGATCATTAAAACAGGATGAAGTTAGAATGATGTTGGGTTGTTAAGCATAGGTCATGGTGTTAGTTGTAGAATTATGTTACTAGAATGAACGGAATTGAATATGTTTGGTGTGTACATATAACTAGATGATCATGTGGTTGTATGCTTATTGCATCGTGAGTATGAAATGTATATAGTGTCATTAATATAGTCTACTATAATGACATAGATGTATGAGGTTAAGTCGAAAGTTCATATGATAAATCGTTGACTTTCTGAAAGTCAACTGTGCATAAGTAGCAATGTTAGACTTTTTGTCACAATTGTAATATTATAGAAAGTCATATGATGCGTGTTATATTCATATGTATTATATGTGATGACGTGATGAATTATATGAGTTTGAAAAGATTGACTTGTGGAAATATGCCTTATGCTTGTTGGAATTGACTAATGAAAGTCAAATGTGAAACTTGAATTGATATGATCGTTAATATGTACAATCATGCATGCTAACAAGAATGTGAATGCGATGACATGAAAGTATAGGGATCATGTCAAGATGGATGGAAGCATGGAAGGCCAACGGGTCAAAAGGAGGCGAGGAAACGGATGCGAATACGAATACGGACACTTAAGGTAAGTGATTTCCGGAATCACTTCTTATTTATAAATGAAGTTTGGTATGTTGTATATAGGAAACCATGTAAGAATTTACAGGTAAGGGTAAGTATCAAGGTAAGTTCATATGAACTTCGTCTATCCTTAATGTAAATTAAGATGATAGTCTCATCGTGTTAATATAATGTTCATTATGTTGCTGAATGTTTATCATGTTAATTGAATGTTCATTATGTTGCTGAATGTTCATCGTGTTAATAGAATGTTCATTATGTTGCTGAATGTTCATCGTGTTAATGGAATGTTCATTATGTTGCTGAATGTTCATCGTGTTAATAGAATGTTCATTATGTTGCTGAATGTTCATCGTGTTAATGGAATGTTCATTATGTTGCTAAATGTTCATCGTGTTAATAGAATGTTCATTATGTTGCTGAATGTTCATCGTGTTAATGGAATGTTCATTATGTTGTTGAGTGTTCATCGTGTTAATAGAATGTTCATTATGTTGCTGAATGTTCATCGTGTTAATAGAGTGTTCATTATGTTGTTGGATGTTCATCGTGTTAATAGAGTGTTCATTATGTTGCTGAATGTTCATCATGTTAATGGAATGTTCATCATGTTGTTGGAAGGTAGTCGGTTATGTTTGTTTGTAATTGCATTGATTTGTGTTGATATGATTGTAGATAAGTCTCAACTTACAAATAAGTGAATGTGACTCGTATGTATGTATGTTGATATGGAACTGTAGCATGTGTAAGTAGTGTGAACTTGTATGTACGTACATATGAATGGGATACGTATGAATGTACTTAGATATATGAAAGTGTATACACGTGTTGTAATCTAATGATTGTAGATCACTGGTATACGTATATGTAAAAATGTGGGTTTTCAATATGTTTGAGATTACGTACTCCTAACCATGTTACTATTGAGAATGAAATAAGTGGAGTGCAGGTATGGGAATTCTGGACTCTCGAGGAATTGATGTCGGACTCGAGTAAATAAAATTGAGAGGATGTTTCAATGGAATAGCTTACGTAGTTAGAATGTGATATAGCCTTTTAAGTATATGTATTAAATTATATATGATGTTACCATGTACTTACGTGTTGGTTATATATGGTGACCGCAGGTTAGTCAGATATTCATGATGGACAAGTCAACAAGGTTCGAGTTGAAGATCATGGATTGTACGGGAAAGTGGTCACGTTGTTTGTAATTATTTGTTAACATAGTTACATTAAATAAATGATGAATGATGTATATATGTTAAAAGGGTTGACCTAAACGGTATTCAAGTATGATAGAGTAGTTAAAAGAAAGAAATTTTACGGTTCATTTTCCGCTGCGTCGTTTTGGGTCAAATCATGATTAGGGTCTTAGAAATTCAGCAAAAATTCAGCTTTTAGTAATTAAATATAATGCAGAATTATGATTTAATGGTCCTGAATGCTTTCCTAAGTGTCGGGAATCGAAACTATCATAAAAGGTAACATAAACACACTAAACTGCGTAATTTAGCACTTTAACAAACAGTAACGAAACGAACTACCGGACACTACCCGAAACATCAAATTTTTACTAAAAGCACTGTTTTTATGTTACGAAGCTAGTTATGGTCACCGAACATCATATTACATCTCCTAAACACTAAACATCTAAAATACCTCACTAGTTCCATTACATCCCAACTAAATCAAGTAACTAGCCATTTAAAAGTTACACTTTACCCCCCCCCCCTTGGTAACCGGTTAGGAGACATGGGCCCCACAAGATATTTCTTTTATATATTTTATAAGATCTTGTTGGAGTATATTCCAACATAAGATGCCATATGCCACTAGAATTTTATAAAAACTACTAAAATAATACATTTATCATTCTCATCATCTTCAACATTCAAGAACCTCCTCCCTTCCCCCATAACCTACGGCCACCACACCATCACCACCTCTCCACCATTCTAAGGAGGTCCAAAGGTGCTAGGAGCTAAGTTAGGAAGCTTGGAGGCGTTGGAGCTTGAAGGACCTCTCTCTAGTGCTTTTATCCACCTCATTTCTTCTCTTGATCATCCCTAGCCTTGTGCTAGTAGTAAGACTCTTGTGATCTCATTTTACTTAATATTATGTTGGTTAAAAGATGATATAAGATGTTAAACATAAAGATCATGAAGAAACATAAGCGTAAACTTGAACATAAAGCTCTAAAACATGAAGATCAAGTTGTTTTAAGTGTATGTAGCATACTTGAATGTTGATCTCTTGTGTTTATGATGTTGATAATCATAAGAACCTTGCTAGATGATGATTAAACACATGATCTAGCAAGTGTAAGGATAGATCTAGAGAAATTTGTAATGATCATCCTTTATGTAAATCATGAGCTTGAAAATAAACTTGTTTTAGTGTATGATGATTATTTCTACAAGTTATAAGTCTTGAAAATAAAAGATTTCAAGAATAATATTTTCAAGGAGCTAAAGTTTATTACAAGATTTAACATGATCATGGTGTTTAAAGGAAGTAAACATGTTTTAAGTGTTAAATCAAAGCTAGAAACATATTGTTAACAAGGAAAATACAAGAAGAAGTATTTTTAGAAAATCTTCATACAAGTTGTGAAGAACTAAAATCTTCAAGAATGAGTTTTATAAACTATAAACTATGTTTTTAAGGGTAACTTAACCTACTAAATAGCATACTAAGTTACAACGAATTTTTACAAAGTTTCAAGTTCATGTCATAGTGTAAATATATTATTTTGGCACATGGTAAGTCTTGAATGATTTGTTGATAATTGATGATGATTTTAAAAGAAAATGACATGCTTTGAAAAGCATGGAAACCTCCATTTTTAAGGGGAAACTATGGCAAAATTTTTGTAGAATTTAAACACTTAGAAAAATATTTTTAAACAAGTGTTTGTAAGTAGATTTTAACCATGGTTTTTCACATAAAGTTTGCCATAGATCTTTGTTCAAAACTTATCAATACTGGATGTTGGTTTTTATAAATAAAAATGACTAAATATGTATTTAGGAAAATATATATTTAGATGTCACCATGTGTGTGATTATTTGTATATTATGTGTATTAGTTATATTATTTTAGGACATGAAATAATATAACTCACCAAAATACCCAAAGATTACAATCCAAAATATTACCGAAATTCCAAGAATATGAATATACAAGTTATACACAAAATATTGGTGAAACTGAACTAGAGAATATAACTTACAAAGTACTCCGGAAATAATATTCATATGTATATTTTGGTAAATAATGTTTTAGACACCGAGTGAATAAAACTATGATTTTTACAATTACTAGAAGAATATATCGTATTTTTGACAAGAGAAAAATATATTATTTTTGGTAAGTATAAATATATGTTTTTCTGGAAATTTTTAGAAGATATATTATTTTTGAAAGAAATATATATTTTCTCAACAAACATGAAATACACTACTTTTGGGTGAAAGATATATTTTCTCAGTTAAATATGAAATATATTGTTTTTGAAGAAAGATGTGTTTATATATATTTTCTAAGTTGGACTTGAAAATATATTACTTTTGAAACTTATATGAAAATACAAATATTTTTCCAAAGGAGAATTATAAATAATCTTTCTAAATAATATTTATTGAAATATATATTTTGGAAATATATATATATTGGTGAACTATTATTAAAGATAATATTCCGGAATAATTAATACGAAATTAAGTATAAGAATACTTAATAAATACAATAAAGATACGTATTCTCGTACGTATAAATACACACCGGAATACGACCCCAAATACATGGCAAAAATATACAAGTATAAGATACCCCTATCATTGGGAAGGAAATTACAAGTATAAATACTTGGGAAGTATTGAGTTAAAATATATTGCTAAAACAATTATTCCAAAATTTAATGAATATAATTAAGTTAAAATATTTATTATTTTAACAAATAATTATGTAACTTGGAATAATGTTGAAGATGCAAAGAACATAACTCAAAGACACTAATTAATACTAAGTCAAGGCACGGCCCGCTCGTCTAATAGACCGTAGTACGTTGTAGGTAGTCGTGCACACTAGTAGCAACGTGAGTTACGTCGGATTGAAGAACGCAAAATTGTGAGTTCATGTCCCCCTTTTCTCTTAACTGTTTTGGTTTTATAACTCACGGGGGTGGAATACATGTTACGAATGTTTAAACGGTATGAAATGAACTATTAGATCATGTGAGCATAGATTAAATTTGAAATGCCATTAATTCTTAATTAGGGACGAAGGTTAGATCTAACGGGTACGGCCGAACCCCACTCATGGTACTTGTGACCACTTGAGTGCTTCGGTGTCCCGGTCGAGGTAAATTGACAATAGTCAAGGTGAATTGACATGGTCAAGGTGAATTGACATAGTCAAGTTGAATTGACATAGTCGAAGGGGAATTCGACATAGTCGAGGGAATCGATGAGGGTATAAGCCTACTCATTTCGAGTGCTCCCTATGTCTTCACATGTTTTAATGTCCTTGCAAAACTTTAATTTAAATTGTTCATAAATGCTTTTCAAACCTGTTTTCAAAGGAGTCTCTCAAAGGTTTACAAGGTTTTCAGTACTCATACAAAACGCATGAACTCACTCAACTTTTGTTGATGTTTTCCAAAATTACATGTATTTCAGGTAACAGGTTGAAACTTGGGTGTGGGCGTTGTTTCTAGAAGTAGATTTCAAGCTTAGATGTCATCCACTTTTGTTGGTTTGTGACTTAGTCGAAGGTTGTGTTTTAAAACTTAAATAACCGGTGTTTGTAATACTTTAAATTTTATGAATGGATGAACATCGTTTTGATCATTTAGTTGTTTATGATGATTGAATGCAATGATATTAAACCAGTCACACATCATACGCTTCCGCAAAAGTCAGGGTGTGACAATTGATATAGCATTGATGGGAGTTTAAGTCGATTAGATTCATGGCATATTGAACGAAATTGGACGTTTTGTGTGCTTGACATTCACAACTGATGGCGATAAAGGGAGAGGGGGGAAAAGGACAAGGATGATGAAGGTGAAGAGACGACACATTCACTCTTCCATTTGACTATGAGGACGTCGATTAGGTTTCTTGAGGGCAAAAAAGGAAAGGATTTGGGGGTTGTGTGTTTGGGTTGTAGGTCGAATTTACCATCATAACCCTACAGTGTCTTAAAATCTTTTACTCTTTACAATTTTACCCTCATAAAATAAGCATTCTTTACTTGTACATATTGCATAAAATGATGGACGCCATGTAAAATTACATGTGTGTACATCACATTTCCTTTATATAGTATTATAGATTATAGATATGCAAGCAATATGTTTCATTACTTTTGTAGTTCTATTTAAAGGGAAACAAAATATATTCATATAAATCAATATAAGACATTTGGTTCTTTCTTTTTTGGTGTATTAAGCAAATCATAGTTTGGGCATAAGCAAATATCATGTGAGCAGAATATTCACATATTAGTATTACAACATCTAAGTATCTAATGGAAAAGACATGTCACACTCCAACCGATGGCGGAAATATCAGAGTGAGACGAATGAGATTGCTCGAGACTTCATAACACTAATTGTGACAAGTATTTAACAAACAAGTTTCATTTCATTGATAATAGTTATCTAATACAATACATGGGAAATTCAAAGTACAACATTTGACAAACGAAATACAACAAATTTAAAGGATCAAAATACAATGACATCATTAATAGTCTAAGTGTGTATCTAAGCATATGCTACTAAATTCCATATGCATCAGCATCAACAACATGCAACATGTTTAAAAGCATAGTTCAATACAAAGTATTGGCGAATATACAAGTTTGATACATAATATACGTATAGAAATTGATTGAAACAAATCCACATGACTGTCACACCCCAACCGATGGCGGAAACATCGGGGTGCGGCGCTAAGCGTTCAGATTGCTCATGAGTTTCCATAACCCTAATAGTTTCAATAGTAATTAAATTGATTTCATGCAAAATTTGTCTAATCAACACAAATCCACAATCATGTCATCAAAACAGCAACATCGTTCCAAAAGTTTCTAGATTTAGCTAAATGTAGTTTCTAATCTTCATCCTAGCTTGATTCAAGAATCCTAGCATCCCGTCAGCCTGCAACATGTATTAAAATAGAGTCAGTACAAAAATGTACCGGCGAGTATACAAGTTTGAGTACATAGCATAATAGATTCAAAAGACTCATATCCATAATGTAAATGATAACAAAATAGTTTCAGCCATGCTAGTGTTCGCAGTCCAAGTGATAGCCCAAGTGTCCCGATGCTTTAGTTGTCACACCCCAACCGATGGCGGAAACATCAGGGTGCAAGCACTATGCGTTCAGATTGCTCATGAGATTCCATAACACTATTTGTTTCAATAAGGATTAATTGATTTCATGCAAATGTCTAACAAATGTCATCACAAGTATCGAGTACAGACCAAAACGAATATAGTTCAAATTGTTCAAAAGATTCTAAGTTAACTAGCGACGTTTCTAAGCATCTCCTAGCTGAATTCCATGCATTCCAAGCATCCTATCAGCCTGCAACATGTATTAAAATATCAATACAAAAGTATTGGCGAGTATACAAGTTCGATAACAGAATAATAGATTAAAAAAACTCATATCCATAGTGTAAACAATAAAATAGTTTCAGCCATGCTAGTGTCGCAGTCCATGCAGTGATAGCCCAAGTATCCCGATGCTTTAGTGTTAACCCAAGACTCAAGGTAAACTAGAATCCTCCTAACAATAACCCCCCGAGAATAATGGGAGAGGTGCATCTCCTATAGCGCTACTATTGTTAAGGCGGAACTACACACTCTGGATTAAACGTCACATAGCACAAAGAATCAAGAATCAAGAATCACAAGTTTCACATAGGATAGAGTATAAGTTTCAAAGATTCAAGTTTAAGTTTCATAGAATACATGTTACACCCCAAAGGTTTAAAGAAAAGGGGATCGAGTATACTCACAGTGATTTGCTTAACAGTATAAACTGTTATTGGATCAAAGGGAGCTCTTTTTAGAATTAGCCTGATTAGATTACAATGAGATAAGAGCTGGGCAGAATAACGAGGTTACGCAAAGTGTCAAGTCAGTCTCTGGATCGGATGGTTGTCCGATCGGACGGTTGTCCGATCGGATTGCCAATCGATCGGGTGGCTAATAAGTAGGTGGGACAGATAGCTGTCCGATCGGATGGCTGCCCGATCGGGTGGTCACTCGACCCAAGTGTCATGAGTTGATTAGTGTGATGGATCACTCCGATCGGATGGCCGCTCGATCGGACGGCTGTCCGATCGGGTTACCACTTGATCAAAGCTTTCCAAGTTTCCAAGCTCCAAGGTTGTGTCACTCGATCAGGTGGTTGTCCGATCGGATGGCTGTCCGGTCGGATTGGCGCTCGATCGGGCAATCCTTGTTCTTATTTGCCATTTTGTAAAATCTCTAAGTTTCTAGTTTAACGGTGACGGCACGGCACGTACTGTGACAACAGTAACCCCTTCGTACACAGCCGTTCTGATTGGGTGGGAATCGCCCCTGTCCGATCAGTCGTCCATTCGCAACAAGTTTATGTCAAATCCGTCCCATGCTCGTCTTTTCCGGTAATACTCATATCTAAGCCGACTTTAGACTATTCATCCAGTCCGCAATCCGTTTAGACCCGATTTCCATCGAATAAGGTAGAAGTTTGAGAAAAAGATGAAGATACTCAAGTTTTGTAGGAAAATTCTAGATTTAGCTTAAATTTGAGTTAGATTTAGTGTAAAAACGCATGAATTCTCTTAGATCCGAGCTAGATCTTGCTTGGAATGACATCACATGTCAGTTTATTCAAGCCTCAATGATGACATCACCCTCAAGACTCAGATCCGAGAGATTTCACGGTGAAAAGCGTGGTTTCCGGTGAGAATCACGTAGAGATTGATGTGTAGATCAAGAAAGTACAAGAATCTAGCCTTAAACGTACCGGAATCGAAGAAAAAATGAAGAATTGAAGAGTGCGCGTGTCTGTTCGAGCGGAGCTGTCACATCACTCAAAATGGCGATGTGACAGGTCTATTTATAGGGTGAGAGTGCATTAAGGCGGTGCAAGGTGGATAGGGTGGCTGGTCGTTCGAGTGGTCACCCAATCGGGTGGTCATCCGATCGGGTGGTCGTCCGATCGGACGGCCACTCTGGCCAATCCGTTCTTTCCGCGTTCCTGACCTATATTCGTTTTGCGAGTTATATTTAGCATTGCATTGCGTATAGTTTTGGTAAAGTATCTAGATTATATTACAACCTAGAAGTTTCCAAGTTTTATAGATTCCGCCAGTGACAAGGCTCCAGTCTCTCGTTTAACCAAGAATCAAGTTTCACGAGTCTAAGGAGTCAAGCACCAAATAAGTTTCAAGAGTCAAGAATCATAGTTTCTCAAGCATCAAGAATCAAGAGTCCAAGTATCAAGTATCAAGAATCATAAAGAATCTAGCTTCCATAGTATCAAGAATCAAGTGTCTAGGTTAAGTATCAAGAGTCAAGTATCAAGATTAAGCGTCAAGTCTCGTAGTTTAAGTGTCAAGAATCATGCATCTATAATAAGAATCAAGCATCATAGTATCAAGCATCAATATCCATAAGATCCAATGCCAAAAGTATCAAAGTATCAACATCACATAACTACAGGGACTGAAATTGACATTAGACAAGGGTTCAGGGACTGATCTTGCCAAGTGTCTAAAGTTTAGGGACGCTAGGCGTTACAGTCTCCCCTCCTTTAGGAGATTTCGTCCCTGAAATCTTAGAAGAAGACTGCTCGAAGAGATGCGGGTATTTGGCCTTCATATCACCTTTCAACTCCCAAGTGAATTCGGCACCACGCTTTCCTTCCCAAGTGAATTCGGCATCACGAAAGGACCCACATAGTGAGGAGCAAGCTTTCCCTTCTTTCCAAAATGAACTACTCCCTTCCAGGGAGATACCTTGAGAAGAACTCGGTTACCAACAGCAAATTCCAAAGGCTTCCGCCTACTATCAGCATAGCTCTTTTGTCTGCTCCTGGCTTTGATCAAGTTATCACGGATTTGAAGAATCTTATCCGTTGTCTCTTGAACAATCTCAGGGCCAGTGAACTGCTTTTCCCCAACCTCATGCCAGCTGAGAGGAGATCGGCACTTTCGCCCATATAAAGCTTCGAAATGAGCCATCTGAATACTGGAATGATAGTTGTTGTTGTACGAGAACTCAATCAATGGTAAATGTACATCCCAGTTACCACCAAAGTCGATGACACAAGAACGGAGCATATCCTCTAGGGTTTGAATAGTGTGCTCGGTCTGCCCATCCGTCTGAGGATGGAAGGCTATGCTAAGATTCAAGTGCGAACCCATAGCTGACTGGAACGTTTGCTAAAGACGCGAAGTAAAACGACCATCACGGTCCGAGATTATGTCAAGAGGTATGCCATGACGGCATATGATCTCATCAGTATAGACTCGAGCAAGTTTCTCCACTCTGTAATCCTCACGAATAGGAAGAAAGTGAGCGGATTTGGTCAAACGATCAATAATCATCCAGATACTATCGTGACCTTTAGAGGTACGGGGTAATTTAGTAATAAATTCCATAGCAATGCTATCCCATTTCCAAACTGGGATCTTGGGTTGTTCTAAGAGTCCAGAAGGATGCTGGTGTTCAGCCTTTACCTTCGAGCAAGTAAGGCACTTAGACACATATACATCAATGTCCCTCTTCATGCCAGGCCACCAATATGTCGCACACAGATCCTGGTACATCTTATCGGCACCTGGATGGATAGAGTAACGGGATTTGTAAGCCTCGGTCATAATGAGCTCACGGAGGTTATCGCGATCTGGCACCAAGATGCAATTTAGATAATACTGCAGACCATCAGATTTAGTTTCAAGCTGGTCCATTCTAGCGCCATGGACTTCTTCTTCTAGACTTCCTTCATTTGCTGATGAATATTGGGCGTCACAAATACGAGCATGCAGATCACTCGAGATACGAATAGCCTTGAAATGGGTTTTACGACTATGGGCGTCGGCTACTACGTTCGCCTTGCCGGGATGATAGCGAATTTCGCAGTCGTAGTCGTTAAGCAATTCCACCCAACGTCTTTGTCGCATGTTCAGCTCTTTTTGGTCAAAGATATGCTGAAGGCTCCTATGGTCGGTGAAGACCACACACCTTGTACCATAAAGGTAGTGTCGCCAGATCTTTAACGCAAAAATCACCGCACCAAGCTCCAGATCGTGAGTAGTGTAGTTTTTCTCATGTATTTTGAGCTGACGGGAGGCATAAGCAATGACCTTGTCTCGCTGCATGAACGCACAACCCAATCCACGGTTCGAGGCATCACAATACACCACAAAATCGTCGTTGCCATCAGGTAGGGTTAACACGGGAGCATTGCACAAAAGATTCTTAAGAGTTTGAAAGGATTCCTCCTGTTTGGGACCCCAAATAAAAGGTTTCTCCTTTTGGGTTAGCCTCGTAAGAGGAACAACGATTTTAGAGAAATCGGCGGTAATAACCCGCCAATCCTAGAAAAGAACGAATCTCGGACACGGATTTAGGCGTACACCAATTCTTCATTGCCTCGATCTTAGAAGGGTCAACATGAATACCCCGACTACTAACAATATGACCAAGAAATTGCACTTCATCAATCCAAAACTCACACTTAGAAAATTTAGCATACAAACGTTCACCACGTAGGAGTTCAAGAATAAGACGTAGATGGCGAGCATGATCAGCTTTAGACTTAGAATATATAAGAATATCATCAATAAAGACTATCACAAAACGATCCAAGTAGGGTTTACAAACACGGTTCATAAGGTCCATGAACACTGCAGGTGCGTTGGTCAAGCCAAAAGGCATGACCACGAACTCGTAGTGCCCATATCGAGTACAGAATGCCGTCTTAGGAATATCATCTTTGAGGACACGTAGTTGATGATATCCAGAACGTAGGTCCATTTTAGAGAAGCAGGACGCGCCTTGTAGTTGATCAAATAGGTCATCGATACGAGGGAGCGGATAACGATTCTTCACGGTAAGTTTATTCAGTTCACGGTAGTCGATACACATACGGAAGGAACCATCCTTCTTCTTGACGAATAGAACGGGAGCACCCCACTGGGAGGTACTTGGACGAATAAAACCCTTATCGAGTAATTCCTGTAGCTGACTATATAACTCTTGCATCTCTGAAAGGTGCAAGACGGTAAGGAGCCCTGGCGACAGGAGTCGCACCGGGACGAGATCAATATGAAAGTCAACGGATCTGGGAGGAGGAAGACCAGGAAGATCTTCAGGAAAGACATCAGTGAAGTCACACATAACTGGAACATCGCTTATGTTCTTCCCCTTGCCTTTTCGTTCCACCATGTGAGCCAAGAAGGCAGGGTTCTGTTTACGTAAGATTCGGCTTGCTTGTGTGCATGACATCAACCTCAACCCTTTTGAAGGTCGGTCTCCATAGACGATCAAGGTATCACCAGAGGGAAGAGGAAGACGAACAAGTTTATCATGACACACAATTTCGGCATGGTTCTTACGCAACCAGTCCATGCCAATGATGACATCAAAACTACCCAATCTCATGGGTATAAGATCAATAAAGAAGACGTGATCGTTAAGAATCAAGGAACAATCACGCACAATAGAATTCACAAGAATCGACTTACCATTAGCGACCTCAACAGAGAATGACTCAGGTAACTTAGAGCGTGTACAGTTTATCAAAGACTCAAATTCCATGGACACAAAGCTTTTATCGGCACCAGTATCAAATAGAATCGAAGCATAGAGGTTATTAACAAGGAACATACCATTGACAACGTCATTATCATTGCGAGCCTGATTTGCATTAAGGTTGAACGCTTGTCCACGAGCGGCTGGCTGTTGGTCCTGGTTCAGCTGAGGACACTGATTACGGAGGTGGGTAGTATCTCCACACTTGTAGCATGCATGAACAGCGTTGACTGGCCTTGGGTTCGGCAGAGGAGCCAGAAGTGCAGGTAGAGCTGCCTGAGTTGGGGCTTGCTGAGCTTGCGGGGCCGGGTTAGCTTGACGACAGTAAGGGGTCTTGTGACCATAACCATTACAGTTGGTGCACAGTCGACATGCAGACGCAGCAGGATGATGGTAGTTGCAAGTTGCACACTTGGGATGAGGACCAGTGTATTGTTTCTTAGCTTCCGGGACAGCAGGGTTAGCAACAGCAGTAGCAGGAGCCGGTTTGGCAGCAGGGTTTGCAGCAGGAGTAATAGCATTACATCCGGAACCCTGAGCTTTCCTTTTCTTGTTCTTGCTGCCGCCTGACTGCTGGGTAACTTGATTCGCAGACTTGGAGGGAGCAGGAGTAGTGAACTGCTTATCACACACACGATTGTTGTTCAAACTTGCGGCCAAACGACAGACTTCTTCAATAGTTTCCAGTTGAGCTGCTTCAATAGAATCTCGCATAGCAAGAGGTAGGCCATTGATGTACTTGGTCATCATTCGCTTTGGAGTCGAAACCAAGTGAGGCACGATAAGACTTAGCTGCTTAAAATGGGTAGTATAAGCCAGGTTATCATCGCCAACCTGCTTCAAATGCCAAAACTCTTCTTCAAGCTTTAATTGTTCATGAGGAGGGCATAACTCGAGCATCATTAGTTCTCGCACCTCAGCCCTTGGAAGAGCATAGGCTTCTTCATTTGAACGGATGTTTCTCTCATTCGACCACCACTCCAACGCTCTGCCTTGAAACATCCCAGTTGCACTCCTAGTCTTTAAGTGGTCTGGGCACTCGCTGTTAATGAAGGTAACCTCGATGTTGTCGAACCACTCGAGCATAGCAGTCACCCCATCACTGCCCGTGAAAGACTTAGGGTTGCAAGAGATGAAATGCTTATAGTTGAACTTATTAGGCTTTTTCTCCTCAGCCTTGGAGTCCGCATAGGATGGAGGCGTGTTTGATCCTTGGAGCTCAGAGACCATCTTTGGCACGACTCGAGCAATCTGGTCGGCCATGAACGACATCATCTTTTTCTGAGACTTCTCCCTGGATTTCCTGAGACTGTCGGATAGCTTTCGAGAAGACATCCTAAAGATCCAATAAGAGGATCGTATAAGTCTAAATTAACTCATGTCAACATAGATTCACGCACGGTAGACTAAGACTCAAGATTCACAAGATTCTCATAGATTCCGCAAACCCACGACCTTCGCATGGCGCGTTATACGGAGTTTGGCAACAAGTCAGAAGCGCTTATATATAGGAAGTACCAGCAGCGTATCCACCACGCTTTGGGCACATTGCTTCCATCCCGCACTCAGTGTCATGTTACATGTCGCAATTGCCAAACAATATACTCATCATTATTACGATACACACATAGACTAAACCAATAGATTCCAATAGATTACACACTGCAATCCTCTATCCTCACATGGCATGTTGTACGAAGCTTGGCAGTATGTCGGAAGCGCTTATACATAGGAAGTACCAGCGGCGTATCCACCACGCTACGGACACAATACTTCCACCTCGTACTCGATGTCATGTTCACATGTCGATATCCACACTCATCTTAGATTAATCCAAATAGATTCAAATAGTCTCAAGTAGATTCCAATAGATTCAATAGTTTCCCATAGATTTAATAGATTCAATAGACTCCAGATAGATTCAATAGATTCGGTAGATTCAATAGATTCAACGGATTCACATGGTTTCACATAGACTTGTGCTAACAATCCACAACCAACGAAACCCCGCATGGCACGTGTTACGAAAGTTTGGCAGCATGACGGAAGCACTTATATATAGGAAGTACCAGCGGCGTATCCACCATGCTTCAATCATGCCACGTCCGTCTCGTCGTCGGTGTCATGCCTCGTTAATCACCGCTTTCGATTTCACCACTTCTCAAAACATAGATTAACCAGATAGATTTAACCACATAGATTAACAAGGTAGATTCAATCACTCAACCTGAGTCTACAAAACTACGAATTTCACTTAGCGCATGGTACGAAGGTTTGGTAGCATGCCATAAACGCTTATATATATGAAGTACCAGCGGCGTATCTACCACGCTTTGGACGTGCCACGTTCCCCCTCGTCTTCGGCGCTAGGCTACATTTCGCATTTTGTTTCTCCATCAAACATACGTAGTTTACACATAGATTTCACTAGAGTACACGATAGATTTCACATAAGTTTCTCTTAGAATACACAAATAGTCCTTCCATAGCTTTAGAATCCCACATCAGACACTAAACTTCCCATAGCACTTGGTACAAAAGTTGGTAACATGCCAGAAACACTTATATATAGGAAGTACCAGCGGCGTATCCACCATGTTTCGAACACGTCACCTTCCCTTTGTATTCCATGCCATGTTACATCTAGTGTCTTACAATCACATCATTACTTAGATTACACACAAAATAAAGCCTTATAAATTCAGTTCGATTTGAGATTAGAATTTATGTTTTAGATTGCGGACAATGTGTGATTCGTGTAAAAGCATACCAAATGATCGAAGAAAAACCATATTCATAAAATTGAGATAACATAAAAGCAAGATAGGCTCAGAAAACATAGAGTGTTCCGGGTAGAGGAACAGTGACTAACCAAAGTGATTCGAACCCCTTTCGAATTGAGGTAACGCGCCTTGACTTACTTAGATAAATACGTCATCGATGTTAGGCCCATGATATTTGTCCTTTTGGTCATTTTACGTACTCAATTGATCGAAAGTTACGAGATTTTGGCGAGACATGAAAATCAAGGAGTGGGACTAGTTATCAAGATCTGAGTTTCACCTCTAACTTGACAACATCGTACCCTAAATAGCGTTGATACTTATCCGCAGATAAGACCTACTAGAATAGTATGGAGATTCCCCATCAAGGTTTGGATGTCACTCCTATCATGTGGGCAAACCTTGTGCAAAGTACAAACACTGGTTAACAGTGTTTTCAAATGTTAAGTGTGTATTGTGTTAGCCTTAGGAAAGGCTTGTAAGTTTAACAGGAATATGTGCTGCTAGGAAGCAGATACGGTAGAATGCATAAGTCTTAAACAACAAATAAGAGTCAAGATTGCTAGGACTATAGACTAGGGCAAGTATTCCTACTTATCCTAATTCCCTATAGTTATGGCTCTGATACCAATCTGTCACACCCCCACCGAGCAAATGCCAACGTAGCCTTCATCATCATGCTAGTGTGAAGTGCCGCAAATGCCAAATTTGTGAACTTATTGGTCACACAGCAAGAGTTTGCCCAACTGTAGCTGCACCAAATCAAGCCGGGAACAATCCTGCTCAAGCTCATTTTCCACCAGGTTCTTGCTTCAACTGTGGTGAGATGGGCCATTTTCGAAGGAATTGCCCAAAGCTTGCTAATGCAAATCCAGTGCAAGGATGAGCATCTGACCGATTGGAAGACAACGCTATTTAGAAATAATCAAGCTTTATGTATTATTTTCTTTTGTTGTCAAGGTCTATGAAACAGTTGTTGATGTTGTTTATAAATAAATCTTTTATTTACATTGCAATGTATTTATGTGGTTGCATAAACAACATATCCCCTACAATACCGACAATCAAGGAATCGTATTCCTTGAAGAGCAGACTACTCCCAAATTCTTCCATTTTATGATCTCTTGCGTTTTCCACGAAAATCCTAAGTACCCGTTTCTTCCAAGGAAACGAAGTACAAGGCGCAAGTTACAACTCTGGATAAATACCCAAAGTGCCTCTATAAATCTTTAATAGGGTACCTAAGGGTATTTCCGTAAGTCCTTAATTGTTATGTATCTTAATTCGAATGTTATGATTCCTTGTAATAAAAAATCGAATTTTTGGAAGATCATCCTATCTTTTCAGATAAATTCTTGAGGACGTTGAAGTCCATCGACTGGGTTCCTGGTATACCTTGAATACTCATGTTCAAATCAACGTCAAATTAATAACAAAATAATAACAAATTAATAACTAAGAAAACAATTATGTGCTTATGTGTTTATGTGTTGACCCAATCAAAGTTGTCTCAAGCTTGTTCAAATTATATCCCTTTCACATTATAAAACAAATTGTGCGGAATGTGCAAGAAATTACGTAATTATGGATGCATACATAATTGTGGAATTTAGTGCACAGAAACCACAGCAAGTTTTGTCATGTGTCTAGAGTTATTCTATTCATTTCCATTTCTGAAGAATACCCGTTGAAAATGACTCCGTCCGTTCATTTTCGTTTCTGAAGAATGTCCGTTGAGGAAATGAATATTCGTTTGATTGTTCTATTCATTTCCATTTCTGATGAAGCACCCGTTGAAAATGACTCCGTCCGTTCATTTTCGTTTATGAAGAATATCCGTTGAGGAAATGAATATCCTTTTGATTATTCTATTCATTCCCATTTCTGAAGAATACCCGTTGAAAATGACTTCGTCTGTTCATTTTCGTTTCTGAAGAATGTCCGTTGAGGAAATGAATATCCGTTTGATTGTTCTATTTATTTCCATTTCTGATGAAGCACTCGTTGAAAATGACTCTGTCCGTTCATTTTCGTTTCTAAAGAATGTCCGTTGAGGAAATGAATATCCGTTTGATTGTTCTATTCATTTCCATTTCTGATGAAGCACCGTTGAAAATGACTCCGTCCGTTCATTTTCGTTTCTGAAGAATGTCCGTTGAGGAAATGAATATCCTTTTTCTGAAGAATACTCGTTGAAAATGACTCCGTCTGATCATTTTCGTTTCTGAAGAATGTCCGTTGAGGAAAATGACAGGATTATGCCTTGCGTATCTGTGATGGTTATTTAACACAAAGTCACAGACAGACTCCTACGAATAAATTTTGGGACGAAATTTCCTAAAGTAGGGGAGACTGTGACACCTGTGCCTCTGCGACCATCAAACAAATACCAAAACAATGAAATATCGTGTTTCATACTTGGGATTTGTATAAATATGTGTATCATGTGCACATATCAATTCTTGTTCGATTTCGAGCTTTAAATCGCTTTCTGGAAGGTTATACGCGAACTGATGCGTAAATATAACCAGTTTAATGCAACCAACACTCCGGAACAGTGAAATAGGCTTAACATACCTTAAAGAACCTTTACATAACTTAGAAATAAGTTTTGGAGGGTTTGGTATGCCGAAATCAAGTTTATTCGATCACAGGGACTAATTTCGACAAACTACAAAAGTATGCCGATTCGTACTGTGACGGGCATTTCGGAACTTGATCATAAGTTAAATATGCCATAAATATCCTTTACATAGCATATAAATAGGCTTTGAGGTGTTTGGTGCGCAAAAATAAACTTTATTGATCAATAGGGACTAAAAGCGTCAAAAAGTGCATAAGTTTGCATTTTCACGCATATCTTACGTTCTGAATATATCCGGACATCCAAAAATTTATGTAATCATTAAAATATTTTATTTTAGTGATTGGCATGATAAAATTCCATTCGTCGCATAATTTGGATCGTTTTTGCGTTCGTTACGATTTCCGTCGTAATTAAACGAACAACGCAACCGCACGACCAAAGGAACCGACATCCGAGATATTTTTGAGCACATTTCAAGTTCCATATACTTTAACTTCATTTTAGAGCCTTGAAAGGGGGTTAACGGGGATTAAAAGTGCCAAAAAATCAAGTTTTACAAGTGCAGGGACCATTTTTGAAATTTCTGGCAGATACATTGAACTTGGTCCATTTTTGAGGTTTTGATGGTTTTAACCCAAGGTTTTGCACTCTATGGGCTGGAATTTGATGGTTTTAAGTATTCCCATGGTTTTGAAAACCATGTGCCCACATGGAGGGTCAAAATCAAGCCACGAAATGCGAGAAACGATCCTAACGGTTCTCCGAAATCTATAAATACCCAAGCTCTCATTCCATTTTCCTCACACCTTGATCTAATTTTATGCTCTAAGTTGAAGCTTTATGCTTCATACCTGAGTATTTAGATCAAGTTCTTCCTAGCTTGGACCCTTTGTAAGTTTCTTTCATGCTTTTATGCGTTTTAAGCACGAAAGTCAAACAATGTTTGACTTTCTGCTTTGACCAGTCTATGGTCAACACGAAGTTCGTTTGAACTTCGTAACGTGAGCGTAATCACAATGGTTATAGTCTCTTGTGACTATACCTACTGATTACCACGTTATTTAGGTGTAGTGACGAGTCATGGTTTCGGTCAAAATGCGTATTCTTGCGTATTTTGCAACAAAACTATTCTTGGGTATCAAGACCCTTTGTCTTGATATCAAAATTGTTTTCTAACTTCGTTAAACATGTTTTAACATGTTTAACTCGTCACTTTTAGATTAGTGCTTGTATAGGGTCGTAAGATAAGCGGTCTAAACAACCGCTTAGGCTTTCGAACCCGACCCGTTTGGTCGATCTTTAGGACCCGACCAAGCATGTTTAGTGACCATAGTTGTATAGGGAATAACCTTCCAAGGTTATACCTTATGGTCACTTAGTTTAATTAGTTGTATGATAGGTTGTTTATATGCCTTAGGTAAAATGACCAAAATGCCCTTTTCATGCCTAATTGATATTTAAGCATATGTAACTTAAACTTTTGTCACTTAACTGATTTTCCAACATATTTAAACATGTTTAGGCATATAATACTTGTCATAGGACTAGTTAGGCATTCCGAACGCGTTTTACGCGAACGACGCGTTAAAGTAGCATAAGCTACCTAAACGGGTCATGACGGGTCGTAAGCACTTAGGTTAGGTCTCGATTTAGTATGTAGGCTTTGCTAAACCATATTGTATGAGTTCCAACACTCATTTGGTTTACGAAACCTCATCCTATCCGGTCTCCCGATTTAGGTCCGGTTATTAACATAGTTACCTATATTAGGTGCCGTTTGATTTCTGTGATCCCTCTAGCTTTGCTTGGTTGTTAGTCAAGACTTCTAAGCATCCTCAAGTGAGTACATAGTTCCCCTCTTTTACCATTTTAAACCGTTTTGGGGTGATTCATATGTGCCAAATGTTTTCGAGTCTTTTAAACAAATGCTATGGTTTATATTACTGTTTGATTTATGTGAACCGTTTGTAACTGTTTGAATTATGTGAACCGTTTGTAACTGTTTGGTTTATGTGAACCATTTGTAACTGTTTGATTTATGTGAACTGTTTGATTATGTGAACCGTTTATAACTTTTCGATTATGTGAACCGTTTGATACTGTTTGAACAGTTGGGTTAGGGAAGTGATTAGGTAAAGGGGCGGGTGTAATGTGTTAAAAGCATGGTGGATACGCCACTGGTACTTCCTATATATAAGTGCTTTTAACACATTATATATCGTTGCGTTATCTAGATCACTTGGGTAAAGGTTATCAAAACGAGGTTATATTACGAGGTTTTTTCTAAAAGATGTAAACCATACGAGTTTTATTAACGAGATGTTTTACAATTTGGTTTTCTTAAATAAATTATTTTGGGTTAAGAATCATGGCTACGAGATTTTATAAAGTTATAATCATATTGATTTGAGTTGGTTATTTGTGTTGCAATACTATACCCTTTTCAAAACAAGGTATTTTAAATAAAGTATCGCAACATGTAAATGAGCCATGAATCCGACACTCACATAAAACCTATGTACTCGTCGGCATTTTTATGCTGACGTATTTTCACATATGTTTCAGGTACCATAGTTGATGATGTTTGATGATGATATAGGTGCATGCTCACATAGGGATGGATGAGGCCTTAGTGACTTAATAACAATGAAAGTCTATTTGTTCTTGTTTTGTTTCTAGTTTCAATGTAATGTAATACATTTAAATTTAATAAAACAGAACTTTTATCCATGTGTTGTGAAACAATGATTCTGTTACGACACTCCCCGACGTTTCCGCCACGATTTACGTGGACGGGGTGTGACAAAAACCTCCGTTCATCCCACAGCTCCAGCAATCCCTTCAACAACAGGTCCGATCGTCCAAAAGATGAGGCAATACGCGATAATTATGATAACTTTCCATGTTAATGGTACGACATTGTGTTAATTTTACTTAATGTCGTTGATTTCGTTATGTGTGCCATGTATATAATCTGAAATGTGGTTTGGTTTTAACGGAAATCTAGTTGGAATTCAGGTTCAGGTGACACGATGTCTTATTCGGATCCAATACTGGGTCCTGCTGAGGACGGGAAGGGGGTTCAAGATTGAGCTTTGTTTTAGCCATCGAGCATGAAGAAGGGGGTGCTTGGTTGGTTGTACATATTATATCTAACTATTAGGTTAAGTATAACACTTTAAAAGGGTTATTTTTAGACGGATCCTGATCAATTTATGGGGTTTTGAAGTTAATGATTAGGATTTACGATTTTTTTGTTATGTAAGTGTTATGTACTTATGGTTATTAGGATGCTTATTAACTTGTGTTTGAAGTTATTAAACAGGGTTTGACTTATAAAGTGGATGATAATAATAGTCTTTAATGGTGAAATTAAAGTATTAATGATGCTTATTATAATATGTTTGAAGTTATTAAACATGGTTTGCCTATAAAGTGGATGATATTGACTTTGATGTGCTTAGGATCAATTGTAGGATTTGATTAACTATGTTTGGGTGTCAAACAACATTCTGGATCAATTGTAGCATTTGATTAACTGTGTTTGGGTGTCAAAGAGCATTCTAAAATTGGCTTAGGATCAATTGTGCTTTCACAGTTGTGCATTAGGATCAAATCACTTTGATATGTCCATAGCGTTTTGATGTACATAGATTCAATTGACTATGACTGCTGCACATTAGCTATTGAATGTACATAAGCCTTTCACCATGAAATGATGGTTGGTTCTTTTCTTATTGTATGCACAATGGGTCCCACTTATACGTTGAACATGGATAATAGACTTTGTTTTGCACAATTGGATTTAGCAATCTCTGGAACACGGATGATAGACTTTGTTATACATGGTAGGATTTAACAATCACCTGAACAGGGAGCATACACTTTGGTAGGGATAAGATGAACTGTTTGACTAGATAAACATGTCAAACATGTGATAGTGAAGCCAGTTCAAGTTCTGAAAGTAAAAGTCAGTTGAAGTTGTGAAGGTGAAACCCAATTCAAATTCTAAAAGTCAAAACAATTTCAACTTCTAAAGGTCTAACATAGTTCAAGGGGTAAAAGTCACCTAACTCCAAAAAGTCAAACCAGTTCAAATTATAATTTGCATTTCAATTCTGGTTACATGTGTTAATCTCTTGTTGTTGTTGTTGTTGTTGTTGTTGTTAGTATCATCATATTGGTGATTAATTGATCGCTAAAGGTGGTTAAGTACTAGATTAGGAAAGAGTTTTGAATATGGATGAAATATACTTAATATACTTGTAGGGACCGAAATGGTAATCAAAGTTGTGGGGGTATTTTTTCACAAAATTATAAATGACCCGTTAGGGATAAGGACTTGATTGATTCCAATTGACAACCACAGGACTGGAATGCCCTTTTTTTCAATTGGGTGTAAACCTCATCGACTGAAATTGCATTTTACTCTAATGAAATATGTAGAAGATGAGAAGCAAAACGCGTATCAAGAACAAAGACAACACAAACACGTGTAGGACAGACTAATAGCCCACACAACTTAAACAAACACAAAAGCCCACCATATGACACAACCAAGCCAAATAAAGTAATAATGTAAAGAGTACAGCTACATAATGCACAATCATGTTTATAATTGATAGTGTAAAAGCTAATGATATTTTGATCAAGTGGTGGAAGACTTGCATTTCTCTTGGGAGATGTAGGTTTAACTCCCACTTGGTGTAGAGTGAGGCATAGGTGGGTAATGATAGGTGACTGTAACACCTCGAAAATTCACGTCCTATAATGAGTTGACACGTGTCATATGTTTGAACGTGTGAAAGAATGTTATAAAAGGATTAAAGTTGACAATCATGGAAAGTATGTGAATATACGAGTTCTAAATGTCAACAGTGAATAAATATATTGTACAATAACCCTACATGATGCTCATACCTTCAAACGAATAAATCATGGATCGTACGAAGCTAAATATGAAGGAAAGTGAGAGATTACAAACTACAGGGGTTAAATGTGTCAACATGTTTAAGTTATACCTCTGAGTGACCTTTTAGCAAACCCGAAGCTTTGTAACGATTAATTATGCTCACTAGAATGCACGATAAAAATTTCATAAAGTTTCGTTGTCGTATGAGAAAGTTATGATCAAATTCGTATGCGAGGGGTTAAAGTGTTAACGTTGAAAAGTTATGACTTTTCGGGGAATAACAAAGTGTTCAAGTACTAAATAAAATGGGTTTAAGTCTTGAAGCCCTTATAGGTAAATTGGGAGGGTTCAAATTGCAAGAAATAAGTTGGTTGACCCTTCGAAAGGCCAAGAGACGAGATGCAACAACTTGAAAACGTTTTAGCCTGAACAGAAGGCCCAAGCGGGCCGCGTAGCCCATAACAACATCTTACGCGGGCCGCCTGGCCCGCCCAGATACAGAAACATCAGACAACAGCCTGTAAATGCGCTATAACCGACTTTAATCAGTTGTTTCACTCCATGGGCGACCCCTAAACAACCCCTAGGCCCTTAGGGACATGTGTTATTGATCAGGGACCATTGGTAGTGTTGTGTGTCAACAATCCATTGTGATTAAAGCACTATAAAAGGCCATGATGTTGCAACCATTTTCTCACACCTTCCATCTGCACTTTGGAACATTTCTGGAGCTCAAGACTTTTCTCTAAGCTTCACAAATCATGCAAAGGACTCTAGTAAGTATGCTTAACCTTTCTTAGTTAAGTTTTTGCTTAGTTTTAGCTTAAAAGTCAAACCGTCGTAATTAACGGTTGATTTAGCGATTAATCACTAATGGTCCAGTGATTAGTCGAATTGAAAGTAGTTATAAGTTGGTAATTATGTGGGTAATAAACCCTTAAAAAGGGTCCCCCTGATTCCCACTCTAACTAGGTCAAATGTCGGGTCAAACTTGTTATTAAAAAGTCAACAGAATGTTTATTTTCTAATTTATGCATAATTAGCAATGTAGAACACATACAACCTGTTTGAACATTAATATAACTTAGTAATTAGTGTAAGAACATGTCTAAACATGTTCAACCCGACAATTTTCTGTTTAGACCCGGTTCGGAACCGAAAGTCGCAAAGCTTTGACTTTTGCTTTGACTTCAGTTCTGGCCTGTTTTGGTATGTTTTAGAAATGCCTTAGAGCTCTATTTGGACCAGGTAACATCCTAGTATAACCCTCTGTGATTATACACCATGGTTCATTAGTTAACCAATTAATACGCATGATTCCGTTAATTGCCTATATGTTGACCATTATGCCCTTTTCACATTAAAACGTGATTTTTGCAAATGTAAAAGAGTTGAAACCTTAGATATTAAATTATAATATTGCACCCAAAATTTGACATCAGTTTGAGGTGTAGATTGAGAGTTATGCTCATTAGCGTAATTAGAAAGCTTCTTTAGCGATTAAACGACATAATTAGCGTATAGCCTATTTAAACCTACTTTTTAATATCAAACTTATTACCCACTGATGTAATATATTATTTTGGGATTTTTGAAGATTTTTAATTAATTTTAGGCTGAGCATAACTTATAGTCATAGGCTTAATCCGGTAATTGTCGGTTTTGCCCTTACGGGCTATAAAATGAGTTTTACATATCTAATTGACTCCAAACATTTTGCTACTGATTACATATGATAAATAAATTATTTTAAGCCTTCTGGAATAATAAAAATATCAGCTTTATGTATAGAACCCGGAAATGGCTTCTAATCGCCTTTTTAAGCGTTTTTAACGCATAGTATGTACTAGAACTATTTTAAACATACAAGGGTTGATACCTACTGATATTTTAGGTAAATTATAATATTTTAATAGTAAGCAAAAGTTGTTTAACTCAGACTTCAGTTTTGAGCTTTACGGCTTATGTGAAATTACCAAAATGCCCCTACGGCGCATAGTTTGGTTATAATTGATAAATTTCACATATATACTTTACCCTACTGTTATAACTTAGTAAACTAAGTTTTTTTGCTGATTTTATCAGACCTGTAACTCAGGTTAATACTTAAACTCTTTTATAACCTTTTAAATGACCAAACTACCCCTACGGGGCATAGTTTGTGTTTAAATTCGTTTCGGGCATAATAAAAGACATCTTACTGATGTCACAACATATTTGAGGCATATTAACTTAGGAAACCTGTATATGGCTCTTACGCTTACCCGTTACGCTTATTACGCGTTCGGTTCGGTTTATGTAACTAGTTTACATGAAATAACCATATTAAGCAAGTCTTCAAACTTGTCGGGTCTAAATCACATTCTATCCAGTCTTCGCTTAAATCGTGCGTACGAACCGTATCTTTGAAACTAACCGGTCTAAGCTTAAGCTTAATTAAAGACCCGTTAGGATTCTAATAGGTTATTATAAACCTTTGTTCCAGAATAGGAGACCAGTAAAAGCTACTTGCATTTGCTTATTGTGATTATTACTTTGCTCAGGTAAATACTTTTAACTTAATTTCCCTATACGGGCTTGGGTTACGGTATATAAAATACCGCTTGGTCGGGCATTAAATCTTCCATCGTTTGATGGTTAATTGAATAATTTGATCGGCCCGTTTAAATATGTTTTGTTTGCTTAAAGCCTTTGGGGGGTTAATGACCATGTCCCGGATATCTTTGGCATCATTTTACGAAATGGCCACGACCTAAGCGCGGAGTGTAGGCGTACACTCGTCAGTGCATAAATAGTTGATGTGGTGTGTCTATTGATCTTTAACCCGGCACGCTCCGGGCTACTGAACGCATAAGGAACATGTAATTCTTTTACAAGATTATATATTTAAATAATTCTCCAAAGTTATAAAATGTTTATGCCACGTGCATCCAAATCAATTTTTAATCATTTTTAAAATGAGTCAGTTGATTATATTTACCAGTGTAAACTGACGTATTTTCCCAAAAAGATTAAATGTAGGTACTAAGCGTAATAGGCTGGATTCTCTCCTTAGCATCAATAAAGAGTCTCGCAAGCTTAAGATGCCTATTGTCTGTTGAACTACTGTTTCCTATTTATTTCGATCCGTCTGTGGATAAACTTTCAACTGTTTGTGATACACGATATTACAATATTTTATTCGGTTGAAATATATCTTTCAATTGCTTCCGCTGTGCATTTAAATATTGTGTTGTTTGACTATTATGTTGCCAACCACGTCACGATATTCCCCACCGGGCCCACCGGTGACACGTGGAAATCGGGGTGTGACAGGTTGGTATCAGAGCCAACACTGAGTGAATTAAACACTAGTCTTTTGTGTTTAATCTCAGTTACACAATTGCACATTCCTAAACTTTCGAGTCTAGACAAATAACATAGGACAAACTCTACCTTGTTTTGTTTTGTGTTGTCTTTATTTTATATATTCTTGTCGTTATCTTATGTTGTATTGATAGGATTAAAAATGCCGCCAAGATTCTTTCGACGAAGGGGAAGAGGCAAGGGGCCAATCACCGCCCCCAATGATAATGAAGCCGGGCCTTCGCACTTGCGAGCTCCTTCTACCACCGAGAGTGACGATCCTCGACAGAACTGGAGGAACCTTTTCGAGCCGGCTAGACGGTCGGTTTCGCACAGTTCGACACCTCCCGTTAATAACTCCTATGGGCCACATTCGGAAAATGAGCCCAATAACCCACAACCTTCATACATACCTCTACAATGATCCCTATCGCACCATTCTTTTGGTGACCCTACACCTGTTTTCCGGGGCCGGTTTAAACCGGCAAACTACATACCAGAACCAATGGGTTTTAACCCATTGGGGCCAGAGGATCATTTCTCCGGCGATCATGCGGAAGATATGGACGAGGACACGGATCCCGTCGAGGCCGCAACTGGAACACCGAACCATCCTATCGAGATCTCCGATGGTTCGTCTTTTCACGGATCACCCTACGGTGGTCCAGACAGCTTTCAGGCGAGGTTTAACCAGCACGAGTGGTACTTCACACCCTCGCATCATTCATCACCTCACCAGCAGCAGCAGCAGGATCCCTCTGGGATTCACGATTCGTGGCAGTCACGCCACCACCTCCACCGCCACCAGTTCAGCCGGCACCTCCGCAACCGCCAAGGCGTAGGAGATCTGGAGCACGTATGTCTGTACGAAGAGGAGACTTTCATTTCAGCTCTCCTCAACAATCGAGTGGCAGTCATTATCCGCCACTTCAAGAAGATCCACAAATGGGTGGACCTTCAAACCCAGTTGCACCGCAACCACCGCCGATGGGTTTTGATAACCCGATTCCAGCATACACGGGTTCTATGGCGTACAACCCATTTGAGCAACCGGCTCACACCAACTACGGTTACGCTGAAGCCGACCCGTACTTGGTAGGATCCAATTACAACGCCCTTCTTCCTGAAGGACCGTATGGAGCTCCATGGGGAGTAGGTTACCCAACTCATGGGTACCAAATACCTAATAGACCTATTATACGGCAACAATCTCAGCCGCCAAGGTTCTCCCCACCAGAGCGTGAAGAAATTCTGCAAAGGTTGGACCAAGTAGAGCGAGACTTTCACAGAGACCACAGGGAGCGACAAAGTTTCTTCCAAGGATTGACAAGCCTAATAAAAGGGAAGAGCAAGAAGGACCATTGAATCCTTCCACTGTTGTTGTAATTTTCCTTGTATCGGTTGAGCCCCTGCGTGGGCCTGTCTTGCTGTATTGACCCCTGCGTGGGTATGTTTGTTGTTTGTTTTGACCCCTGCATGGGTCTATCTTTCTGTTAACCCCTACGAGGGTATATTGTTTGTTTAAGTCCCTGCGTGGACTAGTATGTTGATTATGCCCCTGGGTGGGTAAGTCTTTGCTTAAACCCCTGCGTGGGTGATTTGTCTATTTGAAAAGTCCCGTTTAGGGCGATATGTAATCTTTTAATAAATTAATGGAATGTAAGTTTATAAATTTCATTTTTGCTATTATATGCATAAATAAATTATATATGAAATAAATAAATTAAAATCATTCCTTTTAAAAATAATCTGCCTATTTTAAATGTTAATTAAGAATCTTAAACGGTATAACCTAGCCTTCGTGTCAATTATAAGACCGGGTCAAGATGGTAAGACCTATTTAAAAGATTCAAATTCCTTTTAACATCTGTACACATGTTAACGCTCCTGGCAGAAGTGATTCGTTAAAATCACACACGTCATTTTTATATAAGGATCTTTCCAAAGATTCCAAACCCAACTTAATGATCTCTGAATCATGGGTTTAAATCATCAATTAAGGTGATCATATTTTGACCATACGTTGGTAATATAATGCCTACGGGCCTTGCTCATTTCTACATGAGCCAAAAGACAGTGGTAGCTATGACTCCCTGTCAAGAAAAAGGGTAATGAACTATGTTCAAACCTTCATGCCTTGATTCTCTGAAATTATGGCTTATAATTTATAGTGTCCTTGTGACTAGGCCTTTTGTGCCACTAATAAGACTGTTATTGTTCTTATGATTAGGATATATTATAATAAAATCCTAAATAAATATGATTAATAAATTAACCAAATATGGTCTATGTTTACCATAGTTAATGAATTGCCATCAAAGACAATTCCATAATAAACTCCCCAGTAAACTATTGTCCTTGTTTTATGTAACAGTTCAATTAAAATGGCTGACTCTGATGAAATCAATAGCCACCCAGTGGCGAATAATGATAACGCCCGAATTAATATAACGGGTGCTGAACTGAAAGCGTTAGTAGACGACGTTGTTACAAAGGCCTTGGAGCGGCAGTACGAAGAGTATAGTGGGACTCGAAGTAGGACCCTATCTACACCGCATTCGAAGCCACCTTCCAAGAAGGAAGAACCCAAGAAAGATGATGATAGACTCTCCTCAAACCACCACAGTGCTCCATCTCAACAGATTGTACTAAATCAAGAACCCCGTAACAAGGGTTGCTCCTATAAATACTTTGTTTCATGCAAGCCCCGGGATTTCACTGGGGAAAAGGGAGCCATTGACTGCATGACGTGGTTAGATGAGATGGACACAGTAGTGGATATCAGCGGGTGCGCTGAGAGGGATTAGTCAAGTTTGTGTCTCAATCTTTTAAAGGCGAGGCTTTAGCCTGGTGGAGATCACTGATTCAAGCCACCGGGAAAATCCCATTGTACAACATGTCATGGGAGCAATTTGTTGCCCTTATCAGGGAAATTATTGCCCTCAGCATGAGGTTGAGAAGATAGAATCTGATTTTCTATCATTGGTTATGCAGAACCTTGATTGCCAAGCTTACCTCACGAGCTTTAATACTATGTCGAGGTTGGTTCCGTATTTGGTGACCCCGGAACCCAAACGAATAGCTCGTTTCATTGGGGGTTTAGCCCCCGAGATAAAGGCAAGCGTGAAGGCCTCTCGTCCAGCTACTTTTAGATCTGTAGCTGACATATCTCTGTCCCTCACTCTGGATGCGGTCAGACAAAGATCGCTGAGGAACAAAGATGCTGAGAAGAGAAAACGTGAAGATGATAATTCACGGAGGTCAAACAAAAAGCACCGAGGAAACGGTGACAACAAGAAGGTGTCTGAGTTAAGGAAAGATGGGCATCAGTCTGGTGATAAGCCCAAGTGCAAGATTTGCAAGAAACAGCACTTTGGAAAGTGCAGACTCGAATCGAACTCGCAGACTCAGTCGAGAACTTTTGCTTGCGGGATATGCAAGTCCAAGGACCACAAGACCTTGGATTGCAAAAAGCTGAAGGATGCAACTTGCTACAGTTGCAATGAGAAAGGGCATATTAAAACCAATTGCCCTAAATACGCCAAGAAGCCTGAAGAAGCCAAGAAGACCAATGCTAGGGTCTTCAGGATGGATGCGAAGGAGGTTGTGCAAGACGATAACGTGATCACATGTACCTTTCTCATAAATGACATCTATGCAAGAGTACTTTTTGATTCAGGCGCAGATAAATCATTTGTAGATAATAAGTTTTGCAAATTGCTGAATTTACCTGTTAAAACCTTAAGAGTGAAATATGAGGTAGAGTTAGCAGATGGCACCTTAGAAACTGCCTCAACCATATTAGATGGATGTTTCATATCCATTAAGAACCACTCTTTTCCTTTGTCCCTACTTCCTTTGAAGTTAGCTGGTTTTGACATCGTGTTAGGCATGGACTGGTTATCTCATAATCAGGCCCAAATTGTCTGCAATAAAAAGCAGGTGGTGATCAAGACTCCGTCTGGCGAATCACTTACCATTCAGGGAGATACACGGTATGGATTGCCTGAGCAAGTGACTATGCTCAAGGCCTCTAGGTGTTTGAAGAAGGGTTGTGTCATCTACATGGCACAGGTGACCATTGATGAGCCGAAACCCAAGATGGAAGACATCCCCGTCATTTCTGAATACCCAGAAGTTTTTAGGGAAGAACTACCTGGTTTACCACCAGATAGGCAAGTGGAATTCAGAATTGACATCATCCCCGGAGCAGCACCTGTTGCTAGAGCACCTTATAGGTTGGCACCAACGGAGATGAAGGAATTGAGGACACAGCTGGATGAATTGCTAGCTAAAGGTTTCATTAAACCTAGTTCGTCTCCTTGGGGAGCACCTGTCTTGTTTGTCAAAAAGAAGGATGGATCGATGCGTCTGTGCATCGATTATCGTGAGCTTAATAAGGTCACGATAAAGAATAGGTATCCTTTGCCCAGGATCGACGATTTGTTCGATCAATTGCAAGGGGCAAGTTATTTCTCGAAGATTGACTTGAGGTCAGGCTACCACCAACTGAAGGTTAGAGATGAAGACGCACACAAAACTACATTTAGGACTCGTTATGGTTATTACGAGTTCCTAGTGATGCCTTTTGGGCTCACTAATGCACCTGTCGCGTTCATGGATCTCATGAATCGCGTTTGCAAGCCTTACTTAGATAAATTTGTCATTGTTTTCATCGAAGACATTCTCATTTACTCGAAGAACCAAGCTGACCATGAGAAACACCTTCGCTGTATTCTTAAACTTCTACATCATGAGAAACTCTACGCCAAATTTTCCAAGTGTGAATTTTGGCTTCGAGAAGTCCAATTCCTTGGACATGTGGTTAGTGAGCGTGGTATCCAAGTGGATCCCGCTAAGGTGGAAGCAGTTATGAACTGGCAAGAGCCGAAGACGCCTACGGAGATTCGTAGCTTTCCAGGCTTAGCAGGATATTATAGGCGTTTCATTGAAAACTTTTCAAGGATTGCTGCACCCCTAACTTCCTTAACTAGGAAGAAGATTAAGTTCGACTAGGGACCCAAACAGCAAGAATCCTTTGATATTCTGAAGCAGAAGTTGAGCAATGCTCCTGTACTGACATTGCCTGAAGGTACCGAAGAATTCATAGTTTACTGCGATGCATCACACACTGGCATGGGGTGTGTGCTTATTCAAAAAGGCAAGGTTATTGCCTATGCTTCAAGACAGTTAAAGGTGCATGAAAAGAATTACACCACCCATGATTTGGAATAGGGTGCCGTTGTATTTGCACTAAAACTGTGGAGGCATTATTTATATGGTATCAAATGTGTGATCTATTCTGATCACAAGAGCCTTCAACATCTGTTTAATCCGAAGGATTTAAACATGAGGTAACGTCGATGGATGGAAACTTTAAATGATTATGATTGTGAAATCAGATATCATCCCGGCAAGGCGAATGTAGTCGCTGATGCCTTGAGTCGAAAGGAAAGGGTGAAACCCATCCGAATCAATGCCAAGAGCATTGAAATTAAGAACAGTTTGAATGAAAGGTTGTTAGCTGCACAGAAGGAAGCTGTGTTGGAAGCTAACTATCCTAACGAAAAGCTAGGAGTAACTGAAGAGCAGTTATCTCTTGGCAAGGATGGAATTCTTAGATTGAATGGACGAATATGGGTTCCAATTTATGGAGGACTTCGGGATGTTATCCTCCAGGAAGCCCATAGTTCCAAATATTCTGTTCACCCTGGAGCTGATAAGATGTACCAGGATCTAAGGGAAAATTATTGGTGGATAGGCTTAAAGAAGTTTGTAGCTACCTATGTAGCTAAATGCTTGACTTGTGCGCAAGTCAAAGCAGAACATCAAAAGCCGTCAGGTTTGCTACAACAGCCTGAACTTCCCACTTGGAAATGGGAAATGGTAACTATGGATTTTATCACCAAGTTACCTAAGACAAGGAAAGGAAACGATACCATTTGGGTGATCGTAGACAGACTGACTAAGTCAGCACATTTCCTAACCATTAAGGAGACTTATAGCTCCGACATGTTAGCCCAGTTGTACGTGGATAAGATTGTAGCCTTACATGGCATACATGTGTCTATTATCTCTGACAGAGATACTAGATACACGTCACATTTTTGGAAAAGTTTCCAGCAATCTTTGGGCACGCGTTTGAATTTTAGTACGGCTTACCATCCTCAGACGGACGGTCAGAGTGAGCGTACTATTCAAACTTTGGAAGACATGCTTCGAGCATGTGTGATTGATTTAGGTGGTAGTTGGGATAACCACCTACCATTAATCGAATTCTCCTACAACAATAGCTACCATACCAGCATTATGGCTGCGCCTTTTGAGGCCTTATACGGTAGAAAGTGTAGAACGCCCGTTTGTTGGGCGAAAGTTGGAGATGTCCAATTATCAGGACCAGAGATAGTCTTTGAAACGACGAACAAGATTGTCCAGATTCGTGACCGTCTCAAAGCTGCCCGAGATAGGCAGAAGAGTTACGCAGATCCAAAGCGTAAACCTATGAAATTTGAAGTAGGTGATAAAGTGTTGCTTAAAGTATCACCCTGGAAAGGAGTGATGCGATTTGGCAAGAAAGGTAAGTTAAGCCCGAGATACATAGGACCATTCGAGGTCATCGAATGTATCGGATCAGTGGCTTATAAGTTAAATTTACCTGAAGAGCTCAGTGGTATTCATAACGTATTCCACGTCTGCAATCTGAAGAAATGCCTAGTAGATGAATCGCTAGTCATACCACATACAGATGTGCATATAGATGAGAGCTTGAAATTTGTGGAAAAACCATTGTCGATTGAAGATCGACAGGTTAAGAAGCTTCGAAGGAAGCATGTGCCTATTGTAAAGGTAAAATGGGATGCCCGTAGAGGTCCCGAATACACGTGGGAGGTTGAGTCCACAATGAAAGAAAAGTACCCTTATTTATTTTAGTAAATCTCTAGGTCGAGATTTCTTTTAAGGGGGTGAGGATGTAACACCTCGAAAATTCACGTCCTATAATGAGTTGACACGTGTCATATGTTTGAACGTGTGAAAGAATGTTATAAAAGGATTAAAGTTGACAATCATGGAAAGTATGTGAATATACGAGTTCTAAATGTCAACAGTGAATAAATATATTGTACAATAACCCTACATGATGCTCATACCTTCAAACGAATAAATCATGGATCGTACGAAGCTAAATATGAAGGAAAGTGAGAGATTACAAACTACAGGGGTTAAATGTGTCAACATGTTTAAGTTATACCTCTGAGTGACCTTTTAGCAAACCCGAAGCTTTGTAACGATTAATTATGCTCACTAGAATGCACGATAAAAATTTCATAAAGTTTCGTTGTCGTATGAGAAAGTTATGATCAAATTCGTATGCGAGGGGTTAAAGTGTTAACGCTGAAAAGTTATGACTTTTCGGGGAATAACAAAGTGTTCAAGGACTAAATAAAATGGGTTTAAGTCTTGAAGCCCTTATAGGTAAATTGGGAGGGTTCAAAGTGCAAGAAATAAGTTGGTTAACCCTTCGAAAGGCCAAGAGACGAGATGCAACAACTTGAAAACGTTTTAGCCTGAACAGAAGGCCCAAGCGGGCCGCGTAGCCCATAACAACATCTTACGCGGGCCGCCTGGCCCGCCCAGATACAGAAACATCAGACAACAGCCTGTAAATGCGCTATAACCGACTTTAATCAGTTGTTTCAGTCCATGGGCGACCCCTAAACAACCCCTAGGCCCTTAGGGACATGTGTTATTGATCAGGGACCATTGGTAGTGTTGTGTGTCAACAATCCATTGTGATTAAAGCACTATAAAAGGCCATGATGTTGCAACCATTTTCTCACACCTTCCATCTGTACTTTGGAACATTTCTGGAGCTCAAGACTTCTCTCTAAGCTTCACAAATCGTGCAAAGGACTCTAGTAAGTATGCTTAACCTTTCTGTAACAACTCTCATCAAAAAGTCATAATTATTATTTTAATTGACCAATAGGAAACCCTAATTGAGAAACCCAAGTAATTCTGCGCAAACCCTAAAATTTTCAGAATCATCAGAATCAGGATCAGGGCCCCTAAAACTCAGGGGGGGCATTTCCTACTTGACGATTATCCTCTTAATTCGTTATCAGAATAAAAAATTCAAGAATCGTCGACTCAGCAGGCCTAGTCCCAAACGTGGCTACTCTATAAAAAAATAGGTAACCCTTACGGACCGTAAGGGTTATTTGTTACGGTCCGTAAGGGAGGGCAAAAATCGTGTATAAATAGCAGAGGTTGGGACTGGAAATTGGGCGCTGAAACGACGTAAATTCTCGCTATACGCACTGAGTTACGTTCTTTTATCACAATTAACACACACGATTCACTAATTGATGCTGCAATCAGGGTATTAACTCGATCGCTATTACGATTTGACGTTCGATCGATTATAACTATCCAACGATTGTTTAAGTGCCGCTCAAATTGAGTTTATACTTTGTTATTCATCGTGATTTCGACTTGAATGTTTGAGTGCTGTTCGAACTCGGACTATACTCTGTCATTCGTTGTGAATCCGCTGAATTGTTAAGTATTGCACTTGTAAATCATTGTGAGGGTTTAATCTCGTGAATTGTCGTAACTGCTGTATTAGTTACTAACCTGTTTGTGTGTGTATTATTATTTAAATTAGGTTAATCAAGGCTAATCAGTAGGCTTATACTCTGCTCGTTAAATCTACAATGTGAGTCATTCTCTTTTTATCAACTATTTTACAATACCTCAAATTATTTTCAAGGTTATAATTACAGGGACTAAGTCGTGGATATCTTGAATTACTGGTTAGTGGGGTATTGTGCACATTACTAATTTTCTCCCAGTTAGGTTCATTGACCTACTCGGGATAATCACTGTTAGGTTCATTGACCTACAGGGATAATCATCACTATTTAGGTTCATTGATCTAATAGTGGTATGACCATCGTCACCATTGTGACATAGAGCCAGATAAAGATAAGATAGAAGCCATTGTAATCGCTCTTATGCTGTAATTAATAACTATGCATCATTATGCAAAATAGAATGATTCACTCAGTATTTCCCGCTGACAAAACCTTTTTCAAACATGTTTCAGGTGATCTGTTATGATCTAGGAAAAGTGCCATAAAGCACTACAAGCTCAAGGAAGTGGCTCAGTATAAAATAAAGAAACATGTTTTAAGAAATAAAGATTTCCCAGTGAAATCACTTTATTGAAAATTATGGGATTTATCTCTATATCATATATAAATGAGCAGTTTTAATAATAATCGATCCTGTTTAAAAAGACTTCCGCTATCACTAAATTAGATACCATCGGATTTCCTGCCTCGCGGCTCTGGACCGGGTCAAACCGGGGCCACGGGCCGTGACAGGAAAAGGTGGTATCAGAGCCACTGATTTAAGCTTACTATTGATTTTAGCCTATTAAATTTATTAAGAGATACTTATGAAATTTAATTGCCATTTGATGATTATGTGTTTTATTATCTGACTAATTGTGTACAGTATGAGCAGATCTTTATATGCTAACTAATATAGCAATTAATACAAATTCTTAAATAATTTGACCCAAGTTTAGCACTTTTATTATCTACAGTCTAGAAACCTTATAAATAAATTTACAAATAAAACCTAGTATGTTTTAATTTTCAGTTGTTTTGGTAGTTACCCAGTATGAAATAATATTTAAAAGTTTTTCTATAAAATTTTGTTATGATTTCTAATTTAATAATTGTGTGTATTTTGCTAAACAGCATGAGTAACTTGTCTGACGCCCTCCAGAATTTAAATCTTTATCCAGTAAAAATAGAAGTTTCCCGAGATTTCAATAGGTATATACCAGACATAGAAGAACCTATAGAATTCAACGCTTCACCTCTCGAGAAACCCAAGCCTAAGAAAATGGAAATTGGGGAAAGTTCTAGGAAAATTGAGGGGTTACCATCTCAAGAAGAATTAGATTTTATAATAGCAAACGATGATACTATTGAGCCTATTAATGAAAATGATTTTATTCATTCTCTTGAAACACAACTACCAATGAACTTAGAACCAGGTATTCCAAACCCTTCAATCCACTGGCAAATAGACGAATGGTTGAATAATGAAATACTGTTACAAAATCATCCCTATAAGCTTTTTCCTAAATTCAAACCAGAACCTTTACCAAATCCACCAATGAGTAACGAGAATATGATTGAACTTCACCACTTTGGTAAGGAATTAATAGATGCTGGGAATAAGATCCAAGAGATTTTGGGACAGATCTCCTGGAAATACGATGAGAAGGAACGCCGTTACTAGAATATCATTTGACAAAGGATAGGAGATTATGAAATTGTGGATGTGTAATAGTAATATTAAAATCAGTATGTGTAAAATAAATAATAAAACGGGTGTATATAGAAGCATGATATATAAAACAAATGAAATTTTAGAAAATTACAGTTTTGTTTGTATATTCGTTTACGTAAGTATGTGCAATTAATTGTGACATTGGATTATTTCTTTTATACTAATTATTTATCTATAAATTAGTTATTAGATGGAAAACGCTAATAATGAACCAGCTAATGAGGTTAATCAATCTGAGCAACAACCGGGGGATCAATTTATGACTAGGCAGGATATAGAAAATATCGTTGCTCAAGGGATAGCCAACGCTATTCCAGAAATAGTTGCTCAAGGGATAGCCAATGCTATTCCAGCAATCGTTGCTGCTGTTAAAAATCCAATCGAACCGCAACAAATCGTTCCTAGTAAACGTATTTCTGAAGATAACTTCAGTAATAGCGTAAACGGAGGCAATAATCATGTTAATCATGATAATGAACCACGACAAGCTCCGCTCCCTAAGAAAAGGAAAACTGCAACGCTTGGTTGCACTTACAAAGAATTTCTTGCTTGTAAACCCACTGAGTTTGCAGGCAATGAAGGAGCGACTGCGGCACTGCGTTGGTTAGAGAAAACCGAGGCAGTAATTGCCATAAGTAAATGTGCTCAGGATGATCAGGTCATGTACGCGTCAAATCTTTTCAAAGAAGTAGCGCTAGAATGGTGGAATACGGTGTTACAAGCAAAAGGAAGAAGGATGGCATATGCTATGAACTGGGAAGAATTTAAGAGCTTTGTAGAAAGAAAATTCTGTCCCAAGTATGAAAAGGAACAAATGACAAATAAGTTTCTAACCCATCGGATGGTGGATGTAGATTGTCGAGGGTATACTACGACATTCTTCGAATATGCTCGAGTGGTACCAACCCTGGCCTCGCCAGAACCGGTACTTATTTCTCGTTATATTTGGGGATTGATTTCCGAAATCCGTAATATCGTCAAAGCTGCGAAACCTCGCACGATTGATGATGCGGTAGAATTAGCCAATACTCTGACTGACGAACTAGTACGGACAAGAGAAGAAAATAGAAGGAATGAAGTAGCCCAAAAGATTACCCAAGAATTCCGTTTGGGTAACCATAACAATTTCAAGAAAGGAGGGAATGGGCAATCTTCTACTAACCCATTTTGCAATTTTTGCAAAAGGAAGCATTTTGGAAGATGCAAAGGATATTGCAATTTTTGCAAAATTCCGGGGCATCAAGAAGAAGATTGCAGGAGGAAGAAATTTTCAGTCTGCTACAACTGTGGAGAAGCTGGACATCTTAGGCCAGATTGTCCAAAACTGAACAAACCATCTGACAACAAAGCCAAATCTGCAGAAGGAGCAAAAAGGAATGTAAGAACATTTTAGCTGACTACTCAAGAAGCCGAGATGATTCCAGATGTGATAGCCGGTACGTTCTTAGTTTACAACGTTTACACAAAAGTATTATTTGACTCTGGTGCAAACTAAAGTTTTATAAATACTTCATTCTGCCAAAACTCTTAACTTACCGTTAACCAGCATTAGATAAATTTCTACAGTAGAAACGGCAGATGAGAATTTAGTTAAAATAAATAAGGTTCTGCAAAACGTAGAAATAGAACTTTTAAGTCATAAATTTCATGCAACCATATTGGTTGAATTCGATGTTATGTTAGGAATGAATTGATTAGTAAACAACTATGCTCGAATTATCTGTGACAAGAATTCCATAGAAATTTGTGCAACCACTGGAGAAGTAATAATGATTACAGAAGATAAAGCCATGTAAACCCATAAAATTCATATCGGTAATGAAAGTTGTTAATTATGAACGAAAGCAAGGAATAGTATATATGATTTTATTAATCATTAATACTAAAGATAAAGAACTTAAGGAATTTCTGTAGTATTCAGAACATCCAGATGTATTCCCAGAAGAGTTACAAGATTACCATCAGATAGGGAGGTGGAATTTAGGATTTATCTAATTATATCGATGGCAAAGGCACCTTATCGGTTAGCACAATGTTGTTTGTTAAGAAAAAGGAGTGTTCGATGAGAATGTGTATTGATTATAGGAAATTGAATAAAGTTACAATTAAGAATCAATACCCATTACCTAAAAATGATGATCTATTTTGATCAATTCCAGGGAACTAGATAATTTTCTAAGATCAACTTATGTTCCGGATATTATCAATTGAAAATACAAGAGGAAGACATACCTAAGACTATTTTCAGAACTAGGTATGGTCATTACTAGGTTACAGTCATGCCCTTCGGATTAACGAATGCACCTGCAGCATTCATGGACATGATGAATAGAATCTGTAAACCATATTTGGATAAATTTGTAATTGTCTTCATCGACGATATACTTATTTATTCCAAAAGTCAGGAAGAACATTGTTAGCACTTGCATGCACTCTTAACTTTGTTAAGAAAAGAGAAGCTTTACGCCAAATTCTCAAAGTGTGAATTTTGGCTGCTAGAAGTGCAATTTCTAGGTCATATGGTGAATCATGAAGGTATTCACGTAGATCCTGTTAAGATAGCAGCAATTACCAAATGGAAGATTACGCAATCCGCAATGGAAATTAGGAGTTTTATAGGTTTAGCCGGATACTATAGACGGTTTATTAAGGATTTTTCTAAGATAGCTATACCATTAACTAAGCTAACTTGTAAAACAGTTAAGTTTGAATGAGAATCTAAACAAGAAGAAGTCTTTAGGATCTTAAAGTAGAAATTAACCAAATGCCCCAATCCTAGCCTTACCAGAAGGAACAGAAGATTTTAAAGTATATGGTGATATTTCAAAGCTAGGATTTGGAAGTATGTTAATGCAATGCAAAAAGGTAATTGCATATGCATCAAGGCAATTGAAAAAGCACGAAGAAAACTATATCACTCATGACTTAGAATTAGGAACCATAAATTTTGCCCTTAAAATTTAAGACATTATCTGTATATTATCTATACGGATCATAAGAATTTAAGATATATATTTGGGCAAAAAGAATTAAAAATAAGGCAAAGGAGATGGATGAAAATCCTAAAGTGACTATGACTGTAATATTCAGTATTACGAAGGAAAGGCTGAAGACGGCTAGAGATCGCCAGAAGAGTTATACAGATAATAGATGAAAGCCGTCGGAGTTCGAGTTGGAGACAAAATGTCATTGAAAGTATCTCCTTAGAAACAAGTTGTTAGATTAGGTAAGAAAGGAAAGCTAAGTCCAAAATACGTAGGACCATTTCTAGTGATCCAACGTATAGGACCAGTTGCATATCATTTACAACTACTAGGACAGTTTACTGTAATACATGATATATTTCATGTATTCCACATCAAGAAATGTCTATCAGACGAATCTTTAGTAGTACCTCTCCAAGATATAGAGGTAAACGAAAAGTTAAAATTTGTTGAGAAACCTCTTCAGATAGAAGACAGAAAAGTGAAGTTTCTCAAGCACAAACGACTAGTGCTAGTTAAAATTAAGTGGGATTCGAAAAGAGGACCCGATTACACTTGGGAACTGGAATCCGAAATGAAGCAAAAATATCCTCAATTATTCCAGTAAATCTCGAGGACGAGATTTTTATTAAGGTGGGGAGAATGTAACAACTCTCATCAAAAAGTCATAATTATTATTTTAATTGACCAATAGGAAACCTTAATTGAGAAACCCAAGTAATTCTGCGCAAACCCTAAAATTTTCAGAATCATCAGAATCAGGATCAGGACCCCTAAAACTCAGGGGGGGCATTTCCTACTTGACGATTATCCTCTTAATTCGTTATCAGAATAAAAAATTCAAGAATCGTCGACTCAGCAGGCCTAGTCCCAAACGTGGCTACTCTATAAAAAAATAGGTAACCCTTACGGACCGTAAGGGTTATTTGTTACGATCCGTAAGGGAGGGCAAAAATCGTGTATAAATAGCAGAGGTTGGGACTGGAAATTGGGCGCTGAAACGACGTAAATTCTCGCTATACGCACTGAGTTACGTTCTGTTTATCACAATTAACACACACGATTCACTAATTGATGCTGCAATCAGGGTATTAACTCGATCGCTATTACGATTTGACGTCTGATCGATTATAACTATCCAACGATTGTTTAAGTGCCGCTCAAATTGAGTTTACACTTTGTTATTCATCGTGATTTTGACTTGAATGTTTGAGTGCTGTTCGAACTCGGACTATACTCTGTCATTCGTTGTGAATCCGCTGAATTGTTAAGTATTGCACTTGTAAATCATTGTGAGGGTTTAATCTCGTGAATTGTCGTAACTGCTGTATTAGTTACTAACCTGTTTGTGTGTGTATTATTATTTAAATTAGGTTAATCAAGGCTAATCAGTAGGCTTATACTCTGCTCGTTAAATCTACAATGTGAGTCATTCTCTTTTTATCAACTATTTTACAATACCTCAAATTATTTTCAAGGTTATAATTACAGGGACTAAGTCGTTGATATCTTGAATTACTGGTTAGTGGGATATTGTGCACATTACTAATTTTCTCCCAGTTAGGTTCATTGACCTACTCGGGATAATCACTGTTAGGTTCATTGACCTACAGGGATAATCATCACTATTTAGGTTCATTGATCTAATAGTGGTATGACCATAGTCACCATTGTGACATGTCACCATTGTGACATAGAGCCAGATAAAGATAAGATAGAAGCCATTGTAATCGCTCTTATGCTGTAATTAATAACTATGCATCATTATGCAAAATAGAATGATTCACTCAGTATTTCCCGCTGACAAAACCTTTTTCAAACATGTTTCAGGTGATCTGTTATGATATAGGAAAAGTGTCATAAAGCACTACAAGCTCAAGGAAGTGGCTCAGTATAAAATAAAGAAACATGTTTTAAGAAATAAAGATTTCCCAGTGGAATCACTTTATTGAAAATTATGGGATTTATCTCTATATCATATATAAATGAGCAGTTTTAATAATAATCGATCCTGTTTAAAAAGACTTCCGCTATCACTAAATTAGATACCATCGGATTTCCTGCCTCGCGGCTCTGGACCGGGTCAAACCGGGGCCACGGGCCGTGACACTTTCTTAGTTAAGTTTTTGCTTAGTTTTAGCTTAACAGTCAAACCGTCGTAATTAACGGTTGACTTAGCGATTAATCACTAATGGTCCAGTGATTAGTCGAATTGAAAGTAGTTATAAGTTGGTAATTATGTGGGTAATGAACCCTTAAAAAGGGTCCCCCTGATTCCCACTCTAACTAGGTCAAATGTCGGGTCAAACTTGTTATTAAAAAGTCAACAAAATGTTTATTTTCTAATTTATGCATAATTAGCAATGTAGAACACATACAACCTATTTGATCATTAATATAACTTAGTAATTAGTGTAAGAACATGTCTAAACATGTTCAACCCGACAATTTTCTGTTTAGACCCGGTTCGGAACCGAAAGTCGCAAAGCTTTGACTTTTGCTTTGACTTCAGTTCTGGCCCGTTTTGGTATGTTTTAGAAATGCCTTAGAGCTCTATTTGGACCAGGTTACATGCTAGTATAACCCTCTGTGATTATACACCATGGTTCATTAGTTAACCAATTAATACGCATGATTCCGTTAATTGCCTATATGTTGACCATTATGCCCTTTTCACATTAAAACATGATTTTTGCAAATGTAAAAGAGTAGAAACCTTAGATATTAAATTATAATATTGCACCCAAAATTTGACATCAGTTTGAGGTGTAGATTGAGAGTTATGCTCATTAGCGTAATTAGAAAGCTTCTTTAGCGATTAAACGACATAATTAGCGTATATCCTATTTAAACCTACTTTTTAATATCAAACTTATTACCCACTGATGTAATATATTATTTTGGGATTTTTGAAGATTTTTAATTAATTTTAGGCTGAGCATAACTTATAGTCATAGGCTTAATCCGGTAATTGTCGGTTTTGCCCTTACGGGCTATAAAATGAGTTTTACATATCTAATTGACTCCAAACCTTTTGCTACTGATTACATATAATAAATAAATTATTTTAAGCCTTCTGGAATAATAAAAATATCAGCTTTATGTATAGAACCTGGAAATGGCTTCTAATCGCCTTTTTAAGCGTTTTTAACGCATAGTATGTACTAGAACTATTTTAAACATACAAGGGTTGATACCTACTGATATTTTAGGTAAATTATAATATTTTAACAGTAAGCAAAAGTTGTTTAACTCAGACTTCAGTTTTGAGCTTTACGGCTTATGTGAAATTACCAAAATGCCCCTACGGCGCATAGTTTGGTTATAATTGATAAATTTCACATATATACTTTACCCTACTGTTATAACTTAGTAAACTAAGTGTTTTTGCTGATTTTATCAGACCTGTAACTCAGGTTAATACTTAAACTCTTTTATAACCTTTTAAATGACCAAACTACCCCTACGGGGCATAGTTTGTGTTTAAATTCGTTTCGGTCATAATAAAAGACATCTTACTGATGTCACAACATATTTGAGGCATATTAACTTAGGAAACCTGTATATGGCTCTTACGCTTACCCGTTACGCTTATTACGCGTTCGGTTCGGTTTATGTAACTAGTTTACATAAATTAACCGAAACGGGTCAAACCTTATCGGTTTTATCTCAAAATCTAGAATGTGTATGAAATAACCATATTAAGAAAGTCTTCAAACTTGTCAGGTCTAAATCACATTCTATCCGGTCTTCGCTTAAATCGTGCGTACGAACCGTATCTTTGAAACTAACCGGTCTAAGCTTAGGCTTAATTAAAGACCCGTTAGGATTCTAATAGGTTATTATAAACCTTTGTTCCAGAATAGGAGACCAGTATAAGCTACTTACATTTGCTTATTGTGATTATTACTTTGCTCAGGTAAATACTTTTAAATTATTTTCCCTATACGGGCTTGGGTTACGGTATATAAAATACCGCTTGGTCGGGCATTAAATCTTCCATCGTTTGATGGTTAATTGAATAATTTGATCGGCCCGTTTAAATATGTTTTGTTTGCTTAAAGCCTTTGGGGGGTTAATGACCATGTCCCGGATATCCTTGGCATCATTTTACGAAATGGCCACGACCTAAGCGCGGAGTGTAGGCGTACACTCGTCAGTGCATAAATAGTTGATGTGGTGTGTCTATTGATCTTTAACCCGGCACGCTCCGGGCTACTGAACGCATAAGGAACATGTAATTCTTTTACAAGATTATATATTTAAATAATTCTCCCAAGTTATAAAATGTTTATGCCACGTGCATCCAAATCAATTTTTAATCATTTTTAAAATGAGTCAGTTGATTTTATTTACCAGTGTAAACTGATGTATTTTCCCAAAAAGATTAAATACAGGTACTAAGCGTAATAGGCTGGATTCTCTCCTTAGCATCAATAAAGAGTCTCGCAAGCTTAAGATGCCTATTGTTTGTTGAACTACTGTTTCCTATTTATTTCGATCCGTCTGTGGATAAACTTTCAACTGTTTGTGATACACGATATTACAATATTTTATTCGGTTGAAATATATCTTTCAATTGCTTCCGCTGTGCATTTAAATATTGTGTTGTTTGACTATTATGTTGCCAACCACGTCACGATACTCCCCACCGGGCCCACCGGTGACACGTGGAAATCGGGGTGTGACAGTGACCCAGGGAAACTTGGATTCGATCCTTGAGCCAAACGGGTTTTACCGGTAATTTCACTGTCGTGCCTACTGGCGGGTGGGTTGCCGGGTTTTCCCGGAATTGGTGGTGGACCCGGGTTACTCTCGGAGGACTTCGTTTGGTCTAGTGGGTGCCCCGAGAGTGCTTGAGATTGATTCTGTTGATCGTTCAAAAAATATTGATAGTAAAAAAATTGTATTCATTCATTATATTATTATACTCATATAACAAAATCCATATTTTGCGAATAGTGATGTTGTGCTAAAATGCGCCATTCCTAATATGCTAAAAAGAGCGTCTTGCCTACGCTAGACCGAGTTGGATTTTTTTTTTAAGAAAAAAGGTTACGAAAAGTTGCCCTTTTCTGTTTATATATATTATCCCTTTATTTTGTTACAGTTTCGTTTTTTGTATTTATTTTTAATATTTTAGTTTCACGTATCTATTTTCTTTTTTTAAGTTTTTGGTTTTTCATTATGTTTTCTAGCCAGTATCATGACGAACCGTATCAGCACCGATCAAATTAGGTGTCCCGTTGCAACACGGTTTGATACATCTGGTTCGTAACAAAATGCAATTTCTATGAATAGCGGTGCACAAGTATCGTAGTACAAGTGTTTAAAGCATTGTCACCTTTTTTTTAAGTTTCAATTTCACTCATTCTATAAAATTATACATTTTTAACTAATTTAATTTAATATATTTCAGTTATCATTTTATTATATATTTGCTTGTAACTTGTGTCTGTTAACTTAAAACAACAACTAAATACATAGTTGCGTTTAGTTTTTTTCCCTCAAAAATTCGATATAAGCTTTCTTAATAACCAAGTTGTAACGAAAATGATGTATTTTTTAGTATCGCAAATTAGGGAAAAGATCAAATAGGAAGTTTATTTTGGCTAGGAAGTATAGGAAGCAATCTTAGCCGTTCATCATCTTTTTTTAAATTTTTGGACGCGTGGGCATTTTCGTCTTTTTACATTATCATATCTTCGTTCTAATTCGATTATAGATTATGTTACCTCTTTTCTTAGTTCATCACTCTCATAACATAATTGAAGATTCTGTAACCCTAAATCGCCGTCGATCGCAAATTCGCCTCTTTTCAAACATTAATCTTGTATCGTTCATCAATTCAATAACTTCAATGTCTTCTTCAGACTCTGCTGGTATGTTTAGCTTCAATTCGGAGTAAATTTTTGTTATTTTTTCTGAATTTCATTGTTTTACGTTTTATAATTCGTGGTTCTGTAAGTAATATTTGATTTTTCATAAGTTTAATTGTTATTGTTGTATAATTTAACATAATTTGTTTGTTTTTTTTCTTCATCATTTATTGCGTTTTAGTGAAGAGTTGCGTTTTATGATATTATTTAAATTATATGCATATAAAACTTTTAGTTTTATGTAATATAAAGCTATAACTGTCTATAACTGTTATTGTTGTACAATGTTTTGTTTTTTCATCATTTGATGCGTTTTACTGAATGTATTGCGTTTTATGATTTTATACATAATAGTTCATATACAAACCTTAAAGGTCTGTATTTCTAAATTATTATTAACATATTTTGTGATTTAACACTAAACACATTATTATATAGGATGTATTGCGTTTTATGATTATTTGTTAAGTGTTTCAGATCATATGATGCGTTTTACTGAACGTATTGTTTTTTATGCTTTTATCCATATTAGTGCATATATAAACTTTAAAGGTTTGTATTTTTAAATTTTTATTAACATATTTTTTGGTTTATCAATAAAAACATTATTATGTAAGATGTATTGCGTTTTATAGTTTTTTTTAATTGTTTCAGATAACATTTCCAAGTGGGAGGAACGTGTATGCATAAACAGTGGAAGAAAGTTTTTCAAACCTAAAGTCAGTGGATCCATTACACCTGCTGTTGGAATGTTTTTTAAGTCATTTGATGAGGCTTTTGCGTTTTATCAGAGATATGCACTTGCTGCAGGTTTTTCTGCAAGAAAAAATACCTCTTGGAAAAATGGTGGTGGTTTAATGAAAATAAGATATATTGTCTGTTCAAAAGAAGGATTTCATGTTAGCAAAGAAATAGATTCTGGTTCAGTTGAGAATAGTAAAAAGATTGTTAGACGTAATAGAGGTTCAAAAAGAGTTGGATGCAATGCTCATGTGAAATTAATATTATAGAACAATAATATGTTTAAAATCTACTACTTTGAAGAAGAACATAATCATATCTTTGTCGAAGATGAAGATATTCATTTCTTGCCGGCTGCCCGAAGTATCGATTATGTGAAAGAAAGTTTTATATCTGGATTGTCTGCAATCAATATTGGACCTGTTAAAGCATTCAATATTATGAAAACAATGTATGGTGGTTTTGGTGAAGTTGGTGCTAGTAAAGTTGATTGTAAGAATTATAGAAGGGATTTGAATCTTTATATCGGAGAGTATGATGCAGAAATGGTAGTTAGGCGTCTTATTAGGAAGAAAGAATGTTGTCCTGGTTTCACATGTGATTATGTTATTGGTGAAGATAGAAGATTGAAAGGGCTTTTCTGGGCTGATGAGCAATCAAAAACAAATTATACAGTGTTTGGTGACATATTTGGTTTTGATGCTACTTATAAATCAAACAAGTAAGTTTTTTTCATTTATTGCGTTATATATTCTATTGCGTTATATATCCTGTTCTAATTTTTAATGCTTTTTTAATTTGTTTTTTAATCAGGTATGATTTGGTTTTTGTACCATTTACTGGTATTGATAATCATTATAGGAATGTCACATTTGGTGGTGCATTACTTGGTTCGGAGACTGCAGATTCTTATAGATGGCTTTTAAGGTGTTTTGTTAATGCTTTTGGAAGTGAGCCTAAAGTTGTTGTTACTGATCAAGATGCTGCAATGAAGAGAGCTATTAAGGATGTACTTTCAAGAAGTAGGCATAGGTTATGTATGTGGCATATATGGGAGAAATTGAAGACAAAGGTATTAACTGCGTTTTATGATATAACAAACTGCAATTTTAAATTGTTTTATTATTGCGTTTTATGTATTATACAATAAGATCCCCAAATATTTTTATCAAAAAAATTACAAAACAATTGCGTTTTACCATCAATGTAATATGTTTATCATTTTCAATATATTGTTTTTAAATTATTGCGTTTTAAGTTTAATAATATTATTACTTTTTTATTCAGGTTGGTCCTGTTTTGTCAGCAAACACTGATTTTAATACAAGAATGACTCATGTTGTTTGGAATGATACTATTATTCCAGAAGATTTTGAAACTGAGTGGCATTCAATAATGTCTACTTTTGGATTGGAAAATCATGAGTGGTTAAAAGATATGTACGATCTTCGATTTGACTGGATTCCTGCTTATTACCATGGAGAGGATTTGGCTGGTCTTATGCGTACTACGTCGAGATGTGAAAGCGAGAATTACTTCTTTGGTCAGATTTGCAATCCAAGATGTACACTTGTTGAATTTTTCACTCATTTTGAGACAGCAATGGATATTCAAAGGCATGAGCATAGGAGGAATGATCATGATACAAGGTATATTGAGTCTAAGCCCTGGAGTGACTTTGTATTGGAGAAACAAGCATCAGAAATATATACCAAAACAATTTTTAAGGATATTCAGATTGAAATTGATCATGCCATTACAAAGTGTATGTCAAAGTCTCTTGATATTGTGGGTGATGTTCAATATTTTGAAATAAAGGATTTCAGACAGCCATGCACATCTTTTTTCAAGGTATTTTTTAAATTTATAGAGTTTTAAATATCTATTGCGTTTTATTTTTTAATCTTTCATTGCGTTTTATCATTATATGATCATATAGTTTTATCTGTATTATATTTATTATTCATTGCGTTTTATATTTCATTTCACTAATTTTATATAGCTTTTTAATCTTATTTACAGGTGCAATACAGCAAACAAGAAGATGGTTTAACTATAAGTTGTTCTTGCAAACGGTTTGAACAATTTGGTATATTATGCCGGCATATATTTTACGTATTACGGTATGATGATATAACTGAGTTTCCTAGAAGATATGTTCATAGAAGATGGATGAGAGATGTGGTTTCTGTTGGATCAAATCATTCCAATATTCGGTTTGATGAAATTGGTAGGAATAGTGAAATTGATAAGGTTTATAGAGAAATCATTGTTGCAAATGAGTATGTGGTTAATAGGCTGGTTGGCGATTTAGATGAGTTGTGTCGTTACAGGGATCATATTAAAAGTTATATTGATAAAGCTGATGAGGTTATGGTTGTTGCGCCGCCTCCTAGTCGCAAAGAAAGATTTGCTGATATTGGAGGGAACATAGAAAAATCAGATTCTATTATTCGTGTCCCAATCAAAGTAAGGACCAAAGGATGCGGTGTACAAAAAAGGATCAAGTCAAATCGTGAGATTGCAATTCAGAAATCATCAAAGATCCAAAAATCGTGCCGTGTATGTGGTGAAAAAGGACATAACAGTCGCACATGTAAAGATAAGGTTTCTTCTAATGCTATAGGTTCTAGCAATGCAATGTAATTATGTATACAAATTCTGTCAAAATCAGATATCAATAAGTAAAAAAAAATTGTCATTGCGTTTTATGATGTATATGTTTCATCTCATTTTGTTACTGAGTTTTATGATATCCTTCATAGTTAAAAGTATGTTTTGGTTAATTGCGTTTTATGATATCCTTCATAGTAAACAACAATATATTGTTATTGCGTTTTATAGATAGAACAATATACTTTAATATGTATTTTTTGATTATTGCGTTTTATTGTAACACATATCATAGATCAAATTAAACAAGAAATGATGACAACCCTAAGCTTCCATTAGGGATTTCCAAATCACTTATCAGCTTTTTTTGGTTAATTGCGTTTTATGATAACAGTATATTGTTATTCCGTTATATACATAGAACAATATACTTTAATGGTATTTTTTGATTATTGCGTTTTATTATCACACAGATCATACATAAAATTAAACAAGAAATGCAAGTGGATATAATAAACATTGCGTTATATAGATAATGATAGTTTTAAACAAAGATAATGTTTTCAAACCACAAATTTAAATAAAAATTACTAGCATGATCAACTTCATGGATCAAAGTTTGTTTCTTCATCGGATGAGAACCCTAAGCTTCCATCAGGGATTTCCTCATCACTTTCAGATTCAACCCAAAGTTAACCTGTGAGACAACTGCGTTTTGAAGCTTCTCTGCAAATTTGCTAGCAGAGTTGTTGATGATTGGTATTTCAGATAACTGCTTCAAAAAATTTAGATCCTCACTGGTAGATATCTCCTTTGGGTCATACATCTCCACATCACCATCGTCCCAAGTCACTGAAACTTTGAAAGTTTCCTCAATGAACTCCCAAGATGTAACCTGGGCATCTTCAGTTGCAGTTTGATTTGGATTACCAAATCTTTTGTGTAGAATTCTGAACAGTGCGGCTGTTTGATCTGTGTAACAAGAAGGTGGTATACCTATTTCGTTCATCCTTTTCAAAACATTTTCATTGCAGTTTTGAAGAACAGAAGCAACGGAATGGTATTTTTTTTTCCATCAAGGAATTGAAGAAAGAAATTGCCTCTTTTAACCCACCGAACTGATAGTTGTTGACTATCCATTTTAGGGTTTGTGTGTGTTGGGTATTTGGTGTATTTTGGTGTATGATGAGAGCAATGTGAAAATAGTTTAGGGTTTCTGTTCTTATATAATCGATTGGTAGAGGAATTTGAATCAACTGTCTTAATAATAAAAATGATTATTTTTTATTTTTTTCTTTGAATTGATTGTTCAATCATACAGTATTTTATATCAGGAATCCAAAAGGCTTTTTAAGGCTTTTGGTCAAATCAATTTCTTGTCATTAAGATATCAGTTTATTTTTTTTTGTTTTGTCTTTATTGTAATTATGTTTTTAATTTGTTTTTTGTGTTAAAATTGTAAAAAAAAAAATCATTGCGTTATAAATATATTGCGTTATATGTTTGGAAATGAATAATTAGAAAAAACATTGCGTTTTATAATATGTAGCATTTCAATACATTGTAATAATTTAAATAGACAATGTTGAGTTATAGCATATATTAAAATGTTGCGTTTTAAGATAACAAACAAATAAGTGCATTTTAAAAGAAAAAAACATTGCGTTTTATAGTAAGTATCATTTTTAACTCAAAGTAACTAGAAAGATCAAGAAAATAATGATTTAAATAAAAACCAAGCTAAATGAAAAAACATTGCGTTTTATAATAAGTATCATTTCAAAATCAAAGTAAACCAGCAAGAGCAAGCCTGTCTTTAATCCTATCTAAACTAGTGTCATAAGATTGTTTTTTAAGTTTCGCACTGAGGTCTCGAAACTTCTTTGAGTCCTCAATAACAAAATCTCTTTGTTCGTTGATTTCGTGCAATAATATCTTCGCGATGAACTTTCTTCTTAAATCTTCAAGTTGTGCGGTCTGCTTGTTGACTGGTTTTTTGTTTTTAACCTTCTTGATAATTGCAGGTTCTTCATATTCCACGTTAAACCCACAATCCCATTTTTCGACCGGTTCTCCATGATAACATTCCATATGACGCATAGTGAATATACCACAGTCAATGCCATTATGTTGTGTCCTCCATTTCATCTGCATTCTAACAGGGGTTATTCCCTTTATATCATCTGCTTTTTCATGTCCAACAGATTTAAGGTAAGCTGCCAAAGCATCCCTCTACAGAAAAAAAAAACAAAACAAAACAAAAAGATTAGGTGGTTTATATTTGTGTTTTAAAAGCATAAGTAAGAATACTTACTGTATTTTCAGGCACCTTCCCATATTTAGCTACATTTGTTTCTTTTTTCGCACTGTTGTCAATGATTAATATTTGTTTCTCTTCAAGATTGAAGGATATAACAAAGAAATGCTGTACATAGAGAATCGGGACAAGGATAATTTTAAAATCCTTTATGCTTTTTAGCTTTGCACCTTGAAGAATTTTTTCTATGTTCATTGTGAATGCTTCTATCATCTTTTCTTTATTTTCAGTTTCTTCCTTTTCACTATGTGGTAAGCCTGCATAAAATTAAAGAAATTAACATATTATTGCGTTTTATGAAGGTAAATAAACATACAGCTGCGTTTTATGAAGGTAATAAAACATACAGCTGCGTTTTATAAAACTTCATTCAAACAAAGTAAGCATTGCGTTTTATTAAAGAAATAAAAATGCAATTGCATTTTATAAAACTTCATTCAATCAAACTTCAAAATACTTCATTATACGAATACAGAAAAATTGTGTTTTATATATCATACCAGCATTCGAATAGTACAGAAAAATCTTGGAGTTTTGTTGTCTTTTGATCTTCTTTTTTCTTCTTCATTCAAAATATATGACCAAGAATTGATTACTTCTCCGGTGATTTCCAATCCTGGCCTCATTGTTTCAGCAGCATATCTATATAGAAATACATGATCTTTAATTTCAAAGAGAGTGTCCCTGCAAAAAAAAAAATATAAAAAATAATTAAATTATAATATTTTGATTTTTGTTTTTTTGTTTTATTGTATATAAATGAATTTTTACATCATTTCTCCTTCTGCATGGAAAGCATATCCCGATATGTTGTTTTCGTGTGCCGTTCTAGCTTCCTTCATTGCTGCTTGTCTTAGATAGTATGGTGAACAAAATACTTCTGGTAGATTTTTCTCTCGATCTGGTCGTGCCATCTTTGTGATTATTTCTTCTGTTTTGCTTATATCACTTGTTGGTTGTTCTTGATGAACTGATTTTGCAGGTGTTTTATACGGATCTTCTTGTGGGATTAGGAATGATGTGTTTTGAAGTAGATCACTGATTTCCTTTTCAGTATCCTGTTCTTCAATTCTATCAAACATTGTTTGTATTCCAGTAATTTGAACATCTTGTTCGATTGTTTTATTTTCAGATTCCGCTTGAATTTCGGTTTATGCACCGTGGCGAGTAGCATCAACTACAACTTCATTTTCATCAACATTTGAAGACAACTGAGAAATTTTCAAATCAAAGGATGGTACCTCATCATCATGAATTTTCTTTTGATTTGATTTTTTTTCTTCTTCATCTGTCTTTTTGATAATCTCCAACATTAATGATGGAGTTTCTTCGCTAAATGATGATTGTACCATTGAAGGTTTTTCAATGTGTGTTTGCAGAAGAGATGCAGGTTCATTCTCACTGATTTTTTCTGGATTGGATGACTGAACTACAGGTGAGCTATCCTCATTGCGTTTTGTATCATCATCATTGCGTTTTACAATCAATGGTGTTGAAATGATTTGATTTTCAGTGTCTTCATTTTGGCTCAAATTCAGAAATCTTGATGGTGTTTCCATCATATTTGAATCAATATTAACTTTCATGTGCTTTTTTGCTTGATGGTTGAATTTTTCAATCAATGACACCCATTCGTTTACTTTGTTATGAAGAGCTTCACTGTTTGGATATTCTTCCACAATCTCATCTATGCGTGATTGGATGTTTTCGAAAATTTCTTCATATCCTTTAAAATGATCATCCAAAGCAGTCACAAGATATTCTTCATGTGATTTTTTATCTTTAATGTTCTTCATATTTTCATCGCCACTTTTTGTTGAATGAATGTCAGAAAGACCTTCACTTTGATTTTGTGATGGCATGAAATTACGCAGTCGGCTTTGACTGTCTACCCACATTTTATCTTTATTTCCTATTGATGGTTTAATGAAGAATTGCCCCCATGATCCTCCACTTTCTGTATGTGTTTTCTCAGTTTCATTGGTTATAATTTGGCTGTTTTGAACATTCTCTTGATTCTCTTGATCAATCCATTCTGTTGCAGCTTTAAGTAAGGTGATTGGTTGTTCTTCAGCATCTTCTTCATGTTTTTCTTCAGATTCATCTTCATAAATTTCTTCGTTTTCATTCTCGGATTCAGTTGGATAAACATAAAATTCATCCTTTTCATCTTTCTTTTTTTGTTTAGTCTTTCTGACTTTTTTCACTTTATCCATTACAAGACATCTGCCCTCATTTTGCGCAGCAATTTCCAATTCATCTTCAAATTCTTGTAATGTTGTAGAATCAATTTTATCAAGTGAGAACTCATCAGTGTTTTCAGCATCGTCAAATCCTTGTTTTTGTAAGCATATAGTATCTGTATGATTCATTGCGTTTTAGATAAATAATCAATTCAATTTTTGTTGCATTTTAAAATATAAATCATTGTAAACAACTTACAAAACTATTGTTTTGTAACTTTAAATATATTGCGTTTTACAAAAACATTGCGTCTTACACAAGCAAAGAATAGTTTTAAACAAACAAAGAATATAAATAAACAAAAAATGAAAGATTATTGCGTTTTAAAATATACATTGCGTTTTATAAAGTATAGTTTTAAACAAACAAATAATATAAACAAGCAGCCTAAACAAGCATTCAGCAAATATGTAGCAATAATGAAAGATCAGATTTCATACCGCTAACAATGCAATAGGTCCATTGAAGAGCTTCTCATTTCCAGGCCATTGTCTTCTTGTACGCCTTAAAACGGTCAGCATATATTCACACCAATTAAAATCCTGGGTTTTTTTTGTCACTTTTCATTGATGGCAAGAATCTTTGATTAACATTACTACTTTGCATTGCCTCCGCCATGATCGTAAAAAATATAACCAAGAAATTCAGTTTGAACAATCTTCCAAGCTCATTTCTTGATTTTAAATAACTAATCAAGTTGTGCGCATACATTCTCTTCAAAATATCTTTGGTGAATTGACCGCGCCAGAATTTAATTATAAGATCAGTGTCTTTTGGTCTCAGTTTTTCCACAATCTCTGTTTTTCCATTTGGTATTTGAAATACCTTTTGGATAAATTCAGCTGTGATCTTAATCTTTTCATCTCCAATATTTATCTCATCATTTTCAGCATCAAAGTTTTTTACCATCCAATATCCGAATTTGCGTGGAACTGAATGCAGCTTGAATTTTAGTATGCTCTCAAACCCTATTTCTCTAACAACATTCCTTTGCTCTTTTGACAAACCTTCAATATAATCTTTTAGATTATTGACTGTACATCTTATGTTTATTTTTTTTCCGTCGTAATCGTAATATGGTTGTTGTTCTGGTTGTTCTTTTGTTTTATCTTTCCTCAGTGATCTCTTTGGTTTTGATTCTGCCTTTTCCTTCTTTTGATTTTTTGTCAGGTTAACTCTTGGTTGTGGATCAACAAAATCATCATCTGATACATTGAATTGTGTTAAAAACATATATTTTTTTCATGAAATATGTTAAATGCGTTTTATGTTACCTGAATTTACTTGTTGTTGTTTGGAAGTATGCAGAACAATAGCTCGACTAGATTTTTCATCCTTTGAATCAGAAACTGTATCTTCTGATGATTCTATCACCACTTACTTTCATCGTCTTTTTTGTTTTTCCTCTTGTTGTTTTTAACTTTAAATAGAATAATGAAACAATGTCAATTAACAAATTTATGATAAAACGCATTAGCTAACACCATAAAGATAAAAAGCAGTGATTCACAGGTTTAAGATAAAACGCAATACTTTACATCATATTATTTAACACACCAAATTAACATTACATAATCTCATTTTGTTTTTTATGATTTATTAATGTAAAACGCATTAGTCAACAATGTCAATTAACAAATTTATGATAAAACGCATTAGCTAACACTATAAAGATAAAAAGCAGTAATTCACAGGTTTAAGATAAAACGCAATACTTTACATCATATTATTTAACACACCAAATTAACACTACATAATCTCATTTTGTTTTTTTATTATATATTAATATAAAACGCAATAGTTAACAACACATGTATCTCAAAAAATTCAAAGATAAAACGCAATGTTATAAAATTCGATTACAATTATCATAATAATAATCTCATTGTTTCTGCAAATTTATTAAGGTAAAACGCATTAATTCAATATATAAATCCCGTAAGAAGCATTAGCATCTTAGATCATAGTTTTAACATAAAACGCAATATAGTCTCTAGTAACAAAAATGTTAAGATAGGGGATGATATAACTCATTAACTATTTTTCGGAACGGATATGATATATTAGGTCTATTGTACTTCATAAAACGTAACTTGAATTAAGTTAAAGAGCAAAAATAGATAAATATACCATTGTCTGAAATATCTTTGCGTTTTCTAGTTCTTTGTTGTTTGATTGTTGATTTTCGGCTAATATTTTCTTGTTCATCTATGTTCTCTTCAGCTGTTGATGTTTTTCGCTTCTTTGATGATTTAGGGTTTTCAGAGACTGATTTCTTTTGAGTAACTCGAATGTAAACCTTCAAATTATCTCTCGACGACGCCATGAACTTCAATGGAGTATGATTTTCTCAAATTTCTGTATGTGTTTGATCGTTCAATGGAAGTGTAAAACGTAATGCACTTTTTTTCGAAGCGTTTCTGTGTATATTCATCGGCGGTTATTTTGAAATTTGACGATAATACCCCTGAAACCCCGGAGAGCGTGTTTAAATGACAGTTTTTAATTTGATTTTGATCTTGACCGTAGATTGTGCAATTGGACGGTTATGATTGCTTCCTATCCTTCCTAGCGAAATAAACTTCCTATTGTATCTCTTCACTCGCAAATTATACCAAATAGCAATGTTATATAACAAACCAAGCTGATATTAACTGAACAATAATGGTACCTAAGAGAATGAATGGAGACGGATATCAATCAAACATAGATCACTTGCGTAAATGGCGGAAAGAAATTCCTTTCATGAATCTTTTGGCTACTAGAAGGTGATACGCAAAAGCAAACGTAGACAATGATATTTAGCCAAAAAAAATATTCTTTTTTAATTAAATAAATAAATAGCTGGCATACATACCAATTACCATAGCATTCCTGTGGGTCTCCTTTCGCTGTTCACCGACAAAACGCCTTTCTTTCTTTCTTTCTTTCTTTGATTCTTTTGGAATCCTCCATCACCTACATTCTCTCCGTTTCTAGGGTTTCCAAATCCACCGTCAAATCAATTATCCAAATCGCTATGCATTCATGGAAAGACAAAGTTACAGACAAACTCACAAATCTCTTCTCCGATTCTTCTTCTTCCTCACCTCCTCACGCATCTCCATCTCCTCACAAGGTACATTCTTTGATTTCCTAACTATAAACCCCTGATCCACTTTTTTATTATTTGTTATATTGATTTTATGGTGTTTGAGATGGTGATGATGGATGATCTCATGTTCTTAATTCAAATTCTGTGTGTTTGGTGAGACACTAGATCAATCTAGTTTAGATATTGATTAGTTTCTTTTAACTGTTAGTTAATCATGACTCATGCCTTTGGTATTCTTAATTGGATTAGATTAGAGATTGGCAATATTTGGTTATGATATTTATAGTTTCTGTAGACAAGTGTCAAGTGGAATAGTTTTTTTACCTGCACATGCTGATCCTGATCCACTCAACAGCAGATTTTTATGAGTAATTAGAAAGTAGTACAGAGGGGTTCTGAATCCAGATTAAATTATAGGACATTACCGCATTGTATGGTTTTAGAAAGCGAGAAGCGCAGGGTTTAAAACCGAGGTGCAAAGCACAAAAGTGAACTGCTTTTCATACGCGAAGCGCAAGTTGTTATGCATATATATTTTTTTATATATTTCTTTCAGGTATCTAGCACCATTTACCCAAAATTTAGATATAATTAAGTTCTATATATGGTCTAATGTCTAAATAATCTATATGTACTATGTAGAACCTAAAAAGCCTGTTTCTAGCATCAAGGCTACGCCTTTTGCCAATTTTTCGCGTCAAAAGCGTGCCTCACCTGCGCCTTTTGTACGTCGTTCGCCTTGCCTACACAAAAGTGACAGGACCGCCGCCTAGGTGCACTTTTTAAAACCCAGCCACACTGTACTGTTCTAACGCGTAAAACCTATGATGTCTATATACGTTATCTGTGATAAGCGGGATCAATCAAGTTTATATACGTTATCTGTGATAAGCGGTATCAATCAACTTCAATGAACGGTGGACCACGGCATAATTTGTCTTGTTCTTAAGGGTAATTGTATAATTGGAACAATGGAAGCAATCCTTTAGAAGAATAACCATATTAAAAAGTGTAGTGTAGAATTGTAACTGTCATATGCACATATATTAGAAGGTACATCACATGTCTTTGAACTAATGCTTGATTTTATAACATGGGTTTGTTAATATGTAGGCCAGGTCACGCACGAAAGATGGCGGTTATTTCTCATCGGTACTTACTTTCATGCGTTCGTCAACTGAACCCACTTCAAACAAGTATGATAACCATCTCAAGCCAATTCAATCACTTCCAACAAGATGGAACAGTAAAGACGGTTCATGGCAACACATACCTTTAACTACCTATGATGACGATGATGACGACTTCAATCCTCACGAAAAAAGTGGGACCCAGAGCTCTTTAACGGAAGTTTCAACTGCTAAGGAAGAGAACGGAGACCAGGGTTCCGCAGGGAGCACCAGCAGCAGTTCTGAAGTGTTCGAAGACGCAACCGAACCAAATACTCCAATGAGAGCTGTTATTGATATCACAATCGATTCTTCTTTCATTTCTCCGGATTTATACCAGTTTTTTCAGGCTTCACTTCCTAATATAGTGAAAGGCTGCCGATGGGTCTTGTTGTATAGGTAATATCTCCAAAAGGTTAAAAACTGAAGTTTGAATTCTCTAATTCGTGTTTCGACATGCATACACGTATAGGGAAAGGGTCATAAGAAAACTCTTTCTTCATGGGAAAACTCGAGAAAACTCATGAAACGATTGATATTTGTGCTGAATTTTTCATGGGGTTTAGTTTTTAGGGTTTAGGGTTTTATTTTTAGAGGTTAGTGTTCAACTTTTTAGGGTTTACGTTTAGCATTTAGTTTTTAGCTTTTAGGCGTTAGACTTTAGGGTTTAGCTTTCAAGGCTTAGGATTTAGTTCATAAGGATTAGGGTTTAGAGTTTATGGTTTACTTCTCAAGGTTTAGGGATTAGGGTTTATTTTTTAGGGTTTATTTCTCAGGGTTTAGTATTGGTTAGATAGAGTTTTCTCGAGTTCTCTCGCAATGAGGAGTTTTCTCATGATCCCTTCCCTACATGTATAATGTAGTAACTTTTTTCTTTCAAATCAAGGGCAGCACGTTGAAACATGGAATATCACTTCGCACGCTTATTAGGAAAAGCTCTGATCTTTCTGGCCCTTGTTTGCTCGTAAGTTTACCGTTACACTTTCAACAGGCTTATGCATCTTCCATAACTTTTGGTGTTCTAAATTATTCTTGTATGTGATTGAATTTGTACATATCTCATAGATAACCGGTGATACTCAAGGTGCTGTGTTTGGTGGGCTGCTAAATGGACCATTGACACCTACTCCCAAGAGGAAATATCAAGTAATAATTTATAATTTTATACTGGTTTGTGCATCTTTTTTCTTTTTAATAATATATGCAAATACTTAAAAAGTAAATGTGGCGGCAGGGGACTCATGAGACCTTTGTTTTCACAACGTTATATGGTGCACCGAGGCTGTTTAGACCAACTGGTAAGCAGTTTATGTGCACATGCAATAAAGATTAAATCTTGCTTATCTTATCTAGAAACAGTTATAGCTAATTATTTACATCTTTCATTTTGAGAAGGAGCCAATCGGTATTTTTACATGTGTCTAAATGATCTGCTAGCACTCGGAGGAGGTGGGAATTTTGCGTTACGTCTAGATGGAGATTTGTGAGTATTGTTTTTTTTTTCATATATTTACAGTCGTATCTTTTGCTAGAGTCTTCATAATGATATGTTTAATCTCTATGGTTCTAATTGTATCTTTCATCGCAAAAAGGTTATCTGGAACTAGCGGACGTTGTGATACATTTGGAAACCAATGCTTGGCTCACGATGAATCATTTGCTTTAAAGAACGTTGAGGTAATACTTCAACTCCTATTCCACAAAACGCCAAAAATGAATTCTTTCTCTTTTCACAATTTGTTAACATTCAAATAATAAAAAGAGGAAAGTGAATATGGGGCTATCATGTATGCAAGCTGTATGTGAAACCTATCAAAACTACGTCGTTTTGATTCAAGCCAATAAATAAATTAATTAAAATCTCAATCCCCGTTTATTTTCTCACTTGCTGTTCTAATCTCAGATTTGATTCCAGTATCGCTTCTTTCTTCTTGCTCGTGACCAATACCTCATTTCGTATCTTTCACCTCTTGTTCATTTTTCTGACTCAAAAACAAGTGATAATTTTGACTGAGTTACTATGGGTTCAGCACCGCTTAACATCCTATAAGTTAACTTTCTTTTTTGTTTAATTAATAGTAGTAATCAATTCAAAATTATAAGATAATGACATAATGTTGCATATGGAACTAATGAAAGTAGTATTGAAACTAAACACAACAGTGGTGGGAAATTATCTATATTGATGATTTGATGGTAGCAAACCTAATGTCAAAGCATGTCACTCTTCTGCAAATGAAGAAGAAACAGAGTTAATTAACAGTGACCAATTCTTGAGTTAGCGCACATCAATAATGTTTATCACAAGAAACATTTTCCGGTGTTAAGTTGCTGAATGTTGCTCATTTCCTGTACCCTCAATTTCTTTATACAATAGATAGCTGGACTTTTATGGATTTTCACACCACACAAATCATTTAAATAGTTGGGCGATGGCAGTTTGATACCCCCTTCTCTTTCTCCGGTTTTTCACTATAAATAGTTTTGCATTTAGATATTTGGTTGGTTTAATAAGTTTTTCATTTAATAAGTACTCGTTTAAATCAAATCTTGTATTGGAACAAATTACTACTGGAGTGAAAGATGATGATGAAATTAGGCATTGGCGATGAGCAAGAAAAATAATCAAATTTGGGATGAGAATAGAATGTGAGAAATTAATGGAGATTGAGAGTTTAATTTTTTTAATCAAAACGACGTAGTTTTGAAAGGTTTCGCATACAAGTTGCATACATAACAGCCCCATATTCACTTTCCCCTAATAAAAATTACTACATTTTGTTAATATTCAATTAATAAAAGTGACCAATAACAAAAAAAAAAAAGCTAGGCTGGAAAGATATTAGCATATTACGCTTTCGTTGTAAACCAATTTCATGCTTTCTTGCATCACACGATATGCTCTCTTTTTTTTTTAGAATCAAATTATCGATTTTATATAACGATTGTTGTTTTTTTTTTCTTGTTGTAGTTGTGGGGTTTCGCGCATTCTTCTCGATATCCTTAAAGTAGAATACAATCCACGGTTGAAGAAATTTGATACATGGTTTTTTGTAAGTGTGTAATAGAGTGCTCTAGTTATTCCATTAATTGTCTTCTATAATATACCATTCTTGAACTTTAAGTATAGGCAGGATGTAGTACTTTATCCAAAAAAAATTATATGATTTATATTAATTTATTTAATGTTATCACAAAGTTTCCAAGGCATGGGTTGTGTTTTTTTTCTTTTTGTGTGTAAAACCTTGTTTAAAAATGCTGCTATGTGGGTATTTTTGTGTGTACGGGTGTTCACAGTTTGATCAGCTGGTTTTGGTAAAGGTTTGGGCCAAACGCTAACTACGATTTATAGAAACGACAAACGAAAGAAGCTGTTTTTGTCGACAGTTTAACAGTTTAGTTTTGGTGGTTTCATTCTTTTTGTCAAAGTTATTAATTTGTGTTAGAAGTTTTAAAATGATAAAGATGTGTTTTTGTTGTTTACAACATTAAAAGATTTGGATAATAAAAATTAAATTTTAGTTTAATACGTTATACATCTGACTATTATAATTTCAAGATAGATCCAAAATACAAACACTAGTTCTATTGTAAATGGCTTTCTAACGAGAGTAGAGAAAAGATTTGGAAGGAAGTAAAGGTTTTTTGGAAGGAAATAAAAGAAGTTGTGTTCTAGAGCTTTTTTGGAAAGAAGAGAAGAGAAAGGGAGTGGATTTTGAGGCTAAATTCCATACTTCCAAATTGGAAAGAATAGAAGAGAAAAGAAAGTGAGAGAAAGGAAAGGAAATGTTTGGTCGATGTTCTTGTTTTATAACTAGTTTGGTACGTTTGTGGGTTGAAATGCTGAATTGTCTGGTTATGGTTGAGCTGGGTTAAATCAGGTAGTGTTGGACTGGGTGTTGGGTCTGGTACAGACCCCACAAAGTGTCGAGAACTTGGAGATACTATACTTTCGAGAGTCAAGGAAGGAGGTCGCTAAGACGTTGCTTGAGTGTCGAGAGGGAGGCAGGGTCGAAGGGAAAGGGGTTGAGGACGATGACTAGGTAGTATTGCAATGTCAAGGCAGAGTTCGAGGGAAAGACAAACAAAAGAAAAGGTGGAATAAAGGCAATACTACCTAGTCATCGTCCTCAACCCCTTTCCCCCATCCACATTCAGGAAGCTCACGAACCCCCTCCCCCATCCACGCCAGCGATTTCCCTCTTTTCCTTGCATCCCCTTCTACATTCAAGACTTTTCGCATGAAATAATATGCCATTCTCGTTTTTCTTCTGCCAAGTTGGATCAAATCAATCACCGATGACGTTTGTAAGACACGCGTTGCAGATGTTCTTAAATCTTTTTATTATTAGACACGCGTTGCAAGTATAAAGTAATTTCGTAAGTTTCGTTAGGTATTTGATTTTAGTGTTTTTATATGTTTTGGTTGGTTTGTTTTTATTTTTAAAATGTTATATGTTTTTCAAGACCAATCTGTAAAATGATAAAATAATGAATTTAAGTAACTTATAATGTAACACTTTTACGGATGAGGATATAACATTTACAACTGATTTATTATTTTTCTACTCATACTTGAATAAAAATAAAACAATATGTATTATGTGTGTTAAACAGAAAAGGCCAGTCGCGCAACCATCTCTATCCTTCCTATATTATTTTTATACTACCAATAGTCAATAATAATTAACTTACGATACTTTACCCAAAAAAAATAATTAACTTACGATATATCTTTAAGGGAAAATGTCACACAAATGTAACCAAACTAAGGAGATATTAATATGATGAGTCAGTTTTAACTATAAACTTGATTCTCGCATAATTAAAAAGTTCTAACAATCAATCTCATTAACATAAGATGCCGAAACATGTTAAAATGTTACTACACCTGAATAATACAAAACGACGAGCCCCAAAATAATCCAACACCAATAATGACAGAGAAGAACCGTCTTCAAGATTCTTGCTCCGTTGCACTATCCTCTCCAGGCAGCCCAAACAATCTAAGGTTTCGATCCATTGACCCGACTGCTATGTATTTTGCATCAGGACCAAATCTTACAGAGTTTATCTTACCTGCATTCCGATTTACATAAAATTTAACCAAAATTAAATTATATATAAAATCATTTTCATGAGATTTTTACAAAAAAAAAAAAATGAATATAACCTGTGCCAGACAAATCAGGGAATGTTTTAATACGGTTCCATTCAGACTTCACACTTGCCACTTGATAAACTCTGCAACAAAGAACACAGTAAAAAAAGTTATAATTATGATTTTATGAATGTCAAAGTAATGTAACTTTAGCTCTGTAACCAAGAATTACCTTATGTCTGAACCTCCGATCGCTAAGTAACTTCCACTATGATCAAATTCCACTGCAAATAAAACGAGTAGCATATACATATATTATAACGTCTTTAACCATTAACATAAAAAATGATTACAAGAACTATTATTATAGCAGCAGTGTAAGCAACTGAAATTAGAGGAGGCTAAAGTTACCAGATTGTGTAGGAGTATTCTCATCATATGGTGAAAAAGTCCTGAAGTTTCTCAGTTTACGAAGATCCCATAACTTAACACCATCTTGAGCAGCAGTCTGCCAGATTGACACATATATTTAATGCATATCCAGCTAAGCAGCAATTTCCATGAGGCCTTTTACAATTAGTACACTTACTGCAAGGAAGTAACCATTCTCTGAAAACGATATCGCAGTTACTGCCCCAACATGCCCATCAAACCTTGCAACATTTGCCTGCACAAAAAAAACCAGAAATATCATGACCCGTTGGTTCAGGTAGCAATTAAGATTCATTCATGTGTGACTAGGTCAAAATTCACCCAAAAGTGTACTTTTACGCATATAATAACCTAGAGTAAAATGTCATTTTGGTCCCTGAGGTTTGGCTAATTTTGCGACTTTCATCCAAAGGTTTGTTTTTTCCGCATCTGGATCCAAAAGGTTTAAAAGCTTTGCCATTTTCATCCAGCTCGTTAACTCCATCCATTTTTTTCTGTTAAGTCGGGGGTATTTTTGTCTTTTTTGTTAACTTAAAGCGAAATTCGGTCTTTTTCAGGGGTATTCGGTCTTTTTACATAAATTGAAAAAAGACCAAATTGCCCTTTAAGTTAGCAAGAAAAACAGAAATACCTGACTTAACTGACAAAAATAGATGGGAGTTAACGAGAAGGATGAAAATGGCAAGATTTCAAACCTTTTGGATCCAGATGCGGAAAAAACAAACCTTTGGACGAAAGTCGCAAAACTGGTCAAACCTCGGGGACCAAAATGGCATTTTACTCAATAACCTAAATCATTTTGTTCAACAAGCTAGGTTAAAACTGAAACAATACAACTTTTAATCCAATTCGACACGAACTATTTACAAAGGAAAACTTTTGGGATAAAAAAACGTTGAGTAAACTCAACTAACTCATTTCAACGTGTATAAAATGACCGGTTCCGACCCGGACCCGAATCCGTCAACCGAAAGATCAGCACATTTGCCTGTTATACCTGACTCTTGACATCCCAGATTTTAACAATAGCCCCAGAAGTGCCTGTTCCAAGAATGAGACCATCAGGATGAAAAGCTGCAGATGTGTAACCATCAGATGGAGATGAATCTTCAACCTAGAGATTAATTAAATATATAATAATCTTAGTAAATATACATTAATTATTGAACACCACATATTTCTGTGTATATATATAAAAAGAAAAACCTGTGCAAGGCATAAGCCTGATGATAACTCATAAAAGCACCATGAATTGTCAAGAGAAGCTGTTACGAAGTAGTTATTTGTAGCATGGACAGTCACAGCACGCACCTGCCCAATGAACATGTGCATTTTTATTAAATCTTTAGATATTTAAAAGGGGAGCTGTAAGCAGTAGATCTTCGCCAATTTAGAATACTATTTCTTGATGACGCTCAATTAGATACATAAACCCCTAATACTTAATAAAATTATAATACGTTTTGAAAAATAAAATGGCAGATAAAATAGCATAATTACCTCAGCTGTATGATCTTTTAGGACATGCTTACAATCATAATTTCCATTTTCAGATCCTTGCCACACACGAACTGTCTGCGCACACAAAACGAAAAGCTTTAATGCAAAAGATAATCACAGGATTCAATAAGCATCTCAGTTTTTAGTCATCAAACATACTTAAATAAGCATTTTCTTAATGTGTTCCAGTTAAAGCAAGTGAAAAAAACAAAGAAAATTTCATAAAAAATATAGAATAATCATAAAGTGTCCAAACTGCTTAATAAGAATAGAGATTGGTGAGTAAGCTTACCTTGTCAGCTGAACCAGAAACAACCAACTCCCCATCAGCCACAAACTTGACACTGGTGACCTAAAAAACAAAAGGCAACAGAAATTCAAAATAAAAATTGACAAGATCTAAACATGATATCAAATTTAACGTTTTACCAAATAGTGAACAACACCTTCTTGGAGTGACCACTAAGTGTAGATGAGATCTCCCCTGAAGATCGATTGAAGACTATAGCATTCGCATCAACTCCACCAGTAGCAATAAGATCCTGACGTGGAAAACATATTATTCCTCATGCAACAAAAATCAAGTTTCATATTCTAATAGGCAATAGCAGGATGTTCGGAGCAAACTTTTTGAAAGGCATTAAAGATTAAACGTAATGACAAAATAAAGGGGCCAAGTGGATTTAGAACTTAAATGAAGGGCTTCTCAAGGAGCACACAAAGATAAACTACAAGTGTGTGCTTATAGAGTAAGTAGCCCATTCTTTATACACTTCATAAAGAACCAGCAAGTACTAGAACAGTAGACACACAATGAAGTTAAGGTATATGTAGAACTATAATTAACTAGGGATGTGCATGGTTCGGTTTTCGGTTATTGAAACCGTTCGGTTTCGTTTTTTAGGTTTTAGTAATGGTTCGGTTCGTTTTTTTTTTTTGAGTTAAATGCCATTTTAGTCCTTGTGGTTTGGGCCATTTTGCCAGTTTAGTCCAAAGGTTTCATTTTTAACCTGTGGGTCCAAAAAGGTTTCACAGTTGCCATTTTAGTCCACTGGGTTAACTTCATCCGTTTTTTCTGTTAACGAGAAGGCCAATTTGGTCATTTTGTATGTAATTCTGTTAACTAAAAGGGCAATTCAGCCATATAAAATGACCGAATTGGCCTTCTCGTTAACAGAAAAAACGGATGAAGTTAACCCAGTGGACTAAAATGGCAACTGTGAAACTTTTTTGGACCCACAGGTTAAAAATGAAACCTTTGGACTAAACTGGCAAAATGGCCCAAACCACAGGGACTAAAATGGCATTTAACTCTTTTTTTTTTTTTCAGTTTTTGGAACAAAAGTATGTAAGATTCAAAAATAAAAAGCATATTCCAAGATTTAATAGTCTTTCTTAAATGTTACATTAAGTTATTATGTTTAAACTTTTTAATTAAAATCGTTCACATAAACCTAACTTCTGATTTATTTTTATGTTTCTCCAAAGTTTTTATTAAGTCATTTTCTTTTATAATACTTTAAAAATCGTTTAATTTATATGTTAAATTTTATAATTTCTTTTACGCAATGGATAAATCATTTCAAATATAAATAAACATGTTAATGTTTTTTTCTTATAAATACTTAACACTCAAGAATAAAACTAATAATTCCTAAATCAATATATGAACATTAAAAAATAATTTTTAGGGTATTCGGTTCGGTTTTTTCGGTTGTTTGCTCACCCCTATAATTACCCCAAATTGGTGGTATCTATCACCCATCAAAATCACTTTTAAGACTTTAAAGAGAAAGTCAGAAAACCATCGGTGATTGTTTTGTTCCCAAAAACCAAGTGCAAACTTCAAAGATAAAAGAATAGAAAACAGATGCAATGAAGGCAGTTCAAAATACAAAAACGTGTACCTTGGATTGATGGATATCAATAGATAAAATGCCAACTTTGTTTGTTTTGTGAAGGGGATAACTATTAAGCTGGGTATATCTCTCAACAGCATCCAACGAAGCCAATGAAGGAGGAATCTGCAAAAAAAAAGTGCCAATCTTTTTAACTTCATATACTAAAACGCAACACGTTTTTCAGTATAACTGGAATGTAATCAACGCGTACCTGTCTTTTCTTCCTTTGTTGTGAAAGTGCAGCATTGCAGTCGGTTAATTCAGTAATTATTCTGGCTGATATTCCTTGACGGATTTTCTTACCATCGGGGCCCAACTCATCATCCTCAGCAGCTGTCATACCAAATAATTGACGGTCCTTAAAAGGAAAAAATCATATACAGAGCTCAGAAGCACAGTAAATAAAAGAAAGAAAAAAACCTCTTTTCCCATTGCTTAAAGCAGAAGCATGTGCTGTCACTTCTGTTGATGCTGGCATTGGTGCTTGCCTTTCTAAATTAGCCAGCATTGTCCTGGCTTCATCAAGTTCTTTCTTTAATCTTGCAATTACACGGCAAGCTGAATCATGCTGCCGACACAGGTATGAAGTTGACGTTAGCATAAAAAATAAAAAAAAAGGACAGAAAACTACAAACTACATCAAAACCTTTTATTTGACTTTGTTAGCAGTTTGGTTTCATTAACCTTGTAGTTATAAGAATGCAATATGAAGAGGAAACAAGTGTGTGATTTCTCAGTACCGAGGACAAACTATCTGATACATACCTAGTGCCAAACAGCCCAGAACCCGACCCAAATCCAAGCCCAGAATCTGACCCAACTGCTGATTTGATTAATTAAAAAAATGGCGGGAACAGTTTCACAAGTGGTTTTCTAGCAGTTAATTAACTTCTGTTTCTTTTATGTTTTATAGGGCAGATTAGGTCATCTTTCTTGAAGTCGATGTTTATTATATAAAATTAGGGTTTTATACCTTTGAAATTGGAGACCTAATCCTTCTCGAATTGGATTATTCTATCAATTTTATCTTTCGATTTCAAGTTTCTATAACTATCCTCGCATTTTGCTTCAATATAATATGTAATGTTTACACGTATAGTATAACACATAAAGTCACCTCAATTGACTTTCGAAAAACCGCTACAAGCCTCAAGTATGGGAATAAAAAACACGAGTATTCTTTTTCTAAAGTTAAGTGCGTTTGGTGTGAGGATTTAGAAATGAGGAGACAGGGATGACACAAATAAATGTTTTTATAAGGTTGACGTGTTTGAAAAAGCCATCACACAAGAGTAAGCTGGAATATGCAAACAGTTTATAGCCATAAAATAAGATTTATATATGAACGACTTGTTATTAGCACTACCTGGTATAAACAATGACTAAGCTCCTGCCTTGTTGTATGTAATTGTTGCTCTGATGCGAAAGCAGATAACACCAATGCATCCCATTCCTGTTGTCAAATATAAAGAACAGCAAAACACTTAATAGCCACATTTACAACCAATTAACTGCTAATAACAAGATTCTCAATAACATGCCAACAAGACAAAAATATAAACACCGCACTGATCATAACAACTAACAAAACAATGCAAGCTTATGTAACAAACCAAATACGATTAGCACATACATTCTGGAACATTCCAAGCATCCCGGGAATACTTGCAGCCTGCACGGGTCTTGGCTTCACCACCTGCATGCAAGTATGATCACAAATCAATTTCAAAAACATTATGTTATATTATAAAAGACAACAAAAAACAAACCTTGCCAGCTTTTATCGGAACAAGGTCATCCATAGTTAAAGCTTCCCCGGTCACCGGACACTTTCCATAATCCTACTCAACCAAACAAAAACCATCAATCGAGACCGCAACCAATAATAACAACGCCAAAACTATCCTGTTTACAAACTTGAAACTATCTATACCTAAATTTGTAATTAAAGTCGATCTGTAGCAAAATTTTGTTTAAACAACTTAATTTTAGATTTGTGCAACAACTATCTCAAACTCATATGTTTTGTTATAACCCTAGGGCATACGAACACGAATATAAATAATAATATAAAGCCTAGCAAAGAAGAAAAGGTCACCGATATGTGTCGTTCGATCAATCGCTTCTCGAAAAGTAATCCGGAGGTCTTGGAAACAACAGGTTCTTCCGGCAGCTCGCCAGAAACTGTAACAACAACATAGAGGTGAAACAGCAATTAAGGGGCAATGAGGTGATTATGAGTGATGTATATATGTACAGAAGTAGATGCTTACTTGAACAATTCATGGTGGAATGAGAGCTAGGGTTTTACAGTGGACGGTCGCCGCAGTGGAGAAGAAAGAAAGAAAGCAGGAAATTAAATGGATCGGATTCAGGTAGGAGAAAACACACACCCAATGAAGTTTTATAAAAATAAATAAAAAACCCTAAAATATGTTTTTATAACATTAACGGGTTGCTGAAACAATATAACAGGAAGTATATATCAGTTAAAAAAACGATATATATCAGTATCACATTATAAGATCATCAAATGGAAGTTTAATTTAACTAGAAAGCATATGAAGCAATAAAATTATTACATCAAAATTTAAAATAAAAGGTAAGGGTATTTTAGTCAATTTTATCTAATTTTCTTCCTTCTACTCTCTGTAACTTTAAAACCCACCCACGGGTAAGGTTATTGTAAAAAAGATCATAAGTGTGAGAAAGGTAAGAAAGAATCTCAGCCATTAGATCTAAATTAATTGAAAAGGGTAAACAGGTAATTTTATCATTAATTCAATTAATTAAAAACTTCCCATAACCGTCACCTTAATTATAGGAAGTATATAACACCATTCAGCAAGTATATAACACAATTCAGGAAGTATATAACACCATTCAGCAAGTATATAACACCATTCAGCATTCAGTAAGTATATAACACCATTCAGCAAGTATATAACATCATTCAGTAAGTATATAAACCATTCAGCAAGTATATAACATCATTCAGTAAGTATATAAACCATTCAGCAAGTATATAACACCATTCAGCAATTATATAACACCATTCATTGACTAAACATCTGATCGAAACATATTTTTTTCTCTATATAAGTATAGCAATATGGTACTCATATTAAAGATAAAAAAATGCTCGTTATTATGGTGTAATTTTTTTTTAAAAAAAAGTTACGTATAAAAAGTTATTGACGTTTAAAAAAGACGGGGGGGGGGGGGGGGAGTTACATCTGCATTACCTAATTTCTAGTGGGTTTAAAAGACTATATTGCCCCTAGATATTTCAAATCAGTCCAAATTAATGAAAATATTTTACAATTTGGTCCCTATTGATCTCAACCATTAGATCAAAAGATCTAATGGCTGAGATTCTTTCTTACCCTTCTCACACTTTAGGCCTTTTTTACAGGATCCTCTACCACCCACCATATTCAACTTGTTCTTCACTTTCTATCTTAATAATCATGATTCAAACACCCAATCAACGTGTTCTTCAACTTTTTTGAAGAAACCCAGTTTAATTTCATACAATATCTCATTTTTTTTCCTGTGATTTTGAAGCGAATCATTCGATTCAATTGCTGATAAGTGTTTCTAACATTCAAATTTCGTCAATCGTTGAAGAAATCTGAAGAAATCGACTTCGATCTATGTAAGAAAATTTTGAATTGCATTTTTACAATCTGGGTTGTTGAATTGAGTCATTGTGTTTTACAAATGAATGGAAAAAAAAACAATTTTTTTTTTTGGATTTTCAGTCCATTGCGTTTTAGAAACAAAACATTTTATTGTGTTTTTAGTCCATTACGTTTTAGGTAGAACACATTTTATGTTGTGTTTTTAGTGCATTCCGTTTTAGAAAAAAAGACATTTTTTTGTGTTTTCTGGTCATTGCGTTTTAGAAAAAAAAAGTGTTTTCTGGCCTTTGCGTTCTAGAAAAAAGACATTTTTTGTGTTTTCTTGCCATTGCATTTTAGAAAAAAAACATTTTTTGTGTTTTCTAACCATTGCGTTTTAGAAATAAGGTGCTTTCTGACCATTTCGTTTTAGAAAAAAAAAAAAAAAATTTCTTTGTGTTTTCTGGCAATTGCGTTTTAGAAAAAAGACATTTATTTGTGTTTTCTAGTCATTGCGTTTTAGAAATAAGACATTTCTTTGTGTTTTTTAGACAATTGCGTTTTAAATAAAAAAACATTTTTTTTTGTGTTTTTCAGCTATTGCCTTTTAGAAATAACACATTTCTTTTGTGTTTTTTGTATATTGCGTTTTAGAAACAAGACATTTCTTTGTGTTTTTTTATCAATTGCGTTTTAGAAAAAAAGTCACTTATTTGTGCTTTTTGTCCATTGCGTTTTACGCATATGGGTTTTCGATTTTTTTTTTTTAAATATAGCAATAGTATACTCGTTTTAAAGATAAAAAAAACACTCTTTTTTTGGTGCAATTTTTATAAAAAAAAAAATAATGTCATATTGATGTGTGCTAAACAGACTACTAAAATTAACTATTTTAGACTCTCTAAGCTACACACTAAAAAGCTTTAAATCTAGACTCGACCTAAACCACACAATCGGCAAGTGTACTGATCACTGTAGTATGACCTAAGGAAGTCCGGATATCGAACCATGGGACTCTATAAATCACGCTAACTAAACTCTAACAGACTCTGACAGACACGACTCAAACTGTTTCGTTGTTTTGGGGGTGGGTGGGGGGGGGGGGGTTACTGAAATTTTAAGGAAATTTATTAAACTAATTATTAACTAGAATTATACTAACACGAACTAATATGAAGATTGTTCTTAGATGATGGTGAAGACTACCTAGACTAGACGTCTGGATTGATTTTAAGAATTTACCAATTAAGTTAACCGCATGTTTTATGAAACCGGGATCTTGTGATACTAAACCTATTAGGACACCAACTAAGCCCCTCAACCCTTCTCGAGGTGAAACTTATGGCACTACCTAGGCCGTTAATCCTACCGGTTATTAGACTTTTTTCCAGTTATCTAATTATTTTGTAAGTACCCTAATGTTGACCTACTCTTTTCCAATTATAGATCTAGGGTAGTTTGGGTTTCTAAATTTGACTTGATAGACTAGTAAACCGATGGGGCAACTAAGGCACGAATTTTTCCAAAGACTGTCTAAAGTAATTCGCCGGGTAAGACCTACCAATAGCCCTGCACCTTCCATCTATTAGGAAATTTATTAAACTAATTATTAACTAGAATTATACTAACACGAACTAATATGAAGATTGTTCTTAGATGATGGTGAAGACTACCTAGACTAGACGTCTGGATTGATTTTAAGAATTTACCAATTAAGTTAACCGCATGTTTTATGAAACCGGGATCTTGTGATACTAAACCTATTAGGACACCAACTAAGCCCCTCAACCCTTCTCGAGGTGAAACTTATGGCACTACCTAGGCCGTTAATCCTACCGGTTATTAGACTTTTTTCCAGTTATCTAATTATTTTGTAAGTACCCTAATGTTGACCTACTCTTTTCCAATTATAGATCTAGGGTAGTTTGGGTTTCTAAATTTGACTTGATAGACTAGTAAACCGATGGGGCAACTAAGGCACGACTTTTTCCAAAGACTGTCTAAAGCAATTCGCCGGGTAAGACCTACCAATAGCCCTGCACCTTCCATCTATTAGGACTAGTAGAATACGAAAATCTAGCAAATTATTAACTATCACTTCTAAGGTTTATTGGCCAATTCACCCTAAAGGTCAAAGACATAAGGTCAAAGATCTAGCATGAACCTATTCCGTAGCAGACAACCACCTAAATTCACACGAAGTAATAGATAACAATTAACCAAATTAAAGTACGCACACACACCAAATGAATAAACCAAACTTCTTACAAAACACAATTAATCCATAAACACATGCATTTAACTAAAAAGGTTCAAACTTTATTCAAATCCATTCATCGTAGTATAGGCAGTTTAAGCGTTTAGCCAAGCATGTTAAACAATGAAAGCAAAACAAAGTTATTCAAACAAGAATTCATGGTTACAAGTTTCGAAAGAGAGAAATCAAACAAACAAAGAACTAAAGACCCGTGCAAGTCTTCAATCTTCAAACCGAACTCGAACCAATGATTCCCGTGATCCAAGCTCTTCAAACGCAGCACTTCAATCTCCAAACTAAGCTTTCGGACTCCACAAATTCGTAACCCTTCTGACTGCGGCTTCGTTTCGAATATATACCCGAACATCTCATCAAAACCTAACCAAAAACCAAGTTTTCTGCGAATTCGACCCCTAGACGCTACGCGACGGATAACCTCTTAGGGCGTCGCGTATAGCGGCGCCCCCATATTTGCAGTTTTATTTTTTCTTTGTTTATTCAGCTATCCGACTCGCTTTCGAATCCCGTTTTTTTCTCCAAACTGCTCGTTTTAACTCGTTTTTCATCACTTTAAGCAACGGGACCTGAAATCATAGCTTAACATCAGCAGTATCGAAATTCTAACCTAAACTAGACTCAAAATAACAAAAAACTGACCAAAATATATACTATAAACATATGTACTTTGCAGTACATCACATATGAAAGAGTTATTAACGTTTAAAAAACCGGGGGGGGGGGGGGAATTGGAGGAGAGAAAAACTATTGCTTTGGATTGACTAGAATACCCCTACACAAACTCACGTGCCTCCTTTTTTTTTATCAATTATACACATTTATCCAAGCATTTGATTAGTCAATTGATGGTCAAGATTACTTCCTAGTCTTCCTATCCAAAAAAAACTTCCTAGTAAATCCTGACCCTCACATTACATATGATGTTTAGAATAAAATTGAAACTCTCACTCGTAAATATGAGTAACGGAGGTAATACTGTATTAATGTTTGCATTAAGATCATTTATAATAGTTTCACTGCTCGTAGGTAGGTGCGAGCTCTACCGGAGTTTTAAATAGGTTACCAACGCCTAAAATAGTACCAATAAGTATTTCTGGTAAAAAAAACTGATAAAAAATTCTCTTGTTTTAGGATGGTATTAATTGTTCGGTTGTATCCTTAAAACATTTGTCTCACATTTTAATATACTAATGGTAGGTTATACTACATATGTGGTAGATGTTTTTTGCCTTTTGTAATATTTTTCCCTTATGATCACCCTTTGGTCTTTTGGCTCAAATATCAACTTTCAACTTCCATGAGTTGTTTCATCCATGTTCATAGCCTCTTTAGGGGTCACGTCATCATTCTATCTTCCATCCACCATGTGTCGTGGCCGCATTCACTTGAGGGAATGGGTTAGCACCGGTTGCTTGTGACAAAAAAATGATACGAGCTACAAGTATGTCGTGGGCCGTTAATTGTAAGTATTCTGTTTATAGGTCTTTGTGGATGTGGTAGCGAAGAAAATCAAGGCTTGTTCATGTGTAGGGTTGTTTTACTTCTGACAATTGGATTTGGCATCCATGATCAACAGGAATAGTTGTATATGTTGGATCTATACGCCTGAAATACAACATATATCAATATGGCTACTAATATATGATACTTTAAGGGTTATCCACTAAGCAAAATTATCCAAAAATTGATTAATGTGATTAAACAACAATACACATCAAGACTAGTTATAAGTATATATTTGTTATAATGTAGTGAAATAATAAATTGAATAATATAAATTAATAAGTAGACTGCAATTTTACCCCCTGGGATTTTGTCCTGCTGACACCCTTACCCCCTACTTAAAAAATTGTTGCCTTAACCCCCTAACTAGTCCCAATTGCATCGATCTTGGACCCTGCTATTAAATGACACTACACTTCTGTTAGTTGAGATGCGAAATGACAATTTTACCCCCATTTTGTTTGTAACAACTAAACGTTTCACACCCTGTATAACTCTTAATGATTCCCGCCTAAACTTTTTAACCTTGGATAGTCAACAACTTAAATTATTTGACCCTGGCAAAGTCAAAGCCTATAATCCTAATCAATTGATTCAAGTGGCCATACATTCAAATGCACATCATCTAAACCTAATCAAATGATCAACATGTAATCCTATTCAACATATAATGGCCAATACTTCTTGTTAAATGCACAAATCAAAGTCAAATACACAAATCTACATTTGCACCTACTTCTTGTTTGAACTTTCAAAGTCAAATGCACAAATGTAGGTATAATCCACAATCAAGGTATGATCAACTTCCTGTTAACCAACATCTAATCCAAAGAATGACTTTTCAGTTTCTAATGAACAAAACAATGGTTTCTAATCAACAAATAATACACACATGACCATAATATCATGGCCAATTCAAATGCACAATTAATCAACAACCAAGCACTATTTAATTAGACAATTATCATCCATAAATCAATTAGCCTACATAAATATTAAACATAAGATCATCAAAATATCCTACAATTATCCTACATAAATATTAAACATAAGGTCTTGATTTTCGATATTTAATCCTCTGATTCTCGGGTGGATACCGGAAGTTGAGGAAAGGGCGTCCATACATTGTGACCACCATGTGGAACACCAGATATATAAATGTTATGTCCATCCTCACCTCAACTGTAAAGAAAAAATAAACAAGTAATCATGAACCACTATGATCAAATAAACAAACAATGAACATGTAACATCATCGACTGCATTATGAACAGGGAAATTGTAACATAATCATGAACCAGTGTGACTCAGTGTTCTGTGAATCAATGAAACAATAAACAAGTAATCATGATGAAATAACAATGATGGAAATAAGCATGATCAAACAATTTATTGTCATCAAACAGTTTAGTGTCATGAACCAGTGTGATTAAATAACGAGTTAACTATACACATGATCAAACAATGACTTAACTATACACATGATCACAACAAACCATCAACATGAAAAATAAAAGACTTAGGGGCTGTTTGTTTACCTCTTAATGAGGCTCTTAATGGTTCAGGCCCCTTACTAGTTCAGCACTTAATGATTCAGTTTGTTTGTTTCGCGAGCAGATGTCTGAATGGTTCAGACATTTGCCTCTGAATGGTTAAGCATTATACTGAGTCTGAAAGGTTAAGACCTCTAATCTGAACTTGTCAGACATTTATCTCTAAATGGTTAACCATTATACTGGCTCTTAATGGTTTAGGCCTCTCACCGGTTCAACACTTAATGCTTCAGACCTCTTACTGGTCCAACACTTAACCATTCAGAAGTTGCCAAACAGCCCCTTAATCAACACTTTTTGTTGATACTTATTTCAAAAGACTAGATCATCAACACTTTTTTGACCTGTCTCAATCTACTAGATAATCAGCATTTTCTCTTCATCCCCGTTTTCAATATATGAACAAACAAAACACATAACACTAACTAATCGACTGAATTGCATACACTGTTTCACTTTAAGTGTCTAGTTGTCACTGCCCCCGACCCGGTTTTACCCGTCTCAGGAGCCGCGGGACAGAAACCCGTGGTATTTATTATTTAATTTAGCAGCGGAAATGTCGACAGGATCTTTTCAACTGAAAATGCCCAATTATTTTATTTCACAAATTGGGACAAACCTCATTATTTACAATAAAGGAATTTCACAAGGAAATTCCCTGTTTTACAAAACATGTTTATTTATTTTACTGAGCCACCTCCTCAAGCTTTAGTGCTACGCGGCACTTTTTCCTTGGTTCACAGTAAGTCACCTGAAACATGTTTTAAAAAGGTTTTATCAGTGGGGAAATATTGGCGAGTCATTCAGGTTATATAAAATGACACCTTAGTTATAGATTATAGCATAAGAGCGATTACAATGGCTACTATCTTATTTTTATCTGGCGCCGTGTCACACCCTGGTGACGATGGTCATACCACTATTGGGTCCTTTCACCCAAGTAGTGATGATTATCACTGTTAGGTCGGTGAACCTAACCGTGAGAAATTAGTAATGTGCACAATACCCCACTTGCCAGTGATTCAAGATAACCAAGACTTAATCCCTGTAATTATAACTTTTGAAAATAATTTGGGTATTGTAAAACATGGTTGATAAAAAGAGAATGACTCACATTGCAAGTTTAACTGGACAGAACCTTGCCTACTGATTTAGCCTTGTAACCTAGTTAAATAACAATGCACACGAAACTAGGTCAGTAACTTAATACAACTTCTTACGATAACTCACGAGATCAAAACCCTCACGACGAATGACAAAGTATAGCCCAAATACGGGCAACACTTAAACATCCATCGGATCGGTTTCAATCGATCGGGCATTGTATCGTAGCAGTGATCGAGTTATTACCCTGTTGTCGAAGCAGAGATTCGTGCTTGTGTGTGTTTTTGAACTAAACAGTGAATAACTTGACGTACGAAACGAATTTGATCGTCGTAACAATAACGCCATGCAAGTGCCAACCCCTGAAATTTATACTGAAAAACAGTCCCTGTCGCGTGGCGCGACAGGCTGTCGCGTGGCGCGACGGCGCCCTCTTTAGGGTAGGGTAGCCTCGTGTCCACTTAGCTTAGGTGAGTCAACAGTTCGACGAAATTCGTTTCCTACAACGAGTTATGAAGATAATTATCAATTAGGGGATACCCCCCCCCCCTGAGTTTTAGGGGGCCCTGATCCTAGTTCCAACTGTTCTGAAAATTTTAGGGGTCATGCAATATTACTTGGGGGTCTCAATTAGGGTTTCCTATTGGACATAATAAAATAAGAAATAATAATTTTGGCGAGAGTTGTTACATCCTCCCCACCTTATTAAAATCTCGACCTCAAAAAATTGATGCCTTACCCAACAAACTTATCAATTTTTTGAAAATAGGGGGTAAGGGTTTCAGCGGGCCCAAACCCCATGGTGTAAAATTGCAGTGTACTCTAAACTAATAATAGTTAACGAATAATTAATAAGGGTGAGGATCAAATAAGAAGTTTATTTTGGCTAGGAGGATAGGAAGCAATAGGATTAGCACATGTGGCAAAATTTAAAATAAAGAGGAAGGGTATTTTAGTCAATCTTATCCTTTTCTTCTTCCTTCTTCTTCCCAGTAACATCAAAACCCACCATTTTCAAAACCCACCATCTTCAACCATTTCTTCACTTTCAATCTCAATAATCACTACATTATAGTGCGATTTTCGTCACCAATCAATGATTCAAACACCCGATCAACGTGTTCTTCAACCTTTTTTTTGAAGAAAACCCAGTTTAATTTCATTCAAAGAGAGGACCTGAGTACACTTGGGAACTGGAATCAGAGATGAAGCGAAAATATCCCTACTTGTTCCAGTAAATCTCGAGGACGAGATTTTAATAAGGTGGGGAGGATGTAACAACTCTCGCCAAAATTATTATTTTTTATTTTATTATGTCCAATAGGAAACCCTAATTGAGACCCCCAAGTAATATTGCATGACCCCTAAAATTTTCAGAACAGTTGGAACTAGGATCAGGGCCCCCTAAAACTCAGGGGGGGGGGGTATCCCCTAATTGATAATTATCTTCATAACTCGTTGTAGGAAACGAATTTCGTCGAACTGTTGACTCACCTAAGCTAAGTGGACACGAGGCTACCCTACCCTAAAAAGGGAGCCGTCGCGCCACGCGATAGGGATTGTTTTTCAGTATAAATTCCAGGGGTTGGCACTTGCATGGCGCTGTTGTTACGACGATCAAATTCGTTTCGTACGTCAAGTTATTCACTGTTTAGTTCAAAAACACACACAAGCACGAATCTCTACTTCGACAACAAGGTAATAACTCGATCACTGCTACGATACAATGTCCGGTCGATTGAAACCGATCCGATGGATGTTTAAGTGCTGCCCGAATCCGGGCTATACTTTGTCATTCGTCGTGAGGGTTTTGATCTCGTGAGTTATCGTAAGAAGTTGTATTAAGTTACTGACCTAGTTTCGTGTGTATTGTTATTTAACTAGGTTACAAGGCTAAATCAGTAGGCAAGGTTCTGTCCAACTAAACTTGCATTGTGAGTCATTCTCTTTTTTTTTGTGCCTTGCAAAACCCTAAATGTTTTCCAGTTATGTTTTGCAGTGATTAAGTCTTTGCTAATCTTTAATTACTGGCAGTATGTGGGGGTTTTGTGCACATTACTACTAACGATTTATCACTTTAGGTGGGCGAGCCTAATTAGTGATATGTCCACAGTCATAGATTTGGTCGAGTGACAGCTGAACCAGATAATTATATGATAGGGGCAAATATAAAACCCTTAATGCTGTAAATTTATAACTATGTGTCTTTTGTGCAAATTGAATGACTCGCCAGTATTTCTCCGCTGATAAAATCTTTTTAAACATGTTTCAGGTGACTTACTGTAAATCAAGGAAAAGTGCTAGGTAGCACTAAAAAGCTTGAAGAGGTGGCTCAATAAAATAAATAAACATGTTTTGTAAAACAAGAAATTTCCTAGTGAAATTCCCTTTATTGTAAATTATGGGATTTGTCCCAAATTGTAAAATAAAATAATTGGGCATTTTCAAGTTTAAACGATCCTGATAATACTTCCGCTGCTAAACTAAATACAAATACCACGGGTTTTCTGTCCCGCGGCTTCTGGACCGGGTCACACCGGGCCGGGGGCCGTGACAGAAAAAGGTGGTATCAGAGCCACTGATTTAAGCCAATTAAGTATTTAGAAATACTTAATTTTTCCTGGTTGCCATTCTGTGATTTTGTGAAAATTTAATTTGTAATAAATAAAATTTTAACTTAAAATTTGTGTGTATTTCTTCATGTGTGCTAACAGCATGAATGAACTATCGGAGGCACTTCGAAACTTTACTATCCATAGCACAGATATGGATACCATAGGAAATCCATCTGGCTATCAGGCTGATACTGAAGAGCCAATAGTATTCCAGGCCCAGCCGCAAGAGAAACCAAAGCGGAAAAAGAGGAGTAGAATTTTAGACTAGAAACGTGGGCGTAGGAAGAAACCAGCTGCACAGAAGGTTAAAAAGACTGAGGATCCAAAGGATAAAGGCAAGAGAAAGGAGATTGGGGAAAGTTCAGGACAAGCCCAGGAAATGCCACCATGGGATCGCAAACTGGCAAATAGCGACCTCATCGGACCCGCCGATGAAAACCTCTTCAATTATCCAGCTGAATCACAACTTCTAGTTAATTTAGAGCCTGCTATCCCAGATCCTATTGTCAACCCCCGACCTTTACCAGGAGAGCTGGAAGAATGGTGGACAACTGACTGGCAATTTCAGAATCTTTTGAATAACCCTAACACCTATTTCCCCCAGTTTGACCCTGAGCCTGCACCAAACCCACCTATGAGCACAAAAAACTTGGCTGAACTCCGCCACTATGGTGAGGAACTGGTGGACGCAGGGAATCGAATCCGGGAAGTGGGAGAACAGATCTCGTGGAAATACGACGAGAGGGAACGTCATTTTTTAAAAGCCAGCTGACGGTGGTGTGATTGTGTGGTTGTGTGTTTGTATAATAATAATAATAATAATAATAAAATAATAAAATAATAAAAATATAATCATGTAAAATAACTTAAAATAAAACTTCTGTAAGATAACTGTTGTGTACTGATGCATACTAAAATATATAAAATATGAAAGTCGCAAAGTCGACAATTTTGGCTATACGTGTTGACGTGATTATGTGCGATTACTTTATTACGTTTGGTTGATATTTATTTGTGCCAATAACTTATATATATTGTTAATTATCAAATGGAACATGCTATTAATGAACCAGTTAATAAAGTTAACCAATCTGAGCAAACAATGAGGATCACTTTCTTAATAGGCAAGATATAGAAAACATCGTTGCTCAGGGAATAGCCAATGCTATCCCGGCAATCGTCGCTGCTGTTAAAAGTCCTATTGAACCTTCCCAAGCCAACCCTAGTAAACGTACGCACGACGATAATTTCAGTAACAGTGTTAACGGAGGCGGCAATAATGACAACGTGATTCAAGCCCCGATACTTAAGAAAATGAAAGTTGCAACACCTGGTTGCACTTATAAAGAATTTCTTGCCTGTAAACCTGTTGAATTTGCAGGCAATGAAGGGGTAACTGCTGCACTGCACTGGTTGGAGAAAACCGAGGCAGTGATTAAAATAAGTAAATGTGCCGAGGAGGATAAGGTCATGTATGTCACGGCCCTTGGCCCCGGTTTGACCTGGTCCAGAGCTGCGAGGCAGGAAATCCGATGGTATCTAATTAAATGACAGCGGAAGTCTTTTTAAACAGGATCGATTAATATTAAAACTGCTCGTTTATATATAATATAGGGATAAATCCCATAATTTACAATAAAGTGATTTATCTGGGAAATCTTTATTTCTCAAAACATGTTTCTTTATTTATTTACATTGAGCCACTTTTCTAAACTTGTAGTGCTCCACGGCACTTTTCCTGTGCTCACAACAGATCACCTGAAACATGTTTGAAAAAGGTTTTGTCAGCAGGGAAATACTGAGTGAATCATCCAGTTTTACTAAAACGACACGTTTGTTATAATTCACAGTATTAAGAGATATTACAATGTTTCTGATATCAAACCAACTACCCACAGTATTTGTCACTCGACTCATTTCGGTGAGTGTGGTCATATCACCATTGGCTGCCCCAATGAATGACGAATATCACTAATTTTAGGTTCGCCCACCTAAAGTGATAAAACAGCAATACTGTGCACAATACCCCACATACCGGCTGTAATTTGGTGATTACATAAACTTAATCACTGTAATTATAACCTTGAAAATAAATATGCTTTTGAAAGTAATTTGATAAAAAGAGAATGACTCACATTGTAGATTTAACGAGCAGAGTATAAGCCTACTGATTAGCCTTGATTAACCTAATTTAAATAACAATGCACGCATAAACAGGTTAGTAACTAATACAGCAGTTACGACAATTCACGAGATTAAACCCTCACAACGATTTACAAGTGCAATACTTAACAATTCAGCGGATTCACAACGAATGACAGAGTATAGTCCGAGTTCGAACAGCACTCAAACATTCAAGTCGAAATCACGATGAATAACAAAGTATAAACTCAATTTGAGCGGCACTTAAACAATCGTTGGATAGTTATAATCGATCGGACGTTGAATCGTAATAGCGATCGAGTTATTACCCTGATTGCGGCAGCACTTCGTGATCAGTGTGTGTTTTGTGGACTGTTTCTGTGATAACTCATCCTACGTAAAGCGAATTTACGTCGTTTCAAAGACAGAATTCAAGTGCCAATGTCTGCTATTTATAGTCAAAATTTTGCATTGCTTACGGACCGTAAGCCTAACAATGTTACGGTCCGTAAGGGTGCTTACGGTCCGTAAGGGTGCTTACGGTCCGTAAGACTCACAATGTTACGGTCCGTAAGGGGTGAAAATAGGTTATAGGGTAGCCACGGTTGGTACTAGCTTTGCTGACTTGACAGATTCTTAATTTCAATTTTTGACAGCGAGTAATTTTAGATAATCATTAACTAGGGTATACCCCCCTTGAGTTTTAGGGGCCCTGATCCTGATTCTGATTGTTCTGAAAATTTTAGGGTTTGTTCAGAATCACTTGGGTTTCTCAATTAGGGTTTCCTATTGGCCAAATTAAAATAATAATTAGGACTTTTGATGAGTGTTGTTACATTCTCCCTACCTTAATAAAAATCTCGTCCTCGAGATTTACTAGAATAAATGAGGATACTTTCTCTTCATTTCTGATTCCAGCTCCCAAGTGTATTCAGCTCCTCTCTTTGAATTCCATTTAACTTTGGCTAAAACTAGTCGTTTATGTTTGAGAAACTTGATCTTTCGATCTTCAATTTGAAGAGGTTTCTCAACAAATTTCAGTTTTTCGTTTACCTCTATATCTTGAAGAGGTACTACCAGTGATTCATCTGATAAGCATTTCTTGAGATTGGATACATGAAATACATCATGTACTCCTGCTAATTCTTCTGGTAGTTGTAAACGATAAGCAACTGGTCCTATACGTTGGATCACAGGAAATGGTCCTACGTATCTTGGACTTAGCTTTCCTTTCTTACCGAATCGAACAACTCCTTTCCAAGGAGAAACTTTTAATAGTACTTTATCTCCGACCTGAAATTCTAACGGCTTGCGGCGATTATCTGCATAGCTCTTCTGACGATCTCGAGCTGTTTTCAGTCTTTCCTTGATCTGAGTTATCTTGTCAGTAGTTTCTTGCACAATTTCTGGACCTGATAATTGACTTTCCCCTATTTCTGCCCAACAAACTGGAGTTCTACACTTACGTCCATATAGTGCTTCAAATGGAGCAGTTTCAATGCTTGAATGATAACTATTGTTATAAGAGAATTCAATTAATGGTAAATGATTATCCCAGTTTCCACCAAAATCTATTACACATGCTCAAAGCATGTCTTCTAGAGTTTGTATCGTCCTTTCACTTTGTCCGTCTGTTTGAGGATGATATGCAGTACTCAGATTTAGTCGAGTTCCCATAGCTTGCTGGAAAGTTTTCCAAAAATGAGAAGTGAAACGACTATCCCTATCTGATACAATGGAGAGTGGAACTCCATGTAAAGATACTACTTCGTCTACGTACAACTTGGCTAGCCTTTCCATGCTAAAGGTTTCCTTCATTGGTAGAAAATGAGCTGATTTGGTTAATCGATCCACAATTACCCAAATCGCATCATTACCTTTTCTTGTTTTAGGCAACTTAGTAACAAAGTGCATTGTTATAAGTTCCCATTTCCATACAGGCATTTCCAATTGTTGTAGTAGTCCTGAAGGTTTCTGATGTTCAGCCTTTACTTGTGAACAAGTAAGACACTTAGAAACATATCTTGCTATATCTTTCTTCATGCCTATCCACCAAAAATTCTTTCTTAAATCTTGGTACATCTTATTGTTTCCAGGGTGCATAGTATACCTAGATTTATGGGCTTCTTCTAAAATCTTATTTCTAAATTTTCCTTGCTTAGGTACCCAAATTCGTTTCTTGTGGAATCTCCAAATTCCATCATTTCCTTGCTCTAGTTCCTTTATATAACCTTTCATTCTTTCAGCATCGTCCTTGATTGCTATTTCCTGAACTTCCTTTAATTGTTCCATTAAATCTACTTGTAGATTTAATCTAAGAGCACGGACTCGCTTTTGTTTTTCCTGATACTCACGACTTAAGGCATCTGCAACTACGTTTGCCTTTCCTTCGTGATATTGAATATGACAGTCGTAATCGCTTAGAACTTCCATCCATCTTCTTTGCCTCATATTCAACTCTTTCTGCCCAAATATATATCTTAAACTTTTATGATCTGTATAAACAGTAAACTTACTTCCATACAGATAATGTCTCCAAATTTTCAAGGCAAAAATTACGGCTCCTAATTCTAAGTCATGAGTCGTATAATTCTCCTCGTGCTTTTTCAACTGCCGGGAGGCATACGCAATTACCTTTTTGCGTTGCATCAATACACATCCGAATCCTAATTTTGAAGCATCACAATATACTTCAAAATCTTCTGTTCCTTCGGGTAATGCTAAAATTGGAGCATTCGTCAATCTATGCTTTAAAATCTTAAAAGCTTCTTCTTGCCTATGTCCCCATTCAAACTTAGCGGCTTTACAGGTTAACTTAGTCAAAGGTACAGCTATCTTAGAGAAATCCTTAATAAATCGTCTGTAGTATTCAGCTAAGCCTAGAAAACTTCTAATTTCCATAGCTGTTTATGGGACCTTCTATTTAGTGATTGCTTCTATTTTAGCAGGATCTACGTGAATGCCTTCGTGATTCACCATATGTCCTAGGAATTGCACTTCCTTTAACCAAAATTCACACTTCGAGAATTTGGCATAAAGCTTTTCTTTTCTTAACAAAGTTAAGAGTGCATGCAAGTGTTCGCAATGTTCCTCCTGACTTTTGGAATAAATAAGTATATCGTCGATGAATACGATTACAAATTTATCCAAGTATGGCTTACAGATCCGATTCATCATGTCCATAAATGCTGCTGGGGCATTTGTTAGTCCAAAGGGCATGACTGTAAACTCATAATGGCCATACCTAGTTCTGAAAGCAGTTTTAGGTATGTCTTCTTCCTGTACCTTCAATTGATGATATCCGGAGCGTAAATCTATCTTAGAAAAATATCTAGCCCCCTGAAGTTGATCAAAAAGATCGTCAATCCTAGGTAATGGGTATCAATTCTTAATTGTAACTTTATTTAGTTCTCTATAATCGATACACATTCTCATCGATCCATCTTTCTTTTTCACAAACAACACTGGTGCTCCCCAAGGGGATGAACTAGGTTGTATGAAACCTTTACTTAGTAATTCATCTAACTGCTTTTTCAATTCTAGCATTTCGGTGGGTGCTAATCGATAAGGTGCCTTAGCTATTGGTGTAGTACCCGGAATTAGATGAATTCTAAACTCTACTTCTCTATCAGGTGGTAACCCAGGTAATTCTTCTGGAAAGATGTCTGGGTATTCTGAAACTACAGGAATTTCCTTAAGTTCTTTATCTTTAGTGCTAATGATTACTGAAATCATATACATTATTCCTTGCTTTCGTTCATAATTAGCAACTTTCATTACTGATATGAACTTCATAGGCTTACGTGGTTTATCACCTGTAATCCTAATTACTTCTCCGGTAGGTGCCTGAATTTCTATGGAATTCTTATCACAGAGAATTCGAGCATGGTTGGCTATTAACCAATCCATTCCTAACACAACATCGAATTCGGCTAATTTCATAGGTAACAGGTTTGCAGAAAACTTATGGCCTAACAGTTCTATCTTTCCTTCTTGAAAAATCTTATTTATGTTAACAGAATTTCCGTCTGCCGTTTCGACTGTAAAAATTTGCCTAAGGGTGGTTAAGGGTAAGTTAAGAGCTTGGCAAAATGAAGTATTGATAAAACTTTGGTTTGCACCAGAGTCAAATAACACTTTTGCATAAACGTCGTGGACCAAGAACGTACCAGCTATGACGTCAGGGATTAGTTCAGCTTCTTGAGTGATTAGCTGAAATGCTCGGGCATTCTTCTTTGTTGTTCCATCGGTTGGTTTGCCTTTATTGTCTGCGGTTTTAATCAATTTAGGACATTCTGTTTTGTAATGACCTGTTTCTCCACAGTTATAGCAGACTATGGTTTTCTTTTTGCAATTTTCTTCACGATGTCCTGCCATTTTGCAGAAGTTGCAGATTACATTGCATTTTCCAAAATGGTTCTTTTTGCAATTTCTGCAAAAAGGCGGTTGTGCAGATTGTCTCCTTCCTCTTTTCTTGAACCTATTATTATCATTACCCATACGAAATCCTTGGGTAATCTTTTGAGCCAATTCCTTCTTTCTATCTTCTTCTCTTGTGCGCACTAGTTCATCAGTTAGGGTATTAGCTAGTTCCACAGCATCGTCAATAGTGCGAGGTCTCGCAGCTTTAACGATGTTACGAATTTCACTAATTAATCCCCAAATGTAACGGGAAATGAGTACCGGTTCTGGCGAAGCCAGTGTTGGTACCACTCTAGCATATTCAAAGAATGTCGAAGTATAACCGCGACACTCTACGCCTACCATACGATGGTTTAGGAACTTATTTGCCATTTGTTCCTTTTCATATTCAGGACATAATTTTCTTTCTACAAGACTTTTAAATTCTTCCCAGTTCATGGCATAAGCCCTATTTCTTCCTTTAGCCTGTAGCACCGTGTTCCACCATTCGAGCGCCCCTTCTTTGAAAAGGTTTGACGCGTACATGACCTGATCTTCTTCGGAACACTTACTTATTGCAATTACTGCTTCGGTTTTCTCTAACCAACGCAGTACTGCAGTTGCTCCTTCGTTGCCTGCAAATTCAGCAGGTTTACAAGCAAGAAATTCTTTGAAAGTGCAACCAGGTGTTGCGGCTTTCATTTTCTTAGGAGGTGGAGCCTGTCGTGGATTATTATCGTCATGATTGCCGCCTCCATTTACACTATGACTAAAATTATCTTCCTGAGTACGTTTACTAGGAATGATTTGTTGTGGTTCAACAGGTTTCTGAGCAGCAGCCATGATTGCTGGAATAGCATTAGCTATCCCTTGAGTGATGATGTTTTCAATATCTTGTCTAGTCATATACTGGTTTTCCTGATTTTGTTCAGATTGATTCCCTTCATTAACTGGTTCATTACTAGCGTTTTCCATCTGATAATTATTATAAATATAACTATTAGTATCAAATAATTGTAAATAAAACAATTACACAGAAGCACATAAAATCTTACAACACAGATATATGTATCCAAAATTGTCGATGTTTCGACTTCTATTTTGCTTTATATATTATATAGGCATCCATACACACTGTTTATCTTACAATGTTTTATTTCCCATTTTACAGAGTTATATTTAACTATTATTATTATTATACAGACATTTTTTTCCAACCCCACTATTCTTTGGTCAACTGGCAGTTTAGTAGCGACGCTCCCTTTCGTCGTATTTCCAGGAAATTTGTTCCCCCATTTCCCGGATCCTATTCCCTGTACCTATCAACTCTTCACCGAACTGACGGAGTTCGGCTAAGTTTTCGTTGCTCATTGGAGGATTGGGGATAGGTTCTGGATCAAACCGTGGAAGGAAAGAATAAGGACTGTTGATGATATTTTCGAATTGCCAGTCATTTGTCCACCATTCTTCCATTTGGCCTAAAGGTCGAGTGTGGATTAGTGGGTCTGGAATAGCTGGTTCCAGCTTTACAGGAAGTTGGGTTTCTATGTAAGGATATAGATTATTATGGATAGGGCTAATGACATCACAATTTGCTAGTAGACGGTCTATTTCGTCTTGAAATGTGATTTCTTCAGATTGTCTAGAACTCTCTCCAATTTCTATTCCTTTTTGTTTAAAATCTTTCCGGATTTCTATCTCTGCTGGATTAGAACTTTCTCCGATTTCGATTCTTTTTCCTTTGTCTATAGGGTTTTCTATTTTGGGGAGTTTCCTAGTGGCTGGCTTTCTCCTGCGCACTTTCCTCCATCCTACATATCTTCTTTTCTTTTTAAGTTTTGCTTTTTCCAGCGGTGGAGCTTGGAATTCCAGAGGTTCCTCTATGTCAGCAATATAACCAGTAAAGTCGTGGGAGACTTCAATTGGTACAGGGTAGAGGTTGAGATTCTGAAATGCTTCCGATATCTCACTCATGCTGGATAGCATATATGCAAAATGCACAAAAATGCTAAGTTAAAACTTTGGAACAAAGTTTTACAAATAAACATTAAAGTTTTATTGCATACGGATTTGTACAAAAGACTACAGGAAAGAGAACACACTATACTTTATTTATTTACTGGAGATTAATTTTCTACTAGACCGGGCTGATTGATATTTTTAAAGGTTTGCATTCTCTGCTACGGTAGCTAGCATATAAAGGTCTGCCCATTTTTCATCTAATGTGTCTTCCCAAGGTGGCCTATTGCCTAATTCCTGGATTTCTGAATTAAACCTCACTTTCTTGACTTGGGGTTTCTTTATTTTCTCATGTCCCTTTCTAAGAATCAAATTTCTTTTATCTTGAGTAAGAGGATTTTCATAATTTGCTTTACGGACAAAAATCCCTTCTTCCAGATCTGCTGGGTGTTTGGAGGAAGAGGTTCCTCTTTCTGTGGTTGCAGTATCTAATTTGTGGTAGATAGCAGAAAGCTTGTTTTTACCCATACTGTAACTCAACAATTAATCAGTTAATAAAACATGTTTTCACAGAATAGCAATTAAATTTCCTAAGTATCTCTCAATTATTTTAATAGGCTAAAATCAATAGTAAGCTTAAATCAGTGGCTCTGATACCACCTTTTCCTGTCACGGCCCTTGGCCCCGGTTTGACCTGGTCCAGAGCTGCGAGGCAGGAAATCCGATGGTATCTAATTAAATGACAGCGGAAGTCTTTATAAATAGGATCGATTAATATTAAAACTGCTCGTTTATATATAATATAGGGATAAATCCCATAATTTACAATAAAGTGATTTATCTGGGAAATCTTTATTTCTCAAAACATGTTTCTTTATTTATTTACATTGAGCCACTTTTCTAAACTTGTAGTGCTCCACGGCACTTTTCCTGTGCTCACAACAGATCACCTGAAACATGTTTGAAAAAGGTTTTGTCAGCAGGGAAATACTGAGTGAATCATCCAGTTTTACTAAAACGACTCGTTTGTTATAATTCACAGTATTAAGAGATATTACAATGTTTCTGATATCAAACCAACTACCCACAGTATTTGTCACTCGACTCATTTCGGTGACTGTGGTCATATCACCATTGGCTGCCCCAATGAATGACGAATATCACTAATTTTAGGTTCGCCCACCTAAAGTGATAAAACAGCAATACTGTGCACAATACCCCACATACCGGCTGTAATTTGGTGATTACATAAACTTAATCACTGTAATTATAACCTTGAAAATAAATATGCTTTTGAAAGTAATTTGATAAAAAGAGAATGACTCACATTGTAGATTTAACGAGCAGAGTATAAGCCTACTGATTAGCCTTGATTAACCTAATTTAAATAACAATGCACGCATAAACAGGTTAGTAACTAATACAGCAGTTACGACAATTCACGAGATTAAACCCTCACAACGATTTACAAGTGCAATACTTAACAATTCAGCGGATTCACAACGAATGACAGAGTATAGTCCGAGTTCGAACAGCACTCAAACATTCAAGTCGAAATCACGATGAATAACAAAGTATAAACTCAATTTGAGCGGCACTTAAACAATCGTTGGATAGTTATAATCGATCGGACGTTGAATCGTAATAGCGATCGAGTTATTACCCTGATTGCGGCAGCACTTCGTGATCAGTGTGTGTTTTGTGGACTGTTTCTGTGATAACTCATCCTACGTAAAGCGAATTTACGTCGTTTCAAAGACAGAATTCAAGTGCCAATGTCTGCTATTTATAGTCAAAATTTTGCATTGCTTACGGACCGTAAGCCTAACAATGTTACGGTCCGTAAGGGTGCTTACGGTCCGTAAGACTCACAATGTTACGGTCCGTAAGGGGTGAAAATAGGTTATAGGGTAGCCACGGTTGGTACTAGCTTTGCTGACTTGACAGATTCTTAATTTCAATTTTTGACAGCGAGTAATTTTAGATAATCATTAACTAGGGTATACCCCCCTTGAGTTTTAGGGGCCCTGATCCTGATTCTGATTGTTCTGAAAATTTTAGGGTTTGTTCAGAATCACTTGGGTTTCTCAATTAGGGTTTCCTATTGGCCAAATTAAAATAATAATTAGGACTTTTGATGAGAGTTGTTACAATGTATGCTTCTCACCTTTTTAAGGAAGAGGCATTAGAATGGTGGAAAACGGTACTGCAAGCCAAAGGAAGTGACATGGCTTATGCCATGAGTTGGGAAGAATTTAAGCATCTAGTGGAAAGGAAATTCTGCCCCGAATATGAAAAGGAACAAATGGTCAATAAATTCCTGAGCCACCGAATGGTGGATGTTGATTGTCGAGGGTATACTTCGAAATTCTTCGAATATGCCAGAATTGTGCCCACTCTGGCCTCGCCAGAACCGGTACTTATCTCTCGCTATATTTGGGGTTTAATTAGCGAGATTCGTGATATCGTCAAAGCTGCGAGACCCCGTACCATTGACGATGCAGTGGAATTAGCCAATACTTTGACCGACGGGCTGGTGGGTACGCGGGAAGAAAACAGGAAAAAGGAGTTAGCCTAAAAGATTACACAAGGATTTCGTGTGGGTAATAATATTAACTTCAAGAGGAAGGGAACTGGGTCCTCTTCCACCCCGCCATTTTGCGGGAATTGCAAAAAGAAACATTTTGGAAAATGTAGAGAAAATTGTAATTTCTGCAAAATTCCGGGCCATCGGGAAGAGGAATGCAAAAAGAAATCAAAGATCTGCCACAACTGTGGAGAAACTGGGCATTTCAGACCAGAATGCCCTAAATTGGTCAAACCAGCGGATAATAAGGCCAAACCTGCTGAAGGAACTAATAAGAAGAACGCAAGAGCCTTCCAATTGACCACGCAGGAAGCGGAACTGATTCCCGACGTAATAGCTGGTACGTTTCTGATACACAACGTTTATGCGAAAGTATTATTCGACTCTGGTGCAAACCAAAGTTTTGTAAATACTTTGTTCTGTCAAGCTCTTAATCTACCTTTAACCAAACTTAGGCAGATTTATACAGTAGAAACAGCAGACGGAAATTCTGTTAACATAGATACGGTTTTGCAAAAAGGAAATATAGAACTTTCAGGTCATAAATTTTCTGCAACCTTGTTACCTATGAAATTAGCTGGATTCGATGTCGTATTTGGAATGGATTGGTTAGTAGCCAACCATGCTCGAATCCTTTGTGATAAAAATTCCATAGAAATTCTTACACCATCAGGCGAAATAATCATGGTTACAGGAGATAAGCCACGTAAATCAATGAAGTTCATTTCTGTAATGAAAGTTGCTAGTTATGAACGAAAGCAAGGAATAGTGTATATGATTTCGGTAATCATTAACACTAAGGGTAAGGAACTTAAGGAAATTCCTATAGTATCAGAATACTCGGATGTGTTTCCAGAAGAACTACCAGGATTACCACCAGATTGGGAGGTAGAATTTAAAATTCATCTAATTCCTGGAACTACACCCGTAGCTAAATCACCCTACCGGTTAGCACCCACTGAAATGTTAGAACTGAAAAAGCAATTGGATGAATTACTCAGTAAAGGATTAATACAACCTAGTTCATCCCCTTGGGGAGCACCCGTGTTGTTCGTAAAGAAGAAAGATGGTTCGATGCGAATGTGTATCGATTATAGGGAATTGAATACGGTTACAATTAAGAATCGATACCCATTGCCTAGGATTAATGATCTTTTCGATCAACTTCAGGGGGCTAGATATTTTTCTAAGATAGATTTACGCTCCGGATATCATCAGTTGAAGGTACAAGAAGAAGACATACCTAAAACCGCTTTCAGAACTAGGTATGGCCACTACGAGTTTACAGTTATGCCTTTTGGATTAACAAATGCTCCGACAGCATTTATGGATATGATGAATAGGATCTGTAAACCGTATTTGGATAAATTCGTAATTGTCTTCATCGACGATATACTTATTTATTCCAAAAGTCAGGACGAGCATTATAAGCATTTACATGCACTCTTAACTCTGTTAAGAAAGGAAAAGCTTTACGCTAAATTCTCAAAGTGTGAATTTTGGCTACAGGAGGTGCAATTCTTAGGTCACAAGGTGAATCACGAAGGTATTCACGTAGATCCCTCCAAGATAGAAGCAATCACCCAATGGAAGGTCCCGCAATCAGCTATGGAAGTTAGAAGCTTTCTAGGGTTAGCTGGATACTATAGACGATTCATTAAAGATTTTTCTAAGATAGCTGTGCCATTAACTAAGCTAACCTGTAAATCAGTTAAGTTTGAATGGGGACCCAGGCAGGAATAGGCTTTTAGGATTTTAAAACAAAGGTTAACAAACACCCCAATTCTTGCCTTACCCGAAGGGACAGAAGATTTTGAAGTTTATTGTAACGCTTCTAAGCTAGGATTAGGATGTGTGCTAATGCAACGCAAAAAGGTAATTGCGTATGCCTCAAGGCAATTGAAAAAGCACGAGGAAAACTATACAACACATGACTTAGAATTAGGGTCGATAATTTTTTCCCTTAAGATTTGGAGACACTGTCTGCATGGAAGTAAGTTTACCGTTTATACAGATCATAAAAGCTAAAGGTACATATTTGGGCAAAAAGAATTGAACATGAGGCAAAGAAGATGGATGGAAATTCTAAGTGACTACGACTGTGATATCCAATATCACGAAGGAAAAGCAAATGTAGTCGCAGATGCTCTAAGTCGTAAGTATCATGAAAAGCAAAAGCGAGTTCGTGCTCTTAGATTAAATCTACAGTTAGATTTAATGGAACAACTAAAGAAGGTTCAAGTAACAGCAATTGAGGATGATGCTGAAGGAATGAAAAGAAGAATAAAGGAATTAGAGCAAGGAGCTGATGGAATTTGGAGATTCCACAAAAGAAGGATTTGGGTACCTAAGCAAGGAAATTTAAGAAACAAGATTTTAGAGGAAGCCCATAAATCTAGATATACCATGCACCCTGGAAATAATAAGATGTACCAAGATTTAAGAAATAACTTCTGGTGGATAGGAATGAAAAAGGACATAGCTAGATATGTATCTAAGTGTCTAACTTGTTCACAAGTTAAGGCAGAACACCAGAAACTTTCAGGGTTACTCCAACAATTAGAAATGTCTGTTTGGAAATGGGAACTAATAACCATGGATTTTGTTATTAAGTTGCCCAAAACCAGAAAAAGGTAACGACGCAATTTGGGTAATTGTGGATCTATTAACCAAATCAGCTCATTTCCTGCCCATGAAGGAAACTTTCAGTATGGAAAGATTAACCACATTATACGTAAACGAGGTAGTATCCTTACATGGAATCCCACTCTCTATTGTATCGGATAGAGATAGTCGTTTCACTTCACATTTCTGGACAAGTTTTCAAGAAGCAATGGGGACCAGATTGAATTTAAGTACTGCATACCATCCCCAAATGGACGGACAAAGTGAAAGGACGATTCAAACCCTGGAAGACATGCTCAGGGCATGTGTAATAGATTTTGGTGGAAATTGGGATAATCACATTCCCTTAATTGAATTCTCCTATAACAATAGTTACCATTCAAGCATCGAAGCTGCCCCGTTCGAAGCACTGTATGGACGAAAGTGTAGAACTCCAGTTTGTTGGGCAGAAATAGGAGAAAGCCAATTATCAGGTCCCGAAATCGTACAAGAAACCATCGACAAGATAACTCAAATCAAAGAAAGACTAAAGACCGCTGGAGATCGTCAGAAGAGTTATGCAGACAATAGACGCAAGCCGCTAGAATTTCAAGTTGGAGACAAGGTACTCTTAAAAGTTTCTCCTTGGAAAGGGGTAGTTCGGTTCGGTAAGAAGGGATAGCTAAGTCCAAGGTACGTAGGACCATTCCCAGTGATCCAGCGAATAGGACCAGTTGCTTATCGCTTACAACTACCAGAAGAGCTGGCTGGAGTACATGACGTATTTCAAGTATCTAACCTCAAGAAATGTTTGTCCGACGAATCCCTGGTAGTACCTCTCCAAGACATAGAGGTAAATGAAAAGTTAAAATTTGTAGAGAGACCACTTCAGATAGAAGATAAAAAGGTCAAGTTTCTCAAGCACAAAAGACTAGTACTTGTCAAAGTCAAGTGGGATTCAAAGAGAGGACCTGAGTACACTTGGGAACTAGAATCAGAGATGAAGCGAAAATATCCCTACTTGTTCCGGTAAATCTTGAGGACGAGACTTTAATAAGGTGGGGAGGATGTAACAACTCTCGCCAAAATTATTATTTCTTATTTTATTATGTCCAATAGGAAACCATAATTGAGACCCCTAAGTAATATTGCATGACCCCTAAAATTTTCAGAACAGTTGGAACTAGGATCACGGCCCCCTAAAACTCAGGGGGGGTATCCCCTAATTGATAATTATCTTCATAACTCGTTGTAGGAAACGAATTTCGTCGAATTGTTGACTCACCTAAGCTAAGTGGACACGAGGCTACCCTACCCTAAAAGGGCGCCGTCGCGCCACACGACAGCTTGTCGCGCCACGCGAAAGGGACTGTTTTTCAGTATAAATTTCAGGGGTTGGCACTTGCATGGCGCTGTTGTTACGACGATCAAATTCGTTTCGTACGTCAAGTTATTCACTGTTTAGTTCAAAAACACACACAAGCATGAATCTCTGCTTCGACAACAAGGTAATAACTCGATCACTGCTACGATACAATGTCCGATCGATTGAAACCGATCCGATGGATGTTTAAGTGCTGCCCGAATCCGGGCTATACTTTGTTATTCGTCGTGAGGGTTTTGATCTCGTGAGTTATCGTAAGAAGTTGTATTAAGTTACTGACCTAGTTTCGTGTGCATTGTTATTTAACTAGGTTACAAGGCTAAATCAGTAGGCAAGGTTCTGTCCAACTAAACTTGCAATGTGAGTCATTCTCTTTTTTTGTGCCTTGCAAAACCCTAAATGTTTTCCAGTTATGTTTTGCAGTGATTAAGTCTTTGCTAATCTTTAATTACTGGCAGTATGTGGGGGTTTTGTGCACATTACTACTAACGATTTATCACTTTAGGTGGGCGAGCCTAATTAGTGATATGTCCACAGTCATAGATTTGGTCGAGTGACAGCTGAACCAGATAATTATATGATAGGGGCAAATATAAAATCCCTTAATGCTGTAAATTTATAACAATGTGTCTTTTGTGCAAATTGAATGACTCGCCAGTATTTCCCCGCTGATAAAATCTTTTTAAACATGTTTCAGGTGACTTACTGTAAATCAAGGAAAAGTGCTAGGTAGCACTAAAAAGCTTGAAGAGGTGGCTCAATTAATTAAATAAACATGTTTTGTAAAACAAGGAATTTCCTAGTGAAATTCCCTTTATTGTAAATTATGGGATTTGTCCCAAATTGTGAAATAAAATAATTGGGCATTTTCAAGTTTAAACGATCCTGATAATACTTCCGCTGCTAAACTAAATACAAATACCACGGGTTTTCTGTCCCGCGGCTTCTGGACCGGGTCACACCGGGCCGGGGGCCGTGACACAGAGCCCCTGGCTCATTTCGAAGACAGTAATTCGTAGACAATTCAAACAATTTTTGATTTGCTACTCTCTGGTTCAGACAATTCACAGACAGTTTTATGTGTCCATTGCGTTTTAGAAATAAAAGAGTTTTATGTGTTTTCTGGCCATTGCGTTTTAGAAAAAACACATTTTTTAAGTGTTTTTAGTCATTGCGTTTTAGGTAAAACACATTTTTGAAGTGTTTTTAGTCATTGCGTTTTAGGTAAAACACATTTTTAGGTGCTTTCAATCCATTGCGTTTTAGAGAGAACACTTTCTTTTGTTTTTTTAGGCCATTGCGTTTTAGAAATGAGACATTTTTAAGCGTTCTCTGGCCATTGCGTTTTATAAATAAGACATTTCTTTGTGTTTTTGGTGCATTACGTTTTAGGTAAAACACATTTTTATGTGTTTTCAGTCTATTGCGTTTTAGAAAACAGACATTTTAAGTGTTTTTTGGCCATTGCGTTTTAGAAATAAGACATTTGTTTGTGTTTTTGGTGCATTGCGTTTTAGGTAAAACACAATTTTATGTGTTTTCAGTCCATTGCGTTTTAGAAAGTACACTTTCTATTGTGTTTTTAGGCTATTGCGTTTTAGAAATATGACATTTCTTTGTGTTTTCTGGCCATTGCGTTTTACAAATAAGACATTTCTTTGTGTTTTTTGTGCATTGCGTTTTACAAAAATGTCATTTTTTAGGTTTTTTTTCATTGCGTTTTACACAACTGGGTTTTCGATTTTTTTTTTGAAAATATAGCAATAGTATACTCGTTTTAAAGATAAAAAAACGCTCGTTTTTTTGGTATATTTTTTATAAAAAAAATGTCGTATGAAAGAGTTATTAACGTTTAAAAAATGGGGGGGGGGGGGATTGGAGGAGAGAGAAACTATTGCCTTGTATTGACTAGAATGCCCTAAACAAACCCACGCGCCTTTTTTTTTTCCTTCATTTTTACTCATTTAATCTTAGCACTTGATTAAATAAATGGATGATCAAGATTACTTCCTAGGCTTCCTACCCAAATAAACTTCCTATTATATCCTAACCCTAACTAATAAATATTGATTTATTATATTTTGTAAGTAACTTTACAATTAACCAATTATGCATTAATCTACCCAGTAGCAACTAATCTATATTAATCAGACCAAGACTCTTTTGATTTATACCCAAGTAGGTTATATACCCATGAGCTTCACGGGTTATGGGTTGTGTTAAAAAAATTTATATTTACAAAAGAATTTTTTTATATTATTTCTTATAAGTGGATAACCATTCATGTTTGGCAAACATTACCAACAAAAAAAATGTACCATAGATTGAATGCATTTCATTGTTGGGATCCGAGTGAATGTGGATCGGTTTTTTTTGGTCGGATCATCCAACTTTCACTGATGGATATCTTCCTAGGTTAGTTATCCGTGTGATACACAGACTGAACTAATATATTATGTAAATAGATGCTTTAAAAATATTATTCTAATTTCCAAGAATATATAGTTAAAGTGATAATAAAAACCTTTAATAAACAATTTAGAAAGCTGTATGCTTTAAAAATACAACTTAGGAGACTTTCGACCAGGACCAGATCGACCCATTTGACCCGTTTGCCTTTTAGTCATGGCAATCTAATGGTAATCAATTAAGTGGGCACACGCCGTAAATTACTTTATTCGCCTATGTTTTGATTTTTGATGCTATAAAGCTCAGTCTCATTCTCATTGATGAAACCATATCATACCCTTTTTACAACATATAGCAGATCCAACATGTGAAAGCATACATCATTGAAATATGTTTACAAAATTTGAAATTAAAATATATGGAGAATTAGTTAATATCATTTACATGTGTGCAAAATGTTAAAATGGCAGCTATCTGCACGTTTCTTCTATGCGCAATCATCGTATGAATCACATAGAACATCAACTTACTTCATAGATTTAGGCTGAACATTTGATGTTGAAAGCTTGTCAATGTCATTTGATATTCAAAGCTTCCTTCCATATATTAGAAGAAAACAACCTGCAACATGACTAAATTTCATTAGAACTCTCAAAACTTGAGAATCGAGCGACGTTTTGAAATCAATAGTACAACATCTAAGGGAATACAGTACAATATTAGCTAGGAGTACAAGATTGTTAAACATTTAACACAAATGAAACTGTTAAGTATGGCATGTAGCATTTCGGGGGCTAATGGTCTAAACTCCTTATTCAATGGTTCATCAAAGCAGTTTCTTAAGGCTAATGTAAATCTAAACAAAAGAATGCATCAAAGATAATAGATCTAAATCAAAACAGTTTGAACATGGTGGCGGAAGTGAAGTCAGAGACCTAATTGCAGGTGGACAACCATTCAAGTATCTTGAACATTGCGTTATGTAGCAACACCACAAGATCTCCATGTATTTTAGAGATCTCATAATTTTGGCTTCTCTTTGGTTGTTCACTTCTTGCAACTAACAATACGTATCCTACTTAAAACTTTTTCATTGCTATTATTTTGAAATTTTGAAATTTCATAAAAATATTGAATTAAATATAAATAATATTGCCAGATTTTAATTAAAAACCAAGTTTCTAAAATGTAACACAAAAAAGATGTTATCAATTATTGTTTTAATAATAATCTATTTTTTTTTTTTTTTAAGGGGTTTTATGGTTAAAAATGCCCTTTGGGCAAATTTGAAACAACTAAAGTTCTCAGCCCGTTACATTTTAGCTACTTTCGATTTAACCCACATGCAAAGACACATGAATTATTATCCTATTGTTAATGTTAATTTGGTACATTTCCTAATTGCTTGTTTTGTTATTTGGCCCATCTAAAATAAAATACAACCAAACTAACACATTAAAAAAAATGATATGAGCCACTGAAACAAACATCTTATATAAATAAAACTTTAAAAGACTAATAAATAAAACTAAAGTATAAAACTATGATGTTACTGTTCCTCAAGTAATGAAGTTGCAGCCCCTTGTTCCAGTTTCACACTTATAATTTAATATTAAAAGGGCCATTCATAACCAGTGCAAATGGATGGGTAAAAAAGAAAATAGTAATTTTAGTGCGAGAGCAGACAAGAAAAACCTGGGTAAGTTGTAGATGAGAACTCTTGGGACTTACCAATGGAGATTCCATAAACTCTACATTAGGCCTCTTTATCTTGTTCTAACTTGTAGCCCAAAGGCCCCCCAAAAATGTGTCAAACAATCAAACTGCCAAAGTGCCAAGTCCTAAAACCTACTATCCACTCAACCACCATCAAGTGTCACCAATCTTTGACATCCTAAGAGTGCCTAGGTGAAGTTAAATCACTGCAAAAATTATTGATAAAGATACAAAAAGTTCATATTTATGAATCAAACTGTTTATGTCTGACTTCTTTTTGTAGTTGTTCACAAGTCAAACCACCGCTGCCTCGAACTCTAAACTGAGAATCAAATGAGCATCAAAATATTAAAAAATTCCAGAAAAGTAAAACTCATTCAAATGAGCAATATATAATATTAAAAATTCCAACAAAAACAACCTCAAATCACCAAATACACACAACCAGTCACGTGTATAGGCAGTCCTGCAATAGATGTACCTTCCTTTCAAATACATACAACCAGTCAAAAGAAATCAAGAATCGATTCAAACGATTGCAACAAACCACACAAACAATCAAAGTAACAACATCAAAGAATTCCATACCTCAATCGCAAAACCTCACTTAACCGGCAGCGAAAACTAATCCAAAACGCAGAACCTTCCATATGCGAACTGAACTTGAAAATTCGGTAACTCATTTAACCCGTTAGATATAAATGATAACCCAAATCAACTCATTTCTAAGTAAGCCGCAAGATCATACAAGTCCGCCATAATCAAACTTTTTCCATATAAAGATTCGATCTTTCGGTATCTTTTACAAATCTAATGAGTATACATTTCAAATTTCTAAAGGATTTATCATACTTTTTAAAAATTTGTTCATTTGATGTAACCCTTTGACTTAAAAAGTCAAAATCATATACATACCAAATTACAAATCTTTATAAAGATTATATGTTTCAGAATTCTAATGGGTTTATCATATTATTCAAGAATTTGTTGATTTTGATGTGAAGATGAAACCTTTTGACTTAAATAGTTGAAACTGCATACAAACCAATTAACAAATCTTTATAAAGATTCGATCTTTTACAAATCTAGTGACTATATGTTTCAGATTCATAATACGTGGATCCCTTTGACTTAAAAAGTCAAATCTTGTTAAAATTCAATCACAGACCTGATCCATCGACACCCTGATCTCTACACCAATCAGACACATGTATACATATAAACTATAATTCAACAAAAAAAAAAACCTTACATTTTTGTGCATTAAAGAACCTGAGAGCTTTCCCAAGGGCAATAGTGTAATTATCAGGAGGAGGTGGATGTTTATGATGCCTAGGAACAGTCTTAACAATCAATGTAACAAACCCAGCAATAAACCCAGCCGCTAAAATCAATCCGACCGTCCAAACAAAGATCTTACGGCTGACAATAATACAACCCAGATCTACATACTTCTTCTTTTGTTCACCGGGACCCAAGAGCCAGCTTTGTTGTGTCTCATCCAACGGCCGTGAGAACGCTGCCTTATCGAAATCGTTCAGATTCCGGCTCCGGTCATCGTCGGTGGCAGAATCCGCGTTGTTGATCTCCAACGGCCCGCCCCACAGATCTCTTCCGTACATGTTGCTTTAATATCAAAACCTAGATGAGATTATGATGTGAATGGGTGTGAAGAGAGTGGGGATTATGTGAGTTGATCTGGGTGTGAAGAGAGTGGGGTTTTAAATTTTGAATTTTGAATTCTGGGATGAGGTGAAGGAGTTTGACCGACTATTGATTCAGAGATTTGTCTCTTTGTTGTTACAACAGGACACTAAATGGGGGGCTTGTGAGATTAAATGGGTTTTATAAAAAAAATAAAAAATCTTAGAAAATTACATATAGGATGAAATTAAATGGGGGGCTTGTGAGATTGACACATAGGACATGAATGCTAGAATTTTGACACATCAGCTTTCCCAACTTTGCTTTATTATATACTAGGTTATATACCCGTGAGCTTCACGGGTTATGGATTGTTTTAAAAGATGAGGGCACTATACAGCAGTGAATGGATGGGTTAAACCGAGACTCTGATGTATATAGTTTAATGATTTTACAGGCTGGCGGGTATTTAGTCTTAGAAATATTTCATCTAATTCCAATACAAAATAATAAAAACACTAACAAATTTGTATAAACTCCACCAAAATCTTGATATTTAGACCTTATCATGGTCTACCTCTAAAGCTTTGCTAGTTATTGCCTTCAACTCCTGCAATTTCACATATTACAGTAGAACAACATAATGAGAAATCGAGAACAAATATACATATATAAACCAAAAATTATCTTTATTACTCTTGACAATTGATGATCGTGATTTACCTCATATGAGTTCGATATACATCACATCTATTCTTGATGGCAATGAAACTTACGAGCTTTGGTCTCCCTGTTGTTGAGATCGGGGAAAAGGACGCGATAGAGAGTAATTTATTGCATGTCAGTTAAATAGAGTTTCATAACCTGTTCAAGCCGAAAAAAAGCATATTCAAATACTATCCCATACAAAATGTTTTGCAAACAATTATTCAAATAACCAGTTTAAGACATGTAATAGTCTATATTCTTAATACAATGATCTTCAGCATGCTTTTTTGATATGCCATATTTAAAGAAAAGACCAAAATCCATCTTTACCTGTTATCAGATTCATCATCCAAAAGACCAAAACAATAAAAGAAACCATAAATCCTAACCATAACCAAAAATCAATTTCATAGAGAGAAATTCTATTAGAACCCGCATAACACAAACATATAATATCTACTGACACTGAGATGAACTTTGTAATGAAAGAACTTTTTAATATAAACGTATAAAAATGATACTGAAAAAAAATATAGATAAATGAGTAGCCCAAGCCCACTATCAAAAGGCCGCCCGAAGGCCCACTACGACAAAACCCGTTTGGATTAGATTCGAACTTGAGACATCTTGTTATCACCAAGAATATAATGAACATATCTAAAATGTTTATGCGAAAGTCTTATCCAATACAAAAGGTTCATAAAGTAAAAAAAAAATCACGTCCTATATGGATATAATTAGAACAAAAACATAAAAATGAAATGAAGTTTCTCTTGTGCGAAATAAGAATGGAGAACCTATTAATCTAATACTTCTGTTTTTTGAAGCTTCGTACCCGATAACTTTGCATTCCTCGTAGACCAATTGGAAAAACAATCATCACCTAACGAATTCATTGCTGCAATGCATCCATTCAGCTTCTTCTGCTTGCAATGATGTTTGTTGCAGATGATCGAGCTTGATTATTGTTGTTCCGTCAGCGGTTTCAAGTGACTCCCAAGAAGCTGCCAGTTAACAATTGTGTTTTTAGTGGAAAATTAAAAGAATGTCACTGATAAGTCCATAAAAAAGTTCACAAGTATAAGTGTGTAGAAAATAGTAAACATGGTTATTAATCTCCAAAGGAAGATTGAATAGTTTACAATAATCCTATTGTTTATAACATTCCTAAACATGATGTTTTAAATTATTTATTCAGTAATGAAGCCCTCTTTTTCTAGGAAGATCAAAGAGTGTGCTATAAACCGTTCAATAGTCAAAAGATTCTTCCAATATGGGTAGCGTCTTAACCCGGTTTACTTGAATTTTGAGCAACTTACCACAGGTTTGACATTCATAGTCAAAAGATTCCAATATAGGTAGCTTCTTAACCTGGTTTACTTGAATTTTGAACAATTTATGTAGCATGTTCAACATTAAAGAATAGATTAGTAGGGACTGTGCAAGACCAAGTCGTTTACCAAACAGAAAACAATCCCAAACCCAACATTCCATTCTAAAAAAACACATCAGAATTGTTTGGTTTTACTGTGGTTGCTTACCTCTATCCAGATGAGATCGATTAAGCCCTTTCTTTAACGAAACAGGTAAACCACAATATTTTATATTTTTCCCAGGCTATTATTTTCTTATTATAAAAAATTGTAGAAACATACACCTGCACCTAGTTGTACAGTTGCAATACCCTTAGCATACACTTGTAGGACCTTTGAAAAAGAGGTGCATCAGTAAGCAACAGTCCACTCAAAACTCAAACCTAAAGCAGATTAGAAGTATAATCTTACGATGCATTAAGCCAGACTTCATTACCAAAAAACGTAGATGAAGCAAAAAGATTAGCCACCGAAAGAAAGAAGCTAATAGAGTTCCTGCAAAATTGCAATTACCGTAGCCATTATCAATAATATTGGAAGAAAACCCAAGAAAAAATCATCAATTACAATAAGAAAGAAGTCGTAAAAATATGCGTATACAAAAAGCCATAATATTATGCATATTTGTGCACTGTTAAAGGAGGAAGAATTCATATCAGATGATTAACAACTGTGGATAACCATAATAGTTTCCCCTGTTCACTTTGATTTAATATCTTATAAAATCCCATCGTAATTAATAAACCCCAAAATGAAAACCTTAGATGCCATACCGTGTTCATGAATTTGGGAGATTAAGGATACCTGATCGAAAATGATTAGAAGGATGTGAACATGGAAATTAAACTTTGAAAGATGTCCATCCTGTTTGACGCATCTAAACCATAAACCCCGATGCCCGCTTCTCTCTTTGTCTTGCATCGCCTTCTCTTTCTCTCTCTAACGTCACTGTGAAGTATGAGGCGACCATATTTTAGCCTAAAAAGGTATGGTGGTGCGGGGATATGTTGAGGACGCGTGGTAATTGTGAATGGCTTCACTGCCCAAATACCAAATAGCAATGAATAGCAACAGCCCACGCTAAATTCAACTGTTCATTCAGTTGATCTATTCATAGATATTAATAATTAATATTAATTTTGCAGATAAAAATATATTAAAGCAAGTGCAATACCAAAAAATGATGAAACAATTTAAGCCAGAAACAATATGATCACTTACTTGGTAATGTGACCTATCAATTGGGACTCAGATGCCCGAACATGTTGACCGCCAAAAACCGCTTGTTGTTTTTCACGATGGGTTGCCCATATGCGACCAGATAAAGTCTCGAGATGATCATGAATCCTCCTACAATGTTGTTTAAAAGACAAATAATCAACATAAGAATTAATTAGAAACCGGTTTTGCCAAAACACAACATAAAATCTATATGTAGTTTACAGAGAATGTTTTGACTTCAATTTGTGCCAATGGACAATAAAGTTACCTTGATTTTAGATTCTACCAAATGATCCTTACCATTGGAATTGTGATGTTTGATTTCTTAAATAATTTAAGATAATTGTTTGGTGGTTAGATATCTGAAAAAACCTTGCATACAGAAAAAGAAATCGACTCGCTAGATTAAGATCAACATTTATATTTGGTCTTTTTCTAAATGAAATTGTTATAATATTTTTATAAATGTTGGCAATTTGTTTTAACTGATGAGGAAACAATTACGTGCAAACTAACATAATTCAGGTAAAGGAGTGGCCATTTCAACCACAATGAATGAGTCCATGTAGTGTATCTCTAACAAATTAAACAAATAAAATAGAAAACCTATCAATCTATCATAAACGGGTCAAAAATCACCTAAAGTGAGGCATAAAAGCTATTAAGTCATTGTATTGAAAACAACTTAATGCCTAACTGTTAAGTTACAGAAAGTTAACCTTTTAATAAAGCATGCCCCAAGGACTGCTATCCCCTCCAGGAGATAGACGTCCAAGTGGACTCCTTGTCTCAATACCCCCTAAAATGCTTCTTGGATGCTTACAAGGGGTATCGCCAAATACAAATGTCAATGGAAGACGAGGAGAAGACCGCTTTCATTACAGACGAGGGAACCTTTTGTTACACCAAAATGCCCTTCGGGCTAAAAAATGTTGGGGCCACTTACCAAAGGTTCATGAATACCCTCTTCAGAGAGTAGCGGGGACGGAACTTGGAAGTGTATGTTGATGACATTGTTATAAAAAGCTTAACTGAAATGGCTATGATAGACGATATAGCCGAAACCATCCGAGCTATGCAAGATGTGAATATGAAGCTGAACCCTGGGAAGTGTTGCTTCGGGGTAAAAGAAGGGAAATTCCTGGGGGTAGTAGTCACCAAGGGAGGGATCAAAGCTAATCCGGAGAAAACCCAAGCGGTAGCCAAAATCCAGTCCTTGAAGGATATTCAACAACTGAACGGGAGGCTAATCGCCCTGAACCGTTTCCTCTCAAAGGTAGCTGATAGAACCCTTCCCTTCATGAAAGTACTGAAGGAATGTCTCTAGACAGACAAATTTAGATGGACCCCAGAGGCTGAAACCGCTTTCCGAGAAATGAAAGACTATATCTGTAAGCTCCCAACCTTAGCCACCCCAGTCCCCGGGGAGGACTTACTTCTGTATCTATCCGCCTCGAAAACGACCATAAGTGCGGTAATGATGGTGGAACGGGAGGGAAAGCAGATACCAATATACTTCATTAGCAGGACCCTCAAAGGCCCTGAGGAACACTATATGCCCCAGGAGAAGTTGGCTTTAGCCCTCATCTTTGCATCTCGGATGTCACACCCTCCAAAAACCCCACCCCGCCTTGGAGGCGTGACATGCCCAGGATCATAGCCACCAATCATATTGAACAAAGCATGAAATTAATTTATATATTTATAAAATCCAACACAATACAATTGGTGTCAAAACATAGTTTGAGTTTACAACGGAAGCACAAAACATAAGTTTAATATTAATTGAAATGTTTTCCCACAACGACCACGTCTTCTTGTGCAAGCTCCTTAAGCTAGGGATCTAACGACCTGCAAGGCATGTAACAACGAGTCAACAACAAAGTTGAGTGAATTCACGTTTCTGTTCTCTGGCTTACTAGCCCGTAGGATTAAGATTATCCCGAAGTTTTGTTTTGTTGTCCTAACCAGGACGAACGTACGTTATTCTGCACTCTGGAGAATTCGTATGTATCGCGGTCTCCCAGACATGTGTGCGAAGATTAGTGGAGTGGTATCCTACCTACTGAGGATGGTCGTGCCTTGTAGAAAGTCTGTGAACTCACCTTGATTTAACAAGCTTCCTGATTCTAACTCTTCTGAGAATTAGAGTCTACTTTGGTATGAGGTAGAGTTTAGCCTACTAATAAGCTTAATAACCTAATTTGCACACGAAACTAGGTAAGTAATTTAATACAGCTTTTACGATAACTCACGAGATCAAACCCTCACAACAAATGACAAAGTGCGATACTTAAACATCCAGCGGATTTACAACGAATGACAGAGTATAGTCCGATTTCGAACAGCACTCAAACATTCAAGTCGAAATCACGACGAATGACAAAGTATAAACCCAATTTGAGCAGCACTTAAACATCTATCGGATAGTTTTAATCGATCGGACATTGAATCGTAGCAGCGATTGAATTAATACCCTGTATCGTAGCATCAATTAGTGATCGTGTGTGTTAATTGTAGTAATCAGAAGATAACTCAACGTACAAGTTGAATTTCTCCGTCGTTTCAACACCAGAAATCAAGTGCCAATGTCTGCTATTTATACACCGATTTTTGAACAGCTTACGGACCGTAACAAATATTCCCTTACGGTCCGTAAGGGACACTTAATTCTTATAGGGTAGCTACGTGTGAGACTAGGCCTGCTGAGTCAACAAAATTGATAAATTCTATTCTGACAACGAATTTAAATGGATAATCATCAATAGAAAACACCCCCCCTGAGTTTTAGGGGCCCTAATCCTGATTCTGATTCTTCTGAAAATCTTAGGGTTTCTGCAGAATCACTTGGGTTTCTCAATTAGGGTTTCCTATTGGACTAATTATAATATTAAATAGGACTTTTTAGTGAGAGTTGCTACATTCTCCCCTCCTTATAGAAATCTCGTCCTCGAGATTTACTCAAATAAGTAAGGATACTAGTACTAATCTTTTATGCTCGAGAAACTTAACCTTTCTGTCTTCTATCTAAAGTCACAAATCTTTAAACTTTTCATTTATCTCTATGTCTTAAAGAAATACTACCAGAAATTTGTCAGATAGACATTTCTTAAGGTTGTATACATGAAATACTTAAGGATGACTTAACCTTAACCATAGTACTTAAAATCAATATTATAGAACACCGTAAAGTATTGAGTCTTGCACTTGGAATGAAGCATCGTTGTGGATCATTGAAAACTTTACCGGTTATAGTCTGGTTTTCATCAAAAACTTTTTCCCATTTTAAAACCAAGTTCACTATAACCAATGGCTCTGATACCACTCTGTCACACCCTCCAAAAACCCCACCCCGCCTTGGAGGCGTGACATGCCCAGGATCATAGCCACCAATCATATTGAACAAAGCATGAAATTAATTTATATATTTATAAAATCCAACACAATACAATTGGTGTCAAAACATAGTTTGAGTTTACAGCGGAAGCACAAAACATAAGTTTAATATTAATTGAAATGTTTTCCCACAACGACCACGTCTTCTTGTGCAAGCTCCTTAAGCTAGGGATCTAACGACCTGCAAGGCATGTAACAACGAGTCAACAACAAAGTTGAGTGAATTCACGTTTCTGTTCTCTGGCTTACTAGCCCGTAGGATTAAGATTATCCCGAAGTTTTGTTTTGTTGTCCTAACCAGGACGAACGTACATTATTCTGCACTCTGGAGAATTCGTAGGATTAATAATGGCATCCTACCTATGGAGGATGGCCGTACATACCCTACCCAAGGAGGATATATAGATTTCATTTTTAAATTCTTTAACCCATTCCCAAACCACCGGGAATCCCATGCCTTGTAGAAAGTGTGAACTCACCTTGATTTAACAAGCTTCCTGATTCTAACTCTTCTGAGAATTAGAGTCTACTTTGGTATGAGGTAGAGTTTAGCCTACTGATAAGCTTAATAACCTAATTTGCACACGAAACTAGGTAAGTAATTTAATACAACTTTTACGATAACTCACGAGATCAAACCCTCACAACAAATGACAAAGTGCGATACTTAAACATCCAGCGGATTTACAACGAATGACAGAGTATAGTCCAATTTCGAACAGCACTCAAACATTCAAGTCGAAATCACGACGAATGACAAAGTATAAACCCAATTTGAGCAGCACTTAAACATCTATCGGATAGTTTTAATCGATCGGACATTGAATCGTAGCAGCGATTGAATTAATACCCTGTATCGTAGCATCAATTAGTGATCGTGTGTGTTAATTGTAGTAATCAGAAGATAACTCAACGTACAAGTTGAATTTCTCCGTCGTTTCAACACCAGAAATCAAGTGCCAATGTCTGCTATTTATACACCGATTTTTGAACAGCTTACGGACCGTAACAAATATTCCCTTACGGTTCGTAAGGGACACTTAATTCTTATAGGGTAGCTACGTGTGAGACTAGGCCTGCTGAGTCAACAAAATTGATAAATTCTATTCTGACAACGAATTTAAATGGATAATCATCAATAGAAAATACCCCCACTGAGTTTTAGGGGCCCTAATCCTGATTCTGATTCTTCTAAAAATCTTAGGGTTTCTGCAGAATCACTTGGGTTTCTCAATTAGGGTTTCCTATTGGACTAATTATAATATTAAATAGGACTTTTTAGTGAGAGTTGCTACATCGGAGGCTTAGAAGATACTTTCAAGCTCACAAGGTCACCCTAATGATAGATCAGCCCCTCCAAAAAGTACTGAGGAGGCCAGAATTATCAGGTCGCCTGGCCAAATGGGCAGTTGAACTGGAGAAAACTCCTTGGAATTCAAAGCCAGAACTGCCATGAAAGGATAAATACTGGCTGACTTCTTGGCGGAGGTCCTGGAGGATGAAGAGAAGGAGCTCCTAAAACGGGAGGCTCTGGAAGAGGAAGAGAAAAAGAAAGAGGATGAGGCGATATGGAAACTACTTACGGATGGGGCCTCAAGCGAGGAAGGAAGCGGAGCGGGCATTACGTTGATCAGTCCCGAAGGAGTTGAACTAACCTATGCCGCCAACAACACAACAGAATACGAAGCCCTTCTGGCAGGGTTAAGATTAGCCAAAAAGATGAAAGCAAGGAATGTGGAAGCTAGTACTGACTCACAGCTAGTAGTCAAGCAGTACCACGGGGAATACGAGGCTAAGGATAGCATAATGACTCAATACGTGGCGAAAGTGAAAGTGACAGCCAAAGCTTTCAAGACCTTTAAACTAGAATACATACCCCATGGGAGGAATAGGAAATCGGATGCTCTTAGCAAGCTGGCTTCCGTAGCGTTTGACCACCTAGCCAGGGAAGTCAATGTGGAGGTCTTAACCTCCCCCTCCCTTGACGCAGAGGAGGTAACTGCGATTGAAAATGCACAGGAGACGTGGATGACACCAATTGTAAGATTCCTCAAAGATGGAACGCTACCTGAGGGAGACTGGGCAGCCCCGAAGTTAAGGGTCAAAGCTTTGCAATACGAATTAATTGATGGAGAACTTTACCAAAGGTCATACCTGGGCCCATCCCTGAAATGCGTGGATAGTGAAGAATCAGCATATGTGATTAGAGAAATACATGAAGGTATTTGTGGCATGCATTCTGGGCCAAGGACAGTAGTGGCAAAGGCGATGAATGCGGGATTTTATTGGCCTAGAATGTATGAGACAGCATCGGAAGGGATCAAGAGATGTGACAACTGCCAGGTCCACGCGCGCATGACACATCGCCATAAACACCCAATGATACCCGTGTCAACATCTTGGCCCTTCCAGAAATGGGCCATTGACATTATCGGGCCATTCCCGAAAGGCCCAGGAGGGGTCAAGTATGTGGTGGTCGCCATCGACTATGTTACCGAGTGGATGGAGGCAAAGCCCTTGGCAAAGATAACCGGAGAACAAATGAGACGGTTTATACTGGACAATATCATCTGCAGATACGGGGTCCCAAAGGAACTGGTGAGTGACAATGGTGTCCAATTTGCTGGAAAACCTTTCAGGCCATGGTGCGAGCAGATGCACATACACCAAGTATTCACCTCCGTCACTCACGCCCAGGGCAATGGGTTGGTAGAAAGAGCAAATCAAAGCGTTATTAAGTGAATGAAGGGGAGACTCGGGAGGAAGCAAAAGGGATGGTTGGAAGAGCTGCCATTTGTTCTATGGGCGTATAGGACTACCCCTAAGGGCTGCAACGGAGAAACCCCCTTCAGCTTAACTTATGGAACAGAGGCTATCATCCCAGCTGAGATAGGATCCCCAACCGCAAGGATGAAGCTCAGGGAAGCCGAGAATGAACAAGATCTCCGAATGAACTTAAACTTGCTTGAAGAAAGAAGGGAAATAGTAGCAGTCCGGGAGGCCAAGTATAAAAAGCAGCTTGAAAGCTACTATAACGCCAAAATGAAAAGGCTCAACCTCGTCCCCGGAGACTTGGTCCTGAGAGCGAATGAAGCTAGCCTGCAAGAGAGCACCGGGAAACTAGGGCCTAACTGGGAAGGGCCCTACCGGGTTACTTGGGCAAACGGCAAGGGAAGTTGCAAACTAGAAACACTTCAAGGCAAGGAGGTCCCAAGGACATGGAACCTTATGCAACTCAGAAAGTACCACATGTGAAAGACGAATATGCCATTAAGGGAAAACGGCCAGGGAGCCACTTTTGTAAAAGTTAACCGCTAGTCAGGGGATTACCTGTAAGGACCTTCAAAAATATCCCAAAACGACCCGTAAGTGAAAACCCGGACCCCTGAAACCCTAACGCGCATGAAAAACCAAGAAAACAAGGTTTTTGGGTTTCACTCGGGCCGCGTAAGAGTAAGCTTAGGCTTACGCGGGCCGCATCAACTCCATTTTGACCAGATAAGTGTTACAGGCCACGTAGCAGACCTAGGCGTGACACGGATGCCCTAGTCTACGACTAGGTGGCCCTCGCGGGCCGTGTAAGATCAAGAGGAGGTTTACGCGGGTCGCGTAAACCTCATTTTTCAGCTATAATTTGATCCGATCATGAGCAGTTCATCTGTGTCGAAAACTTCTCTAAAAAACGAAGTTCTACTGCTCAAAATCATAATTTCCTTTAGGGAGGCGCTGCTACGATACAGGGTATTAACTCGATCGCTGCTACGATTCAATGTCCGATCGATTGAAACTATCCGATGGATGTTTAAGTGCTGCCCACATTAGGGCTATACTTTGTCATTCTTCGTGAATTCGATGGATGTTTAATTATTGCACTTTGTCATTCGTTGTGAGGGTTTTAATCTCGTGAGTTATCGTAAATGCTGTATTAGTTACTGACCTAGTTCGTGTGCATTGTCATTTAATTTAGGTTACAAGGCTTATCAATAGGCTAAACTCTGCCCGTTTAAATCTGCAATGCGAGTCATTCTCTTTTTAACAAATTGTTTCCAAAACCCTATTTGTTTCAAAGTTATAATTACAGGGATTAAGTCTTTGTAATCTTCAGTTACTGCCGGTATGTGGGGTTTTGTATACATTACTTGATACCCGTCACCATTGGACAACGAGTTAGCCAATGGGTGATCTGACCATAGTCACAGATACAGTTGAGTGACAAATACCGATTTGGGGTAATTGGTTGATAGAAACAATGTAATCACCCTTAATACTGTATATTATAACAATGTGTCGTTTTATGTAAATGAGTGACTCGCCAGTATTTCCCCGCTGATAAAATATTTTTCAAACATGTTTCAGGTGACCTACTGTGAATCAAGGAAAAGTTCTACGGAGCACTAACAAGCTTGAAGTAGTGGCTCAATAAAATAAACATGTTTTGTAAAATCAGGGAATTTCCTAGTAGAATTCCTCTCTTGTAAATTACGGGGTTTATCCCAATTTATGAAATAAAATAATTGGGCAATTTTCAAGTTTTAAACGATCCTGCTAGACTTCCGCTGTCAACTCAAATAATAAATACCACGGGTTCCTGTCCAGCGGCTCCTGGACCGGGTAAAACCGGGACGGGAGCCGTGACAGGAAAATGTGGTATCAGAGCCACTGATTTAAGCCTATTAAGTATTTAGAAATACTTAAAATTTTTCTGATTGCTATTATGTGATTATGTGTTTGCTGTATTACTTGACTATGTATTAGTTTACAGTATGGGTAAGCAAAGAATTTCGGACATCTATTGTCAATTAGATAGTTCACCAAAAGATAAGGGAACCTCATTTCAATAAAATTCCTCAAGATACTCAGCAGATATTGAGGAAGGAATATTTATTCGTAAGGCACAGTTTGAGAAACCACTTACCACTAAGAAAAGAAGTTGGATTATTAGAAAAAGTCAAGAGAAAATAAAGAAGTCACAACCAAAAGGAGTGATGATTAATAAGGAAACTCAGGAAATAGGCACTAACCCGCCGTGGGAAGATGAATTAGATGAACAATGGGCAAATCTCTATATGTTAGCCACTACAGCAGTAAGTGAGTTAAACCGCCAAACCCGGACCAACCAATGAAATTAGATCTCAACCAGGAAAGCTTATAAATTATCTTATCTCTCAACACCCTGACCCAGTACTAGCACTCATGTCACCTATGAGCCAGAAACTTTAAAGGAACTTTGCCCATTAGATGAACAACTTAGTAAGAGGAAAGAGAATAAACTTTATATAAAAGCATGCTGAGCATAATATTCCTAGATAGACTAGATTAAATTATGAATGCACAACCCCTAGTATATTTTGAATTTCAATTGTAATTTGTAATATATATATATATATATATATATATAAGTCGCAATGTTTGCCATTTTTCTGTTTACCAGGAGAGCTGGAAGAATGGTGGACAACTGACTGGCAATTTCAGAATCTTTTGAATAACCCTAACACCTATTTCCCCCAGTTTGACCCTGAGCCTGCACCAAACCCACCTATGAGCACAAAAAACTTGGCTGAACTCCGCCACTATGGTGAGGAACTGGTGGACGCAGGGAATCGAATCCGGGAAGTGGGAGAACAGATCTCGTGGAAATACGACGAGAGGGAACGTCATTTTTTAAAAGCCAGCTGACGGTGGTGTGATTGTGTGGTTGTGTGTTTGTATAATAATAATAATAATAATAATAAAATAATAAAATAATAAAAATATAATCATGTAAAATAACTTAAAATAAAACTTCTGTAAGATAACTGTTGTGTACTGATGCATACTAAAATATATAAAATATGAAAGTCGCAAAGTCGACAATTTTGGCTATACGTGTTGACGTGATTATGTGCGATTACTTTATTACGTTTGGTTGATATTTATTTGTGCCAATAACTTATATATATTGTTAATTATCAAATGGAACATGCTATTAATGAACCAGTTAATAAAGTTAACCAATCTGAGCAAACAATGAGGATCACTTTCTTAATAGGCAAGATATAGAAAACATCGTTGCTCAGGGAATAGCCAATGCTATCCCGGCAATCGTCGCTGCTGTTAAAAGTCCTATTGAACCTTCCCAAGCCAACCCTAGTAAACGTACGCACGACGATAATTTCAGTAACAGTGTTAACGGAGGCGGCAATAATGACAACGTGATTCAAGCCCCGATACTTAAGAAAATGAAAGTTGCAACACCTGGTTGCACTTATAAAGAATTTCTTGCCTGTAAACCTGTTGAATTTGCAGGCAATGAAGGGGTAACTGCTGCACTGCACTGGTTGGAGAAAACCGAGGCAGTGATTAAAATAAGTAAATGTGCCGAGGAGGATAAGGTCATGTATGTCACGGCCCTTGGCCCCGGTTTGACCTGGTCCAGAGCTGCGAGGCAGGAAATCCGATGGTATCTAATTAAATGACAGCGGAAGTCTTTTTAAACAGGATCGATTAATATTAAAACTGCTCGTTTATATATAATATAGGGATAAATCCCATAATTTACAATAAAGTGATTTATCTGGGAAATCTTTATTTCTCAAAACATGTTTCTTTATTTATTTACATTGAGCCACTTTTCTAAACTTGTAGTGCTCCACGGCACTTTTCCTGTGCTCACAACAGATCACCTGAAACATGTTTGAAAAAGGTTTTGTCAGCAGGGAAATACTGAGTGAATCATCCAGTTTTACTAAAACGACACGTTTGTTATAATTCACAGTATTAAGAGATATTACAATGTTTCTGATATCAAACCAACTACCCACAGTATTTGTCACTCGACTCATTTCGGTGAGTGTGGTCATATCACCATTGGCTGCCCCAATGAATGACGAATATCACTAATTTTAGGTTCGCCCACCTAAAGTGATAAAACAGCAATACTGTGCACAATACCCCACATACCGGCTGTAATTTGGTGATTACATAAACTTAATCACTGTAATTATAACCTTGAAAATAAATATGCTTTTGAAAGTAATTTGATAAAAAGAGAATGACTCACATTGTAGATTTAACGAGCAGAGTATAAGCCTACTGATTAGCCTTGATTAACCTAATTTAAATAACAATGCACGCATAAACAGGTTAGTAACTAATACAGCAGTTACGACAATTCACGAGATTAAACCCTCACAACGATTTACAAGTGCAATACTTAACAATTCAGCGGATTCACAACGAATGACAGAGTATAGTCCGAGTTCGAACAGCACTCAAACATTCAAGTCGAAATCACGATGAATAACAAAGTATAAACTCAATTTGAGCGGCACTTAAACAATCGTTGGATAGTTATAATCGATCGGACGTTGAATCGTAATAGCGATCGAGTTATTACCCTGATTGCGGCAGCACTTCGTGATCAGTGTGTGTTTTGTGGACTGTTTCTGTGATAACTCATCCTACGTAAAGCGAATTTACGTCGTTTCAAAGACAGAATTCAAGTGCCAATGTCTGCTATTTATAGTCAAAATTTTGCATTGCTTACGGACCGTAAGCCTAACAATGTTACGGTCCGTAAGGGTGCTTACGGTCCGTAAGGGTGCTTACGGTCCGTAAGACTCACAATGTTATGGTCCGTAAGGGGTGAAAATAGGTTATAGGGTAGCCACGGTTGGTACTAGCTTTGCTGACTTGACAGATTCTTAATTTCAATTTTTGACAGCGAGTAATTTTAGATAATCATTAACTAGGGTATACCCCCCTTGAGTTTTAGGGGCCCTGATCCTGATTCTGATTGTTCTGAAAATTTTAGGGTTTGTTCAGAATCACTTGGGTTTCTCAATTAGGGTTTCCTATTGGCCAAATTAAAATAATAATTAGGACTTTTGATGAGTGTTGTTACATTCTCCCTACCTTAATAAAAATCTCGTCCTCGAGATTTACTAGAATAAATGAGGATACTTTCTCTTCATTTCTGATTCCAGCTCCCAAGTGTATTCAGCTCCTCTCTTTGAATTCCATTTAACTTTGGCTAAAACTAGTCGTTTATGTTTGAGAAACTTGATCTTTCGATCTTCAATTTGAAGAGGTTTCTCAACAAATTTCAGTTTTTCGTTTACCTCTATATCTTGAAGAGGTACTACCAGTGATTCATCTGATAAGCATTTCTTGAGATTGGATACATGAAATACATCATGTACTCCTGCTAATTCTTCTGGTAGTTGTAAACGATAAGCAACTGGTCCTATACGTTGGATCACAGGAAATGGTCCTACGTATCTTGGACTTAGCTTTCCTTTCTTACCGAATCGAACAACTCCTTTCCAAGGAGAAACTTTTAATAGTACTTTATCTCCGACCTGAAATTCTAACGGCTTGCGGCGATTATCTGCATAGCTCTTCTGACGATCTCGAGCTGTTTTCAGTCTTTCCTTGATCTGAGTTATCTTGTCAGTAGTTTCTTGCACAATTTCTGGACCTGATAATTGACTTTCCCCTATTTCTGCCCAACAAACTGGAGTTCTACACTTACGTCCATATAGTGCTTCAAATGGAGCAGTTTCAATGCTTGAATGATAACTATTGTTATAAGAGAATTCAATTAATGGTAAATGATTATCCCAGTTTCCACCAAAATCTATTACACATGCTCAAAGCATGTCTTCTAGAGTTTGTATCGTCCTTTCACTTTGTCCGTCTGTTTGAGGATGATATGCAGTACTCAGATTTAGTCGAGTTCCCATAGCTTGCTGGAAAGTTTTCCAAAAATGAGAAGTGAAACGACTATCCCTATCTGATACAATGGAGAGTGGAACTCCATGTAAAGATACTACTTCGTCTACGTACAACTTGGCTAGCCTTTCCATGCTAAAGGTTTCCTTCATTGGTAGAAAATGAGCTGATTTGGTTAATCGATCCACAATTACCCAAATCGCATCATTACCTTTTCTTGTTTTAGGCAACTTAGTAACAAAGTGCATTGTTATAAGTTCCCATTTCCATACAGGCATTTCCAATTGTTGTAGTAGTCCTGAAGGTTTCTGATGTTCAGCCTTTACTTGTGAACAAGTAAGACACTTAGAAACATATCTTGCTATATCTTTCTTCATGCCTATCCACCAAAAATTCTTTCTTAAATCTTGGTACATCTTATTGTTTCCAGGGTGCATAGTATACCTAGATTTATGGGCTTCTTCTAAAATCTTATTTCTAAATTTTCCTTGCTTAGGTACCCAAATTCGTTTCTTGTGGAATCTCCAAATTCCATCATTTCCTTGCTCTAGTTCCTTTATATAACCTTTCATTCTTTCAGCATCGTCCTTGATTGCTATTTCCTGAACTTCCTTTAATTGTTCCATTAAATCTACTTGTAGATTTAATCTAAGAGCACGGACTCGCTTTTGTTTTTCCTGATACTCACGACTTAAGGCATCTGCAACTACGTTTGCCTTTCCTTCGTGATATTGAATATGACAGTCGTAATCGCTTAGAACTTCCATCCATCTTCTTTGCCTCATATTCAACTCTTTCTGCCCAAATATATATCTTAAACTTTTATGATCTGTATAAACAGTAAACTTACTTCCATACAGATAATGTCTCCAAATTTTCAAGGCAAAAATTACGGCTCCTAATTCTAAGTCATGAGTCGTATAATTCTCCTCGTGCTTTTTCAACTGCCGGGAGGCATACGCAATTACCTTTTTGCGTTGCATCAATACACATCCGAATCCTAATTTTGAAGCATCACAATATACTTCAAAATCTTCTGTTCCTTCGGGTAATGCTAAAATTGGAGCATTCGTCAATCTATGCTTTAAAATCTTAAAAGCTTCTTCTTGCCTATGTCCCCATTCAAACTTAGCGGCTTTACAGGTTAACTTAGTCAAAGGTACAACTATCTTAGAGAAATCCTTAATAAATCGTCTGTAGTATTCAGCTAAGCCTAGAAAACTTCTAATTTCCATAGCTGTTTATGGGACCTTCTATTTAGTGATTGCTTCTATTTTAGCAGGATCTACGTGAATGCCTTCGTGATTCACCATATGTCCTAGGAATTGCACTTCCTTTAACCAAAATTCACACTTCGAGAATTTGGCATAAAGCTTTTCTTTTCTTAACAAAGTTAAGAGTGCATGCAAGTGTTCGCAATGTTCCTCCTGACTTTTGGAATAAATAAGTATATCGTCGATGAATACGATTACAAATTTATCCAAGTATGGCTTACAGATCCGATTCATCATGTCCATAAATGCTGCTGGGGCATTTGTTAGTCCAAAGGGCATGACTGTAAACTCATAATGGCCATACCTAGTTCTGAAAGCAGTTTTAGGTATGTCTTCTTCCTGTACCTTCAATTGATGATATCCGGAGCGTAAATCTATCTTAGAAAAATATCTAGCCCCCTGAAGTTGATCAAAAAGATCGTCAATCCTAGGTAATGGGTATCAATTCTTAATTGTAACTTTATTTAGTTCTCTATAATCGATACACATTCTCATCGATCCATCTTTCTTTTTCACAAACAACACTGGTGCTCCCCAAGGGGATGAACTAGGTTGTATGAAACCTTTACTTAGTAATTCATCTAACTGCTTTTTCAATTCTAGCATTTCGGTGGGTGCTAATCGATAAGGTGCCTTAGCTATTGGTGTAGTACCCGGAATTAGATGAATTCTAAACTCTACTTCTCTATCAGGTGGTAACCCAGGTAATTCTTCTGGAAAGATGTCTGGGTATTCTGAAACTACAGGAATTTCCTTAAGTTCTTTATCTTTAGTGCTAATGATTACTGAAATCATATACATTATTCCTTGCTTTCGTTCATAATTAGCAACTTTCATTACTGATATGAACTTCATAGGCTTACGTGGTTTATCACCTGTAATCCTAATTACTTCTCCGGTAGGTGCCTGAATTTCTATGGAATTCTTATCACAGAGAATTCGAGCATGGTTGGCTATTAACCAATCCATTCCTAACACAACATCGAATTCGGCTAATTTCATAGGTAACAGGTTTGCAGAAAACTTATGGCCTAACAGTTCTATCTTTCCTTCTTGAAAAATCTTATTTATGTTAACAGAATTTCCGTCTGCCGTTTCGACTGTAAAAATTTGCCTAAGGGTGGTTAAGGGTAAGTTAAGAGCTTGGCAAAATGAAGTATTGATAAAACTTTGGTTTGCACCAGAGTCAAATAACACTTTTGCATAAACGTCGTGGACCAAGAACGTACCAGCTATGACGTCAGGGATTAGTTCAGCTTCTTGAGTGATTAGCTGAAATGCTCGGGCATTCTTCTTTGTTGTTCCATCGGTTGGTTTGCCTTTATTGTCTGCGGTTTTAATCAATTTAGGACATTCTGTTTTGTAATGACCTGTTTCTCCACAGTTATAGCAGACTATGGTTTTCTTTTTGCAATTTTCTTCACGATGTCCTGCCATTTTGCAGAAGTTGCAGATTACATTGCATTTTCCAAAATGGTTCTTTTTGCAATTTCTGCAAAAAGGCGGTTGTGCAGATTGTCTCCTTCCTCTTTTCTTGAACCTATTATTATCATTACCCATACGAAATCCTTGGGTAATCTTTTGAGCCAATTCCTTCTTTCTATCTTCTTCTCTTGTGCGCACTAGTTCATCAGTTAGGGTATTAGCTAGTTCCACAGCATCGTCAATAGTGCGAGGTCTCGCAGCTTTAACGATGTTACGAATTTCACTAATTAATCCCCAAATGTAACGGGAAATGAGTACCGGTTCTGGCGAAGCCAGTGTTGGTACCACTCTAGCATATTCAAAGAATGTCGAAGTATAACCGCGACACTCTACGCCTACCATACGATGGTTTAGGAACTTATTTGCCATTTGTTCCTTTTCATATTCAGGACATAATTTTCTTTCTACAAGACTTTTAAATTCTTCCCAGTTCATGGCATAAGCCCTATTTCTTCCTTTAGCCTGTAGCACCGTGTTCCACCATTCGAGCGCCCCTTCTTTGAAAAGGTTTGACGCGTACATGACCTGATCTTCTTCGGAACACTTACTTATTGCAATTACTGCTTCGGTTTTCTCTAACCAACGCAGTACTGCAGTTGCTCCTTCGTTGCCTGCAAATTCAGCAGGTTTACAAGCAAGAAATTCTTTGAAAGTGCAACCAGGTGTTGCGGCTTTCATTTTCTTAGGAGGTGGAGCCTGTCGTGGATTATTATCGTCATGATTGCCGCCTCCATTTACACTATGACTAAAATTATCTTCCTGAGTACGTTTACTAGGAATGATTTGTTGTGGTTCAACAGGTTTCTGAGCAGCAGCCATGATTGCTGGCATAGCATTAGCTATCCCTTGAGTGATGATGTTTTCAATATCTTGTCTAGTCATATACTGGTTTTCCTGATTTTGTTCAGATTGATTCCCTTCATTAACTGGTTCATTACTAGCGTTTTCCATCTGATAATTATTATAAATATAACTATTAGTATCAAATAATTGTAAATAAAACAATTACACAGAAGCACATAAAATCTTACAACACAGATATATGTATCCAAAATTGTCGATGTTTCGACTTCTATTTTGCTTTATATATTATATAGGCATCCATACACACTGTTTATCTTACAATGTTTTATTTCCCATTTTACAGAGTTATATTTAACTATTATTATTATTATACAGACATTTTTTTCCAACCCCACTATTCTTTGGTCAACTGGCAGTTTAGTAGCGACGCTCCCTTTCGTCGTATTTCCAGGAAATTTGTTCCCCCATTTCCCGGATCCTATTCCCTGTACCTATCAACTCTTCACCGAACTGACGGAGTTCGGCTAAGTTTTCGTTGCTCATTGGAGGATTGGGGATAGGTTCTGGATCAAACTGTGGAAGGAAAGAATAAGGACTGTTGATGATATTTTCGAATTGCCAGTCATTTGTCCACCATTCTTCCATTTGGCCTAAAGGTCGAGTGTGGATTAGTGGGTCTGGAATAGCTGGTTCCAGCTTTACAGGAAGTTGGGTTTCTATGTAAGGATATAGATTATTATGGATAGGGCTAATGACATCACAATTTGCTAGTAGACGGTCTATTTCGTCTTGAAATGTGATTTCTTCAGATTGTCTAGAACTCTCTCCAATTTCTATTCCTTTTTGTTTAAAATCTTTCCGGATTTCTATCTCTGCTGGATTAGAACTTTCTCCGATTTCGATTCTTTTTCCTTTGTCTATAGGGTTTTCTATTTTGGGGAGTTTCCTAGTGGCTGGCTTTCTCCTGCGCACTTTCCTCCATCCTACATATCTTCTTTTCTTTTTAAGTTTTGCTTTTTCCAGCGGTGGAGCTTGGAATTCCAGAGGTTCCTCTATGTCAGCAATATAACCAGTAAAGTCGTGGGAGACTTCAATTGGTACAGGGTAGAGGTTGAGATTCTGAAATGCTTCCGATATCTCACTCATGCTGGATAGCATATATGCAAAATGCACAAAAATGCTAAGTTAAAACTTTGGAACAAAGTTTTACAAATAAACATTAAAGTTTTATTGCATACGGATTTGTACAAAAGACTACAGGAAAGAGAACACACTATACTTTATTTATTTACTGGAGATTAATTTTCTACTAGACCGGGCTGATTGATATTTTTAAAGGTTTGCATTCTCTGCTACGGTAGCTAGCATATAAAGGTCTGCCCATTTTTCATCTAATGTGTCTTCCCAAGGTGGCCTATTGCCTAATTCCTGGATTTCTGAATTAAACCTCACTTTCTTGACTTGGGGTTTCTTTATTTTCTCATGTCCCTTTCTAAGAATCAAATTTCTTTTATCTTGAGTAAGAGGATTTTCATAATTTGCTTTACGGACAAAAATCCCTTCTTCCAGATCTGCTGGGTGTTTGGAGGAAGAGGTTCCTCTTTCTGTGGTTGCAGTATCTAATTTGTGGTAGATAGCAGAAAGCTTGTTTTTACCCATACTGTAACTCAACAATTAATCAGTTAATAAAACATGTTTTCACAGAATAGCAATTAAATTTCCTAAGTATCTCTCAATTATTTTAATAGGCTAAAATCAATAGTAAGCTTAAATCAGTGGCTCTGATACCACCTTTTCCTGTCACGGCCCTTGGCCCCGGTTTGACCTGGTCCAGAGCTGCGAGGCAGGAAATCCGATGGTATCTAATTAAATGACAGCGGAAGTCTTTATAAACAGGATCAATTAATATTAAAACTGGTCGTTTATATATAATATAGGGATAAATCCCATAATTTACAATAAAGTGATTTATCTGGGAAATCTTTATTTCTCAAAACATGTTTCTTTATTTATTTACATTGAGCCACTTTTCTAAACTTGTAGTGCTCCACGGCACTTTTCCTGTGCTCACAACAGATCACCTGAAACATGTTTGAAAAAGGTTTTGTCAGCAGGGAAATACTGAGTGAATCATCCAGTTTTACTAAAACGACTCGTTTGTTATAATTCACAGTATTAAGAGATATTACAATGTTTCTGATATCAAACCAACTACCCACAGTATTTGTCACTCGACTCATTTCGGTGACTGTGGTCATATCACCATTGGCTGCCCCAATGAATGACGAATATCACTAATTTTAGGTTCGCCCACCTAAAGTGATAAAACAGCAATACTGTGCACAATACCCCACATACCGGCTGTAATTTGGTGATTACATAAACTTAATCACTGTAATTATAACCTTGAAAATAAATATGCTTTTGAAAGTAATTTGATAAAAAGAGAATGACTCACATTGTAGATTTAACGAGCAGAGTATAAGCCTACTGATTAGCCTTGATTAACCTAATTTAAATAACAATGCACGCATAAACAGGTTAGTAACTAATACAGCAGTTACGACAATTCACGAGATTAAACCCTCACAACGATTTACAAGTGCAATACTTAACAATTCAGCGGATTCACAACGAATGACAGAGTATAGTCCGAGTTCGAACAGCACTCAAACATTCAAGTCGAAATCACGATGAATAACAAAGTATAAACTCAATTTGAGCGGCACTTAAACAATCGTTGGATAGTTATAATCGATCGGACGTTGAATCGTAATAGCGATCGAGTTATTACCCTGATTGCGGCAGCACTTCGTGATCAGTGTGTGTTTTGTGGACTGTTTCTGTGATAACTCATCCTACGTAAAGCGAATTTACGTCGTTTCAAAGACAGAATTCAAGTGCCAATGTCTGCTATTTATAGTCAAAATTTTGCATTGCTTACGGACCGTAAGCCTAACAATGTTACGGTCCGTAAGAGTGCTTACGGTCCGTAAGACTCACAATGTTACGGTCCGTAAGGGGTGAAAATAGGTTATAGGGTAGCCACGGTTGGTACTAGCTTTGCTGACTTGACAGATTCTTAATTTCAATTTTTGACAGCGAGTAATTTTAGATAATCATTAACTAGGGTATACCCCCCTTGAGTTTTAGGGGCCCTGATCCTGATTCTGATTGTTCTGAAAATTTTAGGGTTTGTTCAGAATCACTTGGGTTTCTCAATTAGGGTTTCCTATTGGCCAAATTAAAATAATAATTAGGACTTTTGATGAGAGTTGTTACAATGTATGCTTCTCACCTTTTTAAGGAAGAGGCATTAGAATGGTGGAAAACGGTACTGCAAGCCAAAGGAAGTGACATGGCTTATGCCATGAGTTGGGAAGAATTTAAGCATCTAGTGGAAAGGAAATTCTGCCCCGAATATGAAAAGGAACAAATGGTCAATAAATTCCTGAGCCACCGAATGGTGGATGTTGATTGTCGAGGGTATACTTCGAAATTCTTCGAATATGCCAGAATTGTGCCCACTCTGGCCTCGCCAGAACCGGTACTTATCTCTCGCTATATTTGGGGTTTAATTAGCGAGATTCGTGATATCGTCAAAGCTGCGAGACCCCGTACCATTGACGATGCAGTGGAATTAGCCAATACTTTGACCGACGGGCTGGTGGGTACGCGGGAAGAAAACAGGAAAAAGGAGTTAGCCTAAAAGATTACACAAGGATTTCGTGTGGGTAATAATATTAACTTCAAGAGGAAGGGAACTGGGTCCTCTTCCACCCCGCCATTTTGCGGGAATTGCAAAAAGAAACATTTTGGAAAATGTAGAGAAAATTGTAATTTCTGCAAAATTCCGGGCCATCGGGAAGAGGAATGCAAAAAGAAATCAAAGATCTGCCACAACTGTGGAGAAACTGGGCATTTCAGACCAGAATGCCCTAAATTGGTCAAACCAGCGGATAATAAGGCCAAACCTGCTGAAGGAACTAATAAGAAGAACGCAAGAGCCTTCCAATTGACCACGCAGGAAGCGGAACTGATTCCCGACGTAATAGCTGGTACGTTTCTGATACACAACGTTTATGCGAAAGTATTATTCGACTCTGGTGCAAACCAAAGTTTTGTAAATACTTTGTTCTGTCAAGCTCTTAATCTACCTTTAACCAAACTTAGGCAGATTTATACAGTAGAAACAGCAGACGGAAATTCTGTTAACATAGATACGGTTTTGCAAAAAGGAAATATAGAACTTTCAGGTCATAAATTTTCTGCAACCTTGTTACCTATGAAATTAGCTGGATTCGATGTCGTATTTGGAATGGATTGGTTAGTAGCCAACCATGCTCGAATCCTTTGTGATAAAAATTCCATAGAAATTCTTACACCATCAGGCGAAATAATCATGGTTACAGGAGATAAGCCACGTAAATCAATGAAGTTCATTTCTGTAATGAAAGTTGCTAGTTATGAACGAAAGCAAGGAATAGTGTATATGATTTCGGTAATCATTAACACTAAGGGTAAGGAACTTAAGGAAATTCCTATAGTATCAGAATACTCGGTTGTGTTTCCAGAAGAACTACCAGGATTACCACCAGATTGGGAGGTAGAATTTAAAATTCATCTAATTCCTGGAACTACACCCGTAGCTAAATCACCCTACCGGTTAGCACCCACTGAAATGTTAGAACTGAAAAAGCAATTGGATGAATTACTCAGTAAAGGATTAATACAACCTAGTTCATCCCCTTGGGGAGCACCCGTGTTGTTCGTAAAGAAGAAAGATGGTTCGATGCGAATGTGTATCGATTATAGGGAATTGAATACGGTTACAATTAAGAATCGATACCCATTGCCTAGGATTAATGATCTTTTCGATCAACTTCAGGGGGCTAGATATTTTTCTAAGATAGATTTACGCTCCGGATATCATCAGTTGAAGGTACAAGAAGAAGACATACCTAAAACCGCTTTCAGAACTAGGTATGGCCACTACGAGTTTACAGTTATGCCTTTTGGATTAACAAATGCTCCGACAGCATTTATGGATATGATGAATAGGATCTGTAAACCGTATTTGGATAAATTCGTAATTGTCTTCATCGACGATATACTTATTTATTCCAAAAGTCAGGACGAGCATTATAAGCATTTACATGCACTCTTAACTCTGTTAAGAAAGGAAAAGCTTTACGCTAAATTCTCAAAGTGTGAATTTTGGCTACAGGAGGTGCAATTCTTAGGTCACAAGGTGAATCACGAAGGTATTCACGTAGATCCCTCCAAGATAGAAGCAATCACCCAATGGAAGGTCCCGCAATCAGCTATGGAAGTTAGAAGCTTTCTAGGGTTAGCTGGATACTATAGACGATTCATTAAAGATTTTTCTAAGATAGCTGTGCCATTAACTAAGCTAACCTGTAAATCAGTTAAGTTTGAATGGGGACCCAGGCAGGAATAGGCTTTTAGGATTTTAAAACAAAGGTTAACAAACACCCCAATTCTTGCCTTACCCGAAGGGACAGAAGATTTTGAAGTTTATTGTAACGCTTCTAAGCTAGGATTAGGATGTGTGCTAATGCAACGCAAAAAGGTAATTGCGTATGCCTCAAGGCAATTGAAAAAGCACGAGGAAAACTATACAACACATGACTTAGAATTAGGGTCGATAATTTTTTCCCTTAAGATTTGGAGACACTATCTGCATGGAAGTAAGTTTACCGTTTATACAGATCATAAAAGCTAAAGGTACATATTTGGGCAAAAAGAATTGAACATGAGGCAAAGAAGATGGATGGAAATTCTAAGTGACTACGACTGTGATATCCAATATCACGAAGGAAAAGCAAATGTAGTCGCAGATGCTCTAAGTCGTAAGTATCATGAAAAGCAAAAGCGAGTTCGTGCTCTTAGATTAAATCTACAGTTAGATTTAATGGAACAACTAAAGAAGGTTCAAGTAACAGCAATTGAGGATGATGCTGAAGGAATGAAAAGAAGAATAAAGGAATTAGAGCAAGGAGCTGATGGAATTTGGAGATTCCACAAAAGAAGGATTTGGGTACCTAAGCAAGGAAATTTAAGAAACAAGATTTTAGAGGAAGCCCATAAATCTAGATATACCATGCACCCTGGAAATAATAAGATGTACCAAGATTTAAGAAATAACTTCTGGTGGATAGGAATGAAAAAGGACATAGCTAGATATGTATCTAAGTGTCTAACTTGTTCACAAGTTAAGGCAGAACACCAGAAACTTTCAGGGTTACTCCAACAATTAGAAATGTCTGTTTGGAAATGGGAACTAATAACCATGGATTTTGTTATTAAGTTGCCCAAAACCAGAAAAAGGTAACGACGCAATTTGGGTAATTGTGGATCTATTAACCAAATCAGCTCATTTCCTGCCCATGAAGGAAACTTTCAGTATGGAAAGATTAACCACATTATACGTAAACGAGGTAGTATCCTTACATGGAATCCCACTCTCTATTGTATCGGATAGAGATAGTCGTTTCACTTCACATTTCTGGACAAGTTTTCAAGAAGCAATGGGGACCAGATTGAATTTAAGTACTGCATACCATCCCCAAATGGACGGACAAAGTGAAAGGACGATTCAAACCCTGGAAGACATGCTCAGGGCATGTGTAATAGATTTTGGTGGAAATTGGGATAATCACATTCCCTTAATTGAATTCTCCTATAACAATAGTTACCATTCAAGCATCGAAGCTGCCCCGTTCGAAGCACTGTATGGACGAAAGTGTAGAACTCCAGTTTGTTGGGCAGAAATAGGAGAAAGCCAATTATCAGGTCCCGAAATCGTACAAGAAACCATCGACAAGATAACTCAAATCAAAGAAAGACTAAAGACCGCTGGAGATCGTCAGAAGAGTTATGCAGACAATAGACGCAAGCCGCTAGAATTTCAAGTTGGAGACAAGGTACTCTTAAAAGTTTCTCCTTGGAAAGGGGTAGTTCGGTTCGGTAAGAAGGGATAGCTAAGTCCAAGGTACGTAGGACCATTCCCAGTGATCCAGCGAATAGGACCAGTTGCTTATCGCTTACAACTACCAGAAGAGCTGGCTGGAGTACATGACGTATTTCAAGTATCTAACCTCAAGAAATGTTTGTCCGACGAATCCCTGGTAGTACCTCTCCAAGACATAGAGGTAAATGAAAAGTTAAAATTTGTAGAGAGACCACTTCAGATAGAAGATAAAAAGGTCAAGTTTCTCAAGCACAAAAGACTAGTACTTGTCAAAGTCAAGTGGGATTCAAAGAGAGGACCTGAGTACACTTGGGAACTAGAATCAGAGATGAAGCGAAAATATCCCTACTTGTTCCGGTAAATCTTGAGGACGAGACTTTAATAAGGTGGGGAGGATGTAACAACTCTCGCCAAAATTATTATTTCTTATTTTATTATGTCCAATAGGAAACCCTAATTGAGACCCCTAAGTAATATTGCATGACCCCTAAAATTTTCAGAACAGTTGGAACTAGGATCACGGCCCCCTAAAACTCAGGGGGGGTATCCCCTAATTGATAATTATCTTCATAACTCGTTGTAGGAAACGAATTTCGTCGAACTGTTGACTCACCTAAGCTAAGTGGACACGAGGCTACCCTACCCTAAAAGGGCGCCGTCGCGCCACACGACAGCTTGTCGCGCCACGCGAAAGGGACTGTTTTTCAGTATAAATTTCAGGGGTTGGCACTTGCATGGCGCTGTTGTTACGACGATCAAATTCGTTTCGTACGTCAAGTTATTCACTGTTTAGTTCAAAAACACACACAAGCATGAATCTCTGCTTCGACAACAAGGTAATAACTCGATCACTGCTACGATACAATGTCCGATCGATTGAAACCGATCCGATGGATGTTTAAGTGCTGCCCGAATCCGGGCTATACTTTGTTATTCGTCGTGAGGGTTTTGATCTCGTGAGTTATCGTAAGAAGTTGTATTAAGTTACTGACCTAGTTTCGTGTGCATTGTTATTTAACTAGGTTACAAGGCTAAATCAGTAGGCAAGGTTCTGTCCAACTAAACTTGCAATGTGAGTCATTCTCTTTTTTTGTGCCTTGCAAAACCCTAAATGTTTTCCAGTTATGTTTTGCAGTGATTAAGTCTTTGCTAATCTTTAATTACTGGCAGTATGTGGGGGTTTTGTGCACATTACTACTAACGATTTATCACTTTAGGTGGGCGAGCCTAATTAGTGATATGTCCACAGTCATAGATTTGGTCGAGTGACAGCTGAACCAGATAATTATATGATAGGGGCAAATATAAAATCCCTTAATGCTGTAAATTTATAACAATGTGTCTTTTGTGCAAATTGAATGACTCGCCAGTATTTCCCCGCTGATAAAATCTTTTTAAACATGTTTCAGGTGACTTACTGTAAATCAAGGAAAAGTGCTAGGTCGCACTAAAAAGCTTGAAGAGGTGGCTCAATTAATTAAATAAACATGTTTTGTAAAACAAGGAATTTCCTAGTGAAATTCCCTTTATTGTAAATTATGGGATTTGTCCCAAATTGTGAAATAAAATAATTGGGCATTTTCAAGTTTAAACGATCCTGATAATACTTCCGCTGCTAAACTAAATACAAATACCACGGGTTTTCTGTCCCGCGGCTTCTGGACCGGGTCACACCGGGCCGGGGGCCGTGACACAGAGCCCCTGGCTCATTTCGAAGACAGTAATTCGTAGACAATTCAAACAATTTTTGATTTGCTACTCTCTGGTTCAGACAATTCACAGACAGTTTTATGTGTCCATTGCGTTTTAGAAATAAAAGAGTTTTATGTGTTTTCTGGCCATTGCGTTTTAGAAAAAACACATTTTTTAAGTGTTTTTAGTCATTGCGTTTTAGGTAAAACACATTTTTGAAGTGTTTTTAGTCATTGCGTTTTAGGTAAAACACATTTTTAGGTGCTTTCAATCCATTGCGTTTTAGAGAGAACACTTTCTTTTGTTTTTTTAGGCCATTGCGTTTTAGAAATGAGACATTTTTAAGCGTTCTCTGGCCATTGCGTTTTATAAATAAGACATTTCTTTGTGTTTTTGGTGCATTACGTTTTAGGTAAAACACATTTTTATGTGTTTTCAGTCTATTGCGTTTTAGAAAACAGACATTTTAAGTGTTTTTTGGCCATTGCGTTTTAGAAATAAGACATTTGTTTGTGTTTTTGGTGCATTGCGTTTTAGGTAAAACACAATTTTATGTGTTTTCAGTCCATTGCGTTTTAGAAAGTACACTTTCTATTGTGTTTTTAGGCTATTGCGTTTTAGAAATATGACATTTCTTTGTGTTTTCTGGCCATTGCGTTTTACAAATAAGACATTTCTTTGTGTTTTTTGTGCATTGCGTTTTACAAAAATGTCATTTTTTAGGTTTTTTTTCATTGCGTTTTACACAACTGGGTTTTCGATTTTTTTTTTGAAAATATAGCAATAGTATACTCGTTTTAAAGATAAAAAAACGCTCGTTTTTTTGGTATATTTTTTATAAAAAAAATGTCGTATGAAAGAGTTATTAACGTTTAAAAAATGGGGGGGGGGATTGGAGGAGAGAGAAACTATTGCCTTGTATTGACTAGAATGCCCTAAACAAACCCACGCGCCTTTTTTTTTTCCTTCATTTTTACTCATTTAATCTTAGCACTTGATTAAATAAATGGATGATCAAGATTACTTCCTAGGCTTCCTACCCAAATAAACTTCCTATTATATCCTAACCCTAACTAATAAATATTGATTTATTATATTTTGTAAGTAACTTTACAATTAACCAATTATGCATTAATCTACCCAGTAGCAACTAATCTATATTAATCAGACCAAGACTCTTTTGATTTATACCCAAGTAGGTTATATACCCATGAGCTTCACGGGTTATGGGTTGTGTTAAAAAAATTTATATTTACAAAAGAATTTTTTTATATTATTTCTTATAAGTGGATAACCATTCATGTTTGGCAAACATTACCAACAAAAAAAATGTACCATAGATTGAATGCATTTCATTGTTGGGATCCGAGTGAATGTGGATCGGTTTTTTTTGGTCGGATCATCCAACTTTCACTGATGGATATCTTCCTAGGTTAGTTATCCGTGTGATACACAGACTGAACTAATATATTATGTAAATAGATGCTTTAAAAATATTATTCTAATTTCCAAGAATATATAGTTAAAGTGATAATAAAAACCTTTAATAAACAATTTAGAAAGCTGTATGCTTTAAAAATACAACTTAGGAGACTTTCGACCAGGACCAGATCGACCCATTTGACCCGTTTGCCTTTTAGTCATGGCAATCTAATGGTAATCAATTAAGTGGGCACACGCCGTAAATTACTTTATTCGCCTATGTTTTGATTTTTGATGCTATAAAGCTCAGTCTCATTCTCATTGATGAAACCATATCATACCCTTTTTACAACATATAGCAGATCCAACATGTGAAAGCATACATCATTGAAATATGTTTACAAAATTTGAAATTAAAATATATGGAGAATTAGTTAATATCATTTACATGTGTGCAAAATGTTAAAATGGCAGCTATCTGCACGTTTCTTCTATGCGCAATCATCGTATGAATCACATAGAACATCAACTTACTTCATAGATTTAGGCTGAACATTTGATGTTGAAAGCTTGTCAATGTCATTTGATATTCAAAGCTTCCTTCCATATATTAGAAGAAAACAACCTGCAACATGACTAAATTTCATTAGAACTCTCAAAACTTGAGAATCGAGCGACGTTTTGAAATCAATAGTACAACATCTAAGGGAATACAGTACAATATTAGCTAGGAGTACAAGATTGTTAAACATTTAACACAAATGAAACTGTTAAGTATGGCATGTAGCATTTCGGGGGCTAATGGTCTAAACTCCTTATTCAATGGTTCATCAAAGCAGTTTCTTAAGGCTAATGTAAATCTAAACAAAAGAATGCATCAAAGATAATAGATCTAAATCAAAACAGTTTGAACATGGTGGCGGAAGTGAAGTCAGAGACCTAATTGCAGGTGGACAACCATTCAAGTATCTTGAACATTGCGTTATGTAGCAACACCACAAGATCTCCATGTATTTTAGAGATCTCATAATTTTGGCTTCTCTTTGGTTGTTCACTTCTTGCAACTAACAATACGTATCCTACTTAAAACTTTTTCATTGCTATTATTTTGAAATTTTGAAATTTCATAAAAATATTGAATTAAATATAAATAATATTGCCAGATTTTAATTAAAAACCAAGTTTCTAAAATGTAACACAAAAAAGATGTTATCAATTATTGTTTTAATAATAATCTATTTTTTTTTTTTAAGGGGTTTTATGGTTAAAAATGCCCTTTGGGCAAATTTGAAACAACTAAAGTTCTCAGCCCGTTACATTTTAGCTACTTTCGATTTAACCCACATGCAAAGACACATGAATTATTATCCTATTGTTAATGTTAATTTGGTACATTTCCTAATTGCTTGTTTTGTTATTTGGCCCATCTAAAATAAAATACAACCAAACTAACACATTAAAAAAAATGATATGAGCCACTGAAACAAACATCTTATATAAATAAAACTTTAAAAGACTAATAAATAAAACTAAAGTATAAAACTATGATGTTACTGTTCCTCAAGTAATGAAGTTGCAGCCCCTTGTTCCAGTTTCACACTTATAATTTAATATTAAAAGGGCCATTCATAACCAGTGCAAATGGATGGGTAAAAAAGAAAATAGTAATTTTAGTGCGAGAGCAGACAAGAAAAACCTGGGTAAGTTGTAGATGAGAACTCTTGGGACTTACCAATGGAGATTCCATAAACTCTACATTAGGCCTCTTTATCTTGTTCTAACTTGTAGCCCAAAGGCCCCCCAAAAATGTGTCAAACAATCAAACTGCCAAAGTGCCAAGTCCTAAAACCTACTATCCACTCAACCACCATCAAGTGTCACCAATCTTTGACATCCTAAGAGTGCCTAGGTGAAGTTAAATCACTGCAAAAATTATTGATAAAGATACAAAAAGTTCATATTTATGAATCAAACTGTTTATGTCTGACTTCTTTTTGTAGTTGTTCACAAGTCAAACCACCGCTGCCTCGAACTCTAAACTGAGAATCAAATGAGCATCAAAATATTAAAAAATTCCAGAAAAGTAAAACTCATTCAAATGAGCAATATATAATATTAAAAATTCCAACAAAAACAACCTCAAATCACCAAATACACACAACCAGTCACGTGTATAGGCAGTCCTGCAATAGATGTACCTTCCTTTCAAATACATACAACCAGTCAAAAGAAATCAAGAATCGATTCAAACGATTGCAACAAACCACACAAACAATCAAAGTAACAACATCAAAGAATTCCATACCTCAATCGCAAAACCTCACTTAACCGGCAGCGAAAACTAATCCAAAACGCAGAACCTTCCATATGCGAACTGAACTTGAAAATTCGGTAACTCATTTAACCCGTTAGATATAAATGATAACCCAAATCAACTCATTTCTAAGTAAGCCGCAAGATCATACAAGTCCGCCATAATCAAACTTTTTCCATATAAAGATTCGATCTTTCGGTATCTTTTACAAATCTAATGAGTATACATTTCAAATTTCTAAAGGATTTATCATACTTTTTAAAAATTTGTTCATTTGATGTAACCCTTTGACTTAAAAAGTCAAAATCATATACATACCAAATTACAAATCTTTATAAAGATTATATGTTTCAGAATTCTAATGGGTTTATCATATTATTCAAGAATTTGTTGATTTTGATGTGAAGATGAAACCTTTTGACTTAAATAGTTGAAACTGCATACAAACCAATTAACAAATCTTTATAAAGATTCGATCTTTTACAAATCTAGTGACTATATGTTTCAGATTCATAATACGTGGATCCCTTTGACTTAAAAAGTCAAATCTTGTTAAAATTCAATCACAGACCTGATCCATCGACACCCTGATCTCTACACCAATCAGACACATGTATACATATAAACTATAATTCAACAAAAAAAAAAACCTTACATTTTTGTGCATTAAAGAACCTGAGAGCTTTCCCAAGGGCAATAGTGTAATTATCAGGAGGAGGTGGATGTTTATGATGCCTAGGAACAGTCTTAACAATCAATGTAACAAACCCAGCAATAAACCCAGCCGCTAAAATCAATCCGACCGTCCAAACAAAGATCTTACGGCTGACAATAATACAACCCAGATCTACATACTTCTTCTTTTGTTCACCGGGACCCAAGAGCCAGCTTTGTTGTGTCTCATCCAACGGCCGTGAGAACGCTGCCTTATCGAAATCGTTCAGATTCCGGCTCCGGTCATCGTCGGTGGCAGAATCCGCGTTGTTGATCTCCAACGGCCCGCCCCACAGATCTCTTCCGTACATGTTGCTTTAATATCAAAACCTAGATGAGATTATGATGTGAATGGGTGTGAAGAGAGTGGGGATTATGTGAGTTGATCTGGGTGTGAAGAGAGTGGGGTTTTAAATTTTGAATTTTGAATTCTGGGATGAGGTGAAGGAGTTTGACCGACTATTGATTCAGAGATTTGTCTCTTTGTTGTTACAACAGGACACTAAATGGGGGGCTTGTGAGATTAAATGGGTTTTATAAAAAAAATAAAAAATCTTAGAAAATTACATATAGGATGAAATTAAATGGGGGGCTTGTGAGATTGACACATAGGACATGAATGCTAGAATTTTGACACATCAGCTTTCCCAACTTTGCTTTATTATATACTAGGTTATATACCCGTGAGCTTCACGGGTTATGGATTGTTTTAAAAGATGAGGGCACTATACAGCAGTGAATGGATGGGTTAAACCGAGACTCTGATGTATATAGTTTAATGATTTTACAGGCTGGCGGGTATTTAGTCTTAGAAATATTTCATCTAATTCCAATACAAAATAATAAAAACACTAACAAATTTGTATAAACTCCACCAAAATCTTGATATTTAGACCTTATCATGGTCTACCTCTAAAGCTTTGCTAGTTATTGCCTTCAACTCCTGCAATTTCACATATTACAGTAGAACAACATAATGAGAAATCGAGAACAAATATACATATATAAACCAAAAATTATCTTTATTACTCTTGACAATTGATGATCGTGATTTACCTCATATGAGTTCGATATACATCACATCTATTCTTGATGGCAATGAAACTTACGAGCTTTGGTCTCCCTGTTGTTGAGATCGGGGAAAAGGACGCGATAGAGAGTAATTTATTGCATGTCAGTTAAATAGAGTTTCATAACCTGTTCAAGCCGAAAAAAAGCATATTCAAATACTATCCCATACAAAATGTTTTGCAAACAATTATTCAAATAACCAGTTTAAGACATGTAATAGTCTATATTCTTAATACAATGATCTTCAGCATGCTTTTTTGATATGCCATATTTAAAGAAAAGACCAAAATCCATCTTTACCTATTATCAGATTCATCATCCAAAAGACCAAAACAATAAAAGAAACCATAAATCCTAACCATAACCAAAAATCAATTTCATAGAGAGAAATTCTATTAGAACCCGCATAACACAAACATATAATATCTACTGACACTGAGATGAACTTTGTAATGAAAGAACTTTTTAATATAAACGTATAAAAATGATACTGAAAAAAAATATAGATAAATGAGTAGCCCAAGCCCACTATCAAAAGGCCGCCCGAAGGCCCACTACGACAAAACCCGTTTGGATTAGATTCGAACTTGAGACATCTTGTTATCACCAAGAATATAATGAACATATCTAAAATGTTTATGCGAAAGTCTTATCCAATACAAAAGGTTCATAAAGTAAAAAAAAATCACGTCCTATATGGATATAATTAGAACAAAAACATAAAAATGAAATGAAGTTTCTCTTGTGCGAAATAAGAATGGAGAACCTATTAATCTAATACTTCTGTTTTTTGAAGCTTCGTACCCGATAACTTTGCATTCCTCGTAGACCAATTGGAAAAACAATCATCACCTAACGAATTCATTGCTGCAATGCATCCATTCAGCTTCTTCTGCTTGCAATGATGTTTGTTGCAGATGATCGAGCTTGATTATTGTTGTTCCGTCAGCGGTTTCAAGTGACTCCCAAGAAGCTGCCAGTTAACAATTGTGTTTTTAGTGGAAAATTAAAAGAATGTCACTGATAAGTCCATAAAAAAGTTCACAAGTATAAGTGTGTAGAAAATAGTAAACATGGTTATTAATCTCCAAAGGAAGATTGAATAGTTTACAATAATCCTATTGTTTATAACATTCCTAAACATGATGTTTTAAATTATTTATTCAGTAATGAAGCCCTCTTTTTCTAGGAAGATCAAAGAGTGTGCTATAAACCGTTCAATAGTCAAAAGATTCTTCCAATATGGGTAGCGTCTTAACCCGGTTTACTTGAATTTTGAGCAACTTACCACAGGTTTGACATTCATAGTCAAAAGATTCCAATATAGGTAGCTTCTTAACCTGGTTTACTTGAATTTTGAACAATTTATGTAGCATGTTCAACATTAAAGAATAGATTAGTAGGGACTGTGCAAGACCAAGTCGTTTACCAAACAGAAAACAATCCCAAACCCAACATTCCATTCTAAAAAAACACATCAGAATTGTTTGGTTTTACTGTGGTTGCTTACCTCTATCCAGATGAGATCGATTAAGCCCTTTCTTTAACGAAACAGGTAAACCACAATATTTTATATTTTTCCCAGGCTATTATTTTCTTATTATAAAAAATTGTAGAAACATACACCTGCACCTAGTTGTACAGTTGCAATACCCTTAGCATACACTTGTAGGACCTTTGAAAAAGAGGTGCATCAGTAAGCAACAGTCCACTCAAAACTCAAACCTAAAGCAGATTAGAAGTATAATCTTACGATGCATTAAGCCAGACTTCATTACCAAAAAACGTAGATGAAGCAAAAAGATTAGCCACCGAAAGAAAGAAGCTAATAGAGTTCCTGCAAAATTGCAATTACCGTAGCCATTATCAATAATATTGGAAGAAAACCCAAGAAAAAATCATCAATTACAATAAGAAAGAAGTCGTAAAAATATGCGTATACAAAAAGCCATAATATTATGCATATTTGTGCACTGTTAAAGGAGGAAGAATTCATATCAGATGATTAACAACTGTGGATAACCATAATAGTTTCCCCTGTTCACTTTGATTTAATATCTTATAAAATCCCATCGTAATTAATAAACCCCAAAATGAAAACCTTAGATGCCATACCGTGTTCATGAATTTGGGAGATTAAGGATACCTGATCGAAAATGATTAGAAGGATGTGAACATGGAAATTAAACTTTGAAAGATGTCCATCCTGTTTGACGCATCTAAACCATAAACCCCGATGCCCGCTTCTCTCTTTGTCTTGCATCGCCTTCTCTTTCTCTCTCTAACGTCACTGTGAAGTATGAGGCGACCATATTTTAGCCTAAAAAGGTATGGTGGTGCGGGGATATGTTGAGGACGCGTGGTAATTGTGAATGGCTTCACTGCCCAAATACCAAATAGCAATGAATAGCAACAGCCCACGCTAAATTCAACTGTTCATTCAGTTGATCTATTCATAGATATTAATAATTAATATTAATTTTGCAGATAAAAATATATTAAAGCAAGTGCAATACCAAAAAATGATGAAACAATTTAAGCCAGAAACAATATGATCACTTACTTGGTAATGTGACCTATCAATTGGGACTCAGATGCCCGAACATGTTGACCGCCAAAAACCGCTTGTTGTTTTTCACGATGGGTTGCCCATATGCGACCAGATAAAGTCTCGAGATGATCATGAATCCTCCTACAATGTTGTTTAAAAGACAAATAATCAACATAAGAATTAATTAGAAACCGGTTTTGCCAAAACACAACATAAAATCTATATGTAGTTTACAGAGAATGTTTTGACTTCAATTTGTGCCAATGGACAATAAAGTTACCTTGATTTTAGATTCTACCAAATGATCCTTACCATTGGAATTGTGATGTTTGATTTCTTAAATAATTTAAGATAATTGTTTGGTGGTTAGATATCTGAAAAAACCTTGCATACAGAAAAAGAAATCGACTCGCTAGATTAAGATCAACATTTATATTTGGTCTTTTTCTAAATGAAATTGTTATAATATTTTTATAAATGTTGGCAATTTGTTTTAACTGATGAGGAAACAATTACGTGCAAACTAACATAATTCAGGTAAAGGAGTGGCCATTTCAACCACAATGAATGAGTCCATGTAGTGTATCTCTAACAAATTAAACAAATAAAATAGAAAACCTATCAATCTATCATAAACGGGTCAAAAATCACCTAAAGTGAGGCATAAAAGCTATTAAGTCATTGTATTGAAAACAACTTAATGCCTAACTGTTAAGTTACAGAAAGTTAACCTTTTAATAAAGCATGCCCCAAGGACTGCTATCCCCTCCAGGAGATAGACGTCCAAGTGGACTCCTTGTCTCAATACCCCCTAAAATGCTTCTTGGATGCTTACAAGGGGTATCGCCAAATACAAATGTCAATGGAAGACGAGGAGAAGACCGCTTTCATTACAGACGAGGGAACCTTTTGTTACACCAAAATGCCCTTCGGGCTAAAAAATGTTGGGGCCACTTACCAAAGGTTCATGAATACCCTCTTCAGAGAGTAGCGGGGACGGAACTTGGAAGTGTATGTTGATGACATTGTTATAAAAAGCTTAACTGAAATGGCTATGATAGACGATATAGCCGAAACCATCCGAGCTATGCAAGATGTGAATATGAAGCTGAACCCTGGGAAGTGTTGCTTCGGGGTAAAAGAAGGGAAATTCCTGGGGGTAGTAGTCACCAAGGGAGGGATCAAAGCTAATCCGGAGAAAACCCAAGCGGTAGCCAAAATCCAGTCCTTGAAGGATATTCAACAACTGAACGGGAGGCTAATCGCCCTGAACCGTTTCCTCTCAAAGGTAGCTGATAGAACCCTTCCCTTCATGAAAGTACTGAAGGAATGTCTCCAGACAGACAAATTTAGATGGACCCCAGAGGCTGAAACCGCTTTCCGAGAAATGAAAGACTATATCTGTAAGCTCCCAACCTTAGCCACCCCAGTCCCCGGGGAGGACTTACTTCTGTATCTATCCGCCTCGAAAACGACCATAAGTGCGGTAATGATGGTGGAACGGGAGGGAAAGCAGATACCAATATACTTCATTAGCAGGACCCTCAAAGGCCCTGAGGAACACTATATGCCCCAGGAGAAGTTGGCTTTAGCCCTCATCTTTGCATCTCGGATGTCACACCCTCCAAAAACCCCACCCCGCCTTGGAGGCGTGACATGCCCAGGATCATAGCCACCAATCATATTGAACAAAGCATGAAATTAATTTATATATTTATAAAATCCAACACAATACAATTGGTGTCAAAACATAGTTTGAGTTTACAACGGAAGCACAAAACATAAGTTTAATATTAATTGAAATGTTTTCCCACAACGACCACGTCTTCTTGTGCAAGCTCCTTAAGCTAGGGATCTAACGACCTGCAAGGCATGTAACAACGAGTCAACAACAAAGTTGAGTGAATTCACGTTTCTGTTCTCTGGCTTACTAGCCCGTAGGATTAAGATTATCCCGAAGTTTTGTTTTGTTGTCCTAACCAGGACGAACGTACGTTATTCTGCACTCTGGAGAATTCGTATGTATCGCGGTCTCCCAGACATGTGTGCGAAGATTAGTGGAGTGGTATCCTACCTACTGAGGATGGCCGTGCCTTGTAGAAAGTCTGTGAACTCACCTTGATTTAACAAGCTTCCTGATTCTAACTCTTCTGAGAATTAGAGTCTACTTTGGTATGAGGTAGAGTTTAGCCTACTAATAAGCTTAATAACCTAATTTGCACACGAAACTAGGTAAGTAATTTAATACAGCTTTTACGATAACTCACGAGATCAAACCCTCACAACAAATGACAAAGTGCGATACTTAAACATCCAGCGGATTTACAACGAATGACAGAGTATAGTCCGATTTCGAACAGCACTCAAACATTCAAGTCGAAATCACGACGAATGACAAAGTATAAACCCAATTTGAGCAGCACTTAAACATCTATCGGATAGTTTTAATCGATCGGACATTGAATCGTAGCAGCGATTGAATTAATACCCTGTATCGTAGCATCAATTAGTGATCGTGTGTGTTAATTGTAGTAATCAGAAGATAACTCAACGTACAAGTTGAATTTCTCCGTCGTTTCAACACCAGAAATCAAGTGCCAATGTCTGCTATTTATACACCGATTTTTGAACAGCTTACGGACCGTAACAAATATTCCCTTACGGTCCGTAAGGGACACTTAATTCTTATAGGGTAGCTACGTGTGAGACTAGGCCTGCTGAGTCAACAAAATTGATAAATTCTATTCTGACAACGAATTTAAATGGATAATCATCAATAGAAAACACCCCCCCCTGAGTTTTAGGGGCCCTAATCCTGATTCTGATTCTTCTGAAAATCTTAGGGTTTCTGCAGAATCACTTGGGTTTCTCAATTAGGGTTTCCTATTGGACTAATTATAATATTAAATAGGACTTTTTAGTGAGAGTTGCTACATTCTCCCCTCCTTATAGAAATCTCGTCCTCGAGATTTACTCAAATAAGTAAGGATACTAGTACTAATCTTTTATGCTCGAGAAACTTAACCTTTCTGTCTTCTATCTAAAGTCACAAATCTTTAAACTTTTCATTTATCTCTATGTCTTAAAGAAATACTACCAGAAATTTGTCAGATAGACATTTCTTAAGGTTGTATACATGAAATACTTAAGGATGACTTAACCTTAACCATAGTACTTAAAATCAATATTATAGAACACCGTAAAGTATTGAGTCTTGCACTTGGAATGAAGCATCGTTGTGGATCATTGAAAACTTTACCGGTTATAGTCTGGTTTTCATCAAAAACTTTTTCCCATTTTAAAACCAAGTTCACTATAACCAATGGCTCTGATACCACTCTGTCACACCCTCCAAAAACCCCACCCCGCCTTGGAGGCGTGACATGCCCAGGATCATAGCCACCAATCATATTGAACAAAGCATGAAATTAATTTATATATTTATAAAATCCAACACAATACAATTGGTGTCAAAACATAGTTTGAGTTTACAGCGGAAGCACAAAACATAAGTTTAATATTAATTGAAATGTTTTCCCACAACGACCACGTCTTCTTGTGCAAGCTCCTTAAGCTAGGGATCTAACGACCTGCAAGGCATGTAACAACGAGTCAACAACAAAGTTGAGTGAATTCACGTTTCTGTTCTCTGGCTTACTAGCCCGTAGGATTAAGATTATCCCGAAGTTTTGTTTTGTTGTCCTAACCAGGACGAACGTACATTATTCTGCACTCTGGAGAATTCGTAGGATTAATAATGGCATCCTACCTATGGAGGATGGCCGTACATACCCTACCCAAGGAGGATATATAGATTTCATTTTTAAATTCTTTAACCCATTCCCAAACCACCGGGAATCCCATGCCTTGTAGAAAGTGTGAACTCACCTTGATTTAACAAGCTTCCTGATTCTAACTCTTCTGAGAATTAGAGTCTACTTTGGTATGAGGTAGAGTTTAGCCTACTGATAAGCTTAATAACCTAATTTGCACACGAAACTAGGTAAGTAATTTAATACAACTTTTACGATAACTCACGAGATCAAACCCTCACAACAAATGACAAAGTGCGATACTTAAACATCCAGCGGATTTACAACGAATGACAGAGTATAGTCCAATTTCGAACAGCACTCAAACATTCAAGTCGAAATCACGACGAATGACAAAGTATAAACCCAATTTGAGCAGCACTTAAACATCTATCGGATAGTTTTAATCGATCGGACATTGAATCGTAGCAGCGATTGAATTAATACCCTGTATCGTAGCATCAATTAGTGATCGTGTGTGTTAATTGTAGTAATCAGAAGATAACTCAACGTACAAGTTGAATTTCTCCGTCGTTTCAACACCAGAAATCAAGTGCCAATGTCTGCTATTTATACACCGATTTTTGAACAGCTTACGGACCGTAACAAATATTCCCTTACGGTTCGTAAGGGACACTTAATTCTTATAGGGTAGCTACGTGTGAGACTAGGCCTGCTGAGTCAACAAAATTGATAAATTCTATTCTGACAACGAATTTAAATGGATAATCATCAATAGAAAATACCCCCACTGAGTTTTAGGGGCCCTAATCCTGATTCTGATTCTTCTAAAAATCTTAGGGTTTCTGCAGAATCACTTGGGTTTCTCAATTAGGGTTTCCTATTGGACTAATTATAATATTAAATAGGACTTTTTAGTGAGAGTTGCTACATCGGAGGCTTAGAAGATACTTTCAAGCTCACAAGGTCACCCTAATGATAGATCAGCCCCTCCAAAAAGTACTGAGGAGGCCAGAATTATCAGGTCGCCTGGCCAAATGGGCAGTTGAACTGGGAGAAAACTCCTTGGAATTCAAAGCCAGAACTGCCATGAAAGGATAAATACTGGCTGACTTCTTGGCGGAGGTCCTGGAGGATGAAGAGAAGGAGCTCCTAAAACGGGAGGCTCTGGAAGAGGAAGAGAAAAAGAAAGAGGATGAGGCGATATGGAAACTACTTACGGATGGGGCCTCAAGCGAGGAAGGAAGCGGAGCGGGCATTACGTTGATCAGTCCCGAAGGAGTTGAACTAACCTATGCCGCCAACAACACAACAGAATACGAAGCCCTTCTGGCAGGGTTAAGATTAGCCAAAAAGATGAAAGCAAGGAATGTGGAAGCTAGTACTGACTCACAGCTAGTAGTCAAGCAGTACCACGGGGAATACGAGGCTAAGGATAGCATAATGACTCAATACGTGGCGAAAGTGAAAGTGACAGCCAAAGCTTTCAAGACCTTTAAACTAGAATACATACCCCATGGGAGGAATAGGAAATCGGATGCTCTTAGCAAGCTGGCTTCCGTAGCGTTTGACCACCTAGCCAGGGAAGTCAATGTGGAGGTCTTAACCTCCCCCTCCCTTGACGCAGAGGAGGTAACTGCGATTGAAAATGCACAGGAGACGTGGATGACACCAATTGTAAGATTCCTCAAAGATGGAACGCTACCTGAGGGAGACTGGGCAGCCCCGAAGTTAAGGGTCAAAGCTTTGCAATACGAATTAATTGATGGAGAACTTTACCAAAGGTCATACCTGGGCCCATCCCTGAAATGCGTGGATAGTGAAGAATCAGCATATGTGATTAGAGAAATACATGAAGGTATTTGTGGCATGCATTCTGGGCCAAGGACAGTAGTGGCAAAGGCGATGAATGCGGGATTTTATTGGCCTAGAATGTATGAGACAGCATCGGAAGGGATCAAGAGATGTGACAACTGCCAGGTCCACGCGCGCATGACACATCGCCATAAACACCCAATGATACCCATGTCAACATCTTGGCCCTTCCAGAAATGGGCCATTGACATTATCGGGCCATTCCCGAAAGGCCCAGGAGGGGTCAAGTATGTGGTGGTCGCCATCGACTATGTTACCGAGTGGATGGAGGCAAAGCCCTTGGCAAAGATAACCGGAGAACAAATGAGACGGTTTATACTGGACAATATCATCTGTAGATACGGGGTCCCAAAGGAACTGGTGAGTGACAATGGTGTCCAATTTGCTGGAAAACCTTTCAGGCCATGGTGCGAGCAGATGCACATACACCAAGTATTCACCTCCGTCACTCACGCCCAGGGCAATGGGTTGGTAGAAAGAGCAAATCAAAGCGTTATTAAGTGAATGAAGGGGAGACTCGGGAGGAAGCAAAAGGGATGGTTGGAAGAGCTGCCATTTGTTCTATGGGCGTATAGGACTACCCCTAAGGGCTGCAACGGAGAAACCCCCTTCAGCTTAACTTATGGAACAGAGGCTATCATCCCAGCTGAGATAGGATCCCCAACCGCAAGGATGAAGCTCAGGGAAGCCGAGAATGAACAAGATCTCCGAATGAACTTAAACTTGCTTGAAGAAAGAAGGGAAATAGTAGCAGTCCGGGAGGCCAAGTATAAAAAGCAGCTTGAAAGCTACTATAACGCCAAAATGAAAAGGCTCAACCTCGTCCCCGGAGACTTGGTCCTGAGAGCGAATGAAGCTAGCCTGCAAGAGAGCACCGGGAAACTAGGGCCTAACTGGGAAGGGCCCTACCGGGTTACTTGGGCAAACGGCAAGGGAAGTTGCAAACTAGAAACACTTCAAGGCAAGGAGGTCCCAAGGACATGGAACCTTATGCAACTCAGAAAGTACCACATGTGAAAGACGAATATGCCATTAAGGGAAAACGGCCAGGGAGCCACTTTTGTAAAAGTTAACCGCTAGTCAGGGGATTACCTGTAAGGACCTTCAAAAATATCCCAAAACGACCCGTAAGTGAAAACCCGGACCCCTGAAACCCTAACGCGCATGAAAAACCAAGAAAACAAGGTTTTTGGGTTTCACTCGGGCCGCGTAAGAGTAAGCTTAGGCTTACGCGGGCCGCATCAACTCCATTTTGACCAGATAAGTGTTACAGGCCACGTAGCAGACCTAGGCGTGACACGGATGCCCTAGTCTACGACTAGGTGGCCCTCGCGGGCCGTGTAAGATCAAGAGGAGGTTTACGCGGGTCGCGTAAACCTCATTTTTCAGCTATAATTTGATCCGATCATGAGCAGTTCATCTGTGTCGAAAACTTCTCTAAAAAACGAAGTTCTACTGCTCAAAATCATAATTTCCATTAGGGAGGCGCTGCTACGATACAGGGTATTAACTCGATCGCTGCTACGATTCAATGTCCGATCGATTGAAACTATCCGATGGATGTTTAAGTGCTGCCCACATTAGGGCTATACTTTGTCATTCTTCGTGAATTCGATGGATGTTTAATTATTGCACTTTGTCATTCGTTGTGAGGGTTTTAATCTCGTGAGTTATCGTAAATGCTGTATTAGTTACTGACCTAGTTCGTGTGCATTGTCATTTAATTTAGGTTACAAGGCTTATCAATAGGCTAAACTCTGCCCGTTTAAATCTGCAATGCGAGTCATTCTCTTTTTAACAAATTGTTTCCAAAACCCTATTTGTTTCAAAGTTATAATTACAGGGATTAAGTCTTTGTAATCTTCAGTTACTGCCGGTATGTGGGGTTTTGTATACATTACTTGATACCCGTCACCATTGGACAACGAGTTAGCCAATGGGTGATCTGACCATAGTCACAGATACAGTTGAGTGACAAATACCGATTTGGGGTAATTGGTTGATAGAAACAATGTAATCACCCTTAATACTGTATATTATAACAATGTGTCGTTTTATGTAAATGAGTGACTCGCCAGTATTTCCCCGCTGATAAAATATTTTTCAAACATGTTTCAGGTGACCTACTGTGAATCAAGGAAAAGTTCTACGGAGCACTAACAAGCTTGAAGTAGTGGCTCAATAAAATAAACATGTTTTGTAAAATCAGGGAATTTCCTAGTAGAATTCCTCTCTTGTAAATTACGGGGTTTATCCCAATTTATGAAATAAAATAATTGGGCAATTTTCAAGTTTTAAACGATCCTGCTAGACTTCCGCTGTCAACTCAAATAATAAATACCACGGGTTCCTGTCCAGCGGCTCCTGGACCGGGTAAAACCGGGACGGGAGCCGTGACAGGAAAATGTGGTATCAGAGCCACTGATTTAAGCCTATTAAGTATTTAGAAATACTTAAAATTTTTCTGATTGCTATTATGTGATTATGTGTTTGCTGTATTACTTGACTATGTGTTAGTTTACAGTATGGGTAAGCAAAGAATTTCGGACATCTATTGTCAATTAGATAGTTCACCAAAAGATAAGGGAACCTCATTTCAATAAAATTCCTCAAGATACTCAGCAGATATTGAGGAAGGAATATTTATTCGTAAGGCACAGTTTGAGAAACCACTTACCACTAAGAAAAGAAGTTGGATTATTAGAAAAAGTCAAGAGAAAATAAAGAAGTCACAACCAAAAGGAGTGATGATTAATAAGGAAACTCAGGAAATAGGCACTAACCCGCCGTGGGAAGATGAATTAGATGAACAATGGGCAAATCTCTATATGTTAGCCACTACAGCAGTAAGTGAGTTAAACCGCCAAACCCGGACCAACCAATGAAATTAGATCTCAACCAGGAAAGCTTATAAATTATCTTATCTCTCAACACCCTGACCCAGTACTAGCACTCATGTCACCTATGAGCCAGAAACTTTAAAGGAACTTTGCCCATTAGATGAACAACTTAGTAAGAGGAAAGAGAATAAACTTTATATAAAAGCATGCTGAGCATAATATTCCTAGATAGACTAGATTAAATTATGAATGCACAACCCCTAGTATATTTTGAATTTCAATTGTAATTTGTAATATATATATATATATATATATATATATATATATAAGTCGCAATGTTTGCCATTTTTCTGTTTGTACAGTGATACTTGAATGGATGTACTAAATATTAGCCTGTGATAATTAATAATTGATAGATACCAGATGGAACACGCTGGTAATGAACCAGTTAATGAAGTTAACCACTCTGAACAAAACCATGAAGATCAATTTCTGAATAGGCAAGATATAGAGAACATTGTTGCTCAGGGAATAGCCAATGCTATTCCAGCAATTCTTGCTGCTGCCCGAAATCCCGTTGAACCTCCACCACCTGTTCCCAGCAAACGTACTCGTGATGAAAACTTCAGTAATAGTGTTAACGGAGGCGGCAATAACGACAACTTGATTCAAGCCCCGATACTTAAAAGAATGAAAGCTGCAACGCCTAGTTGCACTTACAAGGAATTTCTTGCTTGTAAACCCGTTGAGTTCGCAGACAATGAAGGGGCAACTGCTGCACTGCGTTGGTTGGAGAAAACCGAGGCAATAATTAAAATAAGTAAATGTGCCGAGGAGGATAAGGTCATGTATGCTTCTCACCTTTTCAAGGAAGAAGCATTAGAATGGTGGAATACGGTGTTGCAAGCCAAGGGAAATGACCTGGCTTATGCCATGAGTTGGGAAGAATTTAAGCGTCTGGTGGAAAGAAAATTCTGCCCAGAATATAAAAAGGAACAGATGGCGAATAAGTTCCTCAATCACCGGATGGTAGACGTTGATTGCCGAGGGTATACTTCGACATTCTTCGAGTATGCTAGAGTGGTACCAACCCTGGCTTCGCCAGAACCGGTACTTATTTCCCGCTATATTTGGGGATTGATTGGTGAAATCCGTGATATCGTTAAATCTGTGAGACCTCGCACAATTGACGATGCTGTGGAATTAGCTAACACCCTAACTGACGGGCTGGTACGCACAAGAGAAGAAAACCGGAAAAAAGAAGTGGCCCAAAAGATTACCCCGTGTGGGTAACAGTAGTAATTTCAAGAAAAAGGGAGTTGGGCAATCTTCCACTATTCCATTTTGCAATACCTGCAAAAGAAAGCATTTTGGAAGATGCAAAGGGTATTGCAATTTCTGCAAGATTCCGGGGCATCAAGAAGAAGATTGCAGAAAGAAGAAAGCAACAATCTGCTACAACTGCGGAGAAGCTGGACATTTTAGGCCAGACTGCCCAAAATTAGTCAAACCAGCTGATAACAAAGCCAAACCTGCATAAGAAACTACCAAGAAAAACGTAAGAGCCTTCCAGTTGACTACTCAGGAAGCAGAGCTAATCCCTGATGTGATAGCTGGTATGTTCCTAGTTCATGACGTTTATGCAAAAGTATTATTTGACTCTGGTGCAAACCAAAGTTTTATAAATACTTCGTTCTGCCAAGCTTTTAAACTGCCCTTAACCAACCTTAGACAAATCTTTACTGTCGAAACGGCAGATGGGAATTCTATTAAAATAGATAAGGTTTTGCGAGAAGGAAAGATAGAGCTTTTAGGCCATAAATTTTCTGCAAACCTTTTACCTATGAATTTAGCCAGATTCGACGTTGTATTAGGAATGGATTGGTTAATAGCCAACCATGCTCAAATTCTTTGTGATAAGAATTCCATAGAAATTCATACACCCACAGGAGAAATAGTGATGATTACAGGAGATAAGCCACGTAAGCCAATGAAATTCATTTCAGTAATGAAATTGGCCAGTTATTCAAGAAAACAAGGAATAACATATATGGTTTCGGTAATTGTTAATACCAAAGATAAAGAACTCAAGGATATTCCAGTAGTATCAGAATACCCGGATGTATTTCCGGAAGAACTACCTGGATTACCACCCGATAGGGAAGTAGAATTTAGAATTCATCTAATTCCTGGAACTACACCGATAGCCAAGGCACCTTATCGGTTAGCACCCACCGAAATGCTAGAATTGAAGAAGCAGTTAGATGAGTTACTAAGCAAAAGATTTATACAACCTAGCTCATCCCCGTGGGGAGCTCCAGTGTTGTTCGTAAAGAAGAAAGATGGTTCGATGCGAATGTGTATCGATTATAGGGAATTAAATAAGGTTACAATTAAGAATCGATACCCATTACCTAGGATTGATGATCTTTTGATCAACTTCAAGGAGCTAGATACTTTTCTAAGATAGACTTACGCTCCGGATACCATCAATTGAAAGTACAAGAAGAGGACATACCTAAAACTGCTTTCAGAACTAGGTATGGTCATTACGAGTTTACAGTCATGCCCTTTGGACTAACAAATGCTCCTGCAGCATTTATGGACATGATGAATTGGATCTGTAAACCGTACTTGGATAAATTTGTAATTATCTTTATCGATGATATACTCATTTATTCCAAAAGTCAGGAAGAGCATTGTGAGCACTTGCATGCACTCTTAACTTTGTTAAGAAAGGAGAAGCTTTATGCCAAATTCTCGAAGTGTGAATTTTGGCTACAGGAGGTACAATTCTTAGGACACATGGTGAATCACGAAGGTATTCACGTAGATCCTTCCAAAATAGAAGCGATCACCAAATGGAAGGTCCCGCAAACAGCTATGGAAGTTAGAAGTTTTCTAGGGTTAGCTGGATACTATAGACGATTCATTAAGGATTTTTCCAAGATAGCTGTACCATTAACTAAGCTAACCTGTAAAACAGTTAAGTTTGAAAGAGGACCTAAGCAAAAAGAGGCTTTTAGGATTTTAAAACAAAGGTTAACAAACACCCCAATTCTAGTCTTGCCAGAAGGAACAGAGGATTTTGAAGTTTACTGCGATGCTTCTAAGCTAGGATTAGGGTGTGTGCTAATGCAACACAAGAAGGTAATTGCGTATGCTTCAAGGCAATTGAAAAAGCACGAAGAAAACTACACGACTCATGACTTAGAGTTAGGAGCCATAATTTTTGCCCTTAAGATTTGGAGACACTATCTGTATGGAAGTAAGTTTACTGTCTATACAGATCATAAGAGTTTAAGATACATATTTGGGCAAAAAGAATTAAATATGAGGCAAAGGAGATGGATGGAAATCCTAAGTGACTACGACTGTGATATTCAATATCACGAAGGAAAAGAAAACGTAGTTGTAGATGCCTTAAGTCGTAAATATCATGAAAAGCAAAAGCGAGTTCGTGCTCTTAGATTAAATCTACAGTTAGATTTAATGGAACAATTGAAAAACATCCAAGAAACAACAATCAAGGATGATGCTGAAGGTATGAAAGGACGAATAAATGAATTAGAGCAAGGAAGTGATGGAATTTGGAGATTCCATAAGAAAAGGATTTGGGTACCTAAGCAAGGAGAATTAAGAAATAAGATTTTAGAGGAAGCTCATAAATCTAGGTATACCATGCATCCTGGTAACAATAAAATGTACCAAGATTTAAGGAATAATTTCTGGTGGATAGGAATGAAAAAGGACATAGCTAGTTATGTTTCTAAGTGTCTTACTTGTTTACAAGTTAAGGCAGAACACCAGAAACCCTCAGGTCTACTACAACAATTAGAAATGTCTGTATGGAAATGGAAACTCATAAACATGGACTTTGTTACTAAGTTGCCCAAAACCAGAAAAGGTAATGATGTAATTTGGGTAATTATGGATCGATTAACCAAATCAGCTCATTTTCTACCCATGAAGGAAACCTTTAGCATGGAAAGATTAGCCAAGTTATACGTAGACGAGGTAGTATCTTTACATGGAGTCCCACTCTCCATTGTATCGGATAGGGATAGTCGTTTCACTTCCCATTTCTGGACCAGTTTCCAGGAAGCAATGGGAACCCGACTAAATTTAAGCACTGCATACCATCCCCAAACAGACGGACAAAGTGAAAGGACGATCCAAACCCTGGAAGACATGCTTAGGGCATGTGTGATAGATTTTGGTGGAAACTAGGATGACCACCTACCCTTAATTGAATTCTCCTATAACAATAGTTATCATTCAAGCATATAAGCTGCCCCATTTGAAGCACTGTACGGACGAAAATGCAGAACTCCAGTTTGCTGGGCAGAAATATGAGAAAGTCAATTATCAGGTCCTGAAATCGTGCAAGAGACCACCGACAAGATCACTCAAATCAAGGAAAGACTAAAGACGGCTCGAGATCGCCAGAAGAGTTATGCAGACAATCGACGCAAGCCGTTAGAATTCCAAGTTGGAGACAGAGTACTATTGAAAGTTTCTCCTTGGAAAGGAGTAGTTCGGTTCGGAAAGAAAGGAAAGCTAAGTCCAAGATACATAGGACCCTTTCCGGTAATCCAACGCATAGGACCAGTTGCTTATCGCTTACAACTACCAGAAGAGTTAGCCGGGGTACATGACGTATTTCATGTATCCAACCTCAAGAAATGTCTATCAGACGAATCCCTGGTAGTACCTCTTCCAGATATAGAGGTAAATGAAAAATTAAAGTTCATAGAGAAACCTCTTCAAATAGAAGACATAAATATTAAATTCCTCAAGCACAAAAGATTGGTACTTGTCAAAGTCAAGTGGGATTCAAAAAGAGGACCCGAATACACTTGGGAGCTGGAATCGGAAATGAAGCAAAAGTATCCCCACTTATTTCAATAAATCTCGAGGACGAGATTCTAAATAAGGTGGGGAGGATGTAAGGATCTTCAAAAATGTCCCAAAACGACCCGTAAGTGAAAACCCGGACCCCTGAAACCCTAACGTGCATGAAAAAACAAGAAAACAAGGTTTTTGGGTTTCACGCGGGCCGCGTAAGAGTAAGCTTAGGCTTACGCGGGCCGCGTCAACTCCATTTTGACCAGATAAACGTTACAGGCCACGTGGCAGCCACGTGGCAGACCTAGGCGTGAAACGGATGCCCTAGTCTACGACTAGGTGGCCCTCGCGGGCCGCGTAAGATCAAGAGGAGGTTTACGCGGGCCGCGTAAACCTCATTTTTCGGTTATAAATTGATCCGATCATGAGCAGTTCATCTGTGTCGAAAACTTTTCTCAAAAACGAAGTTCTACCGCTCAAAATCATAATTTCCATTAGGGAGGCGCTGCTACGATATAGGGTATTAACTCGATCGCTGCTATGATTCAATGTCCGATCGATTGAAACTATCCGATGGATGTTTAAGTGCTGCCCACATTAGGGCTATACTTTGTCATTCGTCGTGAATTCGATGGATGTTTAAGTATTACACTTTGTCATTCGTTGTGAGGGTTTTAATCTCGTGAGTTATCGTAAATGCTGTATTAGTTACTGACCTAGTTCGTGTGCATTGTGATTTAATTTAGGTTACAAGGCTTATCAGTAGGCTAAACTCTGCCCGTTTAAATCTGCAATGCGAGTCATTCTCTTTTTAACAAATTGTTTCCAAAACCACGGGTTCCTCTCTTGTAAATTATGGGGTTTATCCCAATTTATGAAATAAAATAATTGGGCAATTTTCAAGTTTTAAACGATCCTGCTAGACTTCCGCTGTCAACTCAAATAATAAATACCACGGGTTCCTGTCCTGCGGCTCCTGGACCGGGTAAAACCGGGACGGGGGCCGTGACATTACCCCAAGAAAAAACCTTTTGTAAAATCTTGTACTGGAGGACATAGTCCCCAAGGAATGAATGGCAATGGACAATTCACTTGTTCCTTTTGATAAGAATGCAGGTATTGTATCAGGGCAGACGTGCCGAAAAAACTACAAACCTAATAACAAGCAAACACACGTGTAAAGGGTATACTCAACACACCAAACACCCGGCTGTGGGGCAAAACGGGGCCTAGCTAGCCCAAAGAGAACGGGCAAACAAGCTAGAAAACATAATCTGACATTATAGACTTGTCCAAGGATTGTCCTCGAACAGACAATCCTGGTTTATAAAGCAAACCATAAAAAGAGAAACAACACACTTTTGTAAGCAAACTACAAAAGAGGCTAACACATACACACTAGAAAAAAGAAATGTTTTCATGTATAAACTACAAAGTGAACATACAACAAGGAACCTTACTGACCCTGAAAAAAGAGCCAGTGTACAAACAAACAAACTAGAAAACCCAGTAAACAGACTAAACGGAATTTTTTGTAAGCATGCTACAAACAAACCAAAAGTCACCATGAGAACACTGGGCTGGCCCCCGGTAAGAACACCTGCAAAAAATAACAACACACCAGAAAAACAACAAAAGCAAGTCGACAATATACAGTCAAAAGATGATTAGCGGGCCATACGATTAGGTACCGGGAGAGCCCCGACACAAACGCCCTCCCCCATACATAAAAAAGTTAACAGTATTCTAGAGAGCATAATTGTTTAAGGTACAACCATATCGAAATTGTTAATGTTTTAAAACTACTGGGAATCACCCCCAGACAGAGACTTCGGAGAAGAGGGACCAGCGGGAGTCAGCAGGGCTTTCAGCTCATCGATGGACATCATGGGGCGCTCAAGGATCTTTTCAAGAAGGGCAGGGGTCTTACCCCCAAACTCTTTGTCCAGTTTAGACAGCCGCTTCTTGGCCTTAGAGTTATAAAGTGGGGTCTCCTTCCTGCCCAAGCCTTGAGCAGAGTAAGCATACCCGTCCTTCAGGCCTGATTGATATCCCACTTCCCGATACGCCCTGTAAATCTGTTCAAGGCTCCCCTTAAACTCTTCTGACTGGGAGACAGCAGTAAGGAAGGCCCCGAAACCCTTAGTAATCAACCAATACTTCTCCTTAGCCAACCTCTGATTGTCATCAGAGGTTATCCCCCAATCAGCATACATGGTGTTCAGCTGCTCCTGAGAAGCGGAATCAACTTCCTTCAGGTGTTTCAACTCCGCGGCTAGCTCCTCCTTCTCCTCTACCAAAGCTGCCATCTCCCTCTCCCAAGCTCGTTCTCTCCGCTCCAGCATAGCACCAGCCCCCTGAGCAAAAGATGTTACAAAAGATCCAAAAGGAATCAAACAAAAAAAAAAGAGAGAGGGGAGAAAGGTTATGCACCTTTTCCTCCTGCAGTTTACGCTCAGCCTCAACCACTTGACACCGAAGCTCAGCAGCAACGGATTGAGAAGTCTTAAGGTCACTCCTGAGCCCCTCATTCTCTTTCCTCAAATCATCAACTCGTTGTAACATGCCAACACCCCTGAAAAGCCCTTCACAGAGTGACATGCTGTACTGATCATCAAAGAGATCATCCCTCAAAGCAGAGTTCATAAACCTATGGGAGGGAGGAACAACATGAGTCAAGAAGTCCCGGGCAGTTTCAGGGGTCCCCACCACTGAAGATTGGGTAATCTTCCACTTAGGAACGTAGGGGACCGGAAGGGCATCGGAAAACAAGGGAGCCAGAGGGGATCGAGAAGCAAAACCCTCAAACTGAGAAGGTTTGCTGGCCCCGGTGGCATGATAAGGAGAGATCTCAAAAGCTGGGGTAAAACGAGCAACGCTCACTTAGGGAGTTTTGTCTCGAACACGAGAGGAGGAGGGGGCTGTAGGGATCTCAATAGGAGCATGAGAGCTTCCCTGTTCCAGACAAAGAAAGGAAAGGAAAGGAAACATTAGAAATCTGCCAAAACAAATACAAAACAGAAGATAAATGATGAGCTCACCAACAAAGGCTCGCTCACAAAGCTGGAGGATCGCATATGCTTAGACAAAGAACCTTTAACCCCGGTAGGAGGAAGCTCAGAAACAGCTTTTGCCGCAGGAGGGACCTTTTGACCACTGGCGCTCCGGAGCCTCAGCCGGATGCCACGTGGGGCAGGGGCTTGCTTGGGACTAACAACCTTCCGCTTGCGAGGCAGACGGCTCTCCAGGTCTTCCTTGTCATCATGGCTAGAGTCCTTCACTTGAAGAGAATCAGGGGAACTTTCCTCTCCATCAGAAGAAGCCCCCTCATCTCCTCCCACGGCAGCAGAGTCCCCTGCTTGAACAGATCCTCCGGTAACCTTCATCTCAACACCCCGGTTCAAACCCGGTTCAACCTTATCATCAACCACAAATTTAACATCTCTGGAATCCCCTTGAAGCAACCCCCACAAGGTCATCTCTACACAAAATAAATACTAAAGATGACTACACAAACCCCTTAAAATAAAGATAGACACAACAAGCCAAGAACAAAAGAATACCCTTCTTGCCAAAAAAGGCCTTGGGTCGGACCGAGTAAAAGGGGCTTAGTCCTCCCATAGCCAGGATCCCTTCAGAAAAAGTAAAGGCTCTCGTCGGATTCTCATACATACACTTCCATTGAACGATTTCATCAGCAGACAAAATAGGAACACTATCTTCGATGGCAGCCTTGGCATCCCTCAGTGGTGGGGACTCTGGTATCATAGCAGCAGAAACAAAAATAAACCTGCTTTTCCATTCTTTGGGGTAGGTAGAAGTTGGCATGAAGGAGTAACAAGGCTGAGATACGCTATCCTTCCATTTGGCGAATGTGAACCAATCCCCATCTGAAATTAACTTGTAAAACATGCAGAACAGGGGGATTGACGGCTCGCCAGAAACCGCCACACAAGATAACTCAAAATGCACAACCCTTATAAACCCTAGCGGGTGCAATTGGGAAAAATGAACTCTGAAATGGCGTAGCCAATCTATCTTAAAGGATGAAAGGGGATACCGGACTCCAGAAGAGGAAAACGCCAAAGTGTAAAGAACGATCCGGTCAGGAGTGCACTCGGCCGAGTCATCAGGACCTGGTAAAGTGGGAGAGAAACGCTCTGGTATCTTGTAGGTCTCGACGAAGGATTCCAAATCCTTCGCCGTCAAAACAGAATGGATCATGGAGCGACCGGTACGGCTCATGGTCAAGCGAAATGATGATCGGAAAAATGTGAGGAAGGAAAGAAGAGGGAAAAACTGATGGAAGTTAAAAGAAATTTAAAAGGTTATGTGGATATTTAAAGAAGATAACTGACTTGGAAAGGAAAAACCGTCACATCAATGTCTTTTCAAATTTAAACCGCCGTGCATGTGTATGGGGAGGATTAAACCCACGCCGTCGATCACCTGTGATTAATGATCCTCGAAAGAAGAAGGGGCACGTGATGATTAGCTAGGGATGGGCCCACTTCTTTAGCCCAAGAAGGCTGTTCCCGTGAACAGTTATGACTCAGCCTCGGATCATGAGATTTGAATCTCAGAACCAGGGACTAAAGATGACTGGACGACGGGCCTATGGGTTGCCCCATTTACCCGTCTTGGGCTATTATCACATGGGCCCAACAAGTAAAAGCCCAAATGCTGAAATTTGCCCATTAAGGGACTTTCTCATAAATCGGGCGGGAAACAAAGATATTTAACAAGGGAAAGGAAGCATTAAATGCATGATAAGAATGGGATCTCCGGTTGGCACTGCACTATCAAGCCGGCATAATTAAATGAAGGAACAATCCTACCGTTGGGGCTCAGACACGTGTCTGAGTCCCCCAAAGTCTGATAGAACCCGTTAGATCGTCTCGGTATAATCCCATTGAAGAGATAAGGGCTTCCGGCTATATAAGGAAGGTAAAAGGATGATCTTAGAGGCATGTCCGAGGTATCTCACTTAATGCTTCATTCTCTCATTTACTCTCATAATAATCACACAATAAATATACCCACACACGTATCTGATTCATACCATAGAGGAACATTCCGGTGATCATATTCATCGTAATAAGCTCCTCATACTCTCCGGCAAGTTTACTTACTCTCACGCCGGAGCTTGGTCACGGATCCCCCCTCCGGGGTCCTCCGTGGCGAGGCTAACGGTTTCCTTTTTTGTAGCAAACGAAGGTTGGGATATTCCAACGTCAGCGAAGACCCTCTTGAACGTCATCCGCGAGTTGGGTATTCGACACTAGTCAATCTTGACAATGGTTTATTCGCTAGCCTTGTTGAAGCTAATTGTTTGGTGTAGTCATGTAGATACATTCTAGTGGAGATTCATCTATAAATCAAAGTAGGGATGAGCTCGGTACCGACTGGTACCGGAACCGAAAATCCCAAAAAGTAGGTACCGGTACCGAATATACCCGGTACGGTACGGTTTGGTACCGGTACCGGTATTTGAGGGTAAAAACTGGTAAATACCGGTACCGAACTGGTACCATACCGGACCGATACCGAAAATGTCAAAAGTCGGTACTGAATCGATACCGAAAATGTACCCGGTTCATTAAATCCGGTACCAATACCGGTTCGATACCAGTACCGGGTACCATTTCCTCATCCTTAAATCAAAAGACAACCACTTCCCTTCAAAAGTTGTACCTTTTTACATCCTATAGTTGTTAATTTTTTACTTTTAAGTTTCAAGCTTCTTTCATTTTGAATTTTAGAGGGTGTTTAGGATTATTTATTTAAGCCTAAAATTGTTTTTTTTGGTTAAAATTGCTTATTGATTTATAATTTTTTTTAAAATAAGTTTATAAAAAAGTGTTTGAGTTAGCTTCTGTTGTGGTGAGAAAAGCCAATAAGTTGTTTTTAAAAGGTGTCTGACTTAACTTATTGGGTAAATTACAGTGGATAGCCTTTAACTTCAATAATTGCAGTCACAGTCCTTTATCTGAAAAGCTCATTACACGCTATGTCCTTTAGCTCTAACCTGGTTAAAAATTTCAGTTTGGTCTGATTAGTCAAGGGCAATTTAGTCTTTTTACCAACTTAATTAAAGAAAAAAAATAAAACCTAATTTTAAAAACTCATTTCATTCTTTCCCTTTCTTCTTCACCTTCACCATCACCATCACCACCACCACCACACCCCCTCTCTCTCCAACCAACACCACTTCTCTCTCTCTCTCTAACCAACCCCCACCCCTATCTTGAGTCAAACAAAACGGATCCTGCCAATAACATAAATTATTTAACAGATAAGCCGAATTATTACATGAACAAAACCTAATGGTATGGTGGATTATTTCTTCTTCATGGCAGAAAACAAAGAATATACAATGGAGACCAAATACCAATAGAGAGAATTGTGAGGAGTTTTATGCACAACGTTATTGGACCAATCGGTGAAAAGGGTAATTGGTAGTGCCTTCTTAACATACCCTTCAAGAAATACTTGATTTTTCTTTTTCTGGGTCTAGCTTTTTGGCCATAAATCATCGTTCTTAAATAACCCAGATCCGTTTTGGTATGATATGCAAGTAAGTATCAAATCCGTTGTTAATCACCGACTTCAAATTTTGCCCTTCAGATTTTATAAGATACATACGCAAATGAGTTCTTTAATCGGGTGTTTTAATGTTGAAGAGGGGAATCGATTAGCATGTTAAGGTTGGAGAGATTGGATTTGGTTGAACTGATGTTTGAAGAGGGATTATTCAAGACTCTCTCTCTCACACACTCGTGTGTGGTGTATCAAGAAGATGCACTAAGACAACCTGTAATGGGGCGCCATGAGGGGCTTTATGTGGGCCATAACGCCTAGCACACCGCGATGGGCGGCGTTATGGGGCAAAAAAATGGGGGAAGCGATATAGATATCGCGGCGTTATGGGGTTTGCTTTTCAAATTTTAACCAATCAAAATAAAGCAAGGTTTTTTATAATTAATTAATAAAATTGAAAATTAAGAATTAGGTAATGATGGGTAGGGGCTTTATGACTACGGGCTCTAGTGATATAACGCCCCACAAAGCCCCCGTGTGACGTGGCACGACACGTGTCGCATAACGCCCCACAAGGGGCTTTATGACTACGGATGACCTAAAGATGATAATTTGGGGTTTTATTTAAAAAGTATTTGTGTTTTATTTATTATAATTGTAAAAAATTGGTAAAAAGACTATATTACCCTTATGTGATCAAAGTTAACTGAAAATTTTAATCAAGTTAGAGCCAAAGGACGTAAGATGTAATGAGTTTTCCAAATAAAGAACTGTGACTGTAATTATTGAAGTTAAAAGGTATCTACTGCAATCTGATACAAACATAAACGACGAAAAGTGTAATTTACCCTAACTTATTTATGTAAAATGACCAAACATGACATTCTTATATATTTGAAACTGTTTACTACTTCAAAAAAAAAAAAAAAAAAAAATCTAACTCGGCCTCCGTTAGAATTTTTTTTTTACACTAACAATAATTTTACCTTCAAAAATCCCCATCGGAAATCCTACCTTTAAAAAAAATTCTAACTAGGCCTCCGTTAGAAAAACTTAACGCGAATTTCAAATTGATGTTTTAGGGCTTTTGATCTGTTACCTTGAAACGGTGCCTCCAAAAAATGAAACAATGCTTCAATTCGGGTGTTTAAAATTTCCAATTAACAAAAATCAAGCCGTTTGGAGCACTGTTTCAATATAAGCTTTACATCAACTAACTCGTATCATCGTTCTGATCAAAAGCCCTAAAACATCAGTTTGAAATTCGGAAAAAAACTTCCATAAGTTTTTTTAGCGGAAGTCCAGTGAGAATTTTTTTTTTAAAAGGTGTGCTTGCTATCATTCACTTTGTACCTGTCAAATTTATTTTAGAGTTAAATGCCATTATAGTTTATGTGGCTTGGGCTATTTTGTCAGTTTAGTTTAAAGGTTTCATTTTCGCCTGTGGGTTCAAAAAGATTTCACCGTTGCCATTTTACTCAACTGAGTTAACTTAATCCATTTTTTATGTCGACAAGAAGGACAATTCGGTCATTTTATATGTAATTCTGTTAACTAGAAGGGTAATTCGGCCATATAAAATGATCGAATTGCCCTTCTCATTAACATAAAAAATGAATGAAGTTAACCCACTGGACTAAAATGGCAAATGGTGAAATCTTTTTGGACCCACAGACGAAAAATGAAACCTTTAGACTAAACTGGTAAAATAACTCAATCCACATAGACTAAACCTTTTTGGACACACAGATGAAAAATTAAACCTTTAGACTAAACTGATAAAATGACCCAAACCACATAGACTAAAAATGACATTTAACTCTTTATTTTATAGAGATGAAAATAACTCTTATCTATATTGTTTAAGAAGTAATCACAATCCATGTTGGAAACAATAGAGCCAGTTGCTTCACGTGATTGTGAGAGATAAAATAACGACTAGAAAATTTTAAGGTTCTCATTATTTCCACAACCCTAAAATTTTATTTGCCCACCTTTACATGTATACGGCCCGTATAGAGTTATATGGGCCGTATAACTGATCGTTGCACAAAAAAAAATGTCAGAGAATGTTTTTTTGTCCATGTAAAGGCCGTATAACATTATACGACCCGTAGAGAATGTTATACGACCCAAACCTCATATAATGTTATACGACCCATATAATGTTATACGGCCTAATATTTTCTCAATGTATACGCGCCGTATAACATTATACGAGCCATATCTTCCTATACTAATAAACAAAAATCTTTTTGTACACGTGTCACTCTCTGGTGCCTCTTCCCTTTTAATAATAGTATTACATATTAATTTTTATACACAAAATATAATATAATATTAATTAATATAGTTAGAGATAAACGTATAAATTCAAATTTAATTAATAATTATCTATAACAAATATAAATGTATCAAATAATATAACAAGTATAATATTATTTAATATATTTAGAGATGAAACGTATAATTTCAAATTTAATTAATAGTAAATTACTTTTTGAGTCCCTATGTTTTAGTGGTTTTAACCATTTGAATCCAAAATAAAAAAGTTTAACGTCCTGAGTCTCTAACCGCTCATTCACACCCCCTGTAAAAAAAATTCAAAAAACCTTTTGTAAGGCCAAGTTCTCTAAGTTCTCACAACTTGTCGAAATTTTCATTTTACCCTAACCATATATATTTGTTAAGATAAAATATATTATTTGGATATAAACAATAATTACTAATAAAGTATCAAATCACATGTACAAGTACTTATAGTATATAACTTAGAAGACTAAAATTACAAGCAGATTATCTAAATAAAGTACCAAATTATCTTTAAAGCGAACACTAAATGGTTTTTAAAAGACATATTTTTTTTTGCTATTAAGTATATAACATTATATTTACTTAAGCCGTGTAATACGCGTGTTCAATATTTTCTTCCAATTTTAAATTTATGTTACTATCAATATGTCTTCATCTTAAAAAATGGTCCAACTTCCTAATACATTGAGTTTTAAATATTAAACTTAATTTCAATCATATTACGCAACTAAAGATATTATGATCATGCTAAATAAAGACATTATATAATATTATAAAAAAATTTAATTTGAATATTTAAATATCAACTACTAATTAAAAAAGTTGTTGTAGACGCACAAATTTATAGTTTAAAATACTTTAGTCCTACTTTTTTAAACGTATACTTTATTTTTAGTATGATTTTTTTAATATGTAATATTTTCTATATAATGATGATATTCGTATCTTGTCTCATGATCCATATATCTAAAAGTAGTATTTATTATATCATTAATACACATAGTAGAATTTAATTACAATTCATTTACCATAACCTCATAACTTATAATTATTTTTAAAAATACTTACAATTTTATGATCATTATTTTTTTATTTTTTAGTGTTACTTCTTTTGAAGACATAATAAAATGGATTGTAGTATCTCAAAAGAGAAGTGAAAACTTAGAAAATTATTTTGAATAGCGAAAATATAACTGTTTTTTTGTTTTACTATTTTATCTAAATAAGTCATTTCATTAATAAGGATTGTATACAAGTTTATAATTTACATTTTTTCGTCATTTAACCCGTGTAATACACGGGGTTGTAAGCTAGTAACATTATACGACCAAATATTTGTCATGTTAAATTATTATATACGATACATAGTGTGAAATTAAGATTTTAGGGTGTGAGATTATTAGGACCCAAATTCAATCACGGAGATAAGAACATTATATTCTTATGAAAGACAAAAATAGATGTCGAACTCACTTAGAGCATATGCAACGCAAGGAGCGAAGTTAAAAAAAACCGGAAAAAATATGTAACACATGAATATATATCGTTTTATCTGTGATACACAATTGTGTAATCGCACACTATCATATCCGTTGAGCACTCATAATTCTCTATTTAAAATTGCTTTTCATTGAACACTCTAATCACCTTTATGACAAAATTTCCTGTTTATTTTACGCGAACTATACGTATACATCCCGTATCATTGACATGGTTAATCAACATAATTCATGGTATCAAATCCATGACTGAATCGGGTAATTGCATTTGAATGAATTTACTCCACTTATATGTACCAAGATGTCTGATGATTCAAAATTCTCTTCTTCCTTCACCACTTCCTGTTCATTCACCAAAAAAAAAAAAAATATAGGTTTATTATTAGCAAACCAACATTTGTTAATCCTCGTATAGTAATCGATGTACATTACATGGACATTTTGTTCGTCTTCATCTGTGTCTTCTTCGTGGTTGCTGTTGGTTATGTTGTTCTCTCCAAACTCGTCGTGCTTTGCAAATCTTCCTCTTACCCGTGGCCGGCTATCTGCTAACGTTTTTCGGCACGCGTACTACACATCGAGTTCCCAAATCATCATAACAGATAGAACAAAATAAGTAAATTTGAAACGCTTTATTTAACTCAAATATAAATATAAATTACGAGTGTGGATATATGATACGACATAGAATATACGGGCTTGAGTTTAGTCTAAATTGGTTCGGTCAAGTTTTGGCTTAACCCCACAAAATAGTTTTCAGTCTAACATTGTGGGTTGACCCCTTTTTATAAATTATGCTTTATATCTTACCCTAAACTGATTGGATATTTTATTACAAAATTTAAAATTAAATTGTGTAGTTTAAACATATTTGTAATTCTATAGTAGTAATATCCTGAAAAAAATTGCATCAAAAGGGTCATGTTTTTTGTCAATGAATATGATTGTTGTGTTCGGTTTCATCTTTCCGGCATGAATTTTGTGCTATGCGTCTCACATGATTTTTCGTATTCATGTGACTGACATGATTTTCATGTTCATGTGTTCGACATGATTTTCGTGTTCATGTCATGTTTAATTCATCTCACCCGCAAACACTACCCATTTAAGACTCCTCCTAACTTGAATAAGCATAAGTCATTAAACCTTTAATTTTTTACCTTGATTTTTTTGTTGAAGTTCCTTTCATTTCGTTTCTTCATGTATTTGTTGATCTTCTCTTTCCTTTCTTCGCTTGTGAGTTTGGTGGTGGTAACTCTCAAGGATTCTGACTCCAAGCTTGTGATATCCGACGACAATGGAATCGTGGAAATCCCGCCTCCATTCGCAAGATGCTGACTTTCATTGCTAAATGCCTTCCATTTCAAGAAACGACAACACATTTTAGCAAGAAAGGTACAAACAAAACCACATAGTTAGAAACTAAAAATCACTAAGACTACATGCCTTAAAAATGTCATATGACCGTTTCTAGAAGTACCTGAAGATCGTTAGAGTTGAAAGAATGTGGTAAATGGTCAGTGCAAAAGATTCCATTGGTGTCACCATGAAATTCAAGTTCATGAATTTGAATGTCATTTCCTAGAAATAAGTTCCCGTCTTCGGTTGACATCGGTAGGCTAGAATTAATGGAAGGATCAATGAAAGGATAGTTAGAGGATAACATATTATCCGGTAGCATCAACTTAGAAGGCGGCATAGAAGATATGATGTCTTGTTCACAAATGTTTAACAATTTTGTTGGTCCAACGATAGGGACATCATGATCACTCGAAAGAGCACAAGGGTATGAAAAGATAGGGCCGTTGAACTGGTTTTGACTTTGGAGCAAAGAGAGATCGTATTGGTCTTGGTTACTAAAAAGGTATTGATTGTTTGTGAAATGGGAAGTGTTTGTGAGGTCAATAGGAGTGATTTTGTCTTCAAACATTAAAGAGAAATCGTTCGTAGTGGTGGAAGCAATGGCATTGTTATCCACACCAGTCGAGCAATATGGTAGAATAGAGGGGTTTATGGTGCACGAGGATTGTTCTTCGTAGCATTTGTTGGACCTAGAAGCAACTTCAGAGTTTTGTGGGGCTTCTTGGAACAAATTTGATTCGCATAACTCTAGTAGTTGAGCACTTAACGGGCTTGACAATTGTTCCTGAAAAAGATAAAGAAAACAGACATTTAGATCATGATATGTCTATTTAAGTTAAAACATGTCTAAGTAATATAAACCTGAACGATTTGTAACATTTTCACAGATTTTGTACGGTGGTTAGTCATTCGTTGTACCAAAGGGCGAACTCAATGTTTGGATCAAGCTTAAAACTTTAGTCCTTTTGTACTAAGCAATAAAAGGAGGGGAACAAAAGGTTCTAGTCAATTTGTGCTCCATGTGGCTACATGAAAGCTAAGTGGGCCAACTTAAAACAAAATTCTATGGGGGAAAAGGAAATTTTGATCCCTTTTTAAGTTATATGACTATTTATGATAATCATGCGGGTAGTAGGGGTCAGATTCTCTCCGACTCTCCCCCTCCCTCTCTACAAATATATACATATTATCTTCGTTATAAATATATGACAATGTTCGAGTGTTTGACCGACTCAAGAATAATTTGAAGCATCTGCAATGGAACAAAAAATTGTTTCTAGCAGTGTTACGTCATTATCACATTAAATTTTAAGTCAATAGTAAACTTACGTAGGTATATATCAATACGTTTTACCCAACTTATATTTAATTAAAAGGAGTGAGTAAATAGGCACACACTGATTTTTAGCATCCTAGGAAGGACAATCCAACCCATGACCAGTGGCGGAACTAGGAAAAATTTCAGGGGTGTCCCAATTTTTTTACCTAGGGCGTCTCTGAGATTTCGAGAGAAAAAACCAACTAAATTGCAAGTGTGTAAACTTAAAGTTAGAGGTTGTAGTGTAATTTATTAAAGTTTAGGGGTGAAATAAATGTTAATGGGTTAAAGAAAAGGGAAGGCAGAAAAAACTAATCAAATTGCAAGGTTGTAAACTAAAGTTTAAGGGGTGTTTTTGCCTGATAGTGATAATATATCACTTCATCTTCTTCATGTTTAAGAACTGCCACCGCAACAAGTGTTCTTCCACCGGAAAATTTCGTTTCCGTCAACCGTTTAAGGGGTGTTTTTGCCTAATCAAATTGCAAGGTCCGCCCCTGGATTACACTACCGATACGAAGTTGAGCCCTGTCCCGTGCTACGGCTCGTTGTATGCTGGTTCCGCCCCTACCCATGACTGTTAGTGGCGAGCCATAGTAATGTTTTGTTTTTACACGCAAAACCACTAGGTATACGTGGCCGGACATTATAGGTTGTCTTATAGTTTTAGAAACTATATTGTGCGACAGTGGCGGATCTAGGATTCCGACCAAGGGGTAACCTTTGGATCTAGGATTCCGACCAAGGGGTAACCTTATATAAATAAGCCATAACGAAATCGAAAAAACGTCAAATTTTTCCAAAATTTACACTAATTTTTTCAAATTTTTTCCGACCAAGGGGTAACCCCGGTTACCCCTACCCCGGTTACCCCTACCTCTATGGTAGATCCGCCCCTGTTGTGCGAGCTGAGACACCCAAATATATGATTCACAAAACCTTGATCGACTAGGCGAGCGGACTCACTCATGGAAATGCAAACAACTATTGATGGTTCCTTATGGTAGTCATTGTCTTAAAAGACTCATATTCAAAACATAGCACTTTGTCAATGATAAAATTCAGAGCATTTGAATCTTGTGCCAAATACAAATATACCCATATATGGAAAGAGAGGTAGGAACCACATTTTGCACTAAAATGACCCGTAGAAAACTTATTGCCATTCAAAATCAAATGCTTCTGATCTCAATCTCAAGGAATCAAGCAACTACAACACTACTTAACTATCACGCGGCTGGCCATATTCTTCAAGTCACTGAAGCCTACTTCAAAAGGTGACCGGGACTCGAAAATGATGTGTTACGATGGCGAAGTTATTTGAATAAATCAAAGCGTGCTCGGGTTTCTTATTGGTGTCGAGAATCAAATAAAAGATAAGGATGGAACAAGAGCCGAAATGGAATTGACCAAGTTCGTATTATCTTCCATTGCATGTCAATATGTCATTATTGTTGTTTTAGGCCTTATGATAATAAAACAAAACATGTTATTCTATACGTGCAATATATGAACAAAGCAATATTTACCATGGGAGGTTGTTCGGGTGGCGAAACCACGTCACGAAACATTGTTTTGTTCTTCAAACGACAAACACGATTAGGGTTTTCAAAAAGAAACGATAGTTAGCCGAATCAAACTCCCAGGCAATAGAAACATATTGTAACGTGTCGGAAACTTGTGTTCTTGTAATACATGAAACCAAGAAAGGAAGATGAACAAGTTTTTTAGGTGAAAACTACCAAAATTGTTTCGAACAGACACTAGAAAGATGGAAGGATAGTTATGTAAGGATGATTATATATATACATAGTATAATTATAGGATGTTTGCACGTTATTCTCGTTGTCCTGTTACATCGCGGAGTCATACATTGACCATGTTTTGTATTACACGTGTTTTTATTAGCTCACATAACACCTGCAAATCAGTTGATAATTATAGTTCAGATTTTTTAATAAACCAACTAATCACTAAATTGAACGAACGATAAAGGAATGGGTAAATGATTATTTATTTATTTATTATTATTATTATTATTTTTTTTGTGTCTAACTTAATGACAAATTTATATTTATATTTAGAGTAAAATGCACGGATAGTCCCTGTGGTTTGGTAAAATTTCACTCTTAGTCCCCACCTTTTCAAAATTACATGTATGCTCCCTGTGGTTTGCTCGTTTGTTACTCGGATAGTCCCTGAAGTGGATGATGGTCAATTTTCCCAGTTAAGTCTATGTGAAATGACAAAATTACCCTTGTCATTAAAAACAATTTTTTAAACATTAAAACACCCACCCCACTCTCTCCCTCTTCCCCTCTCCACTTCACCCCACCAGCATCACAGCCTTCCTCCAATGTGACCGACACTTCTGCCCGCCTCCCACCCAACTACGACTGCAAATCAGATCAACGAAGAACCATTGGAATGTAACACCATCACATCTTGATCTCAACCAATTGCAGAAGCACACACGCAGTAAGTTTTCTTCATCAAACACTCTCTATCGATTCATATCTTACTAATTACCTTCATCTCTAGCCTGTTGTTGATTAATTTTTCTCGCTCTCGGCATCTTGTTCATATCTCTCATAGATTTCCACCCAAAATTGGGTGTTTTATCTAATTGATAATTTATTAGAAACCACAAAATTATCCCCGTCAATTATTAATTATTCTTTTGTAATCATCTAGAAACCTAGGGTTTCCAAATAATTCCCAACTTTTTTTTATGTATGTTCATCAATATATTATTTTATCAGTTATATTTTCTATCTGTTTCTTGTGTTTGCTTGTATGGGGAAAATCGATTATGCAAACTTTACAAGGATTAACTTTATTATAAAGTCATGGATCATGTTGGTTTTTAAATTAATAATATGCAAAGTTAAAATTTTGTCTTTTTGTTCTTGATTGAATATGGAATCAAGTTCTTGGGTTTATAAAATATCAAATTTGTGGAATTAGGAGTTTCGAATATTGGCATGATTCGGTTGTTGAATTGGGTGTGGGTGGGAGGCGGGCAGAATTGGCGGTGATATTAGAGGTGGCGGTGGTGGTGGTGGTGGTGGTGGTGGGGTAGAGTGGAGGAGAGGGAGGGTGTGGGGTGGGTGTTTTAATGTTTAAAATATTGTTTTTAATGACAAGGGTTTTGTCATTTCACATAGACTTAACTGGGAAAATTAACCATCATCCATTTCAGGGACTATCCGAGTAACAAACGAGCAAACCACAGGGAGCATACACGTAATTTCGAAAAGGTGGGGACTAAGGGTGAAATTTTACCAAACCACAGGGACTATCCGTGTATTTTACTCTTATATTTATATACACTACAATTTTCATGTTAGGGAATAGTGTTAGGCACAATTTTCATGTCTTGAAATTGTGCCAGACTGATCCCTGGCACTCCCTTATTGACTCGAACAAACTACGATTTTACCCCTACTTTAAAATTACTATTATGCTCTCTGTTAAAAATTACGATTTTGCTTCCATTTTAAAATTACAATATTATCATCGTTTTCGATTTTGACAAATTGTAATTTTACCTCAGTTTAAAATTACGTTTTAGTTTTTCTTTTTTTACAAAACTATGGAAGTATTTTGTTTTAATTGATTGACTCTGTGTAATTTTTATTCGTGCTAGCCAGATGCCTAACACTCGCTTATTGGTCCTGACAAATTCAGTTCTGCCCCAAGCTCAAAAATAGAGTCTTGCTATCATTTTAGTTTTTTTTTTCCAGCAAAACTATGATGATGTTTTTTTTAATTGGTTGAGAAATATTCGGCTTAACGCCCTACAACGCGGGCGAACATAAAACTAGTGAAAAACAAATAGCAATAAATAAAAGAAATCCTTATCACGCATTATGATAACATGATAATCAAAGTGTTTCAGCAACTATATATAGCAACCAGCGGCGGATCTAGACCAAAATTTAAGGGGTAACGTTCAATTTTTTTTACCATACTTCATACAATATAAACGAAACAAAAATAGAAGCACAATAATAAAAATGGGCCTTTTGATTTTAGATGTCGTGTACAATTTCTTTTATTTTTGTAAGTATACATAAAAATCGTTGTAAACATGTTGCATTTTATTACTTAATATTTCTCTACAAAGCTTCCAAAATCTGTTAGCGGTTTTCGTATAATTAGTATTAAATGATTTTATGAAACTTAGTATTTTTTTAACGCCCAATGAATCTTTCAAATGGGTTACTGACGAAATTCATCATATATCAAACCTGATGGGGGCAAAAATCAAACCCGAGTCTTTTGAAACACCAGGTCTCTTCCTACCACTCCACCACCAACACATTGACATGAAAACTTAATAATTGATTGAGTCTTTTTAAATATCTTTCTAAACAAATATTCTTACTCGTGAAAATGACAAGAGAAACCATAACAAATAATCATATAAATAATAAATATTAAATTTAATATAAAGTAATAGACAAATTAAGTTAGATAATAATGTAGTCAAATAATCCATAAAGTGAAACTAATAGCAATTATTGAATTAAATTAATACACGGTAAATAAATTTTGAAAGAAAAAACTTAATAGATTCAAATATTAAGTCTTACCATTCATGTATATTACGGGAGAGTGTTGAAAGGAGGAAAAGAAATATTAATATTTTAATAATTTAATCTAATAAAATACTAGTAAAAGGAGTTTATTTGAAAAGGCAGATAAAACAAAAATAAGTGGGCCATCCTTCACTTCTTCCTTATCACATATCACCCCGGCAGTTGCGGAGGCCCTTTAGCCCACCGGAAAAAAACTCTAAACGGTGAGTTTAAAACCGATCTCTCTCTTTCGCTTTAACTATTCCATATGAGGAGGGGTAGCATAATAATTTTTTAGGAGTAGCGAAATACAAAAAACGTCAAAAAAGAAAAAAAATTGCACTTCCGGTGAAAAGTTAAGCGGTTGCGGGGGCTACCCCTGCTTCTATGGTAGGTCCGCCCCTGATAGCAACGCCTCCACATTCAACTTCACCACCAGAGTAATAGATAATAGCCATACGCTTGGAAGACCAAAATAATAAGTTATCTATCAAAAAGACCCAATAATCAGAATTAGACAATTAGTATCCGAATTTCGAAAAACCCCCCAATAATGAGAATTAGTATTCGACCATCTTTTATAAACTCCCGAAACTTTTTTATATGTGATTTTTTTTAAATCACACCATAAAATCAGTGTTTTATTAACTTTCCAACAAGTACTCTATTGCTATAGTTTTGAAATAAACAAAAAAAGACATGAACTGGGTATCCAAAATAAAAACGCTATAAAAACACACAGTTCAAAAAAACGTCATGAAAATACTCAGTTGAAAACGTCATAAAACACGCAGATAAGAAAAAAAAACCATGAAAAGCCTAGTTGAAAACGCCATAAGAACACCAAGTTCAAAAAAAAAAAAAAAAAAAAAAAACGCCATAAAAAACCAGTTGAAAATACTATAAAAAACAAAGTTGAAAACGTCATAAAAAACCCAGTTCATTTTTCTCGAAAAGTATATTAACAGTATACTCGTTGGAAAGATAAAAAACGTTGAATTTTATGGTGTAGTTTTTTTTAAAGAATCACGTATAAAAAAGTCAAGGACGTTTAAATACGATAGAGAAAATAACATGTTGTTAGCATGTGCACCTTATTTAGATATTCCCATTTTACCCCTCCTGGTAGTTCTAAGGCTCCTATTATTTACATAAATGTCACCGCATCAATCTCAGCTACAAATCACAAAGATCTTGTGGCTGAGAATCGTTCTCAGAGTTTTCACACTTTAAACTGTTCTCTCCTGATCCCGCTTCTATATATTATAATTTTAGGATTCGGTTCAATTAAGAACTACCACGAGTTGTGAGAACCATGGGAACTCCTACTTCCCGCACCAATTGAGACATTATTTTTGCACAAACGTAGATGAAAATGTTATAAACATATCTGTAAAAAAACAATAAAAAAATTGTCGAGTCAATAGTTACAATTGATGTAAATTTTGTTTACGATGACATAATTTTTTTACATCTGATGTAATTTTTTTTGTGTGCGATATTTTTTTTTTATTTTTTCTTTTCTTTGCTAGCACAAGTGATTTTTTAAATATTTTTGAGAATTAAAAAAAAAAAATCTTTTGGAAGGCAGGTAGTGTTTGTTATGCATGAATGAGAGACCTGGAATGGAATGGGTCATTACGAGGGAATGAAGAAAATGGTGTTTGGTTGGTCAAGGGAATGGAATCACCCATTCCATCAGGCATTCCATTCCCTCAAAATCATCCCATCCACCCCTATGTTTTTTTTATTCCATCCCCTCTTGCACCCTTCATTAACAACACCACAACCCATCACCTTTGCCACCACTCACTATCATTACCAGTTTACCACCACCACCACCGACGCATATCGCCGCCGCCACCCACCTGCCACCGTCGCCACCTGTCACACCCCGACCATGTGGAACAACCAAACGTGGCGGAAACGTCGGGGAGTGTTGTAACAGAATTAATTGTTTCAAATCCATGGCAATTGAAGTTTCGTTTTATTAATCAAACATGAGAGTTTACATTGTTTTAAACAAGAAACAAAGAATACATAACATAAATTAACTAGTTCTTGTCTCGTTTAAGTCACTAAGGCACAGGTCCGCCTAAGTATGTCTTGATAAGTCCTATGCATCATCTCCTGAAAACACATGTGAAAATAGGTACGTCAGCATAAAAATGCCTGTGAGATACATAGGTTTTGTGAAAACAGAATTCATGACTTATGTTTGAGAAAATGTTTAGTCATGAACCTTGTAATTTGCTTTGTCTTGTAAATCATTTGAAAAACGATAAGATCAGATGATATGTATAAATAAGAGAATAATGTATGGTTAAATGAATAACCATGTAAAATGAGTTTGTATAAGATAAGTTGTTTGTAAATCAATGTCTTGTGAAAAGTATGTTATTTGTATAAAATGTTATATGTCTCAAATTGAAATGATTCAAATAACGCTACGATATGTAATACCATACAAACACTTATATATAGGAAGTACCAGCGGCGTATCCAGCATGCTTGTATCATATTACACACGCCTCGTTACTTAAATCACTTACTCAAACCAAACCATCAAGATGTAATGTTTAACAATTGTAGAAATGTTTATGTATAGTCCAAAGTCTATTGTCAAATGTAATTCATGTCAACAGATACAAATGGTTCACACGGTTCAACAGTTACAAACGGTTCACATAATCAAATGGTTACGACGGTTCACATAGTCAAATGGTTACAACGGTTCAAAATGTAGTATAATGTGTTCATATGCTGGATGAGCATATGCAACAGAAATGCAATGTAAAACAATGTACTAAGTACGCACACAATGGGCGTACCTAGCATGGAATGTAATGTAAAACGATGTACTAAGTATGCACACAATGGGCATACATAGCATGTAATGTAAAACGATGTACTAAATACGCACACAATGGGCATACATAGCATGAAATGTAATGTAAAACGATGTACTAAATACGCACACAATGGACATACATAGCATGAAATGTAATGAAATCATGTACTATAATGTACTAACGAACATAGCAGGTATATGATGTGAAAGCAGGAAAGCATGAAAGTAACAAGTAGGCACATGTGTTTCACCCCAAAACAGTTTGGAAAACAGTAAAAGAGGGGTCTATGTACTCACTTGAGATTGCTCAGAAATCCTAAGATAACCACCAAGCAATGCTAGAGATCTCGGAATCAAACGGCACCTAATATAGGTAACTATGTTAATAAACCGGACCTAAATCGGAGGATCGGATAGAATGAGGGTTCGTAAACCAAACGAGTATGGAGACTCGTGTCATATGGTTTAACAAAGCCTACATACTAAATGAAACCTAACATAAGTGCTTACGACCCATTACGACCCGTTTAGGTAGCTTATGCTACTTTAACGCGTCGTTCGCGTGAAACGCGTTCGGACCGCCTAACTAGTCCTATGACAAGTAGAATATGCCTTAACATGCCTAATATTGTCGCCAAATCAGTTTAGATGTCAAAAGTTATGTCATATATGTTTATAATGAATTTTGGCATCAAAGGGGTATTTTGGTAATTTACCTAAGGCATATAAACTACCTATCATACAACTACTTAAACGTCGTGACCATAAGGTATAACCTCGGAAGGTTATTCCCTACCTACTATGGTCACCTAATGTATTTGGTCGGATCCTAATGATCGACCAAATGGGTCGGGTTCGAAGGTATAAGCGATTTATTAGATCGTTTACCCTTACGACCCTAGACAACGTGGTAATCAGTAGGCATAGTCACAAGGGACTATAACCATCGTGATTACAATCACTTTGCGAAGTTCAAACGAACTTCGCATTGACCATAAACTTGTCAATGCAGAAAGTCAAACAAAGTTTGACTTTCGGACTCGAAAAGCAATAAAAGAACGAAGGAATACTTACGAAGGGTCCCCGAATGCTAATCTAGATCAAAATAGCTCAGGTATGAAACAAAGGTTTCAACTTAGAGCACATTAGATGAGATTCTAGTGAGTTTGAAGCAAATGGGGGTGGGGTATTTATAGTATTTCCCGAACCGTTAAGATCGTTTCTTGAATAACGTGATCGAATCTCGTGCGTACACTTGTTGGAATGTTGTGGTGACTAAAAATGGCCCCTAATGAGCTGAAAGGGCAAGTGTGAGTGTGTGGTTGTGGGTTTAACAGCTGTAATCTGCTGACTAATCAATCTTATCTGATCTGGGAGCCTGACGCGGGCCGCATAAAGATACACACTGATCTTACGCGGGCCGCCTGGCCTGCACAGATCAGAAACATGTTTGCATTTTGACAGTTTTGGTCCCTGTTGGTGTTTAAGCTTATTTCCGGCACTTCTAAGGCCCGTCAAGCCAACTTCAAGGCCCTAAAATGATGCCTAAACATTTTGGACATGAAACATGCTCAAAAATATGTCGGATGTCAGTTCGCTTGGTCGTATGAACGCGATGTTCGTTTAATTACGACGGAATGCGCATAAGCGCGAAAAACGATCCAAAATGCGCGACGAATGGATTTTTCTTATGCCAAACACTAAAATAAAATATTTTAGTGCTTACATAAATTTTTGGATGTCCGGATGTATTCAGAACGCAAGATATGCGCGAAAGTGCAAACTTGTGCACTTTTTGACGCTTTTAGTCCCTGAATGACCCAAAAGTTTACTTTCGCATACCGAACCTCTCAAAGCCTATTTCTAAGCTATGTAAAGGATATTTAAGATATGTTAAACTTATGGCCGTGCTCCGGAATGTCTGTTACAGTTCAAATTGGCATACTTTCGCAGTTTGTCAAATTTAGTCCCTGTAAGCGATTTAACTTGATTTTGCCATACCAAAGCCTTCAAAACTTATTTCTAAGTTATGTAAAGGTTATTTAAGGTATGTTAAGCCTATTTCACTATTCCAGAGTGTTCGTTGCATTAAACTGGTTATATTTACGCATCAGCGCGCGTATAACCTTCTAGAAAGCGATTTAGAGCTTGAAATCGAACAAGAGTTGATATGTGCAAAAGATACACATATTTATACAAGTCCAAAGTATGAAACACAATATTTCATTGATTTGGTGTTTGTTTGCTGGTCGCAGTGACACAGGTGTCACAGTCTCCCCTACTTTAGGAAATTTCGTCCCGAAATTTATTCGTAGGAGTCTATTTATGACTTTGTGTCAAATAACCACCAGAGATATGTAAGGCACAATCCTGTCATTTCCTTAACGGACATTCTTCAGAAACGTAAAATGTACTTACAAAGTCATTTTCAACGGGTGCTTCATCAGAAATGGAAATGAAAAGGAGAAACAAACGGATATTCATTTCCTCAACGGACAAATCTTCAGAAACGAAAATGAACAAACGGAGTCATTTTCAACGGTTGCTTCCTCAGGTACGGAAATGAAGGATTTAACAACGGATATTCATTTCCTCAACGGATAATCTTCAGAAACGAAAATGAACAAACAGAGTCATTTTCAACGGTTGTTTCCTCAGAAACGGAAATGACGGATTAAACAACGGATATTCATCTCCTCAACGGATAATCTTCAGAAACGAAAATGAACTAACGGAGTCATTTTCAACGGTTGTTTCCTTAGAAACGGAAATGAAGGATTAAACAATCGGATATTCATTTCCCTCGACGGATACTCTTCAGAATGAAAATGAACAAACGGAGTCATTTTCCTCAACGGGTATTCTTCAGAATCGGAAATGAAGGATAAACGGATATTCATTTCCCTCGACGGATACTCTTCAGAACGAAAATGAACAAACGGAGTCATTTTCCTCAACGGGTATTCTTCAGAATCGGAAATGAAGGATAAACGGATATTCATTTCCCTCGACGGATACTCTTCAGAACGAAAATGAACAAACGGAGTCATTTTCCTCAACGGGTATTCTTCAGAATTGGAAATGAAGGATAAACGGATATTCATTTCCTCAACGGATATTCTTCAGAAGTGAAAAATGAATAGCTAGTTCATTTTTCCTCAACGGATGCTTCATCAGAATTGGAAATGAATAGGGTTAACTCTAGATACATGATAGAACTTGCTGTGATTTCTGTGCACTAAATCCCATAATTATGTATGCATCCATAATTACGTAATTCCTTGCACAGTCCGCACAGTTCGTTTTGTAATGTTGTGGGGAAGGATATCAAACTTGTGATGACGGTGACTAGACTACCATAGGGTCCTTTTAATTAGATCAACAGAGGATCTTCTTAATTAGGCCACCAAGGAGTCCTTTCAGCTATATCATCCAGTTTAACTAGACCACTCAAGGGGTCTAGTTATGAAGCAGTACTTTATAATCCAAGGGACTTATCTACAACGTAGAAGTCCATTAAGGATTTTAGATAGTGCCTTTTGGGTATCCTACTATGAATCTCTTGTACAAGGATATGTAAGATTCTACGAGGATTTGGATAACATAATCTGGATCACACGACACATAAAAGGGAACACATAAGCACATAACCACATAATTGTTTAATTGTTATTATCTTGTTATTGATTGCTATTAACTTGGCGCCTCGTGCTTCATTTCTCTTGGAAGAAACGGGTACTTAGGATTTTCGTGGAAAACGCAAGAGATCATACAATGGAAGAAATTTGGGGGTAGTCTGTTCTTCAAGGAATACGGTTCTTTGATTGTTGGTATTGTAGAGGATATGTTTATACATGCAATCACATAAACATATGTAAATAAAAGATTTATTTATAAACAACAATAATAATAACAACAACTGTTTCATGGATCATGACAGCAAAAGAAAATAATACACAAGGCTTGATTATTTTCTAAACAGCGTTGTCTCCTGTCAGTCAGATACTCATCTCTGCGCTGGATTTGCATTAGCAAGCCTTGGGCAATTCCTACGAAAATGGCCCATCTCGCCACAGTTGTAGCAAGACCCCGGTGGAAAATGAGCTTGAGCAGGATTGTTGTCAGCTTGATTTGGTGCAGCTGCGGTTGGGCAAACCCTCGCTGTATGACCTATAAGTCCGCAAACTTGGCATGTGCGACACTTCACACTAGCATGATGATGTAGGCCACATTGGTCGCACAAGGGTGCAGTTCCATTATATGGCTTCCTAGCAGGGGGTTGAGCTGGTTGGTTGGGGACGGCTTGATCATTGTGAGTAACCATGGCGAAGTTCTGAGAAGCCTTTCGCTTCTTTGACCTCCTAGGGGATCCAGTCTGTTCATCCATGGTCTTTGATTCCTCGATTGGTTTCGATTCCTCGACCGGTTTCTTGTCACCTTTTCAGAAAAGTTTACCTTTCCTGATCTTTGATTCAGTCAAGGTTGCAGATAGCTCAATGGCCTGTCTAACTGTAGTAGGGTTGCTACCAGTCACAATGTCTTGTATTGAGTCAGGGAGGCCATCAACGTACTTTTCGATTGCCTTATCCAAAGGTGTGACCATGTTTGGGCATAACAGACTTAACTCCTCATAACGGTCCATGTAGGCTCGATGCTCCCCGCTGTCTTGCTCAAGATTGTCGAATTCCCTTTCCAAGGCCCTGATCTCGTGACGAGGACAGAATTCCTTCATCATAAGGGCCCTAAGTTCAGCCCATGTCTGTGCTAGAGCAACTTCTGCACCACGATCTCTCATAACCCCGTTCCACCACGTAAGGGCCCTCTTCTGGAACACACTCGAAGCAAACTCGACCTTGCGATTATCAGGACACTGCACGTGGCGGAAAGTATTCTCAATGCTCTCGAACCATTGAAGAAGCCCAGTCGCTCCCTCAGAACCACTAAACTTGAGTGGTTTAGCCGAGTTAAAACTCTTGAAATTGCATGGACCATTGTTGTTGTTGTTGGCTTGGTTCCATTGAGCAAAGAGGTTTGGGAATTGAGCAGCCATTTGTTGCGCAATGATTTCTGCTAGTTCGGCAGTCGCTATCTGGTTTTCGCGTCGAGGAGGCATTCTAAAAGAGGAAACATGAAAGGAAACGAGTGAGAGAATTAGACGAAAAGAATGAGATGAAACAAAACTGATGAAAGCAAGGATAGTGGTCATTTGTTTGTTACTACAAAGCAACAAACGACCCCGGTGATTAATCAAAGTAAATAGGTCAAAAATAATGTATCGCGAAGATATGCTCGCCTATAAGTGGACACTCACCCCAAGAGTTCCCGGGTAAGAGTGACTGGTCCGATTATGTGGATTTGTACGAACACTCTAGCCTTAGACAGAAAACTCAGGGTACAGGCACCCACCCTTCCAGTTTGCACGTGTTCACATTATTTAGACCAACCTTGACGGGATTTTGAAAACTTAAAGGGTTCAAAACCACATAATAAATCATCCTAGAACAGATGATTAGTTTTCAAAGCGGGATAGAAATTTATGTTCTTATTGTGGTTGTCACCTAAGAATAAGTGACGGTATTGTTTTATGACTAAACGCAAGTAAACTCGCGTTAGGGTCCTAGGAAGGTTATAGACTAGGTCAAAGCATTACTAATAACCTAATTCCCTATAACCATTGGCTCTGATACCAACTTTTCTGTCACACCCCGACCACGTGGAACAACCAAACGTGGCGGAAACGTCGGGGAGTGTTGTAACAGAATTAATTGTTTCAAATCCATGGCAATTGAAGTTTCGTTTTATTAATCAAACATGAGAGTTTACATTGTTTTAAACAAGAAACAAAGAATACATAACATAAATTAACTAGTTCTTGTCTCGTTTAAGTCACTAAGGCACAGGTCCGCCTAAGTATGTCTTGATAAGTCCTATGCATCATCTCCTGAAAACACATGTGAAAATAGGTACGTCAGCATAAAAATGCCTGCGAGATACATAGGTTTTGTGAAAACAGAATTCATGACTTATGTTTGAGAAAATGTTTAGTCATGAACCTTGTAATTTGCTTTGTCTTGTAAATCATTTGAAAAACGATAAGATCAGATGATATGTATAAATAAGAGAATAATGTATGGTTAAATGAATAACCATGTAAAATGAGTTTGTATAAGATAAGTTGTTTGTAAATCAATGTCTTGTGAAAAGTATGTTATTTGTATAAAATGTTATATGTCTCAAATTGAAATGATTCAAATAACGCTACGATATGTAATACCATACAAACACTTATATATAGGAAGTACCAGCGGCGTATCCACCATGCTTGTATCATATTACACACGCCTCGTTACTTAAATCACTAACTCAAACCAAACCATCAAGATGTAATGTTTAACAATTGTAGAAATGTTTATGTATAGTCCAAAGTCTATTGTCAAATGTAATTCATGTCAACAGATACAAATGGTTCACACGGTTCAACAGTTACAAACGGTTCACATAATCAAATGGTTACGACGGTTCACATAGTCAAATGGTTACAACAGTTCAAAATGTAGTATAATGTGTTCATATGCTGGATGAGCATATGCAACAGAAATGCAATGTAAAACAATGTACTAAGTACGCACACAATGGGCGTACCTAGCATGAAATGTAATGTAAAACGATGTACTAAGTATGCACACAATGGGCATACATAGCATGTAATGTAAAACGATGTACTAAATACGCACACAATGGGCATACATAGCATGAAATGTAATGTAAAACGATGTACTAAATACGCACACAATGGACATACATAGCATGAAATGTAATGAAATCATGTACTATAATGTACTAACGAACATAGCAGGTATATGATGTGAAAGCAGGAAAGCATGAAAGTAACAAGTAGGCACATGTGTTTCACCCCAAAACAGTTTGGAAAACAGTAAAAGAGGGGTCTATGTACTCACTTGAGATTGCTCAGAAATCCTAAGATAACCACCAAGCAATGCTAGAGATCTCGGAATCAAACGGCACCTAATATAGGTAACTATGTTAATAAACCGGACCTAAATCGGAGGATCGGATAGAATGAGGGTTCGTAAACCAAACGAGTATGGAGACTCGTGTCATATGGTTTAACAAAGCCTACATACTAAATGAAACCTAACATAAGTGCTTACGACCCATTACGACCCGTTTAGGTAGCTTATGCTACTTTAACGCGTCGTTCGCGTGAAACGCGTTCGGACCGCCTAACTAGTCCTATGACAAGTAGAATATGCCTTAACATGCCTAATATTGTCGCCAAATCAGTTTAGATGTCAAAAGTTATGTCATATATGTTTATAATGAATTTTGGCATCAAAGGGGTATTTTGGTAATTTACCTAAGGCATATAAACTACCTATCATACAACTACTTAAACGTCGTGACCATAAGGTATAACCTCGGAAGGTTATTCCCTACCTACTATGGTCACCTAATGTATTTGGTCGGATCCTAATGATCGACCAAATGGGTCGGGTTCGAAGGTATAAGCGATTTATTAGATCGTTTACCCTTACGACCCTAGACAACGTGGTAATCAGTAGGCATAGTCACAAGGGACTATAACCATCGTGATTACAATCACGTTGCGAAGTTCAAACGAACTTCGCATTGACCATAAACTGGTCAATGCAGAAAGTCAAACAAAGTTTGATTTTCGGACTCGAAAAGCAATAAAAGAACAAATGAATACTTACGAAGGGTCCCCGAATGCTAATCTAGATCAAAATAGCTCAGGTATGAAACAAAGGTTTCAACTTGGAGCACATTAGATGAGATTCTAGTGAGTTTGAAGCAAATGGGGGTGGGGTATTTATAGTATTTCCCGAACCGTTAAGATCGTTTCTTGAATAACGTGATCGAATCTCGTGCGTACACTTGTTGGAATGTTGTGGTGACTAAAAATGGCCCCTAATGAGATGAAAGGGCAAGTGTGAGTGTGTGGTTGTGGGTTTAACAGCTGTAATCTGCTGACTAATCAATCTTATCTGATCTGGGAGCCTGACGCGGGCCGCGTAAAGATACACACTGATCTTACGCGGGCCGCCTGGCCTGCACAGATCAGAAACATGTTTGCATTTTGACAGTTTTGGTCCCTGTTGGTGTTTAAGCTTATTTCCGGCACTTCTAAGGCCCGTCAAGCCAACTTCAAGGCCCTAAAATGATTCCTAAACATTGTGGACATGAAACATGCTCAAAAATATGTCGGATGTCAGTTCGCTTGGTCGTATGAACGCGATGTTCGTTTAATTACGACGGAATGCGCATAAGCGCGAAAAACGATCCAAAATGCGCGACGAATGGATTTTTCTTATGCCAAACACTAAAATAAAATATTTTAGTGCTTACATAAATTTTTGGATGTCCGGATGTATTCAGAACGCAAGATATGCGCGAAAGTGCAAACTTGTGCACTTTTTGACGCTTTTAGTCCCTGAATGACCCAAAAGTTTACTTTCGCATACCGAACCTCTCAAAGCCTATTTCTAAGCTATGTAAAGGATATTTAGGATATGTTAAACTTATGGCCGTGCTCCGGAATGTCTGTTACAGTTCAAATTGGCATACTTTCGCAGTTTGTCAAATTTAGTCCCTGTAAGCGATTTAACTTGATTTTGCCATACCAAAGCCTTCAAAACTTATTTCTAAGTTATGTAAAGGTTATTTAAGGTATTTTAAGCCTATTTCACTATTCCAGAGTGTTCGTTGCATTAAACTGGTTATATTTACGCATCAGCGCGCGTATAACCTTCTAGAAAGCGATTTAGAGCTTGAAATCGAACAAGAGTTGATATGTGCAAAAGATACACATATTTATACAAGTCCAAAGTATGAAACACAATATTTCATTGATTTGGTGTTTGTTTGCTGGTCGCAGTGACACAGGTGTCACACCACCAACAACCACCATCGCCGCCACCAACCACCGCCGCCAACAACCACCACCGTCGCCAACGCCGCCTGCCGCCACCAACCACTACCACCGTCGCCGCCACCACCAACCACTGACGCCACCAACCACCATCGACGGCCGCCGTCGCCACCCCCAGTCACCGCCCCGCATCATCGTCGCTGCCGCCACCGATTGCAGCCACCATTGATCGCTGCCACCACCCACAATCACTACCATCGACCACAACCACTCACCGCTGATTTTATTCCTTAATTTTATTACCTACCAAACAATACACGATAATAATTCATTCCATTTCCACATGGTAACTAAACGAGACATGGAATGGTAATGATCCATTGCATTCACTCGTTCATTCCATTACCTCGTCCATTCCATTCACTCGTCCATTCCATTACCCTATACCAAACAAACCCTTATGATTCTCACAACTCAAGGTGTTTCTCATTTTACCTTTTCTCTATAATTTTAAATTACATAAATAGTTAATAATTATTACATTAAATGTCTATTATAAGAAAACATTTATTAAATATTAATTCCAATGATTATTTCTGTAAATAAAAAATATTATTATTATTGTTATGAATGCATCCATTATTAGTGACTATCCACATTTCTAACTCCTATGTTACATTTATGTTTGTATTAATGTTATAGCCTATATATAGTGGCTCATGTATTTTGTATGTGATATCAATAAGAAATTCATCTCCCATTCTCTCATTCTCTTCTATACATTGCTAATAGGTTCTAGTTATTACACAACACGTTATCAGCACGAAAGTGCTCGAATCATCATTGGTTTTAATCGTTGATTAAAGTCTTGGTTGACCCATGTCGTTGATGATGTTTTGTTGATAAAAGTTTTGGTGGCCCGAGGTGTTTCCAACGAAGATTGGATTTCGTAGACATGGCGATTGAAAAGTGATGGAGATACTATTTCCTTTAGTTATTTCAAGGTAAGTTTTTTTTTCCACCATACATGTTTATCTACATAAGGTACTACTCTTATACCTATATTGTTTCTCGTTGAATATGCCTTATCTTTTCAACTTGATTTTACCATGATAAGAATAATCGTTAACCAGAATGAGATTTTTGAAAGTCGGTTGAACAGGGGATGTTCAAATCCTACTCATAATTTTCATTTTCATTTTCAATGACCTTTTCTAGAATAAATGATCATCACGGTATGGAAAAAAAATAGGAAATATAAGTTTAATATATACATGGACACTTGTTACAGAAACCCGATGAGAAAATACTTGTTATTAATTTATTAAGTCTAATCTTATCTATTTGCTAGTTATATTGTAAGCTTATTCCTTGGTTTAGAAATTGATATATAGTTTGATAAATTCTTTTTATGCATGTTTAATAGATAAACATTGAAAAGAAAAGTTGTATTATGATATCCATGATCTTACATTTACTTGTTGATTATATTATTTATATATATTTTAAAGTTATATATATTATTTAGTTTTAATTAATATAGCATAAATTCAATTAAAGTTCTAAAATATAACTTATGAGTGTGGATTGAATATTATTAATTATAAAATTAATTCCGATTTCCTCATCATTAATTCATGTTGATGTATATTTACCTATTTTTTTTTCAATTTACGAAATGAGTAAATAGTAATTAAATAGTCTTTTATTGTTGTTCTAATAAATTATTTTTATTATGTTTTATGGTTAGTAAATAGTAATTAAATAACCTTTTATTGTTGTTCTAAATTTTATACAACAAATTACGTTTCAAAGAGACATTACAAATTCTAAATCATTATGTGCTTTTATTATTATGGTTATGAGTTTTGATATCATTATGTGCTTTTATTATTATGGTTATGAGTTTTGATATCATTATGTGCTTTTATTATTATGGTTATGAGTTTTGATTAGTCCAATAATTAGTTTTTATTATTAGTATTTATACAATTTATGATGACTACCAAAATTCAATTTGTATTAAAAGGTGATGTCTTATAGTTATATTTGAAGATAATCATTAGTGCAATTCTGTTAATGAATTTACAATAATGCACATGTTTATATGATAATATGTTATAATATGACAACCACTTAGTTAATTTTGTTGTATATCATTGTTATTGCAATTGTATAAGCCTTTTAGTTGCTATTTGATATTTAAATATGTGATTTGATTCTATGAAATATTTGTGTGATAAAATATATTATTTGCAAATTAACATGACACTAAAATTCTCAAGATGCCAGTTATATTTTCTTGAGCAACAAAATTTATTAGTATAAGAAAGCTCATTTACGAGTAATAAAGATTCATATGTTATTATATGATCGAGAAAGTTGATAGTGATATTTGTTTATGTTTTAAACTATAGTGACAAATATGTGTATATATGATATACTTGTGATCTTTAATATTTTTTTTTTCTAGACATGACAAGCAAATTAATATGAGCTTAATCTCTTTAACACTCACACACACATATATGTATACGTATAATGTCCCAGGATTGTGTGTGATTTATATATGTAATTGATATGCATATAAATTGTGAATAATTAACATGCATATAACTTGCTTATGGGTAGATATTACGGATTTCATTTGTTTAGCAATACTTATGTTGGTCTCATTGTTTTAGATAGCATATATGTTATATGTATTGCCTTTTGACAAGTTAAATGTGCTAAATAAATTAATACAAATTTCATTGGTAGCTGGTTACCAAAACAACTATGCTGAGATAAACATTGTTATGCTTTAGTGATTTGATATTTCAGCTTGTTACAATGCTATGCATAGTCAACATAATTAATTTTATGGTTATTCTTCTAATTGTTTGTTGTTTCTAAACAAATATTAATAGAAATTGATATAGTCATTAGAAATGTGCCCTCACATGCAAATGATGAAAAATAGCTATGAAAATAATTAGTGGACTTTAGCTTAAGTAAACTACTCTGATGTTAGTTACTTAAATTGATAGATAATAATTCATTTGAGTTAGTGTTTATGCTCACATGAATCCTAAATCAATGATGAGAACCCGAAGTTCTCCCAAATGTATACAAAGTCCCATCCCCATTGCAACTGGTCTCCTGAAGAGAACCAAGTTTCCATTTTTTATATATATATTTTGTTGTGCAGCCTATGTACCAATAGCACCACCATAACATATAAAATGGGATATGTACATCGTATTCCCAGTCTTAGGGGGAGACAAGAAAATGAAAGACTGGTAACATAAAAAAATGCATCATATTATATATCGACCCATGAAGTGGTCAATGCAAATCTGAAGTCCAAAAGAAAGAGCGTGTATTTGCAAATAATAACAAATGAAATACAAGATGCATTCACTAACACAAATAAGGTGACAAAGTCACATATACCAGCTTAAACTTATCTGCTCGAATGGAAGTACTCACAAAACCGAGGGTAACGTCACCTTCAAAAGAGGGGCCTACCACTTTTCGCATTAATAACTTAATTAATTATCTTTCAATATTCCGACCCTTTGGGATTGTATCCTTGCTGACTCAAACCATTGGGTTGAGGGTAACGTCACCTTCAAAAGAGGGGCCTACTACTATAACTAAGATAATCTCTTAAAAAGTGCAAAAGTGCGGAAATCATCAAAGGATACATTAAAGGCGAGTCGGATCCAAGTGATTCATCTTGTCTATCTGTTTTTGTTTTATTTTTATTTCTGCATTTTTAGTTTTATTTTTCATGTTTAAACCTTTTCTAAAAAAATTTAGATTGATTAGACGTTGAGGATAAACCGGTACTAAAAGCTCTTGTGTCCTAGGACGACCTCGGTATCTTACCAATGCTATACTACGCTCACGATGGGTGCACTTGCCCAAGTGTGTGTTTAGTGTTAGTAGAATATCGTGTTTTATAAATTTAAAACTTGACCAATGCGTAAAATGGGCTTAAAATATCAATAAAATCATAACACACCTAACGCACACCACCTCATTAAAAACCTTACTAAGAAAACCCAATGGGAAAAAACTTAGTGAAGGGAAAAAGAGTGCAACATTTTAGAATAAAATTGTAATCTTAGCAATACAGCTATCAAGAACGCAATATACCATGTGTCGTTTTTTTTGCAAGATACGTCAACGTTCCGATCGCAATCAAGTATGGTACTTCTATACCAATTATTGAACCAACTGGGGTGTCCCAGTTGGCCAGCCTCATCCCTTCTTTCAGTAGAGCCCCGGGTTCGAGCCTTGGCAACCCTAAGTATTGAATTCCGGGTGGGATAATCACCGCCAGGCAGCTATGGAGCTAAGCTAGCTTGCGTGAGTTGAAATACTCCGGCGGCCGGGAGGTCCGTGCACTAACCCCCCCCCCCCCCTTCTATACCAATTATTTATCCATCCTCTTCATTGGGACGATTAATATCCTTTCCATATGTCAAGTAACCCAACAACCATTAGCGTACTCAACAAATGAACTTTATCCATAAATATCTTCTGGATGTAGTCTAATAGTACATATTGTCACACCCCAACCGATGGCGGAAGCATCGGGGTGCGGCACTAAGCGTTCAGATTGCTCATGAGTTTCCATAACACTAATAGTTTCAATAGTAATTAAATTGATTTCATGCAAAATTGTCTAAACAACCCAAATCCACAATCATATCATCGAAACATCATCATAGTTCCAAAAGTTTCTAGATTTAGCTAAATGTAGTTTCTAAGCTTCATCCTAGCTTGATTCAAGAATCCTAGCATCCTGTCAGCCTGCAACATGTATTATAATAGAGTCAGTACAAAATGTATCGACGAGTATACAAGTTTGAGTACATAGCATAATAGATTCAAAAGACTCATATCCATAATGTAAATGATGACAAAATAATTTCAGCCATGCTAGTGTTCGCAGTCCAAGTGATAGCCAAAGTATCCTGATGCTTTAGTGTTTTCCCAAGAATCAAGGAAAACTAGAATCCTCCTAACAATACCCCCGAGAATAATGGGGAGGTGCATCTCCTATAGTGCTACTATTGTTAAGGCGGAACTACACACTCTGGATTAAACGTTCACATAGCACAAAGAATCAAGAGTAAAAAATCAGAAGTTTCACATACACAAAGGATAGAGTTTAGATTCAAAAGTATCAAGTTTCATAGTTTAACAGAATATATGTTGCATCCCAAAGTTTAAAACAAAAAGGGATTGAGTATACTCACAGTGATTGCTTAACAGATTAACTGTTATTGGATCAAAGGGAGCTCTTTAGGTTTAGCCTGATTAGATTACAACAGGTAAGGGTCGGACAAAACAACGTGATTGCGTAAAGTGTCGGATTAGTCAGTGGATCGGATGGCTGTTCGATCGGACGGCAGTCCGATCGGATTGCCATTCGATCGGTTTGACTCAGGTGTGTGGGGGACGGATTGCCATCCGATCGGATGGTCATTCGTACAGATGGCCATTCGATCGAATGGTCATTCGATTCTAAATGTTGAGACTCCAAAAGTTTTGCCAAGTGTTCAACTCAGGTTACTCCGATCGGATGGTCATTCGATCGAACGGTAGTTCGATCGGATTGCCATTCAATCATTGAGGTTTCCAAAGTTTCAAGGTTTAAAAGATCCAAGTTCCAAAAGCTTCTAAGTGTTGAAAGGTTTTAAGGCACATGTCACTTCGATCGGATGGCCGTTCAATCGGACGGCAGTCCGATCGGATTGCCATTCGATCCTTGTGACTTGTTCCGTTTTGCAATTTGTAAGGTTTCTAGTTTAACGGTGACGACACGGTACATCTTGAGACAATGGTAAACACATCAATGTTCAGCCGGTCTGATCGGATGGGAATCACCCCAGTCCGCTCAGTCGTCTGTTCGTGATGGTGCTTATGTCGGAATCCGTACTCCGGTCATCTTCTCCGGCAACAATCCATTTCCAAACCAACTTCAGACTAATCATCAAGTCCATAGTCCGTTTGGGTCCGGATTCCACCGTTTCAAGTAAAAGTTTAAGAAGAGATGAAGAAAACATGAGTTTTTTTAGCATGAAAAGTCTAGATTCGTCAAGATTCGCTGTAAAAACACCTGAAATTCCTTGGATCTGAGCTAGATCTTGAACGGGATGACATCACTCAATAGTTTGTACAAACCGCCATGATTACGTCACCCTCAAGAGCTCAAATCTTAGGGATTTCACGGTGAAAAGTGAGATTTCAAAGGAGAATCTCGTAGAGAATAGTGTAGTGATCAAAGATGTACAAGAATCTAGTGTAAAACGTACTGAAATCACCGAGAAATGGAAGAAAAGTGCTTGAGAGTGAGAGAGCGTGCGTTCTGATCGAATGAGGCTGTCACATCAGTGAGAATGATGTGACAGGCCTATTTATAGTGTCAGAGAGAGTGTGCAAGGCGGTGTGCAGCGGATCGGATGGCAGTTCGATCGACTGGCCCTCCGATCGGATGGTCATCCGATCGGATGCTCATCTGATCGGATGGTCATCCGATCGGATTGCCATTCGGTCAATCCAACCTTTCCGTTTCACCATCGTTGATTCGTTTTGCGAGTTAGGTTAAGCGTTGCGTTGCGTATTATTGGGTAATAGTATCACATAACTAGATTATAATATTAACATCAAAAGTTTCCAAGTTTCATAGTTTCCGCCAGTGCCAAGTCTCCAGTCTCTCATTCAACCAAGTCTCAAGTTACCAAAGTATCAAGTATCAAGAATCATAGCTTCCAAGAATCAAGAATCAAGCCTCAAGAATCAAGTCTCATAGTGTTAATCATCAAGAATCAAGTTTCTAGAATCAAGAATCAAGCATCATAGTATTTAAGAGTCAAGAATCTAGATTTTAAGCATCACAAGTATCAAAAGTGTCAAGTATCACATAGTTTAGGGACTAAAATTGACAGTAGCTAAAAGTCTAGGGACACAGGTGTTACAGTCTCCCCTCCTTTAGGAGATTTCTTCCCCGAAATCTTGGAAGAAGACTGCTCGAAGAGCTGTGGATACTTGGTCTTCATCTCACTTTTCAGTTCCCAAGTGAATTCGGCCCCGCGCTTTCCCTCCCATCGAACATTGACTATGGGAATTTTGATGCGCCTCAATCGCTTGACACCTTAATCCATGATTTCGACCGGTTTCTCCACATAGTGTACAGCTTCATTTATTTGCAAGTCTTCAAGGGGAACCTGCAGTTCCTCGTCGACTAGGCATTTACGTAGATTAGATACGTGGAACACTGGATGTACGTTGTTTAGTTCTTGTGGCAGGTCGAGTCTGTACGCCACCTTGCCAATCCTTTCGTGTATCGTGAAAGGACCCACATAACGAGGAGCGAGCTTTCCCTTCTTACCAAAATGAACCACTCCCTTCCAGGGAGATACCTTGAGAAGAACTCGGTCACCAACATCAAATTCCAGAGGCTTGCGCCTTTTATCAGCATAGCTCTTTTGTCTGCTCCTAGCCTTGATCAAGTTATCACGGATCTGAAGAATCTTATCCGTCGTCTCTTGAATGATTTCAGGGCCAGTAAATTGCTTGTCACCAACCTCATGCCAGCTGAGAGGAGATCGGCACTTGCGACCATACAAAGCTTCGAAAGGAGCCATCTGAATACTGGAATGATAGCTGTTGTTGTACGAGAACTCAATTAATGGTAAATGTACATCCCAGTTACCACCAAAGTCGATGACACAAGAACGGAGCATATCCTCTAGGGTTTGAATAGTACGCTCGGTCTGTCCATCCGTTTGAGGATGAAAGGCCGTGCTAAGATTCAAATGAGAACCCATAGCGGATTGAAAGGTTTGCCAAAGACGTGAAGTAAAACGACCATCACGGTCTGAGATTATGTCTATAGGTATGCCGTGACGGCATATAATCTCATCGGTATAGATTCGAGCAAGCTTCTCCACTTTATAATCCTCACGAATAGGAAGAAAGTGTGCTGATTTGGTCAAACGATCGACTATCACCCAGATACTGTCGTGACCAGAAGGTGTTCGAACAACGTTGATTGGCTTAGGATTATGCGGAGGAGCTGGGAGAGTTGGTAGGGCTGCCTGAGCTGGTTGGGCAGGGTTAGCTTGACGACAATAGGGAGTCGTGTGACCATAACGATTGCAGTTGGTGCATAAACGACATGCAGAAGCAACAGAATGATGAAAGTTACAAGTTGCACACTTGGGGTGAGGCCCAGTGTACTGCCTCTTGACTTCAGGAGTAGCAGTGTTCTGAACAGCAGCAACAGGAGCAGGTTTAGCAGTAGGGTTTGCAGCAGGAACAATAGCATTGCATCCTGAACCCTGAGACTTCCTTTTCTTGTTCTTGCTGCCACTTGGCTGCTGGGTAACTTGATGTGCAGATTTAGAAGGAGCAGGTGTCACGGCCCCCGTCCCGGTGTGACCCGGTCCAGGAGCCGCGAGACAGAAAACCCGTGGTATTTATTATTTGATTTGACAGCGGAAGTTTAACAGGATCTTTTGAAACTTGAAAATGCCCAATTATTTTATTTCATAAATTGGGACAAACCCCATAATTTACAGTAAAGGTAATTTCACGAGGAAATCCCTTGTTTTTACAAAACATGTTTATTTATTTTACTGAGCCACCACTTCAAGCTTGTTAGTGCTCCGTAGCACGTTTTCCTTGATTCACAGTAAGTCACATGAAACATGTTTTAAAAATATTTTATCAGCGGGGAAATACTGGCGAGTCATTCAGTTTAAATTAAACGACACATTAGTTATAGATTACAGCATAAGAGCGATTACAATGGCTAGTATCTTATTTTTATCTGGCGCCGTGTCACACCCTGGTGACGATGGTCATACCACTATTGGGTCCTTTCACCCAAGTAGTGATGATTATCACTGTTAGGTTGGTGAACCTAACCGTGAGAAATTAGTAATGTGCAAAATACCCCACTTGCTAGTGATTCAAGATAACCACGACTTAATCCCTATAACTGTAACTTTTGAAAATAATTTGAGTATTGTAAAACATTGTTGATAAAAAGAGAATGACTCACATTGCAAGTTTAGTTGGGCAGAGTTTAGCCTACTGATAAGCCTGATAACCTAATTTAAACAACAATGCACACGAAACTAGGTCAGTAACTTAATACAACATTTACGATAAGCTCACGAAATCAAAACCCTCACGACGAATGACAAAGTATAGCCCGAGTTTGGGCAGCACTTAAACATCCATCGGATCGGTTTCAATCGATCGGACATTGTATCGTAGCAGTAATCGAGTTATTACCCTGTTGTCGCAACAGAGATTCGTGCTTGTGTGTGTTTTTGAACTAAACAGTGAATAACTTGTCGTACGAAATGAATTTGATCGTCGTAACAACACCAACAAGCAAGTGCCAAACCCCTGATATATATACTGAAAAATGGTCCCTATCGCGTGGCGTGCCAGGTCCACCTGGTTCTCGTGCGTGGCACGACGGGTCCACTTTTAGGCTAGGGTAGCCTCGTATCCACATAGCCTGGGTGAGTCAAAATTTCGATGAAATTCGTTTTGTACAACAAACTGTGAAGATAATCGTCAATTAGGGGATACCCCTCTTGAGTTTTAGGGGGCCCTGATCCTAGTTTCAATTGTTCTGAAAAATTTAGGGGTAATGCAATATTTCTTGGGGGTCTCAATTAGGGTTTCCTATTGGACATAATAAAATAAGAAATAATAATTTTGGTGAGAGTTGTTACATCCTCCCTACCTTATTTAAAATCTCGTCCAACAAGTAGGGATATTTTCGTTTCATTTTTTATTCCAGCTCCCAAGTGTACTCCGGTCCTCTCTTTGAATCCCACTTGATTTTAACCAGCACTAGTCATTTGTGTTTGAGAAACTTGACCTTTCTGTCTTCTATCTGCAGTGGTTTCTCCACAATTTTTAACTTCTCATTTACCTCTATATCTTGAAGAGGTACTACCAGGGATTCGTCAGATAAACATTTCTTGAGGTTGGATACATGAAATACGTCATGTACCCCAGCCAACTCTTCTGGTTGTTGTAGGCGATAGGCGACTGGTCCTATTCGTTGGATTACTGAGAATGGTCCTACGTACCTTGGACTTAGCTTTCCCTTCTTACCGAACCGAACCACTCCTTTCCAAGGAGAAACTTTTAAGAGTACCTTGTCTCCAACTTGAAATTCTAGCGGCTTGCGTCTATTGTCTGCATAACTCTTCTGACGATCTCGAGCTGGTTTTAGTCTTTCCTTGACTTGAGTTATCTTGTCGGTGGTTTCTTGTACGATTTCGGGACCTGATAACTGGCTTTCTCCTATCTCTGCCCAACAAACTGGAGTTCTACACTTTCGTCCATACAGTGCTTTGAATGGGGCAGCTTCGATACTTGAATGGTAACTATTGTTATAGGAGAATTCAATTAAGAGAAGGTGATTATCCCAGTTTCCACCAAAATCTATTACACATGCCCTGAGCATGTCTTCTAGGGTTTGAATCGTCCTTTCACTTTGTCCGTCTGTTTGGGGATGGTATGCAGTACTTAAATTCAATCGTGTCCCCATTGCTTCTTGGAAACTTGTCCAGAAATATGAAGTGAAACGACTATCTCTATCCGATACAATAGGGAGTGGAACTCCATGTAAGGATACTAGCTCGTCTACGTATAACTTGGCTAATCTTTCCATACTAAAAGTTTCCTTCATGGGCAGGAAATGAGCTGATTTGGTTAATCGATCCACAATTACCCAAATTGCGTCGTTACCTTTTCTGGTTTTGGGCAACTTAGTAACAAAATCCATGGTTATTAGTTCCCATTTCCATACAGGCATTTCTAATTGTTGGAGTAATCCCGAAGGTTTCTGGTGTTCTGCCTTAACTTGTGAACAAGTTAGACACTTAGATACATATCTAGCTATGTCCTTTTTCATTCCTATCCACCAGAAGTTATTTCTTAAATCTTGGTACATCTTATTATTTCCAGGGTGCATGGTATATCTAGATTTATGGGCTTCCTCTAAAATCTTATTTTTTTTAATTCTCCTTGCTTAGGTACCCAAATTCTTCTTTTATGGAATCTCCAAATTCCATCAGCTCCTTGCTCTAATTCCTTTATTCGTCCTTTCATTCCTTCAGCATCATCCTTGATTGCTGGTTCTTGAACATTCTTCAATTGTTCCATTAAGTCTAACTGTAGATTTAATCTAAGAGCACGAACTCGCTTTTGCTTTTCGTGATACTTACGACTTAAGGCATCTGCAACTACGTTTGCTTTTCCTTCGTGATATTGAATATCACAGTCGTAGTCACTTAGAATTTCCATCCATCTTCTTTGCCTCATGTTTAATTCTTTTTGCCCAAATATGTATTTTAAACTCTTATGATCTGTATAGACTGTAAACTTACTGCCATACAGATAGTGCCTCCAAATCTTAAGGGCAAAAATTATCGATCCTAATTCTAAGTCATGAGTCATATAGTTTTCCTCGTGCTTTTTCAATTGTCTTGAGGCATACGCAATTACCTTTTTGCGTTGCATCAGCACACATCCTAATCCTAGCTTAGAAGCATCGCAATAAACTTCAAAATCTTATGTTCCTTCTGGTAAGGCTAGAATTGGGGTATTTGTTAACTTTTGCTTTAAAATCCTAAAAGCCTCTTCTTGCTTAGGTCCCCATTCAAACTTAACTGTTTTACAGGTTAGCTTAGTTAATGGCACAGCTATCTTAGAGAAATCCTTAATAGAGCGCCTATAGTACCCAGCTAATCCTAGAAAACTTCTAACTTCTGTAGCTGATTGCGGGACCTTCCATTTGGTGATTGCTTCTATTTTGGAGGGATCTACGTGAATACCTTCATGATTCACCATATGTCCTAAAAATTGCACCTCCTGTAGCCAAAATTCACACTTTGAGAATTTGGCGTAAAGCTTTTCCCTTCTTAACAAAGTTAAGAGTGCGCGTAGGTGCTCACAATGCTCGTCCTGACTTTTGGAATAAATGAGTATATCGTTGATAAAGACAATTACAAATTTATCCAAGTACGGTTTACAAATCCTATTCATCATGTCCATGAATGCTGCAGGAGCATTTGTTAATCCAAAGGGCATGACTGTAAACTCGTAATGACCATACCTAGTTCTGAAGGCAGTTTTAGGTATGTCTTCTTCTTGTACTTTCAACTGATGGTATCCTGAGCGCAAATTTATCTTAGAAAAATATCTAGATCCCTGAAGTTGATCAAAAAGACCATCAATCCTAGGTAATGGGTATCGATTCTTAATTGTAACCTTGTTCAATTCCCTATAATCGATACACATTCGCATCGAACCATCCTTCTTTTTCACAAATAATACTGGTGCTCCCCAAGGGGATGAACTAGGTTGTATAAATCCTTTGCTTAACAATTCATCTAACTGCTTTTTCAATTCTAACATTTCAGTGGGTGCTAACCGGTAGGGTGCTTTAGCTATCAGTGTAATTCAAGGAATTAGATGAATTCTAAATTCTACTTCCCTATCGGGTGGTAATCCAGGTAGTTCTTCGGGGAATACATCTGGGTATTCTGATACTACAGGAATTTCCTTAAGTTCCTTGCCTTTAGCGTTAATACACTACAAGAAAACTGGGTTTTTAGTACGTGCAAAAGCGTCCTAAAATGCTATTTTATAGGACCTTTCATTTAATAGGACCAACGGTAAAAGCGTTTCATGTAAAGGGGTCGTAATATGTCCCGGAACTAAAAAAGCGTCCTAACATCTCAAATAAGATTATGAAACCAATGTTATGGTCGCGTAATATGTCTTTGAACAACCAAAATAGTGTTCTAATAAAAACATATTAGGACACTTTTACGATGTTCTAACATGTGCTTACATACTTTTAATCTTTTGATACACATACAAGCGTCCTTAGAAATTAATTGACAGGACCCTTATAATGTAACATTATAGCTAATTTAGTACCAAGAAGATGGTCCTAATATAGCAAATAAGATTATGAAACCAATTTTATGGTCGCATAATATTTCTATAGACAACTTAAATAGCGTCCTAAAAAGAACATATTAGGATATTTTTACAATGTTCTAATATGTGATTACCTACTTTTAATTTTTTTATACACATACAAGCGTCCTTAAAAATTAATTTATAAGACCCTTATGATGTAACGTTATAGCTACTTAAATATCAAGAAAATGGTCCTAATATCCCAAATAAGATTACAAAACCAATTTTATAAATTAGTTTTGATTGTCTTCCACACATTACAAATGTTTCAAACAATGTCTAATAAGAGTATCAACCTAAGTCTAAATATCAAACATACAAAATAAATAACTAATAAATGTTTGAATAAAAACTCAAAACTTCATTGCGCTTATAAACCTCTTTCACAATCTTCATGCTAGTTAAATGATTGATGTTTTCAATTGCATTCCCCTGACCAGCAGTGAAACCACGACTCCCAGGCTGAGAAACGCCACCAACAGGTCCATGTACTCCATGGTTGGTATAACGTAAGGCTGCGGACCACCACGATAAGTTGGAAGAGGAACCTGGCGCATTAGATATGCAGATGGATGTAGACTAGGTTTGTGACGTCATTAGGTGGTGATCCAGATGGCATCTACTAGCCTGCACACAAACAAAATGATTAAAATAAATGAAAACCATCTTATGTGATTAGTTAAACAAGAACCAAAGTAAAGAAAAAAAGGCATTAAAGACAGATGTACCCTGGAACTGCTATTCCTTCCATAAGCTCCTGAAGCAACAGAAAAATAAAATTTGTGACCTATTGTCCCAAGTTTTTGTATTTAGATGTAGATTAAAGATATTCAAGAGAGATTAAGTAGACCACTACCATGAGGAATCGGTAAAACTGAGGTATGTTGGTCTTGTGTTTAGCTATAACAAACCCGTGAAGCAGCAACATTCACTAACACATTGAATCCTTGAGATGTAAAAGAATGAAAATACTGTTTTCGTTATGTCCAACACCTATGCGAAATTGCCGTTTCGGCTATCATCATCATCCACTTGATGCTGCTGTTTGCAGAAGGTAAACGATTAAAAACCTGCAATTTTATCAAACATTATACAACATAAGAACAAAGAAAGAGATTAAATTATGGATAAAACTAGAGGTGGTAATTTCAACCAACATACTTTAGAATGGGTTGATATTGGTAATGTTTATAATCTAATGACTAATGAGTCATTACGAAAGAAAATATTAGCTTACTCGGTTGATCAGACATAAGAGTTCCAGCTGCGTTCATCTTCTCCTGGTGTCCCTGTCCCTGTCTCTACGTCTATCTCTATCATGGTCTCTTTCAGTTTGTTGATCATAACTTCTACCCTTCTCCCGGTCCTACTTGATGATTTCCTCGGCGGGCTTTCACTGTCATGATGACTTCTGTGACGCTTTCTAGAAGATTCACGTGAATCCTCTCTTTTCTCCCTTCTCTCTGTAGATGACGTCCCTTCTGCGTAATTATATGTAGACGCATATCATGATTCATGAATATAGTCAACAACTCACAAAACAATTGGTAACTTACTCTTGTTTGATGTATCTTCACTGGCATTTGTTAAGCCATATTTATACTGCAACTGTTTCTGGTGTACCGCCACTTTTTTTTCAATTTCTTCTTTCTCTATTCCCCGTTCTTCCAGGGATTCGCGATACTCGATCAAAGCCGCTTCAACCTGCCGCAACTTTTGTCTGCACATGTGGAACAGTCAATTAGCCAAACAACCATGATATAAGTATATAACTAATACTTTCAGTTAAAAAAAAGATATAAGCGTACCTCTTTTCTTCACTTAGCCCACTATCAGAACTTGTGAGAATGCGTGTTGTCTCCACTGCCTCTGCGTTACTAAAACCACCACCATCATTCTCACTTCCAGAAGACGAATACCCTAATGCAAGATTTTTAGTACTTTTTGGTTCATCGTCACTTTCATCGTCGGGCCCACTTAGAGGCGGGCAACACAGAATCAGGTTTTGTTTTATTCGGGAAGGGTTTTAACTCGGGTTCTGGAATCGGAATCTTTGACAGAATATTCATATCATCCTCCACTTGGTGATTCCGTCCCGAAAACCCCACAGGTCCGGTATCAACGCCACTTTCTCGTGGATAACTCTGGGAATATTTCAAATTGTCAGTAAGTTCATAACCCCTTTGCTTTTCGGATTCTTCGAGATAAAGCAACCGTGCAACCATCATTTCTCTACCACCAACTAGAGATAACCCGTTATGGCGGCACCGCCGTTCCAGCTCAGCAAGAGGGAGACTCATAAGCTCTTTCGTGGCTGCGCTTTTACCTATTGCCAATGCTGCATCTGGATTGGCCTTTCCAACATCTCCAGTCTCGTCATAATTAGTTTTATCTTTGGTTTCTGTCGAAATTGAATGGAATGCGACAACACCGGAGTTACCCGATCTAAGAAAAGTTGAATGTAGCCCGTTTACATATGCATCCGAAAACAAGAACCAATCAGCCCACACTTGTAGAACTTTCAGAACTCGTTCCTGATAGACAAGAGATAGTTTAGACATTAAAACGGGTCAAAACTGGTTCAACCCATGTGACAATAAACACAATCCAATCGGCCCATTCATATCTAAATGGGTCAAAATTACCTTTAAGGCCTCAGCAGTAATTCTTCCTGTGACAGTCCTATACAAATCATTAAAGCTTTCAAGTATATCAGGCAAATTGGCTTCGAATTTGGTACGGTAAGCAGATGCATTCTTGTGTTTAGCTATAACAACCCCGTGAAGCAGCAACATTCACTAACACATTGAATCCTTGAGATGTAAAAGAATGAAAAATACTGTTTTCGTTATGCATTCAAACAAACTAGACCACAACAAAAAATGGCACTATATGACATTAATAAAATACATAAAGGTTTTAGACAGATACTGTAGGATATGTACCCTTGAATTTACAGGCAACTCAGTATTTAAGAATTAAGACAACATATCTTATACCAAACTATTAGAAAAAGTTACGTCATCATGTTCACCAAGTAAAGTAGTGATATATACTTTTACATGAGGCTGACCGCTTGACCAATGATAGGCACTAGTTGAGTACAGTAGTAGAACTGATTAAACAAAATAAGCAGCAATTTTAACCATTTAACTTTTCTATAAATGCTAAGAAAACACTATGCCTCAATACAAATCTCTAGGGGTGCAAAAGAGCCGAGCTACTCGAGCTCTGCTCGAAAAAAAAGCTCGAACGAGCCGAGCTTAAACGAGCTCGAGCTCGAGCCCGAGCCTAAAAACAAGCTCATTTAGTAAACGAGCCCCAGCCCGAGCTTCGCTTATCGAGCTCGAGCCGGCTCGCGAGCCTAAACGAGCTTTCTGTTTATATATTTTTTATTAATATATTAATATTTATATAATAATAATTACCATTTATATAAATATAAAAAAATAACTAAATTATATGTATAATAATAATAATTATAATTAATATAAATTAATTAATAAATACTAAACGAGTCGAGCCCGAGCCGAGCTCGAGCTTTCATATGTTAAACGAGCTCGAGCTTGGTCGAGCTCAGGCTCGGCTCGGCTCGTTTGCACCCCTACAAATCTCTAACAATGGCACTTTACGGAGGCATATACATTGCAATATCTATTTGTGCTGCTCTATCCACAGGCATTCCAACGTTATCCTAAGATAGAGAATTCAAAAGCGAGTTCGATATGTAATAAAGTAAGGTAATATCTCTAAGCTTAAAGCATATGCATCTAACATATCATCAGGAACATAAGAAATGTCGTATAACAAAGAGAGAACGTCCAGTACCTTCCCTAGAAGCAGTTCTCCGGATGGAAGAGACACCACTAAAGGCAGAGCATTCCTAATGGATAGGAAGATCTCTGATAATGCTTTGTTTGAAACATAGAATATCATGTATTCTCTTCTAATCCCTTAACATATATTCACTCCAAACCAAGAGATCGATTTCACTGTACCACAACACCAAATTCTTTGACCTCCATAAATCCACGCCCTCCTGTGAAGTATAATCAATCAATTAGATAACCAGGATTCCAATTGTGTTCAAATTAGGGATTTAAGAATAACAAATAATTCAGAAAATAGGCTCAATTTGACATTACAAATGCATTAATTACCATTGTGTCAGAGCTCGAAAACCCTAATATTGATTCGACAGTACTGTTGCGTGAAAGATAAGGCAAAGGGGTTGTCCGCGTTGGTATCACCCCTTGCTAGAGCTCGAAAACCAGATGTGAACGGTGTTTGAGATGTCGATGGGATAAAGGAACATGTTTAGGATTAGGATTAGAATGGAGATTAGGAGGGAACATGTGAAGAAAAAAGTTCAAGGGCGGTGGATTTTGGGGATGAAATTTTAGGGGGGATTAATCAAATTTTGTTGTTTATTTAATTAATTATTTTCTTAAAATTAAATTTTGGTTATATTAATAACTAGGTTATAACCCCATGTATTACACGGGTTAAATAAATAAATTTTATATATTAAATAATAAAACAATATATCTTTAAAAACCTTCTTTATTCCACGAGTTGAATAAATATAATTTTATATATTAAATAATAAAAAGTTATATCTATAATAACAATATTGTACAGGTTGAATAAATGTAATTTTATATACAACATAAAAAAGTTATATCTTTAAAACCACGTGTATTACACGAGTTGAATAAATATAATATTGTTTACCAAATAATAAAATACTACATTTTTAAAAAACCCAATTTATTACACGGGTTGAATAAATGTAATTTTATATACCAAATAATAATAAAAAATTACATCGTTAATAATATGCGTATTACACGGTTTAAATAAATGTAATTTTCTGTACTAAATAATAAAAAATATATATATCCTTAAAAAACCTCGTGCATTGTACGAATTAAATAAATATATTTTATACATCAAATAATAAAATTATGATTTTGGCCCCCGTGGTTATATCCCTTTTACCATTTTAGTCCAAAAAAGAATTTTTTAACATCTAAGCCACCAATGTATTTTTTCTAACTTTTTTTGCCCATAACGTTTTTTTAACCCTTTTGGCCCCTAACATTTAATGGATGGGGTTAGTGTTAGGGGCCAAAATGTTTAACCCTTTTGGCCTCTAACATTTAATGGATGGAGTTAGTGTTAGGGGACAAAAGGGTTAGAAAAGAAGACGTTGGGGCTCAGATGTTAAAAAAATCGTTTTTGACCTAAAATGGTAAAAGTGATATAACTACAGGGGCCAAAATCATAATTTTCTCTAAATAATATTATAAATGAGAAGAAGATTAAACTAAATAATAATTATCCATAAGATATTAAACTAAATAATATTTAATAGGAGGATTATCTATAACTAATTAGAAAATATTAAATTAAAATAATAATTACAAGTGTCACAAAAGTGATTTCTTTTATTATATAGTATAGATATGTTTTCCCGTATATTTCAGTATTATATTTTTCTTTTTAGAGTCATTAAACAGACAAAAATATATGGACAAGTGATTAATAATATATAAACAACCACATATTCACATTTTACCTTATTATTAAATTTATTTTACATTTTATTTTCTTTCGGGACGTGTGAAAAAAAAAAAGAGTGCCACATGGAAAGGAAGAAATTATTGGATACTGGTCTAGATTAAACAAAAAAAATATCTTAATAAAATTCAAGACACGGCTTACTAACAGTATCCTGGTAATAACACCACCACTCACCGGCCACCACCACCAATCACCAGCCACCCACCACCACCACCACTCACCGGCCACCACCACCTCTCACCAGCATCACCAGCACCACCACCATCACTCACCGGCCACCACCCCTACTCACCACCACCACCAGCCAGCCACCACCACTACTCACCACCACCACTCGCCGGCCACCACCTCTACTCACCACCACCATCACTCACCGGCCACCACAACCACTCACCGACCACCACCACCTCTCACCACCACCACCACCACCACTCACCACCACCACTCATCGGCCACCACCACCGCCGGCCACCACCACCACCGCCGGTCGACCACCACCACTACTCACCACCACCACCACTCACCACCGCCACTCACCGGCCACCACCATTGGCCACCACCACTACTCACCACCACCAACACCGGCCACCACCAATACTCACCACCACCACTCACCGGCCACCACCACCACTCACTACCACCTCTCACCACCACCACCACTCACCACCACCACTCACCGGCCACCACCACTACTCACCACCACCACCACCACTCACCGGCCACCACCACCGTCGGCCACCACTCACCACCACCACCGGCCACCACCATTGCCGACCACCACCACCGCCGGCCACCACCACCGTCGACCACCACCACCACCTCTCACCACCACCACCACCACCACCACCACCGCCGGCCACCGGCCACCACCACTATTCACCACCACCACCACTCACCGGCCACCACCACCACTCACGGGTCAATAACCTAGTGTTATTATAAAACTCTAGTGAATAAACGTCCTATAAAACTTAGGTTTTACGACTCAAATATTAAGTGTCCTATTACGGTGTGTTATAATAACATCATAATGATTAAGCGTCATATAAAGGTTAAAGTTATAAGACCCTAGTGTTAAGTGTCTTATTAAGTTATGTTATAATAGAACTCTAGCGAATAAGCGTCCTATAAAACTGATGTTTTATGACTCAAATATCAGGTGTCCTATTACAGTGTATTATAATAACACCACAATGATTAAGCGTCCTATAAAGGTTAAATTTATAAGACCCAAGTGTCAAGTGTCTTTTTAAGTTATATTATAATAAAACTCTATCGAATAAGCGTCCGATAAAACTAATGTTTTATGACTCAAATATCAAGTGTCCTATTACGGTGTATTATAATAACACCACAATGATTAAGCGTCCTATAAAGTTTAAAGTTATAAGACCCGTGTGTCTAGTGTCCTATTAACTTAAGTTCTAATATGACTTCGATTAGAAAAGGTCCTATAACAGTGAACATTTATGACTTAACTACAACGTGTCCTATTAAGTTATGTTATAATAGGACCTCAAATGATCAAGTGTCCTAATACAGTACCACATAATAGGACACTAACAAATAAATATCTTATAAAGTACTTTATTAGGATCTACATTTTAAGTGTCCTATTAAATTATATGATAATAGGACCACAAAAAATCATCCATCCTATTAAATAGTTTTTTAGGACATCGGTTTAGTGGAGTATATTATAAAAGGACCCCAAAAGTTCATTAGTCCTATTAAATAGTTTTTTAGGACCCACTTTTACAAGCGTCCAACAGAAAAGGTCCTAAAAAGCCATTTTTGTTGTAGTGATAATTACCGAAATCATATACACTATTCCTTGTTTTCTTGAATAACTAGCAACTTTCATTACAGAAATGAACTTCATTGGCTTACGTGGCTTATCTCCTGTAATCATTACTACCTCTCCTGTGGGTGCATGAATTTCTATGGAATTCTTATCACAGAGAATTCGAGCATGGTTGGCTACTAACCAATCCATTCCTAATACAACATCAAATCCGGCTAAATTCATAGGTAACAGGTTTGCAGAAAATTTATGGCCTAAAAGTTCTATCTTTCCTTCTTGTAAAACTTTATTTATGTGAACAGAATTACCATCTGCGGTTTCTACCGTAAAAATTTGTCTAAGGTTGGTTAAGGGTAGGTTAAGAGCTTGGCAGAATGAAGTATTTATAAAACTTTGGTTTGCACCAGAGTCAAATAATACTTTTGCATAAATGTCATGAACTAGGAACGTACCAGCTATTACATCTGGGATGAGTTCTGCTTCTTGGGTAGTCAACTGGAATGCTCTTGCATTCTTTTTGGTAGTTCCTTCTGCAGGTTTTGCTTTGTTGTCAGCTGGTTTGACCAATTTGGGGCAGTCTGGTCTAAAATGTCCAGCTTCTCCACAGTTGAAGCAGATTGTTGATTTCTTCCTCCTGCAATCTTCTTCTTGATGCCCTGAAATTTTGCAGAAATTGCAATACCCTTTGCATCTTCCAAAATGCTTTCTTTTACAGGTATTGCAAAATGGAGCAGTGGAAGATTGCCCTGTTCCCTTTTTCTTGAAATTACTACTATTACCCACACGGAATCCTTGGGTAATCTTTTGGGCCACTTCCTTCTTCCGGTTTTCTTCTCTTGTGCGTACCAGCCCGTCGGTCAAGGTGTTGGCTAATTCTACTGCATCGTCAATTGTGCGGGGTCTCGCAGCTTTGACGATATCACGAATCTCGCTAATTAAACCCCAAATATAGCGAGAAATAAGTACCGGTTCTGGCGACGCCAGGGTAGGTACAATTCTAGCATACTCAAAGAATGTCGATGTATACCCTCGACAATCAACATCCACCATCCGGTGGTTTAGGAACTTATTTGTCATTTGTTCCTTTTCATATTCGGGACATAATTTTCTTTCTACCAGTCTCTTAAATTCTTCCCAATTCATGGCATAAGCCACATCGCTTCCCTTAGCTTGTAGTACCGTGTTCCACCATTCTAGTGCCCCTTCTTTAAAAAGATGCGACGCGTACATGACCTTGTCTTCCTCGGCACATTTACTTATTTTAATTACTGCTTCGGTTTTCTCTAACCAACGCAGTGCGGCAGTTGCCCCTTCATTGCCTGCAAATTCGATTGGTTTACAGCCAAGAAATTCCTTGTAAGTGCAACCAGACGTTGCAGCTTTCATTTTCTTAAGAAATGGGGCTTGCATCACATCATCATTATTATTATTGTTGGCGCCTCCATTTACACTATTACTGAAATTGTCGCCGTGAGTACGTTTGCTGGGAGTAGTTGGTTGAGGTTCAACTGGATTTCGGGCAGCGGCAAGGATTGCTGGAATAGCATTTGCTATTCCCTGGGCAACGATGTTTTCTATATCTTGCCTATTAAGAAAGTGATCCTCATTGTTTTGCTCAGATTGGTTAACTTCGTTAACTGGCTCATTGACGGCGTGTTCCATCTGATAATTATCAATATATAAATTATTTGCACAAAATAAACTAAATAATAACCAGTCACAATAAAATAATCACACATAATCATGTCTTTGCGACGTTGATATTTTTATAAATTATTTGCACAAAATAAACTGAATAATGACTTTGCGACGTTGATATTTTTATATATTAGTATGCATCCATACACACCAGTTATATTACAAAAGTTTTATTTTAAGTTATTTTACATGATTATATATATTTTTTAATATTTATTATTATCTTATTATTATTAAACACGTAACCACCCAACCACATACGATCCCATCAGCTGGCACTTCAGAAACGACGTTCCCTCTCGTCGTATTTCCATGATATCCTTTCCCCTACTTCCCGGATTCTATTTCATGCGTCCACCAGCTCCTCGCCATAGTGGCGGAGTTCAGCCAAGTTTTCTGTTCTCATAGGTGGGTTTGGTGCAGGCTCAGGGTCAAACTGGGGGAAGAAGGTGTTAGGGTTATTCAAGAGATTCTAAAATTGCCAATCACTTGTCCACCATTCCTCCAGCTCTCCGGGTAGAAGTTGGTGGTTGACAATGGGATCTGGGATAGCAGGTGCTAAGTTAACTGGAAGTTGTGATTCAGCGGGGTAATTGAAGAGGTCTTTATTAGCAGGTCCAATGAGGTCACAATTTGCCAGTTTGCGATCAAGCTCCTCCCAGGGTGGCATTTCCTGGGCTTTCCTTGAACTTTCCCCGATCTCTTTTCCTTTCCCTTTATCATTTGGGTCCTCAGTCTTTTTAACCCTCTGTGCGGTTGGCTTCTTCCTCCGTGCACGTCTCCATCCTATGATTCTCCTTCTCTTTTTCGACTTGGGGTTTCTCCGGAGGTTGGGCTTGGAATTCCATAGGTTTTTCAGTGTCGGCCCAATAACTGGAAAAGCCCCCGGAAACTTCCATGTCAGTAGGATAGATAGTGAGATTCTGAAGAGCTTCAGATAACTCATTCATGCTATCAGAATATAAGGAAACACAAAATCCTAGTTAGAATGTTATTTACAGAATCACAGAATGGCAATCAATTAAATTAAGTATTTTTAAATACTTAATTGGCTTAAATCAGTGGCTCTGATACTACCTTTTTCTATCACGGCCCCCGTCCCAGTGTGACCCGGTCCAGGAGCCGCGAGACAGAAAACCCGTGGTATTTATTATTTGATTTGACAGCGGAAGTTTAACAGGATCTTTTGAAACTTGAAAATGCCCAATTATTTTATTTCATAAATTGGGACAAACCCCATAATTTACAGTAAAGGTAATTTCACGAGGAAATCCCTTGTTTTTACAAAACATGTTTATTTATTTTACTGAGCCACCACTTCAAGCTTGTTAGTGCTCCGTAGCACGTTTTCCTTGATTCACTGTAAGTCACCTGAAACATGTTTTAAAAATATTTTATCAGCGGGGAAATACTGGCGAGTCATTCAGTTTAAATTAAACGACACATTAGTTATAGATTACAGCATAAGAGCGATTACAATGGCTACTATCTTAATTTTATCTGGCGCCGTGTCACACCCTGGTGACGATGGTCATACCACTATTGGGTCCTTTCACCCAAGTAGTGATGATTATCACTGTTAGGTTGGTGAACCTAACCGTGAGAAATTAGTAATGTGCACAATACCCCACTTGCCAGTGATTCAAGATAACCACGACTTAATCCCTGTAACTATAACTTTTGAAAATAATTTGAGTATTGTAAAACATTGTTGATAAAAAGAGAATGACTCACATTGCAAGTTTAGTTGGGCAGAGTTTAGCCTACTGATAAGCCTGATAACCTAATTTAAACAACAATGCACACGAAACTAGGTCAGTAACTTAATACAACATTTAGGATAAGCTCACGAAATCAAAACCCTCATGACGAATGACAAAGTATAGCCCGAGTTCGGGCAGCACTTAAACATCCATCGGATCGGTTTCAATCGATCGGACATTGTATCGTAGCAGTGATTGAGTTATTACCCTGTTGTCGCAGCAGAGATTCGTGCTCGTGTGTGTTTTTGAACTAAACAGTGAATAACTTGTCGTACAAAATGAATTTGATTGTCGTAACAACACCAACATGCAAGTGCCAAACCCCTGATATATATACTAAAAAAATGGTCCATGTCGCGTGGCGCGCCAGGTCCACCTGGTTCCCGCGCGTGGCGCGACGGGTCCACTTTTAGGCTAGGGTAGCCTCGTGTCCACATAGCCTGGGTGAGTCAAAATTTCAACGAAATTCGTTTTGTACAACAAACTGTGAAGATAATCATCAATTAGGGGATACCCTTCTTGAGTTTTAGGGGGCCCTGATCCTAGTTTCGATTGTTCTGAAAAATTTAGGGGTCATGCAATATTTCTTGGGGGTCTCAATTAGGGTTTCCTATTGAACATAATAAAATAATAAATAATAATTTTAGCGAGAGTTGTTACAGCAGGGTTAGCAAACTGCTTATCACGAACACGATTGTTGTTGAGACTGGCTGCAAGACGGTAGACTTCCTCAATAGTTTCGAGCTGGGCTGCTTCAATAGAATCACGCATAGAAGGAGGTAGACCATTGATCTACTTGGTTATCATACTCTTAGGCATAGAAACCAAGTGAGGAACGATCAAGCTGAGCTGCTTGAAACGGGTAGTATAAGCCAGATTATCATCATCGATCTGTTTCAAATGCCAGAACTCTTCTTCGAGCTTCAGTTGTTCATGAGGAGGGCAGAATTCAAGCATCATCAACTCTCGTACCTCAGCCCATGGAAGAGCATAGGCTTCTTCTGTCACACCCCGATATTTCCACGTATTACCGGTGGGCCCGGTGGGGAGTATCGTGACGTAGTTGATATCATAGATAATTTATATTATCACAGTTTAATACACAGCGGAAGTCGAAAGATAAAATCATTACAAACCGAATAAAAAGTAATATCAAGTGTATTACAAAACGGTTGTCAGGATCCACAGGCGGATCAAAGTTCAAAAGATCATTGTTCAACAGATTTAATAACATCTAAGCTTGCAAGACTCTTTATTGATGCTAGGAGTAGCCAGCCTATTCCGTGTAGTACCTGCAATTAGCCTTTTTGGAAAATACGTCAGTTTACACTGGTAAATACAATTAACCGACACATTTTGAAAATGTTTAAGAAAATTTGCTTTGAATGCGCATGGCACAAAATAATATTTTATAACCTGGGATAATTATTTATATATAAACTTGTAAAAGAATTACATGTTCGTTATACGTTCAGTAGCCCGGGCTGAATACCGGGTTAAAGATTAATAGACACACCACATGATATAGTCCCGCGTCGAGTTATTCTCAACAAACGGTTATACCTTTATATATATATATATATATGCACTGTCAGGTGTATGCCTACACCCAGTGCTTAGGTCGTGGCCATTTCAATGAATGATGCCAAGTATATCCGGGATGTGGTCATTAACCTCCCAAAGGCTTTAAGCAAACAAAACAGTTTAAACGGGTCATCTCAATAAATTAACCTTCATATGATTAAAAATTCAATTCCCGACCAAGCGGTATTTTATATACCGTACCCCAAGCCCGTATAAGGGAAAATAAGTTAAAAGTATTTACCTGAGCAAGTATATATCAAAATCAGTGAGTGCAAGTAGCTTTTACTGGGCTCCTAATATGGAACGAAGGTTTTAATAACCTATTAGATTCCTAACGGGTCTTAATTAAGCCTAAACTTAGACCGGTTAGTTTTAAAGGAAGATATACGGTTCAAAACGCACGATTAAGCGATGACCGGATTAGAGTGTGGTTTAGACCCGACAAGTTTTTATACTTGTATAATATGGGTAAACTAAACAAATTCTGGATTTTGAGATAAAAACGATAAGGTTTGACCCGTTTCGGCTAATTTATGCCAACTAGTTACATAAACCGCACCGAACGCGAATAATGCGTAACGGGTAACCAAATGAGTCATGAACAGGTTTCCTAAGTCAATATGCCTTAAATATGTTGTGATATCAGTAAGATACCTTCCATAATGCCCAAAATGGATTTAAACTCAAATTATGCCCCGTAGGGGTATTTTGGTCATTTTAAAGGTTATAAAAGAGTTTAAATACTAATCTGAGTTTCAGGTCTGATATAATCAGTAAAAACATTTATTTTTATAAGTCATAACAGTAGGGTATTGCATATATGTGAAATTTACCTTTTATAACCAAACTATGCACCGTAGGGGCATTTTGGTAATTTCACATAAGCTTTAAAAAGCTCAATTTAGAAATCTGAGTTCAAAACTTTATCTTACTGTTAAAATATAAAAATTTACTAAAAACATCAGTAGATATCGAGCCTTATATGTTAAAAATAGTTTTAACTCATACTATGTGCTTAAAACGCGTAAAAGTCGGTTTTAAGCGATTTTCGGGTTTAAATAGGAAATCTGAGTTTTTGATCAGTTTATAAAGTTCAAAATATTTTATTTATCATATAGAATCAGTAGCAAAAAGTTTGGTATCAAAATATTATGTAAAACTCACTTTACTCAAGAAAAGGGTAAAACCGACATTTACCGAATTATAGCAAGAACCCCTATGTTATGCTCAGCTTAAAAATAATTAAAAATCTTCAAAAATCCCAAAATATTATTTTACATCAGTCGGTAAAAAGTTTGGTGTCAAAATTTGGGTTTAGATAGGCTATATGCTAATTACGCCGTTTAATTAATAAAAAGCTTCTTAATTACGATATTGAGCATAACTCCTAATCTAGACCTCAAACTGATGTCAAATTTTTAGGACAAGTTTATAAATTAGTAACAAAGGTTTTTGTCCTCGCACATTTTCAAAAATCTCGTTTTAAGGTCAAAAGGGCATTACGGTCAACATTTAGGCATATAACGGAAACATGCACACGAATCGAATAACTAATGAACCAAGTTGTATAACCTCAGAGGGTTACACTAATCTATAACCTGGTCCTAATAGAGCTCTAAGGCATTTCTAAAATATGCTACATTGGGTCAGAACTGAAAGTCAAAGCAAAAGTCTACTTTTGCGACTTTCGGTTCCGAACCGAGCTTAAACAAAAAATTGTCGGGTTGAACATGTTTAGACATGTTCTTACATTGATTACTAAATTATATGAGTGATAAAACAGGTTCCATAGCTTCTACATTGTTAATTATGTGTTTATGCGAAAATTCACTTTCTGTTGACTTTTTATAATTAACTTTGACCCGACAATTGTCCTAGTTAGAGTGGGAATCAGAGGGTGCCCTTTTAAGGGTTTATTACCCACATAATTACCAACTCAAAGCTACTTTTAATTCGAGAATTGACTGGACCATTAGTGATTAATTACTAAGTCAAACCTTAATTACGACGGTTTGACTTTGGGCCATTTAACTAAGTAAAACTGAATTAAGAGAGGTTAAGGACACTTACTGAAGTCTTATGCACGACTAATGATCCCTAGGAAGTGGTCTTGAGCTCCAGGAATCTCCAGAAATGAAGTTATGAAAGTTTTCAAGTGAAGTGCTCAATGTTGCAACAATGAGCTTCTATATATATATGGATTTTAACCTCATAAGATGATGCCAAACAAGTCTACAAGTGTTGTATGATGTTCCCAGGTGTCCCTAGGCATGCAAAACTGTTGGCCACGCTTCAGAAATTCGAAAACCATGCACATAAGTCGGTTAACAGGCTGAAACAGACACCTGTAGATGTTTTTCTTCGTTGCAGAGGACTAGGCGGCCCGCGTAAGACTTAAGAGAGTCTTACGCGGCCGGTATGGCTCCAGGATCAGGTTAAAACAAGTTTCAGCTTTTGCACTTTAGGTCCCTGGTCCTTTTTGAAGTGGTTTTAACATGTTATTTTGCACTTTTAACCTTCCAAATTGATTTTTAAGGACCCCAAGACATAACCAAACTTTGCTAAGTCCTTGGTTAGTTTTATGATCACCCGAAAAGCCTTAAATTTCAACGTTGAAGCTTTTAACCCCTTACATACGAATGTTAGCATAACTTTCTCATACGGAATCGAAACCTTGTGAAATTTTTATCACTTATTCTAGTGAGTATAATTAATCGTTACAAAGCTTCAGGTTCGCTAAAAGATCACTCAGAGGCATAAATTTAACATGTTGACACTTTTAACCCTTGCGGTTTGTAAACTCTCACTTTCTTCCACAAACGGCTTCATATGATTTATAATTCATTCGTTTAAGGGTATGAACATCATGTAGGGTCGTTGAAAGGTATATTTATCCAATGTTGACATTTTGAATCCTTTTACACACATACTTTCTTTGTTTGTCAAATTTAGTCCCTCTAAATTAATTCTTTACACGTTTAAAGCTCATGACACGTGTCGATATAATATTGGACATGAATTTACGAGGTGTTACATCCTCACCCCCTTAAAAGAAATCTCGACCTCGAGATTTACTGAAATAAATGAGGGTACTTCTCTTTCATTGTGGACTCTACCTCCCACGTATACTCGGGACCTCTACGGGCATCCCATTTAACCTTTACAATCGGCACTTGCTTCCTTCGAAGCTTCTTAACCTGTCGATCCTCGATTGAAAAAGGTTTTTCAACAAATTTCAGGCTCTCATCTATGTGCACATCTGTATGTGGTATGACTAGTGATTCATTAGCTAGACATTTCTTCAGATTGCAGATGTGGAATACATTATGAATACCGCTGAGCTCTTCAGGCAAATTTAATTTGTATGCCACTGTTCTGACACATTCGATGATCTCGAATGGTCCTATATACCTTGGGCTTAACTTGCTTTTCTTGCCAAATCGCATTACCCCTTTCCAGGGTGATACTTTTAGTAACACTTTATCACCAACCTCAAACTTTAGAGGTTTACGCCTTTTATCTGCGTAGCTTTTCTGCCTATCCCTGGCAGCTTTGAGACGATCTCGTATCTGAACAATCTTATCTGTCATCTCCAGGACTATATCAGGTCCTGTCAGTTGGACATCTCCAACTTCTGCCCAACAAACGGGCGTTCTGCACTTTCTTCCATACAAAGCTTCAAAAGGTGCAGCTTGAATACTGGAATGATAGCTATTGTTATATGAAAATTCAATCAGAGAAAGATGATCATCCCAACTTCCTCCTAAGTCAATAACACAGGCTCGTAGCATATCTTCGAGTGTTTGAATAGTACGCTCGCTCTGACCATCCGTCTAAGGATGATACGCTGTGCTGAAGTTCAATCGAGTGCCTAAGGATTGCTGAAAGCTTTTCCAGAAATGCGATGTATACCTCGTATCCCTATCAGAGATGATAGACACTGGCACTCCGTGGAGAGATACAATCTCATCCACGTACAGCTGAGCTAACTTATCTGAACTGTGTGTTTCCTTAATAGGTAAGAAGTGGGCTGACTTAGTCAGTCTATCCACTATAACCCAAATAGTATCATTTCCTCTCTTCGTCTTTGGTAACTTGGTGATAAAATCAATAGTTACCATTTCCCACTTCTAGGTGGGAAGTTCAGGCTGTTGTAGCGGACCTGACGGCTTCTGGTGTTCAGCTTTAACTTGCGCGCACGTCAAACATTTGGCTACATAAGTAGCTATAGACTTATTCAAGCCTATCCACCTGTAACAACTCTCATTAAAATTACCATTTCTTATCTTATTATGTCCAATAGGAAACCCTAATTGAGACCCCCAAGTGATACTGCATGACCCCTAAAATTTTCAGAACAAATGGAATCAGGATCAGGGCCCCTAAAACTCAGGGGGGGTATTTCCTAGTTGATATTATCTAAACAGTTTGTTGTCGAAATCGAATTTTAACAAACTGTCGACTCACCCAGGCTAGTTAGACACGGAGCTACCCTATGCTAGAAGGGGTCCCCTCTCGCCACGCGACAGGCCCTCACACCACGCGAGGGAGACATTTTTTCAGTATAAATTCTGGAGTTTGGCACTTGAAGTTTGGCGGTGGTTCGACGTTAAAATTCAATTTGTACACTGAGATATCGTCCGATTACTCCAAAAACACATACAATCACGAAATTCTGCCGCGATAACAGGGTAATAACTCGATCACTGCTACGATTTAATGTCCGATCGATAAAAAAACCAATCCGATGGATGTTTAAGTGCTGCCCAAACTCGGGCTATGCTTTGTCATTCGTCGTGAATTCGATGGATGTTTAAGTATCGCTCTTTGTCATTCATTGTGAAGGTTTTGAATCTCGTGAGTTGTCGTAAAAGTTGTATTAAGTTACTGACCTAGTTTTTGTGTGCATTGTTATTTGAATTAAATTAACCAGGCTAAAATCAGTAGGATAAACACTGCCCGTCTAAATCTACAATGTGAGTCATTCTCTTTTTACCAAATTGCTTTCAAAACCCTATTTGTTTCAAAGTTATAATTACAGGGATTAAGTCTTTGTAATCTTCAATTACTGCCGGTATGTGGGGTTTTGTATACATTACTTGATACCCGTCACCATTGGACAACAAGTTAGCCAATGGGTGATCTGACCATAGTCACAGATACAGTCGAGTGACAAATACCGATTTGGGGTAATTGGTTGATAGAAACAATGTAATCACCCTTAATACTGTATATTATAACAATGTGTCGTTTTGTGCAACTTGAATGACTCGCCAGTATTTCCCTGCTGATAAAACCTTTTTAAAACATGTTTCAGGTGATCTGCAGTGATTCAGGAAAAAGTGCCGAGTAGCACTACAAGCTTGAAGAAGTGGCTTAATAAAAATAAAGAAACATGTTTTTGTAAAATAGGGGTTTCCCAGTGAAATCGCCTTTATTGTAAATTACGGGGTTGTCCCGAACAATTATGAAATAAAATAATCGGGCATTTTTAAGTTTTAAACGATCCTGTTAAAATTCCGCTGCCAAATTAAATAAATACCACGGGGTTTCTGTCCCGCGGCTCCCGAAACGGGTAAAACCGGGCCGGGGGCCGTGACAGAAAAAGGTGGTATCAGAGCCACTGATTTAAGCCAATTAAGTATTTAGAAATACTTAATTTTTCTGATTGCCATTCTGTGATTCTGTGAAAATTTAATTTATAAAATTTTAACTTAGAATTTTGTGTGTGTTTCTTCATATATGCTAAACAACATGAATGAGTTGTCTGAAGCTCTTCAGAATCTCAATCTCCATTCTGTGAATGTGGAAGTTTCCAGAGACTTTTTTGTTTATTTGACCGATGTGGATGAACCTATGGAATTTCAAGCCCAACCTCCGGAAAAACCCAAGCCAAAGAAGAGAAGAAGATTCGTGGGCTGGAGGCGTGTGCGTAGGAAGAAACCAGCGACACGGAAAGTTATAAAGACTGAGGATCCGATGGATAAAGGCAAGGGAATAGAGATTGGATAAAGTTCAGGGCAAGCCCAGGAGATGCCATCCTGGGAAGAGCTGGATCGTAAACTGGCACTTAGTGACCTCATCGGACCTGCCGATGCAAACCTCTTTAATTACCCAGCGGAAGCACAACTTCCAGATGATCTAGAGCCTGATATCCCAGATCCTATTATCCACTCCCAACCTCTACCAGGAGAGCTAGAAGAGTGGTGGACCACCGACTGGCAGTTTCAGAACCTTTTGAATAACCCTAATACCTTTTTCCCTCAGTTTGACCCCGAGCCTCCACTACACCCACCTATGAGCTTAGAAAACTTGGCTGAACTCCGCCACTATGGCGAAAAGCTGGTGGACGCCGAGAATAGAATCCGAGATGTGGGAGAGAGGATATCATGGAAATACGAAGAGAGGGAACGTCGTTTCTGAGAAGCCAGCTGACGGGGATGGTGTGACGGTGTGGTTGTATAATAACAAAATAATAATAATAGTAATAAAAATATAATCCTGTAAAATAACTTAAAAATAAAACTCTTGTAAGATAACTGGTGTGTACGGACGCATAGTAATATATAAAATATGGAAGTCGACAAATCGACAATTTTGGCTATATATGTGACGTGATTTTTGTGCGATTGTTTTGCATTTAGTCATTATTTATTTTATGCTAATAACTTATATATATATATATTAATTACCAGATGGAACACACTGGTAATGAACCAGTTAACGAGGGTAACCAATCCGCGGAAAACCAGGAAGATCAATTTCTAAATAGACAAGATATAGAGAATATCATTGCTCAGGGAATAGCCAATGCTATTCCAGCAATCATTGCTGCTGCCCGAAATCCAGTTGAGCCTTAACCAATTATTCCTAGCAAACGTACTCATGAAGATAACTTCAGTAATAGCGTAAATGGAGGTGGCAACATTAATAATAATGATAATAATGTAGTGCAAGCCCCAATTCTTAAGAAAATGAAAGATGCAACGCCTGGTTGCACTTACAAGGAATTTCTTGCCTGTAAACCTGTTGAATTTGTAGGCAATGAAGGGGCGACTGCTGCATTACGTTGGTTGGAGAAAACCGAGGCAGTAATTAAAATAAGTAAATATGCCGAGGAGGATAAAGTCATGTATGCTTCTCACCTTTTCAAGGAAGAAGCATTAGAATGGTGGAATACGGTATTACAAGCTAAGGGAAGTGACATGGCATATGCCATGAATTGGGAAGAATTTAAGCGTCTGGTGGAAAGGAAATTCTGCCCTGAATATGAAAAAGAACAAATGGCAAATAAATTCCTGAGCCACCGAATGGTGGATGTGGATTGCCGAGGGTATACTTCGAAGTTCTTCGAATATGCTCGAATTGTGCCTACTCTGGCTTCGCCAGAACCGGTACTTATTTCTCGCTACATTTGGGGTTTAATTAGTGAGATCCGTGTTATTGTCAAAGCTGTGAGACCCCGCACGATTGATGATGCGGTGGAATTAACCAACACTTTGACTGACGGACTGGTGCGTACGCGAGAAGAAAATAGGAAGAAGGAATTGGCTCAGAAAATTACCCAAGGATTTCGTGTGGGTAATAATAGCAATTTCAAGAGAAAGGGAACTGGATCATCTTCTACTCCGCCGTTCTGCAGAAACTGTAAAAAGAAACATTTTGGCAAATGTAACGAACCCTGCAACTTCTGCAAAGCTATAGGACATCGTGAAGAAGATTGCAGAAAGAAAACAAAGATCTGCTACAACTTTGGAGAAGCTGGGCATTTTAGACCAGAATGCCCTAAATTGGTCAAACCAGCAGATAACAAGGCGCTGAAGGGACTAACAAGAAAAACGCAAGAGCCTTCCAACTGACCACGCAAGAAGCTGAACTAATTCCTGACGTAATAGCTGGTACGTTCCTAGTTCATGACGTTTATGCGAAAGTATTATTTGACACTGGTGCAAACCAAAGTTTTATAAATACTTCATTCTGCCAAGCTCTTAAGCAACCTTTAACCAAACTTAGGCAGATTTATACAGTAGAAACGGCAGACAGGAACTCTGTTAACATAGATACGGTTTTGCAAAAAGAAAATATAGAACTTTCAGGTCATAAATTTTCTGCAAACCTATTTCCCATGAATTTAGCTGGATTCGATGTCGTGTTAGGAATGGATTGGTTAGTAGCCAACCATGCTTGAATCCTCTGTGATAAGAATTCTATAGAAATATGTGCATCCACGGGAGAAGTAATTATGATTACAGGGGATAAGCCGCGTAAACCAATGAAGTTCATTTCAGTAATGAAAGTAGCTGGTTATGAACGAAAGCAATGAATAGAGTGTATGATTTCAGTAATCATTAGCACTAAGGGTAAGGAACTTAAGGAAATTCCTATAGTATCAGAATACCCATATGTATTCCCAGAAGAGTTACCAGGATTACCACCGGATAGGGAGGTAGAATTTAGAATTCATTTGATTCCTGGAACTACGCCCGTAGCTAAAACACCTTATCGTTTAGCACCCACCGACATGTTAGAACTGAAAAAGCAATTAGATGAATTGCTCAGTAAAGGATTCATACAACCTAGTTCATCCCCTTGGGGAGCACCAGTGTTGTTCGTAAAGAAAAATGATGGTTCGATGCGAATGTGTATCGATTATAGGGAACTGAATAAGGTTACAATTAAGAATCGATACCCATTACCAAGGAGCTAGATATTTTTCTAAGATATATTTACGCTCCGGATATCATCAGTTGAAGGTACAAGAAGAAGACATACCTAAAACCGCTTTCAGAACTAGGTATGGTCACTATGAGTTTACAGTCATGCCCTTAGGACTAACAAATGCTCATGCAGCATTTATGGACATGATGAATAGAATCTGTAAACCATATTTGGATAAATTCGTAATTGTGACAACTCGAAATTTAGAACCTTTCGTTGTACGCTTGAACGCTAAGTGACTAACTAATTTGATGATTTAATGAATGATATATATGTGAACTTATATGATTATGTTTGTGATTGTATGTACGCGAGTATGTATATGAACGGAGACAACAAGAACCCGACTCGAGACCATGTGGTCTCGAGTGAACAGTAACACTTGGGCCGGATGGGCCACGCACCCCATTTAACCCAACCGAAACCCATTAGGGTGCACCATGTGGACAAGTATATAACCCTTAGTGATGCTAACCTTGCCATTCTTTGGACAATCCACACATACTCCCCTACTCTCTCTAGAAACCACTAAACCCTAAGTCTCAACATCACCTCTCCTCCTTCTTCTCGGATCAAACCGGTGACACTAGGAGCTCTCGGATCGACTCACACACACACCGTTTGGAAGCTTCACTCACACCTTTGAACCTATACTTGAACCGGTTAGTGATTCCTTTGCAAACACATGTATTTTCATGATTAAAGGTGTTGATGTGTGATGTTATAGGTTAATGATGCATGTTATGCGTTTGTTTCGGTTTGATGATGATGTATGATGAAGATTATGTGATAATATGTTTATTTGTTAAGTTTTATGCATGATGATGATTAATAAGATAACATGACTTGATTTCGGACATATTGTATGATGGGTTAATGACATCTTGTGTTTAAATGTGGTCTAAACCATTAGTTGTTAATGTTCATGAAATCGGATTGCATGCTTTTATGTTACAAATCAAATGCTTGTTAAATGGCTGCATATATGTGGAAATCGGATTAGTTGTTTGAATGTTTTGATTGTTGTTTGTGTTATGAATATTTGATGAACATGATGAATGTATGAAGAACTTGTTGAATATCATATGAACATGTCTTGAATATTTGAAATCTGGTTGTTTGATCTATTTTGATAGAGGTTTAGACAAGAAAACATGTTTAGTGGATAGTACTTAATGTTGCATGAAATGGAATTTCTATTGGATAGTACACTGTGCAGAATCAGCTTATGTCCAGTCGAGACCTTCGGTTGCGACTCGAGACCACCACATGACGAGTCGAGATCCCCGGTTGCGACACAGGTTGCGAGTCGCAAACCCATAGTTTCGACTCGAGACTACACTTGATCAACACACAAACCTTATGACTCGAAACCACGGTTACGAGTCCTGTTGCGACTCGAGACCGTGACCATGATAACTCGAGATCGCAGTTTGCGACTCAGGTTGCGAGTCGAGAACGCCTGGTTGCGACTCGAGACTATACGCATGTACACGCTGTTTGGACTTGCACCTCATTTCGGACTTAAGTAATTGGGCCGGACCTTTGGGCCTAATACATGGACCTTATACGTGCTGTTGTATATGAATGATTATTTGGGCTGCCATGGATGAAACTTGCACGCAATGTGCTAGCATACGTGTAGAACATACGTGCAATACGTGGTTTGAACCTGACTTGTATGATACAACTATGATAGGACGCGAGTGACCACAATATTGCTTGTTTGACTTTTCTGTGTGTCTACCGAGCAAACCAAGGTGAGTTCACACCCTCTACAAAGCATGGGATTCCCTGGGTTGGGAATGGGGTTAAGGAATGTGGATTCCTCGTCCTCCTTGGGTAGGACAGCAATGGTTCAGGAATGTAATTCCTCGTCCTCACGGACAGATAACTCGTACTAGACCAAAACTCTATCATGAAGTCCCTCATTTTTATATCGACTTAATCGCCGGGCCAATGGCGAGCGGGTCATTAGTTAGATAGCGCTATTTAGGTCTGACAAACCTCACACCGTGCCGCAGAGGACGGGCGTGAACTAATGGATCTGGGGCACGTCAATGATGATAGACATTGACAGTTTCAGGGCACTTAAACATGACTACAGTCAGCAGTCGATATGGTAACGAGTCTAGTGTATACATGGGGTAGCCCCCACGGCCGAAATGCCAGATAACTAACACGGGGTAGCCCCCACGGCTGGATTGCCAGAGTAACCGGGAATAATCAAGTCACGTTTTTAACTATGGGGTAACCCCCACGGCAGGATGCCAGATAAAGGAAACTGTTTTCGAAACAACTTAAAACAAACACCCAACCGTGAACTCACTCAACTTGTTGTTGACTCGTTACTACATGCTTTGCAGGTCCTTAGGTTCTTAGCTGGAGCTTGCATGGAGGAGGATCGTTGTGGGACATGGACGACTGTGTGCCATGTTAAACTTTGAAACAATTAAACTTATGTTTTGATTTAAGACTTATGCTTCCGCTTGCAACTTAACTATGTTTTGTTTGAACACCAATTGTATTGGTTGGATTTTTATAACTACTTATATGCTTGTTCAATATGATTGGTGGCTGGATCCTGGTCAGTCACGCCTCCAAGCGGTAGTATTCCGCAGGTGGATTTTGGGGGTGTGACAGATTGGTATCAGAGCCATTGGTTATAGTGAACTTGGTTTTAATAAGGGAAAGGTTTTATTAAAATCAGACTATAACCTGTACAGTGCTCAACGGTCCACAACGACGCTTCACTCCACATGCAAGGCTCGATGTTCTAGGTGATATGATCTGTGTATATATTGCCTACTTGTTAGTTACATAGTACATTGCTTATGGTATGCTCGGTTAGTATAACTACTGTTGCTTGAACACGTGCGTGCTTACTCTATTTTATCGTCGTACTTTCGCGAACCCCTCTCACTCACGTTCTTCTTGATATGAAGATCATGTCTGGACGCGTTAACCTGACACAAGCCCAGTTGACGGCTCTGATCAACGAACGAGTTGCCGCAGCACTTGCAGCTGCACACGCAGGAGGTATATCCTGCAGTCCGAACTCATTCTAGGATCTTTAGAACCCTAATCTCGTGAACCAACCTTTGTGTTAAACTCTGTCTTTTCTTTCACCCACAATAGGTCAACATGCTCAGCCACCCGTGTGCACTTTTAAGACTTTCATGGACTGCCGACCAACTACTTTTAGCGGCACTGAAGGAGCGGTAGGTCTCCTACACTGGTTTGAGAAACTAGAATCTGTGTTCGAGATGTGTGAATGCCCTGAGGCGCGCAGGGTGAAGTATGCTACCGGTACTCTCGAGGGTTTATCCCTCACATGGTGGAACGCTCAGGTTCAAATGCTGGGGTTGGTTGCTGCCAATGCCACCCCATGGGAAAATTTTAAAGAGATGATCAAGGAGGAATACTGCAGTCGTGATGAGATTCACAAACTGGAAGTGGAGTTCTTCAACCTCAAGATGACGGGGTCCGAAATTGAAGCTTATGTGAAAAGGTCGAACGAACTGGCAATTCTGTGTCCTACTATGGTGGATCCTCCCATCAAACGCATCGAACTATTTCTTCAGGGCTTGGTGCCAGAAATCCAAAGTCATGTGACTTCAGCGAACCTCGCCACTTACCAGCAAGCTGTTCAGTTGGCTCACCGTCTCACGGACCAGGCGGTGGAGCAGAACAAGTTACCAAAACGCATAGGTGCTGCAACTACTTCTGGTACCTCTAGTGACAACAAACGGAAATGGGATGGAACTTCAAGTAAGGGTTCGACTTCTGTTCAGTCCCAGTCTCAGCAGAGGAAGACTGATGATTACAAGAGCCCTAGTCAGCAATCGTCTGGTGGTCAAAGTCATGGTGGGTACAAGGGGAATCACCCCAAATGCAATCGCTGCAGCCTGCACCACAGCGGGCCATGTACCAGGGGCAACTGTCATCGGTGCAACAAGCCTGGTCACGCTGCAAAGGATTGCAGGAGCTTATACCCCGCCAATCAGAATCGTCAGCAAGCTCAACAGAATCAACGCCAGCAGCAACAGCAAGGTGATAACAAAGGGTGCTTTCAGTGTGGAGCTGAGGGCCACTTCAAGAGAGATTGTCCCCAACTGAACAGGAACCAGAACAACAACAACAACAATAACAACAATCAGGGGAATGGTAACAATGGGAACAACAACAACAATGGCGCCAGGGGGCGGGTGTTTGTGATTGGCCAAGGTGAAGCAAGGAATGACCCCAATGTTGTGGCGGGTAAGTTCCTTCTCGACGACTTTTATGTTTCAGTTTTATTTGATTCGGGTGCCGATACTAGCTACATGTCACTAGAAGTTAGTCGAATGCTTAAGCGTATTCCAACACCCTTGAACAACAAGCACACCGTAGAGCTAGCAAATGGTAAGAGTTTAGAAGCCACACACGTAGTCAAAGGTTGTAAACTTATTCTCGCTGACCAGACCTTCTCTATCGACCTCATTCCTATTGTCTTGGGTAGTTTCGACGTTGTCATTGGGATGGATTGGTTATCCCAACACCGAGCAGAGATTCTTTGCAACGAGAAGGTTGTCCGTATTCCAGGTCCCGGTGGTGAACCTCTCATGATTCATGGCGACAAGAGGAGTGCTGTTGAGAACGTCATTTCTCTCCTTAAGGCCCAAAAGTGCTTGCGAAAGGGCCACACTGCCATTTTGGCTCTCGTTACTGACACCTCAGAAAAAGAGAAGAAGATAGAAGATTTTCCAGTTGTACGCGATTATCCAGAGGTATTTCCTGAGGAATTACCTGGTCTTCCGCCTCATCGCCAAGTCGAGTTTCAGATTGAACTAGCTCCTGGAGCTGCGCCTATAGCTCGTGCACCTTATCGATTGGCTCCATCAGAGTTGAAAGAACTCTCTACGCAACTACAAGAGCTCTTGGATAAGGGTTTTATTCGTCCTAGCTCATCGCCTTGGGGAGCTCCAGTGCTATTTGTGAAGAAGAAAGACGGTACCTTCAGAATGTGCATCGACTACCGGGAACTCAACAAGGTGACGGTGAAGAATCGTTATCCTCTACCGCGGATTGACGACTTGTTCGACCAGCTGCAGGGGTCGAGCTACTATTCAAAGATTGATTTGAGATCGGGATATCACCAGCTGAGAGTCCGAGAAGAGGACGTCTCCAAAACAGCTTTTAGAACACGTTACGGACACTATGAGTTCTTGGTCATGCCTTTTGGGCTGACGAACGCACCTGCGGTTTTCATGGACTTGATGAACCGAGTGTGCAAGCCTTACCTGGACAAGTTCGTTATAGTCTTCATCGACGACATCCTGATCTACTCTAAGAGTCAGGAAGAACACGAGCAACATCTGCGACTTATTCTGGAACTCCTTCGAACAGAACATCTTTATGCAAAGTTCTCAAAATGCGACTTCTGGCTTCGAGAAGTCCATTTCCTAGGCCACGTGGTGAACAAGGATGGGATTCATGTTGATCCATCCAAGGTAGACTCGATTAAGAACTGGCCTGCACCTCGTACACCAAAGGAAATTCGCCAATTCTTGGGATTGGCAGGTTACTACAGGAGGTTCATTAAGGATTTTTCTAAGATCGCACAGCCTCTCACCTCAATAACGCAGAAAGGCGTTGTTTATCGATGGGGAAACGCACAGGAATTAGCATTTCAGCATCTAAAGGATAGGCTTTGCAGCGCACCTATCCTTTCCTTGCCAGAAGGCACAGACGATTTTGTGGTCTACTGCGACGCATCAATTCAAGGTCTTGGTTGCGTGTTGATGCAACGAGACAAAGTTATAGCCTACGCCTCACGCCAACTTAAGGTTCATGAAAAGAACTACACTACACACGACTTAGAGCTGGGAGCTGTTGTTTTTGCACTTAAGTTATGGCGGCATTACCTGTATGGTACCAAGTGCGCCATCTACACCGACCACAGGAGCCTTGAGCATATCTTCAAGCAGAAGGAACTGAATATGCGGCAACGACGATGGGTTGAACTACTAAATGACTACGAGTGCTCAATCAGGTATCACCCGGGCAAGGCCAATGTTGTGGCTGACGCCCTCAGTCGAAAGGACATTGCGCCTAAGCGCGTGCGAGCTTTACAACTCACGATCCATTCTAGTCTGCCTCCCCACATACGAGCTGCTCAGATAGAAGCACTGAAACCAGAAAACGTCAGGGCTGAAGCCCTACGCGGATCAAGGCAACGATTAGAACAGAAGGAAGACGGTGCTTACTACGTAACGGGATGCGTTTGGGTCCCACACTATGGCAACCTACGAGAGCTTGTGATGGACGAAGCACACAAGTCTCGCTACTCGGTACATCCTGGTTCGGATAAGATGTACCACGACATCAAAACTACGTATTGGTGGCCTAGCATGAAGGCCCACATAGCAACCTACGTCAGCAAGTGTCTGACTTGTGCGAGAGTCAAGTCTGAATACCAGAAACCCTCAGGCCTACTCCAACAACCGGAGATACCTCAATGGAAATGGGAGCAAATTTCCATGGATTTTATCACTGGCCTGCCTAGATCCCAGCGCGGGAACGATACTATTTGGGTGATCGTGGATCGACTTACAAAATCTGCACACTTCTTGGCTATCAAGGAGACGGATAAGTTCTCCACTCTTGCAGAAATATACCTTAAGGAAGTCGTTTCGAGGCACGGGGTGCCCACCTCCATTATCTCGGATCGAGATGCACGTTTTACTTCAGAGCTGTGGCAAGCAATTCACAAATCCTTCGGCTCACGATTAGACATGAGAACAGCGTATCACCCTCAGACGGACGGGCAGTCCGAGCGCACTATTCAAACCTTAGAAGACATGCTTCGTGCATGTGTAATCGATTTTGGCAACCGCTGGGAGAAGCATCTGCCACTGGTGGAATTCTCGTACAATAACAGCTACCACACCAGCATTAAAGCTGCTCCGTTTGAGGCATTGTACGGACGTAAATGCCGGTCACCTCTTTGCTGGGCAGAGGTGGGAGATAGTCAGATCACTGGTCCAGAACATGTGGTAGACACAACCGAACAGATTGCTCAAATACGAAAACGCATGGCGGCAGCTCGCGACCGTCAGAAAGTTTACGCCGACATGGGCAGGAAACCGCTTGAGCTCCAGGTTGGGGAGCGGGTACTACTCAAAGTTTCACCCTGGAAGGGTGTGGTTCGTTTTGGGAAACGCGGTAAACTTAACCCACGATACGTTGGACCTTTCGAAGTCATTGAGAAAATAGGCAGGGTGGCCTACAGACTGAACTTACCAGCAGAACTCGGTGCAGTTCACAACGTTTTTCACGTGTCGAATCTGAAGAAGTGTCTGTCAGATGAGACCCACGTAGTTCCTCTGAAGGAACTCACTATCGACGAACAGTTACGATTCGTCGAGGAACCAGTCGAAATCACGGACCGGGATGTTAAGGTCCTCAAGAGCACTAGAATACCTCTCGTTCGAGTTCGTTGGAACTCACGTCGCGGCCCAGAGTTCACCTGGGAGCGCGAAGATCAGATGAAACAAAAGTATCCCCAACTGTTCGCAAACAGTACACCCACTACTGAGGCCGAAGCTACGGAATTTCGGGACGAAATTCCAGATCAACGGGGGGTGGATGTGACACCCCAGGAAAACCGGGAAAACTATACAACTTAACTAGCTTCCTCAGTGAGTGCCTACCAAATTTCGGGACGAAATTTCTTTCAACTTGGGGATGATGTGACAACTCGAAATTTAGAACCTTTCGTTGTACGCTTGAACGCTAAGTGACTAACTAATTTGATGATTTAATGAATGATATATATGTGAACTTATATGATTATGTTTGTGATTGTATGTACGCGAGTATGTATATGAACGGAGACAACAAGAACCCGACTCGAGACCATGTGGTCTCGAGTGAACAGTAACACTTGGGCCGGATGGGCCACGCACCCCATTTAACCCAACCGAAACCCATTAGGGTGCACCATGTGGACAAGTATATAACCCTTAGTGATGCTAACCTTGCCATTCTTTGGACAATCCACACATACTCCCCTACTCTCTCTAGAAACCACTAAACCCTAAGTCTCAACATCACCTCTCCTCCTTCTTCTCGGATCAAACCGGTGACACTAGGAGCTCTCGGATCGACTCACACACACACCGTTTGGAAGCTTCACTCACACCTTTGAACCTATACTTGAACCGGTTAGTGATTCCTTTGCAAACACATGTATTTTCATGATTAAAGGTGTTGATGTGTGATGTTATAGGTTAATGATGCATGTTATGCGTTTGTTTCGGTTTGATGATGATGTATGATGAAGATTATGTGATAATATGTTTATTTGTTAAGTTTTATGCATGATGATGATTAATAAGATAACATGACTTGATTTCGGACATATTGTATGATGGGTTAATGACATCTTGTGTTTAAATGTGGTCTAAACCATTAGTTGTTAATGTTCATGAAATCGGATTGCATGCTTTTATGTTACAAATCAAATGCTTGTTAAATGGCTGCATATATGTGGAAATCGGATTAGTTGTTTGAATGTTTTGATTGTTGTTTGTGTTATGAATATTTGATGAACATGATGAATGTATGAAGAACTTGTTGAATATCATATGAACATGTCTTGAATATTTGAAATCTGGTTGTTTGATCTATTTTGATAGAGGTTTAGACAAGAAAACATGTTTAGTGGATAGTACTTAATGTTGCATGAAATGGAATTTCTATTGGATAGTACACTGTGCAGAATCAGCTTATGTCCAGTCGAGACCTTCGGTTGCGACTCGAGACCACCACATGACGAGTCGAGATCCCCGGTTGCGACACAGGTTGCGAGTCGCAAACCCATAGTTTCGACTCGAGACTACACTTGATCAACACACAAACCTTATGACTCGAAACCACGGTTACGAGTCCTGTTGCGACTCGAGACCGTGACCATGATAACTCGAGATCGCAGTTTGCGACTCAGGTTGCGAGTCGAGAACGCCTGGTTGCGACTCGAGACTATACGCATGTACACGCTGTTTGGACTTGCACCTCATTTCGGACTTAAGTAATTGGGCCGGACCTTTGGGCCTAATACATGGACCTTATACGTGCTGTTGTATATGAATGATTATTTGGGCTGCCATGGATGAAACTTGCACGCAATGTGCTAGCATACGTGTAGAACATACGTGCAATACGTGGTTTGAACCTGACTTGTATGATACAACTATGATAGGACGCGAGTGACCACAATATTGCTTGTTTGACTTTTCTGTGTGTCTACCGAGCAAACCAAGGTGAGTTCACACCCTCTACAAAGCATGGGATTCCCTGGGTTGGGAATGGGGTTAAGGAATGTGGATTCCTCGTCCTCCTTGGGTAGGACAGCAATGGTTCAGGAATGTAATTCCTCGTCCTCACGGACAGATAACTCGTACTAGACCAAAACTCTATCATGAAGTCCCTCATTTTTATATCGACTTAATCGCCGGGCCAATGGCGAGCGGGTCATTAGTTAGATAGCGCTATTTAGGTCTGACAAACCTCACACCGTGCCGCAGAGGACGGGCGTGAACTAATGGATCTGGGGCACGTCAATGATGATAGACATTGACAGTTTCAGGGCACTTAAACATGACTACAGTCAGCAGTCGATATGGTAACGAGTCTAGTGTATACATGGGGTAGCCCCCACGGCCGAAATGCCAGATAACTAACACGGGGTAGCCCCCACGGCTGGATTGCCAGAGTAACCGGGAATAATCAAGTCACGTTTTTAACTATGGGGTAACCCCCACGGCAGGATGCCAGATAAAGGAAACTGTTTTCGAAACAACTTAAAACAAACACCCAACCGTGAACTCACTCAACTTGTTGTTGACTCGTTACTACATGCTTTGCAGGTCCTTAGGTTCTTAGCTGGAGCTTGCATGGAGGAGGATCGTTGTGGGACATGGACGACTGTGTGCCATGTTAAACTTTGAAACAATTAAACTTATGTTTTGATTTAAGACTTATGCTTCCACTTGCAACTTAACTATGTTTTGTTTGAACACCAATTGTATTGGTTGGATTTTTATAACTACTTATATGCTTGTTCAATATGATTGGTGGCTGGATCCTGGTCAGTCACGCCTCCAAGCGGTAGTATTCCGCAGGTGGATTTTGGGGGTGTGACAGTAATTGTCTTCATCGACGATATACTTATTTATTCCAAAAGTCAGGACGAGCATTGTGAGCACCTACATGCACTCTTAACTTTGTTAAGAAAGGAAAAGCTTTACGCCAAATTCTCGAAGTGTGAATTTTGGCTACAGGAGGTACAATTTTTAGGTCACATGGTGAATCACGAAGGTATTCACGTAGATCCTGCTAAAATAGAAGCAATCACCAAATGGAAGGTCCCGCAATCAGCTACAGAAGTTAGAAGTTTTCTAGGATTAGCTGGGTACTATAGGCGCTCTATTAAGGATTTCTCTAAGATAGATGTGCCATTAACTAAGCTAACCTATAAAACAGTTAAGTTTGAATGGGTACCTAAGCAAGAAGAGGCTTTTAGGATTTTAAAGCAAAAGTTAACAAATACCCCAATTCTAGCCTTACCAGAAGGAACAGAAGATTTTGAAGTTTATTGCGATGCTTCTAAGCTAGGATTAGGATGTGTGCTGATGCAACGCAAAAAGGTAATTGCGTATGCCTTAAGGCAATTGAAAAAGCACGAGGAAAACTATACGACTCATGACTTAGAATTAGGATCGATAATTTTTGCCCTTAAGATTTGGAGGCACTATCTGTATGGCAGTAAGTTTACAGTCTATACAGATCATAAGAGTTTAAAATACATATTTGGGCAAAAAGAATTAAACATGAGGCAAAGAAGATGGATGGAAATTCTAAGTGACTACGACTGTGATATTCAATATCACGAAGGAAAAGCAAACGTAGTTGCAGATGCCTTAAGTCGTAAGTATCACGAAAAGCAAAAGCGAGTTCGTGCTCTTAGATTAAATCTACAGTTAGACTTAATGGAACAATTGAAGAATGTTCAAGAACCAGCAATCAAGGATGATGCCGAAGGAATGAAAGGACGAATAAAGGAATTAGAGCAAGGAGCTGATGGAATTTGGAGATTCCATAAAAGAAGAATTTGGGTACCTAAGCAAGGAGAATTAAGAAATAAGATTTTAGAAGAAGCCCATAAATCTAGGTATACCATGCACCCGGAAAATAATAAGATGTACCAAGATTTAAGGAATAATTTCTGGTGGATAGGAATGAAAAAGGACATAGCTAGATATGTATCTAAGTGTCTAACTTGTTCACAAATTAAGGCAGAACACCAGAAACCTTCAGGGTTACTCCAACAATTAGAAATGCCTGTGTGGAAGTGGGAATTAATAACCATGGATTTTGTTACTAAGTTACCCAAAACCAGAAAAGGTAATGATGCGATTTGGGTAATTGTGGATCGATTAACCAAATCAGCTCATTTTCTACCCATGAAGGAAACCTTTAGCATGGAAAGGTTAGCCAAGTTATACGTAGACGAGGTAGTATCCTTACATGGAGTCCCACTCTCTATCGTATCAGATAGGGATAGTCGTTTCACTTCACATTTCTGGATAAGTTTCCAAGAAGCCATGGGGACGCGATTAAATTTAAGTACAGCTTATCATCCCCAAACAGACGGACAAAGTGAAAGGACGATCTAAACCCTGGAAGACATGCTCAGGGCATATGTGATAGATTTTGGTGGAAACTGGGATGACCACCTACCCTTAATTGAATTCTCCTATAACAATAGTTATCATGCAAGCATTGAAGCTGCCCCATTTGAAGCACTGTATGGACGGAAGTGTAGAACTCCAGTTTGTTGGGCAGAAATAGGAGAAAGTCAATTATCAGGTCCCGAGATTGTACAAGAAACTACCGACAAGATCATTCAAATCAAGGAAAGACTAAAGACGGCTCGAGATCGCCAGAAGAGTTATGCAAACAATCGACGCAAGCCACTAGAATTTCAAGTTGGAGATAAGGTACTCTTGAAAGTTTCTCCTTAGAAATGAGTAGTTCGGTTCAGTAAAAAGGGAAAGTTAAGTCCAAGATACGTAGGACCATTCCCAATAATCCAGCGAATAGGACCAGTTGCTTATCGCTTACAACTACCAGAAGAGTTAGCTGGAGTACATGACGTGTTTCATGTATCCAATCTCAAGAAATGTCTATCTGACGAATCCCTGGTAGTACATCTTCAAGATATAGATGTAAATGAGAAATTTAAATTTGTTGAGAAGCCACTACAGATAGAAGACAGAAAGGTCAAATTTCTCAAGCACAAAAGACTAGTACTGGTCAAAGTCAAGTGAGATTCAAAGAGAGGACCTGAGTACACTTGGGAGCTGGAATCAGAGATGAAGCGAAAATATCCCTACTCGTTCCAGTAAATCTCGAGGACGAGATTTTTATTAAGGTGGGGAGGATGTAACAACTCTCATTAAAATTACCATTTCTTATCTTATTATGTCCAATAGGAAACCCTAATTGAGACCCCCCAAGTGATACTGCATGACCCCTAAAATTTTCAGAATAGTTGGAATCAGGATCAGGGCCCCTAAAACTCAGGGGGGTATTTCCTAGTTGATATTATCTAAACAATTTGTTGTCGAAATCGAATTTTAACAAACCGTCGACTCACCCAGGCTAGTTAGACACGAAGCTACCCTATGCTAGAAGGGGTCCCCTCGCGCCACGCGAGGGAGACCTTTTTTCAGTATAAATTCTGGAGTTTGGCACTTGAAGTTTGGCGTTGGTTCAACGTTAAAATTCAATTCGTACACTGAGATATCGTCTGATTACTCCAAAAACACACACAATCACGAAATTCTGCCGCGATAACAGGGTAATAACTCGATCACTGCTACGATTTAATGTCCGATCGATAAAAAACCAATCCGATGGATGTTTAAGTGCTACCCAAACTCGGGCTATGCTTTGTCATTCATCGTGAATTCGATGGATGTTTAAGTATCGCACTTTGTCATTCATTGTGAAGGTTTTGAATCTCGTGAGTTGTCGTAAAAGTTTTATTAAGTTACTGACCTAGTTTTCGTGTGCATTGTTATTTGAATTAGGTTAACCAGGCTAAAATCAGTAGGATAAACGCTGCCCGTCTAAATCTGCAATGTGAGTCATTCTCTTTTTACCAAATTGCTTTCAAAACCCTATTTGTTTCAAAGTTATAATTACAGGGATTAAGTCTTTGTAATCTTCAATTACTGCCGGTATGTGGGGTTTTGTATACATTACTTGAAACCCGTCACCATTGGACAACGAGTTAGCCAATGGGTGATCTGACCATAGTCACAGATACAGTCGAGTGACAAATACCGATTTGGGGTAATTGGTTGATAGAAACAATGTAATCACCCTTAATACTGTATATTATAACAATGTGTCATTTTGTGCAACTTGAATGACTCGCCAGTATTTCCCTGCTGATAAAACCTTTTTAAAACATATTTCAGGTGATCTGCAGTGATCCAGGAAAAAGTGCCGAGTAGCACTACAAGCTTGAAGAAGTGGCTTAATAAAAATAAAGAAACATGTTTTTGTAAAATAGGGGTTACCCAGTGAAATCGCCTTTATTGTAAATTACGGGGTTGTCCCGAACAATTATGAAATAAAATAATCGGGTATTTTCAAGTTTTAAACAATCCTGTTAAAATTCCGCTGCCAAATTAAATAAATACCACCGGGTTTCTGTCCCGCGGCTCCCGAAACGGGTAAAACCGGGCCGGGGGCCGTGACACCACCAATAATTTGCCTTCAAATCCTGGTACATCTTGTCACTTCCAGGATGAACGGAATACTTAGAACTGTGGGCTTCTTGAAGGATAATATCGCGAAGTCCTCCATAGATCGGAACCCATATTCGTCCATTCAATCTTAGGATTCCATCCTTGCCATATGATAACTGTTCAGCAGTTACTCCCAACTTTTCATTTGGATAGTTAGTTTCTAATATGGCTTCCTTCTGAGCGGCTAACAATCTTTCATTTAAACTGTTCTTTAATTCAATGCTCTTGGCATTGATTCTTATGGGCTTCACTCTTTCTTTCCTGCTTAAGGCATCGGCGACCACATTCGCCTTACCTGGATGGTATCGGATTTCACAATCATAATCATTTAGTGTCTCCATCCATCGTCGCTGCCTCGTGTTCAGATCCATCTGATTAAACAGATGCTGAAGGCTCTTGTGATCAGAATAGATCACACACTTGGTACCATATAAATAATGCCTCCACAGTTTCAGTGCAAACACAACGACACCTAACTCCAAATCGTGGGTGGTATAATTCTTCTCGTGCACTTTTAATTGTCGGGAAGCATATGCAATAACTTTACCTTTTTGCATTAGCACACATCCCATGCCAGTGTGCGAAGCGTCGTAGTAAACCACAAATTCTTCAATTCCTTCAGGAAATGTCAACACAGGAGCATTGCTTAACTTCTGTTTAAGAATATCGAAGGATTCTTGTTGCTTAGGACCCCAATCAAACTTAATATTCTTCATAGTTAACGAAGTTAGGGGTGCTGCAATCCTTGAGAAATTTTCAATAAAACGCCTGTAATATCCTGCCAGACCTAAGAAGCTGCGAATCTCTGTGGGCGTCTTCGGCTCTTGCCAATTCATGATAGCTTCAATCTTAGCGGGATCCACCTGGATACTACACTCACTAACCATATGTCCAAGGAATTGGACTTCACGAAGCCAAAACTCGCATTTAGAGAACTTAGCATAAAGCTTCTCTTGCTGAAGAAGTTTAAGAATACACCGAAGGTGCTTCTCGTGGTCAGCCTGATTCTTTGAATAAATGAGGATGTCATCAATGAAGACGATGACAAACTTGTCCAAGTAGGGTTTGCAAACGCGATTCATGAGATCCATGAATGCTGCTGGTGCATTAGTGAGCCCGAACGGCATCACTAGGAACTCGTAGTGACCATAGCGAGTTCTAAATGCAGTCTTGTACACATCTTCATTTCTAACCTTCAGCTGATGATAACCTGACCTTAAGTCAATCTTGGAGAAGCAACTTGCTCCTTGCAGTTGATCGATCAGATCGTCGATCCTGGGTAATGGATATCTATTCTTAATTATAACCTTGTTCAGCTCTCGATAATCAATGCACAACCGCATTGATCCATCTTTCTTCTTAACAAACAGAATAGGTGCTCCCCAAGGAGATGAGCTAGGTCTAATAAATCCTTTTGCCAACAAATCATCCAACTGAGTTCTCAACTCTTTCATCTCAGTTGGGGCTAACCGGTAAGGTGCTCTTGCAACAGGTGCTGCTCCAGGTATAATGTCGATTCTAAACTCCACTTGCCTATCTGGGGGTAAACCAGGAAGTTCTTTAGGAAAAACATCAGGGTATTCAGAAATGATAGGGATGTCTTCAATCTTGGGCTTCGGTTCATCAATAATTACTTGTGCCATATAAATGACACAACCTTTCTTCATACACCTTGATGCCTTAAGCACAGACACTTGCTTAGGCAACCCATATTGAGTATCTCCTTGTATGGTGAGTGGCTCACCATACGGAGTCTTGATCACCACTTGTTTCTTGTCACAAACAATCTGGGCTTGGTTATGAGATAACCAATCCATGCCTATCACTATGTCGAAACCAGCTAATTTCAATGGAAGTAAAGATAACGGAAAAGAGTGGTTCCTAATGGATATAAAACATCCATCTAGCATGGTTGAGGCAGTTTCTAAGGTACCATCGGCCAACTCTACTTCATATTTCACGCTTAGGGTTTTAACATGTAAATTCAACAACTTACAAAACTTATCATCTACAAATGACTTATCCGCACCCAAATCAAATAATACCCTTGCATAAACATCATTGATGAGAAAGGTACCTGTGATCACATTATCATCCTGAACGGCTTCTCGTGCATCCATTCGAAAGACCCTAGCATTGGTCTTTTTGGCTTCTTCAGGCTTTTTGGCATACTTAGGGCAGTTGGACTTGATATGCCCCTTCTCGTTACAGTTATAGCATGTTGCATCCTTTATCTTCTTGCACTCTATCATCTTGTGCTTGCTTGACTTACAAATCCCACAAACCCTCGGCTGTGATTGGGATTTTGACTCGTATCTGCACCTCCCCAAATGGCGCTTCTTACAGATTTTACATTTGGGTTTCTCGCCCGACTGCTGATCATCCTTTCTAAACCCGGAACTCTTCTTGTGTTCAATGTTCCCTTTGTGTTTCTTGTTTGATCGGTGTGAGTTTTCATCCTCACGTTTTCTTTTCACTATATCAGAATTTCTCAGCGATCTTTGCCTGACCGCATCAAGGGTAAGCGATAGTGCCAGATCGGCTACAGATCTAAAGGTAGTTGGTCGAGATGCCTTCACATTGGCTTTGATCTCCGGGGCTAAACCCCCAATGAAACGGGCTATCCGTTTTGGTTCCGGTGTTACCAAATATGGAACCAATCGAGACATGGTATTAAAACTCGTAAGGTACGCCTGACAGTCTAAATTCTTCATAACTAATGTCAGGAAATCGGTCTCGATCTTCTCAACCTCATGTTGAGGGCAGTAATTTTCTTTGATGAGAGTAACGAACTACTCCCATGACATGCCATACAAATGGACTTTTCCAGTAGCTTGGATCAGAGACCTCCACCAAGCTAGCGCTTCTCCTTTAAACGACTGAGATACAAACTTCACAATGTCCCTATCGGCACAACCACTGATATCAACCACAGTATCCATTTCATCGAGCCAAGTCATACAATCGACGGCTCCTTTCTCCCCTGTGAAGTCTCTGGGCTTGCAGGAGACGAAATACTTATATGTACAGGACTTACCACGTGGTTCTCGTTTGAGCTCAATCTTTTTCGACGGAACACTATGCTGATTTGAGGAGTGATGATCGTCATCCCTCCTTGATCCATCACGTTTAGGAGGTGGCTTACTATGAGCCTCAGAGTGAGTCTTAGGTTTAGAATGGGGTACTGATAAGGTCCTGCTTCGAGTACCACTTGACTCATTAAATTGCCTATCTATGGCCTTGGTAACAGCATTATCAATCAGTGCTTGAAGTTCCGCACCAGTTACGTTGATCCTGGTGGTATCATGATTCTCCTTTGGATGACTGTTGATTTCTTCAGACTCTGCCATGTAGCTCGATTGCTACATAAAATGATGACAATGACCTCTTAGAAGTTTATAATAGATTTGTCATCTTATTAATTTATTAACCATGGTATTAACAAACCACATTTGGTTAATTTGTAAAGTATATTTATTCAGGATTTTCATTATAATAATCCTTAGTTATATTTAAAATATAATAATAGCACAAAAGGCCAAGTCACAAGGACAAATTTAATTTATAAACCATGATTTCAGAGAATCGAGGTATTAAGGTTTGAACGTAGTTCATTACCTTTTATTGACAGGGAGTCGTAGACTACAATCTGTCTTTTCTCTTATATGACAATGATTATGGCTCGTAGGCCCTACATCACAAATGGATGTTTAAATAATAGAGAAGGAATCGGAATAATCCAATATAAGGATGACACGTGTGATGTTACGAATCACATTAGCCAAGAATGTTAAGATGTTTTCAGATGTTAACATGGATTTGAATCTTTTTAAACAGGTTTTACCATCATGGCCAGGTCTTATAATGACATGCAGGCTAGGTTATACCCTTTAAGATTCTTATTTAATATTAAATAGGCAGATTACTTTAAAAAGGAATGATATATTTTGGATTTTATTTATTTATTTCATACATTTTACATTTATGCATATAATGATATAAATGAAATTTAAATTATAACATGCCATTAAATTTAAAAGGAGTACATTTTGCCCTAAATGGGACTTTAACTGAAATAACTTGCCCACGCAGGGGCTAAACAGAAAAGACATGCCCACGCAGGGGCTAACAGGAAATACAAGTCCTCGCAGGGACTGCTTACAGAAACAGATGTCCACGCAGGGACTGATTAAACATTAAAGAAATACAATTAAACAAATAAAGGATTTAATGACCCTTTTTGCTCTTCCGCTTGATTAAGCTCGCCAGACCCTTGAGAGTTCCTCGGTTTTGCCTACGCTCTTCCCGAACCTCCTGTTCCACCTGACTCAACCTTTGAAGAATCTCCTATTGCTGCGGTGGCGATATTAATGGCGGCTGCGGGGGCTGCTGAAACTGCGGAGGTTGAGGAGGTGGCGGGTATTGGTACCCATAAGGTGGGTACCCAATTTGATATGGGACTCCATAGGGTCCTTCCGGATGAAGGGCATTGTAGTTTGCCGCTACTAGGTATGGGTCAGCCTCGGCGTAGTTGTAGTTAGTATGGGCCGGTTGCTCGAAAGGGTTATACGCCGATACACCGGCGTACTTAGGAATTGGGTTGTTGTAGCCCACTGGTGGCGGTGCGACTGGCGCAGACTCCACTTCAGAAACAGGGTTCGAAGGCCCACCCATTTGTGGGTCTTCGTATAGTGGCGGGTAATGGCTGCCACTTGAATGCTGAGGGGTGCAGATATGGACTCCCCCTCGCACGGACATCCGTGCGGTTGATCTTCTACGCCTCGGTGGCTCCAGAGGCTGTTGCTGCACTGGTGGCGGTGGCGGTGGAGTAACCGCTACAAAACGCGAATCCTCCGAGGGATCCTGCTGCTGCTGCTGCTGCGGTGATGAGTGGTAACTGGGAGTAAACACCCATTCGTATTGGGCAAATCTTGCCTCGTAGCTGTCGGGACCACTATATGGTGATCCAAGAAAGGGTGACCCCTCCGAAATCTCGATGGGGTGAGTAGGCGTTCCGGTTGGCGGTTGGGCAGGTTCCGGATCTTCGTCCATATCCATGGAGAAATGGTCCTCCGGACCCAACGGGTTATAACCCATTGGTTCATTAATTAGGTTTGCCGGGTTGAACCGGCTTTGGAAGTAGGGTGTTGGGTCGTTGAAGGGTGAGTTGTGGCTTTGGAGGGGTATAAAAGAATGGTGTGAGTTGTGGGGCTCATTTTCCGATTGAGGCCCGTAAGAGTTTAGGTAAGAAGGTAAGGAGCTCAGCGAGACTGAATGCCTCGCGGGTTCTAAAGAGGTCCTCCAGTTTTCCTGAGGACTTTTGCTTAAGGAATCCGATGGAGTTCGCCGGTGTGAAGGTCCTGCCTCGTGATCGTTGGGGGCGACGAGTGGCCCCTTGCCTCTACCTCTTCCTCGCATTCTTGGGGGCATTCTTTTTGAACCTGTCAAAACAAACAAAGGACACAACAAAGAAAAATAAAGGACATAATTAAATTAAAACAAATTTGGATTAGTCCTAAGTTCTTTGTCTAGACTCGGAAGTCGAGGAATGTGCAAACTGTGTCATTGAGATTAAACACAAAAGGCTAGTGTTTAATTCACTCAACGTTGGCTCTGATACCAACCTGTCACACCCCGATATTTCCACGTATTACCGGTGGGCCCGGTGGGGAGTATCGTGACATAGTTGATATCATAGACAATTTATATTATCACAGTTTAATACACAGCGGAAGTCGAAAGATAAAATCATTACAAACCGAATAAAAAGTAATATCAAGTGTATTACAAAACGGTTGTAAGGATCCACAGGCGGATCAAAGTTCAAAAGATCATTGTTCAACAGATTTAATAACATCTAAGCTTGCAAGACTCTTTATTGATGCTAGGAGTAGCCAGCCTATTCCGTGTAGTACTTGCACTTAGCCTTTTTGGAAAATACGTTAGTTTACACTGGTAAATACAATTAACCGACTCATTTTGAAAATGTTTAAGAAAATTTGCTTTGAATGCGCATGGCACAAAATATTCTTTTATAACCTGGGATAATTATTTATATATAAACTTGTAAAAGAATTACATGTTCGTTATACGTTCAGTAGCCCGGGCTGAATACCGGGTTAAAGATTAATAGACACACCACATGATATAGTCCCGCGTCGAGTTATTCTCAACAAACGGTTATACCTTTTTATATATATATATGCACTGTCAGGTGTATGCCTACACCCAGTGCTTAGGTCGTGGCCATTTCAATGAATGATGCCAAGGATATCCGGGACATGGTCATTAACCCCCTAAAGGCTTTAAGCAAACAAAACAGTTTAAACGGGTCATCTCAATAAATTAACCTTCATATGATTAAAAATTCAATTCCCGACCAAGCGGTATTTTATATACCGTACCCCAAGCCCGTATAAGGGAAAATAAGTTAAAAGTATTTACCTGAGCAAGTATATATCAAAATCAGTGAGTGCAAGTAGCTTTTACTGGGCTCCTAATCTGGAACGAAGGTTTTAATAACCTATTAGATTCCTAACGGGTCTTAATTAAGCCTAAACTTAGACCGGTTAGTTTTAAAGGAAGATATACGGTTCAAAACGCACGATTAAGCGATGACCGGATTAGAGTGTGGTTTAGACCCGACAAGTTTTTATACTTGTATAATATGGGTAAACTAAACACATTCTGGATTTTGAGATAAAAACGATAAGGTTTGACCCGTTTCGGCTAATTTACGCCAACTAGTTACATAAACCGCACCGAACGCGAATAATGCGTAACGGGTAACCAAATGAGTCATGAACAGGTTTCCTAAGTCAATATGCCTTAAATATGTTGTGATATCAGTAAGATACCTTCCATAATGCCCAAAATGGATTTAAACTCAAATTATGCCCCGTAGGGGTATTTTGGTCATTTTAAAGGTTATAAAAGAGTTTAAATACTAATCTGAGTTTCAGGTCTGATATAATCAGTAAAAACATTTATTTTTATAAGTCATAACAGTAGGGTATTGCATATATGTGAAATTTACCTTTTATAACCAAACTATGCACCGTAGGGGCATTTTGGTAATTTCACATAAGCTTTAAAAAGCTCAATTTAGAAATCTGAGTTCAAAACTTTATCTTACTGTTAAAATATAAAAATTTACTAAAAACATCAGTAGATATCGAGCCTTATATGTTAAAAATAGTTTTAACTCATACTATGTGCTTAAAACGTGTAAAAGTCGGTTTTAAGCGATTTTCGGGTTTAAATAGGAAATATGAGTTTTTGATCAGTTTATAAAGTTCAAAATATTTTATTTATCATATAGAATCAGTAGCAAAAAGTTTGGTATCAAAATATTATGTAAAACTCACTTTACTCAAGAAAAGGGTAAAACCGACATTTACCGAATTATAGCAAGAACCCCTATGTTATGCTCAGCTTAAAAATAATTAAAAATCTTCAAAAATCCCAAAATATTATTTTACATCAGTCGGTAAAAATTTTGGTGTCAAAATTTGGGTTTAGATAGGCTATATGCTAATTACGCCGTTTAATTAATAAAAAGCTTCTTAATTACGATATTGAGCATAACTCCTAATCTAGACCTCAAACTGATGTCAAATTTTTAGGACAAGTTTATAAATTAGTAACAAAGGTTTTTGTCCTCGCACATTTTCAAAAATCTCGTTTTAAGGTCAAAAGGGCATTACGGTCAACATTTAGGCATATAACGGAAACATGCACACGAATCGAATAACTAATGAACCAAGTTGTATAACCTCAGAGGGTTACACTAATCTATAACCTGGTCCTAATAGAGCTCTAAGGCATTTCTAAAATATGCTACATTGGGTCAGAACTGAAAGTCAAAGCAAAAGTCTACTTTTGCGACTTTCGGTTCCGAACCGAGCTTAAACAGAAAATTGTCGGGTTGAACATGTTTAGACATGTTCTTACATTGATTACTAAATTATATGAGTGATAAAACAGGTTCCATAGCTTCTACATTGTTAATTATGTGTTTATGCGAAAATTCACTTTCTGTTGACTTTTTATAATTAACTTTGACCCGACAATTGTCCTAGTTAGAGTGGGAATCAGAGGGTGCCCTTTTAAGGGTTTATTACCCACATAATTACCAACTCAAAGCTACTTTTAATTCGAGAATTGACTGGACCATTAGTGATTAATTACTAAGTCAAACCTTAATTACGACGGTTTGACTTTGGGCCATTTAACTAAGTAAAACTGAATTAAGAGAGGTTAAGGACACTTACTGAAGTCTTATGCACGACTAATGATCCCTAGGAAGTGGTCTTGAGCTCCAGGAATCTCCAGAAATGAAGTTATGAAAGTTTTCAAGTGAAGTGCTCAATGTTGCAACAATGAGCTTCTATATATATATGGATTTTAACCTCATAAGATGATGCCAAACAAGTCTACAAGTGTTGTATGATGTTCCCAGGTGTCCCTAGGCATGCAAAACTGTTGGCCACGCTTCAGAAATTCGAAAACCATGCACATAAGTCGGTTAACAGGCTGAAACAGACACCTGTAGATGTTTTTCTTCGCTGCAGAGGACTAGGCGGCCCGCGTAAGACTTAAGAGAGTCTTACGCGGCCGGTATGGCTCCAGGATCAGGTTAAAACAAGTTTCAGCTTTTGCACTTTAGGTCCCTGGTCCTTTTTGAAGTGGTTTTAACATGTTATTTTGCACTTTTAACCTTCCAAATTGATTTTTAAGGACCCCAAGACATAACCAAACTTTGCTAAGTCCTTGGTTAGTTTTATGATCACCCGAAAAGCCTTAAATTTCAACGTTGAAGCTTTTAACCCCTTACATACGAATGTTAGCATAACTTTCTCATACGGAATCGAAACCTTGTGAAATTTTTATCACTTATTCTAGTGAGTATAATTAATCGTTACAAAGCTTCGGGTTCGCTAAAAGGTCACTCAGAGGCATAAATTTAACATGTTGACACTTTTAACCCTTGCGGTTTGTAAACTCTCACTTTCTTCCACAAACGGCTTCATATGATTTATAATTCATTCGTTTAAGGGTATGAACATCATGTAGGGTTGTTGAAAGGTATATTTATCCAATGTTGACATTTTGAATCCTTTTACACACATACTTTCTTTGTTTGTCAAATTTAGTCCCTCTAAATTAATTCTTTACACGTTTAAAGCTCATGACACGTGTCGATATAATATTGGACATGAATTTACGAGGTGTTATATCCTCACCCCCTTAAAAGAAATCTCGACCTCGAGATTTACTGAAATAAATGAGGGTACTTCTCTTTCATTGTGGACTCTACCTCCCACGTATACTCGGGACCTCTACGGGCATCCCATTTAACCTTTACTATCGGCACTTGCTTCCTTCGAAGCTTCTTAACCTGTCGATCCTCGATTGAAAAAGGTTTTTCAACAAATTTCAGGCTCTCATCTATGTGCACATCTGTATGTGGTATGACTAATGATTCATTAGCTAGACATTTCTTCAGATTGCAGATGTGGAATACATTATGAATACCGCTGAGCTCTTCAAGCAAATTTAATTTGTATGCCACTGTTCTGACACATTCGATGATCTCGAATGGTCCTATATACCTTGGGCTTAACTTGCTTTTCTTGCCAAATCGCATTACCCCTTTCCAGGGTGATACTTTTAGTAACACTTTATCACCAACCTCAAACTTTAGAGGTTTACGCCTTTTATCTGCGTAGCTTTTCTGCCTATCCCTGGCAGCTTTGAGACGATCTCGTATCTGAACAATCTTATCTGTCGTCTCCAGGACTATATCAGGTCCTGTCAGTTGGACATCTCCAACTTCTGCCCAACAAACGGGCGTTCTGCACTTTCTTCCATACAAAGCTTCAAAAGGTGCAGCTTGAATACTGGAATGATAGCTATTGTTATATGAAAATTCAATCAGAGAAAGATGATCATCCCAACTTCCTCCTAAGTCAATAACACAGGCTCGTAGCATATCTTCGAGTGTTTGAATAGTACGCTCGCTCTGACCATCCGTCTAAGGATGATACGCTGTGCTGAAGTTCAATCGAGTGCCTAAGGATTGCTGAAAGCTTTTCCAGAAATGCGATGTATACCTCGTATCCCTATCAGAGATGATAGACACTGGCACTCCATGGAGAGATACAATCTCATCCACGTACAGCTGAGCTAACTTATCTGAACTGTGTGTTTCCTTAATAGGTAAGAAGTGGGCTGACTTAGTCAGTCTATCCACTATAACCCAAATAGTATCATTTCCTCTCTTCGTCTTTGGTAACTTGGTGATAAAATCAATAGTTACCATTTCCCACTTCTAGGTGGGAAGTTCAGGCTGTTGTAGCAGACCTGACGGCTTCTGGTGTTCAGCTTTAACTTGCGCGCACGTCAAACATTTGGCTACATAAGTAGCTATAGACTTATTCAAGCCTATCCACCTGTAACAACTCTCATTAAAATTACCATTTCTTATCTTATTATGTCCAATAGGAAACCCTAATTGAGACCCCCAAGTGATACTGCATGACCCCTAAAATTTTCAGAACAAATGGAATCAGGATCAGGGCCCCTAAAACTCAGGGGGGGTATTTCCTAGTTGATATTATCTAAACAGTTTGTTGTCGAAATCGAATTTTAACAAACTGTCGACTCACCCAGGCTAGTTAGACACGGAGCTACCCTATGCTAGAAGGGGTCCCCTCTCGCCACGCGACAGGCCCTCACACCACGCGAGGGAGACATTTTTTCAGTATAAATTCTGGAGTTTGGCACTTGAAGTTTGGCGGTGGTTCGACGTTAAAATTCAATTTGTACACTGAGATATCGTCCGATTACTCCAAAAACACATACAATCACGAAATTCTGCCGCGATAACAGGGTAATAACTCGATCACTGCTACGATTTAATGTCCGGTCGATAAAAAAACCAATCCGATGGATGTTTAAGTGCTGCCCAAACTCGGGCTATGCTTTGTCATTCGTCATGAATTCGATGGATGTTTAAGTATCGCTCTTTGTCATTCATTGTGAAGGTTTTGAATCTCGTGAGTTGTCGTAAAAGTTGTATTAAGTTACTGACCTAGTTTTTGTGTGCATTGTTATTTGAATTAAATTAACCAGGCTAAAATCAGTAGGATAAACACTGCCCGTCTAAATCTACAATGTGAGTCATTCTCTTTTTACCAAATTGCTTTCAAAACCCTATTTGTTTCAAAGTTATAATTACAGGGATTAAGTCTTTGTAATCTTCAATTACTGCCGGTATGTGGGGTTTTGTATACATTACTTGATACCCGTCACCATTGGACAACAAGTTAGCCAATGGGTGATCTGACCATAGTCACAGATACAGTCGAGTGACAAATACCGATTTGGGGTAATTGGTTGATAGAAACAATGTAATCACCCTTAATACTGTATATTATAACAATGTGTCGTTTTGTGCAACTTGAATGACTCGCCAGTATTTCCCTGCTGATAAAACCTTTTTAAAACATGTTTCAGGTGATCTGCAGTGATTCAGGAAAAAGTGCCGAGTAGCACTACAAGCTTGAAGAAGTGGCTTAATAAAAATAAAGAAACATGTTTTTGTAAAATAGGGGTTTCCCAGTGAAATCGCCTTTATTGTAAATTACGGGGTTGTCCCGAACAATTATGAAATAAAATAATCGGGCATTTTTAAGTTTTAAACGATCCTGTTAAAATTCCGCTGCCAAATTAAATAAATACCACGGGGTTTCTGTCCCGCGGCTCCCGAAACGGGTAAAACCGGGCCGGGGGCCGTGACAGAAAAAGGTGGTATCAGAGCCACTGATTTAAGCCAATTAAGTATTTAGAAATACTTAATTTTTCTGATTGCCATTCTGTGATTCTGTGAAAATTTAATTTATAAAATTTTAACTTAGAATTTTGTGTGTGTTTCTTCATATATGCTAAACAACATGAATGAGTTGTCTGAAGCTCTTCAGAATCTCAATCTCCATTCTGTGAATGTGGAAGTTTCCAGAGACTTTTTTGTTTATTTGACCGATGTGGATGAACCTATGGAATTTCAAGCCCAACCTCCGGAAAAACCCAAGCCAAAGAAGAGAAGAAGATTCGTGGGCTGGAGGCGTGTGCGTAGGAAGAAACCAGCGACACGGAAAGTTATAAAGACTGAGGATCCGATGGATAAAGGCAAGGGAATAGAGATTGGATAAAGTTCAGGGCAAGCCCAGGAGATGCCATCCTGGGAAGAGCTGGATCGTAAACTGGCACTTAGTGACCTCATCGGACCTGCCGATGCAAACCTCTTTAATTACCCAGCGGAAGCACAACTTCCAGATGATCTAGAGCCTGATATCCCAGATCCTATTATCCACTCCCAACCTCTACCAGGAGAGCTAGAAGAGTGGTGGACCACCGACTGGCAGTTTCAGAACCTTTTGAATAACCCTAATACCTTTTTCCCTCAGTTTGACCCCGAGCCTCCACTACACCCACCTATGAGCTTAGAAAACTTGGCTGAACTCCGCCACTATGGCGAAGAGCTGGTGGACGCCGAGAATAGAATCCGAGATGTGGGAGAGAGGATATCATGGAAATACGAAGAGAGGGAACGTCGTTTCTGAGAAGCCAGCTGACGGGGATGGTGTGACGGTGTGGTTGTATAATAACAAAATAATAATAATAGTAATAAAAATATAATCCTGTAAAATAACTTAAAAATAAAACTCTTGTAAGATAACTGGTGTGTACGGACGCATAGTAATATATAAAATATGGAAGTCGACAAATCGACAATTTTGGCTATATATGTGACGTGATTTTTGTGCGATTGTTTTGCATTTAGTCATTATTTATTTTATGCTAATAACTTATATATATATATATATATATTAATTACCAGATGGAACACACTGGTAATGAACCAGTTAACGAGGGTAACCAATCCGCGCAAAACCAGGAAGATCAATTTCTAAATAGACAAGATATAGAGAATATCATTGCTCAGGGAATAGCCAATGCTATTCCAGCAATCATTGCTGCTGCCCGAAATCCAGTTGAGCCTTAACCAATTATTCCTAGCAAACGTACTCATGAAGATAACTTCAGTAATAGCGTAAATGGAGGTGGCAACATTAATAATAATGATAATAATGTAGTGCAAGCCCCAATTCTTAAGAAAATGAAAGATGCAACGCCTGGTTGCACTTACAAGGAATTTCTTGCCTGTAAACCTGTTGAATTTGCAGGCAATGAAGGGGCGACTGCTGCATTACGTTGGTTGGAGAAAACCGAGGCAGTAATTAAAATAAGTAAATGTGCCGAGGAGGATAAAGTCATGTATGCTTCTCACCTTTTCAAGGAAGAAGCATTAGAATGGTGGAATACGGTATTACAAGCTAAGGGAAGTGACATGGCTTATGCCATGAGTTGGGAAGAATTTAAGCGTCTGGTGGAAAGGAAATTATGCCCTGAATATGAAAAAGAACAAATGGCAAATAAATTCCTGAGCCACCGAATGGTGGATGTGGATTGCCGAGGGTATACTTTGAAGTTCTTCGAATATGCTCGAATTGTGCCTACTCTGGCTTCGCCAGAACCGGTACTTATTTCTCGCTACATTTGGGGTTTAATTAGTGAGATCCGTGTTATTGTCAAAGCTGTGAGACCCCGCACGATTGATGATGCGGTGGAATTAACCAACACTTTGACTGACGGACTGGTGCGTACGCGAGAAGAAAATAGGAAGAAGGAATTGGCTCAGAAAATTACCCAAGGATTTCGTGTGGGTAATAATAGCAATTTCAAGAGAAAGGGAACTGGATCATCTTCTACTCCGCCGTTCTGCAGAAACTGTAAAAAGAAACATTTTGGCAAATGTAACGAACCCTGCAACTTCTGCAAAGCTATAGGACATCGTGAAGAAAATTGCAGAAAGAAAACAAAGATCTGCTACAACTTTGGAGAAGCTGGGCATTTTAGACCAGAATGCCCTAAATTGGTCAAACCAGCAGATAACAAGGCGCTGAAGGGACTAACAAGAAAAACGCAAGAGCCTTCCAACTGACCACGCAAGAAGCTGAACTAATTCCTGACGTAATAGCTGGTACGTTCCTAGTTCATGACGTTTATGCGAAAGTATTATTTGACACTGGTGCAAACCAAAGTTTTATAAATACTTCATTTTGCCAAGCTCTTAAGCAACCTTTAACCAAACTTAGGCAGATTTATACAGTAGAAACGGCAGACAGGAACTCTGTTAACATAGATACGGTTTTGCAAAAAGAAAATATAGAACTTTCAGGTCATAAATTTTCTGCAAACCTATTTCCCATGAATTTAGCTGGATTCGATGTCGTGTTAGGAATGGATTGGTTAGTAGCCAACCATGCTTGAATCCTCTGTGATAAGAATTCTATAGAAATATGTGCACCCACGGGAGAAGTAATTATGATTACAGGGGATAAGCCGCGTAAACCAATGAAGTTCATTTCAGTAATGAAAGTAGCTGGTTATGAACGAAAGCAATGAATAGAGTGTATGATTTCAGTAATCATTAGCACTAAGGGTAAGGAACTTAAGGAAATTCCTATAGTATCAGAATACCCATATGTATTCCCAGAAGAGTTACCAGGATTACCACCGGATAGGGAGGTAGAATTTAGAATTCATTTGATTCCTGGAACTACGCCCGTAGCTAAAACACCTTATCGTTTAGCACCCACCGAAATGTTAGAACTGAAAAAGCAATTAGATGAATTGCTTAGTAAAGGATTCATACAACCTAGTTCATCCCCTTGGGGAGCACCAGTGTTGTTCGTAAAGAAAAATGATGGTTCGATGCGAATGTGTATCGATTATAGGGAACTGAATAAGGTTACAATTAAGAATCGATACCCATTACCAAGGAGCTAGATATTTTTCTAAGATATATTTACGCTCCGGATATCATCAGTTGAAGGTACAAGAAGAAGACATACCTAAAACCGCTTTCAGAACTAGGTATGGTCACTATGAGTTTACAGTCATGCCCTTAGGACTAACAAATGCTCATGCAGCATTTATGGACATGATGAATAGAATCTGTAAACCATATTTGGATAAATTCGTAATTGTCTTCATCGACGATATACTTATTTATTCCAAAAGTCAGGACGAGCATTGTGAGCACCTACATGCACTCTTAACTTTGTTAAGAAAGGAAAAGCTTTACGCCAAATTCTCGAAGTGTGAATTTTGGCTACAGGAGGTACAATTTTTAGGTCACATGGTGAATCACGAAGGTATTCACGTAGATCCTGCTAAAATAGAAGCAATCACCAAATGGAAGGTCCCGCAATCAGCTACAGAAGTTAGAAGTTTTCTAGGATTAGCTGGGTACTATAGGCGCTCTATTAAGGATTTCTCTAAGATAGATGTGCCATTAACTAAGCTAACCTATAAAACAGTTAAGTTTGAATGGGTACCTAAGCAAGAAGAGGCTTTTAGGATTTTAAAGCAAAAGTTAACAAATACCCCAATTCTAGCCTTACCAGAAGGAACAGAAGATTTTGAAGTTTATTGCGATGCTTCTAAGCTAGGATTAGGATGTGTGCTGATGCAACGCAAAAAGGTAATTGCGTATGCCTTAAGGCAATTGAAAAAGCACGAGGAAAACTATACGACTCATGACTTAGAATTAGGATTGATAATTTTTGCCCTTAAGATTTGGAGGCACTATCTGTATGGCAGTAAGTTTACAGTCTATACAGATCATAAGAGTTTAAAATACATATTTGGGCAAAAAGAATTAAACATGAGGCAAAGAAGATGGATGGAAATTCTAAGTGACTACGACTGTGATATTCAATATCACGAAGGAAAAGCAAACGTAGTTGCAGATGCCTTAAGTCGTAAGTATCACGAAAAGCAAAAGCGAGTTCGTGCTCTTAGATTAAATTTACAGTTAGACGTAATGGAACAATTGAAGAATGTTCAAGAACCAGCAATCAAGGATGATGCCGAAGGAATGAAAGGACGAATAAAGGAATTAGAGCAAGGAGCTGATGGAATTTGGAGATTCCATAAAAGAAGAATTTGGGTACCTAAGCAAGGAGAATTAAGAAATAAGATTTTAGAAGAAGCCCATAAATCTAGGTATACCATGCACCCGGAAAATAATAAGATGTACCAAGATTTAAGGAATAATTTCTGGTGGACAGGAATGAAAAAGGACATAGCTAGATATGTATCTAAGTGTCTAACTTGTTCACAAATTAAGGCAGAACACCAGAAACCTTCAGGGTTACTCCAACAATTAGAAATGCCTGTGTGGAAGTGGGAATTAATAACCATGGATTTTGTTACTAAGTTACCCAAAACCAGAAAAGGTAATGATGCGATTTGGGTAATTGTGGATCGATTAACCAAATCAGCTCATTTTCTACCCATGAAGGAAACCTTTAGCATGGAAAGGTTAGCCAAGTTATACGTAGACGAGGTAGTATCCTTACATGGAGTCCCACTCTCTATCGTATCAGATAGGGATAGTCGTTTCACTTCACATTTCTGGATAAGTTTCCAAGAAGCCATGGGGACGCGATTAAATTTAAGTACAGCTTATCATCCCCAAACAGACGGACAAAGTGAAAGGACGATCTAAACCCTGGAAGACATGCTCAGGGCATATGTGATAGATTTTGGTGGAAACTGGGATGACCACCTACCCTTAATTGAATTCTCCTATAACAATAGTTATCATGCAAGCATTGAAGCTGCCCCATTTGAAGCACTGTATGGACGGAAGTGTAGAACTCCAGTTTGTTGGGCAGAAATAGGAGAAAGTCAATTATCAGGTCCCGAGATTGTACAAGAAACTACCGACAAGATCATTCAAATCAAGGAAAGACTAAAGACGGCTCGAGATCACCAGAAGAGTTATGCAAACAATCGACGCAAGCCACTAGAATTTCAAGTTGGAGATAAGGTACTCTTGAAAGTTTCTCCTTAGAAATGAGTAGTTCGGTTCAGTAAAAAGGGAAAGTTAAGTCCAAGATACGTAGGACCATTCCCAATAATCCAGCGAATAGGACCAGTTGCTTATCGCTTACAACTACCAGAAGAGTTAGCTGGAGTACATGACGTGTTTCATGTATCCAATCTCAAGAAATGTCTATCTGACGAATCCCTGGTAGTACATCTTCAAGATATAGATGTAAATGAGAAATTTAAATTTGTTGAGAAGCCACTACAGATAGAAGACAGAAAGGTCAAATTTCTCAAGCACAAAAGACTAGTACTGGTCAAAGTCAAGTGAGATTCAAAGAGAGGACCTGAGTACACTTGAGAGCTGGAATCAGAGATGAAGCGAAAATATCCCTACTTGTTCTAGTAAATCTCGAGGACGAGATTTTTATTAAGGTGGGGAGGATGTAACAACTCTCATTAAAATTACCATTTCTTATCTTATTATGTCCAATAGGAAACCCTAATTGAGACCCCCCAAGTGATACTGCATGACCCCTAAAATTTTCAGAACAGTTGGAATCAGGATCAGGGCCCCTAAAACTCAGGGGGGTATTTCCTAGTTGATATTATCTAAACAGTTTGTTGTCGAAATCGAATTTTAACAAACCGTCGACTCACCCAGGCTAGTTAGACACGAAGCTACCCTATGCTAGAAGGGGTCCCCTCGCGCCACGCGAGGGAGACCTTTTTTCAGTATAAATTCTGGAGTTTGGCACTTGAAGTTTGGCGTTGGTTCAACGTTAAAATTCAATTCGTACACTGAGATATCGTCTGATTACTCCAAAAACACACACAATCACGAAATTCTGCCGCGATAACAGGGTAATAACTCGATCACTGCTACGATTTAATGTCCGATCGATAAAAAACCAATCCGATGGATGTTTAAGTGCTACCCAAACTCGGGCTATGCTTTGTCATTCATCGTGAATTCGATGGATGTTTAAGTATCGCACTTTGTCATTCATTGTGAAGGTTTTGAATCTCGTGAGTTGTCGTAAAAGTTTTATTAAGTTACTGACCTAGTTTTCGTGTGCATTGTTATTTGAATTAGGTTAACCAAGCTAAAATCAGTAGGATAAACGCTGCCCGTCTAAATCTGCAATGTGAGTCATTCTCTTTTTACCAAATTGCTTTCAAAACCCTATTTGTTTCAAAGTTATAATTACAGGGATTAAGTCTTTGTAATCTTCAATTACTGCCGGTATGTGGGGTTTTGTATACATTACTTGATACCCGTCACCATTGGACAACGAGTTAGCCAATGGGTGATCTGACCATAGTCACAGATACAGTCGAGTGACAAATACCGATTTGGGGTAATTGGTTGATAGAAACAATGTAATCACCCTTAATACTGTATATTATAACAATGTGTCGTTTTGTGCAACTTGAATGACTCGCCAGTATTTCCCTGCTGATAAAACCTTTTTAAAACATATTTCAGGTGATCTGCAGTGATCCAGGAAAAAGTGCCGAGTAGCACTACAAGCTTGAAGAAGTGGCTTAATAAAAATAAAGAAACATGTTTTTGTAAAATAGGGGTTACCCAGTGAAATCGCCTTTATTGTAAATTACGGGGTTGTCCCGAACAATTATGAAATAAAATAATCGGGTATTTTCAAGTTTTAAACAATCCTGTTAAAATTCCGCTGCCAAATTAAATAAATACCACCGGGTTTCTGTCCCGCGGCTCCCGAAACGGGTAAAACCGGGCCGGGGGCCGTGACACCACCAATAATTTGCCTTCAAATCCTGGTACATCTTGTCACTTCCAGGATGAACGGAATACTTATAACTGTGGGCTTCTTGAAGGATAATATCGCGAAGTCCTCCATAGATCGGAACCCATATTCGTCCATTCAATGTTAGGATTCCATCCTTGCCATATGATAACTGTTCAGCAGTTACTCCCAACTTTTCATTTGGATAGTTAGTTTCTAATATGGCTTCCTTCTGAGCGGCTAACAATCTTTCATTTAAACTGTTCTTTAATTCAATGCTCTTGGCATTGATTCTTATGGGCTTCACTCTTTCTTTCCTGCTTAAGGCATCGGCGACCACATTCGCCTTACCTGGATGGTATCGGATTTCACAATCATAATCATTTAGTGTCTCCATCCATCGTCGCTGCCTCGTGTTCAGATCCATCTGATTAAACAGATGCTGAAGGCTCTTGTGATCAGAATAGATCACACACTTGGTACCATATAAATAATGCCTCCACAGTTTCAGTGCAAACACAACGACACCTAACTCCAAATCGTGGGTGGTATAATTCTTCTCGTGCACTTTTAATTGTCGGGAATCATATGCAATAACTTTACCTTTTTGCATTAGCACACATCCCATGCCAGTGTGCGAAGCGTCGTAGTAAACCACAAATTCTTCAATTCCTTCAGGAAATGTCAACACAGGAGCATTGCTTAACTTCTGTTTAAGAATATCGAAGGATTCTTGTTGCTTAGGACCCCAATCAAACTTAATATTCTTCATAGTTAACGAAGATAGGGGTGCTGCAATCCTTGAGAAATTTTCAATAAAACGCCTGTAATATCCTGCCAGACCTAAGAAGCTGCGAATCTCTGTGGGCGTCTTCGGCTCTTGCCAATTCATGATAGCTTCAATCTTAGCGGGATCCACCTGGATACTACACTCACTAACCATATGTCCAAGGAATTGGACTTCACGAAGCCAAAACTCGCATTTAGAGAACTTAGCATAAAGCTTCTCTTGCTGAAGAAGTTTAAGAATACACCGAAGGTGCTTCTCGTGGTCAGCCTGATTCTTTGAATAAATGAGGATGTCATCAATGAAGACGATGAAAAACTTGTCCAAGTAGGGTTTGCAAACGCGATTCATGAGATCCATGAATGCTGCTGGTGCATTAGTGAGCCCGAACGGCATCACTAGGAACTCGTAGTGACCATAGCAAGTTCTAAATGCAGTCTTGTACACATCTTCATTTCTAACCTTCAGCTGATGATAACCTGACCTTAAGTCAATCTTGGAGAAGCAACTTGCTCCTTGCAGTTGATCGAACAGATCGTCGATCCTGGGTAATGGATATCTATTCTTAATTATAACCTTGTTCAGCTCTCGATAATCAATGCACAACCGCATTGATCCATCTTTCTTCTTAACAAACAGAATAGGTGCTCCCCAAGGAGATGAGCTAGGTCTAATAAATCCTTTTGCCAACAAATCATCCAACTGAGTTCTCAACTCTTTCATCTCAGTTGGGGCTAACCGGTAAGGTGCTCTTGCAACAGGTGCTGCTCCAGGTATAATGTCGATTCTAAACTCCACTTGCCTATCTGGGGGTAAACCAGGAAGTTCTTTAGGAAAAACATCAGGGTATTCAGAAATGATAGGGATGTCTTCAATCTTGGGCTTCGATTCATCAATAATTACTTGTGCCATATAAATGACACAACCTTTCTTCATACACCTTGATGCCTTAAGCACAGACACTTGCTTAGGCAACCCATACTGAGTATCTCCTTGTATGGTGAGTGGCTCACCATACGGAGTCTTGATCACCACTTGTTTCTTGTCACAAACAATCTGGGCTTGGTTATGAGATAACCAATCCATGCCTATCACTATGTCGAAACCAGCTAATTTCAATGGAAGTAAAGATAACGGAAAAGAGTGGTTCCTAATGGATATAAAACATCCATCTAGCATGGTTGAGGCAGTTTCTAAGGTACCATCGGCCAACTCTACTTCATATTTCACGCTTAGGGTTTTAACATGTAAATTCAACAACTTACAAAACTTATCATCTACAAATGACTTATCCGCACCCAAATCAAATAATACCCTTGCATAAACATCATTGATGAGAAAGGTACCTGTGATCACATTATCATCCTGAACGGCCTCTCGTGCATCCATTCGAAAGACCCTAGCATTGGTCTTTTTGGCTTCTTCAGGCTTTTTGGCATACTTAGGGCAGTTGGACTTGATGTGCCCCTTCTCGTTACAGTTATAGCATGTTGCATCCTTTATCTTCTTGCACTCTATCATCTTGTGCTTGCTTGACTTACAAATCCCACAAACCCTCGGCTGTGATTGGGATTTTGACTCGTATCTGCACCTCCCCAAATGGCGCTTCTTACAGATTTTACATTTGGGTTTCTCGCCCGACTGCTGATCATCCTTTCTAAACCCGGAACTCTTCTTGTGTTCAATGTTCCCTTTGTGTTTCTTGTTTGATCGGTGTGAGTTTTCATCCTCACGTTTTCTTTTCACTATATCAGAATTTCTCAGCGATCTTTGCCTGACCGCATCAAGGGTAAGCGATAGTGCCAGATCGGCTACAGATCTAAAGGTAGTTGGTCGAGATGCCTTCACATTGGCTTTGATCTCCGGGGCTAAACCCCCAATGAAACGGGCTATCCGTTTTGGTTCCGGTGTTACCAAATATGGAACCAATCGAGACATGGTATTAAAACTCGTAAGGTACGCCTGACAGTCTAAATTCTTCATAACTAATGTCAGGAAATCGGTCTCGATCTTCTCAACCTCATGTTGAGGGCAGTAATTTTCTTTGATGAGAGTAACGAACTACTCCCATGACATGCCATACAAATGGACTTTTCCAGTAGCTTGGATCAGAGACCTCCACCAAGCTAGCGTTTCTCCTTTAAACGACTGAGATACAAACTTCACAATGTCCCTATCGGCACAACCACTGATATCAACCACAGTATCCATTTCATCGAGCCAAGTCATACAATCGACGGCTCCTTTCTCCCCTGTGAAGTCTCTGGGCTTGCAGGAGACGAAATACTTATATGTACAGGACTTACCACGTGGTTCTCGTTTGAGCTCAATCTTTTTCGACGGAACACTATGCTGATTTGAGGAGTGATGATCGTCATCCCTCCTTGATCCATCACGTTTAGGAGGTGGCTTACTATGAGCCTCAGAGTGAGTCTTAGGTTTAGAATGGGGTACTGATAAGGTCCTGCTTCGAGTACCACTTGACTCATTAAATTGCCTATCTATGGCCTTGGTAACAGCATTATCAATCAGTGCTTGAAGTTCCGCACCAGTTACGTTGATCCTGGTGGTATCATGATTCTCCCTTGGATGACTGTTGATTTCTTCAGACTCTGCCATGTAGCTCGATTGCTACATAAAATGATGACAATGACCTCTTAGAAGTTTATAATAGATTTGTCATCTTATTAATTTATTAACCATGGTATTAATAAACCACATTTGGTTAATTTGTAAAGTATATTTATTCAGGATTTTCATTATAATAATCCTTAGTTATATTTAAAATATAATAATAGCACAAAAGGCCAAGTCACAAGGACAAATTTAATTTATAAACCATGATTTCAGAGAATCGAGGTATTAAGGTTTGAACGTAGTTCATTACCTTTTATTGACAGGGAGTCGTAGACTACAATCTGTCTTTTGTCTTATATGACAATGATTATGGCTCGTAGGCCCTACATCACAAATGGATGTTTAAATAATAGAGAAGGAATCGGAATAATCCAATATAAGGATGACACGTGTGATGTTACGAATCACGTTAGCCAAGAATGTTAAGATGTTTTCAGATGTTAACATGGATTTGAATCTTTTTAAACAGGTTTTACCATCATGGCCAGGTCTTATAATGACATGCAGGCTAGGTTATACCCTTTAAGATTCTTATTTAATATTAAATAGGCAGATTACTTTAAAAAGGAATGATATATTTTGGATTTTATTTATTTATTTATTTCATACATTTTACATTTATGCATATAATGATATAAATGAAATTTAAATTATAACATGCCATTAAATTTAAAAGGAGTACATTTTGCCCTAAATGGGACTTTAACTGAAATAACTTGCCCACGCAGGGGCTAAACAGAAAAGACATGCCCACGCAGGGGCTAACAGGAAATACAAGTCCTCGCAGGGACTGCTTACAGAAACAGATGTCCAAGCAGGGACTGATTAAACATTAAAGAAATACAATTAAACAAATAAAGGATTTAATGACCCTTTTTGCTCTTCCGCTTGATTAAGCTCGCCAGACCCTTGAGAGTTCCTCGGTTTTGCCTACGCTCTTCCCGAACCTCCTGTTCCACCTGACTCAACCTTTGAAGAATCTCCTACTGCTGCGGTGGCGATATTAATGGCGGCTGCGGGGGCTGCTGAAACTGTGGAGGTTGAGGAGGTGGCGGGTATTGGTACCCATAAGGTGGGTACCCAGTTTGATATGGGACTCCATAGGGTCCTTCCGGATGAAGGGCATTGTAGTTTGCCGCTACTAGGTATGGGTCAGCCTCGGCGTAGTTGTAGTTAGTATGGGCCGGTTGCTCGAAAGGGTTATACGCCGATACACCGGCGTACTTAGGAATTGGGTTGTTGTAGCCCACTGGTGGCGGTGCGACTGGCGCAGACTCCACTTCAGAAACAGGGTTCGAAGGCCCACCCATTTGTGGGTCTTCGTATAGTGGCGGGTAATGGCTGCCACTTGAATGCTGAGGGGTGCAGATATGGACTCCCCCTCGCACGGACATCCGTGCGGTTGATCTTCTACGCCTCGGTGGCTCCAGAGGCTGTTGCTGCACTGGTGGCGGTGGCGGTGGAGTAACCGCTACAAAACGCGAATCCTCCGAGGGATCCTGCTGCTGCTGCTGCGGTGATGAGTGGTAACTGGGAGTAAACACCCATTCGTATTGGGAAAATCTTGCCTCGTAGCTGTCGGGACCACTATATGGTGATCCAAGAAAGGGTGACCCCTCCGAAATCTCGATGGGGTGAGTAGGCGTTCCGGTTGGCGGTTGGGCAGGTTCCGGATCTTCGTCCATATCCATGGAGAAATGGTCCTCCGGACCCAACGGGTTATAACCCATTGGTTCATTAATTAGGTTTGCCGGGTTGAACCGGCTTTGGAAGTAGGGTGTTGGGTCGTTGAAGGGTGAGTTGTGGCTTTGGAGGGGTATAAAAGAATGGTGTGAGTTGTGGGGCTCATTTTCCGATTGAGGCCCGTAAGAGTTTAGGTAAGAAGGTAAGGAGCTCAGCGAGACTGAATGCCTCGCGGGTTCTAAAGAGGTCCTCCAGTTTTCCTGAGGACTTTTGCTTAAGGAATCCGATGGAGTTCGCCGGTGTGAAGGTCCTGCCTCGTGATCGTTGGGGGCGACGAGTGGCCCCTTGCCTCTACCTCTTCCTCGCATTCTTGGCGGCATTCTTTTTGAACCTGTCAAAACAAACAAAGGACACAACAAAGAAAAATAAAGGACATAATTAAATTAAAACAAATTTGGATTAGTCCTAAGTTCTTTGTCTAGACTCGGAAGTCGAGGAATGTGCAAACTGTGTCATTGAGATTAAACACAAAAGGCTAGTGTTTAATTCACTCAACGTTGGCTCTGATACCAACCTGTCACACCCCGATATTTCCACGTATTACCGGTGGGCCCGGTGGGGAGTATCGTGACATAGTTGATATCATAGACAATTTATATTATCACAGTTTAATACACAGCGGAAGTCGAAAGATAAAATCATTACAAACCGAATAAAAAGTAATATCAAGTGTATTACAAAACGGTTGTAAGGATCCACAGGCGGATCAAAGTTCAAAAGATCATTGTTCAACAGATTTAATAACATCTAAGCTTGCAAGACTCTTTATTGATGCTAGGAGTAGCCAGCCTATTCCGTGTAGTACTTGCACTTAGCCTTTTTGGAAAATACGTTAGTTTACACTGGTAAATACAATTAACCGACTCATTTTGAAAATGTTTAAGAAAATTTGCTTTGAATGCGCATGGCACAAAATATTCTTTTATAACCTGGGATAATTATTTATATATAAACTTGTAAAAGAATTACATGTTCGTTATACGTTCAGTAGCCCGGGCTGAATACCGGGTTAAAGATTAATAGACACACCACATGATATAGTCCCGCGTCGAGTTATTCTCAACAAACGGTTATACCTTTTTATATATATATATGCACTGTCAGGTGTATGCCTACACCCAGTGCTTAGGTCGTGGCCATTTCAATGAATGATGCCAAGGATATCCGGGACATGGTCATTAACCCCCTAAAGGCTTTAAGCAAACAAAACAGTTTAAACGGGTCATCTCAATAAATTAACCTTCATATGATTAAAAATTCAATTCCCGACCAAGCGGTATTTTATATACCGTACCCCAAGCCCGTATAAGGGAAAATAAGTTAAAAGTATTTACCTGAGCAAGTATATATCAAAATCAGTGAGTGCAAGTAGCTTTTACTGGGCTCCTAATCTGGAACGAAGGTTTTAATAACCTATTAGATTCCTAACGGGTCTTAATTAAGCCTAAACTTAGACCGGTTAGTTTTAAAGGAAGATATACGGTTCAAAACGCACGATTAAGCGATGACCGGATTAGAGTGTGGTTTAGACCCGACAAGTTTTTATACTTGTATAATATGGGTAAACTAAACACATTCTGGATTTTGAGATAAAAACGATAAGGTTTGACCCGTTTCGGCTAATTTACGCCAACTAGTTACATAAACCGCACCGAACGCGAATAATGCGTAACGGGTAACCAAATGAGTCATGAACAGGTTTCCTAAGTCAATATGCCTTAAATATGTTGTGATATCAGTAAGATACCTTCCATAATGCCCAAAATGGATTTAAACTCAAATTATGCCCCGTAGGGGTATTTTGGTCATTTTAAAGGTTATAAAAGAGTTTAAATACTAATCTGAGTTTCAGGTCTGATATAATCAGTAAAAACATTTATTTTTATAAGTCATAACAGTAGGGTATTGCATATATGTGAAATTTACCTTTTATAACCAAACTATGCACCGTAGGGGCATTTTGGTAATTTCACATAAGCTTTAAAAAGCTCAATTTAGAAATCTGAGTTCAAAACTTTATCTTACTGTTAAAATATAAAAATTTACTAAAAACATCAGTAGATATCGAGCCTTATATGTTAAAAATAGTTTTAACTCATACTATGTGCTTAAAACGTGTAAAAGTCGGTTTTAAGCGATTTTCGGGTTTAAATAGGAAATCTGAGTTTTTGATCAGTTTATAAAGTTCAAAATATTTTATTTATCATATAGAATCAGTAGCAAAAAGTTTGGTATCAAAATATTATGTAAAACTCATTTTATTCAAGAAAAGGGTAAAACCGACATTTACCGAATTATAGCAAGAACCCTATGTTATGCTCAGCTTAAAAATAATTAAAAATCTTCAAAAATCCCAAAATATTATTTTACATCAGTCGGTAAAAAGTTTGGTGTCAAAATTTGGGTTTAGATAGGCTATATGCTAATTACGCCGTTTAATTAATAAAAAGCTTCTTAATTACGATATTGAGCATAACTCCTAATCTAGACCTCAAACTGATGTCAAATTTTTAGGACAAGTTTATAAATCAGTAACAAAGGTTTTTGTCCTCTCACATTTTCAAAACTCTCGTTTTAAGGTAAAAAGGGCATTACGGTCAACATTTAGGCTTATAAGGAAAACATGCACACGAATTGAATAACTAATGAACCAAGTTGTATAACCTCAGAGGGTTACACTAATCTATAACCTAGTCCTAATAGAGCTCTAAGGCATTTCTAAAATATGCTACATTGGGTCAGAACTGAAAGTCAAAGCAAAAGTCTACTTTTGCGACTTTCGGTTCCGAACCGAGCTTAAACAGAAAATTGTCGGGTTAAACATGTTTAGACATGTTCTTACATTGATTACTAAGTTATATGAGTGAAAAAAAGGTTCCATAGCTTCTACATTGTTAATTATGTGTTTATGCGAAAATTCACTTTCTGTTGACTTTTTATAATTAACTTTGACCCGACAATTGTCCTAGTTAGAGTGGGAATCAGAGGTTGCCCTTTTAAGGGTTTATTACCCACATAATTACCAACTCAAAGCTACTTTTAATTCGAGAATTGACTGGACCATTAGTGATTAATTACTAAGTCAAACCTTAATTACGACGGTTTGACTTTGGGCCATTTAACTAAGTAAAACTGAATTAAGAGAGGTTAAGGACACTTACTGAAGTCTTATGCACGACTAATGATCCTTATGAAGTGGTCTTGAGCTCCAGGAATCTCCAGAAATGAAGTTATGAAAGTTTTCAAGTGAAATGCTCAATGTTGTAACAATGAGCTTCTATATATATGGATTTTAACCTCATAAGATGATGCCAAACAAGTCTACAAGTGTTGTATGATGTTCCCAGGTGTCCCTAGGCATGCAAAACTGTTGGCCACGCTTCAGAAATTTGAAAACCATGCACATAAGTCGGTTAACAGGCTGAAACAGACACCTGTAGATGTTTTTCTTCGCTGTAGAGGACTAGGCGGCCCGCGTAAGACTTAAGAGAGTCTTACGTGGCCGGTATGGCTCCCGGATCAGGTTAAAACAAGTTTTAGCTTTTGCACTTTAGGTCCCTGGTCCTTTTTTAAGTGGTTTTAACATGTTATTTTGCACTTTTAACCTTCCAAATTGATTTTTAAGGACCCCAAGACATAACCAAACTTTGCTAAGTCCTTGGTTAGTTTTATGATCACCCGAAAAGCCTTAAATTTCAACGTTGACGCTTTTAACCCCTTACATACGAATGTTAGCATAACTTTCTCATACGGAATTGAAACCTTGTGAAATTTTTATCACTTATTCTAGTGAGCATAATTAATCATTACAAAGCTTCGGGTTCGCTAAAAGGTCACTCAGAGGTATAAATTAAACATGTTGACACTTTTAACCCTTGCGGTTTGTAAACTCTCACTTTCTTCCACAAACGGCTTCATATGATTTATAATTCATTCGTTTAAGGGTATGAACATCATGTAGGGTCGTTGAAAGGTATATTTATCCAATGTTGACATTTTGAATCCTTTTACACACATACTTTCTTTGTTTGTCAACTTTAGTCTCTCTAAATTAATTCTTTACACGTTTAAAGCTCATGACACGTGTCGATATAATATTGGACATGAATTTACGAGGTGTTACATCTTCATTAGAACGGATGTTTCTCTCATTCGACCACCACTCTAGAGCTCTTCCTTGAAACATTCCCGTTGCACTCCTAGTCTTTAGATGCTATGGGCATTCGCTGTTAATGAAGGTAACCTCGATGCTGTCAAACCACTCGAGCATAGTAGTCACCCCATCACTGCCCGTGAAAGACTTAGGGTTGCACGAGACAAAGTGTTTGTAGCTGAACTTTGTAGGCTTCTCTTTCTCCGTCTTAGAGTCAACAGAAGAGGGCGGAGTGTTCGATACTTGGATCTCAGAAAGGATCTTTGGCACGACTCGAGCAATCTGGTCGGCCATGAAGGACATCATCTTTTTCTGAAACTTTTCCCTAGATCTCTTGAGAGTATCGGATAGCTTACGAGAAGACATCCTAAGATCCAACAAGAGGATCGTATAAGTCTAGATTCACAAAGTCTCACAGCATAGATTCACACACGATAGATTAAAGACTCAAGATTCAACAAGATTCACATAGATCACAATAGATTCAACACCGCAAACCCACAACCTTTGCATGGCACGTTGTACGAAGTTTGGCAACATGTCAGAAACGCTTATATATAGGAAGTACCAGTGGTGTATCCACCACACTTCGGGCACATCACTTCTGCCTCGTACTCGGTGTCATGTTACATGTCGTAATTGCCAACATAACAACACACTCGTCATCATCATTATACACACATAGATTAAACCGGTAGACTCACATAGACTAACTCAATAGACTCGCATAGATTCCAATAGATTACTCAATAGATTCACATAGATTCCAATAGATTACCCAGTAGATTCACATAGATTCCAATAGATTCACGTAGATTAGAGTTAACAACCTCATCTCAATACAACGAAATCCCGCATGGCACGTGCTACGAAAGTTCGACAACATGACAGAAGCACTTATATATAGGAAGTACCAGCGGCGTATCCACCATGCTTCAATCATGCCACGTCCGTCCCGTCATCGGTGTCATGCTTCGTTAACCATAACATTAGATTCCATCACATCTCACATAGATTTCACATAGATTAACCAAGTAGATTCAACAACATAGATTAACCCATTAGATTCAACAACTTCAACCCGAGTCCACAAAACTACGAACTTCACTTAGCGCGTGACACGAAGGTTCGACAACATGCCAGAAACACTTATATATAGGAAGTACCAGCGGCGTATCCACCATGTTTCGGACATGCCACTTCCGCCTCGTCTTCGGCGCTAGGCTACATTACGTATTTTGTTCCTCAAAACCACACATACATAGATTGCACATAGATCATGATAAAGCGCACGTAGATTACACATAGATTCCTCATAGATTACACAAGTAGTTCCCATAGCTTAGATTTCAACCATCGCATCACCGGTCTGCAAAACACTAAGTTCCGCATGGCACGTGGTACGAAAGTTGGTAACATGCCTGAAACACTTATATATAGGAAGTACCAGCGGCGTATCCACCATGTTTCAGACATGTCACTTCTGTCTCGTATTTCTATGCCATGTTCCGTTTAGTGCTTCACAACCATAATAACACATAGATTCATCAAATAGCTTCACATAGTATCATAGTTGATCAAGATTCCCACATAGATTACTGTCATGAACAAAGCTTCATAAATTTAGTTCGATTCTGAGATTAGAATTAGTGTTTTAGATTGCGGACATACGTGCGACTAGAGTAAAAAGCCTCATAAACAAAGAATTAAGTTTAAAACCATACATAAAAATCGAGATAACATAAAAGATAGGCTCGTAAAACATAGGGTTGCTCCGGGTAGAGGAACGGTGACTAACCAAAGTGATTCGAACCCCTTTCGAATTGAGGCAACGTGTCTCGACTTACTTAGACAAATACGTCATCGATGTTAGGCCTACGATATTCGTCCTTTTGGTCATTTCACATCCCTAATTGAATTCCGAGACTTTGGCGAGACATAAAAATCCAAGGAGTGGGACTAGTTATCGAGGTCTGAGTTTCACCTCTATCTTGACAACGTCGTACCCTAATAGCGTCGGTACTTATCAACAGATAAGACCTACTAGGATATAATAAGGAAATTTCCCATCAAGGTCCGGATATCACTCCTGACTTGAGGACAAATTTCGTGCAAAATACAAACACTGATTTGCAGTGTTTTCAAAGTATCAAGTGTATATTGTGTCAGCCTTAGGAAAGGCATGTAAGTTTAGCAGGAAAATGTGTTGCTAGGAAGCAAATACGGTAGAATGCATAAGTCTTAAACAACAGATAAGAATCAAGATTCCTAGAACTATAGACTAGGGCAAGTATTCCTACTTATCCTAATTCCCCATAGCTATGGATTTGATACCAATCTGTCACACCCCAACCGATGGCGGAAGCATCGGGGTGCGGCACTAAGCGTTCAGATTGCTCATGAGTTTCCATAACACTAATAGTTTCAATAGTAATTAAATTGATTTCATGCAAAATTGTCTAAACAACACAAATCCACAATCATATCATCGAAACATCATCATAGTTCCAAAAGTTTCTAGATTTAGCTAAATGTAGTTTCTAAGCTTCATCCTAGCTTGATTCAAGAATCCTAGCATCATGTCAGCCTGCAACATGTATTATAATAGAGTCAGTACAAAAATGTACCGGCGAGTATACAAGTTTGAGTACATAGCGTAATAGATTCAAAAGACTCATATCCATAATGTAAATGATGACAAAATAGTTTCAGCCATGCTAGTGTTCGCAGTCCAAGTGATAGCCCAAGTATCCCGATGCTTTAGTGTTTTCCCAAGAATCAAGGAATACTAGAATCCTCCTAAAAATACCCCGGAGAATAATGGGGAGGTGCATCTCCTATAGCGCTACTATTGTTAAGGCGAAACTACACACTCTGGATTAAACGTTCACATAGCACAAAGAATCAAGAGCCAAAAATCACAAGTTTCACATACAAAAAGATAGAGTTTAGATTCAAAAGTATCAAGTTTCATAGTTTAAAAGAATACATGTTGCATCCCAAAGTTTAAAACAAAAAAGGGATCGAGTATACTCACAGTGATTGCTTAACAGATTAACTGTTATTGGATCAAAGGGAGCTCTTTAGGTTTAGCCTGATTAGATTACAACAGGTAAGTGTCGGACAAAACAACGAGATTACGCAAAGTGTCAGATCATTCACTGGATCGGATGGTTGTTCGATCGGACAGCATTCCGATCGGATTGCCATTCGATCGGGGTGACTCAGGTGTGTGGGGGACGGATTGCCATCCGATCGGATGGTCATCCGTACAGATGGCCATTCGATCGAATGGTCATTCAATTCTAAGTGTTGAGACTCCAAAAGTTTTGCCAAGTGTTCAATTCATGTTACTCAGATCGGATGGTCGTTCGATCGAACGACAGTTCGATCGGATTGCCATTCGATCATTGAGGTTTCCAAAGTTTCAAGGTTTAAAAGATCCAAGTTCCAAAAGCTTCTAAGTGTTGAAAGGTTTCAAGGCACATGTCACTTCGATCGGATGGCCGTTCGATCGGACGGCAGTCCGATCGGATTGCCATTCGACTCTTGTGACTTGTTCTGTTTTGCAATTTGTAAGGTTTCTAGTTTAACGGTGACGACACGGTACGTCTTGAGACAATGGTAAACACATCAATGTTCAGCCAGTCTGACAGGATGGGAATCACCCCAGTCCGCTCAGTCGTCTGTTCCTGATGGTGCTTATGTCGGAATTTGTACTCCGGTCATCTTCTCCGGCAACAATCCATTTCTAAACCAACTTCAGACTAATCATCAAGTCTATAGTCCGTTTGGGTCCGGATTCCACCGTTTCAAGTAAAAGTTTAAGAAGAGATGAAGAAAACATGAGTTTTTTTTTTAGCGTGAAAAGTCTAGATTCGTCAAGATTCGCTGTAAAAACACCTGAAATTCCTTGGATCTGAGCTAGATCTTGAATGGGATGACATCACTCAACAGTTTGTACAAACCGCCATGATGACGTTACCCTCAAGAGCTCAAATCTTAGGGATTTCACGGTGAAAAGTGAGATTTCAAAGGAGAATCTTGTAGAGAATAGTGTAGTGATAAAAGTTGTACAAGAATCTAGTGTAAAATGTACAGAAATCGCTGAGAAATGGAAGAAAAATGCTTGAGAGTGAGATGTGCGTTCTGATCGAATGAGGCTATCACATCAGTGAGAATGATGTGACGGGCCTATTTATAGTGTCAAAGAGAGTGTGCAAGGCGGTGTGCAGCGGATCGGATGACAGTTCGATCGACTGGCCCTCCGATCGGATGGTCATCCGATCGGATTGCCATTCGGTCAATCCCATCCTTTCCGTTTCACCGTCGTTGATTCATTTTGCGAGTTAGGTTAAGCGTTGCGTTGCGTTGCGTATTATTGGGTAATAGTATCACATAACTTGATTATAATATTAACACCAAAAGTTTCCAAGTTTCATAGTTTCCGCCAGTGCCAAGTCTCCAGTCTCTCGTTCAACCAAGTCTCAAGTTTCACGAGTCTCAAGAGTCAAGCACCAAAGTATCAAGTATCAAGAATCATAGCTTCCAAGAATCAAGAATCAAGCCTCAAGAATCAAGTCTCATAGTGTTAATCATCAAGAATCAAGTTTCTGGAATCAAGAATCAAGTATCATAGTATTTAATAGTCAAGAATCTACATTTTAAGCATCACAAGTATCAAAAGTGTCAAGTATCGCATAGTTTAGGGACTGAAATTGATAGTAGCTAAAAGTCTAGGGACGCAGGTGTTACACATATATACTCGAACTACGGGTCAAGAATAACTACATTGTGTAAAGGTCATTCAAAATTTTCCCTCTTTACTTTGATAGTTCCTCTCGATGATGTTTATATCTTCACTGTAAACTGCGATTATAGTGAACATTAAGAGTGAATCTTGATAAATAGATATAACTCATTTTATCAAACATATACTCAGTTTTTCCAGAGTATTAACTAAGTCAATATACATGATACGACTAGTTTTCTTAGAGATTTATAAAACACATATGGGAGTATGTTTTATAATGCTTCGGGCATTCTTAATCCTTCAGGGACTTTCATATATAGATGTCCCTTTCAGTTATCCAGTAGAAGTATGCAGTGACGACATCTATAAACTATAAGTTTTGTCTGAAGTCATTCGGAAATTGCGATGCCGCAAAGACATCTAAGGTTATCGCATCCACTACAGGGGTATGCGTTTCCTCATAATCAACTACTGGGATTCGGGAAAAAAACCTTTATGTTACAAGGCATGCCTTACATCGCAAAAAGTCATTCTTTACGTTTCTTTTATATAAAGACACCAATTTATAACCTATTGGTTTGACGTCTATGGGCGTTCGAACAGCAGGTTCGAAAACGTTTAGTTTATCGAGCAAATTTAATTTGACCTTTAAGTCATCTAGCCATATTGGCTATTTTTGTGCATACACTCTTGCACACTTTCTATGTACGTAATCTTTTCATTGATTACATCTATTGCTATAGCATATTCAAATATATCATTTTACACGTGTTTCATTATGGTTCCATATTGTACTTACTTTGTACATAAATCATTGAGATCTCATACTTGTTTGGTAACTAAGTTTCTTCTAGAACTCCAATATCCTCTTCTGGGGCTTCGTTAATATCTTTCAGGATTTCGCTAATCTCTTATAGGATTTTATTTGTAACCTATTTTAAAGTTTTTTGTATGCAACCTCTTCTGGGGTTACACCAATTGCGTTACTCTGCTCTTTTCGTATTTATGGGTTTTATATATTGGAACCGAGTTACTTCCCACTTTTTATTAATATGGTAATCATTTTGGGATTACTTCAATTCGAGCAGGTGAACTTGGTACTGGTATATGTGACTTTGTCACTATATTTGGGTTGGTGAATGCATCGGGTATTTCATTTGCTATTATTTGCAAATTTACGCTCTGTTGGACTTCAGATTTATTTTGACCACTTCAGGAGTCATAACTCAATAATGATGATGCGTTCCATAATTTATTGTGTTACTAGTCTTTCATTTTCTTGTCTCCCCCTAAGACTGGGAATACTATGTACTATGTAATGGGGAGTATTGTGATCAGCAGTTGGTTTTGAATTGTTTTGATAGTCATTAAAAGACGAATTTGTTTCGACTACGTATGCCTCTCACCATATTTCACATTATGCCCAACAATGGTCCCTACAATTGCGTTGTCAAAGAGCAGCATTAAACCATGTCAAAGATTAATGTTCTATATTATTGGGCATATGCTACCGCTGGGTAGCTGAAAACTCACATGTAACCATGTATGAATGCCTCAGTTCAGATAACCAATATTTGAGTGGTCTCCATATAAGAGGGGTTGATTGTAGAAGTTTAATTTTAGAAGAGCATAAACAAATATTTGTCAAGAACAACTAACTACACATATGATAAGCATTTTGGGAGCATTGCTTTTAGATAACTTAGAGGTGCTAGTTAGCACTTTTGATTGTTTAGCATACCACGATGCTATCTGGATGACATTTTTGGCCATGTCGTATGGTGAACGTGTATTTTTCTAGTAACTTCTAGTTACTCACCATATTTAATTTTATGTAATTTATTAGGTGTGATATATTCTTGTTGGCAAAACCTTAGTTTTCTAATATGGTCTTCTAGCCATATTTATCACATAGAATATTGTAGATATTTGGTATCTTTTCTAGTGATGGTTTCAAAGTTATATCCATATATACGATTAATATAAACGAAAACTTAATAATTTTTCATTAGAATGTACTAGAAATATGAGACATTATAAATTATAAAATTTGGAATCTATGGGTAAGATGTTGGTGCTCTTCTGGAGCATTTTATATGCTACTAATACATGAAATAACATTAATAAGTGTGTCTCTGACCAGAGACAACTTAGAAAAATATTTATTTTGTTTTTATGTAGTGTTAGTTTTGTTTTTTGTATACAGCACATTTGTCACCCAATTTTGTGATATCTCTGCTGGAGCTTCTATGTATTACATTATTTTAGTGTATTATTTGTTATTCAATCCTCATATGTAAAGGGTTATTTTATCTCCCCTTTACATACCGCTTTCGATTACTGATGGTGGGTTTGATCATAATCATCCATGGCCTCTACTGGGGCCAAATAACCCTCTTTCTAATCCATTGGCACTAAAATAAAAATTACCGCATTCGCTTTAGAGAATTAAGTAGGAACTTGTATATTGTTCGGTGGATATGTCAACATTAGTGCATTTTTCTCTAAATGATTTCGATTCTGAGATAATCCATAAAAGAATCAGAGTTGTACTTGTAGTGTAAACTACCTTTAAATTTGCACACTTGCAAATGGAGAAAATCTATAGCAAGCTTTAGAGAGAACGGCCAACTTCTGGTGGTCAATTTTGTCTTTGAGGTTTGTCCAGTGTATCCTCAATGGTGAGGAATTCTATTTTTTTCAATATTTGAGGATGTGTGGAGGAGATTCATCATGTTTGTAGGGGAATCATGTGGTAGTAAAAAAATTGTCCACTACTAGACAATATGTTACCCAAAGACGTCAAGTGTGATGAACTAAAGTTTGGGTTGAACTTTGAAAACAGTCATTATGAAAACAAATGAGACTTTGTATACATTTGAGAGAACTTCAGGTTCTCATTAGTAGTTTACTTAGGCTAAAGTCCATTAACTATTTTCATAGCTAGTTTTCATCATTTTCGTGTGAAGGCATTTTTCTAATGACTATATCAGTGTCTATTAATATTTGTTTAGCAACAACAAATAAATATAAAAATAACCATACACCTAATTATGTTGACTATGTATAACATTGTAACAAACTGAATTATCAAATCACTAAAGCATAATAATATTTGTGTAAGCGTGGTTGTTTAGTATCTAACATGTCAAAAAGACTAGCTTGAGATCAATATGTGAAATAAGATTTTCTTACTATACGTATATGCTAATCACAACTAAGTAAAATAACTATAATATAATTGTTGTTAATTAACAAGTTACATTTTAAATAATACAATTGTATACATATGTATTTTGATTTAATTTGAGGAGGCTTAGTCCAGCCCACATAAAAAAAAAAAGTCAGCCTGTCATTAACATATCCACGTATTATCTAAAGTCACAAGTAACCCCAATTTTTTTTTTATTTTTTTAATTTTTTTTGTTAACTCATAAATGAGTTTTTAATTAGTTAAAAAAAATAAACAAATAATAAACAAAAAAATAAACAAAAATTAGGGAATATCATCTTCCAGACTTCCACGTAGCTTCTGGTACACGTTATGAGATTTAAATTAATAGTTATTTACTGATTTAATAATTCAATCTAGGTCGTCGTGGCTGTTACCAAAAATGTCGACCGAAAATCCGACAGTTAATCCTTTCAACAACCATCTCCGCTCACACCCCTAGTTTTCTGGCAAGTGGCAACGTTCGTTTGACCACTTCATCTTCTTCCCATTTTCATTGCCGTATGAGACTTAGAACGATTGCCACTTCTCTCGTTATTCCTCATTTCTAGCCTACTTTCTAGCAAACCATCGTGTATTCGTGGGTATTCTATATGACTAATATTGTAGGCGTGAAACCTAAGCTTGAAAACGTAGTCAACCAAAGGTTCGCTGGGGCCGGGAAGAAAACAAAGAAAGGTTCGCTCGGGGGTATGGCACATGTGTGTGCAGATGAGTTAGAAAACTAAGTCTAGCTTTACAAGAAGGCCCACTCTATTCACTTTGTGGTATACCATCCAATTTATTAGAGATTTTTATACCTACCCACTTGTAGGAACAAAATCCCAACTGAAATATCTAATTAGTTCAAGCACACATAAGCATAGTTTAAAAATAGAGGGTTTGATAATTGTTACCTGGTTGTCGACCAAACCGAATCAGGAACAATGGATGATAATTGATGTACCGGAGTTGCTTCCAAACACCTGTGGTGTAACCTCCCTTAGTGCTTGTTGGTGTACGTGGTGGTTCTTTTCCAACTGTAAGCAACGGTGCATGGGACTTCCTAATATTTAATAACGGTTATAGCGATGATGTTTGTTACAGTTGTCATCACAACCCTAACGTGCGGTTCGTGCAACAAAACAGAAGAAGCCACTGATGGTCTTTAGTTGGTGACGGCCTGCGGAATCGGTGATCAGGGATGCTTGTCACGAAGCGAGTAGTCAAAGATGGAGAACGACGATGATGATTTGTTTTGGTACTTAGAAACTTGTTGGTAATCTTTGATGTGGGTTTGGCGATGACGAGGGTGTCGTTGAAACATACTCGAATCTCCAATAGAAAATATGATTAAAAAACAAATCCAATTAAAAATCGATTAAAGAGCAAAGGTGCTGATAACGTGTTATAAACAAGAGAGCAAACATAAGAAAAAATGATTTCATACATCAGTATTTCATGTACATATATCATATAAATAGATCAATATAATAACAACCTTAAAGCCCATTAACACTAGGTCGGGCTTGGTGTAACACCCCGTGTTTCTAAAGTCAAAGTCAAAGTCAAGGTCAAGTCAACGATCGATTTCGCAACTTGACTTTTAGTAAATTTCTTTTATGTGTTTACTTTAGTTGTATTATGTGGAGTAAGTGTCAATAATCACAATAATCGACGTATGTTATGTAATCGACTTACGACTGTGAACTATAGGAAGTAACAATGCGATAAAGTCAACTAAACGCTAATCAATCTAACTAAATCAATCGACATCGAATCACGCTCGCAACTCGAAATACGCATTTTGGTTATGATTATACGTGTGTGTGTGCCTTATGTGTTATTTGTGCATGTTTATTTATGTTATGGGTGGTAATCAATCGAAACGCAATCGAAACTCAAATGCAATCGAACTCAATTGCAATCGAAATGGTATGTTAATTAGTGGAGAAGAGATAGCGCTAGATATGAGTAGTTGGGACTAAAAGTAATTTGAATAGGAAACTCTATCGCACTCGCATCGCTCGCACTCGAAAATCGAAACAGCAAAAATTGTCGCGCCGCGCACTCGAACCAAGTGCCATCCGGCCGGATTGCCATCCGACCGGGCGGTCACGTGATTGAGTGCCAGGTTGCCATCCGACCGAGATGACATCCGACCGGACAGTCATCCGGGCGAGATGCCATTCGACCGACCTTCCCCTTTCCATTTTGGGAATCCTATAAATACCCCATGTCACTCTCATAGTTACCACTTTTGGCAACTGACGTCCGAACAGCTCGTGCTCCTCACCTTTTCTTTGATTTCTCTCAATTTCGGTAAGATCTCGTCCTAAATCTTGTACTTCCTTAATCTACACGCACTCCTACACCTTTCTATCTTTTGAATCTTAACTTTTAACCGTGAAATCACTAGATTTGAGGTGTTCTAGGATGACGTCATCATGGTGTTCTTATGAACTTCATGTTTTGGCCTCAACCCACCAAGAATAACTTAGATCTAACCGATTTTCACACAAGTAAACAAAGATCTTGCATAGATCTAAACACATTCATGGTGAAAAAGGATTGAAAGATGGTTTCTAACTTTCTTTCAACTCTTTTACACTTAATGCACTCGAAACCGATAGAATCGGACCTTGATCTAGTCTCCTACTCATTCTTAGTGTTGTGCTAGTTCAAGATCTGGATTCTACACACAAGACCACCGATTTCGGATTAAACAAGAACAACCGTCCTGAACCGGGTAACTGGTCGAACTAGGGTGATTCCTGTTTGATCGGGCCACTTGGGTCAAGATGGGGTTCTGTTGGTTAACACTGTGACAACCCTCAAAATTACAGGTACTGTACAATTAATTAGTTTTAATTACGTGCTTAATGACTGTGCTTGATTACAACTGACAACTTGAACTGCTCTATGATTTTTATATCATACATACACATGCATCATATTTTATACAGTCACTCCATTTATTACACGCAAACATTAGTGACATACTTGATGCACACAGCACAGTTAGCACACTAAACGGTTGATTCAGAAATAATGCTGACAATGCCAGCACATAGGTAGACAAGGTTATTATGGCCAATATGAGCCAGTGATGAGGTACTACACTAGTAGGGAGTGTAGGGAAGTGAGGACCATAAAACTGCGTTACTAGTTGATAGTTAAAGTGCCGGGAAGTGCCTAAAACACACTTGAAATGCAGAATTCTGCATTTTTCAGCAATAATTCAGCATTTAACATGCTAAGTAAAGTACAAAATATGGCGGAAAGATCCTGAATGCTTTCCTAAGTGTTGGGAATTAATTGTGTTACAAATAGATGCATAAAAGACACTATACGGTACAATTTAACACTTTAACGGAACAGTACTTAACTGAACAACCGGACCCTACCCGGGACACCAAAATTTTGTCAGAAACATTACTTTATTATTTTTATCTATTTATGGTCTCAAAAATCCCAACACACTATAGAAATATGTCATACACTTACTACTCTAGATAATACCCTTAACCTCTTAATTAGTTACCCACTAATTATCAAAGTTTACCATTTACCCCCCCCCCCCTAGCAAATCTCGGTCATCATCATCACCAAATATTCTTGGATTTTATTTTTTATTTCCTTGATTGTTGGTTGGCCAAAAATATATGCAATCATTTCACTAGGATTGAATAGGGTGGCTAAGGGATTTCCAAGAAACCCTATATCATCATTCCATCTTCCCCACAGGCTCACACCACCATTTCCTTCACTCTCTCTCTCCCTCTCGGCTGCCCACATCCGCCACCACCCTCACCACTCCAACATCCACTCATTTGATCCAAGTTTCAAGTCCCATTCAAGCTTAAAGGTTGATACAAGAAGGCTTGCATTGTGTGGAGCTTCATAAGGGCTTGGTTTCTAGCTTGTTCATCATCTTTTTCTCACCATCATCTTCACTAAGATTTTACCCTAGCCTTGTGCTAGTAGCAAGTTACTTGTACACCCTTGTTCATCTTGTTGTTGTAATCACAAGTTATAGTATGTTATTATGTTTAAATCACAAGAACTAGAACACTAAAAAGATGAACATGAAACTTTACATAAAATCCTACATAAAAAGTTTGCATGAAGATGAAATCTGGTTGGATTAGGTTTGGTTAAAGCATGCATGATGTTTGATCGTTGATTTCTTGATAAACCCGTTGTCAGGACATTTGTTGATGCGTTTTAGTAACATTTAAACTCTGAAAAGCATGCTGATTAGCATTTTCAGCCAACTTCAACTGGCTGTAACTGGTTCATTATAAATCGAAAAACTGACTTTCTAAAGCCTAAATTATGTATTTTCAAAAAACGGATCAAATGGCACTGGAATCGTAATTTTTCGAGGTCGTTTACTATTTTTAAAGGCCTGTTTTTGGACAGCAGCTCAAGCTGCGATTTTACTGCTGAAAATGTGTGTTGTATTTTTTGTCATAACTTAAAACCTGAGTAGAACTAGCTCATGAAATTTATACTGTAGGTGACCACTGTTGTCGCCGTAATTCTCCCACTGGAATTTCGTCAATCGGACTTACGATGAATTTTTAATGAATTATTCCGTAGACTGCAGTCAGAAAGTGACAAATCTGATAGCAGTCCGGTAAATGATTTTCTATAAAATAATGGTAATGAACTGGACCCTGATATTTTTACACAATAAAATTTGGATCGTATATGACATTCTGTAAAAATTTGGGAATTTTTGGAGAAGGTTAACTATTTTATTAAAATGCTCGAAAACAGTCCAGTTTTGATTAATAAAGCTGAATTGACATAAGTAGTATATTGCATGTCTAATTGTCGGGTTGGTTATGTGAGAACAATCTACGGGATATATGTAAAAGAAAATGATATGCTATTAAGCATGGACACCTCCATTTACAAAGGAGACTATGGCGAAATTTTCCGAAAATCCTAACACTTAGTAAATATTTCCTGGACAAGTGTTTACTAGTATATTCTAGACTATGTTTTCAAACATAAAACTCGCCATAATTTTTATAACGAAATACAGAGTATCGGAGGTTAGTTTTATACATGTATAAATACCCCACCCTTGGGAAGGGAATACGCACATAAAAATATTTGAGAAGTGTAGATACGAAATAGTTGCCTAACTATTTTTCCTAAAGACAAAAGTTAAGTTAAGTTAAAATAATTATTATTATTTTAACCAAAAATAATATCAAAGTAACGCAACTCAAAACACTAAACCCTAAGCCAAGGCACGGCCCGTTCGTCTAATAGACATTAGTACGTGTAGGTCGTCGCGCAGCAGATCGAGTTTGAGGTTGACGTTAAAGGATACGCACTTCTGTGAGTTCATGTCCCCCTTTTCTCTTTACTGTTTTCAGTTTTATACTTCGGGGGTGAAATACATGAGACAATTATTACAAACATTTATTTACATGGTATGGTTAGCTTAGGGAGGGTTTATACTATTAGATCATGTGAAGGGTGGGTACAACACTTAAGGCCATTAATCCTCGTCGTAGGACCGAGGGACATGAGTGATAGATCTATTTGGGTGTAGCGAGCCCCATCCATGAGTCCGCTGAGTGGACCATGTGGTGACTATGTGCCCGACGCACAAATTTGCTAGGTTTGAGTTTTCCTGCACCTTTTCACACATACCAGTGGCTTTGCAACCCAGTGGTGATCTCTTTTTCCTTATTGCTACATACCAGGGACTTTTATACATACTTTAAAGGTTTATACATACTCACTTTTACATGAACTCACTCAACTTTTGTTGATTTTTCCAACTACATGTATTTCAGGAAATTAGTGGATCTGGCGATGTGTGCAATCGTATCAAGCTACGTAGGGAATAATGAGGTCATCCAGGTTTAGGAGGTGTGACCCTTGCCTGGACGGGTTATACGTCCTTAACCCATGTTTTTAGTCAAGTCTTTTGTGGTGTCATTTGAACATGTTTTAATTATGTTATGGTTGTTTGTTGTTTTATGGGTCGACTTTTAAACAATGATGTTGTGGTAATTTTTAAAACGTAATGAATGGATGACTATCATGTGTTTTATTTTTCATATAGAATTGTTATGATTGTGCTATGGTATTAAGAAGTCACACCAAATAAACCCACGCTTCCGCAAAAGCCAGGGTGTGACAAACACGCTGTCACCACGTCTCGATAAAACTACAAACAATCAAAACGACCAAGTGAAAGACGAACGGATTAACCAGCACGGATTGCTATCCGACCGGACTACTGTCCGAACGGATAGCCATCCGAGCGACTGGCCATCCGAACAGCTTGCACCATGGGTCCCACACTTAACCAACCTTATCTAAAGTTTGAGTGTTGAACGAACTGCTGTCCGACCGGACTACCATCCGACCGGATTACTCTTCGGATCATGAGATACTTGAACTTTAACACTCAATCGATTTTCAACATGTTCAATGCACCAAGGATCCCACCCAGTCTAACAACCGTCCGACCGAGTGACCACCCTGCTGTGAACTTGTTCTCACTGAGTTCCCTCGCCACTCGAGTCGCCGTTCGACCGGATAACCATCCGAGCGGATTGTCATCCGCACGACTGACTATCCGATCGAACGACTTGAAAGGTAGAGATACTTCAATGTTTTCAAAATGCTACAACGAAAACTTCAAAGTTCAAGCCATCATACAGAAACACATCCTTCTCATAGGGAGAAACAATCCACTCGAATAGTCATCCGACCGGACTACCATCCGACCGGACTGCTGTCCGAGCCACTTACACTTTGCATCATTTTACGTGCCGCTTATCGTTATGCTATCGTTCTAATCAGGCTAATTCCGCTCTAAGCGCTCCCTTCAATCCATCATCGCTGTGAGTATACTCGATCCCCTTTTTGCTTTACGCACTTTTGGGTGTTACATACGTTACTTATTCTAAAACACATCGAACACACTACTCAATACTTTAAACGCTAACCGTTACCGCATGTTATACGTGACTAAATGAATGCTTGTTTGTTATGTTTACACATGGAATGTTGTCTACCTGCCTTAGCAACGGTAGTACTATTAGTTTGGACTCAGCACCCGTTCACTCGGGGGTTGTTAAGGACAATTATTTGCATGGATTACAGTGGTGATCATGTATTACGAACTGCCTTGGGCAGTCAATCCGCAGTCATTGGTATCGATAGGTTCATGTCGATAACTAACATGCCTCATTTCACTCTGTGTACGTGCTGGTTATGCGTAACGCTTTCGAACTCTATATGCTATTATCAAACTTGTATGCTCACCTTTACACTATGTGTATTGACTTTTATTTTAACGTATGTGACAGGTTCTTAGGATGCTTATCTGCTAGGAAATCGAGGCTAGAATAAGGCTCTAGAGGCCAACAAATAGTTGTCTGTACAAATGAAATCAAGAGTCTCTAGAAGCAGATAAACAATTGCTCTATTTGAAAAATCTGAGTTGTCGGAATAGAACTATTTGCCTAGATTTTGTCTGTAATAATTTGTTTTACCTTTTGAGACATGGTATGGGACATGTTACTTTAAATTAATTGGTAATGATAATTGTTATGGAAACTTCTGGACAATCTGTTTCGCTCAGTGCCATACCCCGATGTTTCCGCCATCGGTTGGGGTGTGACAGATTGGTATCAGAGCCATAACTATAGGGAATTAGGCAAGACTCGACCTAGTCCGGGTCGAAGTCTTAGAGACCTAGTCTATAGTTAGGAGCCAACAGACCGACTTGTCATATCCGGTAGGGATTATGTACGAGCTTATTTCTCGCCATCCTCACCTATGCTACACTATCACTGCACTCGAATTTTCAATTGTGAATGAGCGATTAGGTCGATATTAGGTGTGAAAACCGCAAACTCTCGACTGAATTGCTTGACCATCCCATATTTTTATCTCTAAACGCAAGAATTCGCGTTGAACCAAGAGTGAAATCCATACTTTAGCGCGGATTTTCATCTCTATTTTATTAAAAGCTCAGGAACAAAAGTTGTTAAGTCAGGGGTGAAACCCGAACCTTGATAAGCTGTTTCTGACTCATTTTGGTTTTACACGACTCTCACCAAAGTCTCGACGGACTCCAACGACCTGAAGTCACGAAATGACTAACGGGATGCGTGCCCAACGCCCAAGAATCGAGGCAAAGGCACTGTCCTGAGGGTCAAATGTTCACAACAAGTCCTTGCGAATAGTCGAATCACTTTGGGTAGTCAAAGTCTAATAGCCGCAGACGATCTATTTCTCGATTTTTATGTGTTTCTATTCAGAGCCCGCAACTGCTGACTCTGATGATTCGTTGATTTTATGTGTTTTATGTGAATTTGCCTGTTTATGTGTTTAAATTTTGGAGAATTAATCGATTTTTGCTTACACTTCGATCAACATGCACGACTCGCACTGCATTTCTATCTCAAAACGTTAACAAATTCGCTAAACTGTGGACGACCTTATGCTACAATATACGCTTATGCTATACTACTCGATATACTAAACGCGCTCGCTACATTCGAATACACACGGACTTTGAATGATAGGTTTTTGTATTCTGACTGCCTCTTGTAATTACATGATTATGTGCCTTTGTGGATTCTGTGCTCTACGTGCCTACGTGCTTATGTGTTTATGTGAATCTGTGATTGTGTGCCTATGTGTTTATGTGATACATGTTACATTGCGTTCCTAAGCTTTAGAAGGTAGTAGACGTGTGAGGTGAGATTCGAATACTTTGTATTGAGTCCTATAACAATGTCTGTTGCAGACAATGTCATCTAGATCCCACCACCCACCACTTTCTCGTCAAGAAAAGAGAGACAAACGTCTTGCTGCTATCATTGCTAAACAAGTAGCAAAAGTTGTGAGTGATGTATACGAGAACGTCAGCAAATCATCTGAGGAATCGTGAGCCGAGACTCCTAAAGCTACCCCCAAAGCTGCCTTCAATTTCAAGTAGTTCAAGTCTTGTGGGCCAAAGGAATTCACTAGCGAGGAAGGCCCTACAGCGTTATTCCAATGGTTTGATTCCATTGAGGTCACTCTATGACAGAGCGGTTGCCCAGACGATCTCCGCACTCTAAATGCTACCGGCGTCTTCCAGTCCCGCGCACTAGACTGGTGGACGGCCGAGAGAAACAAACGAGGGAACGATGCAGCCTACGGTCTGTCGTGGGACGAACTCAAGGAGGTCATGCTGGAAGAATTCTGCCCTCCTCATGAACGCCAAAAGTTGGAAGATGAATTCTGGCACATAAAGCAGAAGGATGGTGAAAACACTGCTCTCACTGCTCGCTTCAAGCAGCTCAGTATCATCTGCCCAGATCAAGTGAAGACTTCTGACATGGCGATCAAGAAGTATATCCGAGCCCTGCCTGACTGTGTTGCAGATTTTGTGCAAGCGGCTAAGACTAAGACGATCGAAGAGACCTACCTACTGGCCGCTGAAATCAACGACAAGCGGGTCAAGGCTGGTGTCTGGGATAAAACTTCGAAGCACCTGTATCAAGCCACCACCGCCGCCCCAACTGCCGAAACCGCCACCGCTCAATCGTCAAAGACCCCACGCCGCAAGAAGAAGAACAACAACAGCAGCTCCAGCAACAAGAACTGTGCGGTCACTGCCACTGCTGCTCCACTTCAAGCCGTACCGGCCCAGCAGCAGCCTCATCACCGACCAGCACCAGTTACTTATGCACCGCCAGCAAAGCGCACATACACAGGTCCCCACCCGGCTTGCCCGATATGCTCTTATCATCACCCAGTGGGTCTCTCCTGTCGTTTCTGCGCTCACTGCAACCTGTACGGCCACTTCACTGTCAACTGACGTCCTGGTCCCCGTCAAGCCCCAGCTCAAGCCACTGCTCATCAAGCTCTGCTCCCAGCCCCGCAAGGCCACCAAGCGGCTCCGGCACCCGCGATCAACGCCCGAGTCTGCTTCGCATGTGGTGATCCCAACCACTTTGCGAACATGTGCCCGAACAGGGTTGTGAAACAACAGCCTCAGCAGCAGCAGCAAGCCGCACGCGCCAGAACTTTCAACATCAATGTGCGCCAAGCCCATGCTGACAACAACGTGGTTAATGGTACGTTCCTTGTGAATGGAATTTATGCTTCATGTTTGTTTGATACTGGAGCCGATAATTGCTTTGTGTCGTTCGAATTCAAGAAGCTACTTAGTCGTAAACGATCTCATCTCCCCTCGACGTTCGATGTTGAAGTCACTACCGGAAGAACTGTCACCGTCAATTCTGTTCTTCGTGATTGTACTCTTGAGCTCAACAATCACATCTTCCCAATCGACCTTATTCCGATGCAACTCGAAAGTTTTGACATCATAGTAGGCATGGACTTTCTTCGTGAAAACCATGCTGAAGTTGTGTGCTTCGATAAGATGATTCGATTCTCGCTCGCAAATGGTGATCTATTGTGTGTTTATGGCGAAACTACTTCGAAAGGTCTCAAGCTCATGTCGTGTGTCCAAGCTAGCAAGTATCTCCGCAAGGAATACAGAGCTTTCTTGGCTAACATTGTAGTAGCGGAGAAGGAAAAGAAAGGAAAGACAGAAGTGAAAGACGTTCCGGTGGTTCATGAATTTCCTAATGTGTTTCCCGATGACCTTCCAGGATTACCACCAAGTCATGATATCGACTTTCGTATCGACCTCATTCCTGGAGCCAATCCTGTTGCCAAAGCCCCTTACCGACTCGCACCGTCCGAAATGCGTGAACTCTCAAATCAACTCCAGGAATTACTTGAGAAAGGCTTCATTCACCCGAGCACCTCTCCTTGGGGCGCGCCAGTCCTTTTCGTCAAAAAGAAGGATGGGTCGTTCTGGATATGCATCGACTATCGGGAATTGAATAAGTTAACTATCAAGAACCGCTATCCCCTGCCTCGCATTGACGACTTGTTTGATCAGCTACAAGGCGCTACGTGTTTCTCAAAGATCGATCTACGCTCAGGCTATCACCAACTACGCATTCAAGAGGAGGATATACCTAAAACCGCGTTTCGCACTCGCTACGGCTACTACGAATTCGTTGTTATGCCGTTTGGTCTAACCAACGCACCCGCAGTTTTCATGGATCTGATGAATCGCGTGTGTAAACCGTATCTCGACCGTTTTGTCATCGTATTCATCGACGATGTCTTGATCTATTCCAGATCGAAAGCCGAACACGCGCAACATCTACGTTTGGTTCTCGAGCTACTCCAGGGGAATCGACTCTATGCCAAGTTCTCCAAGTGTGAATTCTGGTTGGAGGAGGTTCAATTTCTGGGCCACATTGTTAATAGTCAAGGTATTCACGTCGATCCCGTGAAGATTGAAGCAGTTAAGAGTTGGATTACACCTAAGAACCCGTCTGAAGTCCGTTCTTTTCTCGGACTAGCGGGCTATTATCGACGATTTATCGAAGGATTCTCAAAGATCGCTGTGCCGCTTACCGCTCTCACGCATAAAGACAAGCCTTTTGCTTGGGGAGCTGAACAAGAGTCTGCTTTCCAAACCCTTAAGCACATGCTTTGCAATGCTCCCGTTCTCACATTACCCGACGGAAACGATGATTTCATTATCTATTGTGATGCTTCCAACCTTGGTCTTGGTTGCGTCCTTATGCAGCGAGACAAGGTTATAGCTTACGCATCTCGTCAGCTCAAAATCCACGAGAAGAACTATACAACCCATGATCTCGAGCTAGGCGCAGTTGTTTTTGCGTTAAAGATTTGGCGACACTACCTGTACGGTACCAAGTGTACGATCTTCACCGATCATAGGAGCCTGCAACATATCTTTAATCAGAAGGAACTTAATATGCGTCAACGCCGATGGGTGGAACTTCTCAACGATTACGACTGTGAGATTCGTTATCACCCAGGCAAAGCAAATGTTGTTGCCGACGCACTCAGCAGATGGAGCTATCTGCTTAGCACTCGTAACGTCCAAGCCCAATACGATCTCGAGACTCTCATACGCGAAGCTCAGCATGCATGTTTTAATGAACGCACTCTGAAGAAGGAAAGAATCTATCACGACGGAGCCCAGCTTGTGAGTAAATCAAATGGGATATTCCACTTTCTGGACCGAATTTGGATCCCTTAACGGACCGATTTGCGACAGATTTTGATGGACGAAGCCCACAAATCCCGGTATTCTATTCATCCCGGTGCCGACAAAATGTACCAGGATCTTCGCTACAAGTACTGGTGGCCGGGCATGAAAAGGGATATTGCCCTCTACGTTGGAAAATGGCTGACTTGTGCACGAGTCAAGGCTGAACATCAAAGACCCTCTGGCTTACTCGAACAACCGCCTATCCCAATGTGGAAGTGGGAGAGTATAGCTATGGACTTCATAACAAAGCTTCCGCACACGTCATCAGGTCACGACAGCATTTGGGTTGTTGTTGACCGTTTGACCAAATCAGCTCACTTTTTGCCAATACGGGAAGACTATAAGGTAGAACGATTAGCCCGAATCTACACCAACGAGATCATTTGTAATCATGGGATGCCTCGTGACATCATATCTGACCGTGATGCTCGGTTTACCTCGTGACTGTGGGAAACGTTTCAAACGGTGCTCGGTACATCGCTTAATCTAAGTACCGCGTTCCACCCTCAAACCGACGGTCAGACTGAAAGAACGATTCGTACTCTTGAAGACATGCTCCGTTCGTGTGTCATGTACTTCGGTGGTAATTGGGATACATACCTGCCGTTAGTCGAATTCTCGTATAACAACAGTTATCATGCAAGCATTCAAATGGCACCATTCGAGGCGTTATACGGAAGAAGATGTCGATCACCTATTGTATGGCACGAGATCGGTCATTCGCAATTAATCGGTCCCGAGCTATTGCAAGAAACGACGGACAAAATTTTCCAAATTCGAGACAATCTAACGAAAGCTCGGAATCGTCAGAAAAGTTACGCCGATAGACGACGCAAGCCCCTTGAATTTGACGTTGGTGACTACGTACTCCTAAAGGTTTCACCTTGGAAGGGTGTGGTTCGATTCGGCAAGAAAGGAAAGCTCGCGCCTCGATACGTTGGACCCTTTAAGATTCTGGAAAGGTTCGGCAAAGTGGCTTACAGACACGAACTACCGGAGGAACTTAGCAACGTTCACCCGACTTTCCACGTCTCAAACCTCAGAAAGTGCCTGGCCGACCATGACTTACATGTTCCATTAGAGGATCTGCAAGTGAATGAAACATTACACTTCGTGGAAAAGCCTGTTGAGATCATGGATCGCCAAACCAAGCAGCTCAGAGGCTCGCGCATTCCTATTGTGAAAGTCCGATGGGAAGGCAAACGAGGCGCAGAGTTCACTTGGGAACTCGAAAGCGACATGAAGGCGAAGTACCCGTAGTTGTTTGTTACGGCTTCGGCCTAATTTCGGGACGAAATTCCCTCAACTAGGGGAGGCTGTAATACCCCGTGTTTCTAAAGTCAAAGTCAAAGTCAAGGTTAAGTCAATGATCGATTTCGCAACTTGACTTTTAGTAAATTTCTTTTATGTATTTACTTTAGTTGTATTATGTGGAGTAAGTGTCAATAATCACAATAATCGACGTATGTTATTTAATCGACATACGACTGTGAACTATAGGAAGTCACAATGCGATAAAGTCAACTAAACGCTAATAAATCTAACTAAATCAATCGACATCGAATCGCGCTCACAACTCGAAATACGCATTTTGGTTATGATTATACGTGTGTGTGTGCCTTATGTGTTATTTGTGCATGTTTATTTATGTTATGGGTGGTAATCAATCGAAACGCAATCGAAACTCAAATGCAATCGAACTCAATCGCAATCGAAATGGTATGTTAATTAGTGGAGAAGAGATAGCGCTAGATATGAGTAGTTGCGACTAAAAGTAATTTGAATAGGAAACTCTATCGCACTCGAAAATCGAAACACCAAAAATTGTCGCGCCGCGCACTCGAACCAAGTGCCATCCGGCCGGATTGCCATCCGACCGGGCGGTCACTTGATTGAGTGCCAGGTTGCCATCCGACCGAGATGACATCCGACCGGACAGTCATCCGGGCGAGATGCCATCCGACCGACCTGCCCCTTTACATTTTGGGAATCCTATAAATACCCCATGTCACTCTCATAGTTACCACTTTTGGCAACCGACGTCCGAACAGCTCGTGCTCCTCACCTTTTCTTCGATTTCTCTCAATTTCAGTAAGATCTCGTCCTAAATCTTGTACTTGCTTAATCTACACGCATTCCTACACCTTTCTATCTTTTGAATCTTAACTTTTAACCGTGAAATCACTAGATTTGAGGTGTTCTAGGATGACGTCATCATGGTATTCTTATGAACTTCATGTTTTGGCCTCAACCCACCAAGAACAACTTAGATCTAACCGATTTCCACACAAGTAAACAAAGATCTTGCATAGATCTAAACACATTCATGGTGAAAAAGGATTGAAAGATGGTTTCTAACTTTCTTTCAACTCTTTTACACTCAATGCACTCGAAACCGATAGAATCGGACCTTGATCTAGTCTCCTACTCATTCTTAGTGTTGTGCTAGTTCAAGATCTGGATTCTACACACAAGACCACCGATTTCGGGTTAAACAAGAACAACCGTCCTGAACCGGGTAACTGGTCGAACTAGGGTGATTCCTGTTTGATCGGGCCACTTGGGTCAAGATGGGGTTCTGTTGGTTAACACGCTGTCACCACGTCTCGATAAAACTACAAACAATCAAAACGACCAAGTGAAAGACGAACGGATTAACCAGCACGGAGTGCTATCCGACCGGACTACTGTCCGAACAGACGACTGGCCATCCGAACGGCTTGCACCATGGGTCCCACACTTAACCAACCTTATCTAAAGTTTGAGTGTTGAACGAACTGCTGTCCGACCGGATTACTCTTCGGATCATGAGATACTTGGACTTTAACACTCAATCGATTTTCAACATGTTCAATGCACCAAGGATGCCACCCGGTCGAACAACCGTCCGACCGAGTGACCACCCTGCTGTGAACTTGTTCTCACTGAGTACCCTCGCCACTCGAGTCACCGTCCGACCGGATAACCATCCGAGCGGATTGTCATCCGCACGACTGACTATCCGATCGACCGACTTGAAAGGTAGAGATACTTCAATCTTTTCAAAATGATACAACGAAAACTTCAAAGTTCAAGCCATCATACACAAACACATCCTTCTCATAGGGAGAAACAATCCACTCGAATAGTCATCCGACCGGACTACCGTCCGACCGGATAACCATCCGAACGGATTGCCATCCGCACGACTGGCTGTCCGACCGGACTGCTGTCCGAGCCACTTACACTTTGCATCATTTTACGCGTCGCTTATCGTTATGCTATCGTTCTAATCAGGCTAATTCCGCTCTAAGCGCTCCCTTCAATCCATCATCGCTGTGAGTATACTCGATCCCCTTTTTGCTTTACGCACTTTTGGGTGTTACAGACGTTACTTATTCTAAAACACATCGAACACACTACTCAATACTTTAAACGCTAACCGTTACCGCATGTTATACGTGACTAAATGAATGCTTGTTTGTTATGTTTACACATGGAATGCTGTCTACCTGCCTTAGCAACGGTAGTACTATTAGTTTGGACTCAGCACCCGTTCACTCGGGGGTTGTTAAGGACAATTATTTGCATGGATTACAGTGGTGATCATGTATTACGAACTGCCTTGGGCAGTCAATCCGCAGTCATTGGTATCGATAGGTTCATGTCGATAACTAACATGCCTCATTTCACTCTGTGTACGTGCTGGTTATGCGTAACGCTTTCGAACTCTATATGCTATTATCAAACTTGTATGCTCGCCTTTACACTATGTGTATTGACTTTTATTTTAACGTATGTGACAGGTTCTTAGGATGCTTATCTGCTAGGAAATCGAGGCTAGAATAAGGCTCTAGAGGCCAACAAATAGTTGTCTGTACAAATGAAATCAAGAGTCTCTAGAAGCAGATAAACAATTGCTCTATTTGAAAAATCTGAGTTGTCGGAAAAGAACTATTTGCCTAGATTTTGTCTGTAATAATTTGTTTTACCTTTTGAGACATGGTATGGGACATGTTACTTTAAATTGATTGGTAATGATAATTGTTATGGAAACTTCTGGACAATCTGTTTCGCTCAGTGCCATACCCCGATGTTTCGCCATCGGTTGGGGTGTGACACTTGGCCTATGGGCTTGAATGTCTGCATTCATAACAATACAAAAATATTACCTATTTGGGGGTCCTCCGACACGTCGAGCCAAGATCAGGTTAACGCGTACTGTCGTACTCCTCTTCATCATCCTACGGTTGCACATTCTTTTCGCTCGTGTTTCGGTTTTCTTTTTATGTGGGCGTTTGTTTTTTCCTTTTTGCGTCTCCTCTACTTCCGGTTGTGTATCCGTAACGTCCTCGGGCTCACGTAGTGGCGAGCCGAATGCTTGTGTCGATCCGAATGCTTGAGACGGCCCCATTCCATCCATGTTTTGATTCGGGTTCCAAACGTAAAGATTTGGGTTCCATGAGAGTGGTTGGTTCAATAGATTCATGAACCTGATTTGTTGTGGATTAAAATCGACAAAACGGGATTCGTATGGTGTGGGTCGAGTGGGAACCTGTAAGACCCATACTAATATACGAATATAACATGGATATAAGTTTGCATTTTATAAACAAAAATGCCAATTGCAAAGCACCCAACATGATTTATAGTTAATTCAAACTTAAAGGTGTCCAAAAGTACGTTTTCTAACATTTAAAAATGTTTAGATTTAACAAAAGAACTAAACAAGCGCGGAAGCTTCGACTTCTAATGTGTTCGGTTCTTGTAGAAGCTTGATCCGATCCATATGCGCATGTTAGAGACCTAAACAACATTTAAGAGTCTAAAATGTTAGTTATACAATGACTGATGATAATATAATAACATAAATCATTCAACAAATCCAAAACAAAATTGTTTAATTTCCCCGCCGTAAGTTACGGACCTCTGGCCGTAGCTTACGGTCCGTAAAGGGGGTCCGGGATAGGAGGTTCAGGTCGTAGCTGGTTGTTTTATTTCCATTTTTGTCCTTGGTACTAAAACGACCATAACTTTTAATCCGATCATCTGTTTAACCTCCTGTTTTTTCCTACGCGATCATAATTTGATCCTCTACATTATGGACTCAACATCTACTATCTAGATCAACAAAATTCCTAACTTACAAGCTTTTGGCTTATAATTCTTTTACAAAATTATTCGACCCGTTTCTCATTAAACACCATTTTCATATCTTATGGCAAGGATTAATTACTCACTATTTTACCTCTTCATCGGGCTTACTAAACTTGCGTATTAAGCTTCCGCTACACGGTTTGCATACGCATTAACGTCCCACTTGTTGAATTTTAATCAAAGCATAAGTCTTACTTTTAATAACTTAAAGGAAATCCAAATCCTCTAAGTTTTAACCCAATCTAAGATTCACCAATTAAAATTCCGTGTTTCCGTTACTCGGTTCACGCTTTTAATCTATTGGTTTGTTCGCGTGATAATCCATCACTTATAAACGAACCAATTAGCTATGCTCTTTATTTTGGCCCGTTGGTTGTTTGAGTAAAATCCATCACTTTATAAACATACCAAACATATCTTAATTCGTTAATTCCTCATATACACATATCAATAACCAAACTCATCTAACAAAATATGACGAAGCAAATAAGTCGCGTACCTTAAAGCTTTTCTTTCAAACGCGCGTCCGTTCCGGCTTGGCCACTTGATGCTTCACCCAATTTGCCTATAGAATTCAATCAACTTATCTTTTAGAACCCATATTACAGTATATTACACGCAATTTGTCAAACTAGTCAATTACGTGACTTTTTCATATTTTCACATTTCAAGATCACTTAGGCATTATATCGAGCATCTTGTGGGCGAGGCTCTCATACTACTATTATCAAGTTCATGACTTTACTATTAATCATGTATTAACATTGTTTTCAAACATCTATGTCTAGTGTGTGTGATTAACACCTAGAATTCAAGATTTTACCATCAAGTTCAACCATTTCTCTACCACAATTCAAGTATTCATCATAGTAATCAAAAACCCATTTAACATAAACATGATTAGTCATTTAAACACTTAAATTATGGCATTAAATCACTAATTTCTCATCTAGGGTTTGTTCCTAGACTTGTATTCACTTCAATCTTGCCATAACATCTACCATTCATACTTGAATCACAATTATAAATGTTCATCACAAAGTCACAACATCACCAAATATCAAAATTTAACATACCTTGTGATCTCCTAACTTGAATGATCACTAATTTAGATCATGCTCTGATTTTAGGCCCGATTTTCTCTTTGATTTTGAAGGATTTGTGGAATTAGGGTTGAGATGATCTTCCCTTTTTTGTTCTCTGAATTTAATCAACCAAAACACACACATCGGTGTGTGTTTTATGTCTAATTTTATTTTATTGAAGTCAGTTTCTAAATTGTCCATTTCAGTCCCTCAAGTTCAAAGATTTATAAAAAGGGCTAAATTTCATGTTTCTTTATTATTTAACAACATATTATTAACTAGGTTAAATGTTCCTAGCTATATTTCATAAGGATATAACCAACATATGTTTGTATATACATATATATATATAGGGTAAGGCTCATGCGAGAACCACCCTTATTGCGAGAACCAATGTGAACACAAAATAAAATCTAAAAAAAATAAAAAAAGAACTCAATTTTTTTTTACTATTTTTTTTTAAATCGCTATATTTCGTTACCATAAAAATTTTTTTTTTTTCGAGTAACAGTTATCCATGCACATGTGCATATGTATCATTACTTCGACAAATTCGGTAATACGTTATCAGGAATAGACAATTGCACTTTAATTTACAATACCATTTGTAATACACTACTTTTTACATTACCAATATTCAAAATGCACATGTGCATCATTAGGTATAACCATGATATAACGTGTTTTGATACAAAAAGTTTGTGATTTTGAAAGGAGAAGTAGGCCCATATATATGTTTTTTGGTTAGTTATATCTAGTGGTTGATGGTTTGGTTATAGTTGTCAATTTATGACATAATATGTTGATTGGATGGTATAAATGGTGTTTACATCTATGTAATAAAGTGAAAATATTGTTAATGGTATTGTATTATGGATGGTAGGAGGTAATGGTATTGTATTATGGATGGTATGAGGTAATGGTAGTGTATTATGGATGGTATGATAGATGAAAGGGAAAGTGTATTCAAAGTAGTGTACCAAAACACCTTATTTCATGTTGATACATATAAATGCACATGTGCATTTCTAATATTGGTAATGTAAAAAGTAGTGTATTACATATGGTAGTGTAAATGAAAGTGCAATTGTCTAATATGTGTAATGAATTACGGAATTTGTCAAAGAAATGACAAAAATGCACATGTGCATGCTTGTGTATTATGGATGAAATGATAGATGAAAGAGAAAGTAGTGTACCAAAACACCTTATTTCATATTGATACATATAGATGCACATGTGCATTTCTAATATTGTTAACGTAAAAAATAGTGTATTACACGTGGTAGTGTAAATGAAAGTGCAATTGACTATTATTTGTAATGAATTACGGAATTTGACGAAGAAATGATACATATGCACATGTGCATGGATAACAGTTACTCGAATTTTTATTTTTTTTTTGATTTTTTTTTATTTTTTTATTAACAAAATATAGCGATTTTTCCAAAAAAAAAATAGTAAAAAAATAAAAAAAAGAATTTTGGGTGTTATTTAGATTTTTTTAGGAATTACTGTTTGTGTTCACACTGGTTCTCGTGGTTCTCGCAATAAAGGGTGGTTCCTAACGGATCTTTGTCCTATATATATAATTTAATATTTTTGGGGTGTTACAGAACCGGATAAACGGGACGGCTAGGATTGCTACTTTGGTTCGTATCCGCACTCGAACGCGGAGGAATAAAACCGCTGTTGAAGGGATGTATTGTATAAAATTCTAGCTTTTTATAAAAAAAGGTAGAGATAAGAGGGTTTGAGAGTGTGTTGGATTTTATAAAAATAGGAGAGATGGTATTCTACATTGAATTAAAGTTTTTTAAATATATGACCGTTTGAAACGGTCAAATTTTGAAAATAAAAAAGTTCACGCCACGATATTGATAACGGGAGCAAGGATTTAAACCCCCATAGCGCCCCCTGTAATGGTGTTGGGCGGCGCTATAGTGGGAATCTTCTTGATATGACGCTGCATTACACAAGGTCTAATAACGACCCATGCCATATCAGCTAGCTGGGGGCACCAAACATCGTGGCAGGTCGTTAACCAGGGTGCCATCCAAGCCCCCGTCATTCTAACAACGAGCACCATCCAACATGGTTCAGCCTCCCATGTGGGCCCCAATTATTCTACAACCAATCATATATTTTTGTTTTTTTCTTTTATTTATATTTTAGTTATTCCATAACATCTGGTTATTGAATGATTTAGTTATTGTCTCTTTACCTACGTAATGCTGACGCAGTGTTTAGTAGTTATTGAATGGTTTAATTATTCCACTACATATGGTTTAAGAAATATGATAATGCGACGTAAAGAGCCGATAAGAACAATATCGTCCGGATAAAGCATGTCAGATGTAATATCATAGGCTCATAGCCATGTCGATAAATGATTATGAAACAATCACCCTAAAATATTTTTTTAAACACCTAAAACCATGACACACATTTACGTGCAGTGGCGAAGCTTGAGATTTTTGACGGAAGGGTCGAAAACGTATATACCCAAAAATTTATATACGAAAACCACATATATTACACTACTGAGTGAAAAGTTTGGGGTCCCCCCGGCCTCTTAATAGTTGCGCCCCTGTTTAAGTGTGTTACCTTCAGTTATGACATGAGCTTTCCTGACACACATTGCGTATTTTAAATACGTGTCATAAATGCATGTCATCTTTATTTTATGACAGGGGCTTACTTAACGCGCCTTTACGTGTCATATGTACCCTTTTATGACAATGCGTGTCATTAAAGGTCTTTTTTCTAGTAGTGAGTGTCCATATATGATGCGAATCGTTGGTACCATGCACAATGGGCCTGCTTAAGGGTGAGAGGGGAGGTCACCTCTTGAGAAGAGGTAAACTCTCCACCCACCCAATCACACATTGTCATGTCAATTCCTCTCTCTAAGTCTCCTCTTGCACTAAAACATAAGGGGTGGTCACCTCTTTTGGGGAAAGGTAAACTATTTTTAAGAGGAATTGGCCTGTAATAATCTCATCTAGACCTTATTGGCCATTAATAATCCCACCTCAAAATATTCCCCCCACTAGTTCCACCTTTAACCTATTTTTCCTACAATGGTCCCCCGTTAAAAACACTTAATGGAGTTAAGCTTTTTTCCAAATTACAAACGGATATTTTAGGGCTTTTGATCAGAACGACGATACGAATCCATTGATGTAAAACTTGCCTCGAAACGGTGCTCCAAGTGACTTGATTTTGGTTAATTGGAAATTTAAACACTCGAATTGAAGCGCCGTTTTCATCTTTTGGAGTACCGTTTCGAGGCAAGTTTTACATCAATGGACCCGTATCGCCGTTCTAATCAAAAACCCTAAAAATATGTTTGTAATTTAGAAAAAACCTTAACTCTGTTAAGTTTTTTTAAAGGGGGACCATTGTAGGAAGAATATGTGAAATGTGAGACTGGTGGAAGGAATATTCTGAGGTGGGATTATTAATGGCCAATAAGGTGTAGGTGAGATTATTACAGACCAATTTCTCTTTTTTTAAATATAAAAAACAAAAAAAATATGATTGGTTGAAAAGAAGTGGACCCCACCATTAACCACATCATGTCCACTCAAACTCACTTCCCCATGCGGTAACTTGTTACCGATTTCATCACCATCCTTGCGGTAAGTAGGTGACGGCGGTGGTATTACCGCACGGTAACCCAACTTACCGCTTCTACTTGTCGCTACTAGCCCGCTCACCCAAAGGTAATAAAGACTTTTGAAGTTGACATACATATTTAGCATTACGAAAATCCACAAACATTGGTTACATATATGATATATCGTCTTGTGCAACAAGCTATAAAGAAAAACACTTTTCACTTTCATAATCGGGCTAAGGGGCTGTTTGTTTACCTCTTAACGAGACTCATAATGGTTCAGACTTATTACTGGTTCAGCACTTAATGGTCCAGACTGTTTGTTTCACGAGCAGATGTCTGAATGGTTCAGACATTTGCCTCTGAATTGTTAAGATTTATACAGAGTCTAAATGGTTAAGATCTGTAATCTAATTGGTCAGACATTTGTCTCTGAACGGTTAAGCATTATGCAGGCTCTTAATGGTTCGGACATCTTACTGGTTTAGCACTTAATGGTTCAGAGCTCTTACTGGTTCAGCACTTAACCATTCAGATGTTGCCAAACAGCCCCTAAATGTGATGTTGCCAAACAGCACCTAAATGTCTCATCCCATCAGTGTATGGTCGGTGACTATTGCCATTAACAACTAACTAAGCCACATGACAGCTAATCGAGCCATATAGAGCTAAAATCCATCAAAATGCATTCTTATTGATTGTTTTAGGTAAATGATTATATTTCCATGTTCAAAACAAATGGTATACGATGAACTATATAAATTGTTATTGTGTAAATAGTCTTATCCAACCTACCACTAGGGTGACAAAAAAATTCGTACGCGACGGGAATACCCGAAGACTGAAACACGGAACTTTCATGGCCGGTAATCAGGTATGGAACAGGATATGAGATTGTAAAATACATTTTCATGAGTTTGGATATGAGTACAGGATTAAGTGATACCAGGCACGATTACCCGAATCATATAATGTTTACCTGAATATATAACCAAACAACATATCCATTTTTTTTAACTAATTCAGTTGACTCTTATATAGTAACCAGTTGGATGCCCCGTCCACGTTGCGGGGCGTTAAGCCGAATATTTCTTAGTTTCATAACATGTACGTATGTATTTTAGTTACTTGCACATATTACTTATAATACGATCTAAAAAAATACATTGAGTCAACCAATTAAACCAAAACACTACCATAGTTTTGCTAAAAAATGAAAACTAAAACGATGGCAAGTCTATAATTTTGAGCTGGGGGCAAAATAGTAATTTGTTAGAACCAATGAGCGAGTTCTAGACACCTGCTTGACACAAAAGTTAAATTGAGCCAACCAAGTAAAATAAAAACTACTATAGTTTTACCAAAAAAAAAACAATGGCAAGACTACAAATTTTAACTCGGGGCAAAATCGTAATTTTTAAATGAGGGCAAACTCATAGTTTTAAACTGAGGGCAAATTCGTAATTCTAAGCTGGGGTGGGGGGGGGGGGGTGGGGACCATAATTTTGAACTGGGGCAAAATCATAATTTTAACCTACGGAAAAAATCGTAATTTTTTAGCTCAGGGCAAAAGCATAATTTTATTTTGAACTGAGGGCAAAAGCGTAATTTTTAACTCAGGACGAAATCGTAATTTTAGGAAAAAGGGCAAAATCATATTTTTGAACTGAGGGCAAAATCGTAAATTTGAGGTAGGGAAAAAAACTAAAACGATGGCAAAACTACAATTTTTAACTGGGGAAAAATCTTAACTTTTTAAACGAGGGCAAACTCATAATTGTAAACTACGGGCAAATTCGTAATTTTAAGCTGGGGGGCAAAATTATAATTTTATTTTAAACAGGGCAAAATCATAGTTTTGAACTAAGGGCAAAATCATAGTTTGAATTGGGGGAAAAACATAATTTTATTTTGAACTAAGGCCAAAATCATAATTTCGAACTCAGGGATTTTTGAAAAGGGGGCAAAATCATATTTTTGAATTGAGGGCAAAATCATAATTTTGAGCTAGGGGCTAAAACATAATTTCATTTTAAACTGGGAGCAAGACCGTAATTTTAAACTGAGATAAAATCATAAATTGGTTAGACCAATGGGGTTGTCTATTGAATTTGTTTGGTCATACACATGCATCAAAACCATTCACCCACATTTACTTTTGATAATGCTTAATTATAATAACTAGGATTGCGACCCGCCGCAATGCGGCGAGGATTCTTTAGTTATAACTAAGTTGATCTAGGACCCGCACGTTATGTTAAACCTGTCAAACGGGAAAAAATAGACGATGTAAAAACGTTCACCCACACACGCACGTTGCGTCGTGTTAACTCGCAAAATTTAGAACGAAACGTAAAAACATTAAACCAAAGACGCACGTTGCGATGTGTTAAGTCACAAAATTTAGAACCAAGCATAAGGTGAAAAATTTGTGGAAAATGAAAACTATAAAGGACCAAAGTTGAAAGTAAAAAAAAGTTATGAGGATAGATTGTAAAAGATAAAAAGTTTTGGGTTAGAAGTAATAAAACAAATAGTTTTGGGTTAAAAGTAATTTATGAAATACTTTTAGGTGAAAAGTAAAAAAATCAATTTTTTTTTTTAAACCTCCAAAGCCAACATTACGACAACCATATACATAACCATTTTTTCTTTGAAAACCCCCCAAAGCACACCCCGCGTTGCGGCGGGGCGTAAAACGGTGTCAAATAGTACTAATGTCACACAACCGTCATCGACCATCAACATTGACTCGACCTAGGGTATGCGTGTTGCGACGAACCTGTCAAACATGGGAAAATAGAGGTAAAAACGTTGAACCACACATGCACGTTGCGTCGTATTAACTCGAAAAATTTAGAACTATAGGTAAAACGAAAATTTGCGGAAGATGAAAAGCATACGTGACAAAAGTTGTGAAGCTAAATTGCAAATAATAAAAAGTTTTTGGTTGAAGTGTAAAAAACAAATTATGTAGGGTTAAAATTGCAAAAGGTAAAAATCTTTGGGTTAACACTAAAAAATAAGGTTTTTTTTTTTTGAAAAATGCACAAAGAAGAATGTACAACTCATGATGCACTAAAAGTTGCTTCTTTATATATGGAATAATATTAAGAGTAAATTACAAAAAATCGTCCTTTATGTATGTCACTTATTACAAATTATGTCCTTTGTCTTCAATAATTACAAAAAACGTACTCGATGTTTGCAAACCCTTGCAAGTTATGTCCTTTACCCCTAACTCAGTTAATTTTGTGGTTAAATCTGAACAAATGAACCCCACATAAGGGTATATTAGTCATTTTACCCTAAATACTAAAAAAATAAAATTATAAAAAATTAAGATATTTTCTCTTTCTGCAGATCTCTTTCATCAACCATTCTCTTTCTCTCTCTTAATTCTCTATCTCCCTCTTCACACCACCATTCTAACACCACCACCACCACCATAAACAACCCACTACCACCATCACCACCACCAACCCACCACCATCATCGTCTTCCACCACCACCAAATTTACCCTTACAGTCAAAACAGATAAATCAGCTGCACATTTCAGTCAAAATTACAATCAAGATTTTAGTCAAAGTTGATCAATTTGTTAGAAACATCATCGAGATTTTAGTCAAAGTTTAAACTAATTATTATTAGAGTAATTAGTCTTCCACCACCACCGTCACCATACTCCTATCCATACACCGTCAACATGCTCGGCTTCATCGACGGCACACTCAATCCACCACCGCCGCCGCCGGATGCCTCACCGGAAAAGTACCACTGGTGTGGGAGGTCTCTGCCGGTTCCACTACGTCATGAGTTGACTAGTCAAAACGGATCAACTTCGGTGGTGAAAGAAGAGATTCGTTCCGGTTTGGTTAGATCTACTCCGCATTCGAGGTCTCTGCCGGTTCCACTACGTCACGTGTCGCAACAGATAGATCTGAAAGGTGATTAGGTGACGTCAGCCGGTGATAACCGGTTTAAGACTCGAGCTCAAGGGTTAGAGAGCTCGGTGTAAGGGTGAACTGGAGTAGCCGAATTCCGGCTAAGCATGTCACTATGTATTCTGTTGGGAACTTCCTCCAAGGCGATCAATGGAGGGTTGCATCTTCTTAGTTAGTTGAATTAGCAGCATTTTTATATTGTTGATTGTTAACAAGTAGAATTTGTATTTAAAATGACCAATATACCCTTATGTGGGGTCTATTTGTTTAGATTTAACCATAAAAATTAATTGAGTTAGGGCTAAAGGACATAATTTGCAAGGGTTTGCAAACATCGAGTACGTTTTCTGTAATTATTGAAGACAAATGACACAGTTTGCAATAAGTGACATACATAAAGAATGATTTTTGTAATTTACTCTAATATTAATAAGCTTAAAAATAAAAAATAAAAAAAAATTTTGGCAGCCGTATTTTTCCACAAATAACATTGTGGAACTATTGACGCCGTATTATTTGTATACGTAGGTAATCATTGTATGAAAAATTAACTTTTATTCTGACATATGTATGGACGTCCGCCCAACCCAGCTCGGTTGGTCAGTTGGCGGCCCAGCCCACCTAAGATATTCAACATTTTGATAGTAATATTAAGGGGAAGTATCCACTAAAAAGGGGAATTTGCCTAAGTAGTCTAAGAAGGATTGTGATGATGACATGTGACACTCCTAATAATTAGGAATCAAGGGCATTTTGGTTCTTATAAATAGGAGTGAAAATGACATGTGGCACCCCTTTTTTTTTAAAATACAAAAAAAAATCTATTAGAAAAAAATATAGCACAAAAAATCTAGTACAAAAAAATATAGCACAAAAAATCTAATAAAAAAAATATAGCACAAAAAATGTAGCACAAAAAAATATAGCACAAAAAAATTTAGTACAAAAAATATAGCACAAAAAAATTTAGCAAAAAAATGTAGTACAAAAAAATCCAGCACAAAAAATTGAGAAAAAAAATTTAAGACAAAAAAAATCAGCACAAAAATTTTAGTACAAAAATATAGTACAAAAATCCAGCACAAAAAAATGTTATTCAACATAGAAATACAACACATTTTAGTGGGTTTTTTTAGTCTTCATATTTTATATAGCAATATGGTACTCAAATTAAAGATAAAATGACGCTCGATTTTATGGTGAAATTTTTATAAAAAAATAATGTCGTATAAAAAAGTTATGAACGTTTAAAAAATGGAGGTGAAATATGCATGTGCCTTGCATGTGGAGAGAGAAAGTCCATAAATATGATTTTCCCAAGATACCCTTGCACTCCTCCTTTCTCCTACACTTTCATCTTAACCATTGATTTGAAAAATGAATGGTTAAGATTCCTTCTCATCCTACTTAGGCAAAATAAACTTTTTATTTGATCTTACCCCTATTAATATTTTGTATGCTATAGAGTATCAACTTATCTTTAGTACTTTAAATCATCATAAAATTACATGTTTTAGATATCTTTAAATATCTTATATTGAGAATAAGATGTATGTAATTTATCATAATTTAATTTGCTATCGTTGTTAAATACATAAAGTTATATAAAATAGAATGGTAAAAATGTATTTAAAATTCAAACGGATAGGTTTTAACAAACTAATGTGTATACTATACATAATACACTAATACCTGAGTGCGATTTTCGTCATAAATCAATGATTCAAACATTCAATCAACGTATTCTTCAACTTTTTTTTGAAGAAACTCAGTTTAATTTCATACATTTCTCATTTTTTTCTCGTGATTTTGAAGCGAATCACTCGATTTGTTCAATTCAACCGTTGATAAGTGTTTATAGCATTCAAAATTCGTCAATCGTTGAAGAAATCCTAAGAAATCGGCTTCGATATGTGTATTTTTTTTTTAATTGTGTTTTACGATCTGAGTATCTGACTTTTCGAATTAAGTCATTGTGTTTTACAAAAGAATGAAAAAACACATTTTTGTGTGTTTTAGTCCATTGCGTTTTAGAAAAAAAAATATTCTTTTTGTGTTTTTAGTCCATTGCGTTTTAGGAAAAAAAAAAAAAACATATTTTTTGTGTTTTTAGTCTACTGCGTTTTAGAAACAACATATTTTTTTTATGTTTCAAGTCCATTACGCTTAAAAAGAGACATTTCTTTGTAGTTTTAGTCCATTGCGTTTTAGAAAAAAAAAAAAAAAATCATATCTTTGTGTTTTAGAAAAAAAAAAAAAAAAAAAAAAATTGTGTTTTTTTGTCAATTGTGTTTTAGAAAAAAAAAAAGTCATTTTTTGTGTTTTTTTTTTTTGTCTAGTGCGTTTTACGCATCTAGGTTTTTTATTTTTTTTCTTCAAAAGTATAGCAATAATACTCGTTTTAAAGACAAAAAACGCTCGTTTTTAAGGTGCAATTTTGATAAAAAGATAATCGTATGAAAGAGTTACTAACGTTTTAAAAACAGCTGGTTACCCAGGAGTTTTTGAAATGAAATTTTGTTGGTCTTTCAAAAAAAAAGAATATGGTTGTTTCTAACTTTGTTTTTAACGGCTAATTTCTTTAATCACATGTCGCATGTGGGACTTGAATCCAAGACATTCCCCTTCTCAACCTAGATGTTTTTAAATGATTTGTTTTTTTGCCAATGGACCACCACCTCATTGCTTTGTTACTAACTTTGTTACCAAAACAATGTTTTGTAATATCATGACAGCTGCTTTTAATTGTATTCTTAAAAATACATAAATAAATAAAAAGTCAACTGTCACCACTGATTTTGACTTGTTTACGCGGAAGTTTGACTCGTTCCCGTTCCAAAGGTGGCGATTGTCGACTTGTCGTGTCGGAAATCGTAATCAAAGTCCCACCGCATGACGCCACCACCCTTCTACTTCGTTCAGCCACCGTCGGCTGCCTAACTGCCATCCATACATACATACAACCTTCTGTATCTATATCCTCCGGACCCACCCCCGTAAAACCCGTTTCAGTTTTCCCTCCAAAACGTGGCTTACGTCTTCTTACACTCAACCCATTTCTGAATGTGGTAAAGTCCCATTTTCTTATCATTTCCTTCATTACCGTTTTCTTGATATATGTGCACTCTCCTTATTCATTGTTTGTTTATGTGAATTACATATCTTTTTTTTATTAAACGATTTGCAGAGCATAATAGATTTGCTCTGTATTTTATATTTTTATTGGGTTGAAGAAATCTCGATTTATTTGGTACGTATTCTTGAACGTTTAAGGTTTCTTGTTTAAATCGATTCTTATAGTTATATGTAAATCATATGAATATACTGTTTGGCTGAATTGTATGATTTATTTTGTTTGTTGATTTAATTGATCATGGCTTTATGTCACGCCACGCTAAAACCCAACGGCACTAAGTCGGCAAGGCTTACTTAGACCATGATCTGAGGCCGCACGCGAGTTGAAGAACTAACTCCCTGACATTTGGTGTTGTTTGGATTTAATATGATTATTTCCAATTCAAATATTAGAAATGCATATTTATTTCCTGGTTTTGGACCCTAGCTAGAATTCGACATGCTTCTAGACCGAAAAATACGATAATTTGTCTATTTTTCTTGTTTTTTTGTTTAACCCTTTTATACAACATAATTGTCGGATTGATGAATTCGTTGTGTGGATTTCTGGTAACAAGTTTGGATCGTATTCCGTTAGATTAGTTAATCACTTGGTCCTTTCATTTGAATTGAATCATTAAGAGATACATATAATTTCATGGCAAAAGATCAAATACAAATAAACTTAACCTACTAAACATACAAATTGAAGCAAAAGTCAAAAAGACAAGGTGGCATTTTTGTAATTACCACCAACTATCAAAGTTACTATACAAATGTGAACTCAACTAAAACACACAAAATTTGTTTTTTTTTAATATTTTTTATAAAAAAAATCGCTACATTTTGTTACAAAAAAAAAAATAAAAAATTTGCTACTAAAAGTAGCGATTTTTTTATAAAAAATATTTTGTGTTTTTTTTTTATTTTTTTAGGTTTTTTGGGGGTTTAGATTTTAGCTTGGGGGGGGGGGGGGGGGGGGGGTTAGGTTTTTCTTAGGTTTTTTTTTTTTTTTTTTGGGGGGGGGGGTAGGTTTTGTAGATACATTTGTAGAGTAACTTTGATAGTTATTGATAATTACAAAAATGTCACCTTGTCTTTTTTACTTTTCCTTCAATTTGTATGTTTAGTATGTTAAGATTATTTGTACAAGAACTTTCCCCATAATTTCATATCATACTTTTATTTCTCTAGAATAGGAGTAGATTAGCTTAGACTCTTAGTTTAGATTGCTTTTAATTCTTATTTGGTGTTCAATTTAACTGTTTGCAGCCTTCTTTGGACAATCTGTGAGTCACAATTGACTCGGTAAATGAGTAAATCAGTTTTTCCACCTTTGCAGCGCCTCAACTTCATGAGAGTTAGAATATGGATTACGCGTTTGTGCATATCAAAAAAGATGTATACAAAGAATAGAAGAATAGTATTATCAGACAAGAATTGTTTGTCTGATCAATCGCGTGTGGAGGTAAAGCTTGAAGATCTATTGTTCGCGAGCCTTGGTAAGACATAAATTAGTGATTTTGCATACAACATGTTTATTCAACATACATATGGTCAGTGGTCTAAACAAGAACATTTAAACAGAAATAACAAATCTTGACGATAAGCCCATGGAGTACTATCATGGGATGCTCCGTTGCTCGTGGCACAATGGATTTCCACACTATGTTTTCACTGTGGAAGACGACAGAAAAGTCTTTATAAATTCAAAATATGTTAAAGTTGAGTCGACTACTGATGAGGGCGTGGAACGTGTTTACACGTTTCATTCTAAAGAGTCGGATCTTCTTGGTGAAATGAGTGTTTCAACAGGCTTTGAAATTTGTCCACATGGTACACAAATCATGGAGACAAAGTTTGTTTTGTGTGCCAATGGTGATAATATTGAAGGATATACACATACTTTAGATCAGAATCAAACGAAGAGCATTTTCAAGAATCACAACGTCGAGTTAGCTGCTATAGTGATGAAAGATTGTATTCGCGCGAGTCAAAAAGAGGTAGAAATTGGTGGTTGGGGATTAAAGTTTCTCAAAAAGGACAGACATTGTGAAACTTGCAGACAAAATACCAATATGAATGTTGTTGTTCCTGCTGGTGTCCACGGCGGGCCTAGATCAAGAAACGGTGGAGGCCCGTCTAGCCTTGTTGAGAGGTGGAGAAGCGGTGGTTCTTGTGATTGCGGTGGCTGGGACCTTGGTTGTCCCCTCACCGCGCTTCATGCTAGACCGAATAACCAAGATGGCAGCTTTGGGGATAGTGTTTCATTTGATTTATTTGTACAGGTATCACATTGTTTCATCGCTTTACTAACATTTGGGTACCGAAAAACCTTTTTTGTCCAAAAAGTGTATAGTTTAATAAATGGTTGGTGTGTAATATGATTATAAAACGTACCTATTTCAGTAATAATCTAACCCTTTGAATATAAATACTTAAGAACGTTTATCTACCCAAAATACGCTTTGGACGTGATAAGTTATAACCCAAATCGACTTATATAGTATATATGGCTTGAAAGGGTAACATCTATTTGACTATTTCACATGTTTATTGATGGTTTTGCATGTTTGTAGGGTTGTAAGCAAAGTGTACCGGTTTTGAAAATGGTGGAAGTACGTGATGGTGTGTATGATCTTCGTTACAAATCAATTATATCGCCTCTGCAATCTCTTTCGATTGTTGTGGCAGCAATCCATAGGCATAATAGCTCTATCATGAGACCTAAATTATATGCAAACTGACACAAGATAACCATGATCGACAAGTACCATAGTAAGGGAAATTTAGTATAAAGAATTTGGGAACATATACATTTTTTAATGTAGCGACTCATTCAGTGTATACAATTGTTACATATTGTAAAGACATTATTTATTTTAATTACAACAGAAATATGAACATTCGATATAGATACTGCATATTATAATTATATTTGTGTTCAAGTTTTACATCCCTAAATCATTAATAGGAATTTCCAAAAGATCAAGCAAGTAAAGCAAAACAAGAACTACTACTAAGTAGAAGGCACACACAATGTATGGTGGTTGTGCAGACACAAGTCGGGTTAATCATAGCTAGAAGGTGAAGATCCTAAGAAGATGGGTCAATGCATAGTCCAATTGTGAATCGGTCGCACTAATATCTGATTAAATTTCAAGAATCGGACCAACAAAAGAACCACGATCGCTCCACCATGCTTGGTCTCAACAATTTTTTTAAATAAAATGTCTTCCAAGTTAACGTAAAGCATACACATCCATTAACCAACCAGGGGCGAAGGTTAGTTGGTGCCCGGGGTGCACCCTCCCCCCCTCCCACAATGTTTCGGTTAGAATTATATATAAATGACGGGTAGTTTGGTAAATATATTTTAACTTTTATTTGTTTAACCCTAGATTACCCACCACACAATAAACTTAATCACAACTTAATACCAAATTATCAATCATCTTCTTACCGTACTCTGGCCCGTAGCTTTCTGTGGCCATTTCCAATTCCATCAAGATTTTTTCGGTAATAATTCTGTTATTGTTGTAAATTGTTGATTACATAGATTGCATGATTTAATGTTTATTATTTATTCATTGTTTACTTTAGTCTTTAGTTCTGTAATTCGTAAATACTAGGGCTGTAAACGAACCGAACGAACACGAACAAGGCCTTGTTCGTGTTCGTTCGTTAAGGAAATAAATGTGTTCACGAACGGTTCATGAACACTTACCGAACGAGATTTTATGTTCGTGTTCGTTCATTAAGGAAATGAGCGTGTTTGCGAACGGTTCACGAACAAAAACGAACACAAATAAATTTGGTGAACGCGGCAAAGGATAAAGATAGATGGCCCAGAGAGTAGCACTCGAACTTGAATCCCTTATTGTGGAACGAAGGTCGATCGTATTCGTGGATGTAAATAATGAGAAATGAAAGGGAAATGATGCATAAACAAGGTGAAAGTAGGTTTCCTAGTTTAATTGTTAGGGAAATAAAATAAATAAAAGTTTAATAATATAAAAAGTACAAACAAAATATAATAAAGTACAAAGATCTTCAATTAAAACACAAACATACGAACATAAACGAACGCAAATCAACGAATGTTCACGAACACCTTACCGAACGTTCACGAACACAATCGAACGAACGAGACCTCTGTTCATGTTCGTTCATTTAACTAATCGAACGAAATTTCTTGTTCATGTTCGTTCAACGAACATAAACGAACTTCCCGCCGAACGGTTCACGAATTGTTCGCTGAACGTTCGATTCGTTTACAGCCCTAGTAAATACTAAGTAGACAATCAGTTGATACCTAGATGAATTAATGTATTACTAGTCCATGTATTAGTCAGTTCAATTATTTTATGTATGATATTAATATACTTTTTATGTATTATTAGTCCATGATATTAATATAATGTTCATATTCATTGTTTCTTTTTGTTAGGAATTCATGGGAAAGGAGAAAACTATTCATTGTTTTTTCAAAAGAAAGAAAACTATTAATATAGTTCATCATCACTTTACGTCCCCTTAAAACATTTAGTCAAGATCCGCCACTGTAAGGCCGGAGGGTGTGGCATGGCGCCACCCGGCCACCTCACCATTTTTAGCGCCCCGGGGTGCTAACCTCCATACCGCCACCGCTAAAGGGGGGGCGCCATGGTTCTTCCGCCACCACGTTAACGAGCAACATTGAGGAGATCGAGGGAAGGTTGGTCAAAATAACCGTTTTTTTTGAAGGTTTCTTGGCTGATTTGCAGGTTTTTTGGCTTGAGTTGCAAGTTCCATGGCTGTTTTTGAGAGAAGGTAGGTGGTGAGGTATGAAAGGTATGAGGGAGAACACACTTGTCTTTCTTTTGCAGGTTTTAATGGGTTTTTAAAAAGGGATTTCTAAAAGGTTTTGTCTTTTTAATGGACTTTTGTTTTGGTGTAATTTTTAAAGGGTTTTTAAAAAGGTTTTGTCGAATATTATTAACCTCTTGTATATTATTTAGTGGCATATAAATTAAAAAAATAAAAAAAAATAATTAGGTAATGATGATGGGGACTTTATACCACACCCTACAAGTTAAAGGAAGTGGCTTTAAAGCCCCATGTGTGACGTGGCGTTAACGTGACATTGAGGTGGTGTGACAAAACCCCTAGGGGCTTTATACCCCACCCTCCAGCCTAACCAACCATCACATCAAATAGTGAATTAAGTAACATCGACCTACCCAAACCACTCTACATTGTTATTATGTTCATTGGATTCGATAGAATATATTGTACTCTTAATAACTCATACATGTTATCAGGGTCGGAGCTAGTGTATTAGGAGGGGTAGCAACCCCGTTTCCGTACTGTTTTCATAATGTATTTTTTTTTTTCCGGTTTTATACAAAGGATACCGCTGATAAAAAAAAAAACTGAGATGTCTCTGAATTTTTAGGCTTGATCCCCGTGCATATTAAACCCGTGATACGTATACCTTTATTTTTGGGCAATCAATCATATTTTGATTTTTTTTTTCAACAAGAGTCTGGGTGTTACTCACGAAACTGCCTTATAATTATTATGGGCAATCAATCATATTTTGAATTATTTTTTTAATGGCAAGGAACGACGTGTCAACCATTGTGACAACGGGCGCTGTGGCTAAGGTCGTTTCCCATAAAATTATAAGGTTAAAGAATAAGATGTTTGAGACTTCTAGAAAATAAACATTTTTTTTTATGAAATAATGGTTTTCAATTGAACTATACGGATAAGAAAAATGAACTTTTTTTTAAACGACAAAGAATCTCACGTGTAAACCCACCCTGCTCGGGGCCATGTACAAGGTCGACTCCTCGACCGCCATGAGATCGTGCCCATCTGATGCGCAGGAACCAGATAAAATCCGTAAACCCTCGCCCCCGTCAGGTTTGAACCCGGAATTAAAACCCCGATTCATCCCTTCACCTAGATGTCCCTCGAAAATGGCCTAAACTTCGTGAGTATAAACTTATAAGAGATTAATTTAAACAAAACTTAAGATAAAACGGCCCACATGCTCAAACTCTTATGAAGCCCATTAGAGGCCCGATTTACAATCACAAACCCTAGAATAACAAGCGGCTATAAGTAAACAGCAGCGATCTCAACCCTAAACAGATATCTGCCATCTTCAGTTGTATTGAGTTGAGGAAGAATCGAACATATCCCGTTCACTTTTGCTCTGATTAAGATCCCCGAAAACCTTATATTTTACTTTTGATAGCATTTGATTACCAAACATTAGTCAGATATCTGCTGCATATATCCATGGCTGATATCGTTACTTGTTTGGAATATTAACTGCACCTATCGTTACAGATATGTTGCTTTTCATGCTCACATCTGTTCCATTTAGGCTCTACATTTCTTCATTTTATTCTTTTTTACTCATTTGGTATTTATTTTTTTTAACCAGACTAGTCAAGTATCTTGTAATTTTGATTTTTTGATGCTGTTACACGTCTGGAAAACCAAATTGAGACCATTCGTTACAGCTGTGGCGATTTTTTTATTTCTCATAGCTGCTACATCTGGTTTCTACATTTTTACTTTTTTTTATAAAAGATGTTTTTATTTTCTGAAAGTGTTTGTATATATTTTACATTTTATTTGTTTGCTACGGAGTTGCTGGAATTGAAAACAACGGTTGCGCTAAGTTTTATGATATGAAGCAGAGCGTAAATATTTAATTGTCACAAATTTGTTTGATAATTAAGCACTAAACTAGATGTAAGCACCCGCCGCGATGCGGCCGGGAGCTTAGAAATTAAAACGCAATAGGGGCTTACAAATTAAGACGGAACGAATACCAATTTACACGGCAAGGTTCATTAACTAACATCTTTATTTATCGACCAAATGTATGATAATTACACGCAACAAACATATATTCACATCTCCTAGTTGTTGTGGTTAAAAAAATGATGAGCTGTTTTCTGTATGCCTTGACGTTAAAAAAGGGGTTGTTGTTCATTCTTGGCGACCTTTCTTTGCTTCATACTTCGTGCACACAAACAGAGTGAGGTGTCGGTTGATGTGCATTTCAGCTAATAAGGGATTAGGCAATAATTAGTTAGCAAATAGCATCCTAATAGTTCGATGAAGGCTTGAAGCTAGCAATAATGTGTGTTGAATTGTACTTTCATTATAGCGTACCAAGCGGCTAGGTTTCCCAAGGAAGTAAGTGAACCTTTTAGTAGCTTTGTCTCCCTCGTCCAATACAGAGCCTAAGAAATTGCCTCCATACATCAACAAAATTTGAGAAATTTCCATCTAAATAGTTATGCTTTCATATCTGGTAAGCGAAAAGTAAAATATTATAAATAAGTACCGTAATATATGTGAATTTATGAGCATTATCTTAGAAGTAAGGCTTTACACGTCATCGTGCCATCTCGTTTGTGCCAATGAATGCAAAAACAATCGCAAGAATAAATCAGAGGATTTGGTCCCGTTTACTTATGTTTTAACTTAAATAGATATGACGAGTAAAAATGGTAAAAACCCGTTCTAAAAAAATAAAAATAGAACAGATTATTGTTTACCTCTTCGTCATCCTTGTAACGAAAATACACTTTCATTAGCATCCTAATAATTCATAAAAATTGTAAAATGATCAGTAGGAAAATAACTACATTAACCTTGGTTTTTGTTAGGACCATAATTTTTTTTAAGAAAGACCATTCCTAGCACATCCTTCATCGCTGCAAAGAGAAAGTAAACACAACACGTATTCTACTCTAAATTTTAAAACCAACTAAATTTTTGCAACTTGATTAATCAAACTCACTTTTGTATCAAATTTAGAGTTAAAAGTTTGCATGACATATGGGCTAACACAAGTAGGCATGCTTGCAGTAGATTCCTGTCACACCCAAATATTTTCACATATTACCGGTGGGCCCGATGGGGAGTATCGTGACGTAGTTGATATCATCATAGTCAATACACACAATATAGTAGCACAGCGGAAGACTTGGTAATCTGTACTATATAATAAAATAAACCAATAAGAGGACACATGTCATTCATTGAAGACATCTATTTTTATAGATAATTAATATCAATTAAAAGATTATTATAAAATTAAATTTAATATAAATTTAAACAATTTGTATAGGAGATAATATAATATTTTAAAATATTATGTAAATGATTTATTTATTTTATTAAAGCTAATATTTAAATCAAAATAATTGGATTTATTGAATTTCATTTTCTGTCAAATTTTGGTACGTAAAAGAAAACAAAATATTCTATTTATTTTGTGAGAAAGTTTAGTAAAGGTATTTTAAAATAAAATTTACATAAAATTGTGAGTAGGAGAGTATCACATTAATTGAAATATTTATTATAAATTAGATTGTATAGGAGATAATATAATATTTTAAAATATTATGTAAATGATTTATTTATTTTATTAAAGCTAATATTTAAATCAAAATAATTGGATTTATTGAATTTCATTTTCTGTCAAATTTTGGTACCTAAAAGAAAACAAAATATTCTATTTATTTTGTGAGAAAGTTTAGTAAAGGTATTTTAAAATGAAATTTACATAAAATTGTGAGTAGGAGAGTATCACATTAATTGAAACTATTTATTATAAATTAGATTTGAAGATTAGATATTTAAGTAATAACAAAATAAACATAAATAATCTTTTTTTAAATTAAAATTACAAGTAACAATAAAATACATAAATAATCACATATAACAAAATAATATGTATAATAACATATATAAAACTAGAGTTAGACGCTCTTAATTAACTTGATATTTCATATCAAACATATATAAAAGTAGAGTTAGACGTTCTTAATTGACTTGACGTTTGGTTTTCAAATTTATTTAACAGTTTAACCTGATAATAAATAAAAAAATTAAAATGTTACAATAAGTAAATAATATATCAAAGTCCGATTTTTAAGTTTATATCTTGATGGCTGTACGTTTTAACCGATTACATTATATTTATTCATCTGTGTAATACACGGGTTAATTCAACTCGTGTAATACACAAGTTTTTTTAAAGATAACTTTCTATTAATTCATATATAAATTATTTTTATTCAACCCGTGTAATACACGGGGTTCTAACCTAGTTAAATACTATTACAAACCATAGTGTCCGAGTGTCCAAATAAAAGAATATACAGACTTGGTTGTAATAGAGATCCATAGGCGGATCATAAAATAAAATACAAGAAACTGAAATAACAGACTTCAGGCATCTAAGGATTTGCAAGATCCTCTTATTTGACACCAAGTAGCTCCAGCCTAATTATGTGAGGTACCTGTCACTTAGTCTTTGGAAAATACATCAGTTTACACTGGTAAATACAATTAACTGACTCATTTGAAAATAGTTTATGAAAATTGATTTAAGTGCACAAGGCACAAATTCTTTTATACTTGGGACAATTATTTAAGATAATCTTGTATGTCGTTTTACATGTTTGTCATACATATGGGGCCGGTTTGGAAGCCGGTCATGATTAACCGACTCACCACTTATAGAACCCACAAAGGAGTTATCCCCAACATGTAGATTATTTAGCATTTGCATCTGTCAGGTGTATGCCTACACCCCATGCATAGGTCGTGGCCATTTTCAAATGAAATGAGCCGAGGATATCCAGGACACGATCGTATTAACCCCCAATGTTTATGTTATCAAACAAAACAGATTAAAACGGGTTATGTAAATTTATTAATCACAATCCGATTAAATGATTTCATACCCAACCAAGCGGTATTATTATAATACCGTATCCCAAGCCCGTATAAGAGAAAATAAGTTAAAAGTATTTACCTGAGCTAGATGTGTAAGAAGTAACTCAGTCGTATATTTCCTACAGCTTTATGAAAATACCTTCTAAAAAGCTACTCAATCTATATAGAAGGTTTATTAACCTATTAGGATACTAACGGGTCTTTATTTAAGTCAAAGACTTAGACCGGTTAGTTTGAAAGACACTTAACGGTTCTAAACGCTAGATTAAGCGGAGACCAGAGTGGAATGTGATTTAGACCCAACAAGTTTGGATACTTGTATAATATGGGTAAACTAAACACATTCTGGATTTTGAAGATTTAATGATAAGGTTAAACCCATTTCGGCTAATTTATGTAAACTAGTTACATAAACCGCATCGAACGCATAAAATGCATAACGGGTAACCAAATGAATTATATACAGGTCTCATATGTTATTATGCTTAGAATATGTTAATACATCAGTAGGATTTTAACATATATGCCCAAAAAGTATTTAAAACCAATTTAAGTCCCGTAGGGGCATTTTGGTCATTTTAATGTTTATAAAAGAGATTTTATAGTAAACTGAGGTTCTGGTTTAAAAAATTCATTAAAAATATTTATTTTATCATGTTACATCAGTAAGATATCATACATATGTGAGGTTTACCATTTATGGCCAAACTATGCCCCGAAAGGGTATTTTAGTCATTTCACATATGCTTTTAAGGACATTTTTGGAAGTCTGAGTTCATGACTTATACCTACTGTAATATTAATAATTTTTTTTTTTAAATTCAGTAGGTAACAACTCTTAAGTGTTAAATATGGTTTTAAACCATACTATGCACCTAATTAGCGTAAAAATCGCTAATTGACGATAATTAAGATGTTTATAGAAATTTGAGATTTTGACCAGTCTCAAGTGTTCAAAATATTTTATTTAATGTATAATATCAGTAGGAAAAGGTTTGGCATTTAAATCATATGTTAATCTCATTTTATGCATGAAAAGGGTATTATCGTCATTTACCGATGTATACAAGAACTCAATGATATGGTCAGTTTATAATCTGACCAAAAATCATAAAAATCCTTAAAAATAATATCTTAACAGTAGGCAATGAGTTTTGGGTCAAAATCCAAGTTTAAACATGCCTTATGTAAGATATCGTAATTTAATTAATAAAAAGTTTCAATTTACGATATCGAGCATAACTTTAGTTTGAGACCAGAAACTGATGTCAAATTTTCGGGACATACTTATATATCAGTAATGAAGGTTTTTGTCCTCTCACATTTCCAAAAATCTCGTTTATATGACATAAGGGCATAACGGGCATATATAAGCATATTAACGGAAACTAGCATATAATTCAATATATAAATGGCCAGGTAATATAACTCCAGAGGGTTATACTACAACATAATGTGGTCCTAATGGAAGCTTAAAACATAGAAGAATTAAGCTTAATCGGGTCAGAACTGAAAGTCAAGCAAAAGTCAAGCTTTTGCGACTTTCTGTTGTGAACCAACCTTAGACTTAGAATTGTCGGGTTGAACTTGTTTGAACATGTTCTAATAATAATTACTAAGTTATTAGAGTGTTAAAATATAATTTATAACCTCTGTATTATTAGTTTTAATTATTATTTATAATTCTGTCCAGTTTGACTTTTTAACTAATTAGTTTGACCCGACAATTAACTAAGCAAACGAAATAATTAGGAGGTGCCCTTTTAAGGGTTAATCACCTACCTAATTATGGTCACATAACCACATTCATCTCGAACAGTGGCTGGACCATTTGAGTTTAAACCGAAGGTCAAAGTCAGATTACGATAACTTTGACTTTTCGGTTTTTAAATTAAAAACTGAACTAGATAGGGGGCTAAGACACTTACAAAGGGTCCTAGCTATCTTTTCTACAAACTTGAGCTCCTTTCTTAATCAGGAACCACCAGATGAGAGAGTAGAGAATGTTTGAGTGTTATGAGCAAATGAACAAGGCAACATAAGTGCCTATTTATAGTTCAAGACCATGAATTTAGATCACTCCAGGTGTTTTGGGGATGTTTAGGATCATCCCAGGTGTCCTAGTGGTAATCTAATACCATTTGCAAGCTCCAAGTTTTGAGTTTAAGGTGACAAAGGCGGTGCAACAGGCTGCAACCAGCAGCTGTCAACATTCTGCGGAGCTGGGCGTCTGTCGCGGGCCGCGTAAGAATCAAAGGGGGTCTACGCGGGCCGCGACAACCTTGTTGTCAGGTAAAACTTGTTTCAAGTTTGGCATATTCAGTCCCTGGTCCATGGTAACTTTATTTAACTTTATTTTTGGCATAAAAGGCCCTTGTAGTTAGTTTGTAGAGGATCATGGGAGTGTAACCAAACTCCGTTAGGCCCGTTTCGTTAAACGATCACCGTAAAAATAAGTTTCTAAACATTGACGCTTTTAACCCAAGTTCTTGAAAACTTGCATAACGATCTCGAAACCATGTGAAACTGATATCACTTATTCTTGAGAGTATATTTGGATGTTACGAAGCCTCGGGTTCGTTAAAAGGTTACTCAGAGGTAAGAATTAACATGTTGACACGTTTAACCCCTGTAGTTTATAATCTTTCGATTATTTTCATAAACGGCTTCTTATATCCAATTTAATCACTCGTTTAAGAATATATTCTTCGTGTGTGGTCATTCAGAGGCATTAGTTTGGCATGTTGACACTTTTAGTCCCTTCGCATACATATTTTCATCGTTTGTCAACTTTAGTCCTTTAAACTCAAACTTTCACATATTTAGAGTTTAGGACACGTGTCTTTACATAATTAGACACGTTTTTATGTGGTGTTACAATTCCTCCTTGGATTGCTTAGCAAATTCTCTCAAAGTGCTGCCTTTCCCATTAGTTTTGCTTGTCATGGAGATAGAAATATTATGCTTCAACTATTTCATTAGTATGAGTCGGTACACTGGCGAAGCTTGAAGTTTTCGACCCGGGGGGGGGGGGGGGGCAAAAACGTATATACCCAAAATTTTCTATAGAACCGGGTGGTCGAAAACGTATACACCCAGAAATTTCTGTATGAAAACTACATATACAACACTACTAAGCGAAAAAGTTCGAGGGGTCAACCCCCCCCCCCCGTGGCCTCTTCAAAGCTGCGCCAATGAGTCAGTACGTGTTATGTTTAATCATATCTGGTCAAACACGTAAAAAATATAAAATTAGCCTAAAATGAAACTTGTTCAAAATGTCCTTTTTATTGTATAAACACTAAAACTTGTTATATATAAAATGTAAAACTAAAATATATTTCGAATCAACCCAACACTTTTTACATGTTATCCGATCCATCTACCCCGTATATGAAATACATATATCTACACTTGCATCCATCCTACCGGGCCAGTGATGGGAGCAGGGTGACATCTCTCTCATGAAGAAATCATAGCAACATGATGTAACCAAGTCACACGCAAAAATGTGTTTCCCACTCACCGACTAAGCAATTCCCTCGAATCGCCGATATAAATCTTATATATGTGAAAATTAAGTCATGAAAAGAAGATTATGGCAAAATATATCAACGATTTCAATTTCTTAGAAAAACTACTATAAACTTGTAACCGTTTACTATTGAACACATCAACAACTATAGTCTATAGATTCAACAATCATAAACTTGTTACTTACATAAACTCAATTTAACATCCAAATGCTAATTCTAGGGTTTCAACATATAAACTTTAAAAAAATTGTACCTCTAGGGCTAGAAAAGTTTGTTCAGGTTCAGTCATGAGAACAACTTCCTTCTTCTTCTTTGGCTTTGTGATTAACTGGCAGCTCATGGAATTCCTCAGTGTGTCGGATGCATTGTGGAATGTTCTCCGGTGAAACAAAATCCACGGCTACTATGTTGCACGACTACAAATAAGAAGCACAAATTAGAAAATTTTTGAAATATATACCCATACCTCTTCTTGATTTCTCCTTTTTGGGTGATTTATTCTAGAGTTAGGGTTGTAGAATGTACACTGGCGTCCGATTGAACCACCGGTGACGGTCTAGTTACTTGCGGTGTTGTCGGTGGTCGTTACGAAAGGGTAGTACACGGTGGTCGTCGCTTTTTCGGAAACAAAGTCAAACATCGATTCTTTCAGCACTCAATCGGAGGGTTGGAGCTCCGATTCCGAGAGAAGCAGAGCCGGACGCAGGACGCTCTACTCCGTCTCACTCTCTCACCTCTCTGGTTAAACTCTAGATTCTCTTTGTCTAACCATTCAAGTATTCAAGAGTGGACACGTATATGAAGCATGGATTTTTTTTTTGAAAAACACCCCAAGCACATAGTACACCTCATTTAAGCCCAAAGTGGTTGCTTATTTATAGGTTTTAATAAACCTTAACTGACCACGTTTGGTGTTAGGTAATTGTAGTCATAAAGTCTTTTTGGTGGTGTTATGCGACAAGTGACACACTACGTCATAGAGGGGCTTTATGGGGTGTTATATCACTAGAGCACGTAATCATCAAGCCCCTACCTCATCATTACTCAATTAATTAATTTCAATTTTTTATAAATAATTTCTAACTTTACAAAATAAAAAACCATTTCATTAAATTAAAAAACATTACATTAAAATGTAAAAAATACATTACGATAAAATAAAAAAAAACATTACACTAAAATAAAATAAAAACTCAATTTGATTCCGGTTAGATGGTCGTGCGGTTTCGAGTAGAATTCAAAGTCATGAGCTCATTGTCTATCCCGCATAATCTCGGTTACTTTGGGATTTTCTTCCATACGTTTAGTCCCTAGTTCGTGTATGTCTTGAAGGCGTTGGTTTATCTCTGAAAATGCATTAGTCATTTCGGATCCCATCGAAGATGACTCAGGCCTTTTCGATCTTGCATCGCTTCTTCTTCCGGCGGGTCGTGGTAGCTCTTCCGCCGGCTCTTCCTCTGGAATATCATCGTTGACGTCGGTGTTTCCAGCATCGGTGGTTGGCGTTTCGGGTTCACCCAACTCGTTGGTTTTTTATCTCTTTGATAACCTTTTATTTGCCGATCGACCGGTATTCGTAGGGACGTCGGCCCATTTGGGTCTATTCCGAAGATAGTGCCAACAATTTATGCTATGAAATTCATGAAGTTGATGGCCTTGTTTATGGCCTTTTCGGGGGTATCAACTTGACTAGGGCAAATGATGCTGAGTTGCTTGAAGCGAATAGTTAGGCCATCGTTGTCATTCTCGATTTGCTTAAGGTGCCAGAACTCGTGCTCCAACTTCCTAAGTTCGTGAGGAGGACAAAATTCTTCCCTCATGATTTTCTTCAGTTCAACCCATGGTAAAGCGTGGGCGGCATCGTCCCCCCTTGTTCTTCGCTCAGCGGTCCACCACTCCAGAGCTCTCGAGCGGAACACCCCTGTAGCGTTCTGGGTGCGCAAGTCGTCGGGGCAACCACTTTGACGGAATGTAAGCTCCATGGCGTCGAACCAGGTTAGTAACGCGGTGGCACCATCCTTGCCAGTAAATTCCAGAGGTTTACATGCCATGAATTGCTTGAAAAGAAATGGTGTTTTAAAGGCCATGAATTGCTTGAAAAGGAATGAATTGTCTACAGGTCATTCCTTTTCAAGCAATTCATGGCCTGCAAACCTCTAGAGTTTACTAGCAAGGATGGTGCCACCGCGTTACTAACTTGGTTTGACGCCGTGGAATTTAAGTTCCGTCAAAGTGGTTGCCCCGATGACTTGCGCACCAATACCCTACAGGGGTGTTCCGCTCGAGAGCTCTCGAGTGGTGGACCGCTGAGCGAATCACAAGGGGGGACGATGCCGCCCACGCTTTACCATGAGCTGAACTAAAGAAAATTATGAAGGAAGAATTCTATCCTCCTCACAAACTTAGGAAGTTGGAGCACGAGTTCTGGCACCTTAAGCAAATCGAGGATGACAACGATGACCTAACTATTCTCTTCCAGCAACTCAGCATCCTTTACCCTAGTCAAGTTGATACCCTCGAAAAGGCCATAAACAAGTACATCCACTTCCTACCCACCTCTTTCATGTAATGTTGGCAATTTCTTCGGAATAGCCCCAAATGGGCCGACGTCCCTACGAATACCGGTCGGTCGTCAAAGAGATAAAAAAGCAGCGAGTTGGGTGAACCCGAAACGCCAACCTCTGACGCTGGAAACACCGACGTCAACGATGATATTCCGGAGGAAGAGCCGGTGGAAGAGCTACCACGACCCGCCAGAAGAAGAAGAAGCGGTGCAAGATCGAAAAGGCTCGAGTCATCGTCGATGGGATCCGAAAGGACTAATGCATTTTTGGAGATAAACTGACGCCTTCAAGACATACACGAACCAGGGACTAATCGTATGGAAGAAAACCGCAAAGTGACCGAGATTATGCGTGATAGACAATGGGCTCATGACTTTGAATTCTACTCAAAACCGCACGACCATCTAACCGGAAAAGCATTGAAGATGGCGTTGACACAAAATGAGCGAATCGAAAAAAAAATATAACCTTTGAGTTTTTTTTTAATTTTAGTGTAATATTTTTTTTATTTTTAATTTAATGAAATGGTTTTTATTTTATAAAGTTAGAAATTATCTATAAAAAATTGAAAATTAATTAATGGAGTAATGATGAGGTAGGGGCTTTATGACTATGCGCTCTGGTAATATAACGTCCCATAAAACCCCCATATGACGTGGCATGTCACTTGTCGCATAACGCCCCCAAAGGAGCTTTATGACTACACTGTCACACCCCCAAAATCCACATGCGGAGTATCGCCGCCTGGAGGCGTGACTGACCAGGATCAAGCCACCAATCATATTGAACATAACAAGTAATAAGTAAAATTCAACCACACAATATGAAAGGTGTTTTCAAAACAAAACGTAGTTAAGTGTTTAGCGGAAGCATAATCGTAAGTATTAAGTACGAAATAAAGTAATGTTTTTAGCATGGCACACACTGCCATGTCCCACAACGACCGCGCCTCCCTATGCAAGCTCCATGAGTACCTAACGACCTGCAAGGCATGTAACAACGAATCAACAACAAAGTTGAGTGAGTTCACAGTTGGTTGTTTAGTTATAGCATTCGTTTCGTAAATCATATGTTCGTTTTGTAAACCATGTATCGTATTAATTCGTATCGCGGTCTCCCAGACATGTTTGCGAAGATTAGTGGGGGCTTCCCATGTGTTACTAGACCGTGCGTATCAACTACTACGAAAATGTAAGTGGTGCCCTAAGTCAATGTCTATCAGCATTGACCCTTTGCCCATAGTCCATTAGTACACGCCCGTCCGACTGGCACGGTGTGAGGTTTGTTAAACCTAATAGCGCTATTAACTAATGACCCGCTCGCCATAGGCCTCGGCGATTAAGTCGATATAAATGAGGGACTTCATGATAGAGTTTTGGTCCAGTGTGAAATCTTGGCATCCTACCTACGGAGGATGGCCGTACGTATCCTACCCAAGGAGAATACGCGAGGTTGTAGTTACCGTTTAATTCATTAACCCATTCCCAACCCTTGGGAATCCCATGCCTTGGAAAGAGTGTGAACTCACCTTGGTTTGCTCGGTATGCTAAACTATGTGCTCACAAGTAATCAGTCAAGTCCTAACTATGCACGTATACACAATCAGAACATGTTGGTAAAGTTTCACATGCAATCTAGGTCACTAAGTGTACTGGATGGTTAACATCACGTAACGCGTAAACAGTTAATCAAGTTCACATAATTCACGCTTCACATAGTAGATTTCACAGTCTACTCTAACAAGATTATTCATTAACAGTCATGGTAAGCTTAACAGTGTTAACAACGTTAATCAGGATTAACAGATTTAACATACATAATAAGGTTACACACTTAACGTAGTTAATATACCCAACAAGGTTAACTCACTTAACATAGTTACTGTGCCATAGCAGAGTTAGATCAAAATTAACAGAGTTATCACATACAATGAGCTTAACATACATAACCTAGTTAACATAACCCGGTTAACATATTAACATAATTGACATGTTCAACAGCGTTAATAAACTTAACAGGTTTACTAAACTAACAGTGTTACATACTAAACAGAGTTAACAACTTAACAGGGTTTAACAACTAACAACGTTAATAACTAACAGAACTACTGTGCTAGATAATGGATGAAATCACTTATACAACGAAAACACTTGTTTGGCGAAAACACTTTTGGGCGAAATCCCTTTCCTGGCGAAAACACCACTTTGGCGAAATCACGCAGGTGACGAAATCCCAAGTGATTTCGTCGGGGCCCTGTGTTTTCGTTGGTTACCTCATCATCAACAACAGCAGTTACGTATTCCCAAAACCCTAAGTACCTTCTAACAGTTACAAGGTTAGATCACTATTTTTATCGTAAGGATCAGTATCAATTTGATCCATTCAAGTAACAGTTATGCATAATCATTCACCATCAATTTATTATTATCATCAAGCATTAGTTGGACATGCACTGGGACCTACACAATGGCCTTCATAACATCAGATCCATTCAATCATGATTTATGACAGAAACAACAAATCCTATTTATAAACCAATACATTAACAATCGATCGGACGTGGACATAAGCATTATTTAACATCAGCAACCAATGATTTCAACTAGACAGTTACAAAGATATTAATCAAGCAATCATGTAGATATTAAACACTAACCGCGATGAACAAAGCGATAACTTGATTGATCTAGAGGATCCGGGGAACACAAGTTTGCCGTCAGGTTCAAAGGGTAGCGAGAGAGAATGTGAGAGGTGGTTAGGGTTTTCTCAGTTATCGATTTCGTGCACGAGTTAAAACAAATCCTTTATTTAATCGTTACTGGGCCGAAGCCCACTCTTGTTTTCGTTGGCCCTCTAGTGGACGAAAACACTAGGGTGTTTTCACCACAAGAGGTGTTTTCGGGTGGGGGGTGTTTTCGGCCAAAGGTTCCATGTTTTAAATAACAATCATATCATTAATGCAATTAAAGATATAAGTAACATATACACCTAAAATACACATCATAAACAACACTTATATTGTACCTCAAATAAATATAAAACACACTTTGCAAATAGGTACAAGGTTAAGTCAAATAGAGACCTTGAACAGTGGCGAATCTAGGAATTTTTTTCACCAGGTTCCTTTTGGTAGATTCTCACTATTTTTTTCCAAATCATACAAGGTTTCCACTAACTTTTTCCATTTTTTTCCAAACCGAGGGGGTTCCTGGGAACCCCCAAAACACCCCTGGATCCGCCCCTGACCTTGAAAACTCGGGTTGTCACATACACATAGACTTAAACGAAACATGTAAGATGTAACATGTCTTAGGATCAAGTCGCAAAGCTCAACATTGGGTAAATTGAAAATCTAAAGATTGTATTTTGAATCCTTTACTCTCCATTTGAGGGTTAGAAATAGAGATTAAACTTGTATGCACCTACCTCCAGGGTCGTAAAAATAGAGATTGAACCTGTACGCACCTACCTCTAGGGTCGTGAACCGCAACACATCTAGTAAACCCGAAAAGATAAAACCCAATAAATACCAAACTCGTTGGGTTCGAATAATGATGTTGTGCAACCACCATACTTTATTACTACTATAAGAGAGGAGAGGGCGCCCCATGGTGAGGAATTCATCATGCGTCGAACAACTTTATACACCACCACTGGTACAAAACATCATGCATGGATGTGGCAACACGTGGTGGTCTTCACGCGTGGAAAGATGATTATGAACGTTGGTTTTTGAACGTTGGAACTTTATATTTCTTTTCAATTTTTTCTCACAAAATCCTTGCGATACTCTGTCTTTCACCTTTTGATCGGAAATGTTAAATTCTCCGATTCTTGATTTAGGTTATAATCATCAGGGTTGTTCTTGGTTTCGGCTTTAGTGGTCTGAATTTAAAAAATTATGTCTTGCTTGATTTCGATTAAGAATCTTTGGATTTCAAAGATGTTGCAGACTTAGGAACAAACTGGGGATCAAAATTTTATTTCCGATTTCGTTTTTTGTTGCTTGAATCTTTATGGGTTCTTTCTTACAGGAATTCTGAAAAATATTGTATGGATTGATCACATGTTTGATCAATTTCGAACAAGTTTTATGGTTTTGTTCTTGATCAGAAAAACAGAGACGAGTTTCTATAAATATTGTTTTTCATTTTAATGAAATTTATAATTTTATTGTTAACTTATAATTAAAAAAAATACTATCACTAGTGATGGAATGAAGCTCGATGACGTGACAGAACTTGATTGGATATTGTGAGTGATGGAATTCCATCACTAGTGGAACGCCCCTACCCCCTAAAGGCTAAAGCAATTAAAAATGGTTCAGGTTGCGACACGTTTAATCATAACAATAAAACTGATTGCTACTCAATGCACCAAATTTTCATAAAATTTAATTACTTCATAAGTAATAAATAATCTAAACAAAACAGAACTACTTTTAGATCCCCGGTAGTAGGGCACGATTTGTGGAGTTTTTTGATGGATAGCGCCCCATAGCGCCTAGCACACCACGACGGGCGGTGTTATGGGGCAAAAAAAGGGGGGCAACGCTATCTCCATAGCGGCGGTATGGGGGGATTGTTTTCAAAAATGGACCAAGCAAAAAAAGTTAAGTGTTTTTTTAATTAATTAATAAAAATGAAAATTAATAATTAGGTAACGATTGGTAGGGGCTTTATGACTACGGACTCTAGTGATATAACGCCCCATAAAGCTCCTGTGTGACGTGGCACGACACGTATCACATAACGCTTACAAAGGGGCTTTATGACTACAGATAGCCTTAGCAGATAACTAATAAGCTTTAACCCCCAAAAATCACATTCTTATTAGTAAAAAACCCTTTCTAATAGTAGACAAATTGATGTACTTAAATTAACAACTCCAAGCATTGGAGTGAGCCTGCAGCTACAACTAAACAGCAAAGGAGTAGTGCCGAATCAGTTTCAATACACGTCCGGTGAGGTATTTAGCAGTGGAGAAATGCTCTTGCCTTGCAAGAGTGTACCGTAACTGACGTTTGACCGGGACTTTGAGACTTTTACTCGGCCCATGATCATCTTCGTGGCGGCTTAGGGAAATTGCTATAGAATGTAAACGTGAAATAGCGGAAACTAGGGGTGCAAACGAGCCGAGTCGAGCCCGAGCTCGACCAGGCTCAAGCTCGAGCTCGTTTAACATATGAAAGCTCGAGCTCGGCTCGATTCGAGCTTTATTTCTAAAGCTCGAGCTCGGCTCGAAGGTAATTTTTTAAGCTCGAGCTTGGCTCGGGTTCGACTTGTTTAGTATTTATTAATTAATTTATATTAATTATAATTATTATTATACATATAATTTAGTTATTTTTTTATATTTATATAAATGGTAATTATTATTATATAAATATATGTTTAATATATTAATAAAAAATATATAAACAGAAAGCTCGATTAGGCTCGCGAGCCGGCTCGAGCTCGATTAGCAAAGCTCGGGCTCGGATTCGTTTACTAAACGAGCTTGTTTTTAGGCTCGGGCTCGAGCTTGAGCTCGTTTAAGCTCGGCTAGTTCGAGCTTTTTTTCGAGTTAAGCTCGAGTAGCTCGCAAGTAGCTCGACTCGTTTGCACCCCTAGCGGAAACATATGGCTAGCCGACGGATGAGATAAATGAATGCAGTTTTTTTATTAAACTAGGATGTTCCCACCCGCGCGTTGCGGCGGGAACGAACCTGTTTTGCAAAGAAAAAACGACTAACTCATCTAAAAGCCTATCCATATATATATTATATACCAAAACCATGAGTTTTGTCGATTCCCAGTATTAAATTGCCATCAAATAACATTCGAACATGAATTCAACATAATTATCAAAGTGTCTATTTACATAGCAATCATGCTCAATCAAAACACCATGAATGTCCATTTCAACCAATCTTAATTCAATCGGTTGATACACACTTGATGGATTAAAAAGTTTGTAACAATTCGCGTTGTTGTGAACGTAAATTCTCTGTAGATGAGTGTGGTTTTAAACTACTCGTAGTAACATATATATATATATATATATATATATATATATATATATATATATATTTTACAAAAGGCAGGTAATTTTAACCAAATAAGTACATAAAACTACTTATAGTATTTAATGTTTTACAAAAGATAGCCAGGTTTAAACATATTCTAAGTACATAATTGTTAACATGCATCGCAAAAGTATTTTTCTTAGCTTTCGAAAGATTCGATTTCCTTATGCTTCATGCATCTTGGTACATGGTCTTCTTCGTATTGTTGACGCCCTCATCTGCAAATTTTAGCATACGAAAGCCATGGTTAAAATAGTCTTTTGGTCCTTCATAAGTCTATTTACTGTTAACAAACCTTTTCATAAAATACTCAACCATTTGAGCATCTATCACTTGAGTACAAAGCACATCTAATGTTTTACCGGAATGGGCTATGAGTAGATTTAAATAGTACAAGGTTATTTAAAAACAGTTTTTTTAAATGAACTGTTTTGACCCGAATTCATTTTGTTCTAAACCCATTTTGATCCTAACCAAACCGATAGTTTTTTTTTTAAAAATGAACCGTTTAGACATGAACTCATCTTACTCCAAAGGAGTTCTAACCTGAACTAATTGTTTTTTTAATAATCCGGTTTCACCTAAACTCATTTTGCTCCAACCCCGTTTTGACCCGAATCAAATTGATAGTTTTTTCAATGATCCGTTTTGGCCAAAGCGCAGTTCGCCTTTTAACTGTATTAAGATGCCTGTTAGATTACTTATGTTAAGTTGTATGTTTTATAGACAAGTGCTTATAACCGATGTTTTAAAATCCAGTTTTTATACCGTACCGGATTGGACTAAAAACGGTTTAACCGGTTCTACCGAAAGGTTCAATCGGTAACCAGCTTTAAAACATTTGGGAGTGTCACCTTTTCCATCCGTTGGGCATCCCCATCTGGTCCCAGTTTTTGTATATTGTTTTCAAGCAACCTGGCCATGCATTCTAATACCAATTTTTCCTTGTCAGAATTTCTATTATCTTAGCGTTGCACGTGAAAGTTTTGCGCTGCAAAGGTAGATTTATAATAAGCTTAATCGGTGGTAAGAGAAACTGGAAGCGTGTGTGATAATAAATAAGTATAATTGAACAATTTGAAACAGGAAAATGTACATTTTCTTTTTGAAAGTTGGTTCTCAAAATAAGCTATTAATTAAACATGCAGCATACAGCCAAGAGTTTATATTTCAGTCCCACCATGAAAAAGACTCCAAGCAGAATTGCCCATATAATAACTTATAGCATAAATTTGGACATCATAACATTAAGCAGTATTTTCTTTGCAATTCTATGTTTTGACTAAAATTGTAGTTACATGGAGTTTCGACTGTTCTTTTTGGAGTAAAGATGCTAGAGTTGTTCTATATAATCATTAGAAAACAATACGGTAACTATTCATAAGTGAATCTATAATATTACCCAACACCAATTTAAATCTTATACATAACCCACATGTATACACAGCAACAACAATAGAATCTTCAAAAAAAAAACATACCATTAATGCTGGGCTCTACAAAAAAAAAACCCAAGTAAGCAAATTTTAATTGATACAAAACACTAAAAAACTGGCTTTGGCATTTCATCAAACACATAGAAAGCATGTTAAAAACACTTACTCAAAACACTACAAGGTGTCGGTGTGGCAGTAGCTTTGATGGGCTGAATACTATATGCATGAGACTTTATGCATAATCAACAAACCAAGCAAATCATTTCCTGAACTATAATAGTATCATCAATTAGAAACCCATAAACATAAACAAAAACCAACTGTAAAAATGAAGATTTCCTATTCAAGGCTGCACCAAACACAGTGGATTTTGGGTTGAACTTCCACCTTCCGTCTCTTTTCTTTGCGGCCTTTCTCCTCTGTCCATAATATGACCTGTACCAAGGGCATGGATTGAATAAACGTGGCAAGCAAAGAAAAAGGGAAAGGCGCTTACCTCAGTCACCAGATCCACCGGAGTTCGGGTTCCTGGTTCATCAGCGGATCTCCATGATGTCGCTGATCGCTTACCTCAGATCCACCGGAGTTCCGGTTCCTGGTTCATCAGCGGATCTCCATGATGTCGCCGGTGACCCACCATCTCCCCCACCGTGTACGGCGGAACCCTAACAAACGTCACCGTGTTCAATATTCAGATCCACTGTCATCGTCGTTTCTAAACACCTGAACCCTTGTTGTAAATTCAGAAAAGAATCAAGAACAAAATTCAAGTTCCAATGATTATTGAATATTATTGATGATTGTAAGAAACGAATAACAGAGAAAATGAATACAAAAGAATTCCCTCAAACTGAACCCTAAGAGCATTCACATCCAATCCATCAAATTCTGTGTGTGAAGTTTTTATAATATAAAAAGTATAAAAAGTGGTTGTGAGTGGAGGAGAGAGAAAATGTTACTGTTCATCTGTATATTTGGGGGACACTGTTCACTCCCTATAATTTTTTAATATATTTTGAAAGTGGTTGTGAGTGGGGGAGAGAGAAAAGGTAATGATAAAGGTATAAAAAATATTATTTAATTGAAAAGTAGAGAGAAAATATAGTGTTTTTAGTGTAATTTAGGGTGAAAATATGGTGGAATGGATGTGAATGCTCTAACTCTCCTTTTATCCCCAAATCTAAACTATCAGCCATTAACAGAACATTAACAAACTAACTCTTTCTAACCCTTAGACTACCATTATTTGCACTATTAACCCCTGTACTTTTAGAACTAACTAAAACGTATTAAAATGAACTTTGACTTTACAGTTGACTTCTATTCCATCTTCTAACAATCTCCACCTTGGAATACCAAGTCAACTAATTCCCAGCATATCCAAACACTTCAAAAACTTTCCAACTGATAGAACCTTTGTTAACATATCAGCTCCATTATCTTCAGTATCAATTTGTTCAACACAAATTTCCCTTGAATTTACCACTTCTCTGATAAAATGAAGTCTGACATTTATGTGTTTTGACCTTTCATGAAACACATTATTCTTCGAAAGTTGTACAGCTCCTTGATTATCACAAAAGACCACTGCTTTTTCAACTTTAACTCCAAGCTCAGTGACAAACCCTTTTAACCACAAAATCTCTTTGACACTTTCAGTCAACGCAATGTACTCTGCCTCTGTACTGGACAAAGCTACTACACGCTGCAAAGCAGCTTTCCAGCTCACAACAATGCCTAATACTTTAAACACATATCCTGAAATTGATCTTCCCTTATCCTTATCTTTTGCAAAATCCGAGTCTGCATAACCAACTATCATGTTATGTTCATCTTTATCGATTCCGAACACCAATCCAACTTCAACAGTTCCACTCAGATATCTCAGCAACCACTTAGCTGCTTCCCAATGTAACTTTCCTGGATTTGCCAAGTATCTACTAACCATGCTCACACCATACCCTATGTCTGGCCTAGTACACACCATCAGATACATTAAACTACCGACTGTACTAGCATACGGTACCTTGTTCATATAAGCCTTTTCTGCGTTTGTCTTTGGAGAATCTTGGTTAGATAACTTGAAATGTTTTGCAATAGGTGTAGACGTAGCTTTACATCCTTCCATACTGAAGTTTCTGAGAATCTTCTGTACATAAGATTTCTGAGACAACTTGATTTGTTTTAACCCCCTGTCTCTGATGATTTCCATCCCTAGGATCTTCTTAGCCTCACCCAGTTCCTTCATTTCAAATTCTTCTTTGAGTAATGCTTTAGTTGCCATGATCTGGTGCCTATCTTTACAGGCTATAAGCATATCATCTACATATAGTAGAAGATATACAAACTGACCTTCTTCATATTCTTTGTAATACACACAAGGATCATAGCAACTTCTTGAAAATCTACCACTAGATAGCATGTGATCATCAAATCTTTTATACCATTGTCTGGGCGCTTGTTTGAGCCCATACAATGATTTTTGCAACAAGCATACCATATTCTCCTTTCCCTTTTCTTCATAACCCAATGGTTGTTCCATATAGATCTTCTCATCTAAGTTGCCATGCAAAAATGCTGTTTTTACATCCAATTGTTCTAGTTCCATATCCATATGGGCAGTAAATGACAATAATACCCTTATGGATGTGTGTTTAACAACTGGAGAGAAAATTTCAGTATAATCCAGACCTTCTCTTTGAGTGAACCCCTTAGCCACTAACCTGGCTTTAAATCTTGGTTTCTCAACACCTTCAATCCCTTCTTTCAACTTGTATATCCATTTGCAAGGTATAACTTTTTGACCCTTAGGTTTTTCTACCAAAACCCAAGTCTTGTTTTGTTGCAGAGATCTCATTTCATCATCCATTGCCTCTTTCCATCTTTCTTTATTACTTGACATCACAGCTTCATGAAACGTTATTGGTTCAGTTGTATTTTCAAGTTCAGCAGCCATGAAAACAACTGCTGACACATCTTCTTGATCTCTGAATCTATTTGGTTTCTGAATTTCTCTTCTAGTTCTATCTCTAGCCAACTGATAGTCAGTAAGATCGGTATGGCTTGAACTAGCCTCTTCAGTATGATTCACATTCTTAGGCATAACAGACCCCTGCTCCACCTCAATCTGAACACTAGGATCTACCATTGTGACTTTAGATCCCATAACATCTTTATACATGACATCTTCTCTGAAGGCAACTACATCTCTACTAACAAATACCCTTGACCTCTCTTCATCAACCTTCCACAGCCTATATCCCTTGACTCCCTCAGAATATCCCAATATCACACATCTTAAAGCTCTAGGCTCCAATTTACCCTGATTAATGTGAGCATAACATAATGACCCAAAGACCCTCAAGTCTTCATACTCAGGTTTCATACCTGACCTCATTTCCATGGGAGTCTTCATATCTATTGCTGAAGATGGTGATCTGTTGATTAGATATGCTGCAGTTGATACATCTTCTGCCCAAAATCTCTTTGGCATGCCTGCACTAATCAACATACTTCTAACTCTATTCAAGAGAGTTCTATTCATTCGCTCTGCCAATCCATTCTGTTGAGGGGTTCCAGGCACTGTAAGATGCCTAGCTATTCCATTCTGTTTACAAAACTGATTAAACTCCCCATTACAGAACTCAAGACCATTATCAGTTCTGAGTTTCTTAACTTTTCTCTCAGTTTGATTCTCTATCATTGATCTCCATTCCTTAAACTTCCTAAAAGCTTCATGTTTATATTTCAGTATATACACCCATACCCTTCTGGAATAGTCATCTATAATGGTCATGAAATAATTAGCCCCTCCCATTGACAGATTCTTGGTGGCCCCCCATAGATCTGAGTGCACATAATCTAGTATACCTCTAGTCACATGTTTACCCTTTGTGAATGATACCCTATGTGACTTTCCCAGTATACAATGTTCACAGAATCCTGCACCCCTTTCTACAAAGTCACCTATGACTTGTTGCTTCTTTAACTCTAGCAACCCTTGATCACTGATATGACCAAGTCTCCTATGCCATAGGCTAGCATCTGTTGACTTATCATCTTGAATTACAGCATTGACTTCTTGAACTACCTTACCATCCAACAGATAAGTGTTGTTCTCACATCTTGTACCAGAAAGAACTACCATGGACCCCTTTACAATTTTTGCTTTCCCATTTCTTAGACTTACTGCATACCCATTCTTTTCAAAAGTTCCAAGTGACAAAAGACTTTTAGATAATTCTGGAACATACATCACATTATCAACCTGAATCTCACACCCATTGTCTAATTTGAACACTATTGAACCCTTTCCATGTATCCTACAGGGTCTATCATCTCCTAACTGAACAGTTCCCAAATCTTGAAACTCAAGAGTTTTGAAAAATTCTTTACAAGGAGTCATATGAAAAGAACAACCAGAGTCCATTATCCAGTTACCTTTCGACTTGACTGATGAGACAACCAGTGCATCTGCACTCTCATATCCATCTTGAGACAACTCAGGTGAAAGATTTCCCTGATTCTTTGAAGTACCAGCATCAAACTTCTTCTTCTTGAACCTCTCAGGACATTCTCTCTTCAGATGTTTTTCTGAATTACAGATATAGCACTTTCTTTTAAATCTTGACTTAGATCTTGAAACATTCTTGCCTTTGAAATTTCTTTGTTCCGATCTGCCTCTCACAATCAATCCATCCCCACTTTCTTCTTTCACATCATTCCTCTTCTTTAACTCCTTGGAATTCAAGGCTGCAAGAACCTCCTCCATAGTTAAAGTGTCTCTTCCGTACATCAGAGTATCAACAAAATGCTCAAACGTCTGAGGAAGGGGAGTTAAGAACAGAATGGCTTGATCTCCATCTTCAATAGAAACATCAATATTCTCCAGATCTAAGATGAGCTTGTTAAACTCATCTGTGTGATCTTCCAATGATCTGTTTGAAGACATATGAAACGTATATAGACGTTTCTTGAGATATAATCGGTTAGCTAGAGACTTCGTCATGTACAAGGACTCCAATTTGGACCAAACTCCGGCAGCAGACGTTTCTTTCGACACTTCTCTTAGTACATGATCACCGAGGCTCAGAATTATGGCACTATGTGCCTTTTCAAGAATATCTTTCTTCTCTTTCTCTGTCATATCATTCGGTAAATTCGCTTCTCCGGCCAGAGCAGCAACCACACCATTGTGAACTAAGAGCGCTCTCATCTTCAATCGCCATAATCCAAAATCGTTCTTCCCGTCGAACTTCTCAAGTTCGAACTTCGTCGACACCATTGTTCACCTTCAATTCCCGTCTTGATTTACCTCTTAATCTGAATCGAATCGAGCCACAACCTTGGCTCTGATACCAATTGTTGTAAATTCAGAAAAGAATCAAGAACAAAATTCAAGTTCCAATGATTATTGAATATTATTGATGATTGTAAGTTCCAATGATTATTGAATATTATTGATGATTGTAAGAAACGAATAACAGAGAAAATGAATACAAAAGAATTCCCTCAAACTGAACCCTAACTCTCCTTTTATCCCCAAATCTAAACTATCAGCCAATAACAGAACATTAACAAACTAACTCTTTCTAACCCTTAGACTACCATTATTTGCACTATTAACCCCTGTACTTTTAGAACTAACTAAAACGTATTAAAATGAACTTTGACTTTACAGTTGACTTCTATTCCATCTTCTAACAACCCTAATGTCAATTGAACCCACCATCATTCGGACCGTTTAACCATCGTTGCTGCCGCAGGAGGCCTGCCAGAAGCCTACTCCGTCTCTTTCTCTCTCTCTATAGCAGACCCTCCTTTCCTCAGGTTCTCTCTTCTGCAATCTGGATTCTGAAAGCGTATTTAGTAAAGGGTTTGGTCTTCTTGACACGTGGGTGAAAAGACACATGCCTTACCCCCTCTCTATCGCTCTTTTGCCGCCTTCAGTTCTCTCTCAGTTTTCATCTGCAGTGGCGGTGGGTTTTTGTGTAGATGATTTGAACTGATGCGTGGCAACTCAGGGAATGTAAAAAAAAAACACGTGTAAGAAAAATATGGTCCAATAGACTACTGCCAACCACCTATGTGGCACTATTCATTCACTTGATCTATTATCATATTTAGATTAGATTTCTGTGTTTTGTTTGTTTTTTTAGTTTGAATTATATATTATTTTTAATTTCAATGAAAGTATAATTTAGTTATATTTATTTGTTGAATTTATTTTTTATTGTGGTGTCATAGGGTAATTTATAGTAAAAATAACGTGACATTGCAAGATTAGAGGGCGCTAGGGTAGATGAAAGAAGCGTCCCTCCACCCTTACTTAGTAACTATTATATTTACCCATAACTATAATAGGTATGCTTCTTGATTTGGATAGTTTACAATACTATTTTCATACGAACATTATTTATTTAGATGAACAATTAATTCTATATCTAGTTAGAGTGAGTTTCATTATGAATACAAACATTATTTTATGTACGTGAACAATTTATTCAGTATCTCGTTAGAGTGAGTTTCATTATGAAACACTTAAGTTGTGATGACTTAAATCGCTTAACTTTTTAACTAATGATACATACTTTAATCTTCTTTTACTTCTTCCATACTACAAATGTGTACACGTACATGATGACAAACAAACTTTTTATATATGTTTTTAATTTTTAACTGTTTACTTACAAATATATAAGTTGTGTTTAGGTAGTATAACTTCATAAGAGTTACACATGTATAGTTGTAGGGATGAGCTAACCGGTATCGGTACTGAAAATCTCCAAAAGCGGGTACTGGTACCGAATATACCCGGTATGGTATAGTCCAGTACCGGTATTTGAGGGTAAATACGGTATCGTACCGGTAGCACACCACTACCGAAAATGACAAAAGTCGATACCGAATCGGTATCGAAAATGTACCTGGTTACCATTTGTGTCGAAAATGTACCCGGTACCATTTATATATGGTGTTCTATATAACAACCCTCCAAAATATTTTGACACCCTAATATATTTTAAAATACCCTAATATGTCTTAAAATACACCCCGTATGTGAAAACCGAGCCCAAAATACGATATAACATTTAAAATTAATTAAAAACAAAGTTTATAGGTCGCTCGCGGGCCGCGTAGATCCCCTAAAGATCTTACGCAGGGCGCGACAGCTCCAAACTCAGGCGATACCCGGTGCTGCCACGTGTCAATATCGTGGCGGGTCTAGTGGTGATGACCAATCAGGGCTAAGCCCTATACCCCTACTACGCGGGCCGCGTAGCCCGTAGTCTCACCTTACGTGAGCCGCGTGAAACCCAAAATCAGGCCCTATATAAGAAGGGCATCAGGCCTTCAGTCAGTTCGCTCAATTCTTTCTTTCTCTCTCGAATTACTATATAGTAGGCACTATACTCGGGTATAATATCCCCCTAATTAACGAAGTTCTGCCCCGATGTAAGTATCATAACCCCGGTTACGTATTAGATACGCTGCCCGATCGATCCAGGGTTTCGTAACGGCTGTCAGGGTTCTGCCCGACGTAGTCGTTGGAATGCCGTCTCAGGGAGGGTATAGCTAATGTAAATATAAAGGGTTTTTATACTAGCGCGTGTGCATTGTGTAAATTATAGATAATCTCCAGGAAACCTTTGAAGAAACCTAAGTCAGCAATGTGAGTAATCTCCTTTTTGAAATTGTTTTTACAAAACCTTAAATATTTTACAACGTGATCAAGCAGTGATTGAGTTTTTGTAGTTCTTCAATTACTGCCGGTATGTTGGGGTTTTGTATACAAAATGTGGAACACGTTACCATTGGACAAAGAGTTAGCCAATGTGTAATATGACCCACCAGTCAGGATTGACAATACTGAATGAGTAATTGTGTAGAAATAAACAATGTGATTGCTCTCAATACTGTTAATGGATGAAACTTTTCTTGATTAAACTGGGATTCACTCACCAGTATTTCCCACTGATAAATGTTTTTAAAACGCGTTTCAGGTAACAAAATGTAAAAGCAAAATTAGAAGAAAGCCAGCTGGAGAGCACTGACGGCTTGAAAAAATATGGCTATAAAAGTTACCTAAAAGACGGTGTTTTAAATAAAGTAGGGTTGAACCCTATAAATATGTTGTAATAAGAAACTTGGGTTTTACCCATGTGATTATTAATATAAAATATGGTGGTTTTACTCTGATAAATATTTCCTAACTAGGGTCCTGATGAAATTTCCCTTGCCAAATTGATACAAAATGATACCACCACAACTGGTCTCGCGGCCGCCCGTTCCCGAGACAGATAGGGGGCGGGGGTTGCGACAGAAGGTGGTATCAGAGCTAAGCCACTGATTCAGCCACAGAAATGTTCTGCTGACACCAATATATTATTCAAATTGTTAGGAAATTAATTATGGAAATACGTGCATATCTGTATTTTATTGTTGTGTGTTATTTGACTATTTGTTAGTTTACAGTATGAGTGATCAAGGACCCTCAGACGCGTATCGTCAGTTGTCCGATTCACCTAGGAGTGAAGGTACCTCTTCACAGCCTGCCTTCTCTAGGTATGCCGCTGATAATGAAGAAGGGATGCTTGTCTTTAAGGCTCAGTCTGAAGAGCCATTCCCTCAGAAAAAGAGAGGATGGTTCAGTAAGGGAGCATTCGAGCGTAGGAAAAGAATGCGAAAGTTGCAACAGCAGAGAGTCCTAGCAGCCGCTAAGCGAGAATCAGATGCCCATACACAGGATATGCTTAACAGAAGCCTAGCCAATTTCCATATCCTAGCAACAACTGCTGCCGACCCAAACCTGGAACAACTAGTAGCCCCACAACCCTTACCTTTATTTCCCACTCAGCCGATGGAGATAGAGGATAACCCTGAAAATCAAGTAGAAATGCATGATTTCAACCCTGAGGAGATACCTAGGATACCAGCCCCTAATCCCTTAGACCCGGATTATGATCCATGGTTCGATGATCATAGGGATTATGTGCCGCGCTACTACCTAAACGACGAACTTTCGGAGAAGAGATTTTAGAGAGTAGTGAGAGGATGAGGCAGGTAGGAGTGCGACTCGTCTGGAAATACGACGAGCGCAATATGGATTACTGGATGAATCCAGACCAGTGAAGGAGATGGTGGAGATGGTAATAATAATAATATAAATAATATATAATATATTTGTATGAAAAAAATATATATAATATATATATATATATATATGTGTGTGTGTAATAATAATAAATGTTGTAGTATAGACCACCTTGTGGTTAGCGATGCATAGTAGTATTGTAATTTTTAATTCCAGTATTAGTGTGTATTTGACGCATACTATAATAGAAAAGAGTAAGTCGCAATGCTCGACGTTTTTGACCAATATATGTGTTGTGTGGTTGTTGCCCAATTTATTAATTATTTTGTGATATTAATAATTGGTGAATGTTTAAAATTCAGATGGACGACGAGGTAAACCAGGAAAACCAGAATAACGATAACCAGAGTAACAATAATTTGGTTAATGAGAACCTGAACAACAACAACAACAATAACGAAAACCAAGTGGATAACAGTGCCATGTAGCATATAGTGGCACAAGGGATAATAGATGCAATGCCATATATTATCAAAACAGTTAAGGAAGCGGAAAATAAAAGTAAACATGATAGTAAGCGACCCTCTGAACCTGAAAACAGCGTGAACAATGGACCCGTACTTCAAGTGCCCATTCCCAAAAGAAGAAGAACCGTGTCTTACGGTTGCTCTTATAAAGAATTCTGGTCTTGTGAACCAATGGAATTCTCGGGCAATGAAGGGGCCGTTGCATCTCTACGCTGGATAGAAAAGACTGAGGCAGTCTTAAGAATAAGTAAATGTGCTGAAGAGGATAAGATAATGTTTATTTCAAATCTATTTAAAAATTCAGCACTAGAGTGGTGGAACACTATCCTCCAGTCAAGGGGAAGTGATAGAACTTACAATATGGAATGGGAAGAGTTTAAAAACATGGTAGAAAGGAAATTTTGCCCTCCTAATGAGAAGGAACAGATAGCAAACAAATTCCTAAACCTTAGGATGATTGGAGTAGAGAGTAAGGGTTATACTACATTATTCTTTGAATATGCCCGAATAGTACCAACCCTTGCTTCACCTGAACCATTATTAATCTCACGTTACATCTGGGGATTAATTGGAGAGATTAGACATGTAGTCAAGGCAGCTAGACCTAAAACCATAGAAGAAGCAGTAGAACTAGCCAACACCTTGATAGATGAGTTAGTCCGTACTCGGGAAGAGGATCAAAGGAGGAACCTAACCCAGAAGCTTATTCAGGAATTCCGTTCTGGAAATTCTAACCATGGGAGAAATGTAGGTTCTACCTCTGCACCCTATTGTAAGTATTGCAAAAGGAAGCATTCAGGAAGATGCTCCATATACTGTAACTTTTGCAAAATATCTGAACACAAGGAGGAAGACTGCAGAAAGAAGCCTAACAACAGAATATGCTACAACTGCGGAGAACAAGGTCATATCAAGCCTAACTGTCCAAAATTAGCTCCAGCCACAAACCCCAAAAATACTAAAAATGCTAGAGCATTTGTTCTAACTGCAGAAGAAGCAAAGATGATCCCGGATGTGATCACCGGTACGTTTTTAGTTAATGATGTTTTTGCTAAAGTATTATTTGACTCTGTTGCGAACCAAAGTTTTATTAATACTTCATTTTGAAAACTTCTGAATCAATCATTAACTAAACTCCCACAAGAATGTCTAGTAGAGACAGCAAATGGGGAAACCGTTAAGATTTCTGAAATCTTGCAGGGAGCAAGAATAGAAATTTTATATAAGAAATTTATGGCAAACCTTTATCCAATGAATCTGGTAGGATTCGATGTTGTGTTAGGAATGGATTGGTTAATAGCCAATAAAACCAGCATTTTATGTGATTAAAAGTCAATTCAAGTAAATTCACCAAAGGGTGAAAAGATCACAATTAAAGGAAATAAGTTCTCTAAATCCACAAAATTCATCTCTGTGATGAAAACAGCAAGTTATATAAGGAAAGGATCATTAGTGTATTTGATTTCTATAATCACTAACACTAAAGGAAAAGAATTAAATGATATTCCAGTAGTATCCCAGTTTTCAGATGTATTTCCAGAAGAGCTACCAGGGCAACCTCCATACAGGGAAGTAGAATTCAGAATCCACTTAATACTAGGAACCACACCAATTTCCAAAGCACCTTACCGTTTGGCACCCGCAGAAATGCAGGAACTGAAGAAACAATTAGATGAATTGTTGGAGAAGTGATTCATACAGCCAAGCTCATCGCCATGGGGAGCACCGATATTATTCGTTAAAAAGAAGGACGGATCAATGTGTATGTGCATTGACTACCGTGAATTGAACAAAGTTACGATTAAGAATCGGTACCCATTACCAAGAATTGATGACCTGGTTGATCAATTGCAAGGAGCACGATTTTTCTCAAAAATCGATTTAAAGCCAGGATATCTTCAATTAAAGGTACAGGAAGAAGACATTCCTAAGACCGCTTTCAGAACAAGGCATGGCCATTATGAATTTACTGTCATGTCATTTGATTTAACCAATGTGTGACAACCGGTAGTTTACGCCCTTAATTACGTGATTAACAGGTGATTAACGCAATAATAAATAGTGATTACAACGCAAATCAACTTAATTAGGCCCTTGGAGTGCCTGTGAACGCCTCTTCAACATTACAGTGCGCATTTGACGATCCGCGAAGAAACAACTGAAAATTTAGTAATGACAACAGAAACCGTACGAAATACTGACGACGCCGACAACTACGGATGTTACACGAATATTTCTATGCTTATGGAGTTTGGGTTGCGATATCGGGACTCGTAGAAATTACGGGCCACTTACACATGAGATGGGCTTGTGGGCCCTGGGCCCAAGCCCAAAACCCACAAACCTAAACCTGCACATAATATATATTAGAATCCTATCAAGATCTTGCAAATCTTATGAAATCTTAGCAAAATCTAAACAAAATCTGTGCAAAATCTTTCATAATCTCTATAAAATCTAGATAATAGATTTTGTCTCTAAAATTTGATACACACAATATCTTTAGAGATCTCAACACCCTTATAAATAGGGTCATATGGCTCCTCATTCCACAAAATAAAAATCACACACATATTTTAAGTTTTTCTCTCCCCTCTCTCGATTATATACATAACACACACAGAAAACATACTGATACCTCCTCATCTTCTTTGAAGGATACCCTAAACATCCACACACCATAACCATCAACACCCACTGATCTATCTCTCCACCCCTGTTCTTTCTGTTCGGCGACCACAGGTGGAGCCGGCTCCGGTTAGTCGTCCGGCGAGACACCTCCAACGAGCACCCCCCCTTCTCTCGATGACAAAACGGACCACCACCACCATCTGGTGGTGGTGAGAGACGACTGCGGCACAGAGAGACGGGAGAGAGAGAGACCGAGAAAGGCGAAGGAGAGAGAGAGCGGCGCCGCCGCTCACGGCGGCGGCAGTAGTGGCGGCGGTGGCGAGGCAGCAGGCGATGAGAGAGAGAGAGACAGAAGGAGAGAAAGAGAACCGGCGGACCAGCGGTCGGTTTCATTGTCCGGCGGTCGGTTATTTTAACCGGCGGTCGGTTATTTTAACCGGCGGTACCTGCCTTTGACCGACAAATCGGGCCTGGTCTGGTCGTTTTTCCGGCAAGATTGTTGAAGATGATGATCTGATGGTAATTCACGTCTCGGTCCGGCGGTCGGTGGCTCGACCCGGCGGTCCGTGTCTCGGTCCGACGTGTTTCGGTAAGGAACCTCCCCTTCTCTTCATTTTGCATCATCTCCGAAGATTTGATGAATGATGATGATAATGTTGTTTGGTTGTTCGGGATCGGTTCAAGTTTTTTTTAGCTTCGGTTCAGCAAGTTATGGTTCGGATTTTAGTCGCGGGTCAGATCCCGGACATGGTCAACAACAGTCAACCCGGTCGGATATGGTTCGGTTCGGTCAACTCGGTCAACTCAGACCCGGTCAACTCAGTCCGCGGTTCGACGCGAGAGATTTGGTAAAGATTGACGACACGTTTAATATTTACGTAATTTTAATTATTTTGTAAACGAGCTCGAACCGATTCGTTATTAATTCAGTTACGTTTTATTTTGGTCGTATTGATAAAACTTTATGATATATTGAATGGATTGAACATTGTTGAATTTTGATAAAATAACGACAACTTGTGTTGTCGGGGGCGTCCAAAAACAGAGGAAACTCTGCCCGTTTTTCGAGAAAACCCGTAAAAGCAAAACATGTTTTATTGAAAAGCGACTTTTATGAGAACCAATATAAAAGTGTATATCACTTTCGACGACGCTTTATCACATACGAAGACGATAATTCTTTTATAAAATAAATATATTTTATATATTTAGTTCAAGCGCCAAACAACTCATATTCGTTTTACAAAATAAATATAGTTTACATATTTATTTCAAATACCATACAACGCGAATTCTTTTATAAAATAAATATATTTTATATATTTATTTCAAGCGCCAAACAACTCGTATTCTTTATGAAATAAATAAAACTATCGTATTTATTTCAAACGACATCAACACGAAAACACTATTAAATAAATATAAGTTGTTATATTTATTTCAAAACGCCTAAACGACACATAGTTTAGTTACCGTCGTTCACTTACCGTCCTAACTCACAGTCGAATCATTCAATTAGCGATTCGGTAAAGCTCGATGACACGAAGTTAATTACTGCGTTTATTGGAAACTTATAAAATATTCCGTGTTAGGAATATTGTAGAATGCACGCTAGCGAGTCTCGTCTTGGAAACGACATCACGAAGTCATATTTAGCTAGCTTTGCACATGAATATTCAGGTGAGTTCATAACCCCACCTTTTTACAGTTTTACATTTTTCTAAATGTTTTCAGGGTGGAAAGACATGCACTTTTTTGCAAAGCATACAAGAATTACATATTTCTAAACCATTTTACAAACAAGTGTTAACTGACACAAATGGTTTACGAGAAGCTTATGTTTTACACCGGTTTTTCAGATAAGCGTATTTTTCTAAATGTGCATACATACGAATTCTAGTTTTCTAAACTACGGGAAAATACAAATACAAGAGTTTACAAGATACAAATGTTATAATGTTTACAAATGGTATGATACAAAAACAAGAAGCACTCTTGGTGAGAACGAGTACCAAGTATGATGCGTTTTAAGAAATGCCTAGGAAATGTTAGATCATGTGAGCACAGACATAATACTAAAAATGCCATAAAGTCTTGGTGAAAACTAGTACCAAGCCATTAAAAACATTCATTAATTAGGGACGAGGGTTAGATCTAACGGGTACGGCCGAACCCCACTCATGGTCAAAACTAGTACCTAGTAGTGCTTCGGAGTCCCAGTCGAGGTTAATCGACACAGTCGAGGTTAATCGACACAGTCAAGGAGTCATAACAAGTACTCCCCATGTCCTCAAGGAGTCATAACAAGTACTCCCCATGTCCTCACACGCCTTAATGTCCTTGTACAAACATTTATTTAGTACGTGGTGTACACAAGAAAGACTTGATTTACACAAGATACATACAGAAATACTTGATTTATACAAGATACAAGATACATACAGAAATACTTGATTTATACAAGATACATACGGAAATACTTGATTTATACAAGATACATACCGAAAGACTTGATTTATACAAGACACATACCATGTTTTCATACAAAATTTCCGTATAACATGACAAGAAAATGATTTTAAATTCGTTTTCTCAACAATACTTCAAAAACCGGTTATTCAAAAAGATTTATTTCAAATCTTTTACAAGCAAACTATGAACTCGCTCAACTTTATGTTGACTTTTTCGCATGTTTCTTTCTCAGGTTACTTCTCAGAAATCATGGCACGGTTGGAATAGGAGAACCATGTGGAGTCGAGTACTTAGTGGGCGTTCAAGTTCTAGAAAGTCTTAGCTTATTTGCTTCCGCTGTGCAATGAAGATACCAGTCCAGTCACGCCGATGCTCTGATATTTCGGGGTGTGACAGATTGGTATCAGAGCTATAGGTTACAACGAATAGGGTTCTCTATAGAGATACCTAGGCTCTAACCTCATATTTCTCTGGGGACTTAGAATATTAAAACCTGAATACATACAGAACGCATAGTACTCGAAATATGGTCTCCAACCGTTGCCGAAAAACAAACAGTCAAAATTTTGTTTTCAAACATACGCTAAAGTGGTGTTTTACACACGGTACATGAAACAGTCGCACACAGTGCATAAAACTCTGAGAGTTTAGGAAACATGCATTTAATACCTTCTGAAACTCATGTTGAAGTTCATTAAAGGTCATCACGTAGGAACCGCGAATATTAACTCGGGCACACACCATTATCCATATTGTCTATGATATTTTGACTTCCCGAGCAGGCAGCCTACGAATAACAAAATGCTAGTGCACAAGTATACGTGAAACTTAAGCTATACATCAACGGAGGTTGAAGTACGTTACATACGACTTTCGAGGAAGCGGCAGTTTGGCACGCGGTCCTGCAAACGACACGAGTCATGCTAAGAAGAAGACGCATGTCTCCGCATTCCCCCTATCTCAATCACGACAAATACGATATGTTCGACATTCCATGGTAATGTCACCTAACAACTGGTCATCACATGAAACCCCAGGTAAAGTCCCTAAATTTCTTTATTGAAATTCCGACTTTTGCATCTAGTGAGTAGATTTTCGTATCCCTACTCCTCTTGATGGTCATTGTATCACGATCATTTCTTTCAATATAGCGAATATTCAATTGCTTCATTCCTTGAGGAATTCATATCTTACGCATGCATCGTTTGTTACGCATGTGGTTTCGTTTCGAATAAAGCGTTTCATTAAAGTTCAAATATTATTTCGCTAAATCTAATTATTGATTTGTGATTCGAATGACCCGCATTATTGTAATTGTTGGCTCCTTTATAATCAAGTCAACACATTTTCTTGAAATCCCTTCTTTTCAAGTTACATACATGGTTTTCGTTGTGACCATGCCGAAAGTTTTCTTGTCGATACATGTAATTATTGTCGGCTTGTGCCGAAGTCAAATTCAATTGTTTGAACTTGTTCATTACACATATTCAATTCAAGACACCATATGATGTATTGAAAACATCATATTCGAATTCGTTTTAACAAGCGTTTCATTGTTCTGAGTCATAGTAGATTTGTTTTTGTCTACGACTCCATTAAGTCGTTTGTTGATTTCGACACCTTGTGGTGTCAGTATAAACTTGTAGCTTGGGCTAATCATGATTAAGCGTTTTATGCAAAACACAGGTGATACTTGTTCGATCACCGCTATATTTGAATTGTTTCATTCACTACGACACCTTGTGGCGTCGGTAGAACTTGCAGCTTGGGCTGATCATTATCGAGCGTTTCATGCAAACTATTACATTTGAGCTTGTTGAAATCTAAGTTCATTTATTAGATGCGATCATTTCTAGAAATCATTTGCATCTAGTGATACGTCCTTGAATTCACATCATTCGAATAAGTCTTGATTCGATTTCATGATCGTTCACTTTGGTATTATTCGCATTTACTTACGCTAACGTAACTCTAAGGAGCTGACGTAGTCTAAATTTCGAGGACGAAATTTTATTAACAGGGGGAGAATGTGACAACCAGTAGTTTACGCCCTTAATTACGTGATTAACAGGTGATTAACGCAATAATAAATAGTGATTACAGCGCAAATCAACTTAATTAGGCCCTTGGAGTGCCTGTGAACGCCTCTTCAACATTACAGTGCGCATTTGACGATCCGCGAAGAAACTGCTGAAAATTTAGTAATGACAACAGAAACCGTACTAAATACTGACGACGCCGACAACTACGGATGTTACATGAATATTTCTATGCTTATGGAGTTTGGGTTGCGATATCGGGACTCGTAGAAATTACGGGCCACTTACACATGAGATGGGCTTGTGGGCCCTGGGCCCAAGCCCAAAACCCACAAGCCTAAACCTGCACATAATATATATTAGAATCCTATCAAGATCTTGCAAATCTTATGAAATCTTAGCAAAATCTAAACAAAATCTGTGCAAAATCTTCCATAATCTCTATAAAATCTAGATAATAGATTTTGTCTCTAAAATTTGATACACACAAGATCCTTAGAGATCTTAACACCCTTATAAATAGGGTCATATGGCTTCTCATTCCACAAAATAAAAATCACACACAGATTTTAAGTTTTTCTCTCCCCTCTCTCGATTATATACATAACACACACAGAAAACATACTGATACCTCCTCATCTTCTTTGAAGGATACCCTAAACATCCACACACCATAACCATCAACACCCACTGATCTATCTCTCCACCCCTGTTCTTTCTGTTCGGCGACCACAGGTGGAGCCGGCTCCGGTTAGTCTTCCGGCGAGACACCTCCGCCGAGCACCCCCCTCTTCTCTCGACGACAAAACGGACCACCACCACCATCTGGTGGTGGTGAGAGACGACTGTGGCACAGAGAGACGGGAGAGAGAGAGACCGAGAAAGGCGAAGGAGAGAGAGAGCGGCGCCGCCGCTCACGGCGGCGGCAGTAGTGGCGGCGGTGGCGAGGCAGCAGGCGATGAGAGAGAGAGAGAGACAGAAGGAGAGAAAGAGAACCGGCGGACCAGCGGTCGGTTTCATTGTCCGGCGTTCGGTTATTTTAACCGGCGGTCCCTGCCTTTGACCGACAAATCGGGCCTGGTCTGGTCGTTTATCCGGCAAGATTGTTGAAGATGATGATCAGATGGTAATGATGGTAATTCACATCTCGGTCCGGCGGTCGGTGGCTGGACCCGGCGGTCCGTGTCTCGGTCCGACGTGTTTCGGTAAGGAACCTCCCCTTCTCTTCATTTTGCATCATCTCCGAAGATTTGATGAATGATGATGATAATGTTGTTTGGTTGTTCGGGAACGGTTCAAGTTTCAGGTCGAGTTTTTTTTTCAGCTTCGGTTCAGCAAGTTATGGTTCGGATTTTAGTCGCTGGTCAGATCCCGGACATGGTCAACAACAGTCAACCCGGTCAACAACAGTCAACCCGGTCGGATATGGTTCGGTTCGGTCAACTCAGACCCGGTGAACTCAGTCCGCGGTTCGACGCGAGAGATTTGGTAAAGATTGACGACACGTTTAATATTTACGTAATTTTTATTTATTTTGTGAACGAGCTCGAACCGATTCGTTATTAATTCAGTTACGTTTTATTTTGGTCGTATTGATAAAACTTTATGATATATTGAATGGATTGAACATTGTTGAATTTTGATAAAATAACGACAACTTGTGTTGTCGGGGGCGTCCAAAAACAGAGGAAACTCTGCCCGTTTTTCGAGAAAACCCGTAAAAGCAAAACATGTTTTATTGAAAAGCGACTTTTATAAGAACCAATATAAAAGTGTATATCACTTTCGATGACGCTTTATCACATACGAAGACGACAATTCTTTTATAAAATAAATATATTTTATATATTTATTTCAAGCGCCAAACATCTCATATTCGTTTTACAAAATAAAGATAGTTTACATATTTATTTCAAATACCATACAACGCGAATTCTTTTATAAAATAAATATATTTTATATATTTATTTCAAGCGCCAAACAACTCGTATTCTTTATGAAATAAATAAAACTATCGTATTTATTTCAAACGACATCAACACGAAAACACTATTAAATAAATATAAGTTTTTATATTTATTTCAAAACGCCTAAACGACACATAGTTTAGTTACCGTCGTTCACTTACCGTCATAACTCACAGTCGAATCATTCAATTAGCGATTCGGTAAAGCTCGATAACACGAAGTTAATTACAGCGTTTATTGGAAACTTATAAAATATTCCGTGTTAGGAATATTGTAGAATGCACGCTAGCGAGTCTCGTCTTGGAAACGACATCACGAAGTCATATTTAGCTAGCTTTGCACATGAATATTCAGGTGAGTTCATAACCCCACCTTTTTATAGTTTTACATTTTTCTAAATATTTTCGGGGTGGAAAGACATGCACTTTTTGTAAAGCATACAAGAATTACATATTTCTAAACCATTTTACAAACAAGTGTTAACTGACACAAATGGTTTACGAGAAGCTTATGTTTTACACCGGTTTTTCAGATAAGCGTATTTTTCTAAATGTGCATACATACGAATTCTAGTTTTCTAAACTACGGGAAAATACAAATACAAGAGTTTACAAGATACAAATGTTATAATGTTTACAAATGGTATGATACAAAAACAAGAAGCACTCTTGGTGAGAACGAGTACCAAGTATGATGCGTTTTAAGAAATGCCTAGGAAATGCTAGATCATGTGAGCACAGACATAATACTAAAAATGCCATAAAGTCTTGGTGAAAACTAGTACCAAGCCATTAAAAACATTCATTAATTAGGGACGAGGGTTAGATCTAACGGGTACGGCCGAACCCCACTCATGGTCAAAACTAGTACCTAGTAGTGCTTCGGAGTCCCAGTCGAGGTTAATCGACACAGTCGAGGTTAATCGACACAGTGGAGGGAAATCGACACAGTCGAGGGTAATCGACACAGTCAAGGAGTCATAACAAGTACTCCCCATGTCCTCAAGGAGTCATAACAAGTACTCCCCATGTCCTCACACGCCTTAATGTCCTTGTACAAACATTTATTTAGTACGTGGTGTACACAAGAAAGACTTGATTTACACAAGATACATACATAAATACTTGATTTATACAAGATACAGACAGAAATACTTGATTTATACAAGATACATACGGAAATACTTGATTTATACAAGATACATACCGAAAGACTTGATTTATACAAGACACATACCATGTTTTCATACAAAATTTCCGTATAACATGACAAGAAAATGATTTTAAATTCGTTTTCTCAGCAATACTTCAAAAACCGGTTATTCAAAAAGATTTATTTCAAATCTTTTACAAGCAAACTATGAACTCGCTCAACTTTATGTTGACTTTTTCGCATGTTTCTTTCTCAGGTTACTTCTCAGAAATCATGGCACGATTGGAATAGGAGAACCATGTGGAGTCGAGTACTTAGTGGGCGTTCAAGTTCTAGAAAGTCTTAGCTTATTTGCTTCCGCTGTGCAATGATGATACCAGTCCAGTCACGCCGATGCTCTGATATTTCGGGGTGTGACACAATGCCCCAGCTGCATTTATGGACATGATGAACCGAATATGTAAGCCATATTTGCATAAATTCATAATTGTCTTTATAGATGATATTCTTATTTATTCCAAAAGCAAGGAAGATCATGCAAAGCATTTGCACGCACTTCTAAGTTTACTAAGAAAAGAAAAGCTTTATGCTAAGTTTTCGAAGTGTGAGTTTTGGTTAGAACAGGTACAATTTCTTGGACATTTAGTCAATCATGAAGGAATTCATGTAGATCCCACCAAGATCGAGGCGATTACCAAATGGAAAACCCATGAGTCACCAATTGAGGTTAGAAGTTTCTTAGGATTAGCCTGTTATTATAGAAGATTCATTCGAGATTTTTCTAGAATAGCCATTCCCTTAACTAAGTTAACCTGTAAATCCATTAAGTTTGAATGGGGACCAAAACAAGAAGAAGCCTTTAGAATTCTTAAGCAAAGATTAACCCATGCACCCATACTAGTGTTACCTGAAGGAACTGAAGATTTTGTAATCTATTGTGACGCTTCCAAGTTAGGTTATGGATGTGTGTTAATGCAACGTCAAAAGGTCATAGCTTACGCTTCTAGACAACTTAAGAATCATGAAGAGAATTACTCAACCCATGATCTAGAGTTAGGAGCTATAATTTTTTCCCTTAAAAATTGGAGACATTACCTTTACGGTAGTAAGTTTACCATATTCACCGACCATAAAAGTTTAAGGTATGTTATTGGGCAAAAGGAATTAAATATGAGACAAAGGCGCTGGATGGAAATGCTTAGTGACTATGATTGTGATATCCAGTATCATGATTGTAGTTGCTGATGCTTTAAGTCGGAAGTATCATGAAAAGCCAAAAAGAGTACGTTCTCTTAAGTTAAATCTGCAAGTAGATTTAAATGATCAAATTAGAAAGGCACAAGAATCAGTAATCAAGGATGATACTGAAAAGTTAAAAGGAATGATTAAGGAATTAGAACAAGAAACAGATGGAATTTGGAGATTCCATAAGAAAAGAATGTGGATACCTAAATTAGGAAACCTACGTCACCGTATATTTGAAGATGCCCATAAGTCTAAATATACGAGGCATCCTGGAAATGATAAGATGTATCAGGACTTAAGAAAGAATTTCTGGTGGATAGGAATGAAAAAGGATATAGCAGCATATGTTGCAAAGTGTTTAACTTGTTCACAAGTTAAAGCTAAACATCAGAAACCCTCCGGTTTATTGCAACAGTTAGAAATGCCTGTATAGAAATGGGAATTGATAACAATGGATTTTGTTACCAAATTACCCAAAACAAGAAAAGGTAATGATACAATCTGGGTGATTGTAGACAGACTAACCAAGTCAGCTCATTTCCTACCAATGAAAGAAACGTTCAGTATGGAACAATTAGCTAAATTATATGTAAATGAAATAGTTTCATTACATGGAATTCCTCTATCAATTGTTTCTGACAGAGATAGTCGTTTTACCTCTCATTTTTGGACAAGTTTCCAATAAGCAATGGGAACCAAGTTAAATCTAAACACTGCATATCATCCTCAAACGGACGGACAAAGCGAAAGGACAATTCAGACACTGGAAGACATGCTTAGAGCTTGTGTAATTGATTTCAGAGGTAATTGGGATGATCACTTACCATTGATAGAATTTTCTTATAATAATAGTTATCACACAAGTATCAATGCTGCACCATTCGAAGCACTTTATGGACGAAAGTGCCGAACGCCAGTCTGTTGGGTAGAAATCGGAGAAAAGCAACTATCTGGACCCGAGATAGTACAAGAAACAACAGACAAAATCATTCAAGTCAAGGAATGACTGAAAGCAGCATCTGATCGACAAAAGAGTTATGCTAATAACAGACGAAAGCCATTGGAATTTCAAGTAGGAGATAAAGTGTTATTGAAAGTCTCTCCCTGGAAAGGAGTGGTAAGATTCATCAAAAGGGGAAAGCTAAGTCCCAGGTATGTTGGACCTTTTGAGATTATTAAAAGAATAAGACCAGTAGCCTATCAGCTACAACTGCCAGAGGAAATGGCAGGAATACATGATGTATTTCATGTATCTAATCTCAAAAAGTGTTTAGCCGATGAATCGCTAGTAGTGCCTCTTAAGTATATAGAGGTAAATGAACAATTAAAGTTTGTAGAGAAGCCTCTACAGATTGAAGACAAGAAGATTAAGAACCTTAAGCATAAAAGACAAGTTCTAGTCAAAGTGAAGTGGGACTCCAAAAGAGGACCAGAATACACAAGGGAGCTTGAATCAGAAATGCAAAGGAAATACCCACACCTGTTCCAGTAGACCTCGAGGACGAGCTCTAAAATAAGGTGGGTAGGATATAACAACCCTCCAAAATATTTTGACACCCTAACATATTTTAAAATACCCTAATATGTCTTAAAATACACCCCGTATGTGAAAACCGAGCCCAAAATACGATATAACATTTAAAATTAATTAAAAACAAAGTTTATAGGTCGCTCGCGGGCCGCGTAGCCCGTAATCTCACCTTACGCGGGCCGCATAGCCCGTAGTCTCACCTTACGCGGGCCGCGTGAAACCCAAAATCAGGCCCTATATAAGAAGGGCATCAGGCCTTCAGTCAATTCGCTCAATTCTTTCTTTCTCTCTCGAATTACTATATAGTAGGCACTATACTCGGGTATAACATCCCCCTAATTAATGAAGTTCTGCCCCGATGTAAGTATCATAACGCCGGTTACGTATTAGATACGCTGCCCGATCGATCCAGGGTTCCGTAACGGCTGTCAGGGTTTTGCCCGACGTAGTCGTTGGAATGCCGTCTCGGGGAGGGTATAACTAATGTAAATATAAAAGGGTTATTATACTAACGCGTGTGCATTGTATAAATTATAGATAATCTCCAGGAAACCTTAGAAGAAACCTAAGTCAGCAATGTGAGTAATCTCCTTTTTGTAATTGTTTTTACAAAACCTTAAATATTTTACATTGTGATTAAGCAGTGATTGAGTCTTTGTAGTTCTTCAATTACTGCCGGTATGTTGGGGTTTTGTATACAAAATGTGGAACACGTTACCATTGGACAAAGAGTTAGCCAATGTGTAATATGACCCACCAGTCAGGATTGACAATACTGAATGAGTAATTGTGTAGAAATAAACAATTTAATGCTCTAAATACTGTTAATGGATGAAACTTTTCTTGATTAAACTGGGATTCACTCACCAGTATTTCCCACTGACAAATGTTTTTAAAACGCGTTTCAGGTAACAAAATATAAAAGCCAAATTAGAAGAAAGCCAGCTGGAGAGCACTGATGGCTTGGAAAAATGTGGCTATAAAAGTTACCTAAAAGACGATGTTTTAAATAAAATAGGGTTGATCCCTATAAATATGTTGTAATAAGAAACTTGGGTTTTACCCATGTGATTATTAATATAAAATATGGTGGTTTTACTCTGATAAATATTTCCTAACTACGGTCCTGATGAAATTTCCGCTGCCAAATTGATACAAAATGATACCACCACAACTGGTCTCGCGGCCGCCCGTTCCCGGGACAGATAGGGGGCGGGGGTTGCGACATTCTATATAAATACCATCTTTGTGTAATCCTATTTTTTGTACGATACAAATTTTCAATACAATTCAAACCCAAATCAGAGATTATTCTCTATACCAAACAACATGGTATCAGAGCAGAGTTTCTGATCCGTAAACACCTTGTTCATCATCTTCAATCTATCTCAACAAAACCCAAAAACAAAACCAAAATAACCTTTAAAAGGTCCGACCAAACTCCAAGAATTCAATACCAGTCAACAGATAGATCCAATTCTGATCTGAATCGCTTCGTTTCTCCCAACCTCTGAATCTCTCCAACAGCCTTTAACAACTTCTGATCGCTGTCACTCATCGATCAGAATCAATCACCGGAGAGCGGCGCAGTTATAGCGGTGGCGCTGTGATCGGAACACGGTGGAGATTTGGAGCGGCAGGATAAATTAGGGTTAGTCCTTTGGTGGAGGTAGAGGATAAAGTCACTGTTGCAAGAAACCCTAATCAACAATCAGCCCGTTTTTTACAGCCCCTCTATTAGCGGAATTACTCTTGAAAACCCTAGTAGCGGATTTACTCAAGAAACTTTATGAACGAGAGTTTATAAAGCTAGCAGATTTGTTTAACCCGGAAGCTAGCGGATTTGTTCGGGCGGAATTCTTCGGTGTTAACTTAAATCTTGAACGCGAGTTCAAGTTGCCCGGCGTATTTGATAAATACGCCGGTAAGATAACGTCTTTTTCGGGCGTCGTTATTCTAACATATTAAATTGGTCCAACATATTTGTTCCAGGCGTAATTGATAAATCTTGAACGCGAGTTCAAGTATCCAGCATATTTATTAAATACGTTGGTTTGCTGTCTTATTCGTAATGACAACGTATCTAAAAAATGGAAATCAATCATGAAAAAAACAGTTCTTGGATATTCGATTCTGGTGCCACTGACACCATGACTTTTGAACCATTGGACATACGGTCAATGTCCAATCCTCAAAAAACTCAAATCCATACCGCAAACAACGGAACGATGCAAGTGAAAGGAGGAGGAACAATTGAAATTTCACCAACTATGAAATTATCAAATTGTCTTTGTGTTCCATCATTATCACACAAACTGCTCTCAATTAGCCATATTACCAAAGAGCTGAATTGCACGGTACTAATGCACCCAACCTTTTGACTTCTACAAGATATCAGGACGGGTGTGATTATTGGACGTGGTACTGAGCGCCAAGGATTATACTACGTGGATGAAGTGGCTCAACAGGGTACTGTGATGTTGGCACATGGAATCGAAAACCGTGAAGCCTGGCAATGGCATAGACGTTTGGGACACTCATCCATTGGTTATTCGCACCTTTTGTTTCCAAAACTCTTCCCTTCAAATGAAAAAAATGATTGTGAAACCTGTTTTCGTGCTAAAAGCCATCGACAACCATTTAAATCTAGCAATACGAAAGTTGCATCACCTTTTTCACTAATCCATTCTGATGTGTAGGGTCCTGCTCCTATGATGGGGGCAGGGTCTTCGGTACTTTATACTATTCGTGGATGATTGCACTCGCATGACATGGGTATATTTTTTAAAAAACAAAGCCGAAGCTTACGAGAAATTTATCACGTTTTATGCTATGATTCAAACTCAATTCCAAACTCAAATCCAAACCCTTCGATCCGACAATGGGGGGGGGGGGGGGAATTTGTCAATGCATCCATGAAACAAATCTTTAAAACCAAGGGATTAATTCATAAAACCTCTTGTTCTCATACCCCCGAACAAAACGGTGTTTCCGAACGGAAAAACCGTATTATTCTTGAAATGACTCGAGCTCTTTTAATTGAATCTCAGGTACCTAAATCTTTCTGGCCGGAGGCAGTTGCAACTTCCGTGTATCTCCTAAATCGGCTTCCCACAAAAGCTCTTAAATTTAAGACTCCCTTAGATTATCTATCTAAGTCTGCCAGTATTCCCCGTCCTCTTACACTTGAACCTTGAATCTTCGGGTGTACAACATTTGTCCACATACCCAAAACTAACTGAAACAAGCTTGGCCCATGTGTTGAGAAATGTGTATTTGTAGCCTATGGAATCGATCAAATAGGTTACCGGTGTTATAATCTAAAAATTCATCAAATGTTCACCACAATGAATGTTGACTTTCTTGAAACAAAATACTTTTATAACATCCAACTCAGTGGTCAGGGGGAGAATGAATGTATAAACACTCTGAGTTGGCTAACCCAACTTCCCTCATCTGAAGTTCCCTCATATGAAGAAGTAACAACAGAAAACCATCACAGTACTTCGAGTCATTCAAACACAGCCACACAATCTGCGGAGCACAGTACCACTGAAGAAAGTCCATCCAACGTGATACCAGAGGTAAGAAATACTGAGAACCCTGAATGTTCTGCGTTTTATAACTATGAGACAATAGGGGAACACATAGAACCGACAACAACAAAACCTACACGACATGTTAAACCAGATGTCGAACAGGTTGAACCAGATTTGGAAGATGTTGTACCAGTCGTTGAACATGTGGAACCAGTTGCAGCAGAGACAACCGGAAGATACCCTATCCCTCCTAGAGCCAATAGATGGGTCCCTCCAAAACGTTATTCCCCAGAGAGGGAAACCAGAAATTCAAGGTATCCTGTAGCTAATATGGTTAATGGAAATTTATCTAACAGTGCGAAAGCATTTGTCACCTCACTATACTCCGAACAAATACCTGGTTCTGTAAAGGAAGCGCAAGGTAAGAAAAACTGGAAAGAAGCAATGGAAACAGAGATGCACACTCTTATGAAAAACAATACATGGGAAAAGTGCATTCTCCCAAAAGGAAAGAAAACAGTTGGTTGCCGATGGGTGTATTCAATTAAATATAAACCAGATGGTGTATTCGTAATCCTTAAATTTTCATACATTTAAACACTTAGTTATTCGATTATAAGATTAAGTTGTATGTTTTTTTTTTCACTTGATCATACCAAACTATAAACCATACATACTTGTTACATTTCATGTGTTATACACACCTATGTTATCACACTTTTTGCTAAATTAAAACATGTCATTTATGCATTTTGGACCTTGTTACAAGTTACATACATACTAGACACCATGTAACACTTTATTAAACATCAAATATATACCTTCTAATGTCAAAAAATAAAATAAAATAAAATAAAATAAAAATTATAGGGCTGTTAACAGCCTTGCATCAGCCCACTTAATTTCCTTGTTTTGAGTTATTTATCCCACTAAACACTTCCGAAGCCCAACCCAATGAAACCCTAATCCATCCCCTATATGTAACACCTCGTAAAAACGTGTCCAATGAAGTGTTGACACGTGTAATGAACCCTAATAAAGTCAAACGTTGACTATGAGGGACTAATTTCGTCAAAATCAAAAACCTTGATTATAGTAGGACTGAAAGTGTCAACATGCCTAAACTAGGCCTCTGAGTGACCTTATACGATGCCCGTATTCTCAAATGAGCCACTTGTTGGACAAGAGGAGCCGTTTGCGTATCTATGTGGAAGTTTGCGCAACGAAGGGTTAAAAGTGTCAACATGTTAATTCTTACCTCTGAGTGACCTTGTAACAAACCGAGAGCTTCATAATGATTGATTATATTCTCGGGAATGCCTACTATTGGCCATTCAAAGCTTTTATGCCAAAAAATAAAGTTACGCGCAAGTTTGCGAGTTAGAGGGGTTAAAAGCGTCAACATGTTTAATTACACCTCTGAATGACCTTTTAACGAACCCAAAGCATTTTGATGTGCCATCATACTTTTGAGAATCCTTAATATGGGCTACATAGGGCTTCGATGCCATTAAATGATGATACGCGCAAGTTTGCGCATTAGAAGGACCAAAAGCGTCAACTTTTGAATCTACGCCTTTCGGTGACCATTTAAGCAAATAGGAGTGTAGTAATATTTAAGTATATGCTTGGGAATGCCCATTATGGGCCATGGAAGGCTTGGATATCATTAAACAACGTTTCGCGCTACTGTGCGCAATTAAAGGACTTATTGCGTCAAACTGCAAAAGTATGCCGATACGTATGGTAACGGACCTTCCGGAATATGATCATGAGTTAATCATACCCTAATTATCCTATTTATATCTTAGATATAGGCTTAGAGGTGTTTGGTGCGCAAAAATAAACTTTTACGTCATGCAGGGACTAAAAGTGTCAAAAAGTGCACAAGTTTGCACTTTCGCGCATATCTTGCAATCTGAATATATCCGGACACCCAAAAATTTATGTAAGCACTAAAATATTTTATTTTAGTGTTTGGCTTGATAAAATTCCATTCGTCGCGTCGTTTGGATCGTTTTTCGCGTCATTCCGTGTTTCGTCGTAATTAGACGAACAACGTGACCGTACGACCAAACGAACCGACATCCGACATGTTTTTGAGCATGGTTGAAGTTAAATATACTTTAACTTCCACATAGAGCTTAGAAATGGGGTTAACGGGTGTTTGATGTGCCAAAACTCAACAATACGCGTTCAGGGGCCAAAACTGCCAACTAATGAAACTTTGTGATTTCAGACAAGGTCCTTACGGACCGTAAGCCTAGGACCTTATGGTCCGTAAGCAAGTGCCAGTGACGAAAAGTTTGCTTACAGCCCAATTAAACCACTTATCTCAATGTATTCGAAACTAGGGGCTGCAAACCGACTTAGGACACATATTTAGGCACTTGTCATCATCCTAGGGACTCTTCTAACACCTGGAATGATCTCTAAAATCCCCCAAAACCTATAAATAGTTGATGTATCCATTCATTTCAATTGCCATTTATCATTCCAACTTCTCTACTCACAAATCTGGAGCTCCTGATCTTATTGGGACTTATATTCTTGTAGAAAAGATAGCTAGGACTCATGTAAGTGTCTTAAGCCCTTTCATTAGTTTAGTTTCATAGTTTTACAAACTGAAAAGTCAAGTATCGTAAATTAACTTTGACTTTCGAATTAAACTCTCATGGTCCAGCCACTAACCAAATTAAAAGTGGGTATAAGACCATAGTTAGGTAGGTGATTAACCCCTGAAAGGGCACCTCCTAATTCCTTCGTTTGCTTAGTTAATTGTCGGGTCAAACCGTTTAGGTAAAAAGTCAAACTTGGCAGATTTGTGAATATTAATTAAAGCTAATAAACCAGGGGTCCTAAATTATATTTTAACATTCTAATGACTTGGTAATTAGTATTAGAACATGTTTGACCAGGTCTAACCCGACAATTATCAGTCTAAGGTCAGTTTATTACCGAAAGGCGCAAAAGCTTGCCTTTTGCTTTGACTTTCAGTTCTGATCCGTTAAAGCTTAAATCTCCCATGTTTTAAGCTTCCATTAGGACCATATCATTCAGTAGCATAACTCCCTGAAGTTATATTGCTTGGTCCTTAGTGATTCGAATTATATGCTATTCATTGTTAATATGCTTATAAATGCCGTAAATGCCCTTTTGACATACAAATGAGATTTTTTAAGAATGTGAGAGGACAAAAACCTTTACTACTGATATTTGGACTTGTCCCAAAAATTTGACATCAGTTCTTGGTCCCAAATAGGAGTTATGCTCGATATCATAATTGGAAGCTTTAATTTAAGTAAATTGCGATATCTTGCATAAGGCATGTTTAAACTTGGATTTTGACCCAAAACTCATTACCTACTGTTAAGATATTAATTTTAGAGATTTTTGGAATTTAGGATCAGATTATAAACTGATCATATCATAGAGTTCTTGTATTATTCGGTAAATGACGATAATACCCTTTTCATGCATAAAATGAGATTTACAAAGGATTTGAATGCCAAACCTTTTCCTACTGATTTCATATATTAAATAAGTTATTTTGAACACTCAAAACTAATCAAAATCTCAGATTTCTATAAAACCCCTTAATTATCGTCAATTAGCGATTTTTACGCTATTTAGGTGCATAGTATGGTTTTAAACCATAATTAACACCTAAGACTTGTTACCTACTGAAATTTCTAAACAAATTTTAATATTATTACAGTAGGTATAAGTTGTGAACTCAGACTTCCAAAAATGTCCGTAAAAGCATATGTGAAATGACCAAAATACCCTTTCGGGGCATAGTTTGGCCATAAATGGTAAACCTCACATATGTATGATATCTTACTGATGTAAGGAGATAAATTAAATATTTTTACTAATTAGAAAGGACCAGAACTTCAGTTTGTTGTAAAATCTCTTTTATAAGTATTAAAATTACCAAAATGCCCTTACGGGACTTAAAATGGTTTTAAATACTTTTTGGGCATATATGTTACCATCCTACTGATGTATTAACATATTTTAAGCATAATAACAATTAAGACTTGTATATAGTTCATTTGGTTACCCGTTACGCATTTATGCGTTCGGATCGGTTTATGTGACTAGTTTACATATAATAGCCGAAACGGGTTTAACCTTATCATTAAATCCTCAAAATCTATAATGTGTTTAGTTTACCCATATTATACAAGTATCCAAACTTGTCGGGTCTAAATCACATTCTATTCCGGTCAACGCTTTATCTAGCGTATCGTACCACTTTAGATACTTTAAGCTAGTCGGTCTAAGTCTACGACTTAAATAAGACCATTAACATTCTGAATTGGTTATATATTACCATCACTCCAGACTAGAGCCACCCGGTAAAAGCTACCTGCATTTAGATAGATTGGATACGACTGAGTTATTATGCTGTGAATCAAGTATTAGCTCAGGTAAATACTTTTAACTTATTTTCCCTATACGGGCTTGGGATACGGTATCATAAAAATACCGCTTGGTCGGGTATGAGATCATTTAGTCGGATTGTGGTTTAATAATTCTGCATAACCCGTTTTAATCTGTGTTGTTTGATAACATAAACATTGGGGGTTAACGACCGTGTCCTGGATATCCTCGGCTCATTAAAGTTAAAAATGGCCACGACCTATGCACGGGGTGTAGGCATACACCCGATAGATGCAAATGCTAAAATATAAATAACCCACATGTTGGGGATAACTCCTTCGTGGGTTTTGTAAGTGGTGAGTCGGTTAATCATGACCGGCTTCCAAACCGGCCCCATATGTATGACAAACATGTGAAACAGTATACAAGATTTTATTAAAGATTGTCCCAAGTTATAAATGGTTTGTGCCTTGTGCACTTAAATCAATTTTCATAAACTCTTTTCAAATGAGTCGGTTAACTTGTATTTACCAGTGAAAACTGACGTATTTTCAAAAGGCTAAGTGGCAGGTACTACTCGTAATAGGTTGGGAGTTGCTCGGTGTCGAAAAAGAGGATCTTGCAAATCCTTAAAGATGCCATAAAGTCTGCTAAGCTTCATTTTATACATTCTGTAATGATCCTCCTGTGGATTTGATATTACAGACTCGTCTATAAGAAATACTTTGATATTTTCAGACATTGAGTTTGTAATAATATTTTATATTCCAAGACTTCCGCTGTGCTATTCTGTGTGTGATTGACCATGATGATATCAACTACGTCACGATACTCCCCACCGGGCCCACCGGTGATATGTGGAAATATCGGGGTGTGACACTATATAACCCAAGCCTCCTCCAAGCATTTTTCAGTTTCTAAACACTCTCCATTCACTCTCAAACACTCCAAACCGTAGCTGATTGCAGAAGTTCAAGCAGATTTATACCACTTCACTAAAGTGAGCATAACTCACTCAATTCTTATCCGATTCACTCGATTCTTTTTCCTACTACTTTGTATTAACCTTAGCTACGTTTCCATGGGTTTTCCCTGGAAAACCAGAGCCTAGAATGTTGCCAAAAGGGCTCCAAAGTGGACTGATTTTTCTATTCTTGTTTCAAACTTTGATAAACTTGTTTAAACTTGAGGAAACTCATCTCAAACCTATGTCCTTTTGCTTATAACCACTTCTATGGTTAGTTAGGCTTAAAAACAATGTTGAGACATTCAAAATCAGAGGTATAAACCTCACAAACTTTTTGTTTTGTTCAAGGGTTTTAACCCACAAGTGATGCTCAAGTTCAAGATTTGATGATTGTGTGATTTAGGATTAGCTTGGGCTAACCTACTTGAAAATCCACACATTGCTTGATGTTTTCTCATAGATTAGTTGTTCATATTCTATTGTTTCTTGTAAGTTCATGACCCTCCTTGTTATTCAGAACAACAAGTGTAGTGGTGAACAATAGAGGTACCTAAATAGAAGTTTTGTTCTTCCTACCTCATGTATAAATTCCATGATACTTAGAGGTTCCTAAATGAAGACTTTAATCTTCTACCTCATGCTTGACTTATATGATGTAATATACACTATGTAATACTTATGTAACAACCAAATAATCGAACTCTTGGTGATGAACTAATGGACATTCGTCAAGCTAGTAGATTGTATCATCTTAGGCCTTGATAACTTGTCACGATTCTAATGGAACTTTGTTCCATGAAAACATTTAAACTCTTTTAGAGTTTCATAGTGTCAAGAACAAGTGTCATAGGTGTTAGATGATTATTTTCATATGTTTATTTTTCATGTTATTGAGACTCCAAATCCCTAGAACCATATGTAAACACCTCTTAAACTCCAAACCGAACACATTCAACTTCCTAGTCTCAACAACTTCGTCACATGGGATAATCGGAAAGCATATGCAACTTTGTGAGTACACTTGACCCATTTTCCTTTTAATACACTTTGGGTGCAACATGTTTTACTTGTTAAAATGCACGATTCACAAACATGCTTTTATTCGTTCAATCCTTATACATGCTTTGCTATGCTTAGGTTCATGCTAGAATACATACTACTTGTTAACTCGGCTTAACAATAATAGCGCTATAGGAGTAGCACACCACCCGACGGGGTTTTGTTGAGTCTTTATTCTATAACGGTCTCGTCACTTTTGTGTCGAGGGATGCTAAATACTAGTGGATACTAGAGTTGACATATTGTTATGCATGATAGATTGACCTTGTATACCAATTGCTATGTTGGATTGAAAATACCTTTTTATACATATGCCACGAGTCTAAAACTAGTGTACTCGCCAATATCTTTGTATTAAACTATGCTTTTAAAACATGTTGCAGGTTTAGCGATGATGTTGATGATGCATGGAATCTAGTATGATGCTTAGATACACACTTTAAATTTTGTATTTTATTTGTATTGTATTTCATTATTCATGTTGTATTTGTTTCAAATCCTTGTAATTGACTCTTTAGAAATGAAATGAAAATTTATCATTTAAATACTTGTCACAAATAGTGTTATGAAGTCTCTTGCAATCTATTTCGTCTCACTCCGATGTTTCCGCTATCGATTGGGGTGTGACAGATTGGTATCTGAGCCATAACTATAGGGAATTAGGAAAATTGCCATGCTTTTGACCTAGTCTATAGTTAAGCACCAAAATTCGACCATACTTGCTTCACATGCTACTTTTATGAAATATCTTTACATGTTATTCTTGAAATGTCTCTTACGTGTTATTTTCTTAAAATGCTTTATGTGCTTATACTTGTGATTATTATTTTTTAACATACGTCTTTTACTCATTTATACTAAATTCGAAACCACTTGTAATACACAAACGAGACGACTTCACCAAAATAGGCGTGAAACCCACAATTTGGTGAAAGACTCTCAATCCACCTATTCTTTTTACACGATATTCGCCACCAAGTTAGGAGTGAGATCCTCACCTTGATGGAGAATTTCCGCTTTCAAATTCTAGTGGAGTGTTGAAATTAAATTTTAACCCGACGAGTACCAACCACACTTAGGATACGAAATCGGCAAGTTAGGGGTGAAACCCGTACCTTGTCGACTAGTTTCACTCCTTGAATTTTTTCATAAATCCCGCCAAGTCTCGAAATTTTGATTGATTTGGGATATGTAGTAACCGGAAGGGTAAATACCGTTAACCGACTTGTCGGCAAGAGTATTCCACCTATTAGGCCAAATCATGCTCCTCAAATTCGAAAGACTTTTCGACCACTTTGGTTAGTCAAAGTTCCGTTTTGGAACCATCCCAAATTTTAATCAAACATGTGTTTCTATTATTTATTTTATACGATGCAATCTTTCAAATTCGAATTTACTTTCGATATTTTCTTCTCACACACATATCATACTAAATCTTTTTCATACATTTATACCTATGCATGATTTCAAAACGTCACTCAATTTTGTTTGCATTCTTTATAACGCCAAAATGGAGACATATCATTGAGTTAGGAGTGATTTCTTTACCCTGACGATTAACTCCACTCCTTCTTTTCTTAAAACGACCTCACCAACGAGTTAGGGGTGATTCCCTTACCTAGGTGATCGTTACCAAAACTTACCTTCAAAATACTTTATCAAGCAAACACAATCATGTTTCATACCTAAATCATTTATCATTTATCGAAATACCCACTTATATCAATTCCAAAATACATTGTTTTATCAAACGTACTTCTTATCCTACAATCTATTTTCACATAACTCACATACACGAAATTCTTAATCATACCTTAAAACGTTTTATTTCCCGAATTTCAAAACCTTACGAAATGCTACCTATCAATTTAATCGGTCCAATGAATCTCTGGCCCATGAACTTCATATTCAACTTAATCACTAATACACGCACACGTTATATTATTATACTAGAGACTTCCATTCTTAATCGAAATCAAACCAACCTTTTCTCAATTACTTATAAGATCTTATAGATGTTATATGATCGTTTTACCAATACTCTTTTCAACATCAACAAATCATTTGTTAAAACTTTTAACAATCACTAAGTCCTTTTGCTAAATTTCTTTTCTAAGGATCCTCGTTTTCACAAGAACCTCCTAAATTCATAATTTTTTTTTGATGAAACGAACTTACTTTTTATCGAAAACCTTTTTCCTACACCAATTTACAAAACACGTGGTCAAGAAGACTTCATGGGGACCGACCATCTTATGATTACGTAAACTCTTTTAAAACAAAAGTAGCATTTCCATTCATTACAAAATACATTATGCTTAACCAATGAGTACTTTATATCCTCTTACATATACAAACTATATTCTACCCTTCAACTCAAGCTCAATCTAATTTTGATTCGATAAACTCAACGTTTCGTTTAAACAACTATACATGCATATCATCATACTGTGACACCTGTGTCACTTCAACCATCATACAAATACCAAACCAATGAAACATTGTATTTCATACTTGGGATTTGTATAAATATGTGTATCGTTTGCACATATCAATTCTTGTTCGATTTCGAGCTCTAAATCGCTTTCTGGAAGGTTATACGCGAACTGATGTGTAAACGTAATCAATTTAATACGACAAACACTCCGGAATAGTGACATAGGCTTAACATACCTTAAACAACCCTTACATAACTTAGAAATAAGTTTTGGATGGTTTGGTGTGTCGAAATCAAGTTTATTCGCTTACAGGGACTAATTTCGACAAACTGCGAAAGTATGCCGATTCGTACTGTAACGAACATTCCGGAACTTGATCATAAGTTAAATATGCCCTAAATATCCTTTACATAGCTTATAAATAGGCTTTGAGGTGTTTGGTGCGCAAAAATAAACTTTTTGATCAACAGGGACTAAAAGCGTCAAAAAGTGCATAAGTTTGCATTTTCGTGCATATCTCACGTTCTGAGTATATCCGGACATCAAAAAATTTATGTAATCATTAAAATATTTTATTTTAGTGGTTGGCATGATAAAATTCCATTCGTCGCGTAATTTGGATCGTTTTTCGCGTCTGTTCGTGTTTCGTCGTAATTAACCAAACAACGCGACTGTACGACCAAACGAACCAACATCCGATATATTTTTGAGCACATTTCATGTTCCCTATACTTTAACTTCATTTTAGAGCCTTGAAATGAGATTAACGGGGCTTAAACGTGCGAAAACGCATCGAAAATCAAGTTTGGAGATGCAGGGGCCTGTTCTGCCATTTGTTGAAAGTTCCTGCCAGCAAGCCATGTCCTTACGGACCGTATGGTGATGCTTACGGTCTGTAAGCTTCTCCCAGGTCAGCAAACTTCATTTTATTAAAACCCAGCTGCTCCCATTGTTTTGCACATGGTTTCTTCTATTCTATGGACTGGTTTTAAGTGCCCATGGTTTTAGAAATCAGGGGGTGCATGTGTACAGCTTAGATCGAAGCTCGGATTTCAAGAAATGATCCTAACGGTTCTCTGAAATCTATATATACCCGTTCCATTTCATTTGCAAACTCACTTTTGATCTGATTTTTTCTCTAAGTTGAAGTTATACACTTCATACCTGAGAATAATTAGATCAAAACTCCTTTTCTTGGACCCGTTGTAAGTATTCTTTCGTTCTTTTCGCATTTTAAGCATGAAAGTTAAACTGTGTTTGACTTTCAGCTTTGTCCAGTCAATGGTCAACACGAAGTTCGTTTGAACTTTGTAACGTGAGCGTAATCACGATGGTTATAGTCTCTTGTGACTATACCTACTGATTACCACGTTATTTAAGCATAGTGACGAGTCATAGTTTCGATCAAAATGCGGGTTCTTGCGTATTTTGTAACCAAACTATTTTTGGGTATCAAGACCCTTTGTCTTGATATCAAACTTGTTTTCAAAACTTCGTTAAACATGTCTTAAAATGTTTAACTCGTCACTTTAGGTTTAGTGCTTATATAAGGTCGTAAGATAAGCGATCTAAACAATCGCTTAGACTTACGAACCCGACCCATTTGGTCGATCATTAGGATTCGACCAAGCATGTTTAGTGACCATAGTTGTATAGGGAATAACCTTCCGAGGTTATACCTTATGCTCACTTCGCTTAAGTAGTTGTATGATAGGTAGTTTATATGCCTTAGGTAAAATGACCAAAATGCCCTTTTTTATGCATAATTGGTATTTAAGCATATGTAACTCAAACTTTTGTCACTTAACTGATTATGCAACATATCTAAACATTTTTAGACATATAATACTTGTCATAGGACTAGGTAGGCGTTCCGAATGCGCTTTGCGCGAACGACGCGTTAAAGTAGCATAAGCTACCTAAACGGGTCGTAATGGGTCGTGAGCACTTAGGTTAGGTTTCGATTTAGTATGTAGGCTTTGTTAAACCATATCATATGAGTTCCAACACTCATTTGGTTTACGAAACCTCATTCTATCCGATCTTCCGATTTAGGTCCGATTTATTTACATAGTTACCTATATTAGGTGCCGTTTGATTCCGTGATCCCTCTAGCTTTGCTTGTGTTGGGATTGAACCCTATCAGAGGAACAGATAATTAAAGCCAAAACTGGATCAGAGCAGTGGATCCAGAATAAGCAGATGTTTGCATACAAATCTCTCCCCTTGAAAGTGGTTTCATATCTGCTGATCTCCTATCTGCTGATCTTACTAAGTGCTGACCTACAACTGCTGCCTTGCATCTACTGCCCAATGTCAAAGACTGATGGAAGACCAAAGCTCTGTTGATTCAATCTACTGCCTTGAGTCTAGTACTGCTGATCCGGACAAGCACTGCTGGGTTCACAGCAGTGGAAGGATGCATCAGCTGTTTAAGTGTCTTTTATGTAATGAATTGTAATAGCAGTTGTTAGTACATCAGTATTTGTATAGATCAGAGGTTAGAGTTTGTTAGGAGGTTAGATGTCACTTTCATGGTGACGTCAGCTAAAGATGCTCAGTGGTTTGCTAGTGCCTATAAATAGTTCAGTACTTTGTACTGTTCTATTAGCTCTTGCAATACCGTCTTCTTTGCACGAACAAACGCTGAGCTCTGGCTGAGGGGGAGTTTGTATTCAAGCATTACTTGTAATCGTTGTTGAAAGTTAATTCAATCATTCGGTTCCTTGTTGAAAATGTCTTGATCAAAGCAACACTCTCGTTTGATTGTATGCAAAGTTTGTTTTCATATTAATTCCGCTGCACAACTCTTTCACTTCCATCTTAATCTCAAACGTAAAATACAATCAGAAACAAACTCAGATCCAACAATTGGTATCAGAGCTTGGACAGTCAAATTTGATTTAACAATCATTTTGACATAAAAAGTTCGGCTCATAATAGTTGATACTGATCGTTTGTTCGTCCGTTGAAAAACAGAGCAAGGATTAATCACCATTAAAGTTGATTTCTCAGTGTCTGTAAAACAACAAGAATGACGTCACAATCTCAAGATGATAAAAACAACATCGACTCACTTTTTAAACCACCTATGCTAAAAAGAAATGAGTACAACATCTGGCAGAGGAGGATGGGTCACATCCTTGCTCAACAAAGCACTGGTTGTTGGAGGTCTGTCATTTATGGTCCCCATGTTCCGTCAGTGCCAAGCGCTGAAGATGCTAAAAAGTTCATTCCAAAACCAGTTGAAAATTATACCGAAACCGACTTTCAAAAGATCGAACTAGATGCTAAAGCGTTTAGCATCATAGCATCAGCGCTGCCCAATGAGATATATGCTGGACTGTTACACTGTAACAGTGCCAAAGAGTTATGGGACGCACTTAAGGAACAGTTTGGGGGAACCGAAGAAGTCATAGAAAACAATAGGGAAATCCTGAACCAACAGTATGAAACATTTTGTTACGTTAAAGGTGAATCACTAACGCAACAATTTGAGCGTTTCAGTTGTCTCATCAGTGAACTGAGGCTTGTTAACACCACTTTTACAAACTCAACTCAAAATAGCAGGTTCCTCAGATCACTGCCAGAAAAATGGGACACCATAGCTTTTGTCACCCGAAACTCACCTGAGTTCAAGGATCTGACCTTGACCCAACTCCATGGTCGACTCCTGACCTACGAAAGGGAGTTGAACCAGAAAAGGAGGTTACAAGAGTCAGGAAAAGTTACTGATGATTACACTTTCGGTAATACTGCTCTTCTGGGTCAAGAAGAATCTGGGAGCAGTGGTAAGGATCAGGGTTATGATCACTTCATTGACATAACTGCTGGTGCAAATTTTAACAACCCTGATCCTCACTCTGCTAGTTATGCATTCACTGCAAATGAAAACCAGATGTCAGACAATTTAAGCTTTGAACTAAATGATTTGCAACATTTTGATCCCACTGACTTAGAGGAAATGGACATCCTGCACCAACTGGCTTTGCTAAGTGTTAGAACTAGCAAATTTTACAAAAGAACAGGGCGAAAATTCCCAGGTTTGAATGGGAATCTAAGGGTTGGGTTGGATAAATCGAAAATCAAGTGCTACAAGTGTAATAGGTTGGGACATTTCGCTAGGGAATGTAGGAGTCAAACTACTGGTCCCATAATTACTCATCCTAGCTCAAATCCTAGACCTCAAAACCAAAGCACTGTGCACTATGCCCAGTATGCCCCAGCAGCTCAAGTGAACACTGCTCACTATGCTGCTGCTCCTGTGCCAGTGCATTATGTCCAAACTACTGTTCCACAGATCCAATATGTTCAAACCCCTGTTCCCCAGGCACAGGTGCAGCCTGCACCTCAAACCACTGCTCCAGCAGCAGTACAACCAGATCAACAAAGTTTTTTCACTCAAGGGTTTGTTGACTGGAGCAGTATGCCTGAAGACCTTAGTGATGAAAATTTTGCACTCTATGCTTCTAATGATTCTTCTCATAATGAATTTTGTTTGATGGCATTAGAGTCAATACAGGAGGGGGTTGAAACTGAGGAGGAACAACTGAGTATTGAAACAGTGGATAAGGTGACTGAAGCAGTGGTTACTGCAGAGGCTGGTGAACTACTGTTGGGAGAAAGTTCAGGTACCCTGATTGAACCAATGACAGATCCATGGTCCGAAGAGGACAAAGAAGAAGAGAAGGAAGAAAAGGCTGGTGAAAAGAAGGTGAAAGCTGATGATGAGGAAGATCATCAATGTGATTGTGCAATGATGGCAGCTACCAAGGTATCTCCTCAAGTTCTTGAAAAACTGTGTTCTGACAATTGCATATTTCTTTTGCTAACATCAAAGAGGTGAATGAAAACCTTCGGGATAAAATCTTGACTGATGAGGTTAAATTTGAAAAGTCTTTAAAAGAACTTAAAAACAAATTGACTGAAAAGGAAAAAGAGATCAGCTGTCTAAAAGAAGAGCAAAGCATAACCAAAACCCAACTTCAAACTATGGTAGAAAAATACCAAGTTTGCAAAAAGGAGTTGGAATCCACCCAGATTACTTGTGAAAGATGGGTGGAATCCTGCAGAGGATATGAGGTGATGCTTGCTAAACAGATTGAAAGTAATGTGAAATTTGGGGTTGGGTATAGAAAATATGATGATGAATGCATTACTTGTGAAAAATCTGTTCAAAACACTGTTGAAAACACTGATGTAACCACTGAGTTCATCCCCACAAACAAGAATGGCCAAGAAGTGAAAATCACTGACAAACTTGGTAACAAAATCACACTTGGCAGAATAAGGAGTTCCTCTACTTTTGAAGAACTTGAAAAATATCAGTTTAAACCCACTTGGTCTGACGAGTGTGATATTCTTGAAAATTTCAAGCCAATGGACTTTACATCAACTGATGGTGTTAAAGCTCCAAAAGCTAAAGTCATACCTCTCAAGGACATCCCAGCAGTGGTTAAAACCTCTGCTGCAAAGGAGTCTGAAAAGAGAAAGAAGAAAGAAAAAATTGATAACTTGTTTTGTGAATTCTGTGAGAAAAGGAATCATCTAACAAAAGATTGTTTCCACTTGAAAGCTTATGATTTAAATAGAACAAGTGTCATTGTTCCAGCAGACAGTTGCATTGTTTGTGGTAAAACAAACCACAAAACTCAAGCATGTGTGTATCTCAAAAACTTTGATGTGAAAAAGAATGAGTACATGGCTAAAACATCCTTGAGTCCATCATCATCATCTGTCAAGTTCACCAAGAAACAACCACTGTTTGTGCCAGTTCAAACAGCTGTCACAAAACAGCTGAACCAAACATCTGTCAAAAGAGATGTTCAGGTTACTGATGCACCCCCTGCTAATCAATTCAGGAAGGGCAAGGAAAAACAGTCTTACCAAAGGATTCCACACGTTTATGAGGCCTACAAAAGGCCCTCTAAACCCAGAGTGAACAGGCATCCTTTTGGTTACCAGCAGGTGATTGGTCAGGACCCACAACAGTGGTTAGAGAAACACTGTCCTAAAACAGTCCAAACCCCTGACCTAACCACTGTCCATCACTCTGCATCCATCCCAGACACTGTTGAGACCCCATCCAAAGCCTTGTTGGCTTTGGAGACCTTAATGAACTAATCCTTTTACTTCATGTGCAGGGAGCTTCTGCATGCTTTGATAGTCTTTGGTATGTAGATAGTGGAGGCTCCAGGCACATGACAGGATGTAAAGCCCTCCTCAAAGACTTTAAAATCCATGGAGGGGGTGATATATCCTTTGGAAATAATAGTAAAGGGAAGGTTCTGGGGTCTGGTACAGTTCAATCTGGAAATGTAAAATTTGAAAATGTCAATCTAATAGACAATCTAAAATTCAACCTTCTGAGTGTGTCCCAAATGAGTGACAAGGGATTTGGGTCATTCTTCACAAAAGACTGTTGTAGGATTGTTGGACCAGAAATGGTCAAAAAGATTGAAGCAATAATCAAAACTGGTCAAACTAAACTTGTTGCTCAAAGAAGTGGCAATGTTTATGTTGTTGACATGTCTAAAGAGTGTCCCAGAGCTGATGCCTGTCTGTTCTCAGCTGCCTCTAACAAAGAGACAGAACTTTGGCACAGAAGGCTGGGGGCACACAAATCTTAAGACAATCACAGAAATTTCAAAAAATGGTTTGGTGAGAGGCCTACCACAAAAATTGTTTTCATGTCCTGAACATTGCATTTCCTGTTTAAAAGGAAAACAACATAAAAGTTCTTTTAAGTCCATTGAAGAGTCCAAAACAACTCAGTGTTTGCAGATGCTACACATGGATTTGTTTGGCCCAGTTCAAGTCATGAGCCTAAAAAAGAAAAGATATTGTTTGGTTATTGTTGATGACTTTTCTAGGTTTACATGGACTTTCTTTTTACACTCAAAAGATGAGACTGCAGGCATTTTGCAAGACTTTGTAACACAGGTTGAAAAGCAATTTGACCTTCCAGTGAAAAGCTTTAGGAGTGACAATGGCACAGAATTTAAAAATAAGGAGTTGGATGCCTTCTGTGTGAAGAAAGGGATTGTAAGGCAGTACAACATCCCTAGAACACCAGAGCAGAATGGGGTAGTGGAAAGGAAGAACAGAACTCTGATTGAGGCTGCCAGAACCATGCTTGCAGATTCAGGTTTGCCACTAACTTTCTGGGCAGAGGCAGTAAACACTGCTTGCTATGTCCAGAACAGAGTTTTAATAAACCCTAGGCACAAAAAGACTGCTTATGAAATTCTGTATAAAATCAAACCACTGATCTCATATTTCAAGGTGTTTGGCTGCCCATGCTTTATTTTGAACTTAAAAGATTCCATTTCAAAATTCGCAGCCAAAATTGATTGTGGTTATCATTTGGGATACTCAACCACTGCCAAGGCCTACAAAGTGTTCAATACACGGACCAAGGCAGTGGAGGAGACTTTGAATGTAAAGTTCAATGAACTTTCATCAATGAAAATCCCAGCAAACCCTGCAGATCTGTTTGATCTTGAAAAATTTACTTTTGAAAATACTGCTGTCAAGACTAACAGTGCAGGTCCATCAGAGGATACAACACCAGACTATGGGTATGAAATCATCATCCCTCAAAGGTCTGCCACAAAGGGAAAAGCACCAACTGTTCAAAACAGTTGTCAAAGCTCAACCACTGCTACCTCAACAGTTGTTGACCAAAGTAGCCCATCAACCACTGCTTCCGCATCCTTAAACACCGCTGACAAAAGTCCTCAAACAGTGGATAAAAGTCAGCAGTTGTCCACTTTATTACCTCCTATTCCACCACCTTTTGAAGCCACTGCTGGATCATCAAAGTCCCCAGCAGTGGTTAGCTCAGATGATACACATTTGCATCCTTCACCAACCAATGCCATCATACCATACCAAGGAGATTTAATCTTCTTGAGATCTCATCCACCTGATCAAATCATTGGCAACATAAATGAAGGGGTGCTCACAAGAAGCCAAACCCAAAACATTTGTCTTTTTGCTGGTTTTCTATCACTCCATCAGCCAGTCAAGTACCAAGAGGCACTGAAAGACAACAGCTGGGTAGAAGCCATGCAAGAGGAGCTCCAACAGTTTAAAAGACAACAAGTATGGGAGCTTGTACCACTGCCAGAAGAGGTTAGTCCCATTGGCACAAAGTGGGTCTTCAAGAACAAAACTGATGAAAGGGGTATTGTTGTCAAGAATAAAGCTAGGCTTATGGTTCAAGGTTACAGACAGGAAGAGGGGATTGATTATGATGAAACATTTGCCCCTATTGCAAGATTGGAAGCCATTAGACTGTTCCTGGCCTTTGCTGTCAACCACAATATGAAGGTGTTCCAAATGGATATCAAAAGTGCTTTCCTCTATGGTACAATTCAAGAAGAGGTGTATGTTTGTCAACCTCCAGGTTTTGAGGATCCATTTTATCCAGATCATGTCTACAGGCTAAACAAAGCCTTGTATGGCTTGAAACAAGCACCAAGGGCCTGGTATGAAACTCTTTCCAACTTCCTACTCTCAAATGGTTTCAAAAGAGGTACCATTGATAAAACACTGTTTTTAAAATGGAGAGGGAAGGATTTAATGATTGTCCAGATTTATGTGGATGACATTATTTTTGGAAGCACATGTAACTCAATGTGTGAAGAATTTAGAGAACTCATGACAGCTGAGTTTGAAATGAGTGCAATGGGTGAGCTGTAATGCTTTCTTGGTCTCCAAGTTCAGCAAATGCAAAATGGAACTTTCATTCATCAAAGCAAATATACTAAAGAACTTTTGACCAAATTTGATATGAATGATTGTAAACCATGCAGCACTCCCATGGCAACAAATAAGCTGGTCATGTCTGATGAAAAAGATGAGCTGATTGACCAAACACTTTATAGAAGCATGATTGGGTCTTTACTGTACCTAACTGCATCTAGACCAGACATCATGTTTGCAACATGTGTCTGTGCAAGAAGTCAATCAGCTCCCAGAAAATCAAATCTCATTGCTGTAAAAAGGATCTTCAGATACATAAAAGGTGCTCCCACACTTGGTATCTGGTATCCAGCTAATGGGAACATCAAGCTTTCAGGTTTTTTAGACAGTGACTTTGCTGGATGTCACACCACAAGGAAGTCCACATCAGGAGGGTGTCAGTTTCTAGGTGATTGCTTAGTTTCATGGCAAAGCAAAAAGCAAGCAGCTGTTTCAACATCCACTGCTGAAGCTGAATACATTGCTGCTGCAAGCTGTACAGCCCAACTCCTGTGGCTTCAAAATCAGTTGCTGGATTTTGGTATCACTGCCTTAAAGACACCACTCATGTTGGACAGCCAGGCAGCAGAAAATATCATCAAAAATCCAGTTTCCCATTCAACCACCAAACACATCGACATCAGACATCACTTTGTGAGGGATTGCTATGAAAAAGGTTTGATTTCTCAGCATCATGTCCCAACTAAAGACCAGCTGGCTGATGTGCTCACAAAAGCACTTGATACAACCACTTTTGAAAGCTTGGTCTCTAGAATTGGTATGCTAAACATGGAATAACAAGCAAAATCTTGTTTTTCTATGAATAAAAGCATCAAAATGTTTTCAGAAAATCAAAACTCCATCCTTAAAAATAGCTAAAAATGAAATTTTCAATTAAAATCCTTAAAAGTCTGCCATTAACCACTGATTGTTCAAAAGTCTGCTCTACTTCAAAAGTCTGTCCACTGCTGAAAGTCAACCCCTGTTCTCTCATTCCTTTGATAAACTCTGTTGTTCAAAAGCAGTGTCTTATCCACTGATATGCTATCCACTGATAGTGAAAATCATCCACTGCTTTCATACCACTGCCTTCATCAGTCACTTTCACAAAAGTACTGTCCTTCACTTTCACCAGGGGTTGTCACGTGGGCAGTACATATTGGTCAGACCTTTTGTAACGGCTGTCACCTCAGTATTCACTTTCTTCCCTATAAAATCCCCCATTCACCACCAAAACAGGGTTTTACTGTCGAATTGAATTCTTAAAAATTCTCTTCTCAAAGCAGTTTTTCATCTCATTTCTCCACAAATTTCTTCGATCATCATCTTCAAAATGACAAAATCGAAGTCATCTTCAAAACCCTCATCCAAATCTTCATCGAAAACAGCCTCTCAAAAGGCAATTTCCACAGAAATCCCACAGAAACCATCTCACAATCTCCTGGGTCTTCTTACAAAACCAGGAACCACCAATGTTTTCGATTCCATCATTGACACCATGGCAAAATCAAAGTACAAAACTTTATTCACCGTCGATGCACCAATCTATTTGGCGACCCAAAGGGAGTTTTGGAAGAATGCAACCCTTGAAAAACAAGGAGACATTGCAACCATCATACACTCTTCTATAAAGGGTAAAGCTGTCCAAATCACGCCACAATCCATTTCAGAGGTCTTTCAACTCGATGATCAAGAAGGTAAAATTTCTTTCACTAAAAACGAGTTGCAAACTGACTTCATTGAAAGAGGGTATGAAGCCACAATGATGAAGAAACTTACCTTAGAAAAAGGTTATTTTCCTTCTGCAACCAGGTTTTTATTTCATACCCTCCTACTATGTGTTTCAAACAAAACAACTTCTTTCAATGAAATCCCTTTAAAGATTCAAAATCTGGGATATGCAATTCTTCAAGGAGAAAATTTTAACTATTCTCGGGAAATTTTTAAAGATTTGGTTAATAATGTTGAAACAAAATCATTCTTACTGTTTCCAAGGTTTTTAAGTTACTATTTTGCAAAGAAATTCAGTAAGGATGATTTAGCTGTAATAAACCAAGGTGATTCCACTCAAATAAACAGTTTAACAACTGAAACTTTTTCAAGAATGTTAGCACCTTGTAAAACACAAGCAGAGGTGCCTGAGCAGATTTTAGCAGTTACAACTGCTCCTCAGGTATCTGCTGCTGAGCCCACTGCTCAAGGTGATCAAAGCAGCAGCACAACTGCTTTGAAACCCACACCTAAAATCTCCAAAAAGACAAAAAGAAAAACTCAAAAACCCCCCAAACCAATCAAACAGGCAACTCTGGAGGATGAGATACCAGAGCAAATGCCTGTGACAACACAAAAGTCACAAGAAACCACTGCTGCTTCTTCCTCACAGCAGTTGGTACAACTATCTCAACCCATAACCAAAACTCCTCCTGCTTCTTCACAAAAAGAACAGGTTGTACAAATAGGGTCTCCACATCATGATGCTCTGGAAACACTTGTTTCTATCATCCACAGCTCAATACCCGGGGCAAATCCACTTTCTACACCACCCTTCACATCCACCATTCCCACACCAACTAAACTGCTGTTGGATGCAATTGATTTGAACCAGGCATTAACCAGTCCTTCTCAATCACCTATCAATGAGAATATACCTCAACACCTGACTGGGTCTGATGTATCAATCTTTGCTAACCCACCAACACAACCTGAGGAGGTTAGACCCCTTGAGTTACCAGTAACTCTTGGTGGTAGTCCAAGTGAAGCAGCCACTACAACTGTTGAACCCATTGGTTTACAGTTGGATAGTGGTTACATCAATAAGACTTCCTTGGAGGCAATTCCTTTTATAGCACCTCTGCCAACCACCAGTGGATTTATTTATCCTACTGGCAACATCAAAAGGTTGTCAAGTGTTGAAGGAAGAAGACCCCAGTACCAAGAAAAAGGGGCATCAGTGGTTAATGTTTGGAGTATACTCCCTACATCTTCCACTGATAAAACCACTGCTAGTGGGAAATCAGATGATCCCATTAACTTGGGTGATGGTTTAAAGTACCAGAAATTGACGGATCATATTGAAAAGCTTGATAACTCTGTTGCAGAACTCAAAGATATGCTACAACAGGTGTTACAAGTTCAAAAGGTACAATCAACTACTGTTCCATCTCAAGCACCTGCTCCACAAAGGGCACCTGCTACAAATGAGCTCTGGAATTTGTTTCAACCTTTTCTCCATCAACAAGCACAATTAGCAAATCAGCAACATGAAAAACATGTCCAACAGCTGAGAAATGCAATGGAGTCAAGGTTCAAGAACACTCAGGCTGATCTAAAGGTTCTCAAAACTCAGATCCTGCACACCACTGGCACTGCTCCTCCAACAGTACTTTTCATTGATCAACTCCCAGACGATAATGCCAAAAAGGGGGAGAAAATTCAGGAGTGGAAGAAGAAAGGAATAGATGATGGTCTCTACATTGAACCTGAAAAGGATGCTATGACCAGAAAATTTCCTGTGCCAGATGGTAGTAAAAAGGTTGATGCTACTCAAGAAGCACTTGATGAAGGAGTATCAAGTGTAAAAAGAGATAGAATGGCAAAGGATGTTTCAAGGTGGAATGAGGAGAAAAGAGCTTTCATGGAGCTGTATGAGCAGGGTTGTTCTGGTTCAAAGGATACTAAAAATCCTAAGACAAAGAGGAAGCCTAAGTCCACCTCATCCAGAATTCCAAAGCATATTCCAAAACCACCATCCAAAAGTCATCAGCATCAAACCTCCATCCAAACAGCTGTTGTAACTCCTGCTGTATCAACTACTGCTGGTACCTCAGTGGTTTCAACATCTGCCCTCTCTTCAACACACACCACCTCAACACACACCACAACCACTATTTTACCACCACTGTCACCATCAAAAACCAAAACACCACCACTTCCACCTGCTGACAAAAAGCAAAAGACAACAGATGTTATAACATCTGATGTAATGACAACAGTGGTTGAAACACCAGTTGTTTCAACAGCTGTTAGTCAATCACAAACCACTGCCATACAATCTACCACCACTGATCCACCCAAAACTAGGGCTGGCATATCGTGTATACCCGTACACGATAAGACACGACACGATAAGACACGATACACGAAATCATATACACGAACACGACACGATAACTTATCGTGTCCTTTTTTTCAAACACGAACACGAACACGACACAATTACACGAAAATTACCTGTTAATACATGTTAACACAACTATTCGACTGTTATACACGAAAATTACCTGTTAATACATGTTAACACGAACAAAAACACGAACACGACATGCTATCTGAGAGTTACAGAGGGAGTTTAGGGTATTATTTATTTTTTTAATTGAATGAGGAATGAAATAGAAAGGAATTAAGGAACCCACACACACATGGCTGATGAGTTTTATTTAATTTAATTTTTTATCGTGTACTAACGGGTATTAACAGGTAAACAGGTATTTAACCTGTTAATACACGAAAATTAACAGGTAATCCCGTGTCTACTTGTTTGGTACACGATACCTGTTAAGGCCATACACGATACCTGTTAACTTCGTGTAGGTTCGTGTCGTGTATTCGTGTATTCGTGTAAAATTGCCAGCCCTACCCAAAACATCATCTGCTTCTTCTGAAACAAAAAGGAGAAGGATTTATATATCAGATGATGATTCACCTTCACCACCACCAACATCTTCAAATTCCCTATCACTTGGTGCAATCAATGCAACCATCATCATCCGAATCAAATACCCTGTTTCAGATGTACCTACCGTGGACGATAGGGACATTCGGTTGACATGTGCCGCTTTGCTATCCAAAACAAAGCTGTTACAAATCCTGCTGCTGCTCAACCTCTTGCAAGGAAACCTTATGCCGGTACTGCGCTGATGTGTAACAAATGTAATGCACCTCACCGAGCTTACCTGCGGTGTCGTCTGTGTGTATCACGTGGACGACTCGGTCACCTGGCAAATGCTTGTCAATTCAACCCAAACTAAGGTGGTCTAAACCAACCCCAAGTTAACCCTGCTCGTATGATCAACTTAACATATGTAGTACCCAACCTCCAAACTCGGCTTCATATGTCGCCTTGGCATATCTAGTACCTCAACCTCATGAACTTTCTACCTTTTGTATCGACTTAAGCACGTTTAGTGCAAGGTTTCGAAACACCTCCGTTACACAAATTCCAAAATCCATATAGGATCTTTCTATCCTCATAATTAGATCCTTGTGGATAATTATCGTTCATCGGAGCCCTTAATTAAATTCTTTGTATGCTTTAATACGTACATTATGATTCAATAAGGATAAATCCGAATTCCTATTAAGATCTTCGTATCTTCATGGTTAGATTCTTGAAAATGTTTAAAGTGCCAAATGAAATCCACGGATTGGATTCCTGGTGTGCTTTAAATACCCGTGTCCAAAGATAACAAATTGAAGATCAAGTTAAACACTTATGTGATTATGTGTTTTCTTTTACGTCTTGTGTTTTTCGTATGATCCGAATGTTCATTATCCAAATCCTCATAGAATCTTCCATATCTCTATATGAGGGATTCATAGTAGGATATCCAAAGGTACTATCTTAAATCTTAAATGGGCTTCTACGTTATAGTTAAGTCCCTTGGATTATAAAGTACTATTCTATAATTGGACCCCTTGAGTGGTCTAGTTAAACAGATTGATTTAAAAATCTGGTTAGGAATATCATGTGATGATATAGCTGAAAAGATCCCTTAAGTGGTCTATTTAAGGAGATCATACGAAAATCTAGTTAAGGAGATCATGTGTTGATCTAGTTAAAAAGATCGTTCGTCGATCTAGTTAAATAGATCCTTTGGTGGTCTAGTCAAGTCACTTCATATTTATTCGATTGATTTTTCCCTACGCATTATGAAATGAACTATGCGGACTGTGCAAGGAATTACGTAATTATGGATGCATACATAATTATGGAATTCAGTGCACAGAAACCACAGCAAATTTTGTCATGTGTTAAGACCTATAGTGATGAGAATAACGAAACGGGAACAATGTAAAAAGGGGCATGGTGGATACGCCGTTGGTACTTCCTATATATAAGTGTTCCTTATTACATTGCGAACGTAGCGTTATTTAAGTTAACTAGAAGTCCTGGACCTTGACCAATGTTATTTTATCTTACACTCTCCTACTCTGATTTCGAGCACACACAAGTTTCCTATGATAGTCTTCATAAGAAACGTTCTCCTGTCCGTAGTTCGAAACTCCATGTTTTGTTACTACAAGAACTTCACTTTGACAGTTGACAATTTCGCTAAGAATCCAAACATGGCCTAGAGTTTTAGGGTTCGAGGGATTCATTCGAAAGCGAAACCATAACAGTTGTCTTCACAAGTTTCCTCTAAAATTAAATTTCGGGACGAAATTTCCTAAAGTAGGGGAGACTGTGACACCTATGTCACTTCAACCATCATACAAATACCAAACCAATGAAATATTGTATTTCATACTTGGGATTTGTATAAATATGTGTATCATTTTCACATATCAATTCTTGTTCGATTTCGAGCTCTAAATCGCTTTCTGGAAGGTTATACGCGAACTGATGCGTAAACTTAATCAGTTTAACGCGACAAACACTACGGAATAGTGACATAGGCTTAACATACCTTAAACAACCCTTACATAACTTAGAAATAAGTTTTGGATGGTTTGGTGTGTCGAAATCAAGTTTATTCGCTTACAGGGACTAATTTCGACAAACTGCGAAAGTATGCCGATTCGTACTGTAACGAACATTCCAGAACTTGATCATAAGTTAAATATGCCCTAAATATCCTTTACATAGCTTAGAAATAGGCTTTGAGGTGTTTGGTGCGCAAAAATAAACTTTTTGATCAACAGGGACTAAAAGCGTCAAAAAGTGCATAAGTTTGCATTTTCGCGCATATCTCACATTCTGAAAATATCCGGACATCCAAAAATTTATGTAATCATTAAAATATTTTATTTTAGTGGTTGGCATGATAAAATTCCATTCGTCGCATAATTTGGATCGTTTTTCGCGTCTGTTCGTGTTTCGTCGTAATTAACCGAACAACGCGACCGTACGACCAAACGAACCGACATCCGATATATTTTTGAGCACATTTCATGTTCCCTATACTGACGTGACCGTGTCGTCCCGATCAGTCAAAAACCCAATTAAACCTAGGTAGCTAGGGTAAGTCGGGTATCGTATCCACGAAGAGCAGGTGGTCAGTATCGCACGACCCGTTCGATTAGTTAGACTATTTACAAATAATGTAAAAAGTGATTATGAAGATTGCTAATTTTATTTGTCAAATTAGTTTGAAAATAAATCGGAGTGAACCGACAAGGGGTATTATCTAAAACACTTGTGATTAACTAAAATACTAACTAGAAAGTTGAAACAAGAAAAGAGAATACGGATCACACCCGGTTCGATAATTGCAAGACCTAGGGCTCCTACATGTTTTAACTTGATTCAATTGCATATAGTGATTAACGGATTACTATCACGAAGCTTAGGTGCCAATTGCTATCAACGTCATAGACAACGGACCGTAATGCACTTCGTTGCCTCGGACATGTAAATCCTAACCTACGATAAGGCATAAGTGCACATAACCATTTAGCAAAGTCAAATTTTATCATCACTCGACAATTTACGAATTCGAAACAAATGCAAGACAATTATCGAAGGTTTCAAATACTAAACAATTTGTCACAAAATCAAATCAAAATACAAATGCATAAACCCTAGAATTCTTACAATAATCTACACCGGGGTGAAACCGAAGAGGCTAGCCGTTCATCGCGTTCAAAGTCGTCCACACCAAAAATCCTCTTTTCTCTTTCTTGGTCTGCGTGCAAAGCAGCCAAAAACGTAACGTACTCCTGCGTTCCCTTTTTTTTATATATTTTTGGACTCTCTTTTATTCACCAATTGTCGTTTCCTTTGCACACAAGCACAAGACCTATAACCCAATTCGTTGGCCCACCATTTAAATCCACTTACAATTTGCAATCAATAAACAAGTGAAGCCTTATCCTATTTAATGTGTGCGCTGCCAATTCCTTAGAGTTCGGCCCATGTGCCAATTATAATTTCCCAAATAATGCCTTTCTAATTCTTGTCACCACCAAACACACGTGCACATGGCTGCCAATAACTGATTTTGTTGAGAATTATGTCTTTCGAAAAATCACAATAATTAGTTAATCCAAACCCTCAAGTCACGTGATGTTTCATATTTGTGATGTTGATTTTTTTGATGCTTGTGCCTCCTTCACGTGTTCTCTAACTCGCGTGGATGTGATGATGATTTTATGAGACTCTCTTTGAAATCAAAGCCCCCCCCCTCACGTGAGTATTGGTCTTCTCCTTTCCTTGCATGGGCCGTCCCCTAGATGACTGATGATGTTAGCGGCCTAATCCAAAGAATCCAACAGTCACGTGAGTTGTTCCTTTGAGCTATTTTTCGACCCGAACAACTCTCGTTTAATTTGATATCTCTTTAATAACCATCCGTGCTTGTCCCGTTTTATCACTAAGCTCGCTAACTTTGTCGGTTTAACCTGTTTAACCTGTAAAACCATAAAAACTCGTAGTTATTTTATTCGGCATGTATAATTACTTAGAACCGAATAAAACACACAAGTTAAACACTTTAACGCTCGGTTTTCACTCTCTACATCACATCCCCACACTTGTCGTTTGTTTGCCCTCAAGCAAATCTGTTTCTCACTTTCACGTGGGTCGAACGAGTAACACATTTCCCATTCCCGAGACAAAGGTTAAGGTCTAATGTCATACCCGGTTCAAACTTTTTTACAATTTACGAAATATTTAACGAAAAATTGAATAATCTCATATAAAATGGTTATCCAAGATTAACCCGCCCTTGAAACCGACAAATCATGCACATCCCTCACAATGTTCTCTCCACTCGGTTTAAAATTGGCTAATAATTGATGCATTAGCGCTTTTGAAATAATAACTCACCGATTAGAACACGTACCCGCATAGGCTTGCAACTCAATCATTCTCTACCACCGAACACGAATACTAAGAACAAGTCATAAGGTCTTTGGAGGGTTGTAACGGGGCTAGGCTAAGGGTATGGAATTTTTTTTTTATTTTTTATTTTTAGTGGCTAAGGTGATGAAAATTCGATTTTTATTACAATGCAACTATTCTAAACACGAGTAAACTATAAACATCAAGCTCAGAGGCAACGAGTTTCGCCTTTTATTCAATAACTAATACTCATATTTTTTTGTATTTTTCTCTTTTTTTTTCACAACTTTTCTGAATTTTTTGATTTTTTTTTCTTTTTTTTTTTCGCAAAATGTAAAGCACAACTATACAAACAAATAGACCTACAATCGAATTTTCATCACACGGGTTTAAAAGAAAAAGGTTTTAAGGTTATGGGCTAAAGGGTGGTCAAACGAATGGATTAGGCTCAAAATTGGCTACTAAGGGATAATTTTTGGGTAAGGATATAAAAATGGTGTAAAAGGAAAAGGTTTACCTAATGCCTTAATCATTCTCGTGCTTGTATTTGGTCTATGGTCTCGAACGTATCCAAAGTTGCAAGTTCTACAATACGCGACTAATGGTCCACTCAAATAAAGAAACATGTATATGTAAATCTATGATATAAAAGTGGCTCAAAACCTCACGTATAAGGGTATGGTATGTGATATGCATAAAATGCTAGTTCCCTAGGCGAATTATTCCCAAATAACCACCCGCTAAATACCCGTCATGCTATTACTTTGAACTTGACCATGACAAAAGACCAAATGGGTTGTGCCATCCCTCGTTGACTTAGTTACTTGTGCTTTTAAGATCGCTTTTGAAACAAGAAATTTTTGAAATTTTCCCCCATCCCCACACTTGAGCTAAACATTGTCCTCAATGTGTAGTGTTCAAATGAACGGGTCAAAATCGAAAAACTTTTACTACTCCCCCATCCCCACACTTGAGGTAAACATTGTCCTCAATGTGTAAGAACTAGAGTTTTAAAACGCACAAGGGATGTGACACGGCTAACCTCCCCAAAATTTCACCCCGGAAAAAATAAAATACAAAATACAATCCACTTATTAGCTAACTAAAAATCAAAAGTAAAAAGAAACGTATGCACCTGATTTTTAAGCTCATTCTCGTGTGCTCTTCATCTCTTCAAGAAAGCGGTCGTCTCATGAACATAATGTACCTACAAATTTTAACCCTTGTGTAGAAGCATGCTTCTCACAACCATCAAAAGTTGTTAGCTACCTAGTTCTACCACTTTTCTGAAAATATTACCAAGTCATACATTAATTTACTTTGATTTATGTGGAAAAAAATAATAATTTACAATAAACAACAAACCTAACTCACTTTCGTAGGAATCACGGTTGCATTTAGCTTATGCAACAAGCCCTTTTAAACCTCCCGATAGCTCGGGAGGACGAGAGGTCTCGTGAGGGTTATATAGGGAACACACCCACAAAGTTCATTTAACTAAGAAAAGAAAAAAAAAATTAAATAAAACGAATAATAGTACAAACTCTACAACAATTATACCTGATTTGCCTCTCATGGTGGTCGAAGTGCACATTTTCCTACCGAGTTGCCTACATACGCTCGGTATTTGGCATGCCGGATCCATACTCTTTTTATTTTGCTCGGCATGCATATTGTACAACTTTGGGGTCGCTTCTTACTAAACTGGCCTATGTCTTGCAACGCCACCCTTCGAATCCTTATACCCGAACCCGCAACCCCAACTTTGTTGGTTGGAGTGATAAGTATGAGAGAAGGATGGATATGAACGTGGGCATCTTTCGGATCCAACTCGTCTCGCGGTGTGATGTCTTCCGCTCGGTTCAAACATTCATTTTCTTGCTCGGGAAGATCGATAACCTCTTCCACCACATCACCATCTACTATTGTACCATTGGCCCAAACCTCTTGGTCTCGTTTAAGTTGGGCTAATTCTTCCGCTAATTGACCCACTTGCACCACCAATGCTTCATGGGCTTTATCTCTCACTTCATTCGCTTTCTTCATATCTTTGATATCCTGGTGATATTCTTTCACCATGTTCATGAGAGCATCAAGCTTGGAATGCATCGAATCTTGTGGTTTCTCGTATACCGGTTGAGGGTATTCATTATAATAATCATCATACTCCTCCTCCCGGTAACTTGAGAAATATGGTGATTTGGGTTCATAGTAATAGCCTTGATAATGTGGTGGTGGCTTGTAACCGGACTTTATTTTTCCTTTCCAAAACACTGGATCTTTCCAAAACACTGGGCAATCTTCATGTATGTGAACTTTTCCACAACAAGAGCATGACTGATCTTGCTCTGGTGGTGGAGGTGGTCTAGTGTATGGATAATGTGAGGATGGACCATTGAAATCTTCATAATCCGCCCTCCTATAATCATACAATCCGCTAAGGTAGTCTTCCCGATCCTTGTTGGCTTGAACTTTTTCGTAGAAAACAGAGCAATCCTCTAAATAATGCTCTCCGCTTCCGCAACACTCACACAAATCATCATCTACCCAATTCATATCGAAAGATGATACCTGCAAAACATGTACCTGCACAAACAAACTCGACCACCCAAAGTAAAATCACAAATATACAAGAAAGAAAAACTAAACTAAAATCGAACAAGCAATGAAATACTAAGCGCACTAGCTCCCCGGCAACGGCGCCATTTTGACGTGACCGTGTCGTCCCGATCAGTCAAAAACCCAATTAAACCTAGGTAGCTAGGGTAAGTCGGGTATCGTATCCACGAAGAGCAGGTGGTCAGTATCGCACGACCCGTTCGATTAGTTAGACTATTTACAAATAATGTAAAAAGTGATTATGAAGATTGCTAATTTTATTTGTCAAATTAGTTTGAAAATAAATCGGAGTGAACCGACAAGGGGTATTATCTAAAACACTTGTGATTAACTAAAATTGCAACTAAAATACTAACTAGAAAGTTGAAACAAGAAAAGAGAATACGGATCACACCCGGTTCGATAATTGCAAGACCTAGGGTTCCTACATGTTTTAACTTGATTCAATTGCATATAGTGATTAACGGATTACTATCACGAAGCTTAGGTGCCAATTGCTATCAACGTCATAGACAACGGACCGTAATGCACTTCGTTGCCTCGGACATGTAAATCCTAACCTACGATAAGGCATAAGTGCACATAACCATTTCGCAAAGTCAAATTTTATCATCACTCGACAATTTACGAATTCGAAACAAATGCAAGACAATTATCGAAGGTTTCAAATACTAAACAATTTGTCACAAAATCAAATCAAAATACAAATGCATAAACCCTAGAATTCTTACAATAATCTACACCGGGGTGAAACCGAAGAGGCTAGCCGTTCATCGCGTTCAAAGTCGTCCACACCAAAAATCCTCTTTTCTCTTTCTTGGTCTGCGTGCAAAGCAGCCAAAAACGTAACGTACTCCTGCGTTCCCTTTTTTTTTATATATTTTTGGACTCTCTTTTATTCACCAATTGTCGTTTCCTTTGCACACAAGCACAAGACCTATAACCCAATTCGTTGGCCCACCATTTAAATCCACTTACAATTTGCAATCAATAAACAAGTGAAGCCTTATCCTATTTAATGTGTGCGCTGCCAATTCCTTAGAGTTCGGCCCATGTGCCAATTATAATTTCCCAAATAATGCCTTTCTAATTCTTGTCACCACCAAACACACGTGCACATGGCTGCCAATAATTGATTTTGTTGAGAATTATGTCTTTCGAAAAATCACAATAATTAGTTAATCCAAACCCTCAAGTCACGTGATGTTTCATATTTGTGATGTTGATTTTTTTGATGCTTGTGCCTCCTTCACGTGTTCTCTAACTCGCGTGGATGTGATGATGATTTTATGAGACTCTCTTTGAAATCAAAGCCCCCCCCCCCCCCTCACGTGAGTATTGGTCTTCTCCTTTCCTTGCATGGGCCGTCCCCTAGATGACTGATGATGTTAGCGGCCTAATCCAAAGAATCCAACAGTCACGTGAGTTGTTCCTTTGAGCTATTTTTCGACCCGAACAACTCTCGTTTAATTTGATATCTCTTTAATAACCATCCGTGCTTGTCCCGTTTTATCACTAAGCTCGCTAACTTTGTCGGTTTAACCTGTTTAACCTGTAAAACCATAAAAACTCGTAGTTATTTTATTCGACACGTATAATTACTTAGAACCGAATAAAACACACAAGTTAAACACTTTAACGCTCGGTTTTCACTCTCTACATCATATACTTTAACTTCATTTTAGAGCCTTGAAATGAGATTAACGGGGCTTAAACGTGCCAAAACGCATCGAAAATCAAGTTTGGAGATGCTGGGGCCTGTTCTGCCATTTGTTGAAAGTTCCTGCCAGCAAGTCATGCCCTTACGGACCGTATGGGGATGCTTACGGTCCGTAAGCTGCTCCCAGGTCAGCAAACTTCATTTTATTAAAACCCAACTGCTCCCATTGTTTTGCACATGGTTTCTTCTATTCTATGGACTGGTTTTAAGTGCCCATGGTTTTAGAAATCAGGGGGTGCATGTGTACGGCTTAGATCGAAGCTTGGATTTCAAGAAATGATCCTAACGGTTCTCCGAAATCTATATATACCCCTTCCATTTCATTTTCAAACTCACTTTTGATCTGATTTTGTTCTCTAAGCTGAAGTTATACACTTCATACCTGAGAATAATTAGTTCAAAACTCCTTTTCTTGGACCCGTTGTAAGTATTCTTTCGTTCTTTTCGCATTTTAAGCACGAAAGTCAAACTGTGTTTGACTTTCAGCTTTGACCAGTCAATGGTCAACACGAAGTTCATTTGAACTTCGTAACGTGAGCGTAATCACGATGGTTATAGTCTCTTGTGACTATACCTACTGATTACCACGTTATTTAGGCATAGTGACGAGTCATAGTTTCGGTCAAAATTCGTGTTCTTGCGTATTTTGTAACCAAACTATTTTTGGGTATCAAGACCCTTTGTCTTGATATCAAACTTGATTTCAAAACTTCGTTAAACATGTTTAACTCGTCACTTTAGGTTTAGTGCTTATATAGGGTCGTAAGATACGCGATCTAAACAATCGCTTAGACTTACGAACCCGACCCATTTGGTCGATCATTAGGATTCGACCAAGCATGTTTAGTGACCATAGTTGTATAGGGAATAACCTTCCGAGGTTATACCTTATGGTCACTTCACTTAAGTAGTTGTATGATAGGTAGTTTATATGCCTTAGGTAAAATGACCAAAATGCCCTTTTTATGCATAATTTGTATTTAAGCATATGTAACTCAAACTTTTGTCACTTAACTGATTATGCAACATATCTAAACATGTTTAGGCATATAATACTTGTCATAGGACTAGGTAGGCGTTCCGAACGCGCTTTGCGCGAACGACGTGTTAAAGTAGCATAAGCTACCTAAACGGGTCGTAATGGGTCGTGAGCACTTAGGTTAGGTTTCGATTTAGTATGTAGGCTTTGTTAAACCATATCATATGAGTTCCAACACTCATTTGGTTTACGAAACCTCATTCTATCCGATCTTCCGATTTAGGTCCGATTTATTTACATAGTTACCTATATTAGGTGCCGTTTGATTCCGTGATCCCTCTAGCTTTGCTTGGTTGTTATTCAAGACTTCTAAGCATCCTCAAGTGAGTACATAGTCCCCTCTTTTACTGTTTTCAATGTTTTGGGGTGAAACATGTGTACCTATTTGTTATGTTCATGATTTCAAAGTATAATTGATTATACATATTAGTACTTATCTTTTGACAAACTGAATGATTATTTTTTGGTTTAAACACTATTTTTTCAAAGATTATAAAATTAATTGTTGAATTGTACTTATTTTATGTTCACCAGACCGATTGGTAGTACGATATAGCGCTATAGGATTAGACACCCCATTCCTGTTGTATGGAATGTCAGAAACCGATTTTTATCCAAATAGAGATTGCCTTTGTGGTATCTCTATAGTCTCCAAATGTGTAGTTTGATACACTAAGGTTTGAATGAATTCTAAAATCACATTTTTGTTGTATATTTTGTTATACTCCCAAAAGTATAGTTTGATATGCTCTCATATGTGATATTGTACAAAACCAACATATATTTTGTTAATTACTAAAACATAGTTTAATATGTTATTTATAAAACCAAAGCATAGTTTAATATGTTATTATTAAAACTAAAGCATAGTTTAATATGTTAATTATAAAACCAAAGTATACTTTTGATATACTACTGAAAATTATTATTTTGACGACTAAAGTATATTTAATATACTATCTGTTTAACTAATTTGGAACTGAAATATATTTTTAATATATTACTTATTCGACTTTCTTAAAACCAAAGTTTAGTTTTATATATATACTACAAACCTTTTTATCAAAACATTGTTTTACAAACAACATATTTTATACAAACTCATTTTACTTGATTATTTATTTGCCTATGCATTATTCTGTTATATCATCTGATTTCTTATAAATTTTAGTATGATTTATAAAAGAAAATATTTTAAGGTTCATGACTATTTTTTATTAAACATATTTTCCTTAAACTTACAAGTCATGAATACTATTATAATAAAACCTATGTATCTCACAGGCATTTTTATGCTGACGTACCTATTTTTACACATGTTTCAGGTGCTGTTATGTGATGATTGTTGATGCATGCTATACATAGGATGGACTCGTGCCTTAGCGACTTTAAAAACTTGAAAGATAATATTTGTATTTATCTGATTTGTAATAAAACAATGAGTTCAATAATTCAATAAAACGAAATTATTTAATCCATGGTTGTGAAACAATGATTCTGTTACGACACTCCCCGACGTTTCTGCCACGATTTATTGTTTTACGTGGTTGGCGTGTGACACATACACATTTTAGTCGATATCTCGCAATAACATCATTCATATCGTTCGTATTTACATACTCAACCTTTTGAATGCTTTTATACGCTTAAATCCGCTATGTCCCAACGTACACTATATACGTAAATTTTATTATTCGTACCTACACTTATACGCATACGTTTTATGCTTATACTTATACTCATACTACTCGTACGTTTTATGTTTATACTCATACTTACGTGCATATTCATACTTAAACTTATACTTATGCTCATACTGTAGGATCATTTTACCGACCAAACGAGTCGTTCAGAAGAGTTTTTGCTCAATACGAGAGGCTGAAACAAACGTATAGAGGTAATTCAGCTTGCAATACACTTTAAATTGTCATTTGATTGATTTGACAAAGATTTACAGCGAGTAGACACTTCGGCAGCAGTTCGACACTGAAACCGGAAAGTTGGAACGTCCTCAAACAAAATTACAAGGCACCTATTTATAGGCAAGGTGATTTCGTACGAAATAACCCATGCGAAATCATTTTCACACGAAATCACTATTTCGTGCGAAATAGCTGGTTGATTTCGTGCGAAATTACACACATGTTATTTCGTGCGAAATACCCTCCAAACATATGCTTGACATTTTTCTCGAACTACATGCCCTGATCTATACAATCTAGTACAAGACTCGATACAAGACGAAGTCGACAGACGTATGCACCAACAGACTCCCCCTCGGATGTTGACGAAGTCTTCAGTGTCGAGTCTTCAATCTTCAGTCTTTATCAGTCTTCTCGACTTCTCCCGAAATATCTAACAATGTAAAACATCCTCAATCTTCTCTTTTTTTATCTCCAGGATCTCGACCTGGCTCTTATCTCTCTCTAATTCTCTTGATCAGATCTCTTGATTCCTTAAGTTCATCAGCATCATCAGCTTGCATGAACATCAGGATCTGAACTTGGCTCTACAATCTTCTATCTCAAGATCTGTGACTGGCTCTTACACACTACTGTTTCCTGCACAAATCTCTACCTCACAATAAATTTCACAAATTTACAATTTGACAAATTTATATCACTTGCAGGTATTAATCAATCAATAAAAGATTTATCAATGTTAATCTCTGATGACCACTTGTAAGAATTACATTTTTGTATCAAAAACACTATCCCAAACCTGTTCATCATGTTTAACACTTGGAACTTTGAAAATCAGCTTTTCAACATCAGTTGTCGAAAATCTTTTTGTATTTTTCAAAGTTTTATGCTAAAACACACTAAAACTCTTTTTGGATTTTTGATTTTAAAATGAAAATGCAATAAAGAAATATATACAGACAATATTTTTGTGAGTTTGTGTAAGAGGATCATATCAGTTTTTGTGACACATCACCAACACCGTTAAGCTTTTAACATTTTAAGTTCTAAACGATTCACTTAGATTGTCAGTATACTGGTCCACTTAATTTTTCACACAAATTTCAACTGTTTCGAGATACGAGATTAATGTTTTAGAGACTTAAACTTATTCGCGTGTCCCACCTCAGAATATACTCCCGTATACAGATCCCAATATTCAGTCTTACAGGTGAGTATACCTAGATGATATCTGTAAAGGGTTAAATGCGAGGGCCGTGAGAGCTCAGGCTATTGCTTCCGCAAAATCAGAGAGATGACGGCTTCGACTTTTGGTGGGTTCCCTTTAGAGAATCTTTTCTTCAACAGCACATGATTAGCATTTTGCAATGTTTCATCATTTTTTTATGCTGAGGGCGGTGCTATATTTCAAGCAAGCGAAAAGTATTATACGCGGACTAGGCCATTGCTTCCGCAAAATCAGAAGTCCTGGGATAATACCCCAGATATCACTAAGCATAAAGACCTAGTATCTCAGAAAGAGGGACCTTTCAAACAAGATTTCGGGGGTTACCCATATATCTGAGAGATGTTCCCCACGATATAAGTAAGTTTGAAATTTAGGTTTATATCTCGACACAATCTACTAAGTGTGTAAAAACCTACTGGCATATCATCAGTGAGACCGTTTATCACATTTCAACTTTACAATTCTTTAGCATGTTGTGATAGTCCACTGATGTACTATCATTTCCTCTTTTTCACAACAAAAACTCATTTTTGACTTTATCATGTTTTTTTTTCAAATTTTCAGATGTTTTTGGATTTTCTGAAAATTCTTACTCCCCCTAAAATTCAAAATCATTTTAAAAGAAATTTGAAAACAAACTGTACAAGGTAAATTGACAACTGTTGTGAATTACTTCAATTCGCCATCCACTTGGCATAAACAATCAGAACTCCCCCTTACAACAAACTATTTTCCCATTAAGATTTCAAAACACTTAAGTTTGTTTTAATCAAAATGGTTTTTCTGAAAAATCAGTTTTGTCGATTTACAAACCATTTGTAGGTTAGGGGTTCAATTCATCGCGTTATTATTTTTCTTTAACCACTTGAAAAATTTAACAATTTTAAGTTCAACTAACAAATACCACTTGTAGGAAATCAAGTACAACTTAATGTCCCTGATTACCACTTCTAGGATTACCAAACACACAAAATTCAAGAAAGATGCCGATTCCTGCTCCACGCTTACCAACCTGGGAGCTCCGGCAAGTCAGGTTTTTTAGTTAAAGAAGTTATCCCAAGCCTGACAGACCTTGGGAGATTCCGAGTTATCAACTCCTGGTGACATGTTTCTTTTCATTTTCTTCTCATAGAATTCCTTTACCCCTTTGACCTTCCCGTCAACCATTTTTCCAAAAATATTTTGAACTTTGGGGCTAAAGGCTTTTTCAACATCAAATTCTTCCTTTTCAGAAAAAAATTGATTTGAAATCTCAACTTTTCCAACCTTTGATTTAAATTTTTCAGCTCGCAATGGTGGAAAATATGCATCATCCATTGGCGAAACTGACTTTTCATTTTTTAACTCAACCAGTGGCTCCTCTGACTTTGTGAAATCAAATTCATTGCCAGACGATAGCTCCTCTGATTTTGACGAATCAGAATCATTGCTAGTACTATCATCAGATTTCTTAACAACCCATTTTTGATTGTCAAGATTTACTTTTCTCTTGTAAAACCTTTTTGAACATTCACCAACCTTAAATTTTGAGTTTTTGAAAACAATAAAAGGTTTGGTTGGCAGTTCATTTTCAACTCTCTTCTCTTTCAGTTTACGAGACACTTCCTGTTTTGATTGAATTGTCTTAGGACAATTCTTGGCTATATGACCAATTATTTTGCATTGAAAACATGTTCTCGTTTCCTTTTTCTGAACAACTTCTTTCTTCATTTCTTCTTGCTTCTTCGCAAGGAATTCTTTATTTGTCTGCTTTCTGAACAATTGCTCCTTTTCTTCTTCAGATGATATTCCTGAAACAAATACAGTTTTTGTTTTAGAAATTTTCTCATTTTTATAATTTTCTGGTGGAATAAAAGCAAGACCTTTTCTTTTGAAATTAACGTTATGGTTTGGTTTCTTTTGAAACCCAGAACCAGAACTGTAACCCTTTTTCTTATTTAACCTCTGTCGATCTCTTGAGGTGTACTTTTTAGGTTTTACAGGAATATTTACATCTTTTATTTCAGAAATATTAATTTCTGTTAGTTTGAAAACCTTGTTGACCATTTCAGTTTTAACACCTCTCATTGGAAATTCTTCATCAGAATATAATTTGTCAGAATCATTCAAAGTATATGCAACTTTGAACAGTTCATCATTCAAATTAGATTTTGATAACAAGAATTCTTTATTGTAAACCCGTTTGTCCTTTTTGACTGTTGGACTTGACGTTTTAGGCTTTGACTCTGAGTTTGACTCCTCGACCTCATCTTTATCCAACACCTGATCGACCACTTTCTTTATTAACTCAGACTCATGATCAGTATCGGACGATGGGAAAGTGACATCGATGTTGTCTGGCAAATTTTCTGAAGACTCATACTCCCACTGTAAATTTGTTGCCTTTTTAACTCTTTCTGAATTTGGATTTCGTGGAGAATATCCATTTTCAAGCGGGGGTGGATACTTGTTGTAACTGGCACTATGTTTCTTACCAGAATCTTTCATTTCAGTATCCTTCTTCTTTTCAGAGCTCTTGTCTTCAGATACTTCTTCATCATCAAATGCCTTCATGCCTTCAATGGTTGGATAAATTCTGTCAATAACATAAGAAGTACATGAGTAACTTTTTAACAACCTATTAACTCTTTCTGTTTCAATTCTCTGTGTTTCCAATTTTTGTTCCAACACAGCACACTTCTCAATATAATTGTTGACAACTTTTTGCTTTGTCATGAAAGCTCCTTGAAGTGTTTTCATGGCTGTTGCTTCTTCACTACTTGTTTGATTGTACTGATTCATTGCTTTGTTTAGAACATCATAGGATTCTTTCAATCTGTTCATGTTATGAATCAAAGTACTGTTTTGCTTCTTCACGGCTTCACAGTTTTCACATTTCACAGGAATCTTTTGTGCATCAGCTTCTGCTTCAACTTTAAAAACTGGAATGTCTTTTATTTTCTTCCTTATCACAGGAACTTCTTGAAACATCCGTCTCAATTTAACATGTTTATAACCTTAATTACGCATTTTATATGAAAAATGTGACTTTCTAAAAACTTTGTCAAGTCAAAGTTCATACGTGTTTAAAGTAAACAAAATATAGTTCCAAGTGTTTACATAGTTCACTTAAAACAAAAACAACATAAAGTCATTGCGGAAGCTTCATTTGACAGGTGTTCGGTTCACTTGATTGCTTGATCGTCTTCTGGATGCTTGCTATACTCACCTATGATCAAAACCAACTTAAAAGTTAGTTTTGACAGCTTATAAACATGTATAAATAAGTTCCAATATCAAATAATGATAATCAAAATAAAATTTCCAAAATCATGCCTCCCGCGTGTCGCGAAAGGCAACCTTTAATCTGTCGCGAGTCGCGCCCCAATTGAGGGAACCTGTCGCGTGTCGCGAGGGAGACTAATTTCCAGCAGGTCCGTTTCTGAACCTGCATTTTCTGCCCAGCTCAATTATTCAACAAAAACCGAACTTTAAACGGCCATAACTTTTTATCTACTAGTCCGTTTTAGGCGATTCTTTTTCCTATGCGTTCGAAATTTAATTCTCCATCTTATAGAGTTAAAACCTGACATTCCACTAGTTCAAAAATTCAGATTTCAAGCTCTCGGCTTGAAATCCCTTTTTAACACTTTTGACCCGTTTCATGATTCCTTTCACCCATCATTTTACTACTTTAAAGTATCTACTTTTATTTCGTAATCTTAATACTAATTCCTAAACAACCTCTAAGGGTCGTTTGCCCGGTTTTCCCATCAAGGGCTTTTTGGTCAATTTTAGTCCTTCATTTTACGACGAAGGACTTTCGCTAATATTTGACCAAGAATATTGTTAGGATTTAGATCACACACACACACGATCAATAAACGAAAGCAATAAGAAAAGTAGACACGAGATTTACGTGGTTCGGTCACAGTGTGTAACCTACGTCCACGGGGGCAACTAGGGTTTGTATTTTATTGAGTGATAATGATTACAAGTACAAGAGATATATTTATAGGCTAGAATTAGGGTTAGTCCCTTGCTAAACGAGTAACTAAACATCTGGGCCTAAAACACTTAAAGCCCATTAGGGTTAGGGCCGGCCGAACCCTTTCCCTTCTTCTCTCTAATTCTTGGCTAGCCTTAATGGGCTGGGCTGAAGACAACATCTCCAACAATCTCCCACTTGGTGTCTTCGGACCTCGAACTGCACCATCTCTTCTGTACTTCTGTAAATGAAAATCCCCCTTGATCTTCAAAACTCCCTAGTTACCCCGCCTTCTCAGCATTATTCCTGAAGGCCAGCTGAAGCTATGCATAGCTTCAGCTTATCCAGCACCACAACCTTGGTAAACATATCTGCTGGATTCTTAGCACCTGGGACATTCTTCAAACTGATTGATCCTTCACTGATCAATCCTCTGACAAAATGATACCTCATCCCTATGTGCTTCGTCTTCCCATGATAAACAGGATTCTTTGCAAGTTTCACTCCACTTTCATTGTCACAATACAACGGGTAGTCAGCTTGATTCTTCCCTAACTCTTTCAGAAAAGCTTTCAACCATACTAGTTCTTTACTGGCCTCCGCTGCTGCCATGTATTCAGCTTCTGTAGTAGATAAAGCCACACTTTTCTGAAATCTGGACATCCAACTCACTGCTGTTCCTCCCACTGTAAAGACATATCCTGTAGTGCTTTTAAATGTCTCTTTACAGCCACCCAGGTCAGCATCTGTATAACCCTTGAGAACCACATCCTTTCCTTTAAAACACAACCCCATCTTTGACGTACCTTTCAAATAACGAAGCACCCATTTAACTGCTTCCCAGTGTTCTCTTCCCGGATTTGACATAAAGCGACTGACAACTCCAACTGTGTGTGCTATGTCGGGTCTCGTGCATACCATAGCATACATTAGACTTCCTACAGCAGATGCATATGGAACTCTAGCCATATCAGCTTTTTCTTCTTCTGTTCTGGGACACTGATCTTTAGTAAGCTTGAGGTGACTTCCTAAAGGCGTGTTTCTAGGCTTGGTCTTCTCACTGTTCATACTAAATCTCTCTAACACTTTCCCGATGTACTTCTCCTGGGATAGTGTCACTGAGCCATCTTTCTTGCTTCTGGTTATACTCATCCCGAGTATCTGTTTGGCTGGACCCAAATCCTTCATTTTGAATTCTTTGGACATTTGCTTCTTTAACCTGCTTATTTCTTTCATGTCAGAACCTGCAATTAACATATCATCAACGTAAAGTAACAATATGATATAAGAGTTGCTGAACTTCTTCAAATAGCAGCAATGGTCCATCTGACATCTCTTGTACCCTGACCTCTCCATGAAGTTATCAAACTTCATGTACCACTGTCTGGGTGCCTGTTTAAGACCATACAAACTCTTCTTCAATTTGCAGACCCAATTCTCTTTCCCAACAACCTTGAATCCCTCAGGTTGTGCCATATAAATGTCTTCATCTAGGTCACCATGTAGAAAAGCTGTTTTTACATCTAACTGCTCTAGATGCAAATTTTCTGCGGCTACAATACTAAGAACCAACCTGATGGTAGTCATCTTCACCACAGGAGAGAAAATCTCATCATAATCAACTCCCTTCTTCTGCTGAAACCCCTTGACTACTAAACGGGCTTTGTACCGTTTAGAACCATCGTGTTCTTCTTTGACCCTGAAGACCCATTTATTTTGTAAAGCTCTTTTATCTGGCGGAAGCTTTACTAAGACCCAAGTCTTGTTTTTATCTAAAGAGCTCATCTCATCCTTCATTGCATGCTCCCACTGGAGAAAATCTTTCATCTTGACTGCCTCAGAATAGCTTTCTGGTTCACCGTTTTCTGTCAAGAGAATATAATTAACTGAAGGATTATATTTATTAGGCGGTTTACTAACTCTGGTGGATCTCCTGACCCAATTTTCTGACGGGTCAGGCTGCTGTGGAGGCTGTTCTTCTTCATGCTCTGAGCTCCCACTGTCAGAGACTTCTCCTGTCTCATTATATCCACCTTCAACCTCTGGTCCTGTGTCATCTTCAGAATCTGATTCGGGTTCTATAACTGGTTCATTCTTTTGACCGTCAGTGTCAAACTCAACCACTTCTTTCTGAACCTCAGATTTCTCCGAATTCCTGTCTTTGTACAGCTCTGCTTCATTGAATTCGGCATGTTTGCTTCTGACTAGCTTTCTGCTTTCATGATGCCAAAGCCTGTAGCCCATTTTATCAGACCCATATCCAACGAGCGTGTACTTCTTTGCTTTGGCATCTAACTTGTCACCTTCAAGATCAATATCATAAGCACTACACCCGAAGATTCTCAGGTGATCATACTCAACTGCTTTTCCCTTCCATTCTTCCTGAGGAATCTTGAATCCCAACGGAACTGAAGGCCCACGATTGATAAGATAAGCCGCGGTGTTAACCGCATCAGCCCAGAACATTTTTGGGAGCCCTGCATTCAATCTCATACTCCTGGCTCTCTCACATAGTGTTCTGTTCATCCTCTCTGCAACCCCATTCTGTTGCGGAGTTCCTGGAACTGTATTTATCATCCTGATCCCTCTCTCAGCACAATAATCTGTAAATTCTTTGCTGATATATTCACCTCCGTTGTCAGACTTCAAGCATTTCACCTTCAAATCAGTTTCAAGTTCAACAGCAGATTTCCATTTCTTAAATTTATCAAAAACTTCAGATTTATGTTTAAGAAAGTAAACCCATACCTTGCGTGTTGAATCGTCTATGAAGGTCACATAATAGCGAGATCCTCCAGGTGAAGCAACTGAAGTCGGCCCGTACACGTCTGAGTGAATCAACTCCAATTTCTGAGCTTTTGGTGCTCTCCCTGTCTTCACAAAAGTCACCTTCTTTTTCTTGCCTAGGATGCACGGTTCACAAAACTCAGACTCGACCTGTTTCAGTTCTGGAAGCTTTCCCTTGGTAACGAGCATCTTCATCCCCTTTTCACTCATGTGGCCAAGTCGTTGATGCCATAACTTTGATAGACTCGGCCCATCAGATACTGCATTAACCCCGTCAGTTGGTACCTCAACCATGTATAGTGTACCTCTCTTCTTTCCTCTTGCAATGACCATACTGCCCTTAACAACTTTCCATTGTCCTCTACCAAAGTAGACATCATATCCCTGATCATCAAGCTGACCAATGGATATCAACATCCTCTTCAAACCAGGAATGACCCGAACATTCTTCAAGGTCCAAATGGTTCCCAATGGTGTTTTTAAGTCTATGTCTCCAATTCCTGTAATATCAAGACTGTGATTATTAGCCAAACGAACTTTACCAAAGTTACCTGTTCGTAGATTCTTCATCTTCTTTGTGCTAGAAGTAGCATGAAACGATGCTCCTGAATCCATAATCCAGTCTTCAACAGTATTTTCGACACAACAAATAAGAGCATCCTCTGAATCTGAGGCTGTGGTAGCATTCACCTCCTTTTTGTCTCTATGAGGTTTAGTACACTGACTTCTAAAGTGCCCATGCTCATCACAGTTCCAGCACTGTATGTCTTTTCTCGGTTTTGCTGGTCTTGTCTTGCTTCTTCGTTTTGACTTTGACCTTCCTCTATTTCCACCTCTATTATTACTTCTCCCTCTCCCCTCAGTACTGAGCAACGAACTTGTCTCTCCAGAATTCCTCCTTCTTGAGTCCTCATTCAATATCAAGTCACGAACTTTAGCAAAAGTGAGGGTCTCAACTGCCCCAGTGACTGCAGTAATAGTTCCTGACTAGCTGTCAGGTAATGAGGACAAGAGCAGGCATGCTTGCAGTTCATCATCTATCTTGAATTTTACTGAATTCAAATGAGACAAGTGAGAATTAAACAAATTAATATGCTCAATAATAGAACTTCCCTCTTTCATGCGGGTGTTGACTAACTCCCGTATCAGAAACACCTTGTTGGCAGGAGACGACTTCTCATACATATTTGACAAAGCCTCTATGATTCCTCGTGCTGAGGTTTGTTCAGAAATATTGTAGCCAACATTCATAGAAAGAGTGAGCCTGATAGTTGACATAGCCTTCTTGTCAATGGCTGTCCACTTATCCGTTACAGGTGTAGGAGGAGGCTCTAAGGCTGCATCCAGATCCTTCTGTATCAGCAAATCCTTGATTTGCATCTTCCACCATCCGAAATTCTTCCCATCAAACTTCTCAATTCTGACTTTTCCATCATCAGACATCTTTGCTGAATAACAGAAACTAACCAGAGAATCGTGAGAGAATAAACTAAAAAAAACAACCCTGAAATCTGACCTCGAAAAACGTGCAGAAAAACCCGAAAAAACGCAGCAGCGAAAATCGGTACAGAAATCCTTCTGTTTGAACGACGGCGACTGGAAACCCTAATCTGGTTAGCGGCGGTGGCGGTTCTGCGGTTCCGGCAAGATGGTAGGCGGCGGCTGGCAAAACCCTAATCTGGGTTAGGTGTCGGCGGCGGTACCCGGTTGCCCTGGAGCAAAGCTGCGAAACTGCAGCGGGTCGGTGGGTGTCGGCGTGGAAACCCTAGCAGCGGCTAGGTGGCGGCGGCGAAACCCTAATTAGGGTTTGCGGCGGCGGCTGGAGGCAGGAGGTCGTAGGCGGCTTGTGTGTGTTCTTGATCAAGAGCCTGAGCTCTGATACCAGTTGTTAGGATTTAGATCACACACACACACGATCAATAAACGAAAGCAATAAGAAAAGTAGACACGAGATTTACGTGGTTCGGTCACAGTGTGTAACCTACGTCCACGGGGGCAACTAGGGTTTGTATTTTATTGAGTGATAATGATTACAAGTACAAGAGATATATTTATAGGCTAGAATTAGGGTTAGTCCCTTGCTAAACAAGTAACTAAACATCTGGGCCTAAAACACTTAAAGCCCATTAGGGTTAGGGCCGGCCGAACCCTTTACCTTCTTCTCTCTAATTCTTGGCTAGCCTTAATGGGCTGGGCTGAAGACAACATCTCCAACAAATATCGCTTTTAACAATAATTCTAAATATGCGTACCTGGCTCGAGTCATAGGATTGACCTGTTTAAATATCTTTCACTATTAATTTCTAATTAATACCAACGCGAATCGTATGATATTTCCTGTAATCACAAAACTCAACAAGCGATCATCAATTAATATTGTCAAATGATCTTGCCAATGTCATTTAACCCGTTTAGTCCGAACGACCATTTTCCATTATGAGATGATATCTAGTTACCATCTCGCCCTTTTACCCATTCCGGTTTACACCATAACGTAGTGTTTCAAAATTTCTTATTAGTTCATCTTCACATGACTAATTTACCAATTTACCCTTTTTGCCATTGTTTATGATTTCTCACCATTGCACTAGTTCCGACTCATATTATTTGCGTCGGAACATTATAACTCTATTACTAACTTTTCCTTATTCATTTTCAATACACACAACTGATGTATACTAAAAAGGGTGTAAGCTTTTACTTACCTCGCATCCAAATTACGCTTTCCTTTTCGTACTTGCTCTGTTTGACCCGCTTCATTCCCAAGCCTCCATCTAGCTTGTCAAGAGTCAAACTATCATCATAATTCACAAGGTAGTTAGATTAGTCATTATAACCACGACTATTCCACCTTACGTATTTTTCTATGTCAAAACTACTATTCGACTCCGTCCATGGTTAGTTTAACTTTTCAAAAGTTAACTACCCTTAATTATATGATATGTGAATATAAGCTAAATCGACTTCATAATTAAAATTTGTATTATCCCACATCACACGTAATTAGTTGAACTAGGAAATTACGCGTTTGATTCATAATTTCAACATATCAACATTGTGGGCATAATTTATAACATCAACAATCAAGTTTCGTATCACTGAAAATAGGCTGTTTTTGGTGACCTGTTTAACCTGTTTACAAGTCTTCAAAAATTATGATTTTTTATGTGGCGTACCTCTCGTAGGGTTAGGCCTTGTGTTAAAATTTCAAGATCTAACTCTTTACCAAAAATTCGTAAAAATTCATCTACTAAGCTGCAATCAGATTCGTCACTTCTGACTGCAGTTTACGGAAAAATTCATTAAAAATTCCTCGTTTATCCGATTGACGAAATTCCAATTGGCGATTCTTTTAATCACTTAAAACTTTTTACAGTAAGAATTTGAGATCATAACTCAATTCCTAAATTGAGTTATGACATTCGTAATGGGCTGCAAATTCTGCCAGAAAACGCAGCTTGAACCTTTGATACGGAAAAATTCATAAAACGCTCAATTTTCGTCGAAAAAATGCGATTCCAGTGGGGTTTTAAAGATATTTCCTGGAATTACATTTTAGACTCAAGAAACACACGTTTTTGTCACGTTTTGTCCATGTTACAGCCAATACAAGTCGGCAGTAAATTCTGATCAGAAGCTGTTTGAATTCAGCTTTAAATCAAAACATGTTTTTGACATTATAGCACTATTTTTAACCATCAAAAACCCTAAAAACATCACATTACACGAATTTAGCATCATCACACTTATCACCTTCAATGGTGATCATGAATTCACAAGATTTAGACCTAATTTCATCATATGCTTGTCTAGGGTTTACTCCTAGACACTACAATGTTCCTATTTCATCATATAACAAACATGCAACCATCTAATTCGAATTCTCTAAGTTCATCCAGAAATTTAGATGGAAATTTTCTACAAAATTTACATACCTTATGATCCCTTTTCAGAGGAGATCACCAATCTATGCTCAGATTTTGTTTTGGAACTGATTTGTGCCTTCAATTTGTGAGATTTGTTGAGTTTAGGGTTTGAGGAGGAATCCTGGTGTCGCCCCTCTGTGTTTGATCGAACCAGAGGTTTTAATTTTTATTGTTTTAATTATTATTAGTTTCAAACTTAACAACTTTGGTCCCCCATCTATTATTTGGTTCATTATTAACTAGATCACAACCTAATTACTTTTAACAATATTCCCACTAATTAACTAGGTTAAATGTTCCTAGTTAACTTAGTGGGTTCGGGGAATTTATGATTAAGTTTATTTTAAGTCCCGTTAACTCGGGCCTCTTATAAACTTATTTCCTTAAAAGCTTTTATTCACTTGTATTTAATATTAGGATTATTTATTTAAATCCTAATATTTACCGGGTTACTTTTACCCGTCTTTTAGTATTAACGGGGTTTAATTACCAAACCTATTTTTGGGGTGTTACAAGTCTACCCCCCTTAAAGAGGTTTCGTCCCCGAAACCTTCTTTATGTAGTTCGTTGATTAAACCAAACGAACTTAGCTTCGTTTTCAAGGCTTTCCTTCTTGTCGGTCTATAGTGATCATTTGTATTGACGTGTGCGTCTTTCATGTGTATGGCCTCATGGGCTGTAACCTTTATCATGTATTTCTTATCCTTGTTGTCTATTTGACCGAGTTGTCATGTGATCACCCGGTCACTAAGTCTTTCAATATTTTTACTTCACGCTAATCTTATATTGATGAGCGCTTTACATAGTTCCTAATCTTATTTCGACTTCGAATGGTTTTACCGGCTAGACTAATTGGTCGCCTTCATTTCATACCCCGTCACCCGAGTATACTATTTCGCCATCATCGGCCTTATGTGTTTTTTTTTTAAGATTTTCTAAACCACCTCTTACCACTTATGTTTTGTTAAAATGTTGCTTTTGACTAAAGACTAAGTTTTTAGTTTACGTTTCCTCTTTGTCTTACCTCTTTCTCTCATTTTTAGGAATGTTACTTCCGAGGATCCATTCCTTTTAGTTATTATTTAATGCGGGGAATTATAACGAATTCCCACGCTAGACCCATATGTCCCGTAGGTTCTTTCACTTAGCTTTGTAGGCTACTTATTTAGATTTTCACCTTTTTACCCCTTTAAGGTGAGACCCCTACAATTCGTTTCTTTCTATTTGTGACCCGAAGGTCTTTTTGGTCCCGTAGACTTTAACACTATTTATAATCCCATAGGTTATGATGATCCCGTAGATCATCTTTTATTTGTGTCTTTACTTAACTGTATATATATATATATGGTCTCAAGGTACCCCTTTTTATCTTTAGAATCATTTACTTTTGCTTTTTGGGTTTCATTTGACCTTGACCGTAGTCTAAGGCTTCCTTTGTTTTCTTTCGAATTATATTTCCGACTTTATGACTTCTAACGTCATTTACACGTCAGTTTGTCCTACGCTTACCATTATCCGGTTCTTACCTGTACTTCTTTACAACCCGTTACCCGGGTTCTTTATTTTAATGTTTTTAACATTCTTGTTTCGCTAGTTTGCGTTTTTCCTATCTACATTCCTTTATGACCCATCACATAGGTTCATTAATATTTCGCGCTTCTATTATTCGGTTTGCGCCTATTTGTACTACCAATTTCTTATACTGTATTTGTCTCGTTTGACTTATTCGTGTGAGGTTTTATCACTTATGAATGTCAGACTTCATTCTTTATTTGACCCGTCCAACTTTGAAATGGTTGAACGTAATTACCAAAATTTATGTTTGCGAAAATTCTTGTCATCTTTTAGTCATGACTCATATTCCGAGTCTTTTGACTTTCTATTTCGCGTTCCCGTCTCTCGGTTTACGCATTCACCCACAATCCTACCCGTCCATCGGGTATCTTTACCGTAATCATTATCAAGTAACCATTCTTATATGGTTTTAGACGTCATTTTAATTTATTTGGTCGTCTTAGCGAAATCCATCGCTTTTATTCAATTAAGTCCTTTATTCATTATTTAATTTGTTTGACTTGTCCATATGAATTTCATCACTTATGTCAGTCAAACCTTTATCCTCATGCCTTAGCATTCTCATTAGTTGGTTTGTATTTTCATTTACTTCGATCTTTGTCCCTTCTCTCGGGCTCGTCATTTTAACGTAATACGCTTCCGTCATCCGACTTGCGTTTACGTTTACTATCAAACATCTTATTTATTTGATTCATTTGGGTACCATTTAAGTTAGTCCCATTCACCCCATTCTTACTACATCGGACGTAAATGTGTCTGCTACAAAAAGTTCATGGTATCATATGCCACTACTTACTTGGCCAGAGTAAGCGATCAGCACATGATACACATGACCTTTTTATAGCTTTCACATCACACCCTATGTAAGTAATGCCTCTATTTATTTCATATCTCTGATTTCCTTTAGTAAAACTTTATTTAATTGCAAAACAACAATCATTAGTTTTACTAGTTTTACATTTGAACATATAAAATGTTTTTCTTTTCTATCGAACTATTATATAATCACATTTGTTAATGTGATCGCTACTTTTCTCAATAGCATTATATTGAGAGTTTTTTTTCACTTGGATAATTACCCCCCGTCCAAGTTTTCATATGAACTATTTCTATTATAGTTTTGATATTCATTATCGTGAATAACGCATGTTTCTATTAAACTTCTCTTAGAAACATCATCCTGAATAGATATCCTATTCAGATTTTATCAGATATATGCAACCGTTATCCCCTACGTGTTTGTTGCATATTACTACTTGTGCAATTAAATTTAAAAGTGTGTACCTGATAATGCTTGCCCTTAATGGGCTTTCCTTGCCTTTGACTTTGTTCGCGATCGTCACGCGATTTAGGTCCTTGATGAGTATGCTCTGCTTGTCATACCTCGGACCGTTCCACCGTCATATCCACAATTCGTTCAACTCTCGTCATCTTCAGATGCGAGTATCCTTCAACTAAATATTTACAAAAGTTAGTAATTTCAACATTAATAAATGTACGTATTGTAATACAAGGCTTTTTACTGCACGTGATTTCGTTAACTATACTAATCATTTTCGTTGGTGTAACGTGTATTACACGATACCCTATGTGTTGTTCACAACAATTTAATCCTACTAAACTATTAACATACGTGTACTTACCGGATTTGCGATCAAGCCTCGAACCGAACACACTTTATTCTTTAACCATGAGCTCTGATTACCAACTTGAAACATCCGTCTCAATTTAACATGTTTATAACCTTAATTACGCATTTTATATGAAAAATGTGACTTTCTAAAAACTTTGTCAAGTCAAAGTTCATACGTGTTTAAAGTAAACAAAATATAGTTCCAAGTGTTTACATAGTTCAATTAAAACAAAAACAACATAAAGTCATTGCGGAAGCTTCATTTGACAGGTGTTCGGTTCACTTGATTGCTTGATCGTCTTCCGGATGCTTGCTATACTCACCTATGATCAAAACCAACTTAAAAGTTAGTTTTGACAGCTTATAAACATGTATAAATAAGTTCCAATATCAAATAATGATAATCAAAATAAAATTTCCAAAATCATGCCTCCCGCGTGTCGCGAAAGGCAACCTTTAATCTGTCGCGAGTCGCGCCCCAAATAATGATAATCAAAATAAAATTTCCAAAATCATGCCTCCCTCGTTTATCCGATTGACGAAATTCCAATTGGAGATTCTTTTAATCACTTAAAACTTTCTACAGTAAGAATTTGAGATCATAACTCAATTCCTAAATTGAGTTATGACATTCGTAATGGGCTGCAAATTCTGCCAGAAAACGCAGCTTGAACCTTTGATACGGAAAAATTCATAAAACGCTCAATTTTCGTCGAAAAAATGCGATTCCAGTGGGGTTTTAAAGATATTTCCTGGAATTACATTTTAGACTCAAGAAACACACGTTTTTGTCACGTTTTGTCCGTGTTACAGCCAATACAAGTCGGCTGTAAATTCTGATCAGAAGCTGTTTGAATTCAGCTTTAAATCAAAACATGTTTTTGACATTATAGCACTATTTTTAGCCATCAAAAACCCTAAAAACATCACATTACACGAATTTAGCATCATCACACTTATCACCTTCAATGGTGATCATGAATTCACAAGATTTAGACCTAATTTCATCATATGCTTGTCTAGGGTTTACTCCTAGACACTACAATGTTCCTATTTCATCATATAACGAACATGCAACCATCTAATTCGAATTCTCTAAGTTCATCCAGAAATTTAGATGGAAATTTTCTACAAAATTTACATACCTTATGATCCCTTTTCAGAGGAGATCACCAATCTATGCTCAGATTTTGTTTTGGAACTGATTTGTGCCTTCAATTTGTGAGATTTGTTGAGTTTAGGGTTTGAGGAGGAATCCTGGTGTCGCCCCTCTGTGTTTGATCGAACCAGAGGTTTTAATTTTTATTGTTTTAATTATTATTAGTTTCAAACTTAACAACTTTGGTCCCCCATCTATTATTTGGTTCATTATTAACTAGGTCACAACCTAATTACTTTTAACAATATTCCCACTAATTAACTAGGTTAAATGTTCCTAGTTAACTTAGTGGGTTCGGGGAATTTATGATTAAGTTTATTTTAAGTCCCGTTAACTCGGGCCTCTTATAAACTTATTTCCTTAAAAGCTTTTATTCACTTGTATTTAATATTAGGATTATTTATTTAAATCCTAATATTTACCGGGTTACTTTTACCCGTCTTTTAGTATTAACGAGGTTTAATTACCAAACCTGTTTTCGGGGTGTTACACTTCTTCATCATCACCGCTGACAGATTTTTTAACTTTCTTCTTTTTCTTTTTAGCTTTTTCATCATCATTGTCGCTCTCCTCTAGCATTCTTAAGTGCTCTTCCATTCTTCTTGCATAATAATCATCATCATTATCACTGTCTTCAGCAACTCGAGCAATAAAAGCTTTATGATTTGAAGTTTTGTTAGGATCATGATCATCCCAACTGAAATTTACCCAGCTAAACCCCTCTGGTAATTTTTCATCATCTTGATTTATCAGACATGCTTTACTATTAGCTGAAACATATTTGTCCCAACTGAATCCTTTCGATGATTTATTATCTTCTTGATTCACCATACAAGCTCTCTTTGATGATTCTTCAATCTCCTTCCTGGCATGAGCAGTTTGTGGTTGTTGAGCAACTTGATGATAGATTGCTTTTTGATAATAATCATTGTTGTTGAACGGATTTTGAGCTCCACTTGCTTCGCGGTTTGTGCACTCCCTCTTGAAGTGTCCTTTTTCCCTGCAATGAAAACAAGTAACTTTAGATTTATCAAAACCTAAAGTAGAAACATTAGCATCACGGAAGTCATCTCTCCCTGTGATATGTTTAAATTTCTCAGCTCGTCTCAACACACTTGCCAAACACCACTTTATGTCAATTAATTCCATCTCTTCAGCATCGATTTGATCGTAATCCTCTTTTGTCAACATTGGATTCCCTATCCGACCAGCCACTAAACTCTTATATGACTCTAACACAGTCACCAACAAAGACATGTGACTTTTTGCAACTTCCTCAGTGTAATTTTGACCATTTTCAAGGTCTAATACCATGTTGCATTGTAGCTTCTTTCCATTCTTGGTTGTTGAAAAGTTTGGATCATATGATGAATATGAAGAAAATTCAGTTTTGCTGTTTGATCCTTTAGATGACCCTCCTGATGAACTTTTAGCATTGAATGCAGTTTCAACCTTTGGTGACATGTTGGTTTTGTCACTGATACCTCCTTTGTAATAAAGACCAATATCTTGTTCTCCATCAAAATCTTTCATTCTCGAGATCTTCCTTTGTTCCATCTCCTGAGCTTCAAGCTTTTCAATGAACTTGCTCAGTGTCAGATTCCCAAAATCTTTCTTATTTCTCAGCATCATAAGATATGTGCCCCAAGTTTCATGTGGCAAAGCATCGGCTAACTTCTCAATCAATTCTTCATTATCTTTTGTGATGCTCACTCTCTTCATGTTGACTAGCAAATTACAATATCTTTCAATGATCTGCTTAGTGCTTTCAGTCCTCAAACCACGAAATAGATCAAATTTTCTCTTCAAAAGCGATTTCTTGTTCTTAATCATTTCTTTGCTTCCAACAAACTTTGATTTTAAAGCTTTCCAGATTGAATAAGCCGTTCCATTGTGTTGCAATAAAACCAAGATATCTTCTTTCACAGCTTGATGCAAAAGACTTGTCATCATTTTTTCATCTTTGTATTTCTTTTTATCTTCAGCACTAAGATCTTTAATTGCAATCACCTCCTCATCATCAGTCATCGGTCTAACATATTTCGTCTCAACACATTCCCAAGCATCCAAATAATTTGCTTGTACCCAATTCTCAAATCGTTCTTCCCATCCTTTATACTCTTCAATGTTCATAAGCTTTGGCAGTTTTTGCATGGTACCCGTCTCATTTTCCAACATTGCTTGTTGTGTAATAGTTATTGGAGTAGCAAAGGCGTTGTAAAATTCCTCTTCCATGTTTCGGTATTCAAAGTTTCACACTAACAGCTTTTCAAACGAAATACCAACTCAAACGAAACACCTTATCACACGGAATACCTGTTCAAACGAAATACCAGCAAGACAATCTCAAACGAAATCAGTTCAAACGAAATGACTGTTTCAAACGAAATAGGTAATTTCGTATGAAATATCCACACGAAATACTAATTTCGTGCGAAATCAATCAACTTTTCACACGAAATACTAATTTCGTACGAAATACTAATTTCGTGCGAAATAAACAACACTATCAAGCGAAATCAATCACACAATGTGGTTTCGTACGAAATCAAGATGCTATTTCGTGCGAAATACTGCTGATGTCATCATCTCGAGCTGTTTTTGTCAAAATTGATCAGGTTTTAAGCAGATTTTAGGTCCAATTCTTTCAAGGCTTTGTTAAAACACTATTGCGCATATAATGTGTGAAATTCAAATCATTTTGACCGTGAAAACTTGTTAATTTTGAAAAAGAAGGTGTAGAAATCAGATTTTGCAACTGAATTTGTATGAACTCTTCCTCCTGAGCTCTGATACCACTTGTAGGATCGTTTTACCGACCAAACGAGTCGTTCAGAAGAGTTTTTGCTCAATACGAGAGGCGGAAACAAACGTATCGAGGTAATTCAGCTTGTAATACACTTTAAACAGTCTTTTGATTGATTTGACAAAGATTTACAGCGAGTAAACACTTCGGCAACAGTTCGATACTGAAACCGGAAAGTTGGAACCTCCTCAAACGAAATCACAAGGCACCTATTTATAGGCAAGGTGATTTCGTACGAAATAACGCATGCGAAATCATTTTCACACGAAATCACTATTTCGTGCGAAATAGCTGGTTGATTTCGTGCGAAATTACACACATGTTATTTCGTGCGAAATACCCTCCAAACATATGTTTGACATTTTTCTCGAACTATGTGCCCTGATCTATACAATCTAGTACAAGACTCGATACAAGACGAAGTCGACAGACGTATGCACCAACACATACTTTCATTCATACTCATGATTCATACATTCGTACCCGTACGCGAGCGTAATCCGAGTGATTCGCTTACGTGGGTCCCTTACATACTTAAGCAAGGACTTGCTTATATACTATATTCTTATACGTACACATTCTTATTTTTAAATTATGTATACCCTGATTCATACACAACTAGTACAAGTTATGCGGATCATGCGACGATCAAAATAATCGCGGGTGCACACGGGATTATAGTGATAGGCGTATGAAAACCATAGAGCGTACTACTGTGTATGGTAAGACACAGAACGTAACATGACACCGAATAACGAGACGGACATAACATGGTCAAAACATGGTGGATACGCCGCTGGTACTTCCTATATATAAGTGTTTTCACCATGTTACCAAACTTTCGTAAAACGTGCCATGAGAAATTCAGTGTTTTGCCGACCTTTTGACCTAATACAAACTTTAAACAACTCACAAATGCATTATATCCGATTATCCATGACAAGACTTCATCTTTAACACGCTACTTTCGTCTATCTAATACTTATATCATTCATATACTTGCATTCATTTAGAGTCAATCGTTCGCCCCATACTCCTATTATTCTCCACTAGTAGTAAGACCCGTGTGAACAACCAGGTAGATTTAATAACGATCGAAATCAAATACTAAAAAACATATTATAATATATCATTTAAATTGTTTGCGTCAATACCCCTTGAATCCTATCAAAATACACATAATGATCTGCAATATCAGAGGGGAAAAAGCCATGAAAAAACTAACCCATGTTTGAGTCAAACTGCTGATACATTATTTGCAGGATCCAAATTCGCCTATGCAATCAGGTAAAACGAAATCAATAGCAATCTTAGAATGTATGGAATTCGTCTTATTTGTTTTCAAGTTAATGTCATACATACAACAATATACACACACACCATCAGTACATGTAAAATGCTAGTGGCAATCAGAGGTAAACTAAATAAAAGGCCTGACCTAGAAATTAGTACCTACAATGACACTCAACATCCATATAACCTCAAGAAACCAAAAAAGATAAAAATAGTCAAACTGGGTGCTGAGACTGGTCGAATTGACCCATGAACACTTTTTTACTGCAATTTTAAGGCTAGTGAAAACTATATCACAGTACTATCATTTTAACTTGTTTAAGTTTTGATAAGATATCACTTTATTTGAAAAATAAAACGAAAAATCAATTTGTAAAACCTGTAAGGATAAGAAAAAAGAAACTATTTGACTCGTACTACAAATCACCCACTTCAACCTAAACGCATTTTGGCTCGTTACCTAGTGTGCCCACCCTGCGCATTTTACCACTGCTAAAAGCTTAAAACCCATTCATGAATATAGAAAGAAGGCAGATTACCTTCCTCAATGTGTTCTTATTCGTATTTCGATATGCAGAACTGACTGCAGCCATGTGGGCCCTACTTCTATCACCGAAAATGTTTCTGAAAGTCATCTCATCAGTTCCCAACCTCTTTTCCCCTGCTTTGTAGAGTGCTTTAGCATCGTGCTCCACCAATCTTTGATCAAACTCTGGCCCTTCGCTGCCAGGTTAAAGCTAAATATGTAAGAAGCAACTACAAACACAAAAAAATAATAGAACCATTAATAGTCAGTTCATCATTTTGACTCCAAACAAATTGATACTTACTGTCTAATGGGCTTAAGGAGCTGCCTTTTCATGATCAACAGAAGTTTGAGATTGAATATCATGCTCAAGATAAACACCAAAAAGTGAAACATAAAGATGTTTAAGATGTAACAACTGTGATGGAGTCCGACAACATATAACTTCAGTAACCGCTTTCAGATCAATGTTGGTATGTAAAGCTTCATGCAATATGACTGCATCTCTCCGTGCTGGATCAGGCATCCAAAGTAAGATTGCTTTCTAAATACATTAAAAACCAAGAGTTATTAAAAAAGTTGTGTCACATGACAGTTAACAAATGAAGTGGATGGTTAAGTTATAGAGGGACGTTCAATAAACAACCAATTACGTAGAGAACTGCAAGTACCACCTAAACACTTGTATATGTTGCTTTAACTATGATGCATAAGGCAGTTATGTAACCACATAACCGCCCTCTCTCTCTCTCTCATTCTCGCAGTTCTTTACTTAAAATTGGTTTTATATTGAACAACCCTTCAAGTTATATTACCTTAATATTGCCACTAAGCGCTTTAGTTAACCGTTTGCTCAAGTCTTCAGAGTACATGGCTCCAAAGAAATATCAAGATCCCTCAACCACCAAGTATTTCTTTGAGGTCTAAGCCGGTGTATTTAACTTAACTGATCCACCACATCAGCTTCCTCATTAAAATGCTTACTTTTTCCGGCCTATAACCTCCGAGTGCTTCCCATTCATTGTTAAAACTTATTGACCTACACTACAAATTAACCTTTTGACCCGAGCCTATTACCCAGCCCAAAGGAGTGTATAGCATAGGTCAAACAAACAAAAAACCATATATTGTTAGAACAAAGAAAACCCAGAATATAACATTAAAAGATTACAACTTCAGGAAGTAGACTGATTACCTAAGACATTTACTATTAGTTTTACCTTTTTGACAACCCTCCTATATATTTAGCTTCAAGACTAATTACACATCAGGTCTAAGTTGATTACACACCACGTCAACAAAGAAGCGATTACAACATATGAAATCATGCAATTTACAAGTGCAATATTATACCTGATAAAATGTAGGAGCTAAAATTCATGTATCGAGACCGAATCATAAAATCCTTAAGAATTGACAAAAATTAACCTGAATCGCTTCTTGTTAACAAAATCCTTAAGAATTGACAAACAAAATAAACAGACCAGTTGTGACCTATGCTTTCAGTAGAACCTTCGATTGTTCTGAATCTCATCATTTCATCCCTTTTAATACAAGTTGGATCATAAAATCAATCTGAAAAAAGCCCAATATCGCCATCAGATATCACAATCTAAAAATATTAGTCAAATTTGCATAAAAATGATTAAATTAAACATACTAACCCAACCATAAGAACCGGATATATCGATATCAATGAACTCAGTATCGGAATCATTAGGTTCATGATCTGACATTAGTTCGGACTGCACCAGTACTAGGATAAAATTTTCCACCTTCATGTCTATGTAAAGATAGATACAATACCTGTAACAAATCAATATAATTATTAGTCAAATTTGCATAAAAATGATTAAATCAAACATAGTAACCCAACCATAAGAACCAGCTATATCGATATCAATGAACTCAGTATCGGAATCATCATGTTCATGATCTGACATTAGTTCGGACTGCGCCAGTACCAGGATAAAATGTTCCACCTTCTTGTCTATGTAAAGATACATACAATACCTATAACAAATCAATATAATTAGAAACAAATGTTTTATTTCTCCAACATTTTAAGTAGAAATCCATATACTCACCACATACAGGATACATATATGTTACAACACTAACAAACAACCAACTATTAAAACTTCAACAATCACAAACAAATCAATCCACAAAAACCCGATTCAACTATAAAATTGAAAAGCAATTTCAGCACATACCTAGATTCTTATCAAGCGTCTTAGTAAACTGATTCAAAGCCGGTGGAACCTTCAACCTCTGTTTCAAAATCCTCCTCTTCCTCTGAATCATGAAACTTGTGGCCATCTAACAAACCTATGCACATCCTTCTTCGGCGGCAACGCTCCACCGCTTCCAAACTGCTTCGGCCTCTTCTCAAACAATGGGTTCACAACTTTCTCCTGAACCACAACAGTTGCTAAATCGTAAATTAAAACTAAACATGAATAAAAATCCTAACAAATGTTCGGAGATCGTATCGTTTTCTTCTTCGTTGCTAGCTTTACTCCTTTCTTAAGGGCCTTCAGTTGATTGAAATTATATTAGTCGAATGTAAGAAGTAACTAAATGAAATTGAAAATGATGTAGATGAAATTGGGGACTCACCATTTGTGAAACCGAACTGATGATGATGCGGATCTTAAAACCCTAGATGGAAAGATTGCTCGATAGGAGGAGAAGTATGAGTGTTTGATTTGAGAAATTTGGTGATGATTTGAGAAATTTGGTGATGATTTGAGAAATTTAAGTTGAATCGAGAGAAAGGGGCAGAGGAGGAATTTGATGGAATTTGAGAAATTTAGTGATGATTTGAGAAATTTAAGTTGAAATTTAAGATGCAGATCTAGTTCTAGATCTAGATCTGATGGAATTTGAGAGAGAGAAAGAGAAGAGGAGGGTTTGAATTTTGAATTTGATTTTAGGTTTAAGTATATTTGAAGGTTTGAATTTTGAAATTCCCTCCTAAAAAATCACTCCCCATATAATCTGATTTTTTAGATTTACAGATTTATATATATAGGGGACCGCTAAAATGAGAACCACCTCCAGTTGTAAGAACCGTGAGAACTACACCGTACGGGGCGAGGTGGACCAAATTTTTTTTTCATAAACGTAGATGCATGTATTATAAACACATTTGTAAAAAAAATTCAAAAAAAATTGTCGGGTGTGTAGTTTTGAGCACCCAAAGTTTGCGTTTACGGGACCCGTAAATTTTATTTAAAATTTACGGTACCCGTAAACACAAACTTGTGGTGTTCAAAACTACGCACACGACATTTTTTTTACAAATGTGTTTATAATAGAAGCATCTACGTTTATGAAAAAAAATTTGGTCCACCTCGCCCCGAATCAAAAAGTTCTCACGCTTCTTACAACTGGAGGTGGTTCTCATATATATAGGGTAAGGTTCATGCGAGAACCACCCTTATTGCGAGAACCGCGAGAACCAATGTGAACACAACCTAAAATAGCTAAAAAAACCTAACCCCCCCCCCCCAAGCTAAATGCTAAAAATTAAAACCCCCAAAAAACCTAAAAAAAACCTAACCCCCCCCCACCCCAAAGCTAAAATGCTAAAAACATAACCCCCAAAAAACCTAAAAAAATCTAAAAAAATTTTTTTTTTAATATTTTTTATGTTAAAATCGCTACTTTTAGTAGCAAAAAAAATTTTTTTTTTTCTTTTAGTAGCAAAAAAAAATTTTTTTTTTTTTTTGCTTCGAAAAGTAGCGATTTTTTTATAAAAAATATCTAAAATTTTTTTTTTTGTGTGATTTTTAGCTATTTTTAGGCATTTTTGGTTGTGTTCACATTGGTTCTCGCAATAAGAGGTGGTTCCTAACGGATCTTTGTCCTATATATATATATATATATTATCCGAATTATGACATCAGCCTGGACTATGTGGCATATCCAATTGGTTGACACGTAAGCAAATTGATGTCGGCTTCTAATCCCCTTTAATAGATAGTATAGATTATCCTTTCTTTCATACGAACCCCGTTCACAATCAAGCTTGTTTAAACATTCAAATCCTAACTTATCTCATTACCTTTAAAACCGTCTTCCTATTCTTTGTTCTTGTGTAAAGTACCAAATCCTAACTTGGTATACCTTTAACGCTTTATTCAAAGTACCAAACCTTTTCGTTCATCTCAATAAACAATTTTTACGAAAGTGTGATTTTTATACTATCCTTAAAACTTCCCCTGTAACTACCCCACTTTTCAACAAAATACAAACCGTTTGTCAAAATCTTCCTTCTTAATACGTCCCATTTTTAATACATCTCCAATTTAAGTTATCCAAACTTGTTTAGACTCACTTTACCTATATACGCACCTACACGTTTTCAACTATGTTTGGTACCTCAAATTATTTTAGACAACGAACTCCCTTGCAAATTTACCTTGTCGTTCTCCAAAGTTTCGTACTTTTCAAACTGTTTCAAAATTTCCAAGTCTCAATTTTTGCCAAAAACCTTTTCAAATCTTCCTCTTGAATAAATTTCGGGACGAAATTTCCTAAAGGAGGGGAGACTGTAACTCCCCGCGTTTTCATACTTTCCATATTTAGAAATCATTGCTTGAAATTCTATTTTTTTGGAAATCTTGTATTCTTTGTAATCGTATTTCGTTGTATCGTTGTAAAATCCGAGACTTTGATCGTAATGAAACGAATCTTTTATACATGTTTATACATTGATACGTGCACTCGTTTGATACATGGTTCGTAATTCATATAAACATAAGCTTAACTCGTAAACAATGATCGTGTATTCATAATCCTTAAATCTTCATACATTTAAACACTTAGTTATTCGATTATAAGATTAAGTTGTATGTTTTTTTCACTTGATCATACCAAACTATAAACCATACATACTTGTCACATTTCATGTGTTATGCACACCTATGTTATCACACTTTTTGCTAAATTAAAACATGTCATTTATGCATTTTGGACTTTGTTACAAGTTACATACATACTAGACACCATGTAACACTTTATTAAACATCAAATATATACATTCTAATGTCAAAAAAATAAAATAAAATAAAAATTATAGGGCTGTTAACAGCTTTGCATCAGCCCACTTAATTTCCTTGTTTTGAGTTATTTAGCCCACTAAACACTTCCAAAGCCCAACCCAATGAAACCCTAATCCATCCCCTATATAACCCAAGCCTCCTCCAAGCATTTTTCAGTTTCTAAACACTCTCCATTCACTCTCAACACTCCAAACCGTAGCTGATTGCAGAAGTTCAAGCAGATTTATACCACTTCACTAAAGTGAGCATAACTCACTCAATTCTTATCCGATTCACTCGATTCTTTTTCCTACTACTTTGTATTGATCTTAGCTACGTTTCCATGGGTTTTCCCTGGAAAACCAGAGCCTGGAATGTTGCCAAAAGGGCTCCAAAGTGGACTGATTTTTCTGTTCTTGTTTCAAACTTTGATAAACTTGTTTAAACTTGAGGAAACTCATCTCAAACCTATGTCCTTATGCTTATAACCACTTCTATGGTTAGTTAGGCTTAAAAACAATGTTGAGACATTCAAAATCAGAGGTATAAACCTCACAAACTTTCTGTTTTGTTCAAGGGTTTTAACCCACAAGTGATGCTCAAGTTCAAGACTTGATGATTGTGTGATTTAGGATTAGCTTGGGCTAACCTACTTGAAAATCCACACATTGCTTGATGTTTTCTCATAGATTAGTTGTTCATATTCAATTGTTTCTTGTAAGTTCATGGCCCTCCTTGTTGTTCAGAACAACAAGTGTAGTGGTGAACAATAGAGGTACCTAAATGGAAGCTTTGTTCTTCCTACCTCATGTATGAATTTCATGATACTTAGAGGTGCCTAAATGAAGAATTTAATCTTCTACCTCATGCTTGACTTATATGATGTAATATACACTATGTAATACTTATGTAACAATCAAATAATTGAACTCTTGGTGATGAACTAATGGACATTCGTCAAGCTAGTAGATTGTATCATCTTAGGCCTTGACAACTTGTCACGATTCTAATGGAACTTTGTTCCATGAAAACATTTAAACTCTTTTAGAGTTTCATAGTGTCAAGAACAAGTGTCATATGTGTTAGATGATTATTTTCATATGTTTATTTTTCATGTTATTGAAACTCCAAATCCCTAGAACCATATGTAAACACCTCTTAAACTCCAAATCGAACACATTCAACTTCCTAGTCTCAACAACTTCGTCACATGGGATAATCGGAAAGCATATGCAACTTTGTGAGTACACTTAACCCATTTTCCTTTTAATACACTTTGGGTGCAACATGTTTTACTTGTTAAAATCCACGATTCACAAACATGCTTTTATTCGTTCAATCCTTATACATGCTTTGCTATGCTTAGGTTCATGCTAGAATACATACTACTTGTTAACTCGGCTTAACAATAATAGCGCTATAGGAGTAGTACACCACCCGACGGGGTTTTGTTGAGTCTTTATTCTATAACGGTCTCGTCACTTTTGTGTCGAGGGATGCTAAATACTAGTGGACACTAGAGTTGACATATTGTTATGCATGATAGATTGACCTTGTATACCAATTGCTATGTTGGATTGAAAATACCTTTTTATACATATGCCACGAGTCTAAAACTAGTGTACTCGCCAATACCTTTGTATTGAACTATGATTTTTAAAACATGTTGCAGGTTTAGCGAAGATGTTGATGATGCATGGAATCTAGTAGGATGCTTTTATTTGTATTGTATTTCATTATTCATGTTGTATTTGTTTCAAATCCTTGTAATTGACTCTTTAGAAATGAAATGAAAATTTATCATTTAATTACTTGTCACAAATAGTGTTATGAAGTCTCTTGCAATCTATTTCGTCTCACTCTGATGTTTCCGCCATCGGTTGGGGTGTGACAATTACTCTGAGACATTTTCTCCAGTTGCAAAAATGGACACCAGCAGAGTCCTCTTCTCCGTGGCAGCCAATAAGGATTGGCCTCTTCATCAGTTTGATGTTACAAACGCATTTCTCCATGGAGACCTAACGAAAGAAGTCTACATGGAAGCACCTCCAGGTAGGGGTGAGCAAGTTTAGGTCCGGACCGAAAATAACCGAGAACAGAACCGAAAATATACCCAACCTGACCCGAACCCAAGTACCTAGGTATTTAGATCGGTTCCAATTTTTCATATAAAATAGGGTCGGGTCGGTTCTCGGTTCTTTTCATGGTGAAACCCGACTTTGACCTATAGACCGGAACCGTCCCTATATTTAGGGTAGTGAATCGGTTCTATATTTTATGTTTGATCGGTTCTCGGGTCGGGTCGGGTAGGGTCAGGTTTTTCCTTTCGCTCACCCCTACCTCCAGGTTTTTCAGGGGGGTTTAAAGATGGGAAAGTTTGTCGGTTGAAAAAATCTCTATACGGACTAAAACAGTCTCCTCGGGCATGGTTTGGAAAGTTCACCTTGGCCATGAAAGAATACGGGTATTACCAAAGTAACGCTGATCATACAATGTTCCTCAAGAGAAGAAACGGCCTCGGGATAGAAGTTCTCAGGTTTAAACGGGGGATTTTCATCTGCCTAAAGAAGTATGTCCTTGATCTCCTGGTGGAAACTGGGTTGATTGATTGTAAACCAGCAGATACGCCAATGATGGTGAATCACAATCTTCACATGGAACTTAATGGAGAGCTTGCAGACAAAGAAATGTATCAACGGATCGTGGGCAAGTTAATTTATCTCTCTCACACTCGCCCTGATATAGCTTACGTTGTTGGAGTGGTAAGTCAGTTTATGCACCAACCACAAGTTGCCCACATGGAAGCTGCTCAAAGAATTCTAGGCATCTAAAGGGAACCGCAGGCAATGGAGTGTTGTTCAAAGCAAATGGACATTTAAATGTTGAGCTCTACACTGACGCCGACTGGGCAGGAGATAAGGGAAACCGAAGGTCAGTATCAGAGTACTTCTCCTTGGTTGGTGGAAACCTTGTTACCTGGAGAAGTAAGAAACAGAAGGTGGTCGCTCTGCGAATGCAGAAGCAGAGTTCAGAGGCATAACTCGAGGGTTAAGCGAAGCTCTTTGGATCAGGAAGCTTCTAGAAGACATTGGTTTCTCCCAAAGGGCGACACCCAGTAAAATTATATGCGACAATAAAGCTGCAACACAAATCTTAGAAAACCCAGTTTAGCATGATCGAACAAAACACGTGGAGGTAGATCGACATTTTATCAGGGAAAAACTGGAGGAAAGGATCATAGAGCTCCCGTATATACCATCAAAAGATCAACTCGCAGATATTCTCACAAAAGCAGTCAACGGAAACGCTTTTAGTAGCTGTTTGAGCAAGTTAAGTATTGGTGACCCCACTACTCAACTTGAGGGGGAGTGTCAGAAAGAAGGAAATAGATAGTATAGGGGCTAGTGTGTAATATGGTGTTCTATATAAATACCATCTTTGTGTAACCCTATTTTTTGTACAATACAAATTCTCAATACAATTCAAACCCAAATCAAAGATTATTCTCTATACCAAACAACAATTTGGTCATCCCTAACAGTGTAGCTTATATACATAAACAAAATTTATTCATGTTCTTTCAAATTTGAATAGAGTTAGATTGCATTTCTATAATTTTCTTTTACTCTAGAAAAAGTTAAAATTAAAAAATAATAATTATATATGTTTAGGTGTTCAAAAAGTTACAAAAAGAACAAAACATTATTTGAAGTTGTGATGGTTTGAAGTTTTAGTTTGTAACTTCATATTTCTAGTGAAGTGGATTTTAACTAATTGCTTGTCAAGACTACTCAAAACCCGAGCTCGAGCTCTATTTTTAGAGCTTCAAACAAGTAGAAGTGTAGAACTCAAGCTCGAGTTCTCGTATGTTTAACGAGCCGAGCATGACCTCGTCTTGGCTAATTTACACCCTTACCAGCATTGTCAGTTTGAAAAAGAAACCTTAGATTAAGGCTATTTACATTACAAAAATAAACAAAATTAAAACCAAGATTCACCAAATTTGGGGGAAATGCACAATCAAAGGCATATAACAAACAAATCTCGAGTAGCTCGCCAGTATCTTAGATTCTCAGCTCGTTTACACCTATAATAATATCACTCTAAGAATATTGCGACAATAGTGACTATTAAAACTACTAGATATGAATAAAATATGATGATTAGTGACTACTAAAACTACTAGATATGAATAAAATATGATGATGATACATGAATTTGTTTTATATTTTTGATGGGTACCAGATGAAAAAGTATTTACATCTGAAAGATCTTCACACATACATACTATGGTGGTAAAAAAATTCAACTTTCTCATCAAACTTAAAATCTTTGCTTTTATCTTCAGACTGAATTAAAACTAAGCTAGGAATCCAAGTTTTTCACCATTCTTCTTCGCCAAACGAATCAGCCCTTGTCGTTGTTTTGAATCCGCCCCGATTGATTTACAGAACTCTGTGATTACCTGCAAATCATCATCATGTTAATCCCATAAACAATCAAGAATTTACCAAATAATCTTGCAACTGGCAACTTTTAAACACAGCAAAAACACTATCTTCCCATTTGTATAGGGCCCATGTAAGATTTCATTGGGTCAGGCTTATTAGGCCCATTTTCAGGCCCAATGATAGGTTTCCTTTTGGGGATTAGTCTACCTAGAGGTGTACAAAAACCGGGTTTAGGCTCAAACAGGTTTGGCCAAAACTGGTTCGGGTTATGAATTGATTTTAGGTTTGATAATCCGAACCTATCCGAATCGGTTTGGGTCAGTTTCTAAACCGGTTTGGGCCCAAATCTATTCTAAACTGGCTTGGGCCAAACCAGTTCGGTTTATGAATCGATTGTTAAGTTTTAGATCCCAAAGTATTCCCAAACCGCTGGGTTGGGTCGAGGCTCACACCGGTTTGGCCCAAACCAGTTTTTTGGTGTATGGGGTCGGGCTGTGAACCACTTTGACAGGCCCAAACCGGATCAAGAAAACATGAACACCAAGATTTCGAAGACACCCCGTCTCGGACTCTTTCTTATTAGCAAGACTCGACAAAATAAACTTGTTACATTTTTTTTGACCGATATTGAACCCATGACCTCCTCCTGTTTAAACGCCTAAACTTGTTACATGCTTACATGGGCCTATATTTATATAAAACACTAAACTAATCCCACGCTAATTCGAATACTAATAAACCGATTAATAAACTATACCAATAATCACTAAATAAATTCAAACTCAATTAATCTTTATGTTGGGGTTTAAAATATGGGTATGATACCTGTGAGTGTAAAGCAATTGCTTTCCCTCTAAGCTGATTAAACCGCTTCTTTCCAACGATGTTTCGGGTGATGACAACTAAAGGCGCGAAGATCCCCTTTCCTTCGTTAACGTTCCCCATCATGGGGCCGGATCGTAAGGGGTTGTTCCGGACTCGAACCCGAATGGGTGCAGTCTTAGCCACCATGGTGGAATAATCTTCACCAGCTATGGAAGTCCCCCAAGTTCCATGGAAAGAAGAAGTGAACCCAGTTGCAGTTAGTGCCATTGGAATGAATCTGAAGCAGGAGTTGTGATGATGGGGTTTGATTGATTAATGGGAATGTGGTTTGTTTGTTTTGTGTGTTTGTGAAGAGATATGTTGGGTGTAAAGTTTAGAACCTTTGGTTTGAAGGGGCATAAGAGCCACATATAGTTTGTGGTTACTTTGAATATTGTTATTCTTGTTATTTTCGTAATTACTATTTTGTCCCTGAATGGGTACATCTCCCCTTTTCTTGGAAATCTATTGAAGTTCGTTCATTGGCTGTGGTGGGTCCACTTGTTGGATGTGGTGTAATATTCTATGGCTTAAACTATCCACACACTTATGTGTATATTAGTCACCCTAAAATGTGGTTTTTTGTCTTATATGCACACCCTGCAATGTCGAGCTGTGGTCAAAGCGCGACGTTTTGGTCCGGTCAACCAGACAAAGACTGACGGGTCTGTTGATCGGACCAAAACGCCGAGCTTTGCTGCGTTTTGGTCCGGTCAACCAGACAAAAGACTGACCGGGTGTTTGGTTGACAGGACCAAAACGCGGCCAAAGCTCGGCGTTTTGGTTCGATCAACAGACCCGTCAGACACCTGTTAGTCTTTGTCTGGTTGACCGGACCAAACCGCCGCGCTTTGGCCACAGCTCGACACTGCAGGGTGTGCATATAGGACAAAAAATCATTTTTTGGTGTGTATATAGGCACATTGGTGTGCCAATAGGTACACCCTATTCTATAATTGTTTTGAAAAATTATTTATTTTTTAAAAGATAGTAAAATTACCAAAATACCCTCGTATGCATTGAGCATAACGACCAGATTTAAAATAAAAGTTTAAGGTTCGTTAGTAAAAAGAAGATGACGTGTTACAAATTTCAAAATAAAAGATGTTCTTTGTAATTATTTTAGTTAAAATAAAAGTTTAAGGTTCGTTAGTAAAAACAACGTAATGTGTTACAAATTTTAAAATAAAAGATGTTCTTTGTAATTAATTTAAGGGGAAAGTGAATATGGGGCTGTTATGCATCTAACTTAGATGCATAACCCATCAAAACTACGTAGTTTTGATTAAAATCTATTAAATTAATTTTATTTTCCCTTATCTCCTCTTCTCCCTGTACATCGTACCTGTAGATCAAGAACAATCAATCACTACATCATATAATCGCTCCCCAGTTCCATTGATTCTATATAACCATCGATCTCGAAGCTTGTTGTTTAACATTCTTAGGGCCGACTCAAGGCTTGTTGTGATGGCAGTTTTAAAGAATCGCTCGCGGCCCCTTCAACTTTCAATGTCGGCTATGGCGGGCACTCGACTTTTGCAGGGATCAGTGGTATTTTCGATTTTATTCTTCTATCCTAATTTCTATCTCCAGTCATTTTCATGAATTGCAAATAAAATGTTTGAATAGATTATGATTCTGACATATTTATGGTTTAGGTTTTTTGTTGATTTTATCTATTCTCATGGAAAATTGATGATGATTATTTCTAAGTACATCACTGTAACAAACATTTTAAGACTAGATCATTAGCATAATTTGGAGCATGCTCAGTTTCTACCAAAAAATAGGGTTTTGATTAATCAATTGTAGTCATGATTTATGACAAGTTTGATTAATTAGGATGCAACTAATTCAACAGTGGAATCATTGTTTTTAAACTTATATATTGTAAGTTTAGCTTCAGGATCAAAGTAGCTATTAAAAATCTACAAAATTCCCTAATGCTACTTTGCTCTGTGTTTTAGCTCTGTTTTTCACATGGGTGAGAACTAGGGATGAACGTATGGTACCGGGTATCGGTACCGATACTGACTTTCCCTAACCGAAAAATAGCAATTCGGTACCGACTTTTAAAGTTTTCTGTACTGGTTTTTACCTACAAATACCAATATTGTACGAACCGGGTATTTTCGGTACCGGTACCTTTTTTGGGGTATTTTCGGTAAATGAGGATTGTCAATTAATCTATTTCATTTTACTATTAATCGATATCATCAAATGACTATGAGACATTACCATATTAATTGTGAACCGTTTGACCCGTTATTAAATTTAGTTTATCCGTTTCAATTTATATTTCTATCGATCATGAACTTGTTAGATGTCAAGAGGCAAACGGATCAGCGGTGGGAATCTGTAAAAGAACTGGTGCAGAGCGTAAACGGGATGGATATGTTGACAAGTCGCAAGAAGATAGTTCACGCAATAGTCTCACTAACACTATGGACAATATGGAGTGCGAGAAATAGGAAACGGTTTGAAGGAAAAGAAGTTGGGTCGTACAAACTGGTAGAGGACATAAAAGAATTTTTTTCCAACAGATGGCGAACAGAAAAAGAGCTCTCAATATTGACCAGGGCAAATGGAGAAGTTTCGTAGAAATTGATTAAGAAAGAAGCAATGTGTTAGTCTGATTATGTATGTTTTTTACTTACTGTTTCTTTCTTTTTTGTACAATGTACCAGCAACAACAGCAGCCCATTGCTGTGTTTTTTTGTTGATTGAATAAAAGTATGTCTGTTTCCATTCAAAAAAATATGCCGGTTCATTATATACTGCTTGTTTGACCCGTTTCATATTTATCCACTAAGTTTTAATTCCGTTTGACCTGTTTTCTTTAAATAAATTTATTTTGACCCGTTTCATTTAAGTTTTTTCTAACAGTAAAACGAAACCGTTTGTATTCATCCACCAGCCACAAATAAGACAAGAAAGAAATGCCGCACTATATCCCTTTTACAATCCTGCACCAAAACCCGCTAGTCTTTAATTTCTATCACCAAATTCTTACGATAAATTGGAAACGAGACCGCCTAGAGCATGTCCAGTTCGCACACAAAAGAAATACGAGGTACAAAACCACTAAAACTATAGATAAATCACCTTGCAGTAAACACATATACCACACAAAGTCACACCAAAACATACTCTAGTACCAGCCCCACTCTTAAATCAATACTGAGAGTCTCAGCAAACCAATTAACATTTAGATGAATTGTAACTCCACTTAGTGGATAATTCTTCTAGCTGATTCATATATCATCCTTCTTTCTCTAGTCTAGACTCGTCCGCCTGAAAAAAGTAAATACGATAATTATATTAACAAAAAAATTTGTAGTTTAAGTATTAATAAATATCGATCATACCTTCTTTTTCGAGCAACTGCTGATATAATGACCCGCTTCGCTGCAATAAGAACAACTCCTCATGAATAAAAATTACCCAAATAATCTTAAACAATCAGCAATCAATTTCGAGAAGGTAGATAAACAGTAGGTTTCAATGATTTCCTTGGCTGTAATGCGATGAATGATAGAAGATAATTGGTAGGTTAGATAATATTAAAAAGTCTAGAGATTCATAAGGAGATAAAATAGGAATAAAATTAATTTAATAGATTTTAATCAAAACTACGTAGTTTTGATGGGTTATACAGCCCCATATTCACTTTCCCCTTAATTTAATTATAAATCTTGACCTGTAATTTGAAGTAAACCTAAAGAATAAAAAATGTAATTTACTCTCAAGTAAATGAGAATTACCACCTTTTAACAACACCCAACAATAAACCCTCACACCCTCTCACATCCATTTATCACTCACACCCCCATCACTCGTGAAATATATCACGCACATAATATCATCACTCGTGAAAAAGTTGGTGGCGGTGGTCTTCACAATTGTCCACGCATGGTATGATCTTCATCACGTACTATAACGTGTCCACCCCCACTGGCGGTGGTCTTTTAAAATAAAAGATGTTCTTTGTAATTAATTTAATTCATACGGGTTTGTGTGGCACGGCGCCCTGTCTAGGGTTTTTCTCAAGTGGTGACGGCTAGGGTTTGGTTATTTGTGTGTGACGCAGCGGAAACGGTATAGAGCCTAGGTTGGCTCTGATACCATGTAAGATTATTAAAGACTGAATGAATTATTAATGGGTGTTAATATTCCCACACCCCTCAACTCTATCTCTCTCTCTATATACATAGATTTAGAGAGAGATAGAGTGAAAACCATGTGGGAATAAGACACCCCTTATTAATTCAATAAGATTAATTATATAGAGAATATGTGAAACACTATAAACCCGTGGGCTCACACTAATAACAATAATAATATGGTCTAATACGTTTCCTTAATGTTAATGACACTGCCATTAACAATGCTTCAAAGGCATCAACAAAAAGTCGACACCCTGCATCTAAATTTTCTTGCAAAAACCCTACCACGTATGGACACTAACGAACCACATCCTCCCTCCCAATCCTACCCGCCATAGCTCTCGCCTTTTTTCTCCCGCAAACAATCTATGGCTACGAACCGACCAGTTTTCTTCCTTCCACGACGAAGTTTTTGGAGTTAACCATTGTTGATGCTCTTGCAAGACCACCGCCGGGGGGGGGGGGGGGGTCATTCTGAATTGGTGTATAGGCATTATTGCCTAATGGAGGTGGATATGCTTGTGGCTGAGGCACGTGTTCAACACGTTTCACTTAAAACAGATTTCGCGCCTCTACTAAAGACGGCGTGTATATCTCCCAGGGTACAACAGCCAAAGCAGTCTATACTGCCGGAGATGGCTCACACGGCCAAAGTTACACCGACCGGGTAAAATTGTAATGCTTGAACTTATTGAACGAATAAGGATGTGATGGTGGTGGAAAACAAGTAGAGTCCTCTATCTAGTTGGTCTTAAGTGTTCATCCTTCTCAAAGTATTCTTCATGTATAAAACTATATAATTTTCTTGTAGTAACAAAAGTGAAGCACATAGCCTACTAATTGTACAAGAGTTAAGAATTGGTGAAAGGTTTCACTTAATTAGATGTCATTAAGAAGCTCTACTCAAGTGTTTTTTATTCACCACATGAATAATCTTAATATGTTTATGTTGATATAATCAACATTCTTAATTGGGTATATTTTAAGTTCTGAAGAGAGTCAGCATTGCCTAACAAAGTTTTTGTCAATTTTTTTTTTTGCAGAAAAGAGGTTTCCAATTCACTATCAATATAATGTGATAATAGGAAGCCCCTTAAGGTGTTCACGTAGTTGTCACAGTTCCATAAACTTGTTGATTGCACAATTTCTATATAAAAATGTTCTTTATAAGCTCTATTAATTGCTTTTGTTATATTTGATCTACAGATATGAATAAACTTATGCTATTGGCTAGCATTTAGACAGACAGACAGACAGACAGAAGAATAAAAAATATGTATGCTTATTATCATACAACTTCTTTTTCTCTAGAACTTCTCTAACTTGTGATAGCTCATTACCGAAGTGAAACTAGGAAGTTTCAACCAGCGCCTTTGAAACTTTTTAAATCCGCGAATTCTTATTCTGGAACGAAATCTTTTAATCTTGTTTCTCAAGTTCCATCTTTTCATTAGGATGGCACCTCTTGTAAATTTAATCAGTTTCTTCATGCGTCTATGTCCTACATCAATTTGAAAAGACTTATTACGTGTTAGGATGATCAAAAGACTTAATCTCTCACTAGATCGTGTAGAAAGAGTTAGGTTGAACCAACGCTTTCTGATACCTTTAACTTTCGCTATATTATAGTCTTCTTCGATGCCTGTGTGCTGCAGGGCCTGCAATTGGCAACATAATCATATAAAAACATGCACAAAACGGTTGGAAGTTAATAATGACTAGAGGTGGAAACTATGATTAATTTATTTACGAATGGGTTGATTCGGGTTATGTTTTATATGTAGTGGGTAAACTCTAAATATCTAGCTTAAAAGAAAACAGGTCATACGGGTTAAAAGTCACCTAACAATCTAACATGTATTTTTAATGCATTAAGCATCCGAAATCAAATTATTAAAACAAATTTAGTTTATTATTGAGATAATATGATATCTGTAATTGTACTTGACACACTAACTGGTTATGAAGAAATAAAAAAGATTTGGCAAAAAAAAGTGTTTCGGGTCTTACCGATCCAACATGGCCGTTTTGAGCCTTACCCAAAGTTACGTGTTTTGTTATTAATGATGTGTTTTTGTTTTATAATTAAGGCCCGTTTACCTCAACCAAGCTCTGCAAACGGCTTCTCATTCTTCGTTGCACAAACCCCTTAGTACACTGTTTGGGTATCATTTTCACCATCAAAATATAAAATTCTGTAATATTAGTTGAACAATAATTACTCTAATGTTACTAATGTTACCTTTACATGATACTTTACTAATGCATTAAAGTTGAGCAAGTTCCATACGGTCTTGTCTAGTTTCTTGCCTTCAATATGTCGTGCGGATATTTCTGCGAATATTAAGTGAATTTGTTAAGGCCCAACTAGTTTTCTTGTGATATATATTCATGTAAAGGATGATTATTATATCATTAAAAATATGATTATCAAGCTTGGTTAAATACCGAATGATACGAATCCTCCATTAGTGCTCAAATCTTTCATAGATTCACCTCTTAACTCGGGAGGTGGAATAGGCGACCAGTAGCAAGGAGGCGCTCTAGCACACACCCCTGAGTTTCCAACATCCACAAGCTCCTGAGTTGCTTAAGTAACTCAGAACCGAAGCAAATAATTTAATTTAGAGTAAAATGGCATTTTCATCCCTGAGGTTTGGCCAGTTTTATGATTTTCATCCAAAGGTTTGTTTTTCCACATTTGGATCCAAAAGGTTTGAAATCTTACAATTTTCATCCGGATCGTTAACTCTATTCATTTTTCTCTATTTCTATCTTTTTTTGTTAATTTAAAGGGCAATTCAGTCCTTTTCAAGGGTATTCGGTCTTTTATACGTAAAGTGAGACCAAATTGCCCTTTAAGTTAGCAAAAAAGACGGAAATACACCTGACTTAACGGAGAAAAAAAGATGGAGTTAACAAGCCGGATGAAAATGCATTTTATCCCTTTACTTAGAATGGATCGAATAGGGCTGTGTTTTATCTCAATTTGGTCAGATAAAACATAGCTAAAAGGGGACATATCAATTGGGTCCAACAGGCCAAAAGTCTGTTTTTAACATTTTAAATTGGTTAAGTCAAATTTATATTATTGTTTTAGTTATATTGTTTTTGTCAACACAACGGGATGGTTATTTGTAAAATTTACCAATATGCTTAGCAATCACATGTAGGTAAGTATATCTATTTGTCGTTGTTATAAGTATTTATATAAATCTTTAAAAATTGACAAAGAAATGTTTCTGGGTCAGTTAACCGAACCCATTTTGAACTATAACCCAGCCGTTTGCCCGCCTATCTTTCCAAATCTATTAGTAATAATTCAATTTCCGTATAGAAACTCTTTCCGATTTTCGTCCACTTTTTCGTTTTTAGACAAAAACGCGTGAATATTTGATTAAATGAATTATCTGGTCACTTGAGTTCAAACCTGAAAGAAGGCCTTGGCGATAACTATATCTGAATGCTCTTTAAACCGAATCGGGAAAACTACAGTCAACTTTGCTGGCTGTAAAACAAATGAATCAAACACCCTTAAGATATACAATTTTGTTGATTCCTCAAATGGGTTTTTATTTTCTTATTCTTTTGGTGAAAACTTAATTACCTGTTTTACGACATAGAAAGGTTCGTTAGGATGATAAACAAGTTTAATCGGTTTGTATGTCCCCTGAGATATTTCTTGATCATTAACATTTTTCAGTAGTTCTCGTAGCTGAGAGCTCAGTATTACCGCTTGTACAGATGAAATATCTGTAATTATTTTCACTGCATCTACACGACAAAAAGAGTTTGAATGAATCACAGAAAATTACCATTTGATGTTGAATGAAATATGAATGTTTAGCAAGTATTTTGAAACTATATTTACCTTTCTTACGTGGAATTTTAGAGAAATCAAGTTTAAGAGTCAACTGGTATCCTGTTTTTGCTGGTTCAACAATCTGGACTACTTCGTGACAGATTCCCTTCACGGTTTCAGTGGTGTAATGAGGGAATCCGTATAAGATGGAGGATCCCGTGGACAAAATAGGGGTCGAGATAGACAGATATACATGATGTGCTTCTGAAACATATGACTAGTGAACCTTGTATTAGATGAATCAGAATAGTTGTTGGATTCCAAAAGTTTCTTTATGTTTTTTTTTGTTTACCTGAATGTGGTATTGTAGAGATCCAAATTCATGCAAGTGGTGTTCGACTGCTACCGGCTTATCAGCACTGCACCAAAGAAGCAATTTGTTTTTAAAACTTTATTACGGAAAGCTTGAAATTTCCGACCCCGAGGGGGGGGGGGGGGGGGGGGGGCGAAAACATATAAACCCAAAAATTTCTATACAAAAACCACATATATTACACTACTGAGCGAAAAGTTCGGGGGGTCAAACGGGTAGGCTTAAAAGGAAACAGGTCAAATGGGTCAAGTGGTTAAACAAATCAAGTCATCTAAAGTGCTTCTGAACTGCATAAAACTTTCTGAATTATATTATTTAAAAAGTGTATAAATTTTTAACATTATAAACTGCGTCATTGTATTTGACAAAGTATTTAAAAAAAAATCTTTGGAGAAAAAGTGTTTTGGGTCAACCCGACCTGCACCATAATTTACTTATTTTGACTTCCGTCCCATTTTACCACATCTATTTTTTTTTTTTTACTTTCTAATCTTTATACTACTAACAGTGTAAGATTCAAATTTCTCAAACCTATTTTTGAGTATTTCCAATTAGCAGAAATCTTGATGAATTTCGGAACACATGATTGGTGACAACTTTGTCAGTTTGCGCGCTTTTGGTGACGTTAGAAAGCTACCTAAATAGGGTGCACCACCATGGACCATGGCTGGAAAATCTACTTGGAAAACACTTAAAATTGTCTGCCAAAGAGCCAAAGGTATCTAGCCCTATCGAGCCATGTGTGAGTTTAAGGTGAAATCGATTTAACCGCAGCCGTGTGTTAAAAAAAAACCTTCAAGGGGTGGAACATAAAGGCCACATGTTGTGCATAAGTTGTGCTTTACAGTATATTGATGGGGCCCGTGAGTTTTTCCCTAACAAGTATTCGTGGTAAAAAAACAAAAAAGAATAAAGAAACATTACCGATAGAGTTGAAGCAGAATCTGCTTTAGTGCTGGTGACGCCCTCTCGAAACACGCCATTTTTTGCTATCTTCCTTATTTTCTTGTAATATGTAAATATAGATGTTATAGAGACAAATGCAGGTATGAAAACTGGGCATTGCAACAACTTTTATTTTACAGTTGAGTGAAACTGAAGTCGTTTGTTGCAATCATTTTTGGTCAACTTTTAAGCAATATGTGTCTTTCTATTTGTACCTATCTTTAGTGCACTACCCATATGGTGTTGGGGTGGGTGGTGGGTACATATCCAACAACTAATGGAACTGTCACCATTGTGATGCATACATTTTTCACTATGCTACATGATGATTTGGCGATCGCGTATTGGTTACAAGCTTTTAAAATAAATTATGTATCTGAACGCTTTTTCTACGGATCAAAGTAGATCTATTTGCTTGGTCTTGAAACGGGACAGGTTTTATTGTCCGGGTATTATTACAGTTTTAATTTACATATTGTTAAATATCAGGCTGGTGAGTGTGGAGGTGGTTCTTCATTTGGTGATGAACCAACACGCAAGCGGCTACGTCATCGGGGGCATCACCTCACCCAAGTGATGGGCCTGAGGTGTGGGCGATGTGCCTCCCCCTTTAATATTCACATCACAACATCAAAATACAGCCTCGTCTCTTGGCCGACGAAACTGACGTGCCTGGCCCCTAGGGGGTGGTGTTGACGGGCCTCGACAACTAGGGGACGGCCCCATACCCACCAGCCTCATTACCGAAGCTATCTTCGTATCAAATAGTTTGAAAGAAAATGAAGAAATAAAACTATCTAAGACTATGGGGTATGGGGCGGGGGTTTGGGCGTGGGTTGGGGGAAAACGCCCAAGCCACCATCCCGGGTGGGCTTGGGTTGGGGCGTGGCCCTTGGGGCTTGGGTTTCAAGCCGGGCGTGGGGCGGGTCTAGCAAGCTGACTTGGCGGGCTGTGAATGGCCAAACCAAACTAGCCGTTGGGGGCTATTTTAAAAAAAAAATTCCTTTATAAATACCTAACCATATTTATCATTTTTCTCACACAATATCAAACACATAAAACACAATCTTGCCATGAGTTCTTCAAGTTATACTGAATCGTCATCATCATCTGACGATGGTGCGGAAATATTTTTACAAACGATCCCGACGGTGGTGAAAGCTATCGTGGAAAACGAAGAGGAGGAGGAAGAGACTCAACAACCTAAACGCTCTGAAGGTACATCACTCGTGAACGGCTCACCGCTAACGATTTGTTGGTAAGCGATTACTTCTCAGCGGAACCTAAGTATGATGAAAAAATGTTTAGGCGTCGTTTTCGTATGAGTAGAAACTTATTTTTAAGGATATCTAGAGATCTTGAGGAGAAGTATGTTTATTTCCAACAAAAACCCGATGTAGTCGGGCAATTAGGATTTAGTACGTGGCAAAAGGTCACGGCCGCACTTAGGCAGTTAGCGTACGACAATAGTTCGGACATTATGGATGACTATTTAAAAATGTCTGCACGTGTAGCTAGAGAAAGTCTTCACAACTTTTGTTCGTGTATTCTAGAACTTTATAGGAAAAGATATTTGAGAAAGCCCTCGTTCAGTGACATGCAACAATTATTGGAACATCACGCAGATTATCATGGGCTACCCGGGATGTTAGGTAGTTTAGATTGTATGAAATGGGCTTGGGAACTTTGTCCTACCCAATGGCAAGGCGCTCACACGAGTGGATTTCACGGGAGTCCAGCCATCATGCTTGAAGCGGTTGCGTCCCAAGATCTTTGTATATGGCATGCGTTCTTTGGTATGCCAGGTTCACATAATGATATTACCATCATAAACCACTCGCCCCTTTTCAATGATCGGGTAAATGGTATAGGACCCAAAGGAACTTTCTTTGTAAACGGGGTTGAATACGTGTATGGGTACTACCTAGTTGATGGGATTTACCCAGATTGGGGGGTTTTTGTAAAATCGTTCACAAAACACGGTACCACAGATCCAAAGAGATTAAAGTTTAACAGGGTCCAGATGGTTGCACGTAAAGACGTCGAGCGGGCATTCGGTGTTTTGAAGAAAAGGTGGCGAATATTGGCAATGCCTTGTCGACTATGGGACAAGGATCAGATTGGAAACGTGATGTACACATGTATCATTCTTCACAACATGATTTTGGAGGATGAAGGTAGAGCGGTCGTTACCTACTATGATGACGATGACCCCCAACCAGGTAACGTAACAGACCAAGATAAAGCGGCAAATGAATTTTTGATCAAGTCAAGGGATATACATCACAACCTTCGATCTGATTTGGTGGAACATGTTTCAACGATTCCTGGGTTCGAAGACGACGAAGAATGATTGTTTTTTATTTTGATAATTATTATGTATGTTTATGTACTTTTAAAAAAAATATGTATGTTTATTATTTATGTAGTTATAAATATAAATATATATATATTAAAAAAATGTTGATGTGGCTAGGCCACGCCAGCCCAGCTACGCCCAACCCAAGCCCCACCATACCCCTTCAAAACTTGGCTTTGGGTTTGTAATATTCAAGATCCACGTGTCAACTAATGCCCCAACCCAATCCAAACCCAAGCCTCACCATACCCCACGGTCTATAGAAATAAAGAAACCAAAAACATAATTACACGGTTAGTTCTTATGGTTTACCTTTTCTGTCATTTTCATTCATATTTATTGGAAATTATACAAATTTAGGTGTTATCATTGGACATGCATTGTAGTCTAGTGGTATGTTGGAGTGGGATAAGGCTTAGGGACCATTAGGCTTTGGGTTCGATTCCCGCAATGGGATTTTCCCAAATTTATTAGGTATCCTCCTTAATTGACGTATAAGCATTATTGCCTAGTGGAGATGGATATGATCGAGTGGTTCCGCTAGTGGCACGATGATGCTCCAGTGGTCTGTCAGTGATCCAAATTTGCCCTTAAAAATCTAATCTAAAATTCAATATTTTAAAACAACAATCTAATCCATCACTTGTGGTCTAGTGGTTGGAAAGACTTGGGTTCTCCTTGGAGACTCAAGTTCAATCCCCACTAGTGACATATTTGATGGATAAAGGCAATGAAAGTTAGTTCTCCCAAACCTTAGGTCAAGAATTCGAGCCAGAGCCACCGGGTTTTAGTCCACCGTGCGTTACGCCAGAGAGATTCTCTCTAGTGGCGGCGCAAGCCCCTGCCACTGGCAGCGGGTGGTATGGTTTCCGGGGAACGCCGTTAACCAAACTCTGACGCTAACATGGGCCTTGTTAAGAAAACATAGTCTGGCCGGAGTGGGATTAGGACCCTTTGTTCAGAAGGGTGTGAAATCTCTCTTTGAACTATTAAAGATTCTTCCCGTTAAAAAAACACAACAATCTAGACATGACTTTACTTCCTAAAATATTTATTTTTTACCTTTATTTTTGAATGGCTAATTTCTTTAATTCCCTGTCGTCTGTGAGACTTGAACCCAAGACCTTCCCCTTCCAAACCTAGGTGTTTTAAAGGCTTTGCCTTGGCAAAGGGAAAGCCTTTAAAACACCTAGGTTTGGAACGTCTTGGGTTCAAGTCTCATAGACGACGGGGAATTAAAGAAATTAGCCGTTCAAAAAAAAAGGTAAAAATTCTCAGTTATATTTTACTTTGGTAGCGAATATTTAGTTGCCTTTAATTCTTGTTCAATGAAGTTGTAGTTAGGGGTGTGCAGAATTCGTTTCAAATTCGAAATTCATTTAAATTCGATTTGATTATCAAAAATTCGTTTTGATTATAAGAATTCGAATTCGATTCAATTCGAGTCAAGTAAATCGAATACGAATCGAATATGAATTTATAATTTCAAATTCGATTCGATTCGAAATTCGAATAAAAATTATACATTTTTATATATAATACATATATAACTTTTATTAGGCTATTCTATAAATTATTTTCAATTTTTTTTCCAAGTATTAAAATTACCCATTACCAAACCCACTACATGGTCCATAACTAAAACCTAAGTAAGAAATCTATCAATAGATTTCTAAGCGTAAAAATATTAACTTGTAATGTGGAGTGGTTATTCCCGACTTCTCGTTTTGAATTTTAGACTTGTGGTACTTTATTTGGAACTTTTTATTGTGATATCGTGTTTTATGGCTGCTTTAAAATTTATGTTTCATTTTGAAAGTTTTTTACATGTTTTTAAAGAATCTGAATTAAATCGAATTTATTCGAATTCGATTCGAATTTTTAATCGAATACGAATTGGGTTTTTTATTCGAATACGAATTCAAATCGAATTCGGTAGGTTTTAATCGAATTCGAATCGAATACGAATTCAAGGAAAAATAAAGATTATTCGAACAATTCGATTCGAATAATTCAAAAATTCGATATTCGATTCGATAAACACCCCTAGTTGTAGTTGTAGGTGACGTGTAGTCGTGTACTCACTTTACACAATTAAGTGTTAGTGTTATTTTTATTCTACGCAATTTTATAGCATAAAGTCACCACCGACCCCCTCTCTCTCTTTTTTTTTTTTTTTTTTGTTAAAATTCTTATTATTGAGAAATAATTTATTTAGGTCTTACTCTATACAATATAATAAATCCAACCCCCAACTTTGTAAAATGGTATTTTTAGCCCCTATTTCATTTTACTAGCACCCCCTATACTTTTAATGTTTACATTTTTAACTATTTTTCTCTTAGTTTTACATTTTTCCCAAAGTTTCGTCGCATTGCAATTTTAGTCTCTTGGCTTTACAAATGTCAACGTTTAATCCCTCATGTTTCTAATATTCTAGCTTTACCCATGTACCATATATAATATGCGTTTTTATCATGTTATTTTCTTTAATGATTTCGTTCGCTAATTTCTTTTTTGAAGAACTAGTTTGTCGTTAGTCTCCTTGAATTTCAAAAGTTTATACTTCACCCTTTTTCGTTCCTTTACTTGAAAAAAAGTTTTAAGGTAAGGATTTTTATGTTCGTGTCAGTATAAATTCGAGTTGATCTACGTTTAGATGTAACTTTTTTAATGATTCTTGTTTGCCAATTTTTCTTTAAAGAACTAATTTGTCATTAACCTCTTTGAGTTTCAAAAGTTTCGACTTTGCCCCTTTTGTTCTTTTACTTGAAAAAATTAACTTTTTACGTGAGGATTTTTATGTAAGTATCAGTATAAATTCAAGTTCATCTCTTTCTAGACGAAAACTTATCTTGGGAAATGAGTTAGTGCAAGTATAATACGTTTTTTTACATACCATGTCGAGTGTCATTAAATATAATATATTTTCATTTGATGGTATAAATTCGAGTTACTCTGCGTTTCGTGTGTTTTCTATTTTTAAAGCTATAATAAGCCCCTTTTGATTGTTGTGCATCGGTCGCGTTACATAGCACTTGCGCTAATCCATTCGATATTTGCAATATACCCGCGCCGCAACGTGTGCCGGTTTATTTACTAGTACATCTTAAAGGAGAAAGTTGGTGGTATTTACACCATCGACACTCCAACTTTCTAACTTTATCATAACCACTCCTCTACTTTGAATTTCCACAACTATATCTTCATCTTTCAAACTTTGTCATAACCACCCCTCTATTTTGCTTTTCTACCATTACTCCCTCAACTTTTACACACTTACGCCACCACCCCTCTACTTTTACATTTCCATCACCACCCTCTCATCTTTTACGCATTTCCGCAACCACCCCCTCAAGTTTTACACATTTCCGCCACCATCCCTCTACTTTCATACTTTCCGTTTTTACCCTACTACTTCTACTTAACCTCAAGTTTTATACTTTGCGCTTTTATCCCTTGCACTATTACTCCATTTTTACACTCACTCAATTTTAGAAAGTTGCAATTATAACCCCTAGACTACTACTTCTACTTTTGCAAATGCTAATGCATTGTATTTTACGAACTGTCTTAGGCATTGGGTTTTTACACTTCATGTTTACCTTTGTGTTTTACACTTTTTTTGTAATTGTCTTTTACGTATCGTGTTTTACACGTTCTTTTTGCAATTGTCTTATACACACCTCGTTTGACGAATTGTGTGTTGTCTCACTACACGTTTCCACCCACTGCGCGCCGCCGCAACGCGCGGCGGGCAAAATACTAGTACATCTTAAAGGAGAAAGTCGGTGGTATTTACACCATCGACACTCCAACTTTCTAACTTTATCATAACCACCCCTCTACTTTGAATTTCCACAACTATATCTTCATCTTTCAAACTTTTCCATAACCACCCATCTATTTTGCTTTTCTACCATTACTCCCTCAACTTTTACACACTTACGCCACCACCCCTCTATTTTTACATTTCCATCACCACCCTCTCATCTTTTACGCATTTCCGCCATCACCCCTTCAACTTTTACACATTTTCGCCACCATCCCTCTACTCTCATACTTTCCATTTTTACCCTACTACTTCTACTTTACCTCAAGTTTTAGACTTTGCGCTTTTACCCCTTGCACTATTACTCCATTTTTACACTCACTCAATTTTAGAAAGTTGCAATTATAACTACTAGACTACTACTCCTACTTTTGCAAATGCTAATGCATTGTGTTTTACGAACTGTTTTAGGCATTGGGTTTTTACACTTCGTGTCACACCCCAACCGATGGCGGAAACATCGTAGTGAGACGAAATAGATTGCAAGAGGCTTCATAACACTATTTGTGACAAGTATTTCAATAATAAATTTTTCATTTCATTTCTAGAGAGTCAATTACAAGGATTTGAAACAATTACAACATGAATGATGAAATACAATACAATAAGAATACAAATTTAAAGTGCGTATCTAAGCATCCTACTAGATTCCACGCATCACCATCATCATTGCTAAACCTGCAACATGTTTTAAAAGTGTAGTTCAATGCAAAAAGTATTGGCGAGCATACAAGTTTGGTGCGTAGTATATAAGTATAAAAATAATAAGGAACAATCCACATGGCAAACCTAGTTATCAAGATTAACGTATAAACTGACATGCGATTTACAAGTCAACCCTCTGTTTACGCAAGTATGAATGAATAAACCTAACATGACTTCTCGTTCACGGGTGTTGCGTTACTCCTATAGCGCTATACATGTTAAGTGGAGGCTTGTACAAAGCTAATGACAAGTTCATCATATAAGAATCACCCAGAAAACACAAATCAAGCATAACAAATAGTAAGCATGTATTGGATTGTTTGTTTATGTATTTTCATAAGAATATGTGTACTAAGTGTGTTTTGTATATAAAAACATGTTACACCCAAAAGTGTGAAAACGGTAAAAATGGGTTAAGTATACTCACAAAATTGCATATGCTTTCCGATTATCCAATGTGACGAAGTTGTTGAGACTAGAAAGTTGAATGTGTTCGATTTGGAGTTTAAGAGGTGTTTACATATGGTTCTAGGGATTTGGAGTTTAAATAACATGAAAATAAACATATGAAAATAATCATCTAACACCTATGACACTTGTTCTTGACACTATGAAACTCTAAAAGAGTTTAAATGTTTTCATGGAACAAGGTTCCATTAGAATCGTGACAAGTTGACAAGGCCTAAGATGATACAATCTACTAGCTTGACGAATGTCCATTAGTTCATCACCAAGAGTTCGATTATTTGGTTGTTACATAAGTATTACATAGTGTATATTACATCATATATGTCAAGCATGAGGTAGAAGATTAAAGTCTTCATTTAGGCACCTCTAAGTATCATGGAATTCATACATGAGGTAGGAAGAACAAAGCTTCCATTTAGGTACCTCTATTGTTCACCACTACACTTGTTATTATAAACAACAAGGAAGGTCATGAACTTATAAGAAGTAATGAGATAACAACAACTTATTCTAAGAAGAAAACATCAAGCAATGTGTGGATTTTTAAGTAGGATAGCCCAAGCTAATCCTAAATCACACAATCATCAAACCTTAGGCTTGAACATCACTTGTGGGTTAAACCCTTGAACAAAACAGAAAGTTTGTGAGGTTTTAACCTCTGATTTAACATGTCTCAACCTTGTTTTTAAGCCTAACTAACCATACATGAGGTTATAAGCATTAGGACATAGGTTTGAGATGAGATTAACTCAAGTTTACTAGGTTTAACAAAGTTTTAGATGAAAACAGAAAAGTCAGTCAACTTTGGAGCCTTTTTGGTGACGTTCCATGTAACACCCCGTGTTTCGGAAGTCAAAGTCAAAGTCAAGATTGAAGTTAAAGGAAGACAAGATTGCTAAGTGCGATCTGTCTCTCCTTGCTCAATTCCTGTTTTGACTTCTTTGACTTGTAATTAGTCTATTTTATTCTCGCTTTAGTTGTATTATGTGGAGTATCTATTAATAATCGCATGGTAATCGCTATTTATCGCATGTTTAATCGACTTATCGCTATCGCAATCGCACTCGCAACTCGAATTACGCATTTTGGATATTGTTATACGTGTGTGTGTGCCTTATGTGTTACTTGTGCATGTTTATTTGTGTTATGTGTGGTAATCAATCGAAACGCAATCGAACTCAATCGCAATCGAATCGCAAACGCTAATCGAATACGAAGTAAGGATGCTTGTATGTTGATATAGTAGTTGGGATTAAAAGTAATTTGACTAGGAAACTCTATCGCATCGCAACGCTCGTCGCACCGAACACTCGAACAAGGTGATTGATCGACCAGGCGACCAGCCGATCGACCAGCCGATCGATCGGACTGCCGTCCGATCGGACAGCTGTTCGACCGGGCTGCCTAACCGATCGACCAGCCCCTCTCCACCCCTTTCCACTTTGGGTAACCCTATAAATACCCCTTGTCACTTTCATACTTTCTACTTTTGGCAACTGACGTCCGACCCGTGCTCCTACTCGCTTTTTCCTACGATTTCTCGCAATTCCGGTAAGATCTCGTCATAAATCTTGTACTTCCTTAATCTACACGCACTCCTACACCTTTCTATCTTTTGAATCTTAACTTTTAACCGTAAAATCAACAAGATTCAAGGTGTTCTAGGATGACGTCATCATGTGTTCTTGAAGAACTTCATGTTTTGGCCTCAATCCACCAAGAACAACTTAGTTCTAACCGATTTCCACATAAACTAACAAAGATCTTCCATATATCTAAACATATTCACAATGAAAAGGAGTGAAAGATGGTTTTCCAACTTTCTTTCAACTCTTTTACACTCAATGCACTCAAAACCGATAGAATCGGAGCTTGTACCGACTTACTACTCATTAGTGTGGTTGTGTTGGTTCAAGATCCGTATTCTATCCACGAGATTATCGATTCCGGACTAAGCAAGAACAATCGTCCTGAACCGGTGGACTGACCGAACTTGGGTGGTTCCTGTTCGATCGGGTCACTAGAACAAAGGATGGAGTTCTGTTGGTTAGCACAATATCAATACATCTCGATAAAACGACAAACTATCAAAATAACCAAGTGTAAGACGAACAGGTCAACCAGGACAGAGTGCCGTCCGGACGGAGTGCCGTCCGGATGGACTGCTGTCCGAACGGACAGCCAACCGGCAGACCGGCCACCCGTACGGCTTGCACCTTGGCCCCACCTTAGTTTTCAAATCAAGCTTCAAGAGTTTTGGAACACCGGACGGATTGCAGTCCGATCGAGTTACCACTCGATCGACCGACCGTCCGACTATGTGATGTTTCGAAACTTCAACACTTAAACAATTTTCAACATGTTCAATGCACAAAGGATGCCACCCGATCGAACAATCGTCCGATCGAGTGACACCCTGCTGTGAACTTATTCTCACTGAAGTGCCCAACCGAACGGGTTGCCGTCCGATCGAACGACCGTCCGATCGTCCAACCTGAAAGGTAGAGGTACTTCAATGTTTTCAAAATGCTACAACGAAAACTTCAAAAGTCAAGCCATCATACCCAAACACATCCTTCTCAAAGGAAGAAACAATCCACTCGAACAGTCATCCGACCGGACGACCGTCCGAACGGACTACCACTCGCACGACTGGCTGTCCGATCGGACTACCATCCGATCGAACTGCTGTCCGAACCACCTGCACTTTGCATCATTTTGCGCGTCACTTATCACTATGCTATCAATCTGTTCAGGCTAACCCTACTCTCTAGCGCTCCCTTCAATCCACCAACCGTTGTGAGTATACTCGATCCCTTTTTGCTTTACGCACTTTTGGGTGTTACATACGTTACATATACAAAATCACATCGAACACACTACGCAATACTTTAAACGCTAACTGTTACCGCATGTTATACGTGACTTAATGAAGGCTTGTTTGTTATGTTTACACATGGAATGCTGTCTACCTGCCTTAGCAACGATAGTACTATTAGTTTGGACTTAGCACCCGTTCACTCGGGGGTTGTTAAGGACAATTACCTACATGGATCATAGTGGTGAGAATGTATCGCGAACTGCCTTGGGCAGTCAACCCGCAGTCATTGGTATCGATAGGTTCATGTTGATAACTAACATGCCTCATTTTACACTGTGTATGTGCTGGTTATGCGTAACGCTTTCGAACTCTATATGCTATTATCAAACTTGTATGCTCACCTTTACACTATTTGTATTGACTTTTACTTTAACGTATGTGACAGGTGCTTAGGATGTTTACATGCTTTGTGTGCTGGTGATGAAATTGAGGCTAGGGACGGAGTCCTAGAAACCAATAAATAAACAATTGTCTGTAATAAGAATCTGAGTTGTCGGAACAGAACAATTTGACTAGATCTTTCTGTAATAATTATATTATCATTTATGACATGGTATGGGACGTGTTACTTTAAAATATTTGGTAAATATAGTTGTTATGGAAACTTCTGGACAATCTGTTTCGCTCAGTGCCATGCCCCGATGTTTCCGCCATCGGTTGGGGTGTGACAGATTGGTATCAGAGCCATAACTATAGGGAATTAGGCAAGACTCGACCTAGTCCGGGTCGATGTCTCAGATACCTAGTCTATAGTTAGGAACCAACAGACCGAATCGTGCATATCCAGTAGGGATTATGTATGAGCATACATGCTATTACTCGCTATTCTCGCCTATGCTACACTATCACTGCACTCGAAATTTTCAAATATGAATGAGCGATTAAGTCAAGATTAGGTGTGGAAACCGCAAACTCTCGACTAAATTGCTTGATCAACCCACATTTTTATCTATAAACTAGGGAAAATTGCGGTGAAATAGGAGTGAAATCCACACTTCGACGCATAATTCTCTTTCATTTTATCAAAACAGGGACGAAGTTGTTAAGCTAGGGGTGAAACCCTAACCTTGACGACCTGTTTCGACCTTTACTTGGTTTTAAAACTCTCACCAAAGTCTCGACGGACTCCAACGACCTGAAGTCACGTTATGACTAGAGGGATGTGTGCCAAACGCCCAAGAATCGAGGCAAAGGCACAGTCCCGAAGGTCAAAGTGTGTACAACAAGTCCTTGAGAATAGTTGAATCACTTTGGATAGTCAATGTCTAATAGCCGCAGACGATCTATTTCTCGATTTTTATGTGTTTCGATTCTGAGCCTGCAACTACTGACTCTGATGATTCGCTGATTTTATGTGTTTGTATGTGTTTACCTGCTTATGTGTTTAATTTTGGAAAAATTTTCGATTTTGCTTTCACTTCGATTGACACGCACGACTCGCACTGCACTTCTATCTCAAAATGCTGACAAATCGCTAAATTGTGGGCGACCTTATGCTATGTTATACGCTTATACTATACTCGATGTGTTAATCGCGATCACTATTCTCGAACGCTCGCAGACTTTGAATGATAGGTTTCTGTATTCTGACCGCCTTTGTGTGCATCTAGACAAGTTACACGCTTATACGCTTCTGTGCTTGTGTCATACATGCTTATGTGCTTCTGTGAATTCTGTGCTTTATGTGCTTATGTGCTTCTGTGTTTCTGTGATTATGTGCCTATGTGTTTATGTGATACATGTTTCGCTGTGTTCCTGAGCTTTAGTAGTATTAGACGTGTGAGGTGAGATTCGATTATGTTGTGTTGAGTCCTGTGACGATGTCTGTTGCAGACAATGTCGTCATCTGGATCTCGCGCTACCCGAGATGCTCGCCGAAGGCAAGCAAACAAGCGCCTCACTGCCATGATCACCAAGCAAATGGCGAAGGTTGTACCCCAAGTTGTCAGCAAACTATACGAGAACATGAGCAAATCGTCTGAGGAATCCCGAACCGAGACTCCCAAAGCTGCTTTCAGCTTCAAACAGTTCAAGGCATGCGGACCAAAGGAGTTCACCGGAGAAGAAGGCCCTACGGCCTTGTTTCAATGGTTTGACTCAATTGAAGTTACCATGCGACATAGCGGTTGTCCTAATAATCTCCGCACGTTGAACGCTACTGGCGTCTTCCAGTCCCGCGCTCTAGACTGGTGGACGGCTGAAAGAAACAAGCGCATAAATGATGCAGCCTATGGTCTGTCATGGGACGAGTTGAAGAACATCATGCTCGAAGAGTTCTGCCCTCCCCATGAGCGCCAAAAGCTAGAGGATGAGTTCTGTCATATTAAACAGAAAGAGGGTGACAACGCTGCCATGACTGCTCGCTTCAAGCAGCTCAGCATCATCTGTCCCGATCAAGTGAAGACGCCCGACATGGCAATCAAGAAGTACATCCGAGCTCTACCCAACTGTGTTGCGGATTTTGTGCATGCCGCAAAGACAGCAACGATTGGAGAAACTTACTTGCTTTCCGCTGAAATCAACGACAAGTGGGTAAAAGCTGGTTTTTGGGATAAAACTTCGAAGAGCCTGCACCAAGTCACCACCGCACCAACCGCTGAAACCGCCGCCGCTCAATCGTGAAAGTCCTCACACCGCAAGAAGAAGAAGAACAACAGCAGCTCCAGCAACAAGAACTGTGCTGTCACCACCAATGTTGCTCCTCTTCAAGTCGTACCTGCTCAGCAGCAGCCCCACCACCATCCAGCACCAGTTACTTATGCACCACCTGCAAAGTGTGCATACACAGGCCCCCACCCGGCTTTCCCGACATGTTCTTATCATCACCCGGTGGGTCTCGCCTGTCGTTTCTGCGCTCATTGCAACATGTACGGCCACTTCACTGCTAACTGCCGTACTGGTCCCCGTCAAGCCCCAGCTCAAGCCACTGCTCATCAAGCTCTACTCCCAGTCCCGCAAGGCCAACAATCGGCTCAGGCACCCGCGGTCAATGCCAGAGTCTGCTTCGCATGTGGTGATCCCAACCACTTTGCGAACATGTGTCCGAACAGGGTTGTGAAACAAGAGCCCCAGCAGCAGCAGCAACACCAGCAGCAACAGCCTCAGCAGCAGCAACAAGCCGCAAGCGCCAGAACTTTAAACATCAATGTGCGCCAAGCCCAGGCTGAGAACAACGTGGTCAATGGTACGTTCGTTGTGAATGGTATTTATGCTTCATGTTTGTTTGATACTGGAGCCGATAATTGCTTTGTGTCGTTCGAATTCGAGAAGCTCCTTAGTCGTAAACGCTCCCATCTCCCCTCGACGTTCGATGTTGAAGTCGCCACCGGAAGAACTGTCACCGTTAATTCTGTTCTTCGTGATTGTACTCTTGAGCTCAACAATCACATCTTCCCAATCGACCTTATTCCAATGCAACTCAGAAGTTTTGACGTCATAGTAGGCATGGACTTTCTTCGCGAAAACCATGCTGAAGTTGTGTGCTTCGATAAGATGATTTGATTCTCGCTCGTGAATGGTGATTTATTATGTGTTTATGGCGAAACTGCTTCGAAAGGTCTCAAGCTCATGTCATGTGTCCAAGCTAGCAAGTATCTCCGAAAGGAATACAGAGCTTTCTTGGCTAACATTACAGTAGCGGAGAAGGAAAAGAAAGGAATGACAGAAGTAAACGATGTCCCAGTGGTTCGAGAATTTCCTAACGTCTTTCCTGAGGATCTTCCCGGTCTTCCTCCAAGTCGTGATATCGACTTTCGTATCGACCTCATTCCTGGAGCCAACCCTGTTGCCAGAGCTCCTTACCGACACGCACCGTCCGAAATGCGTGAACTCTCGAATCAGCTCCAGGAATTACTTGAGAAAGGCTTCATTCGCCCGAGCACCTCTCCTTGGGGTGCGCCAGTCCTTTTCGTCAAAAAGAAGGATGGGTCGTTCAGGATGTGCATCGACTATCGGGAATTGAATAAGTTAACTATCAAGAACCGCTATCCCCTACCTCGCATTGATGATTTGTTTGATCAGCTACAAGGTGCTACATGTTTCTCGAAGATTGATCTACGTTCAGGCTATCACCAACTACGCATACAAGAGGAGGATATACCCAAAACCGCGTTTCGCACCCGTTATGTCCATTATGAATTCGTTGTTATGCCTTTCGGTTTAACCAATGCACCCGCTGTTTTCATGGATCTGATGAATCGCGTGTGTAAGCCATATCTGGACCGTTTCGTCATCGTATTCATCGACGATGTCTTGATCTATTCTAAATCGAAAGCCGAACACGCGCAACATCTACGTTTGGTTCTCGAGCTACTCCAAGGGAATCGACTCTATGCCAAGTTCTCCAAGTGCGAATTCTGGCTGGAGGAGGTTCAATTCCTCGGTCACATTGTTAATAGTCAAGGTATACACGTCGATCCCGCGAAGATTGAAGCCGTTAAGAGTTGGATTACACCTAAGAACCCGTCTGAAGTCCGTTCTTTTCTCGGACTAGCGGGCTATTATCGATGATTTATCGAAGGATTCTCAAAGATCGCTATGCCGCTTACCACTCTCACGCATAAAGACAAGCCTTTTGTTTGGGGAACTGAACAAGAGTCTGCTTTCCAAACCCTCAAGCACATGCTTTGCAATGCTCCTGTTCTCACTCTACCCGACGAAAACGACGACTTCATTGTCTATTGTGATGCTTCCAACCTTGGTCTTGGTTGTGTTCTTATGCAACGAGACAAGGTTATAGCTTACGCATCTCGTCAGCTCAAAATCCACAAGAAGAACTATACAACCCATGACCTCGAGCTAGGCGCGGTTGTTTTTGCATTAAAGATTTGGCGACACTATCTATATGGTACAAAGTGTACGATCTTCACCGATCATAGGAGCCTACAACATATCTTTGACCAGAAGGAACTTAACATGCGTCAACGTCGATGGGTAGAACTTCTCATCGATTATGACTGTGAGATTTGTTACCACCCAAGCAAAGCAAATGTCGTTGCCGACGCTCTCAGCAGACGGAGTTACTTGCTCAACATTCGTAAAACCCAAGCCCAATACGATCTCGAAACTCTCATCCACGAAGCCCAGCATGCATGTTTTAACGAACGCACCCTGGATAAGGAAAGAATCTACCACGATGGAGCTCATCTTGTGAATAAGCCGAATGGGATATTCCATTATCTGGACCGGATTTGGATCCCTAAACGGACCGATTTGCGAAAGATTTTGATGGACGAAGCCCACAAATCCCGGTATTCTATTCATCCCGGTGCCGAAAAAATGTACCAGGACCTTCGCTACAAGTACTGGTGGCCGGGCATGAAAAGGGATATTGCTCTCTACGTTGGGAAGTTCCTGACTTATGCAAAGGTCAAGGCTGAACACCAAAGACCCTCTGGCTTACTCGAACAACCACCGATCCCTATATGGAAGTGGGAGAGTATAGCTATGGACTTCATAACAAAGCTTCCGCACACGTCATCAGGTCACGACAGTATTTGGGTTATTGTTGATCGTTTGACCAAATCAACTCACTTTTTGCCAACACGGGAAGACTACAAGGTAGAACGATTAGCCCGAATCTACACCAATGAGATCATTTATCGACATGATGTAACACCCGTCTAATATTTACTTGAATTTAATAATGATTCATTCACTTATATGTAAAAGATATCTAAGTTATAACAAAAATATCATAAGCAAGGTTCAAAAGTAGCAAAGACATTAGTCAACTAACGACTAATTCAAAAACATTCAGAAAGTTGTTTAACAATTTTTTACATTTCATAAACATAGCCTACTAAAAGTTAAGATATTACGGAAGCTTCAAAAGAAATTGTGTTCGGTTCTTCAAACATGCTCGATCATCGTCTACATCCTTGCCAAATCTGAAAACTAAAGATTTTAACAAATCTTAGTGTTAAAGACCCTTAGAAATATTACATAATCAAAACTACGCTTAAAAACAGATTTGATTTAAGAAAATATGCAAAGTCCAAAGTTCAACATGCATTTTAAAGCTCTACCGTAAATTACGGTACATACCGTAATTTACGGTAGCTTCTGGGAAACTATGGTTCCACCGTAACACAGGGGTAAACCACCGTAAATTTCTGACCTCTACCGTAAATTACAGTACTGTAATTTACGGTAGACTCTGCACATATAAGTTTTGACTGCATTTGTTGGTTTTACCCAAACGAATCTCTCGAATCTTTCATTTTAACAACCCAAAATACTAACTTCTTGCAATTTGATTCGTCAATTATCAATCAATAAACAAAGACAATCAATCATATTACGAAGCAATACTCATGCTCTATTTAATTATTCGACCCGTTTGGCTCATCTATGAAACCCTTCATTGTGATGACTACCAACGCGATCCAAACAATTCTTTATCTATTATTCAACATAGCGATCATTCACTTTATTTCATTTCGACTTCTATATTACAATTCAACTACATATATGCTAGTTATCAAGATATCAAATGTAACGAGTTAAGTTACATACCTTCAAAGTAGGCCTTTCAAACGTGATTCGCCACCCGCTTATCCGCTTGACGCTCCTGCGTCCTTTCCTATAGAGTTCATTAACGACATGTTGAGAACTCTCTTTAAACCATATATCGCATAATTTACCGAACATCATAATTATGCGTTTAGACTTTGAATTTCAACTTTAAGCCTTCTTTGAGGCATTTTCATAAACACTTTAAGGGCAGATTTTTACACGATTATTTAGCAAGTTTCTAGCTTATCATTTAGCCCTAATTTCACATAAATCAACCATCTTACATGATTGTTAGCTTCTAAAATTTCTGAAATCACTTCAAAATGGTCAAATTACACTAGAACAACACCCAACTTCCTAGTGTTCATCAAATTCTACATAACCCACTAATCACCTACTATGGTGCTGATGTGTGTAAAATGCAACATATAAATTACATCAAATAAGGCATAAAACTAACCCTTTTTAAGTACTAATGTTGGAAAAAGAGTGTTTTTGTCTTCCTTTTGTATTTTCAGGATTAAATGAGCTCAAATTCACAAAAGAAGCAAAAAGACAGCTAAATCTAACATAAATACAAGGAAAGGAACATAAGTGGACTGCCCGACCCCTCAACGGCATCTTCCCAAGCAAAATAGAGAAGACAGAAGACTGAACACGCCCCGTGCTCAGCCAGCACGGGGCCGTGTCCAAGAAGCAGCAGAAAAGACAAACCTATAGAAGCTTCTATTGCCCACCACGGGCCGTGTCCAGCGAACACGGGGGCGTGTCGAAAGTACAGCAGGCGCATTAATTGTAATTGCAAATTACAATTAATGAAGAGAGAGATTGTCAGACAGGCACGGGGCCGTGCCCAGCGGACACGGGGCCGTGCCCAGCCCTCTGATCAGCCTATAAATAGGAGTGCTTGGTTTCATTTCAACTCATCCCTAGGCACACCACCTCTCTCACACTTCATCCACCACCCACCACCATCACAACACCATCATCCACCACCATCATCCATTGTCCATCGTAGAGTGTGCGAGTCATCTCGGGATCCAAGATTGATCGTAAGAGTTCTTGACAATCAAGGCCATGTTTGCCTAAGTCTCTTACATCACTTGGTGAAGACAAAGTGTCTAGTATAATACTTTTTATTTCTAATCTTTTGCACTTTTTATTTGGTTTTGTATTAATGACTTTAATAACTAGTTACTTATGTTGAAGGTGATCTTTCCTTATCGTTTGTCCGTGGTGTCTTGGCATTATTTTACTGTCTATATAAAATAAAAGATTTTCACCATTCATATCTCCACGGTCTATATGGAGGTATGTTGGCTACCTGGTCGGGGGTTAAGGGAACGGTTTGGTAAAGGTCTTGCCATTGTTCAGCGTTTAGAGGTCCTGCAATGGACCTGGGTCAAATTTAGTAGGACCTCCTTCAATACTTCACGGTATTGGATGGCGGGGGTCCAAACTCTTTGATCCCCTCATAAGTTAACTACTATTAATACTATAACCCGGCTATTTAGGACAGTATCCCTGCTGACTCAGACTACTTAGCCGAGGGTAACGTCACCGCCAAAAGCGGGGCCTACCATAATACTGCATTAATAACTTAATTCATTATCTTCCAATAATCCACCCTTTTAGGATTGTATCCTTGCTGACTCAAACTACTGGGGTGAGGGTAACGTCACCTTCAAAAGAGGGGCCTACTACAATAACTAAGATAATCTCTTAATTATGTGCAAAAGTGCGGAAATAATCAAAGGTTATACTAGATACGAGTCGGAACCAAGTGATTCATCTTGTCTATCTGTTTTTCTTTTATTTTTATTTTCAGCATTTTAGTTAGTTTTTATTTTTCTTAGCTTAAAACATTTTTCTAAAACTTTTTATTTTGGTTAGACGTTGAGGATAAACCGGTACTAAAAGCTCTTGTGTCCTTGGACGACCTCGGTATCTTACCAACGCTATACTACGCTCACGATGGGTGCACTTACCCATATGTGTGTTTAGTGTTAGTAAAATATCGTGTTTTATAAATTTAAAACTTGGCTAAAATAAGTGTTAAAGGGGCTTAAAATATACACCTAATATATATAACACTTCGCACGCATCAGGTGCTCATGGATTTTACTAAAATTTCACATGATTTCAACTTGTATTTGTCTAGGGTTTGTCCCTAGACACTATAGTTGTTCCTAAATCATCATAAGACACACATGCAACCATAATTTCAGATTTTCCCAATTTCATGAGAATTTCAAGTTGAGAGTTTTCATCAAATTTTACATACCTTGTAATCCTCTTGTGATGAGGATCAATAATCTATGCTCGATTTTCGTTTTTGATCAGAGTTGGACCTTCAATTTGGTTGTTTTGTGAATATTTAGGGTTTAGAGGGAGCCTGGGGTCGCCCCTGATGTTGGTCGACTTCAACAAACACAGACAAATGTGTTTTATGTTTTTAATTTTATTATTTCAATTAATTAGTTTCCATTTAGGCACATTTAGTCCCTCATCTTTCACTTTTTGTTTGAACCCCTAACTACACATAAGTGACTAACTAACTTAGTTAGTGTCATTTCTAGTTAGTTTATTTTACTATTTTATTTACAACTAAATTGTAAATTTATGAACTCGTATTTTCGGGATGTTACAATCCATCCCCCTTAAAAAGGGTTTCGTCCCCGAAACCAAAGTACGTACCAAATAAAATAGGGTAGAGACGTCTCATTTCCTCTTCGGATTCCCATGTGGTATCCGCACCCTTTCTGTGTTCCCATTTACCTTCACTTGGTTAATCACCTTGTTTCTCAAGCTCTTCTCTTTACGATCTAAAATCGCAACTGGTTTTACGGCATAGTTGAGACTGTTATCCACCTCAATATCATCGTAGTGGATACGAGCAGTTTCGTCTGCTAAACATTTACGGAGATGTGACACGTGGAATGTGCTATGAATCCCACTCAACTCCTCGGGTAATTCGAGACGATATGCCACTTTACCAACACGTTCAACGATTCTGAATGTCCCAATAAATCTTGGGCTCAACTTCCCTCTTTTTCTGAACCGTATCACTCCTTTCCACGGCGATACTTTCAACATTACTTTATCACCCACTTGAAATTCAATCGGCCTGTTTCGTTTATCCGCATACGATTTTTGTCGATCCTGAGCCGCTTTTAGGTGAGCTCGGACCATGTCGATTTTCTCATTCGTAGTTCGGATTATATCAGTAGGTGCTAGCCCTCGTGGACCCACTTCTCCCCAACATACCGGAGTTCGACATTTTCTGCCATATAACATTTCATACGGGGCCATCTTAATGCTCGCGTGATAGCTATTGTTATATGAAAATTCGACCAAGGGTAGATAAACATCCCAACTACCCCCAAAGTCAATAATGCAAGCCTGCAACATATCTCCCAACATTTGTATTGTTCTTTCACTCTGCCCATCCGTTTGTGGATGGTAAGCAGTGCTAATGAACAATTTAGTTCCCATTTGTTCTTGGAATTCACGCCAAAAATTCGAAGTAAACCGAGTATCTCTGTCTGACACAATGGATATCGGTACCCCATGACGTGCTATGATTTCATTGGTGTACACCTCTGACATCTTCTCGGATGTATAAGTCTCACGAATCGGAATGAAGTGAGTGCTTTTCGTCAATCTATCTACAACTACCCATATAGCATCAAACCCGCGATTAGTTTTGGGCAATTTGGTCAACAAATCCATGGTGATTTGTTCCAATTTCCAAACCGGAATTTCCAACGGTTGAAGTTTACCGTATGGTTTTGGTGCTCCGCCTTGACTTGTAAACATGTCAAGCATTTTTCTACGTACTTCACCACATCTCTTTTCATACCGGGCCACCAGTAGTTTTGCTTTAAATCATTGTACATTTTGGTCGCTCCCGGATGGATGGAATAACGGGACTTATGAGCTTCATCAAGTAGAAGCTTTTTAACTCCACATGTGCTTGGAATCCAAATTCTGTTGAAACGTGTTTTCAAACCATGGTTGCTTACTTCAAGATCCTTAACTTGGCCAACAATCCTTTCCTTTCTCCAGTTTTCCGTCTTTACTGCTTCATCTTGTGCTTCTCGAATTCGTTCGAGTAAGCCTAAGGTCACAATGAGTTGCAATGATTGTACTCGTATCGGGACATAATCTGTCTTTCTGCTTAGGGCATCCGCCACCACGTTTGCCCTTCCGGGGTGATAGTGTATTTCGCAGTCAAAATCTTTCACCGTTTCTAGCCATCGCCTTTGTCGCATATTTAACTCCTTCTGATCGAAGAAGTATTTCAAGCTCTTGTGGTCGGTGAATATGGTGCACTTTACCCCATACAAGTAGTGTCTCCATATTTTTATTGCAAATACCACCGCAGCTAACTCGAGATCGTGCGTGGGATATTTCTTCTCGTGTATCTTCAATTGCCTCGAGGCATAAGCTATAACTTTGCCCGTTGCATCAACACGCATCCGAGCCCCGATAGTGAAGCATCCGAATAAACCACCATGTCTTCGACTCCGTCCGGCAATGTCAGTACCAGAGATTGAGTTAGCTTCTCTTTTAGCGTTTGAAATGCTCTTTCTTGTTCTTCACCCCAAATAAACTTTTCTTTCTTCCGGGTTAGTTTTGTTAGCGGTGACGCAATCTTGGAGAAATCTTGAATGAATCTCCTATAGTATCCCGCAAGCCCCAAAAAGCTTCTAATTTCCGAAGGGTTCTTCGGGGAATTCCATTTTGATACGGCCTCTATCTTTGACGGATCCACCAATACTCCGTCGGCACTTATGACGTGGCCCAGAAATTGTACCTCTTGTAACCAAAAGGCACACTTAGAAAATTTTGCATACAGCCTTTCTCGCCTAAGTGTCTCTAACACTTCTTGTAAGTGGCGTGCGTGTTCAGTTTCGCTTTTAGAATACACCAAAATATCATCGATAAACACGATGACCGACTTATCCAACATTGGCTTGCAAACCCGGTTCATGAGGTCCATGAAAGCCGCGGGTGCATTTGTTAGCCCAAATGACATCACGAGGAATTCGTAATGTCCGTATCTCGTGCGAAAAGCCGTCTTTGGCACATCTTCTTCCTTGACCTTTAGTTGGTGATACCCCGATCTAAGGTCAATCTTTGAAAACCAGTTCGCACCTTGTAATTGGTCGAATAAATCATCTATCCTCGGAAGCGGGTATCGGTTCTTTACCGTGAGTTTGTTTAACTCCCGGTAATCGATACACATGCGCATGCTTCCGTCTTTCTTTCTCACGAACAATACCGGTGTGCCCCAAGGAGACACACTCGGCCTTATAAATCCCTTGTCAAGCAGGTCTTGAATTTGGGACATCAACTCTTGTAATTCCGACGGTGCGAGTGGGTACGGAGCTTTTGCTACGGGTTTTACGCCCGGAATCAGTTCGATCCCGAACTCTACTTCCCGTTCAGGCGGTATACCCGGTAAATCCTCCGGAAACATATCTTCATAGTCTCGTACTACCGGTACATCTCCAATCTTCCGTGATTGTTTCTCGGGCTCATTTGCGTATATCATGAATGCCTTGCATCCTCGCTTCATAAGCTTGTGAGCTTTCAACATTAAGCATACTATAGGGTTGCCTCCTTTTTCGCCATAGATAATGACGTGTTTCCCGCTCGGAGATATTAGTTTTATCTCTTTACGAAAACACACGACCTTTGTATGGTGCTGAGATAGCCAATCCATCCCAACGACTACTTGAAATTCCCCCATTGACATCGGGATTAGGTCTATCAAGTATTCCTCATCGTCGATACTTAATTTGCAGCCTCGACAAACATCACAAACTATAAAACTTTTGTTGTCCCCTATTTCAACTTCTAAGGGCACAGATAATTTTGTCAATACAAATGAAGGATGTCGAATAAATCCATACGAAATGAAGGATTTATTCGCACCCGTATCAAAAAATACACGTGCTGGAATTGAGTTAATTGTGAATATACCTGAAACCACATCGGGTTCTGTTTTTGCTTCAGCCGTGGTAAGTTGGAAGGATCTAGCCTTCGCTTTGGGAGTTTCTGTTGGAGACTCTTTTGTGTCTCACTTTCCCACCAACTCGGGGCATTCAGACTTCTTGTGACCGGGTTGATAACATTTGTAACAAAAAGAAACTTTTCCGGGACATAGCGATGCAGTGTGCCCCGTCTTCCCACATACCGGACACGGCTTGTCTTTGAAGCGGCACTCACCCTTATGCCCCTTTCCACATACTTTACAACCGGGCGACCCGCCTTTAGCCTCTGTCTTCTTCCCTGATTCAGCAGTTCTAGCTTTCTTTGTAGGGCTTGGATTCACATCTTGTGCCCTCCGCTCGCCCCTTTGCACTTGTTTCTTTAACTCAATTTCTCGTTCCCGAGCAACGTTTATGATTTTGGTAAGGGTCTCGTATTTGGAAGGAGTCATAAACTCCCTATATTCAGCGCTCAACATGTTGTAGTAGTAGTATATCTTCTGTTCTTCGTTTGTCACCAATTCTTCACAAAACTTCATCTTATCCATAAACATTCCCGTGATCTTGTCTATGGACTCGCCTTTGTGCCTAAGTTGCATGAACTCTTCCTTGATTTTATTAATGACCGCCTTGGGACTATGATGTTTAAGAAATGGCGTCTTAAACTCCTCCCATGTCATGGCCTTAGCCGCTTCGCTTCCAATCTCTTTCTTTTTGTTATCCCACCAGTCTTTCGCTTGACCCCTTAATTGACCCGTGCCAAAAGCTACGTAGTCATTTTCATCACAATGGGCCCTCTCAAATAGCCCTTCGATATCGCTTAGCCATCGCTGGCATATAATTGGGTCAACTTCCCCATTATAGACTGGCGGTTTACATGCCATGAACTCCTTGTATGTACAAGGTTTTCGTCCTCCGGACTTTTCCTTTGCTAAATTGGCATTATCCTCCAATTTCTTGATTCTTTCCTCAACCACTGATAGTACTGCGTTCTGGATCTTATCGATGAAACCATACAAACTGTTTTCGATTGCCTTTCCAACCTCTTCAGCAATCACTTCTCTTGTTTGCTCGGTGACTCTCGGCACCGTATCATTGTTACCTTTATCCGCCATCATGAAACTGAAATGTTTACATTAAACGTTAAACATTTCACTTATAACATGGCTTTATTTGCTTTGGTTTAGCCAAGTCCGTAACTTGCTTTAACCTTTCGCCTTTATTGCACTTTCCGGGTTTGAGTGTGTTAACACATTCTTCCCATGCATGACAATTCATTTCTCATTTCTTACATAAGGTACAATCTATTAAAATCGTAAGTTACTTCTTACCGGACGATCGATCAAGCTTGAACCGAACACTTGTTGACAACCTTAAGCTCTGATTACCAACTTGTAACACCCGTCTAATATTTACTTGAATTTAATAATGATTCATTCACTTATATGTAAAAGATATCTAAGTTATAACAAAAATATCATAAGCAAGGTTCAAAAGTAGCAAAGACATTAGTCAACTAACGACTAATTCGAAAACATTCGGAAAGTTGTTTAACAATTGTTTACATTTCATAAACATAGCCTACTAAAAGTTAAGATATTGCGGAAGCTTCAAAAGAAATTGTGTTCGGTTCTTCAAACATGCTCGATCATCGTCCACATCCTTGCCAAATATGAAAACTAAAGATTTTAACAAATCTTAGTGTTAAAAACCCTTATAAATATTACATAATCAAAACTACGCTTAAAAACAGATTTGATTTAAGAAAATATGCAAAGTCCAAAGTTCAACATGCATTTTAAAGCTCTACCGTAAATTACGGTAGCTTCTGGGAAACTATGATTCCACCGTAACACAGGGGTAAACCACCGTAACTTTCTGACCTCTACCGTAAATTACGGTACATACCGTAATTTACGGTAGACTCTGCACATATAAGTTTTGACTGCATTTGTTGGTTTTGCCCAAACGAATCTCTCGGATCTTTCATTTTAACAACCCAAAATACTAACTTCTTGCAATTTGATTCGTCAATTATCAATCAATAAACAAAGACAATCAATCATATTACGAAGCAATACTCATGCTCTATTTAATTATTCGACCCGTTTGGCTCATCTATGAAATCCTTCATTGTGATGACTACCAACGCGATCCAAACAATTCTTTATCTATTATTCAACATAGCGATCATTATCACTTTATTTCATTTCGACTTCTATATTACAATTCAACTACATATATGCTAGTTATCAAGATATCAAATGTAACGAGTTAAGTTACATACCTTCAAAGTAGGCCTTTCAAACGTGATTCGCCACCCGCTTATCTGCTTGACGCTCCTGCGTCCTTTCCTATAGAGTTCATTAACGACATGTTCAGAACTCTCTTTAAACCATATATCGCATAATTTACCGAACATCATAATTATGCGTTTAGACTTTGAATTTCAACTTTAAGCCTTCTTTGAGGCATTTTCACAAACACTTTAAGGGCAGATTTTTACACGATTATTTAGCAAGTTTCTAACTTATCATTTAGCCCTAATTTCACATAAATCAACCATCTTACATGATTGTTAGCTTCTAAAATTTATGAAATCACTTCAAAATGGTCAAATTACACTAGAACAACACCCAACTTCCTAGTGTTCATCAAATTCTACATAACCCACACCTACTATGGTGCTCATGGATTTTACTAAAATTTCACATGATTTCAACTTGTATTTGTCTAGGGTTTGTCCCTAGACACTATAGTTGTTCCTAAATCATCATAAGACACACATGCAACCATAATTTCAGATTTTCCCAATTTCATGAGAATTTCAAGTTGAGAGTTTTCATCAAATTTTACATACCTTGTAATCCTCTTGTGATGAGGATCAATAATCTATGCTCGATTTTCGTTTTTGATCAGATTTGGACCTTCAATTTGGTTGTTTTGTGAATATTTAGGGTTTAGAGGGAGCCTGGGGTCGCCCCTGATGTTGGTCGACTTCAACAAACACAGACAAATGTGTTTTATGTTTTTTATTTCATTATTTCAATTAATTAGTTTCCATTTAGGCACATTTAGTCCCTCATCTTTCACTTTTTGTTTGAACCCCTAACTACACATAAGTGACTAACTAACTTAGTTAGTGTCATTTCTAGTTAGTTTATTTTACTATTTTATTTACAACTAAAATGTAAATTTATGAACTCGTATTTTCGGGATGTTACACATGAGACGCCTCGCGACATCATCTCTGACCGTGACGCTCGGTTTACCTCGCGACTGTGGGAAACGTTTCAAACGGTTCTCGGTACATCGCCTAATCTAAGTACCGCATTCCACCCTCAAACCGACGGTCAGACTGAAAGAACGATTCGTACTCTTGAAGACATGCTCCGTTCGTGTGTCATAGATTTCGGTGGTAATTGGGATGCATACCTGCCGTTAGTTGAATTCTCGTACAACAACAGTTATCATTCCAGCATTCAGATGGCACCATTCGAGGCTTTATATGGAAGAAGATGTCGATCGCCTATTGTGTGGCACGAGATCGGTCACTCGCAACTAACCGGTCCCGAGCTGTTACAAGAAACGACTGACAAAGTCCTCCAGATTCGAGACAACTTGTTGAAAGCTCGAAGTCGACAGAAAAGTTACGCCGATAGACGACGCAAGCCCCTTGAATTTGACGTTGGCGACTACGTACTCCTAAAGGTATCAACTTGGAAGGGTGTGGTCAGATTCGGCAAGAAAGGGAAACTAGCGCCTCGATATGTTGGACCTTTTAAGATTCTGGAAAGGATCGGAAAAGTCGCCTACAGACTCGAACTACCAGAGGAACTTAGTAATGTCCACCCGACTTTCCATGTGTCAAACCTCCGAAAGTGCCTGGCTGAGCATGATATAATTGTACCTCTCGATGACCTCCAAGTAAACGAAACACTACACTTCGTGGAAAAGCCTGTCGAAATCAAGGATCGCCAAACCAAGCAGCTCAGACGCTCGCGCATTCCTATTGTGAAAGTCCGATGGGAAGGCAAACGAGGCGCATAGTTCACTTGGGAACTCGAAAGCGACATGAAGGTGAAGTACCCGCAGTTGTTTGTTACGGCTTCAGCCTAATTTCGGGACAAAATTCCCTCAACTAGGGGAGGCTGTAACACCCCGTGTTTCAGAAGTCAAAGTCAAAATGAAGATTGAAGTCAAAGGAAGACAAGATTGCTAAGTGCGATCTGTCTCTCCTTGCTCAATTCCTGTTTTGACTTCTTTGACTTGTAATTAGTCTATTTTATTCTCGCTTTAGTTGTATTATGTGGAGTATCTATTAATAATCGCATGGTAATCGTTATTTATCGCATGTTTAATCGACTTATCGCTATCGCAATCGCACTCGCAACTCGAATTACGCATTTTGGATATTGTTATACGTGTGTGTGTGCCTTATGTGTTACTTGTGCATGTTTATTTATGTTATGTGTGGTAATCAATCGAAACGCAATCGAACTCAATCGCAATCGAATCGTAAACGCTAATTGAATACGAAGTAAGGATGCTTGTATGTTGATATAGTAGTTTGGATTAAAAGTAATTTGACTAGGAAACTCTATCGCATCGCAACGCTCGTCGCACCGAACACTCGAACAAGGTGATTGATCGACCAGGCGACCAGCCGATCGATCGGACTGCTGTCCGATCGGACAGCTGTTCGACCGGGCTGCCTAACCGATCGACCAGCCCCTCTCCACCCCTTTCCACTTTGGGTAACCCTATAAATACCCCTTGTCACTTTCATACTTTCTACTTTTGGCAACTGACGTCCGACCCGTGCTCCTACTCGCTTTTTCCTTCGATTTCTCGCAATTCCGATAAGATCTCGTCCTAAATCTTGTACTTCCTTAATCTACACGCACTCCTACACCTTTCTATCTTTTGAATCTTAACTTTTAACCGTGAAATCATCAAGATTCAAGGTGTTCTAGGATGACATCATCATGTGTTCTTGAAGAACTTCATGTTTTGGCCTCAATCCACCAAGAACAACTTAGATCTAACCGATTTCCACATGAACTAACAAAGATCTTCCATAGATCAAAACATATTCACAATGAAAAGGAGTGAAAGATGGTTTTCCAACTTTCTTTCAACTCTTTTACACTCAATGCACTCAAAACCGATAGAATCGGAGCTTGTGCCGACTTACTACTCATTAGTGTGGTTGTGTTGGTTCAAGATCCGTATTCTATCCACGAGATTATCGATTCCGGACTAACCAAGAACAATCATCCTGAACCGGTGGACTGACTGAACTTGGGTGGTTCCTGTTCGATCGGGTCACTAGAACTTAGGATGGAGTTCTGTTGGTTAGCACGATATCAATACATCTCGATAAAACGACAAACTATCAAAATAACCAAGTGTAAGACGAACAGGTCAACCAGGACGGAGTGTCGTCCGAACGGACTGCTGTCCGAACGGACTGCTGTCCGAACGGACAGCCACCCGGACGACCGGCCACCCGCACGGCTTGCACCTTGTCCCCACCTTAGTTTTCAAATCAAGCTTTAAGAGTTTTGGAACACCGAACGGATTGCAGTCCGATCAAGTTACCACTTGATCGACCGACCGTCCGACTATGTGATGTTTCGAAACTTCAACACTTAAACAATTTTCAACATGTTCAATACACAAAGGATGCCATCCAATCGAACAATCGTCCGATCGAGTGAAACCCTGCTGTGAACTTATTCTCACTGAAGTGCCCAACCGAACAGGTTGCCGTCCGATCGAACGACCGTCCGATCGACCAACCTGAAAGGTAGAGGTACTTCAATGTTTTCAAATTGCTACAACGAAAACTTCAAAAGTAAAGCCATCATACACAAACACATCCTTCTCAAAGGAAGAATCAATCCACTCGAACAGTCATCCGACCGGACGACTGTCCGAACGGACTACCACTCGCACGACTGGCTGTCCGATCGGACTACCATCCGATCGAACTGCTGTCCGAACCACCTGCACTTTACATCGTTTTACGCGCCACTTATCGCTATGCTATTAATCTGTTCAGGCTAACCCTACTCTCTAGCGCTCCCTTCAATCCACCAACCGCCGTGAGTATACTCGATCCCTTTTTGCTTTACGCACTTTTGGGTGTTACATACGTTACATATACAAAATCACATCGAACACACTACGCAATACTTTAAACGCTAACCGTTACCGCATGTTATACGTGACTTAATGAATGCTTGTTTGTTATGTTTACACATGGAATGTTGTCTACCTGCCTTAGCAACGATAGTACTATTAGTTTGGACTCAGCACCCGTTCACTCGGGGGTTGTTAAGGACAATTACCTACATGGCTCACAGTGGTGAGAATGTATCGCGAACTGCCTTGGGCAGTCAACCCACAGTCATTGGTATCGATAGGTTCATGTCGATAACTAACATGCCTCATTTTACACTGTGTACGTGCTGGTTATGCGTAACGCTTTCGAACTCTATATGCTATTATCAAACTTGTATGCTCACCTTTACACTATGTGTATTGACTTTTACTTTAACATTTGTGCCAGGTGCTTAGGATGTTTACATGCTTTGTGTGCTGGTGATGAAATTGAGGCTAGGGACGGAGTCCTAGAAACCAATAAATAAACAATTGTCTGTAATAAGAATTTGAGTTGTTGGAACAGAACAATTTGACTAGATCTTTTTGTAATAATTATATTATCATTTATGACATGGTATGGGACGTGTTACTTTAAAATATTTGGTAAATATAGTTGTTATGGAAACTTCTGGACAATCTGTTTCGCTCAGTGCCATGCCCCGATGTTTCCGCCATCGGTTGGGGTGTGACATTCCAGGGATTGGTTCTCCATGGAAAATCAATGGAAACGTAGCTAAGGTCAATACAAAGAAGTAGGAAAAAGAATCGAGTGAATCAGATAAGAAATGAGTGAGTTATGCTCACTTTTGTGAATGTTGGTATTTCTACTCGAACTTATGGAATCAGCTACGATTTGGAGATTGTTTGAGAGTGTTTTAGTGTTACAAAAGTGGTAGGGAAGCTGGTTATAAGTGGTATTTATAGGGGGAAGGATTAGGGTAAAGTTGGGTTGGCATTTAATACAAGTAGGTGAGAGTTTAAGCAATAAAAAAAGAAATAATTCGGCAATATATGACTGAATTGCAAGGGTTGTTTGGCAGCTTTTATATTTTTTTTTGTTTAAATGATGTATAATGTATAAATAAAATGTATTTTATATATGGTTAACATATCCTACAATGTCTAGTGTGTAGTGAACATGTATCAACGTCTAAAGGTATATTAAACATGAACTAAAGTAAGAGTAAAAAAATATGTTATGCATAAGTATGTGTAACAAACCAATATAACAAGTATGTACGACATGTGACTTGAGGTATCAAATAAGCGTAAAGAACATGAATTTGCGTCTTGCAAACTGTGACCAAATATTTGTTTAAGAATCACGAACACATGGTAGTTGTTTGCGAGTTAATCTTCGTAAGTATGCATTAAGTATAAACAACATGAATTTCATATAAAAGATCATTTTTTACTACAACCGAAGTCTCGGATTTACATTGGCTTGAAATGAATTACGATTACAAAGGAGACGGATTTCCGAAAGTAGAAATATACAAGTTTTCTAATTAGGGAAAGTGCGGAAAAGCAGGGCGTTACACTTCGTGTTTACCTTTGTGTTTTACACTTTTTTTGTAATTGTCTTTTACGCATCGTGTTTTACACATTTTTTTTTGCAATTGTCTTATACACACCCCGTTTGACGAATTGTGTGTTGTCTCACTACACGTTTCCACCCACTGTGCGCCGCCGCAACGCCCGGTGGGCAAAATAATAATACATCTTAAAGGAGAAAGTCGGTGGTATTTACTGTTGGTGCATGCGTCTGTCGTCTTCGTCTTGTATCGAGTCTAGGACTAAAAATGTTAGATATGTTATACGTTTTAGAATGTGTTTAATGTAATTTAGCTTGAAAGTGGTGATTTACCTTGAAAATGTCACTTGACAGTTTCAAGCTAAATCAAGATTTACCTTGAAAGTAGCATGTCATTTCAAGCTAAATCTTCTCACTATAAATACCCATTCAAGCTAAATCATTTGTAACTTTTCAGAGATTCTTCCGGTGAGCAACGAAGTGCTGCCGAAGTGTTGTCAGGTTGTAAACGTCATCTAATCAATAGAAACAACAGTTTAAAGTGAAAAGCTTGCTGAATTGACCTCGGTTTGTTCGTTTCCGCCGCTCAAACTGAGATAAACTCTTCTGAACGACTCATTCGGGTCCGAATTCGATCCTACAAGTGGTATCAGAGCTCAGGAGGAAGAGTTCATACCAATTCAGCCACAATTTCTAATTTTCTACACCTTCTTTTCAAAATTGTTAAATTTTCACGGTTAAAATCTGTTCAAATTTTCACATAACGTGCGTAATGATGTTCTAACAAATCCGTGAAAGTTTCAAAACTTAATTCAATCATTTACTTGTTCAATCGGACCAAAATCAGATCGATATGATGATGTCATGCAGATTTAGCTTGAGTTTATGGGTTGATTTAGCTTGAGTGTTGACATTTTGATCAGATTTAGCTTGAAACTTACTTGTTGATTTCGCTTGAGTGTTGACATTTTGATCAGATTTAGCTTGAAAATTACTTGTTGATTTAGCTTGAAAGTACATCGATTTATGTGAATCTCATAAATTGGAAGTCAGATTGTATGTTGAATATCTTGGTTTAAGATAACAGCATGTGATATAGGTCTTGCATGAAAAGGTATCTGCTATTACGTGAATATAGAAGTCTAGGTCCAATCATAGTTTATGCACTCTTAAACTTGAAAACATCAACTTCAAGAGAAGTGTCAGCCACGTGATTATCTTTGTAGAGTTCCAATAATCATTATGGTATTCATGTGATCACTGACATGTAATATAATCGGTCCTATCATAGTTTTCAAATACATGTGACTTACTGTTTTCATATATCACATTTAATCTTGTATCGAACAAAGTTAAAAGGATTGTCGGTTTTTTTAATAGTAGTCAAATTAGATCAGATTTGTCGGACATTAAAATTGACATGTGAAGTCATCATAAGTAGTCGACCAAATTGATTGAAAATTGTAAGTGTTTGAATTGAATTGTTAGGTTGTAAGGTTTGACATTAAAATCTGTTTGCACGAAATCAATTTCACTTCGAACGTAGTCGGTGTTTCTATTTGTCAGGATTGGAATTTTGTCAGTTCACACAGATTGATCTGTCCGTTTGAACAGTCAAGTCGTATAGTGTGGTCAGGTTGCGTGAAATAGTCCAGTTTGTACGGTTTGGAGTTCAAAAGCTTCAAAGGGTCAAGTCACTTGAGTTCGATTTGGGTCCTAGAAGTCCGCACAGTTGGTCAACGTTCAGTCTGCACAGAAAATCACCAGTTCGAGTACCAGTCTTATTCTGTTAATCGATAAGTTTTTTAAACTGATTGTTGTTTGGTTTGTTGTCAGGTATTTTTACAAAGTGATAAAGCTCATTGAAAAAGTTAGAAACATGGACGAAGATTTTTACAACGCATTCGCTACTCCGGTTTCCTCAATCACTGTTGCACAGAACACAATGCTCGAAAACGAAACTGGAACGATGCAAAAACCGCCCAAACTAATGAACATCGAAGAATATAAGGGTTGGGAAGGTCGTTTCGAGAATTGGGTACAAGCTAACTACTTAGATGCTTGGGAATGTGTCGAGACAAAATATGTTCGACCTATGAATGATGATGAAGAAGTGGTTCCGATTAAAGATCTGAGTGCCGATGCTAGAAAGAAGTACAAAGATGAGAAAATGATGCTGAGTTTATTGCAACAAGCTGTGAAAGAAGATATTTTGGTTCTATTGCAACATAATGGAACTTCCTACTCGATTTGGAAAGCTTTAAGGTCAAAGTTTCGTGGTAGTGAAGAAATGGTCAAAAGCAAGAAATCGCTTCTAAAGAAAGAATTTGATCTGTTTCGCGGATTAAAGAATGAAAGTACAAGAGAGATTATCGAAAGATACTGCAATTTGCTTGCTAACATGAAGAGATTGAGTATTGAGAAAAACAATGAAGAGTTGATCGAAAAACTTGCTGATGCTTTGCCATACGAGACTTGGGGAACATATCTCATGATGCTTAGAAACAAGAAAGGTTTTAGCAATTTGACACTCAGCAAGTTCATTGAGAAGTTGGAAGCTCAAGAAATGGAGCAACGAAAGATTATTCGAATGAAAGATTTCAATGGTGAACAAGATATTGGGTTGTATTATAAAGCAGGAGTGAATGAAAAGTCTTCAAATCTATCTCCGAAAATAGAAACTGCTTACAATGTCAAGAATTCTCCTGGAAGTTCATCTTCAGGATCAAACAGCAAAACAAGTTTTACATCATTTCCATCATTTGATCCAAATGTGTCTACAACAAGAAATGGCAAAAAGATTCAATGCAACATTGTGTTAAACATTGAAAATGATCAGGAATATTCTGAAGAGTTAGCAAAAAGCCATATGTCTTTATTGGGAACTGTTCTTGAATCTTATGGTAGTTTTGTTGCAGGTCGAATCGGGAATCCAATGTTAACAAAGGAAGATTACGACCAGATCGATGCTGAAGAGATGGAGCCGATGGACATAAAATGGTGTTTGGCCAGCGTGTTGAGGAGAGCTGAGAAATTCAAGCAAATCACTGGAAGAGATGATCTTCGTGAGGCTGGTACTTCTACTTTAGGTTTTGACAAATCTAAAGTCACTTGTTTTCGTTGCAGGGAGAAAGGTCACTTCAAGAGGAAGTGCAAAAATCGCGAAGCAAGTGGAGCTCAGAATCCTTTTAACAACAACAATGATTACTACCGAAAAGCCATCTATCATCAAGTTGCTCAACAACCATCTCAACAACGTCAACATCAAGCACAAACTGCACATGGAAGGGATGTTATTGAAGATTCTGGAAAGAGAGCTTGTGCAGTGAATCAAGATTCTTTAAAGAGAGTAAATGGTAGTGCCTTGATAATAGATCAAGATGACGAAAAGTTAGCTGAGGGTTTTAGCTGGGAGAATTTTACTTGGGATAACTATATTCCTGATCAAGCTAAAGCTCACACAGCTTTTGTAGCTCGAGTTGAAGAGGACAGTGATGATGATACTGAATATTGGAAGAGAAAATTCGAAGCTGATATGAAACTGATTGCTGAAAGTGACAGTGAAGATGAAAAGGTTAAAAAGAAGAAGAAAAAGGTCAAGACTCCAGTGAGCAGTGATGATGAAGAAATTCCAGTGATCAAAAGGAAAGTAAAGGTTGAAGTTGCAAAGTTCAAGGTTGATCAAGAAGTTGATGCAAAGAAGATTCCAGTGAAGTGTGAAAACTGTGAAGCTGTGAAGAAGCAGAACAGTACACTGATCTATAACTTGAATAGTTTGAAGGAATCTTACGATGTACTGAACAAAGCAATGAATCAATACAATCAAACAAGTGAAGAACAAGCAATAGCAATGAAAACACTTCAGGGTGCTTTTATGACTAAGCAAAAAGTGGTGAACAACTACATTGAGAAGTGTGCTGTGCTAGAACAAAAATTGGAATTGCAAAGAATTGAGACTGAAAGAGTTAATCGTTTGTTGAAAAGTTACTCATGTACTTCTTATGTCATTGACAGGATTTATCCAACTGTTGAAGGCATGAAGGCATTTGAAGAGGATGCAGTAACTGAAGAAAAGAATGTTGAAAAAGTGGCTGAAGAAAAGACTCCAGAAAAGAAGAACAAGAAGAAGAATGACACAAAGAAAAAGACTGACAAGAAAGATTCTGGTAAGAAACAAGATGTTGGTTACAACAAGTGTCCACCCCCGCTTGAAAATGGATATTCTCCAAGAAATCCAAATTTAGAAAGAGTCGAAAAAGCAACAAATTTACAGTGGGAATCGGAGTCGTCAGTCAATTTGCCAGAAAATATTGATGTCGTGTTTACATCATCTGACACTGATCATGAGTCCGAGTTAATAAAGAAAGTCGTCGATCAGGTGTTGGATAAAGATGAAACTGAGGAGTCAAAGTTGGAGTCAAACTCAGAGTCAAAGTCAGTGTCAGAGTCAAAATCTGGTTCTGAAAGTTCGAGTTCGACAGTCAACAGTCAAAAGTCTTCAGTTAAAAGGGTTTATAATAAAGAATTCCTGTTATCAAAATCTAATTTGAGTGACGAAACATTCAAAGTTGCATATACATTGAATGATTCTGACAAATTATATTCTAATGAGGAATTTCCAATAAGAGGTGTCAAAACTGAATTGATCAAAAAGGTTTTCAAACTAACAGAAATTAATATTTCTGAAATAAAAGATTTAAATCTTAATGGTAAACCTAAACTTTACACCTCAAGAGTACAACAAAGATTAAACAAGAAAAAAGGTTACAGTTCTGGTTCTGGTTTTCACAAGAAATCAAACCCTAACCGTAATTTCAAAAAGAAAGGTCTTGGATTTATTCCAACAGAAAAACAGAAAAATGAAAAATATGTTCGTGATTTTAAAGCAAAGATGACATTTGTTTCAGGTACATCAGCAGAAGAAGAAGAAAAGAAAGAATTCTGGAGGCAATCGAACAAAGAATTCCTTGCAAAGAAGCAAGAAGAGATGAAAGAAACGAGAACCTGTTTCAAATGCAACAATGTTAGACATATTGCCAAAGATTGTTCAAAGGCAATACAGTCAAAACAGGGAGTTTCTCGTAACTCGAAAGACAAGAAAATTGTGTTTGAATCACTAATTGACAGAACCAAACTTTTCAAAAATTCTACTTTTGAAATTGGTGAAAGTTCAAACAGATTTTACAAGAAGAAAGCAAATCTTGACACTCAGAAATGGGTTGTTAAGAAGTCTGTTGATAGTTCTAGCAATGATTCTGATAGATCAAAATCAGAGGAGCTATTTTCTGGCGATGAATCTGATTCCACAAAATCAGATGAGCCACAGGTTGAGTTAAAATTGAAAACTTCAGTTCCTCCAATGGATGATGTTCATTTTCCACCATTGAAGGCTGAAAATTTTAAAAAGAAAATTGGTAAAGTTGAAATTTCAAACCAATTTTATGATGACAAGAAGGAATTTGATGTCGAAAAGGCCTTTAACCCCACTGTGAAACACATTTTTGGTAAAATGATTGATCGAAAAGTCAAAGGGGTTAAAGAGTTCTATGAGAAGAAGACGAAGAAAGATAAAGTTGAACCATCCCTGGTTTGTGACTGGGATGGTTCATACTATGAACAATGAGTCTGTGGACTTGCCGGAGCTCCCAGGTTTGTAAGCGTGGAGCAGGAATCGGCATTTATCTTTCTTAGTTGGATTTTTCGTACAAGTGGTAAATCAGGGACATTAAGTTGTACTTGATTTTCTACAAGAGATGTTTGTGGTTTGATCTTAAAAATGTTAGTTTTTACAAGTGGTTGAAGAGAACAAAGTGATGAAAGATCCCCGTATTTGTGAAAAGACACACAAAACTTATTTTCCGGAAAAACCATTTTGATTAAAACAAACGTAAGTGTTTTGAAATCACTATGGGAAAATGTTTTGTTGTGAGGGGGAGTTCTGATTGTTTATGCCAAGTGAATGGAGAATTGAAGTAATTCTCATCATGTTGTCATATTTCTTGTACAGTTCATTTTCAAATTTTCCCAGAAAATCAAAATTGAAACATATTTTGATTTTAGGGGGAGAAAAATTTTTAAAAAATTAGAAAATTTGAAAATGTCAAAAACATTGAAAATTTTAAAAATGAGTTTTTGCTGAAACAAGAGGAAATGATAGAAAATCAGTGGACTATCACAGCATGCTAAAGAAATGAAAAGTCTAAATGTGATAAACGGTCTCACTAAAGATGTGACGATAGGCTCAGCTAGACTAGTAGATTTGCGATATCGATACAAACCTAAATGAAAAAGCCTAGTTCTAGTGGGAAACATGGTCAAAAGCATAGTACTTAGTTTTGTCCTTCTTGATTGTGTGCCTACTTGGTAATTGCTGATTATCAAAAGACATAAAACTGGTTAAGTTTGTGAACTTTCACAACTTTACTAAAAAGTCGCTGTGATTGTGCATTTCATTTTGCAAAGATTTAAACTTGTTTTATTTCTTTATTTTGTTTAAGCATCGGACATCCTCTGCGTATACGTGAGTATCGACCTGGATGTTGTTGCCTAAACGTTCTGCTTTATTTTCTTTGGTGTTTCGTTTAAGCTTTGGATCACCTCTGCGTATACGGGAGTATCGACCTGGTGGTTAAAGCCTAAACAACTTCAACTTGTTTTATTTTTCTTATTTTGTTTAAACATTGGACTTTCTCTGCGTATACGGAAGTATCGACCTGATTGTTAATGTTTAAACATTCTGCTTTGTTTTCGCACAAATCACAGTTGATAAAGTTTAAAGGCATTACTTGAGTCAGTGTATTGCATGATGAGGGGATATGCTGAGATCGTGGGGTCCATAAGAATTTAGTGTTATATTAATATACCTTAATGTATCGGTAAGCATGTCGAAAGTTTTTAGATTGAGCTTAAGTGGACAACAATATCGTCAATCAACGTGAATCGTTTAGAGCTTAAAATGATTAAAAGCTTAACGGTGATTGTGATTTGTCTAAAAACTGATATGATTCTCTTGCACAAACTCACAAAAATATTGTATGTAAATATTTCTTTACTGCATTTCATTTTATTGAAAAATCCAAAAAGATTTTAGTGTGTTTTAGCATAAATTTTGAAAAATACAAAAAGATTTTCGACAACTGGTGTTGGAGAGCTAATTTTCAAAATTCCAAGTGCTAGACATGATGAACAAATGGTTTGGGAGAGTGTGTGGTTTTGAACATAAAAGTGATATATTTTCAAGTGGTTCATCAAATTTGATTGTAAAATTCCTGCAAGTGGTTCATTAGATGGTAAGATTGTTCTTACAAGTTATCATCAGAGAATTTATTTTTGGGTAGAGAATGTGCAGGTTATTTGAATGATAGAAAGTCAGGTTCCGAAACCTGAGGAATTTATGATTTCAACATGCCAGGCTGCGATCCCAGCATATCGAAAGGGGGAGTCTGAAGACATTCAAGTAAAGATTGTTCGTGGAAAGTTTGCTGGTGATAAAAAGTGAAAGAGAGAAGATTTGAGGATTCTTACAGCGTCAGACACTTCAAAGAGTTTGAGAGGACTGATGAAGACTGAAGATGCGAAGACTCGACACTTAAGACTCGTCAACATTCGAGGGGGAGTCTGTTGGTGCATGCGTCTATCGTCTTCGTCTTGTATCGAGTCTAGGACTAAAAATGTTAGATATGTTATACGTTTTAGAATGTGTTTGATGTAATTTAGCTTGAAAGTGGTGATTTACCTTGAAAATGTCACTTGACAGTTTCAAGCTAAATCAAGATTTACCTTGAAAGTAGCATGTCATTTCAAGCTAAATCTTCTCACTATAAATACCCATTCAAGCTAAATCATTTGTAACTTTTCAGAGATTCTTCCGGTGAGCAACGAAGTGCTGCCGAAGTGTTGTCAGGTTGTAAACGTCATCTAATCAATAGAAACAACAGTTTAAAGTGAAAAGCTTGCTGAATTGACCTCGGTTTGTTCGTTTCCGCCGCTCAAACTGAGATAAACTCTTCTGAACGACTCATTCGGGTCCGAATTCGATCCTACATTTACACCACCGACACTCCAACTTTCTAACTTTATCATAACCACCCCTCTACTTTGAATTTCCACAACTATATCTTCATCTTTCAAACTCTTCCATAACCACCCCTCTATTTTGCTTTTCTACCATTACTCCCTCAACTTTTACACACTTACGCCACCACCCCTCTACTTTTACATTTCCATCACCACCCTCTCATCTTTTACGCATTTCCGTCATCACCCCTTCAACTTTTACACATTTCTGCCACCATCCCTCTACTTTCATACTTTCCGTTTTTACCCTACTACTTATACTTTACCTCAAGTTTTAGACTTTGCGCTTTTACCCCTTGCACCATTACTCCATTTTTACACTCACTCAATTTTAGAAAGTTGCAATTATAACTACTAGACTACTACTCCTACTTTTGCAAATACTAATGCATTGTGTTTTATGAACTGTCTTAGGCATTGGGTTTTACACTTCATGTTTACCTTTGTGTTTTACACTTTTTTTGTAATTGTCTTTTACGCATTGTGTTTTACAGGTTTTTTTGCAATTGTCTTATACACATCGCGTTTTACGAATTGTGTGTTGTCTCACTACACGTTTCCACCCACCGCACGCCGCCGCAACACGCGGCGGGCAAAATACTAGTTTATACAATGGATTTATGTCGGTTTTTGAAGTTCGTTAGCTAATGGATTTATGATGGTATTTGAAGTTTGTTAGCTCTAGTGGAGGAACGAGAAGAAATATTTAGGGGTATCCCAATTTTTTTACTATACATTTATAGAACATAAATTTTTTTTACCTACGTTACGGGGCGGGTCCGATCCTGAAAATTCAAGTGCTCTAGGCGAGCCAAAAAAAGGACCTTAGGCTTTACCGAATTAAATCTTATAAACTAGTTTTTTTAATGTTATTAGTATTTAGGGGTAAAGGTTCCTGTAAAAAAGACCAAAAGTGTGAGAAGGATAAGAAAGAATCTACACCATTAGATCTTTGATCTAATGGTTTAGATTAATAGGGACCAAATTGTAAAATTTGTTTTATTTTTTTGGACTGAATTGAAAATTATAGGGGTAATAAAGTCTTTATATCTATTCAAAATAGGAAACTGTAAATCAAAATCCATACAATTTCGATCTCTCTCTCCAATCGCACGACCAGATCCTCTCTCTCTACAATTTCGATCTATCTCTCTACATTACAGTGGAGCGGCAGCGAGCGGCAGCGAGCGACAGCGGCAGTGGTGGTGCCGGAAGCGGCAGTGGTGGTGCCGGAAGTGGAGAAGATGATACAGAGGTGTAGTGCCGGAAGTGGAGAAGATGATACAGAGGTGTAATGATTATTGAATGGTGTTATATATGTGCTGAATGGTGTTATATTCTTTATTGAATGGTGTTATATACTTGCTGAATGGTGTTATTTTCTTGTTGAATGGTGTAATATATGTGCTGAATGGTGTTATATTCTTTATTGAATGGTGTTATATACTTGCTGAATGGTGTTATATACTTGTTGAATGATGTTATATACTTGCTGAATGGTGTTTATAGAGATCTTTTAAAAAAAATCCAGTTCCTATAATTAAGATGACTGTTATGGGAAGGTTTTAATTAATTGAATTAATGATAAAATTACTTGTTTACCCTTTTGAATTAATTTAGATTTAGGACACATGTCATCTCCACAATCTTTCTCACATTTCTTACACTTTTAACCTTTTTTTATAATAACCTTACCCAATATTTAGGTTAACGAATCAATATCAAGCATTTCCCATTTGGGCTAGGCTTTATGAATTAATATTGGTAATAAGTTTTTAGGTTTTAGAGTGGGCTAGGTTTATTTTTAATTTTTAGATTGGACTTGCATCAATATTATCATTATCAACATTCAGAATCGTATCATCATCACCAAAATTCTGAATAACCTAACAAAATTCAAAATATCGAAGCTCAAACTAACCAAGATATCAAACTATCAAAGCACAAGAAGAAAAGAATACTCACAAACAATCTGCGAATTTTGATCAGTCGATGTTGGTTCAAATTTTGATCAGTTCTGCGACTGAACTGCTGCTTCTACTTGTTCGAAAATCGAAATTATGATAAGTTCTGCTTGACTACTTGTTCGATTTTTTATCAGTCTCACACAGGTTACACTTTGTCGAATTTTGATCAATTTCTACATTTTGATAAGTAATATGTATAATAAATAATAAAAGTCAAATGTATTTATTTATAGAAATATATATAGACACACAATTCGATCGATTTGAAAACTATTCATATTCGATTCAAATGTTGGATTCAATTCGGAGGCTACCCGATTTGAAAACTTGGAAACCGAAATCGAACTTGTAATTATAAATTCAGATTAGTTTGGGTTTCAATTCTGTCAAATCTGATTTGAATAATGAACACATTTGTAATACACTTTGATTTTACGTATTATTATGATACACATAATTCTTTTTTATCTGATTATTTTGATAATGATTATTGATGGTGACATACATAAGGTATACACATGTCTTGTTGATTTTTATGGTAACATGTTAACAAAAAGAAAAAAAGAAAATCAAAGCAAATACAAAACAAACGACAAAATAAAAAATCAATCATCCTCTCCATCCTCCAAGAACTACTTGTAGCCGCCCTTTATCATACCTTGCATTGGCACTCCCACCCTCACCACAACCATCTCACACCTTCCTTTCCACTCGCCATCCTCCACATCTATCATCTTCTTCTTTCCTTGCATTGTTGTCGAAATCAGACACACAAACCAACAAAAAGGCACCAAACTAAATAAACCATTACCATAACCGAACAAAATTTAAAATTCTATGTCACATAACGATATTAAAATAAATACATATATCATCTTAAAACACTCTAAGGGTGTAGGGAGTGGTTAGACAATTGAAAGTGATAAACTTCAAAATCAACTAATGAGAGTGTGTCATGTCCAAATGGTAAACTATCCTCAAAAGTGTTGGCAATGGTTAGACACTTCATGAATTGGTAAACTACTTAAAAAAATGTGTGATTGGTTGAGATGGCATGGACCCCACCACACACACCCCCTCTCTCCCTCTCCTACCCTTCCTCCCCGCATCGGCAACCTGTCCCCGCTTCCTTTCCTTCACCGAGCGGCAAAACCCACAGACGGCGGTGTTGTCGTGCGGCAAAGGCACTTTGCCGAGTGGGTTTGCTCCCACTCCGTATGGCCTAAAAAGCAAACTACCATTCGAACAACCTAACCTAACCCAATTAACAATTCTTACAATCATAACCTTACTAATTATTTAGATCACCTTTTACATAAACTAAAGATCTCTCATTTGGATTTATCAAACAATCAAACAACCAAATTGACATTAAAAAAACTCCATTGAGTTGAAACAAAGAGTTTTAACATACTTTATCACAGACCAAATCATATCTGGTTCCTCCTAATATCGTTTAGCAAATGGAACAGAACAAGGTCCCACAAACCCAACAAAACACAATGGCGGGACAAACAATGATAACGAGATTAACGACCTGGACGCTTCTTATTCTCACCAATATCATTATCAGCCATTGATTACTCATCCTGTGGACCCATTGCTCTATCCCTCTTGCTTTACTGCCATATTATTTATTTATTTATTATTATTTATACTTTGTTATAATAAACAATCATAATTCCATATTTAATATACATTTTTTTTTTGATAATTGAATGGACTTTTATGGAGATCAAACTTCAACTAAACCTACTCTCTTTTCCCCCAAATCCATACGCTCTAATTTCTAGGGTTCTGAATATTATTCTCTCAAACCCTAATTTTCAAGAAAATCCAATTCTTGATTCAGCTTTGTTTTTTGTTAAATTTGTTTGTAAACCCACAACTCTTTTCTGAAATCTTGGTGAATCCCTTCTGGGGTTTGCATAAGATTGCTAAAAATTGTTGCTTTGGTTGACATTTGTTAGACTTTCTTGTTCTTGAAGTCTTGGTGCACAATTTGATTCGGATAGTCACGGGTTTCTTGATAAATTGGCGTTGACTTTTTGGGTGATCATCAATCGTGTAACATAATCAAGTTGTACTCTTCAAATCTTGTTTTGGGCAAGTGGGTTTGAAGAGATTTGTGATGATTTTGAGCTTTTGGAGTTGAATTTGGTGTTGTTTATGTGTAAATGGATGAATCTGGGGTGGAATCAAAGCTTATAGAGAATGGGAATCAAGAAAAGGGTGGGGAGAAAGTGGAAGATGAAGACGATGAGTCAAAGAAACTGCTGTTGCCTAACAAAGGCGGGTTATCGAAGAAGAAATCGGGGAATAAGCACAGAAAAGTGCAGTGGAATGATAGGAATGGGTATAAACTTGCTGAAGTTTTGGAATATCAACCAAGGTAAAATTTCATTTTTGTTCAATTTGTGCATTAATTTGTAAGTGTTATTGTTTTTATAACTGCTGAATTCGGTTATGTGTTTATTATGTTCTTCGTTCTAATCCGAATGTGCTTACTTTGCTTACTTTGATCTTGTTTTGTTGGGTTTGTTAAATCTTGGATTTGTTAAGATTGATGTTATGTTTTGATTGAAAAATCTTGGATAAAAATATTGACTTTATGTTCTTGATGCTAATCTTGTGTTATTCGATTTTTTTTTGTTTGAGGGTGCAGTGATGTAAGTGATTCTGAAGACGAAGATGAGGATTCTTGCATATGTAACATAATGTAGATCTTACACCGCACGCATCCGGCTATTGGCTGGTAATACCATTAGGCTAATCTTCTTAATATCGTGTCAAATCAAAGAGTTCTTGATCGTGTCATGAAACATTATTGTTGCTATACTATATTACTATATATGATATGGAGAAAACATATTGTCCTTTTGAGTTTTGACTTGGAATTTGAATATGCCATTGACATTGCTTGGTTTTGATCATTTTGTAGTTATGGCTTCTAGTTTTAATTTTCTTAAGCTTGTTATTAGTGGTCTAGTGGATCTCCATATGTTTCGGGATTTTAAGAGATTGTTGAAGACGTAGGAGATCTTAAACCGGTTCTTGTCTTGGTTTGCAGTTTTGGTTTTGAGAAATCGGTTCTTGGTTTAGTTTGGTCCGGAATCAAAACCAAAAAGAGAACCCGGGGTCTACATAAATCGTCGAAACCACCATAATTGTCTAAACCAAAGCAAATCAGCTGGTTTGGCTGGTTTGAGAATTATGCATTTTGATTCGCGGTTTTGAAAAAAAAAAAACTGATTTTAACAAATCGGTTCACGGATCAGAACTTGGAACAGGCCATGCAAACTGAACCTGCCATTTACCTTTATTATTTATTACTATTTTTTTTTCTTTTTCGAAATATGAAGTTATGCACACATATAATATATAAGAACCATTTTTTTATAATTTTTTTTTGTACAAATGACCTATCTAACTTCTTTTTACAGCGGCTCAAACTATCAAACTGTACATTTTGGCTGGCTTGGCCGGTCCAGCCGATCCAACCAACCCAACAAGTCTGGTCTACCTTTTTTCGAAACTATAGTCTCGGCAGTTTGTCTCAGAATTTTCATCGAAACCGACCGAGCCAAACTGTGATCACCAGAACCGCACCGCTTCTTGCTAAAATTGTTACTAGCAAGAACTTTTTTGATTGAATATTAGCTCAAGAACAAATGAATAACCCCCTTCACACCACAAGCATCATAGATCATTATAAAAGCCCTCTAATGAAATCCCACCTCAATGTTAGCCATTTACTTCCTTTTTGGTAGTTGAAAATTTTTCTTCAGGAACAAATTTGCCGCACCTTCGTTTCTATGGCACAAGACCCTCAAGATCGTGTTGGGATCCGTGCTGCTCCATTTTCCAGTCGTTGGCGGCATCGGAAGCTTTCGTCTTAAGCCCCCCATCAATCCGACGCCGTTCCCGTCACAAACCAAGGCGCTAAACTCATCCACCAGTTGCTCCGTTGGCTTCCCCATCAACGCCACCACTCCTTCCAACGCCTCCGCCTCGCGGTCTACCACATCCTCCACGATAAACCCTTCTCCGCACGTCGAAAACAGCTTCTTCAAATTCATCAAGTCCTCTTCGATTAATCTATGATCGTATCTTGTAAAATCCCTCGAGGTTCCTCCTGCTAGTAGAATTCTGAGGTATACATCGAATGTAGCCTTCATCAACTCTTTCATTGCTAACGGCTGAGCTCGTTCTGTCACGATCGCGGTTAACAGAGTCAAATTATGCTTCATGATCTTCAAAGCAGGCGTAATGCGTGAAGTTTCGACGTCTCCTGTGTATAAACTTCCATAGAAGACCGAGTTCGAGTCGAGGTATATCAGCTTGTAAGCTGCGATTTCAGACACGTGTTTGGTGGCCCATTGAATCGTGGATCGGGTTTGATCGAAGTGTGATCCCCCCACCGATTTGCGGTTGCCACCGAATCGATATCGTGGAGATGATGCTACAATTTTAGGGGAGAACGCGAGGTTTTTGTCGATTAAATTGAGTTGGGAAAGGATGTATTGCAGTGAGTTGAGTCGGATGTAGAGGCGTTGCGTTCCACGGCTAGTTGACGGTCTCGAGTAGTTGCTTTCCTCGTACCCAGTTTCGTTTAGGTTCAAACCGCACGGTGCAGCTATTCGCCATAGTTTGGTGAACTTTGAGCCCTGACCGCATCGGGTTAGAGGTGGGAGTGTAGGAATATAGCTCTCTTTCGAACCTGAATCATGAAAAAGAATGTGAATAAAACGTTTGATTGAATTGGTCCTTACGATGATAGATTCGTGTTCTTACCGCATGATGCAACAAATGCTATATAATCTTGTAGAATATGTTCAATCGCGTCTGCGAATTCACGGACCAGATCTTCTGAAACTCCAATGGGGATGTCGAAGAAAGATTCGACAGCTTCTTTGGTTTGTTTCATTAGCTCCATTGTTGATTGTGCATACGGTACACTTTTCGACTTTGGGTTCCATGTCTATACACAAAGAAAGAAAGAAACGATCAAAACCGTCCATGGTAACATATTTCGTTACTTCTAGAGTATGCAAGACAACGGGTCGGGTAATTGGTCAAATGGCGTCAAATGGGTCATTCCTGATACCCGTCAAAATGGGCAAGGGCTAACTTTGTCCAATTTCGATATGCAGCTTAGTCTGGCAATTTCTACACGACCACGATAACACGACACAAACCTACACGGTCTATAACAGGTCGACACGTTAAGACCTGTTTAATGTCGTGTCTTAACAGGTTAAATACTTGACAACCTGTTAAGACCCGTTAATGACACGTTTATAATTTTAAATAAAAAATCTGTGGGGTCCTAATTTTAAATTTAAAAAAAAAAAATACCTGGAAGTAAAGTTTATATATTTAATAATAGGTGGTGTTCGTGTCTTAACATGTCGTATGATACGTTGGTAATTTTTTTGTGTCTTAACAGGTCATTTCGTGTAACTTGTTTATTACCAGATTCGTGCTCATGTTTGCAAAATCTGACACGATAAGATTTCGTGTCGTGTTCGTGTTCGTGTTTACCTGTTTCGGGTTCGTGTCTTATCGTGTTCGTGTCTTAACAGGTAAGGTTGACACAATATGCAGCAGCTAATCTAACAGTTGGCGGACAATTTACGTGCTTATTTATTCTGTAGTTACATACCTCTGTTTCTTTGGCTGTCTCAACAACATCTTTGGCTCTTTTCAAGCAGTCTTGAATCCATTGTCTCAAATATCTCAACACGACCGAATCAACGTCGTAAGGAACCATCTCCCTCACGACGGTTCTACCTCCGTCTTCACATTCTATCGAGTCTTCAACCACTATATTAATCAAAAACTTTTCGAGCTTATCTGCCCTTTGAAGAAGTACAACGGTCTCATTTGAAATCATGGAGTTAGCTGCTAAAAATTGTCTCAACAAGCTTCCATAGCATGTGTGCAGCGTCACGGCTGCAACTCCGGCTGAGAACAGGTGCCACTTTTTTAACACCGGGCTAAACATTCCCTTCTCTCGAAGCGCTAATTCCTCCGTTCCTTTAGCCAGTTGGATTAGTTTTCCGCTCTCTTCTCGTAACTTCATCGATCCATGTATCGTGCTAATGTTATCAACCATCTGTTTCACACATTGTACCACATTAGTAAATAACACCGCAGTATAGACAGTATAGAGGTAGTGATGCTAAACGGGTCGTGTTGGTGGTTGAACCCGACAGCAACGCCAAATCTTTTAGTTAACTTTTCTTTTTTGAATATTATTATATATATCAATTGACAACACCACTTTGCTACAGTGGTGTTGTCAATTTTTTTTTCCTTTTTTTTTGTTTTTTTTTTTTTGTTTTTTTCTATTTTACTTTTACCCTTTAATTTTTAGCATTAACTCTTACAATCCCTTAACTTTCTAAATACTTTTTAATCAAGTTTTACGTCGTTATTTTTATTTACGTGTCGATATAAACTTAAGTTGATTTACATTTCTACATGATTTTCTGTGTTTATTTATGATTTTGCCCCCAGTATAAAATTCGTTTTAATATTTTTTTTACAAGACTATGGTAGTGTTTTGTTTTAATTGGTTGGCTCGATTTAATTTTATTCGTCATGCCAAGCGGTAGTTTTTCCATCGTTTTAGTTTTTTTAGCAAAAGTATGGTAGTATTTTGTTTTACTTTGTTTACTCAATGTAATTTTTTTTGAGATCGTGTTATGAGTAGTATGTACAAATAACTAAAACACAAACGCACATGCTATGAGAAAGAAATATTCGGCTTAATGCCCCGCAACGCGGGCGGGCAAAACCTAGTTGATAACTTATTCGTACTCGAGGGCTTGCCAACACCTGGAGACTTGTCTTTTTCTTTCTTTATTATAACACTAAACTATTTAATTATTTCCTCCCACTCTTAGATCATACGGCGTGGGCGTGGTTTTGTGGCGTTTCTGTCACACCACGCCGCACACACCACCCGAGAACACAGTGGCGGAACTAGCCCAAAATGTTAGGGGTATCCTATTTTTTTTTTAGGATCAGGGGTATCCTTTATATAACAGAAACGAAGTTGAGTGGTATTTTTACACTACCGAAATGGAGTTAAGGGATATTTTACACTACGTAGACAGGGTTGAGGGGTAGCCCGTGCTACCCCTACTAACCCTTTAAGTCCGCCACTGCGAGAACGGCGTTGTCCATGACGTTTGTGTTTGGACTTGAGGTTTTCCACCGGCATGGGGGGCATTTGGGTTGTGAAGTGGAGGCTCTTGATTGGTGGGTAGATTTTGAGTGTGTTTTAATTGGTTGATGTCTATATATTTCTTTTTTATAAAAACCCCACTAACAACGCCACTCCCACGCCTCCCGGTTTTGCACCACGCCTCATTTCTGATGCATTCTCACGTGTCGTTCATATGTCGCATAACACCCCATTTTCAAATCCCGTCATGTCAAAAATCTTAAAAGTGACGCCTTATCTTTGTCATAAACTTTTTTTATTTTTAATAAAAACATTATAATTCAACATAAAAACTAAATATCATACACGTCAATATAAAGTCACGATGAATAGTGATCACCATTTTTCAAATAACTTTTTTTTTTAATTTTTGATATATTTTCTAAGTATTCTTTTTAATTTTATAATAACACATGTTATTTATATTTAATTTAATAATAATTTGCGTACGTTAACTTTTTCTGAAAAAACCTAACTCTACAACTATATTTTTTAAAGTTTCGATAAATAATGATAGTAGTTTTTTTTGAATATTCTTCTTAATTTTTTATCTAATTTTTTAAGTGTTTTTTTTTTAATTTTAATAACATGTTATTTATCATGTAATTTGATTTTTAATAATTTACGTTCATTAACTTTTTTTAAAAATCTAAGTCCGCAACTGTTTTTTTTTTTTTCAATATTAAACTTTTATTAAAAATGGATACCTGCCGCTATGAAACCAAATCAAACAAAGTTGACAATGAATAGTAATTTATTTTTCTTATTCAAAACAACGCATTTTTTGTATAGTAAACTATACAAGTGCCGGTAACAATATTAAAAAAACATAATTTTTTATCTTAAAATATGCGAGTTTCAATATGTGACGAATATAACCATTTTCAACCATACAACATCGGTACCAATATCGGTAGTAGCAAAACCGATATTCGTTTTTATAGTTTTCGATTTATGTAAAACACGTATTGATATCCTTTTGGGCATATAACGACTTTCTTTTTTAGTTTTTTCTTTTAGTTGTTATAGCAGGTGTCGGTATCGAATGCTCAGAACCAATACCAACTGAGCTTCCGCTGCACAGCGCGGGGGAAAACCAACTAGTTAATACAAATTTACATATTTTTCTTACTTTTTTAAGTAGTTATGTTTAAATTATGAAAATATATATTTGAACATTCAGATTTTGGAATAAGAAGCATCTAAATAGTTTAATTTGTTACATAAAACACATTTAAAAAATATAAAAGATAAATAGGTCAAAATGGTCAACCCACAAACCCCTTGGGTTGACATGAACACAACCCCTTTGGCTGAATGTGTTCACGGGTTTGACTTGAAACTGACCCAAACACTTTTAGACTAAACCCAAGCTAGCAAATTTCGTGTTAAGATCGTGTCGTTTCATAAGTTCACACCTTTGTAACTTAAAACATGTTGGAATATAAACCATCAAACCAACTATATGACGGGTCGAATTTGGTTTACCTTTGCAAAGGCATTCCTTAAAGAGGATCGGATATAACGATCAACCTTGTTCCCTGAGGGATCGGACACATCCTCGTACTTGTCAATGCCAGATTCTTCCAAGATCTTGGCGGCAGAGAAAGCTAGAGGGAGAATGTTCTCCATCAGGTCAACTGTCCATCTATTAAAACTTTCATGGTAATCAAGCAAGCGGTTATCCGACCATTTGATCATGGAACTTAACATTGCGGACAACATGTTTACATATATCGGATCTCGGTCGAATTTCTTGGCATCATTCGCGACCTCGGTTAGCATTGTCAGCGAGGCGCGAAGCAAATCGTTCTCCACTTGTCCTGTCATAATTTTCCAATGAGATCATAACCCCAAATGTGAGTAGTTTCTGTTTTCGGTTACTTACCAGTCATAACATATTGTTGGAAAAGTACCCATGTGAAACACAAGTTGTGTATCGGTCTTGTGATACCTAACGTAGGCCATGTTTTCTTCATCAGCTCTAAAAGCTCGTCAACCTCATCGAGAACACAAGTTTCTTCTTCTAAGTCGAAAATGGACCGTAGGAGCGGGAGATAGAGGTTTATGTTGAGCGGGTAGCCATCGGCCCAATGGCAAACATCGGTCGGGGCTCCATTCGGGCTTCTCCACGATAAAGAAACCACACAGTTACATATTGTTTTCATGGTTTCCGAGTTCTTGGTCGTGTCGATTGGCTTGACATCGCTACTATTAATGATGTCCCGAAGGCACTTCGCGAAAGTGTTGGCTTTCTCTAAGGGAATGGAAGGGTGGTTTAGGAGTCCGGCTTCGAGGGTCTTGAGTTGGCGTTTCTGCCACGCTCGATACTCATCTACATCGTCGAATTCTGCTGCCTTAAGGTGGCGGAGGAGCTCTAATGGCAAGATTATCGTATTCGCGCGACGACCCATCTGTTTATTTTTTTATACAAAAAGAAACATCTTAGTTTTTATAGATTTAGGATTAGGATTAGAGGGGTGTGTGTGTTAGCTATTAAAAAAAGTTACTTGGCCAACGAGGGTTCTCATGAGTGTCTTTCGTATACGGTTGTCGCTATCCTCGGACACCTTCATTTGTTGTCGCATGAGCTCGGCGGATGTCAATGGACGTCTTATAGTGCTACGAGATGGTAAAGTCGAGAACGATCCTCTCGGGCTCCTAGGACTATTATTGTATCCACTAGGAGAAAATGGGGTCGACCCGCAAGAGTAGCTCCTTCGCGTAGTAGGGGTCCGATTAAACATCTTTAACCCGAGCGTCTTCTTTATTCGGCTTGTCACCCCATTACAAGGGGAACGGGGTGAACGTGGTGATCCAGGTGACCCGGGGGAGCTAGACCTATGATCCCGACTTTCAAACGGGTAAACTGTAATGCCGGTACGACCTCCAAAACCTTGGGAGGATCGGCAAGACGTAAAGAATATTTCATAAGCGGTTGTGCGAAGGTCATCCGGATGAAGACCATCAATGTTGCCGAAAGGGAACGAGAGATCATTGGCGGCGCCAAGAGAAACTGGCCGAAGGCCAAGAGAAACGGGCCGAGGGGCTGGAGGAGAGGGGACGCATATGTGGTTGGTGGGATCTTGGAAGTATTCACGGCGGTTTAATAGCACCATGGTGGGTGCTAGGGTGGGACCGGGTGAAGAGGGCGGGGTTGTCTGATTCCGTCGAAAGGCCGAAATGAATTTCGACGGAAGAGACAAAGAAAAGAAGAGTATGTCCAACATACTTTTCACATATAACAAAAACCAAAAAAGAGACAATTTGAGAGAAAAACGCAACAACATCCATTGTTTGGCACTTTTTTGTGCGACAAACACGATAGATACACATGTTGCAAAGCTAGATCTTCGTATCCCTTTTTATGTGTTAAATCATAGAGTTCTATCTACAAAATTACAATTTATACTTTTGTTTTTCTTTTTTACATAGTAATTTTGGAAATATAACCAAAGATTTTTTAAAATGTATACGTGTAAACTAAACTTCACAACACACAATGATGTAAATTCGGGGTGGCTAAATGTTTTTCAAGCTCTAAAACGAATTTCAATGTTAAGATTTTTGCATAAAATTTCAAGTGTTAAAGGGTGTTTGGCCTAACTTTTATTTTTTTGGCTTTATCCTTATATTTTATAGCTTATTTTCTATCATTTAATAATTTAATAAGCTCTTTTTAAGTATTTGGATTAACTTATATTTTACAAATTGATAAGATCTTTTTAAGTGTTTGTGTTAGCTTTTTTTATTTAGAGTTAATTACTGTTTTCGTCCCTGTGGTTTGTTAAAAATCACTATTTCAGTCCATTAGTTTAAAAATTGCGATTTCAGTCCCTGTGGTTTCACTTTCGTAACCATTTCAGTCCACCTTCGTTAACCCCATCCATTTATTCTGTTAAGTACATGTGAATTGACCATAATGCCCTTGTTAATAAAAAACAAAAAGATATCTAAATGAGTTAATTACTGTTTTCGTCCATGTGGTTTGTCAAAAATTACTATTTCGGCCCATTAATTTAAAAATTGCGATTTCAGTCCCTGTGGTTTCACTTTCGTAACCATTTCAGTCCAGTCTCCGGCATCACAACCCCACCCTCTTAATGTCCGGCTACCCATTACCCCACCCCAATTAATATCTTCCTAGCAGCATTAATTAACATAATAACTTTGAAAAATAATGCTTACCTAGACATTTTCTCATTCTAAAATCCAAAATTAAAATTTTAGAACCATATATGTAAAAATAATGCCAGACTTCTACTAAAGCCATGGTGGGTCGAACCCTACAATCCAATTTAAGTCCATATGTCATACAACAATAAAATCATATAAATCCAATAATAAAATCATATAAGTCCATATTTAATTAACACAAGGGTAATTTAAGTATTTCATTAAAAACTTAACGGTAAAATAGATGGTGTTAGGAGACTGGACTGAAATGGTTACGAAAGTGAAATCACTGGGACTGAAATAGTGATTTTTGACAAACCACAGGGACGAAAACAGTAATTAACTCATTTAGATATCTTTTAGTTTTTTATTAATAAGGGCATTATGGTCAATTCACGTGTACTTAACAGAATAAATGGATGTGGTTAACGGAGGTGGACTGAAATGGTTACGAAAGTAAAACCAGAGGGACTGAAATCGCAATTTTTAAACTAATGGACTGAAATAGTGATTTTTGACAAACCACGGTGACGAAAACAATAATTAACTCTTTTATTTAGCTTATGCTAGTAAAATGACCAAAAGGGGCATGGTTACATATTATCACATAACTTATATTTTATATGTATCTACTTTGTTTTTATGAGTTATACCATCATTTTTGGATAAATTTCTATCGAGGATGACGTAAAACTTCTACAAAAATACATTAATATTCAACAAGTATTCATCTTGATTTGGTTAGATCTCCTGCAATCATATCTCTAACTGCACTCATGTATAAATCATCTATTCTATATTGTGTACTTGTGTCTTCATTTATTTCAGTAATGTCACTAGATCCTCGACTATCAATACCATATGGCTTGAGAATAGCTCTCCACTAATACCTTTGCAATTTTGACTTTGCAATTTTGACGAGAAAATGAATACATATTTGCTTCAACCTTCTGCAGTTTTCACGAGAATGGCTTCTTGGAGAAGTTGGCTTCTTTTAATTTGCTTCAATAATTATCACCAACTTCTGCACAAATTGGCTTGTTAAAGTGTATAGGCATTAAAGCTCTTACGTGTATTATTAATCCACCAACAACGTCTTGGCTCTTCCACCAACGTATTAAATAGGGACCAAAAAATATAGATGAATATTTAATTAATAGTTGATCTTCCACCAACGTATTAATTTGTATCCACCAACTTATTAAATCCACCAACTTGCCTCTTCTTCGAAAATCCACCATTTGCCTCTTATTAGTTATGCGTCAATAAGTTTTTAAATTGTTACAGTAATAAGCTGTCTCTTATTAATTATCCACCATTTGCCTTTTATTAATTATGCGTTTTAATAAGTTGTTAATAATCCACCATTCTTTAATTTATTACAGTAATAAGTTGTTTCAATAATTATTAATCCATCAGCATTTGAGAGCAAATGAGTAACTTACACCCTTACACAAATAAGCTTTTTCAAATATGCTAAAAAACCGTCTTCAAATAAACTTCTTCAAATCAGCTTATATAAGCTAATAAGCATAAGCTTAAAAAGCTAAACCAAACACCAAAGTGTTGTTTGTTTTTTAAGAGGTAAAATGTCTGCAGTCTGCGGACCACATCTGCAGACATCTGTAGAAGAAGAGGTAGACCAAACCTCTGTAGTCTACAAGAAGAAGGTTGTTTGTTTTTTAACATATGTAGACTTCTAGAGAAAACCGATGGTGGGGTACGGACGGTAGTTGTGGGTGGTGGTGGTGGACGGTGGTGGGTGGTGGTGGTGGGTGGGTGGTGATGGTGGACGGTAGTGGTGGTGATGGACGGTGGTGGTGGTGGACGGTGGTGGGTGGTGGACGCTGGTGGTGGTGGACAGTGGTTGTGGTAGACGGTGGTGGTGGGTGGTGGACGGTGGTGCTTAACCTCTGCAGACCTTAGAAGATCTTAGAAGTGGCGAAGCCAGGTCTGCACCAAGAAGAGCTCGGGCAGACGTTTTTTAATTAAACGTCTTCGGAAAAACAAACAGTCAGCAAATAGCAATGTCTGCGCGTAGTCTGCGCAGATTTTTTTTAGAAAAACAAACACCACCCAAATTAAGCTTATTTTGTAAAAAAAAAAAAAAACTAAAAAACTAAAAAAGCTAGGTCAAACACCCCCTTAGTAAAAAAAAAAAAATGGTACCACCAAAAGTGCGAAACACTAGTGATAAAGTAAAAATAGTACAGGTAATGAAAAAAAACTATGACGTATTCAATTTTTGATATACACAGTAAAAACATTTTCTTTAGAAGAAAGTTGACTACAAAAGTTTGAATTTTCATGGTAAAATGACGACACGTTAAGTAATTGAAACGATTATTATTTTCCTAACAACATCAATCTCGTATTCAAACTGTAACAAAAGAATAGAAAGATACATAATTTCTAGTAGGGGTGCAAACGAGCCTAGCGGCTCGCGAGCTACTCGAGATCGGCTCAAGAAAAAGCTTGAAACGAGTCGAGCCTTATCGAGCCCGAGCCGAGCTTGAGCCTAAAAACAAAGCTCGTTTGTTTATCGAGCCCGAGCTCGAGCCTCGCATATGAAGCTCGTTAGGCTCGTCGAGCCTTAGTGTAAACGAGCCGAGCTTATTTAAATTTGTTTATAAGCCGACCTCGAACCTAAAAATAAGCTTATTTAGTAAACGAGCCCGAACTTCACTTATCGAGCTCGCGAGCTTAAAAAGTCTATTATTTATATTATTTTTATTTAATAGATAATAAACGAGCCGAGCCCGAGCCGAGGTCGAGCTTGAGAAAATACAAACGAGCCGAGCTCGAGCCCGAGCTCTCATAAGTTAATCAAGCTCGAGCTCGTGCCTGTTTGAGCTCGGTCTCGGCTCAGCTTGTTTGCACCCCTAATTTCTAGTACTATTATGTCATATTGAGACGAATTTCGTAGACTAGTAATGCTGACAAAAAAAAAAAAAAAAGGGAATGAAACTTTTATAATTGTCAATGTGGAATATATAAATATAAATTTATATTCCTTCCTAAAGGAGTGAATAACTTTAAAGTGAACAGGACGGAAAGATGGATTTCTGATAAGTTTAGGAACTCAAATATAGCTTAACTAGCTTATAACCCTTTGTATTACACAAGGTTGAATAAATAAATTTTATATACTAAATAATAAAATAATATATATCTTTAAAACCTTATTTATTGTACGGGTTGAATAAATATAATTTTATATATTAAATAATAAAAATTTATATCTATAAGAACCATATTATACGGGTTGAATAAATATAATTTTGTATACCAAATAAAAAAATTATATCTTTAAAACCACATGTATTACACGGGTTGAATAAATGTAATATTGTTTACCAAATAATAAAATAATTCGTCTTTAAAAAAGCTCATTTATTACATGGGTTGAATAAATGTAATTTTATATACCAAACAATCAAAAAATTACATCTTTAAAAATATGCGCATTACATGGTTTGGATAAATGTAATTTTCTGTACTAAATAATAAAAAAATATATATATCCTTAAAAAACCCCGTGTATTGTACGAATTGAATAAATCTAATTTTATATATCAAATAATAAAAAGTTATATATTTAAAAACCTCATGTGTTACATGAGTCGAGTAAATGTAATTTTGTATAGTGAAAATAAAAATATTTAATATATGAATACAAGTTTGGTTTTCGTGATAAAAATAGATTATTCTGTTGTTGCAAAATTTGTTAACGAAGTCTCAATAAATATAACCCTTTATTTAAAACTCCGTAAATGTATAAATGATAAATAATATTAGTTAATTTTATTTTAAGTTTCGTAAAATTTATCTGATACCAAACTAAACAAAACGTTCAAATATAAGTAATTCAAATAAATAATATTATAAATGATAAGGAGATTAAACTAAATAATAATTATCCATAAGATATTAAACTAATAATATTTAGTAGGAGGGTTATCTATAATATACGATATTAAATTAAATATTATTTAGTAGAAGAGTTATCTATAATTAATTTTAAGAGATTAAATTAAAATAATAATTATCTATAAAAGATGGCCTAATATGATGACAAGTGTCCCTAAAGTGGTTTCTTTTATTATATAGTACTAGCGGTAAGACTCGTTTGCAAACACATGTGGCTTTTAGAAAACCATGCATAACACATATAAATGATGAATATGGTTATATTTATAAATAGATAAGTCAGTCGATAAATACTTAAAGGTTAGAGTATAAAAATTACGAAAATATACGATTTATTAATCTTTGTGAACGAAATAACATTTGCATTCAAGCATGTTCTTTCTCCAAAAAAACACTGTTTTACCTCAACAGTCGTTTCAATCACCTTCAACCTCCACAAAACACTGTTTTAACCCAACAGTGGTTTTAAACCACCGTTTTAACCCAACAGCAGGTTCAACCACTGTTTTCTTCACAAAACTCTGTTTTAACCCAACAATGGTTCTAAACATCCATTTTCATACATCTGTTGACCAAAGTCCACAGATGTATCAACCATTGTTTTATTTTCAAATATCTGTTCACAACAACAGAGCTTTCAAAAGATAAACAAACCTTTGCCACTATTACAAGCTTTTAAACTCTCAACCCTAAATATTTATTTAATTGATTTAAATAACAAACATGGTTAATAATTTTAACACAACTAATTATATAAAATATGAAAGTGTCAAACAGAGCTAACTATATAACAAAGAAAGTTCGAAAAACCAAACACCATTCAGTAAAAGGCAGCATAATAATTTCTAATCAATGGGCGAAACAGTAGTCTCGATAAATAAAGCTCCTTTCGGACCATTGTAGTTGTCAACATGTTAAAGGTATTTCAAAACTTCATTGCTCAGATCAACTTCAACCATATCCCCCCAAATGCTTGTTATCATCCACTTGTTGTTTTCAGTTATATTAGTCCTTCGGCGCCTATCTACATAATCAACTACACGAGGATTATTGAAAGCAAACACCTTGATCCAGTTTTCATATCTGAGCAAACCAGCAGTTAGCTCAGCAGACTTTCCAACAACAATCAAATGCAGCCTCTTTGCGATGGTCAAAAAATGCCATTGACAAGGATTAACTCCGATACTCTCGGGAAAACGAAACATTCTGAAACTCCCAGAAAGAACATCGAAAGCAACTATGTTCCTCTCACCTGGTGGATACCAATAATTTGAAACCATGAAATATATGGTTTTACCGGAATAATTTCAGGAGACCCTGAATAACTGCTTGAACCATAATTATTTACGCTCGAGAAAATTATTGTTCTCCATGACTCACGACGTCGTGAGAAAACACGAGCAGTAACCACATTATGGTAACATCTGATATGAAGCACTTTCAGATCATTGGATTCATCAAAATACATTCCACCTGTATCAGAATTTCGATCATGACTATTATTAAAGTAGTCGTCAGACAAAACCTTATAGTGCCTGATTGTTGGATTCCAAAGGATCAGCTCACAACAAATCCGTTCATTGCAAACTAACAACAACCCATTAAATGAGGATATAATACGTAAGAAGGTAGGGTGGATATTGTTAGGAAAACTTATGGTTTTGCTTGTAACCACATCCAAATTACCAGCTACTATGTTGTCAACGACAATTGACGTGTCTTTAAAGGAGAATAGTTTCTTTTGTAGCGAGTCTCCACTTCGGAGAGAATGCATCATCTCAAATGCATGACTTGACAATTTCCTATGAAAATTTTTGGAAAGACGTTTCAAACGACCAATAGCTTCTGCAGGGAGCCTTGTGAAACTTTCGTCAACGATCATTTGAAACCCAATGTTTTCCATTTTATGATCTATATGTTCTACAATAAAAAATACAACAAATAAAATATAACTGTATATGTAAATGTTTATAAATAAGAAATAAGGATGTTACTATATATAAATATACCAGACATTTAAAAAACAAACATCATATTTGTAACTACAAAACCGATTATAATTTTGATGAACAGAGTAACTACAATGGCAGTTAAAACAAAGAATTTTAGAATTAGATAAGATACATTGTTGTGGAAGTAGAGTTTTAATCAATATTCTTGATTAACTTTAGGATTCATAGTTTGATTGTAAAATCTCAAGAGAATAAAAAAAAGAGACATTTTTACAATTGTCAAGTGAGACTAACTTACTGTTAAAGAATATGATGCGACGATGCTTCAGTTTGTGTCTTAATCTTGCAGTGAACAAATGTGTGTTTGAAAGCCAAAGAGATTGTAATTATACTGATAAACTGTTGGTGCATATTCGGTGACAACAGCTTAATAGTTTGATTATTTAGTATTTGGATATTTTGTATTGGGCTTAGCCTATTGGTTAGTGAGTTATTTGTTGTACTAGGTTTGGAAAATGGCCTAGCCTAGTAGGAAGCCCAGTTCACAGACATGTGGTATATAAACATGTTTTGTGATTAGGGTTTTAGTTAGTTAGTCAGAGGTTGGAGAATTCTAGAGAGAGAAAGTTTTAGAGAGAGAGAATTCGAAATTAGGTTTTGTAGAGCAAGATCACAGAGAGTGGCTGTGAGGTTGTGAGGTCTTGAATTGATTGTAAAACTTCTAGTTTGGATAATCAATTGAAGACCCGTTTAATTGTGAATTCTGTGTTTCTACTCATTTCTGTGATATCCTGGTCTAGAGGATTCAGCACTCTAGATTGCATTGACAATTCTGTGACGGATCCATACGAACAAGGGGACCTACAATTGGTATCAGAGCATTAGGCTCTTGAAGAGGCTCGGTTCAGAATTGGTGGCTGAAGAAATGTAACACCCCGAAAATATAAAACCTTATATTGGAACTATAAAGTATAAATAGACGAGAATTAATTAACTGGGAATTTTTAACCTAGTTAGTTACAAGACTAGAAATAGCCTATAATAGGGTTAAAAGCTACTAAATGATATGTTGAACAAAGTAGAGGGGCCTTAGTTGTTAAATTTGAAACTAAATTAGATAAAAAAAAAATAAATAAACCAAACACCCCATTTAGAGGTGCTGGTCGACCAAGAAGGAGCAGGGGGCGACACCCCCATCTTCAAAAACCTGAAACTTCATTAAATCAATCAATTGAAGGCTCAATCCAAGTCGAAACCGAAATTAGAACCTAGAATTGTGATCCTCATCGCAAGAGGATTCTAAGGTATGTAAAATTTGATGAAATCTCCCAACTTGAAATTCTTATGATTTTGGAAAATCTGAAATTAGATGTTGCATGTGTGTTATTTTGTTAGATTAGGGATGATATGGTGTTTAGAAGTAAAACCTAGACAACTACAAGTGAAATCATGTCCAATTTCAGGAAATTCCATGAACACCTTGAAGGTGGGTTGTGGGTTTTACAAGATAAAGATGAACACTAGAGTTTAGAATGATTATTCTAGTCTAATTTGATCATAGGAAGTGATTTCAGAAAAATCTGATGTTTAAATACTATATAAAGGCTTTATTGATGTTAAGTTAGCTAATTAACAAGCTATGAACTTGAATATGAATGATATAAAAATTCTGCCCTTATAATGTTTGATGAAATGCCTCAAAGAAGGCTTGAAATTGAATTGTTAAGTTAAACGCATAATTACAATGTATGACAAAATGTGCGTTATGTATGTGAAACAAAAAGAGTTCTAAACATATGGTGATTGAACTCTATAGGAAAGGAAGCCGGGGCATCTAGCGGGCAAACCGGTGTAGACGCACGTTTGAAGGTCTTGCTTTAAAGGTATGTAACTTGGTTTGTTACATTTGAGTTAAATTTTGTTGTCTAGTACGTTTGTAATTGTTTGGTGAATAAAAGTCAAGTTGGAATTAAGCGATGGTGTTCGCTAGTTCGAATAATAGGCCAAGAAATTTGTTAGACCTCATTGGTTGTCATCAAAATTTGAGGAATCCCTTAGATGAGCCAAATGGGTCAAACGACAAATCAAGGCATGGAATGTATTGTAGTACGTTTATTTGGTCTTTGTCAACAATTATAAAAGACCTATTTGATTATGAAAAATCAGTGTATTGGTCGAGGTAAATGAGGAAATTGAGAAAAAGGTTTGGGCAAAACAAACAAAATACCAAAAACAGAATGTTACAGCGGTTACCGTAAGTTACGGTATCACCGTAAGTTACGGTAGATGTCAGGTGCTTACGGTGTGAGACTTCTGTTTTACGGTGGATCCTTATTGAAAAATTGACCACCGTAACTTACGGTGGAACCGTAAGTTACGGTAAAGTCTGAAAATTTATAAACTTTTTGTTAAATTGTAAAACCTCAAATTCACTTCGTTCGTGGTTTCAATCAAGTATTATTTCCAACTATTCTAACATAAATGTTTATGTAAACATTTCAGTTTTAGGTACTCAAAGATTCACGGATGATGATCAAGCAACTTTTGAAGAACCGAACACATACCTTTGAAGCTTCCGCGCATATTGACTCGGTTTAAACAACGTTTATGATGTGAACTGTTTGTTAAACAACTTATGAAATCTTCTAACTTAGTCGTTAGTTGACTATGGTTTTTGTTACTTGTGAACTTCTGTAATGAATGTTTAGGTTACTTAACAATATTTTAATTGAAATGGTAAAAGCTATTATTAAAATCAAGTAAAATTAGACGGGTGTTACAAGTTGGTAATCAGAGCCTAAGGTTGTCAACAAAGTGTTCGGTTCAAGCTTGATCGGTCGTCCGGTAAGGATTAACTTCTTTTGTTAATAAATTATGTATTATGTAAAGAATGAGAAACGAACAAATATGCATGAAAAGAGCGTGTAAGCTCATTCAAATACAAGAAATGCATGAAACAAGAACGATTAAATCAAGTTATGAACTTGATTGAATCAAAACAAGAACGATTAAATCAAGTTATGAACTTGATTGAATCAAAACAAGTAAAGCATGTGTTATAAATGGAATGTTTAACAACTTATGTAAACATTTCAGAAATAGAGATGGCAGATAAAGGTAATGATGATGCGGTGCCAAGAGTCACCGAACAAATGAGGGAAGTGATTGCCGAAGAGGTTGGAAAGGCGATCGAAAACAGTTTGTCGGGCTTTATTGATAAGATTCAAAACACAGTTTTATCAATAGTAGAAGAGAGAATCAAGAAATTGGAAGATGATTCGAATTTAGCAAAGGAAAAGCATGGAGGACGAAAGCCTTGTTCATACAAGGAATTCATGGCCTGTAAACCACCAATATATAATAGGGAGGTTGACCCAATAGTGTGCCAACGATGGCTAAGTGATATCGAAGGGGTATTCGAGAGGACCCATTGTGACGAAGATGACTACGTAGCCTATGGTACGGGTCAACTAAGGAGTCAAGCGAAAGATTTGTCACACCCTGATTTCCACGTGTCACCGGTGGGCCTGGTGGGGGAGTATCGTGACGTGGTTGGCAACATAATAGTCAAACAACACAATATTTAATATGCACAGCGGAAGCAATATAAAAGATATAATACAACCGAATTTAATATTGTAATATTTAATGTCACAATATTCGGATGTTTATCCACAGATGGATCGGACATAAAATATGAAACAATTGTTCAACAGACTTTTAGGCATCTTAAGCTTGCGAGACTTCTATCGATGCTAAGGAGAAATATCCAGCCAATTTCGTATAGTACCTGCATTTAGCCTTTTTGGAAAATACGTCAGTTTACACTGGTAAATACAATCAACTGACTCATTTTGAAAATGGTTTAAGAAAATTGATTTGGATGCACGTGGCACAAAATATCTTTTATAATTTGATTAAAATGCACAGAGGCAAGATTAACCTTTTTAACTTGGGAGAATTATTTAATATTAAAATCTTGTGAACGAATTACATGTTACTTATGCGTTCAGTAGCCCGGATCGTGTCCGGGTTAAAGATCAATAGACACACCACATTATTGAGTTATACACTGACAGGTGTACGCCTACACCCCGTGCTCAAGTCGTGGCCAATCTCGTAAGATGATGCCAAGGATATCCGGGACATGGTCATTAACCCCCCAAAGGCTTTAAGCAAACAAGACTGTTTAAACGAGCCGATCAAATTATTCAACTACCCACTCAAATGATGGAGATTTGATGCTCGATCAAGCGGTATGCTATATACCGTAACCCAAGCCCGTATAGGGAAAATAAGTTAAAAGTATTTACCTGAGCAATGTATAAATCACAATAAGCAAAATTGCAAGTAGCTTTTACTGATCCTCCTAATCTGGAACGAAGATTTATAATAACCTATTAGAATCCTAACGGGTCTTTAATTAAGCTTAAGCTTAGACCGGCTAGTTTCAAAGATACGGTTCGTTCGCACGATTAAGCGAAGACCGGATAGAATGTGATTTAGACCCGACAAGTTCAGAGACTTGTTTAATATGGGTATGTTATTCACATTCTGGATTTTGAGATAAAACCGTCAAGGTTTGACCCGTTTCGGCTAATTCATGTAAACTTGTTACATAAACCGAACCGTACGCGTAATAAGCGTGACGGGTATTCATGAGAGCTATATACAGGTTTCCTAAGTTAATTATGCCTCAAATATGTTGTGACATCAGTAAGATGTCTTTCATTATGCCCGAAACGTATTTAAACACAAACTAGGCCCCGTAGGGGTAGTTTGGTCATTTAAAGGTTTATAAAAGAGTTTAAGTAACAAGCTGAGTTACAGGTCTGATGTAATCAGCAAATATACTCAATTTACTGAGTTATATCCGTAGGATAAAGTATACATGTGAAATTTATCAATTATAACCAAACTATGCCCCGTAGGGGTATTTTGGTAATTTCACATAAGCCGAAAAGCTCAAAACTGAAGTCTGAGTTAATCAACTTTTGCTTACTGTTAAAATATTCTAATTTGCCTCAAATATCAGTAGGTATCAACCCGGGTATGTTTAATATAGTTTTAATACATACTATGCGTTAAAAACGCTTAATAAGGCGATTAAAGGCCATTTCCGGGTTCGATACTTAAATATGATATTTTTTATATTTCCAGAAGGCTTAAAATAATTTATTTATCATATGTGATCAGTAGCAAAAGGTTTGGAGTCGTTTAGATAGGTAAAACTCATTTTATGGCCCGTAAGGGCAAAACCGACAATTACCGGATTAAGCCTACGACTATGAGTTATGCTCAGCCTAAAATTAATTAAAAATCTTTAAAATTCCCAAAATAATATATTACATCAGTGGGTATTAAGTTTGATACCAAAAAGTAGGCTTAACTAGGCTATACGCTAATTACGCCATTTTATTAACAAAAAGCATTCATTTTGCGATAATGAGCATAACTCTTAATCTACAAGTCCAACTGATGTCAAACTTTGCATACAAGTTTATATATTAGTAATTAAAGTTTCTACTCTTTTACATTTCCAAAAATCACGTTTTAAGGTAATAAGGGCATAATGGTCAACATATGAGCAATTAACAGAAACGTGCATATTAATTGGATAACTAATGAACCAAGGTGTATAATCATAGAGGGTTGTACTAGCATGTAACCTGGTCCAAATGAAGCTCTTAGGTATTTCTAAAATATACCAAAACGGGTCAGAACTGAAGTCAAAGCAAAAGTCAAAGCTTTGCGACTTTCGGTTCCGAACCGGGTCTAATCAGGAAATTGTCGGGTTGAACATGTTTAGACATGTTCTTACACTAATTACTAAGTTATAATAATGATCAAACAGGTTGCACGCCATCTAGATTGCTAATTATGCGTTTTATGCTTCTGTTGACTTTTTCGGATTAAGTTTGACCCGACAAACGATCTAGTTAGGATGGGAATCAGTGGGTGCCCTTTTAAGGGTTTATTGCCCACATAATTACCAACTTATAACTACCTTTGATTCGACTAAACACTGGACCATTAGTGATTAATCTTAAAGTCAACCGTTAATTACGACGGTTTGACTTCTAAGCTATAACTAAGCTAAAACTTAATTTAGAAAGGATTAGCAAACTTACTGAAGTCCTAAGCTTGATTAGGAAGGACTTGGGTCTGCTTTGAAGCTCCAGAAGGTTCCTCAATTGCAGAATGAAGGTGTGATCACAATGGTAGCACATGAAGCCTTTATATAGTGATCAAGAACACCATAAAATGTTGACACCTAGGTCTATAGCTTACCACAACTGATCAACATGTGTTTCTAGTGTTTAGGGGTGCCTAGGGGTCGCCCATGAAGTGAAACAAATGATTAAAAATCAGTTCCAAGGCTGAACAGCCAATTTTTACGAGTTTCTGCATCTGGGCCTTAGCTTACGGACCTCAAGGTCCCCAATGTTGAGGTCCTCAAGGCTGTCATCAGGGCAAAAATCACTTTTTCAGTTTGAATCCTTGGCTCTTGGTCCTCCGAAAGGTCAATCCACCTTTGTTTCTTGCATTTTGAGCCCCTCAACTTGACTTATAAGGCTTCAAGTCTTATACCTACTTTGTTAAGCCCTTGGTTTACTTGGTTATCACCCGAAAAGCCATAACTTTCAACATTGACGCTTTAACCCCTCGCATACGAATTTGATCATAACTTTCTCATACGATAACGAAACTTTATGAAATTTTTATCGTGCATTCTAGTGAGCATAATTTACCGTTACAAAGCTTCGGGTTTGCTAAAAGGTCACTCAGAGGTATAACTTAAACATGTTGACACATTTAACCCCTGTAGTTTGTAATCTCTCACTTTCTTTCATATTTAGCTTCGCATGATCCATGATTTATTCGTGTAAGGGTATAAACATCATGTAGGGTTATTATGACGTATATTTATTCACTGTTGACATTTAGAACCCGTATAATCACATACTTTCCATGTTTGTCAACTTTAGTCCTTTTATAACATTCTTTCACACGTTCAAACTTTATGACACGTGTCAACACATTATAGGACGTGAATTTTCGAGGTGTTACAAGATTGGTGGGATAACAAAAAGAGAGAGATCGGTATTGAAGCTGCTAAGGTCATGACATGGGAAGAATTCAAGACGCCATTTCTTAAGTATCATAGCCCCAAGGCGGTTATGAATAAAATCAAGGAGGAGTTCATGCAACTTAGGCACAAGAATGAGACCATAGACAAGATTACGGCAACATTTATGGATAAGATGAAGTTTTGCGATGATCTAGTGACGAATGAAAAACAAAAGATATACTACTACCATAACATGTTGAGTGCTGAGTATAGGGAATTTATCACCCCTTCCAAATACGAGACCCTTACCGAGATCATAAACGCTGCTCGGGAAAGGGAGATCGAACTGAAAAAGAGCATTGAAAGGGGTGTACGGAAAGCACAAGATGTAAACCCAAGCCCTACTAAGAAGGCACGAACAAGCGAAACCGCAAAGAAATCTGAAACGAAAGGCGGGTCGCCAAGTTGCAGAATCTGCGGAAAGGGTCATAAAGGCGAATGCCGTTACAAGGATAAGCCTTGTCCCATATGCAAAAAAACGGGACATATGGCTATATCGTGCCCGAAGAAAGTGACGGTTTGTTACAATTGTTATCGAACGGGTCACAAAAAGTCGGAATGCCCGGAACTGGTTGGAAAGAAGGATGGGCAAGACCCGAAAGGTGAAGCCCCAAAAGCAAAGGCAAGATCTTTTCAACTAACCGCCGCAGAAGCAAAGGTTGAACCTGACGTGGTCTCAGGTATATTTGCTGTAAATTCAATTCCTGCACGCGTGTTATTTGATACGGGTGCGAATAAATCCTTTGTTTCATATGGATTTATTCGACATCCTTCATTTGTTCTAACAAAATTACCTGTGCCCTTAGAAGTAGAGATAGGTAATAACAAGAGCTTTATTGTTTGTGATGTATGTAAAAACTGTAAACTGAGCATTGACGACGAAGAATATTTGATAAACCTAATCCAGATGTCAATGGGAGAATTTCAAGTAGTCGTTGGGATGGATTGGCTATCTCAACACCATGCAAAGATCGTGTGATTTCGTAAAGAGATAAAACTAACATCTCCGGGCGGGAAACACGTCACCATTTATGGCGAAAAAGGAGGCAACCCCATAGTGTGCTCAATGTTGAAAGCTCACAAGCTTATGAAGCGGGGATGCAAGGCATTCATGATATACGCTAACGAGCCCGATTTTTATTACAAAATTTCCAAATACCGGAGGTGGATTTTCATAAATAAAACCTGTTAAATATATATTTAGAATATATATTTATCGCTTGTATGATTATGTGATTATTTTGTGAACTAAGTATATATATTTTTTTTTGAGTAAAAATAATATGACTTGGAGATACTCGTAACGAGTAAAAATACAAAAATACACATACAACATACAAGATACATAATTCGGGTGCAAAGTGCAAAATACAAAAAGCTTATATTTATTTTAGAGAAAATAATATAAGTAAGATACTTAGTTAAAAATATAAAATATTTTTAACACAAGAATATATACACAAAAGAGAGTGACTGTACTTGTGTGACGCAAGTCTAGTGACTAACGTTAAGAAAACGCGTATAGGTTACGACGTTAATTAAGCAAATCCGGTGAAGTTTACGACGCACAGGAACGCAAAGTTGTGAGTTCATGCTCCCCTTTTTCTTTAACTGTTTTCAGTTTTTATAACTTCGGGGGTGAAATACATGTACAAATATTATAATGTTTATAAATGGTATGATAACAAGAAACGTACTTGGTGAGGATGAGAACCAAGTAGGATGCGTTATGAGGAATGATAACAAGAAACGCGCTTGGTGAGGACGAGAACCAAGTAGGATGCGTTATGAGAAATGATACGAGAAATCGTGTCACGAATAGGGTACATAAGCACCATTAATCAACAATATACCTAGACCGCAGAACAAAAGGTTAGATCTAACGGGTGCCGGGCAGCCACACTCTCGGTGAGGGCGAGAATCGAGTAGTGCTTTTGTGTCTCAGAATATACCAATTAAATGCCTAAGGTTTGGTGACTTCCTATGTCGTGTCACATGTTAATGGCTTTGCAACCCATTAACAATCCTGATACTTACAGGAATACTGTATTTACATAAAATTCATACCATAATAAAACTTGAAGTACGTGGGGTACTCAAGAAAAACTTGATTAAAACTTGAAGTACGTGGGGTACTCAAGAAAAACTTGATTTATAACTTGAAGTACGTGGGGTACTCAAGAAAGAGGGAATTATACTTGAGTACGTGGGGTACTCAAGAAAAACCTGAATTATACATAAGTACGTGGAGTACACCTGAATACTTGATTTATATATGAAAACTTGATTTATACATGACTCAAACTATGTTTTCATACAAAGTATACAAACGTGAAATACAAAATTGCATGAATTCACACCAACATTATGTTGACGTTTTTCCAAAACTCACATGTATTTCAGGTAACTAGAAGTGGATGTGCGCGCGGTCTTACCCATGCTCGTGGATGTCGCTTATGTTTATCTTTAAATAAAGTTGTAAACTTTTTAAGACAATGTTTTATGCGACTTAGCGATGTAAACGCTAAACTTATGTTTTCAAATTATGGTATTTGATGTTATTTTACGAGCATGTAGTATGTTTACTCTTCGTATGCAATGAGAACCTTTCATGATCACACCTCGTGCTTCCGCCGCAGAAAGGGGTGTGACAGATATCTTAGTGTATTCGAAAAGTGAAGCTGAACACGCACACCACTTACAAGAAGTGTTAGAGACACTTAGACGAGAGAAGTTATATGCAAAATTCTCTAAATGTGCCTTTTGGTTACGAGAGGTACAATTTCTTGGCCATGTCATAAGTGCCGACGGAGTTTTGGTGGATCCGTCGAAAATAGAGGCTGTGTCAAAATGGAATCCCCCAACGAACCCTTCTGAAATTAGAAGCTTTTTGGGGCTTGCGGGATATTATAGGAGATTCATTCAAGATTTCTCCAAGATTGCGACACCGCTAACAAAGCTAACACGGAAGAAAGAAAAGTTCATTTGGGGTGCCGATCAAGAGAAAGCGTTTCAAACGCTAAAAGAAAAGTTAACTCAAGCTCCGGTATTGACATTGCCGGACGGAGTCGAAGACATGGTGGTTTATTCGGATGCTTCATTATCGGGACTCGGTTGCGTGTTGATGCAACGGGGCAAGGTAATAGCCTATGCCTCGAGACAATTGAAGATACACGAGAAGAAATATCCCACGCACGATCTCGAGTTGGCTGCGGTGGTATTTGCATTAAAAATATGGAGGCATTACTTATATGGGGTAAAGTGCACCATATTCACCGACCACAAGAGCTTGAAATACTTCTTTGATCAGAAGGAGTTAAATATGCGACAAAGGCGATGGCTGGAAACGGTGAAAGACTACGACTGTGAAATACATTATCACGCCGGAAAGGCTAATGTGGTAGCGGATGCTCTGAGCAGAAAAGCGGACTATGTCCCAATACGAGTAAGATCGATGCAACTCGTGGTGACCTCGGGTATACTTGAACGTATTCGAGAGGCGCAATTAGAAGCAATGAAAGAAGAGAATTGGAAGAAAGAAAGAATAATCGGACAGTTGAAAGATTTGTCGGATGGAAATAACGGGTTGAAGACTCGATCCGGAAGGATATGGGTTCCACATACTTTTGGAGTGAAGGCGCTTCTACTTAATGAAGCTCATAAATCCCGTTATTCAATTCATCCGGGTGCGACCAAGATGTACAATGATTTGAAACAAAATTATTGGTGGCCCGGAATGAAGAGGGATGTGGCGAAGTATGTGGAAAAATGCTTGACATGTTTACAAGTCAAGGCGGAGCACCAGAAACCATACGGCAAACTCCAACCGTTAGAAATTCCGGTTTGGAAATGGGAACATATTACAATGGATCTGTTAACCAAGTTGCCTAAGACGAATCGTGGTTTCGATGCCATATGGGTAGTGGTGGATAGATTGACGAAAAGTGCTCACTTCATTCCGATTCGTGAGACTTATACGTCAGAAAAGATGTCAGAAGTTTATACCAATGAAATAATAGCACGTCATGGGGTGCCGGTGTCCATCGTGTCTGATAGGGATACCCGGTTTACTTCGAATTTCTGGCGAGATTTCCAAGAGCAAATGGGGACCAAATTGTTCATTAGCACTGCGTACCATCCTCAAACGGATGGACAAAGTGAAAGAACGATACAAACATTGGGAGACAAGCTACGGGCGTGTATAATCGACTTTGGAGGCAGTTGGGATGTTCACCTACCGTTAGTCGAGTTTTCGTATAACAAAAGTTACCAATCTAGTATTAAGATGGCACCGTACGAAATGCTTTACGGTAGGAGGTGTCGAACCCCGGTATGTTGGGGTGAAGTGGGTCCACGTGAACTCGCCCACCAAGATATAGTACGAGCCACTAATGAAAAAATCGATATAGTTCGGGCACACTTGAAAGCGGCTCAAGACAGGCAAAAGGCGTATGCTGATAAAAGGAATAGGCCAATCGAATTCCAGGTTGGTGACATGGTTATGCTAAAAGTTTCCCCATGGAAGGGCGTTATTAGATTCAGAAAAAGAGGGAAGCTAAGCCCGAGGTTTATTGGGCCATTTAAAATTATCGGGAGAGTTGGCAAGGTAGCTTACCGTCTTGAACTACCGGAGGAACTAAGTGGAATCCATGGCACGTTCCACGTGTCACAATTAAGAAAGTGCCTAGCAGACGAAACGGCCTATATCCATTACGATGATATCGAAGTGGATAATAGTCTGAATTATGCGGTGAGACCGGTGGAGATTTTAGACCGAAAGGTCAAACATTTACGAAATAAACAAATTGACCAAGTCAAAGTCAAATGGGAGCATAGGAAAGGTTCGGACACTACATGGGAGTCCGAAGAAGAGATGTGACGTCTTCACCCTACATTATTTGGTATGTACTTCGGTTTCGGGGACGAAACCCTTTTAAGGGGGGTGGACTTGTAACACCCCGAAAATATAAAACCTTATATTGGAACTATAAAGTATAAATAGACGAGAATTAATTAACTAGGAATTTTTAACCTAGTTAGTTACAAGACTAGAAATAGCCTATAATAGGGTTAAAAGCTACTAAATGATATGTTGAACAAAGTAGAGGGGCCTTAGTTGTTAAATTTGAAACTAAATTAGATAAAAAAAAAATAAACCAAACACCCCATTTAGAGGTGCTGGTCGACCAAGAAGGAGCAGGGGGCGACACCCCCATCTTCAAAAACCTAAAACTTCATTAAATCAATCAATTGAAGGCTTAATCCAAGTCGAAATCGAAATTAGAACCTAGAACTGTGATCCTCATCGCAAGAGGATTCTAAGGTATGTAAAATCTGATGAAATCTCCCAACTTGAAATTCTTATGATTTTGGAAAATCTGAAATTAGATGTTGCATGTGTGTTATTTTGTTAGATTAGGGATGATATGGTGTCTAGAAGTGAAACCTAGACAACTACAAGTGAAATCATGTCCAATTTCAGGAAATTCCATGAACACCTTGAAGGTGGGTTGTGGGTTTTACAAGATAAAGATGAACACTAGAGTTTAGAATGATTATTCTAGTCTAATTTGATCATAGGAAGTGATTTCAGAAAAATCTGATGTTTAAATACTATATAAAGGCTTTATTGATGTTAAGTTAGCTAACTAACAAGCTATGAACTTGAATATGAATGATATAAAAATTCTGCCCTTATAATGTTTGATGAAATGCCTCAAAGAAGGCTTGAAATTGAATTGTTAAGTTAAACGCATAATTACAATGTATGACAAAATGTGCGTTATGTATGTGAAACAAAAAGAGTTCTAAACATATGGTGATTGAACTCTATAGGAAAGGAAGCCGGGGCATCTAGCGGGCAAACCAGTGTAGACGCACGTTTGAAGGGCTTGCTTTAAAGGTATGTAACTTGGTTTGTTACATTTGAGTTAAATTTTGTTGTCTAGTACGTTTGTAATTGTTTGGTGAATAAAAGTCAAGTTGGAATTAAGCGATGGTGTTCGCTAGTTCGAATAATAGGCCAAGAAATTTGTTAGACCTCATTGGTTGTCATCAAAATTTGAGGAATCCCTTAGATGAGCCAAATGGGTCAAACGACAAATCAAGGCATGGAATGTATTGTAGTACGTTTATTTGGTCTTTGTCAACAATTATAAAAGACCTATTTGATTATGAAAAATCAGTGTATTGGTCGAGGTAAATGAGGAAATTGAGAAAAAGCTTTAGGCAAAACAAATAAAATACCAAAAACAGAATGTTACATCGGTTACCGTAAGTTACGGTATCACCGTAACTTACGGTAGATGTCAGGTGCTTACGGTGTGAGACTTCTGTTTTACGGTGGATCCTTATTGAAAAATTGACCACCGTAACTTACGGTGGAACCGTAAGTTACGGTAAAGTCTGAAAATTTATAAACTTTTTGTTAAATTGTAAAACCTCAAATTCACTTCGTTCGTGGTTTCAATCAAGTATTATTTCCAACTATTCTAACATAAATGTTTATGTAAACATTTCAGTTTTAGGTACTCAAAGATTCACGGATGATGATCAAGCAACTTTTGAAGAACCGAACACATACCTTTGAAGCTTCCGCGCATATTGACTCGGTTTAAACAACGTTTATGATGTGAACTGTTTGTTAAACAACTAATGAAATCTTCTAACTTAGTCGTTAGTTGACTATGGTTTTTGTTACTTGTGAACTTCTGTAATGAATGTTTAGGTTACTTAACAATATTTTAATTGAAATGGTAAAAGCTATTATTAAAATCAAGTAAAATTAGATGGGTGTTACAAGAAACCTGATAATTTTCGAAAATCTTGAAACTGAAAAATTAGGGTTTTTGAATTTTTTTGATTTTATGATATTTCTGCGTTTTTGTTTGTGTTTGATCAGTCTGTGTGTTTGATTTTGCTGATTTGCAGGTTTTCGGGACAGTTTTGTTTGATTTTCTGAAGAATTTTGAGTGGACAGACTTGAAGATTCGAAGACCGTTCTTCGTGTTCTTCATAATTTTCGAAAAATTAGTGCTGATTTGGTTTCTTGATTTTGCAGAAAATTGATAAGAGATAAGGATAAAATCTTCTGAAATTTTGAAAAGAATTGGTTCTGGCATATTTGCTGATTTCGGATAAATACTCTGACAAACCAGCGAATTTGTGACCTAGCAACTCGGTAACCGACGAAATTAAAATCCAAATGCGACTTTGGTAACCGTGTAATCGTCCTCAGCGAGATTATTACGGTGATCGGCGAAGTTACTAGACGTCGTTTTGGCGAACTTAATAACCAACGAAATTAACTGGAGTATTTGACTAGGCAGCATATTAACCAGCATATTTAATCAGACAGCATAATTAAGTTGGATCAGCGAATTTAATTAACCAGAGGAATTAACCAGCGAAAATAACCTGGAGGAATTAACCAGAGGAATTAACCAACGAAAATAACCTGGAGGAATTAACCAACATAATTAGTTTGGCTAAGTGGAGGAATTAGCTCGAGGAATTAAAAGGTGGAGTATTTATTTTTGTGGAGGAATTAGATACGTATGGAGGAATTAACGTTTTTGAAAATAGAAAGTGATCCGCAACTCATCTGCCAAAACCGTTTGCACCGTTGAATTCGTTGGATTTTTAGGACAAAAAAAACTGTTTGGTAATTCCCGAATTTGGTTTTCAACATAATATATCATTGGATTCGTTTTTTCGAGACGATTCTAACGGTATAATTTGGTAAAAACTGTTTTCGGAAAACTTTTGTACGGTTTTATCAGTACGGTTACGGTAAAAACGTGTTTAAAGATGGTCAAAATGGATAAGTGAGACTGTTAAGAATTGACCAAAGCTTACAAATGTTAAAGAATATGCTGTCTGGAAGGAGGAGTTTGAATCGGTTGTGAAAAGTGAGGATTCCAGAATGTGGTGTTGTATGATTGATGGATATGTTGCTCCTACACGTCGTGTTGAAGGAAGAGTTAAAGTTATTTCTTATGACAAGATGGATGAATCTGAGCAACTTATAGTTGATGCTGAGAAGAAAGCTTTAGCAGTGATTAAGATGTCCTTGCCAGAGGCAATTAAACATATCTTCAAGAAATATGGGACTTCTAGAGATCTGTGGGAAGCTTTAGAAAAACGTTATCAGAGTTCATCAAAACAGAGTGTAGGAGGTCGTGCTTTAGATGAAGAAGCAGATGTTGTGATAGAAGAGAAGAAGAAAGTTGTTGAGAAGAAGGAGACATAAGTTTCAAAGGGCTTGACTGATGTAAACGGACTTACAGAAGAGGTGAAGGTATCATCAGAATCTGTAAGTCATACATGTCATAATTGCACTGAACTACGGGGTAATGTTAACAGACTATCGGAGCAAAACAAAATTCAGTTAGCTGAATTAGAAAAGTTAAAAGAGTCAAATGTTCTTTTGATTCGAGAGTCAAATTATTTAAATAAACTCAAATCAAATGAACAGGAAATCAGCACTTTAACAAGCAAAGTCAATGAACTGTTACAGATCATTGATTTGGCTCGTGAAACTGTAAAAGATAAAACTAATGAATTTTCTGAAAAGTGCAGGGAATTGGCCGTTGCACAAGACCAAATTGTTGAACTAAAAGGAAAGTTAGACAAATTTGGAAAATCCTCATTAGCTAGGACTCACATTCAAAAAGGGCTGAAAAAGAGTAATGATAGAACGGGAGTGGGGTTTAGTAAAGCTTCACCTTCTACGGATTAAGACTATTCTTTTTTACCTGATGAGAATGAGTTAACTGATTTTGTGCCTAATACACAAGATGTAGTGGATCTGATAGCTGTGGACTTGCCAAATAGTCCAGTTTCTTTGAAAGAATCTGTAGGGTCTAACAGTACACCTCATAAAGTGGATGAGGATACTGGAGATGAAAAGAAAGAAACATTTAAAAAGAGATTTCACAAAAAGAGAATTTATAAGAAAAAATCTTGTTTTAAATGTCACAACAAAGGACATGTGGCGAGTTGTTGTCCTTTGAAGAAAAATAAGCAAAAAGTTGATGAGGTTAAGGAAGGGAATAGGGTTGGTTTGAATAATAATGTTCAACAAGATTGTCAACGTAATCAACCAAGATTTCAATCTAAACCTTCAACAACATGAAGATTTGATAGACCAAGAAGTATTTCACCACAATTTAGTCATTATAATGGTAAATCACATCAGTTTCAAAGTCAAAATAGAAATTTTGGATTTCAAAATTGTCACACCCCAATATTTCCACGTATTACCGGTGGGCCCGGTGGGGAGTATCGTGACGTAGTTGATATCATCATAGACAATTTATCACTGTTTAATACACCGCAGAAGTCGAAAGATAAAAACATTACAAACCGAATGGAAGTAATATCATTTATTACAAAAACGGTTGCAAAGGGATCCACAGGCGGATCAAAAGTTAAAAGGATCATTGTTCAACAGATTTATAAACATCTAAGCTTGCAAGACTCTTTATTTATGCTAGGAGTAGCCAGCCTATTCCGTCTAGTACCTGCATTTAGCCTTTTTGGAAAATACGAAGTTTACACTGGTAAATACAATTAACTGACTCATTTTGAAAATGTTTAAGAAAATTGATTTGAATGCACGAGGCACAAAATAATCTTTTATAACTTGGGACAATTATTTAAAAATAATCTTGTATACAGATTTAAATGTTTGTCGTCCGTCAAGGCCGGTTAGAAGAGCCGGACAAGATTAACTGACACACCACAAGTATAATGCCCACAAGGAATACCTTATTGTGGGATACTTTTCTACATACGCAACTGTCAGGTGTATGCCTACACCCCGTGCTTAAGTCGTGGCCATTTCAATGAATGAGCCGAGGATATCTAGGACATGGTCATTAACCCCCCAAAAGCCATATACCAAGCAAAACAGATTAAAAAGGGTTATGCAAATACATTAATCACAATCCGATTTAAATAATTACATACCCGACCAAGCGGTATTATTATAATACCGTATCCCAAGCCCGTATAACGGAAAATAAGTTAAAAGTATTTACCTGAGCAAATTGTACAAATTTATCTCAGACGTACAAATCAGCAAATGCAGTTATCTTTTACTGGGCTCCTAAATCTGGAACGAAGGTTTTAATAACCTATTAGATTCCTAACGGGTCTTACTTAAGTTTAAACTTAGACCGGTTAGTTTTAAAGAAATGTATACGGTTCAAAACGCAATATTAAGCGAACACCGGAATAGAATGTGATTTAGACCCGACAAGTTTGAAGACTTGTATAATATGGGTAAACTAAACACATTCTGGATTTTGAGATGAAAATGATAAGGTTTGACCCGTTTCGATTAATTTATGCAAAACTAGTTACATAAACCGTACCGAATGCGATAAATGCATAACGGGTAATCAAATGAGTGATGAACAGGTTTCCTAAGTTAATATGCCTTAAATATGTTGCGATATCAGTAGGATACCTTCCATTATGCCCAAAACGAATTTAAACTCAAATTAAGCACCGTAGGGGTATTTTGGTCATTATAAAGGTTATAAAAGAGATTAATTATTAATCTGAGGTTCAGGTCTAAAAATATCAGTAAAAATATTTAATTTAATAAGTTATATCAGTAGGGTATTGCCTATATGTGAAATTTATCATCTTTAACCAAACTATGCACCGTAGGGGCATTTTGGTAATTTCACATAAGCTTTAAAGGTCAAATTTAGAAATCTGAGTTCAAAAATTTTGCTTACTGTTAAAGTATAAAAATGTACTTAAAACATCAGTAGGTATTAAGTCTTATATGTTTAAAATAGTTTTAACTCATACTATGTGTTTAAACGCGTAAAAAGTCGCTTTTAAGCGATTTTCAGGTTATATAAGAAAAGCTGATATTTTTATCATTCCAGAAGGCTTAAAATATTTTATTTATCATATAAAATCAGTAGCAAAAGATTTGGTATCAATATGTTATGTAAATCTCATTTTATTCAAGAAAAGGGTATAACCGTCAATTACCGAATCAAAGCTAGAACCCTATGACATGATCAGTTTAAAAATAAATAAAAATCTTCAAAAATCCCAAAATATTATATTACATCAGTGGGTAAAAAATTTGGTGTCAAAATTTGGGTCTAGGTAGGCTTTATGCTAATTATGCCGTTTAATTAATAAAAAGCTTCTTTATTACGATATTGAGCATAACTCCTAATCTAGACCTCAAACTGATGTCAAATTTTTAGGACAAGTTTATAAATTAGTAACAAAGGTTTTTGTCCTCTCACATTTTAAAAAATCTCGTTTTAAGGTCAAAAGGGCTAATGGTCAACATTTAGGCATATAACGGAAACATGCAAATGAATCGGATAAATTAGGATCCAAGTTGTATAATCACAGAGGGTTATACTAATATGAAACATGGACCTAATGGAAGCCTAAGGCATTTTTAAAACAATCTAAATCGGGCCAGAACTGAAAGTCAAAGCAAAAGTCTATTTTTGCGACTTTCGGTTCCGAACCGAGCCTAAACTGAAAATTGTCGGGTTGAACATGCTTAGACATGTTCTTACATTAATTACCAAGTTATACAAGTGATAAAACAGGTTTCATGGCTTCTACATTGTTAATTATGCTTTTATTTGAAAATTAGCTTTCTGTTGACTTTTTACAATTAAGTTTGACCCGACAATTGACCTAGTTAGACTGGTAATCAGAGGGTGCCCTTTTAAGGGTTTATTACCCACATAATTACCAACTCATGGCTACTTTCAATTCGAGAATTGACTGGACCATTAGTGATTAATCACTAAGTCAAACCTTAATTACGACGGTTTTGACTTTAGGTCATTAAACTAATAAAACACGAATTAGAGAGGTTAAGGATGCTTACTGAAGTACTTAGCACGATTTAGAAGGTAATGGAATCTTGCTTGAGGTCCAGAGAGCTCCAGAAATTTAGTTTGAATGATTTTCAAATGAATGCAAACATGTTGCAACTTGGAACTCCTTATATAGTGATTTTGATTGCATGAGATCCTTACACACAAGTCTAGGATTGATCTCAGATGAGTCTAAGTGCCCCCTATGCATGAAAATCTGTTGGCCAAGCTCCTGGATCCAAAAACCATACATGTAAGTCGGTTTAACAGGCTGCACAGGCACCTGTCATGCATTTTGGTTGCTGGTGACTCTCAGGCGGCCCGCGTAAGAGACCTGGGAGGTCTTACGCGGCCGGTATGGATGCTGGGTTCCGGTTACAAAGTTTCAGCAATTGCACATTTGGTCCCTGGTCCCCCTAAACTTGATTTTAACTTGTTTTATTACACTTTTGACCCCCAAACTTAACTTTTAAGGACTCTAAGTCATAAACCAACTTTGTTAAGTCCTCGGTTAGTTATACGATCATCGAAAAGTCCTAAATTTCAACGTTGACGCTTTTAACCCATCACTTACGAATGTTAGCGTATCTTTCTCATACGTTATCGAAACCTTGTGAAATTTTTTTCACTTATTCTAGTGAGCATAATTAATCGTTACAAACCTTCGGGTTCGCTAAAAGGTCACTCAGAGGTATAAATTAAACATGTTGACACATTTAACCCTTGCGGTTTGTAAACTTTCACATTCTTCCACAAACGGCTTCATACGATCCATAATTCATTCGTTTAAGGGTATAAACATCGTGTAGGGTTGTTGAAAGGTATAATTATCAAATGTTGACACTTTGAATCCTTTTACACACATACTGTAATATACGAAAATGTTATAACGCTAATATAATAAATATTATTAGGATTGCGTCTGACTTCTTTTATATGCTGGATATTGAATGATTCAAACGTTGGTCAGTTAATATATTAAATCTAACATCCAAATAGTTAAGATATAAGAATAGTAACAAAAACAAATGAATTGTGTTGGATGTATAATTTCAAAGGAATCACGTATACAAAGATTTATTGGAATATGTCTACCCATTACCTCACATCACATGTTTAATTTAAGTTTTATATTTTCTACAGGATAGAGCCTAAGCACAGGGCGTAGCTTAAGAGGGGCCGGGAGGGGCGCCCGACCCCCCGAACTGTTCGCTCGTTAGTGTTATATATGTAGTTTTCGTATAGAAATTTTTGGGTATATACGTTTTCGACCCCCCGGTTCTATAGAAATTTTTGGGTATATACGTTTTCGACCCCCCCCGTTTTCATGATCAAGCTTCGCCACTGGCTCTGATACCATAATTGTAATGCCCTGACCCGACTAGGGCTAATGTATCAAATGGAAGTAGAGAAGTTTACGTTACGTTACGTCGATTCGGAAAGAAACGTCGTGATACAATTCGTTTATGATGGTGGACCGGTGGTTGTTTCAAGCGGAACACACAAATGAAACTAGAGTTGCGATGCGGCTGTATTGGAGAGTTTAGAGAGGTTTGATTAGGCTTAACAGGTTACAAGTTTTGATATTGATAGCAGTTCTGCCAATTTCGGGAGTTTGTTGTGGGATTTGAATAAAGGTTACAAAGGATTTATTTTTCTAATGATAACAGTTATGATCGTGTAACATAATTGCAAAGAAGTTCAATTCTCCATTATTTTTTTTATATTACAATTAAATTAAATTGTAAAACACTCGTATTTATACATCCAACACAATTCATTTGTTTTTCAATATCAAAACTTGTAACCTGTTAAGCCTAATCAAACCTCTCTAAACTCTCCAATACAGCCGCATCGCAACTCTAGTTTCATTTGTGTGTTCCGCTTGAAACAACCACCGGTCCACCATCATAAACGAATTGTATCACGACGTTTCTTTCCGAATCGACGTAACGTAACGTAAACTTCTCTACTTCCATTTGATACGTTAGCCCTAGTCGGGTCGGGGCGTTACAATTATGGTATCAAGCTTAGGCTCTATCCTGTAGAAAATATAAAACTTGAATTAAACATGTGATGTGAGGTAATGGGTAGACATATTCCAATAAATCTTTGTATACGTGATTCCTTTGAAATCTAAATCTATCTTTCCTGTAGAAGTCTTCCTCTATAAGATTCAGAAACCCTCATGTTATTCTTCAGTTTATCATAACCTTGATTTAACTCAAGCATCGTAGTTGTTACCTTGCAGTTCTTCGAAATGGTTTCGAACATCGTGTCGCAGGTACTTATAAGGCTACTTTGACCAATGAACATGTCTAGGTGGTCGATTACATGAGCCTGCTAACCTTTGTTCTAGGGGAATAACTTGATTTGAAGAGTTAAATCCAATGATGAGATGGTAGTCTCAACCGATCTAAACTAGAAATTTCCTTATTATACTAAACGAGTTGACGCTATCCCGCGCGTTGCAGCGGGTTGTTAATTATGAAAGTCTTTGGGTTCACCATCTAGATATACTTTTTGCAAACCATTCTTTTTAATGTTGTTTTATCCCTACCCTAAATCATGGCACTATATATTAGTTTAAAAAAGAAGTCTTAAAAAATTAATAAATAATGAAGTTTTAAAAAGAATTGCTCAAAACCAAATTATATATAAAAGTACCACACTAACAAAAACACAAATTACCCGTCTTGCAAATGGTATTTGATTGAATCTGTTGGGTTAAATCATTTTGCTTTCCTGATGAAAAATTGAAAGAATACTTAGACTTATAAAATTATCAAATAATCTTAAACGTATATAATGATACATGATGGAATTAGGCTTTATTGGTTTTTTTCTTTATAACATGAGCTTTTTTTATAAACCATCATCATCATACTCGGTAAATCCCACTAATAGCAAAGCTAAGGTAGGGTCTGAGAGGGTAAGATGTAGACAGCCTTACCTCTACCCTGTAGGAATAGAAAGACTGCTTCCAGTGAGACCCCTGACTCGATGGTAGTTTTGCATCAAACCTTGGATATAAGGCAGATAACACTCGGCAATTCAGACAAAGGCCAATTAGTGCATGTACTCCCTTGTCTTTTGGCTATCAACGCCATCACATGATACATACCATCCCCCTCTTTTAACATTATTTTCACGAAATTAGTAAAATAATGTTAAAATTAGTACACTTTCACTTTTGTCTCCCGAACGCCCACACATATATAAATTATATACGCATATCACAATCAGGACGTATTTTTATAAACTAATTTGTAAATTTACTAATGTATGCTTAGAAAAAAAATATAAATTATTAATTATATATAAAAACTAATGCCTCTGAATAGAATAAGTATATCCTTTCTTTCAAATCACTTTTTTTAACCACTCAATACAAAGCGATCATCACTATATTTTAATAATTCAAGAAAAACCCTTAGACCACACACTATGTGCGTGGTTTTATGGCGTTACTCAAAATAATTAAAATCAAAATTTAATTGTAATAAATAACAAAGTAAGGGGCAATGTCCTTGTAATGTATGCAAACTATTAACAGTGCAATTCATAACAAACATGAACAAATATTATGCCCTGTCCGTCATAATAAACATGTGAATTCCTAACTTTATTTTAGGGTGTACCTATCTACACACCATTTTGCCTATTTACACACCAAAAAATGTTTTTTTTGTCCTTATATGCACACCCTGCAGTGTCGAGCTGTGGCCAAAACGCGGCGTTTTAGTCCGGTTAACCAGACAAAGACTGACGGGTGTCTGACGGGTCTGTTGACCGGACCAAAACGCCGAGTTTTGGCTGCGTTTTGGTCCTATCAACCAGACAAAAGACTGACACCCGGTCTGGTTGACAGGACCAAAACGCGGCCAAAGCTCGGCGTTTTGGTCCGGTCAATAGACCCGTCAGACACCCGTCAGTCTTTGTCTGGTTAATCGGACCAAAACGCCGCGTTTTGGCCACAGTTCGACACTGCAAGATGTGCATATAAGGACAAAAAAACACCTTTTATTTTAATCAAACTTCTATGCAAAGCACGATTTTGCGAAGAAAAAAAAATCCAACTTCCCATACTTCTGTGGGTAACTTAATGAAGAATATCGGAATGAGGTAGTGGTGGAGTGGTTGAGGAAAGACTTGGTATTCTTTGTGATCCAGGTTCGACTCCCACTCTTCTCATTATTTTCTGTGGCGTCCAGGCAAATACGGGTGGCGCCGGTTCGTCTTGGATGAGAGGCGAGGTTTTACCGATTATTTCACTGCCGTGCCTTCGGGCGGGTAGAGGTAGGGTTTTCGCATATCTGGGAGAGCCAAGGGACTGGCGGCGGTCGAGTATGGTTGGCACTTCGTTCCTTACCGTTCAAATACTTCTGTTTTAAAATTTCAACACAACAAACATTTTCAACCGACCTTTTTCAAAAATTCCCATGATCATAAACACACACGACCCAAGAAATCAAAGTAACTCACACCAACCCAAGAAATTCCTTATTCCTTCTCCCTTAAAAACACACACATGCAAAGGGGCAATCAAAGACATACATGCTGTTTGTAATTATACATACACACATCATAAACGCCAATTGAAATTCATTGTTTTCGTTGATGCATACACATGCGAATAGTATTCATGAGTCAACCGCTAGGCCCACGTTATGATGAACAGGTTGATGCCGCGATTCAAAAAGTTTAAAATTAAATCCGGTCACCGGCGCCAGCGTTGGCGATTACTGTCGCACCCATGTGTCACCAGAAACCTTGTCAGATCACGACACCGAGGATTCCGATGTAGTGTTCATTGAAATCGACCCTTCTGGAAGAAAATTCAAGGAACAAACGAAAATTATGGGAAAAAAAACAAATGTTTGAAACGAAAATTTAATAAACGAACCTTTGATGTCAAGCGAAACTGGAGGAAGGTTTTGAGATTATTTAGAAGGGGATTTGAATATAATGAACATGCTGGCGATTTGGGATTCCTTAGACAATAGGGTATGGGGCGGGATTGGAGAGAAACACCCAAGTCACCATCCCTGGTGGGCTTGGGTTTGGGCGTGGCCCCATTGGCGTGGGATTTAGCCCGGGCGTGGGGCGGGGCTACCCACATGACATGGTGAAACCTCATTGGCCAAGAGCACTAGCCACGCCACCCCAGCCACGCCCCACCATACCCCTTTGAAATTAGCTTTTGGTCTTGGATGCCCCATACTCCACGTGTCGCACCATGCCCCCAACCCACGCCCCACCATACCCACGGTCTTAGGGGATTTAAAGATGATAAAGATGGTGGCATTCGGGATTCCGTATCGAGAAAGCGGTGTCAGTTATTGTGATTCTTTGACAAAGGTGGCAATCATTTTGGTTGCCTAAAAAGTTTTTCTAACCGACGCAACATATGAACAAAAGTGCAGCCTTATTGTTTCTAACAGACGCCATTTCTATGCGAAAGGGTATGACCTAAAAGGGCATTAATCGACGTGAGTTTTAAACGAAATAGTATGACCTTTTTATTTAAAAGATTGTGGCCTTTCAATGCAACCCAAGTTGCTTTTTGTATTATAGAGTAATTTGCCCACCCATGAACTACTAGAACAACATACCGAAAAAAGACGTGAACCCAAAGAACAATGCGTTAAGCTTTACACCTCTTGGTAACATATGTCGGTCTGACTCATCAGCCACAAATGCGTCATAAGGTAATTTTAACAACACTCTCGTTAATTAACATCTTCGTAACTCGCCCTTTTCATCCAAAAGGTTTATAATATTTATTTATAGATAAGGCCTTTTCTATTCAACATGCTTTAGTTGCTACATATTAGAAGAGTGCATGTTCGTTTTTCATCTCACATGTACAATATGGATAGTTACGAAGAACATATAGTAATTGATTCAAAAAGAAACCGAAAATACATAACTATCAGTTTTCACTCTATGAAAATATTATCTAAATCATGTGTATCAACCTAACTGTAGATCCCGATTAAAAACAAATGCTTAATCTTAAAAAAAAAAACATTATATATATACAATTCTAATGCATCCATACATATCCCAAACCTAATATTAAGACATAAAACAATACTTCTATAGATTTCTATTCCTAAAACAAGAATTGAAACCCACGTTAAGTGATCGAAAACCCTTCTGGAGTTCGAGGAAGTGTACAAGCAACATTCTTAGTATTCGATTGAATTTAACGAAAATAAAATAAAATTAAACTTAGTAACTGGCATGTTTGTTTTGAGACGAGAAAAAGCTTGATAGAGGTGAAATTACAAGAATTGAAAAGAGTGTTAATTACATCTCAAATCAACAAATTTTACAGACCACATCTACTATTTAAAACTTGCAACATCATTACAGGTAACTTGGATATCAAATATAATCGATCACCAAACAAATCTCAGAATATATATCCGAAAAAAAAAAAAAATTCAATCATCAGATGGATCCAGGGCCGTGCCCGAAATCCTTAAAAAATTTTCTGAGCCCTGTGTGAGTAAGAAAAAGGGCCCCTAAATCACAATCTAGCTGGCTCGAGCTCGGCTCGTCTACAAATTTAAACTTGAAGGTTGAAACTATTTATAAGGAGTGTAAAAAAAAAAAAAAACAAATTTGAGAAAATAAAGCATTGAAAAACCGATTCATATGTGCCTTTGATTATATATACATATATACATAATGCTAAAGCCTAAATGAGAAGATAGTATACAAAGTTAAATAAAAAAAAATTGGCCGGTGACACCAATAATGGAAATGTATATATTATGGACTTATTACTCTGACTTAATAAGGAATTAACCATGGAGAAAATTACTATTCTAGCCAATGAATAAAGTCAAATTACCAATTTAGCCAAGTGATGCGTCTTTGGAAGGCCCCTTAAGGTTTGGAATGCGTTCGCCAGTAAAATACTGACACGTGGCTTGAAAAAAAAAATTCATAAAAAAATATTTGTCATCAACCCATCATCGTCCCTTCAAATACACACAACCTCTGCTCCAACACCTTCAAATCCTCCACTCTCCAATGGCATGGCAGTTACCATTTCCATCTGCAACCTCACCATCTTCCTCATCACATCCTTCTTCCTCAAACCCTCCGCAACTCCCACAACCACCGCCACTTGCACCACCTGCACATACATCACCACTCTCCACCACCACCGGTTCCACCTCCATCACCACCGGTTCCACCTCCATCACGTTCACCTCCACCACCACCGGAAAAAATGGCGACTGAAGGTGATGACGTTGTTTGGTCGGAAAAAATGGCGGCTGAAGTGGGTTTGCGGCTGAAGTCCAACGGTCACAAACATGAAATCACCTTTGTCGAATCGGTGAGGCCTTGCCGAAGAGGTTAGATTGCCGATCGGTAAACACAGGTGGGGGTGGTGTTGCCGCTCGGCAAAGTGAGTTTGCCGATGAGTTTGCCGCCTGCCCTTCACCCTTAGAACAAGCCAGACGCATCAGAACAAAGCTTGCGTCATTGAGACGCATCGGAAGCGTCTGTCTGCTAGGTGGTTCTTTTTATACAGGTGTCAGTAGGCTATTGGCAGACGCATCAATTGGCCATGTAGACGCATCAGACGCTTTGGGATCTGTGAAGGGCCTTCCAACAACGCATGACTTGGCTAAATTGGTAATTTGACTTTATTCTTGGCTAGAATAGTAATTTTCTCACTTATTAACCATGCATGGAAAATAACTGTGGACTTCAACGAGTATATGGGAATCTACCATGGATGAAAAAAAATAATAATAATAACACTGCCAAGTCAAGAACTCTGGCCTCTACAATGTTTTGAGATGGTTTTACCATCTGGACTACAAAGATTTTGTTGTAAACGACATGGATGTATTAATTAAATAAATAACTTATTTTTAGATTTTTAAAACAACTCGGGCCCTTCGGGAGACTAGGCTCTGTGTCGTTGCCCAATCTGCCCCTCCCTTGGCCTGGCCTGGAGGGATCAAAATACAAGCATACAATACTATCATACCAATAAGCAAAGGTATAATTCTAGAGGGAATTTTGTTTTTTTTTTTCACTTTCTTGATACATAAAGCATAAACTTGATAAAACAACTACTTAGAAAATATTCGACTTTAGAGTACTTTAGCTCTGAGATTATTAGACATGGATACACCTTTCGCTAACATTATAGTATTTTGAAATATGATGGACCATAGTCGACACAATTGAAGAGATTACAAAAAAATGACATAATGACCTCGCTCAATCTAGACTCTACTACGACACATACTTCTAGAGCATTTCACAAGATTTATCATTCTAGATAAACGTGACACACCTATGCTAGTTAGCACCTTCGTTATCTATTAGTATTAGTTTCATCGTTCCATGATGTATTTATAATTTCCCGCCTCAATTAAAAGAAGCATGATGGACGCATAATTAGGACACAATTGTAAGGTGAATTGATGATTACGGTTCTAGAACGTAATCGTGAATTCACAGGTACAAAATGTGTGCTATTAGAATCCTGTCGTGTAATTTTTTTTTCTTACTAGAACATTTTTGGATCCGTCTCCTTTTTCTAATGATCGTTTCACGTTGTTCTCATATTCATTGTTGATAACTTGTGTGCTACCGGAATCTTATTCTTTCCGCTAATGTCTCCTAAACGTTTTAAGGATGTGTAACATCCAAATGTGATGATTTCATTTTCCCCACACTCTCGTTACTCATTTACGAATATGTATATTGTTGTTTGGACCTTTGAACATTTGAACTTCTACCATCGACCTAACATTGCCACATTGGAAATCCATGGAAAAACATTATTTGCCAATACATTTCTGACTATCTATAATTTCTTCCTTTTCATTTAGTTAAAGAATAGTACATGTTAGTAAGATATAAAAGGGAAGTAGCTAGAACAATATACCCATTACAGATTATTTAGTTGTGATATTTACATTCATTGTAACTTTAGGAGAACACATGATATACATAATAATTACATTTTCACCAATAAAGTTATTACCACATGGTGATGTTACTTTGAGTTTATACGTCATCGAAGGATAAGATAATGGGATACTTAGTTTCGGCGTCATTGATCAAGTTTATCATATAACAAAAAAAAATAAATAAATAAATAAAAAGGCCTAACTTCGTTTAATCACGAAGCTTCTCAGTGACAAGTTATGATCATGTCCCTATATATCCTTGTTAAATAATTGAATAGTAATTATGGTTATAGTGGACCAAAAGCTCAGTTTGAACAACAAAAACACACCTTAGGAACTCATTTTGAATTTTGATTATGATTGTTTGGGTTTTTTTTTTTTAATTTATTTTTGGGTATTCAAAACTTTTCAGTATTGAGATATGAAGAATCATAATTTTTCGTTATAGAGATTTTAATAATCTAAACTTCCATTATTGATTCTAAGTATCCGAGTCTATGTTATGGGATCTTTCATATACGTCTAATTTACGTGATTTATCAGGGTGGATCTACCTTGTTAGAAGAGGTAACCTTCGTTAATTAACGCTGTGGCGATAGTGTAAATTTTTGAAGAAAAAAAAATAATTGACGTTTTTTTAATTCCGTTACATTTTTTTAAACGTTACCCCTATAATGATTTTATAAATCGGCCATTGTGATTTATCACGATAACCTGAATTTCATAATATTCTAAGCATATGCTATAGATCTAGGTTGACGTTCATCACTATCTCGATGTAAATTCGTCATTGTTAATCGTATATGTTATAATATACACGAACTTCTGTGTAAATTTCTACACGTCCAAACTTCAGTTATTGAAATAAGAATACCAGAATTATAGTAACTAATTTTCTGCATGGTCTTTGAATAACTGACAACCGAACCTGAACCTGGATTTCTCATTCCTGGAAGTCTTAGTGTATTACAAAGATTGTAATTGTAATACGTACTATTTTGTATTTCTATTTATCGAAACTACAACCTTCTGAATTTAGAAATCCAAATTAAGGCATTTGTGTATTCATTACCACCCTCTCCATGTTGTTAACTATCCCCTAAATGAGATACATTAGGATTTATCATACATTGAGGAACCAAAGGCTATTTTTGGGTTGGTAGGAGCGTGTAATGCGTTTAGGAAATTTATACCATTGGTAAAAATCTTATGGAAGAATAATTTAATCATGAAGCCACGTGGGAAGTGGATGATGCGACCCGTTCTCAATATCCAAGAGTATTCAGAATCTAATTCATCTGTCTATATTGTGAACTCCTATTCGTACTGTACTATGGCACGCAGTTGACTTTTAAGCCTACTTGTTGTTGTTGTCTACCAATGTGTTTATATTCTGTGTATTTGGTTCTTAAATTTCAAGGACGAAATTATTTTAGGGGTAGAAAGTTGAAATACTTGTATTGTATAACAAGATATAAGATTAATTTCGAGGACGAAATTTCTTTTAAGATGGGAAGAATTATAATATACGAAAACATATGATTAGTGTAACACCCGTTCTTATAAATTAAGGTTTAACGTATCATTTACGAAAAACAGTCATGTAATTAAGATTACATATGCATTGGAAATTACGGGTTTATTAAAACTTTTTACAATTTAAAAAGTATACAACATATCATGTGTACGTTCGTCGTTTAACATAATAACGATACATAGTGCGGAAGCTTATTTCGTGATCGTGTTCGGTTCTTGCTCGTCGCTTGATCTTCATCCGTGCACTCTTGGCATTCACCTATGATCAAAACCAACTTAAAAGTTAGTTTTGATAGTCAAATATTAAGTTCAAACAAGTACAGGGGTTAAAATGACAAAATTTAACAATTTTCGGAGTTAGGGGGCTAGACGTGACGCCAAGGGCCTAGGTGTCACGCCTAGCCCTATTTTTCACAGCCTGTACCCTTCAGCTGATGCTGTACATACCCAGCACGATCTGATTTCACGGAAACGGCCATAACTTCTTCGTTATAGATCCGTTTTACCCGATTCTTTTTCCTACGCGTCCGTAATTTAATCCTCCATCTTATGGAGTTAAAATCCTACATCCAACATAAGAAATTTCGAGACTTCTAAGCCTTCGACTCGTTACCTTTTTACCGAATTTTAACCCGTTTATGCATTTTATAAAACAAACGTATTTATTTGATTCCTATATCTCATACACTTCTTCAATTTAATGTTACCTACTATATTAGGTTCTAATCATAGGTTTATTACACAATTTAAACCCTTTTTCGCTTGTATGCTTATTTTGACCCGTTAAGGGTATTTAAGCGCTTTCGAGCCTAAAATCGCTTTCGATTACTTCTAGCACTTCATCACCACATTTCTTATCCTATAATCTCCCACCACAACTGTGTTTATGGCGGGTTTAATGTGGTGATCAATATAAACCAAATTTTACCTCTCGAATCATTATTTTACGGCAAAAACTCAAATAGTGCCATTTGGCTAATATAATACCTCTTTCAGTTTCTATACTTATTCTAAGTATTTACCTAGTCATAAAACTCGTTTCCAAACAACCTTTAAGGATCGTTTGTTCCATTTAGCCTACAAGGGCGTTTTGGTCGATTTTAGTCCTTTTATGACTAAGGACTCTCTCTCAAATTATTCGACCAAAATAGCACTTTTAACTACAACATAATTACGCGTACCTGGCCCGGATCAACAAGTAGACCCGATTTATACCTTGTTTTCATTATCACACCATCAATGGTGACGCAATTATCCGATTTGCTAATCGGTCCTGTTAACATAAGACTTGACAACCACATTAGTCGATATTGTCAAATGGTGTTATCACCACCATTCGACCCGTTTGGACTATATGCCCAACATTATTTATTTAATCAAAAACATCGTTTTTGATTTCCAATTCATACATCCATCCCATCCCGGATTTTATAATCATACCCTTTTTCTTTTACACTCTTTTCTTACAATTTCAACCCATTTCGGGTTACACCATGGGTATCCTTTTATCCTTGATTTACATTAGTCGACACTTGACAAATTTCCATATTTCCAATATTATCATTATCACGTTTACAACGTATCGAATAAACGAGTATTCTACATAAGTGTGTAAATTACACTTACCTCGCATCCACGCCACACTTTTCTTTCCGTACTTGCTCCGTTTGACCCGCTCCCTCTTCCAAGCTTTCACCTAGCTTGTTACGCATCAAACTATTGTCAAACATTTACAAGGCGGTTAAATTAATCATTAACAATCACGACCATTCCACCTCACTTATTTTCTATGCCGAAGCTACTATTCGGCTTCATGATTAGTTAACTTAACTTATCTAAAGTTAACTACTTTCAATCACATGTTTACTACATTAAGTCTAAATCAACATAGTATTTAGAACTCTTATCACTTCATATCACGCGTAATTGCCATATCATTCAAATATGCGTTTTCACTTTAAATTCAATACTTTAGTTCTCATTTAGGCATTTTAACAAACACCTAATGTGCATAATTTCACATATTTACTAACTAGTTCATAACTAATTATTTTCACCAAGATTTACATCAAAATCAAACCTCTATGTCTAGTGTTCATGAACTACATCAAGAACTTATATCATAACAATCAATATTCATCAAATTGACACTCTAATCCGAGTGTTCATCATATTGTCAATAAACCCATTTAACACACATATAGGTAATCACCAAATCATTCAAGTCATAGCATCATATGCATGATTTTCACTTAGGGTTTCGTTCCTAAGCAAGTATACATCACTAATCTAGCCATAGCTTCTCTAATTCATGCCTAATTCGCGATTAGGATGATTATCAAATTTTTACAACTTCACGAATGTTAGAAATTCAACATACCTCACGATCCCCTTGACTTGGTGATCGTTTCTACGCGTTCATGCATTGATTTGGATCTTGATTCGAGCTTCAATTTGACCAATTTGTTGATCTAGAGTTTTGAGCTCCTTGCTCTTGTCCCTGGTCGTATGCACACACACACACACTAAGTGTGTGTTGTGTTTGATTTTTAGTTTTTATAAATCAAGTCCTTTTGTTTGCAACTTAAGTCCCTCTAGTTTGGTTAGTTATTAAGTAGGCCATAACCTACTTATTTCTAGTAACATTCCCTCTTATTAACTAGGTTAATTATTCCTAGTTAGCTTACTGGGTTCGGGAAGTCATAACCCGTTTTATTTTAAGTCCCGTTAACTCAGGCTCTTATAAACTTAATTCCTTAAAACTTTGATTCGTTTTTATTTAATATTAGGATTTCTTATTTAAATCCAAATATTTGCCGCGTTATTTTTACTAATAACGGTACGTTACCCGTCTTTTAGTATTAACAGAGTTTAATTACCAAGCCCGTTTTCGGGGTGTTACAATTAGGATTAATTTCGAGGACGAAATTTTATTTAAGATGGGAAGAATTGTAATATACGAAAATGTTATAACGCTAATATAATAAATATTATTAGGACTGCGTCTGACTTCTTTTATATGCTGGATATTGAATGGTTCAAACGTTGTTCAATTAATATATTAAATCTAACATCCAAATAGTTAAGATATAAGAATAGTAACAAAAACAAATGAATTGTGTTGGATGTATAAATACGAGTGTTTTACAATTTAATTTAATTGTAATATAAAAGAAATAATGGAGAATTGAACTTCTTTGCAATTATGTTACACGATCATAACTGTTATCATTAGAAAAATAAATCCTTTGTAACCTTTATTCAAATCCCACAACAAACTCCCGAAATTGGCGGAATTGCTATCAATATCAAAACTTGTAACCTGTTAAGCCTAATCAAACCTCTCTAAACTCTCCAATACAGCCGCAACTCTAGTTTCATTTGTGTGTTCCGCTTGAAACAACCACCGGTCCACCATCATAAACGAATTGTATCACGACGTTTCTTTCCGAATCGACGTAATGTAACGTAAACTTCTCTACGTCCATTTGATACGTTAGCCCTAGTCGGGTCGGGGCGTTACACATACTTTCTTTGTTTGTCAACTTTAGTCCCTCATATTGTCGCAACCCCCGATCCCAAATCCCCGGGAACGGGCGGTCGCGAGCCAGTTTCGGTGGTATCGCGTGTTTTTCTAATTTGGCAGCGGAATTTTCATCAGGACCGTAGTTAGGAAATATTGGATCAGAGTAAAATACCACATTTTCATAATATTAAACACATGGGATAAAACCCAAGTTTGCATTACACACATTTTCATAGGAATAAATCCTATTTTATTTAATCAAAACATCTATTTTATTTTAGGTAACTTTATTGCCACTTTTCCAAGCCTTCAGTGCTGTCTAGCTGGCTTCTATTTGGCTTTCATAATTTGTTACCTGAAACGCGTTTAAAAACATTTTGTCAGTGGGAAATACTGGAGAGTGAATCCCAGTTTAATCAAATTTAAATAAAAACCATTGTACAGTATTGAGGGCGGTCTCGCAATTACATTTGTTTCCAAGTTATATCAATTAACATCCATGGTACTGTCAGACCCGACTTGTGGAAATGTTACTCCTTGACCAGGTGGTAACAAATTTTGTATACAAAACCCCAACATACTCATGATAATTGTATTCTTACAAATACTCAATAACTGCTTAATATATAATTAATTGAGTGAGGTTTTGTAAAAACAGTTAACAAAAAGGAGATTACTCACATTGCTGTCTTAGATTATCCTTTCGGGTTTCGTGAGAATTATCTATAATTTACACAAATGCACACGTGTTAGTATAATAACCCATTTTAACATTAGTAATACCCTCCCCGAGATAGCATTCCAACGACTACGTCGGGCAGAACCACGACAGCCGTTACGGAACCCTAGATCAATCGGGCAGAGTATCTAATACGTATCCAGGGGTTATGATACTTACAACGGAGCAGAACTTCGTTATTTAGGGGGGGGGGGTATAATACCCGTATATTATCCCTCTTTTGATGAATCTTACTATTCCTTTCCAAAGAGAGACTTTCAACAATACCTTGTCTCCTACTTGAAATTCCAATGGTTTTCCTCGGTTGTCAGCATAGCTTTTCTGTCTATCACGTGTTGTTTTCAGTCGTTCCTTGACTTGAATGATCTTGTCAGTCGTTTCTTGCACTATCTCAGGTCCAGATAGTTGTTTTTCCCCAATTTCTGCCCAACAGACTGGGGTTCGGCACTTTCGTCCATAAAGTGCTTCGAATGGTGCAGCATTGATACTTGTGTGATAACTATTATTATAAGAAAATTCTATTAAAGGTAAGTGATCGTCCCAATTACCTCCGAAATCAATTACACAAGCTCTAAGCATATCTTCCATTGTCTAAATTGTCCTTTCGCTTTGTCCATCCGTTTGAGGATGATAAGCTGTGCTTAGATTCAACTTGGTTCCCATTGATTTTTGAAAACTTGACAAAAAATGAGAGGTAAAACGGCTATCCCTATCAGAAACAATTGATAAAGGAATTCCATGTAATAAAACGATTTCATTTACATATAGTTTGACTAATTGTTCCATACTAAAAGTTTCCTTCATTGATAGGAAATGGGCTGATTTGGTTAGCCGATCTACAATTACCCAGATTGTATCATTACCTTTCCTTGTTTTGGGTAATTTGGTAACAAAATCCATTGTTATCAATTCACATTTCCACACTGGCATTTCTAACTGTTGTAACAATCCTGAGGGTTTCTGGTGTTCAGCTTTAACTTGTAAACAGGTTAAACATTTTGAAACATAAGCTGCTATGTCCTTTTTCATTCCTATCCTCCAAAAATTATTTCTTAAATCCTGATACATTTTAGCACTTCCAGGATGCATCGTATATCTGAACTTATGGGCTTCTTCTAATATATGATGACGTAGATTTCCTAATTTAGGTATCCACATTCTCTTCTTATGGAATCTCCAAATTCCATCTGTTCCTTGTTCTAATTCCTTAATCATACCTTTTAATTTTTCAGTATCTTCCTTGATTGCTGATTCTTGTGCTTTTCTAATTTGATCTTTTAAATCTACTTGTAGATTTAATTTAAGAGAACGTACCCTTTTTGGCTTCTCATGATATTTTCAACTTAAAGCATCTGCCACTACATTTGCCTTTCTTTCATGATACTGGATATCATAATCATAATCACTAAGCATCTCCATCCAGCGTCTTTGTCTCATATTCAACTCTTTTTGCCCGAAAACATACCTTAAACTTTTATGATCAGTAAATATGCTAAACTTACTACCATAAAGGTAATGTCTCCAAATCTTAAGGGCAAAAATTATAGCTCCTAATTCTAGATCATGGGTTGAATAATTCTCTTCATGATTCTTAAGTTGTCTAGACGCATATGCTATAACCTTTTGGCGTTGCATTAATACACATCCATAACCTAATTTGGAAACGTCACAATAGACTATAAAGTATTCAGTTCCTTCTGGTAACGCTAGTATGGGTGCATGGGTTAATCTTTGCTTAAGAATTCTAAATGCTTCTTCTTGCTTTGGTCCCCATTCAAACTTAATGGATTTACAGGTTAACTTAGTTAAAGGAATGGCTATTCTAGAAAAGTCTCGAATAAATCTTCTATAATAACCGGCCAATCCTAAGAAACTTCTAACCTCTGCTGGTGATTCAGGGGTCTTCCATTTAGTAATCGCCTCGATCTTTGTGGGATCCACATGAATTCCTTCATGGTTCACTAAGTGTCCAAGAAACTGTACCTGTTCTAACCAAAACTCACATTTTGAAAATTTAGCATAAAGCTTTTCCTTTCTTAATAGACCTAAAAGTGAGCGCAAATGCTTTGCATGATCCTCTTTACTTTTAGAATATATGAGAATATCATCTATAAAGACAATTATGAATTTATCCAAATATGGCTTACATATTCGGTTCATTATGTCCATAAATGCAGCTGGGGCATTGGTTAAACCAAATGGCATGACGATAAATTCATAATGGCCATACCTTGTTCTGAAGGCGGTTTTAGGAATATCCTCTTCCTGTACCTTTAATTGATGATATCTTAACCTTAAATCAATTTTAGAGAAAAATCGAGCTCATTGCAATTGATCGAACAGATCATCGATTCTCGGTAATAGGTACCGGTTCTTAATCGTGACTTTGTTCAATTCACGGTAGTCAATGCACATACGCATTGATCCGTCTTTCTTTTTAACAAATAAAATTGGCGCTCCCCATGGCGATGAGCTTGGCTGTATGAATCCCTTCTCTAATAATTCATCTAACTGTTTCTTCAGTTCCTGTATTTCGGCGGGTGCCAAACGGTAAGGTGCTTTAGCAATTGGTGCTGTTCCTAGTAGCAGGTGAATTCTGAATTCAACTTCTCTGTCTGGTGGTAGTCCTGGTAATTCTTCTGGAAATATATCTGAAAACTGAGACACTACTGGAATGTCTTTTAATTCTTTTCCTTTAGTGTTAGTGATTATGGAAATCAAATACACTATAGATCATTTTCTTATATAACTTGCAGTTTTCATCACAGAGATGAATTTAGTGGATCTAGAGGGCTTATCTCCTTTAATAGTGATCTTTTCACCTTTTGGTGAATTTACTTGAATTGACTTTTGATCACAAAAAATACTGGCTGTATTGGCTATTAACCAATCCATTCCTAAAACGACATCAAATCCTGCCAGATTCATGGGATAAAGGTTTGCCATAAACTTTTGGTTTAAAAATTCTATTCTTGCTCCCTGCAAGATTTCAGAAATCCTAACAGTTTTTCCATTAGCTGTCTCTACTAGACATTCTTGTGGTAGTTTAGTTAATGACTGGTTTAGAAGTTTGCAAAATGAATTATTAATAAAACTTTGGTTTGCACCAGAGTCAAATAATACTTTAGCAAAAAAATCATTAACTAAAAACGTACCAGTTATCACGTCTAGAATCATCTTAGCTTCATCTGCAGTCAGCACAAATGCTCTAGCATTTTTAGTGTTCCTGTTGTTCACAGCTGGAGCTAATTTCGGACAGTTTGGCTTGATGTGACCTTTTTCTCCACAGTTGAAGCACAGTCCATTACTGGATTTCCTCCTGCAATCTTCTTCCTTGTGTCCGGGTGCTTTGTAGAAATTGCAATGAGTGGAGCATTTTCCCAAATGCTTTTTCTTGCAGACCTTGCAGAATGGTGCAGAGGTAGAACCCATATTCCTACGGTTGTAATTCCCAGAACGGAATTCTTGGGTAAGCCTTTGGGTTAGGTTTCTCCTCTGGTCTTCTTCTCTAGTATGGATTAATTCATCTGTCAAGGTGTTTGCTAGTTCTACGGCTTCTTCTATAGTTTGAGGTCTAGCTGCCTTGACTACATGTCTAATCTCTCCAATTAACCCCCAGATGTAACGGGAGATTAATACTGGTTCAGGTGATGCAAGGGTTGGTACTATTCTGGCATATTCAAAGAATGTAGTAGTATAACCCTTACTATCTACCCCGGTCATTCTTAGGTTTAGAAACTTATTCGATATCTGTTCCTTTTCATTGGGAGGGCAGAATTTCCTTTCTACCATATTCTTAAATTCTTCCCATTCCATGATATATACTCTATCACTTCCTCTTGACTGGAGGATAGTGTTCCACCATTCTAAGGCTGAGTTCTTAAATAAATTAGAAGCAAACATTATTTTGTCTTCTTCAGCACACTTGCTTATTTTTAAAACAGCCTCAGTCTTTTCTATCCAGCGTAGAGCTGCAATGGGTCCTTCATTGCCCGAGAATTCTATTGGTTTGCAGGACCAGAATTCTTTGTAAGAACAACCATAAGGCATGGTTCTTCTTCTTTTGGGAATGGGCTCTTGAAGTACGGGTCCATTGTTTACGCTGTGTTCTGGTTCAATTGGTCGTTTACTGCTATGTTTACTTTTATTATTCGCTTCCTGAACCGTTTGAATAATAAATGGCATTGCATCTATGATTCCTTGTGCCACTATGTGTTGGACGGCACTATTGTCCATTTGGTTCCCATTGTTATTGATGCTTGGATTCTCATTAACCAAGTTAATGTTACTCTAGTTATCGTTATTCAGATTTTCTTGATTTCCTTCGTCGGCCATCTGAATTTTAAACATTTACTACATATCAATATCACAAAATAATATTTAATATAGTTAATCACATGACACACATTTTGGTCAAAAGCGTCGATCATTGCGACTTTACTCTATTCATGTAGTATGCATCTATTACACACCAGTACTGAAATTAAAATTACAATACCAACTGAAATAAAATTACACTAATAGTAGTAGGCATCCGTACACACATATTTTATTATTATTATTATTATTATTATTATTATTATTATTATTATTATTATTATTATTATTATTATTATTATTATTACCGTTCCCACCATCACATTCATGGATATGGATTCGTCCAGAAATCCATATTGCGCTCGTCATACTTCCAGACGAGTCGCTCTCCCACTTGTCTCATTCGTTCACTACTCTCTAAAATTTCCTCACCAAATGTCCTAAGTTCTTGTACATTGTCTGCACTCATTGGGGGTGCAGGTTCTAGGGCTGGGTTCGGAATCTGGGGTGCGGGTTCCTGATATGGGGGTGTAGGTGCCTGGAATCGGTAAGGATTTTCTAAAATCTCCCTAATGTATTCATCGTGGTAATAGGGATCTAAAGGATCCAAACCTGGGTAGGCTCCAATGTTTGGCATGGGCATGTCTTCATGTATCGGTTATCGTTGCACATAGTCCCTATTATTGTCCCACCATGGGTCGTAATTTAGGTCTAATGGGTTTGGTACTAGTACCCTAGGTATTTCTTCCGGATTGAAGTCATGCATTTCTACTTGATTTTCAGGGTTTTCTATTTCCATTGGTTGGTCAGGGATTGGTAGTTGTGGTTGGGGTGCTATCATTTGTTCTAGGTTAGGGTCAGCTGCAGTGGTTGCTAGGATGTGGATGTTGGCTATACCCCTATTAATCATATCCTGGGCATAGGCATCGGTTTCTCTTTTGGCTGCTGCTAGTGCTCTCTGGTCTTGTAACTTTTTTCATACGCTTTCTACGCTCGTGTACCCCTCGACTGAACCATCCCCTCTTTTTTCTGAGGAAATGACTCTTCTGAGGAAATGGCTCTTCTGACTGAGCCTTAAATACAAATATTCCTTCTTCCGTATCAGCAGAGTACCCTGAGAGGGCAGGCTGAGTAGAGGAGGTGCCTTCGCTTCTAGGCGAACCAGACAATTGGCGATACGCGTCAGATGGTCCTTGGTCGCTCATACTATAAACTAACAAATAGTCAAATAACACATAACAAGAAATACAATTATGCACGTATTCCCGTAATTTATTTCCTAACAGATTGAATTTTGATGTCAGCAGAGCACTTCTGTGACTGAATCAGTGGCTTAGCTCTGATACAACATTCTATCGCAACCCCCGATCCCAAATCCCCGGGAACGGGCGGCCGCGAGCCAGTTTCGGTGGTATTGCGTGTTTGTCTAATTTGGCAGCGGAATTTTCATCAGGACCGTAGTTAGAAAATATTGGATCAGAGTAAAATACCACATTTTCATAATATTAAACACATGGGATAAAACCCAAGTTTGCAGTACACACATTTTCATAGGAATAAATCCTATTTTATTTAATCAAAACATCTATTTTATTTTAGGTAACTTTATTGCCACTTTTCCAAGCCTTCAGTGCTGTCTAGCTGGCTTCTATTTGGCTTTCACATTTTGTTACCTGAAACGCGTTTAAAAACATTTTGTCAGTGGGAAATACTGGTGAGTGAATCCCAGTTTAATCAAATTTAAATAAAAACCATTGTACAGTATTGAGGGCGGTCTCGCAATTACATTTGTTTCCAAGTTATATCAATTAACATCCATGGTACTATCAGACCCGACTTGTGGAAATGTTACTCCTTGACCAGGTGGTAACAAATTTGTATACAAAACCCCAACATACTCATGATAATTGTATTCTTACAAATACTCAATAACTGCTTAATATATAATTAATTGAGTGAGGTTTTGTAAAAACAGTTAACAAAAAGGAGATTACTCACATTGCTGTCTTAGATTATCCTTTAGGGTTTCGTGAGAATTATCTATAATTTACACAAATGCACACGTGTTAGTATAATAACCCATTTTAACATTAGTAATACCCTCCCCGAGACGGCATTCCAACGACTACGTCGGGCAGAACCACGACAGCCGTTACGGAACCCTAGATCAATCGGGCAGAGTATCTAATACGTATCCAGGGGTTATGATACTTACAACGGAGCAGAACTTTGTTATTTAGGGGGGTATAATACCCGTATATTATGCCTACTATTCAAAATTGAGAGAAAGATTTCGAATTTGAACGATTCTCGACTGAAGGCCAATGCCTCCTTTATATAGGGCTTCACTTCAGGTTCTACACGGCCCGCGTAAGAGAAGACAAGGGCCTACGCGGCCCGCGTCAACTTCGGTCAACGGAGTAGCTTGTCTGGGTCACTATGTAGGCTTGACGGGTGTTGGGCCACGTGGCGGCCCAGGGTTTCGCTAGGTTTTAAGTTGTCGCGGCCCGCGTAGGGGTTAAGGGGTCCTTTACGCGGCCCGCCTAAATCCCAAATCAGATTTTTAATTAATTTTTTATAATATTTAAGGTATTCGGGGCCCGTTTTCACGTATGGGGTGTATTTTTGGACATATTGGGATATTTTAAAATATATTAGGGGAGTTAAATGCTTGGTTGGTCCCTGTGGTTTTCAAAAATTGCAGACTTGGTCCCAGTGGTTTACTAATTACACGCGTGGTCCCCAAACTTGTCAAAAATGCACTCGGTTGGTCCCTAGCCCTAACATCAGTTAAATTTCTCAGTTAATCCATGTTAATTGACCAAAATACCCTTGCTTATTTACAAAAACCTCTTCATCACCATCATCATCTTCATCTCCATCATCTTCATCATCTGCACACCCCAAATCCCTCACCCCATCTTCATCTCCATCATCTTCATCACCATCATCTTCATCACAAACCCACACCCCATCTCTGTACATCTTCATCACAAACCCACACCCCATCACCGGCAACAATTCACAGAGACTATAACCTATACTCGCACTACATATGTCCAAAAACAAACCATTTAGGACAAAACCAGGGCACAGGGGAGCTTACGACACCGAACGGATGAGCACCAGAGAGCCGTTCATCGATGTACAGGTTAGTAACATTAACAAACCGACTAGAGATGAGGTTAACGAGTGAATCAGGGCTACCAGAGCCACCAATTCGAATGGTATCACGGCTGAGGCGTTCGAGAGTTAACCAACGACTTTTCCGTTCAACGAAGTTCGCCGGAAACTCAACGGTTTCCAGATTTTGTTCACTCTGCACCTGCTGCAACTCCGGCGTTTGGGTTCTGTTCGTTCACCTGTTGAAGTTCGCCGTGTTGTTACGCGATCAATTGCAATATCCCAAATCGGCCGTTTGGGTTTTGCTCGTTCACTCCGAAAACATGTAATTGCTTTGGATGCCATCTTTAATTGAGGTTTTTGGTGCAATTTTTGGTTTGAATTTTGGGGGTTTTGGTTGTGTGAATTGGGGTTTCTGATTTAGGGTTTATAGGGTTATTTGTTTTGATAATGATGGCATCAACTGGAGAAAGAGATAGCAGAGACCTGGGGTGGGTTGAAGATGAAGATGATGATGGTGTGATGAAGGGTTTTGTTAATAAGCAAGGGTATTTTAGTCATTTAACATGGACTTAACTGAGAAATTTAACTGATGTTAGGGCTAGGGACCAACCGAGTGCATTTTTGACAAGTTTGGGGACCACGCGTGTAATTAGTAAACCACTGGGACCAAGTCTGCAATTTTTGAAAACCACAGGGACACGTGTCTTCATTACATTGGTCATGATTTTACGAGGTGTTACAAAAATCGATACCAGACTTCAGGTAATCGGAATTTTCAAAGAAGAAACGAATATAGGGGTTTTAGAAACTCAAATGTTCAACAAAATCCAAATTTTTTTCAAAATTTTATGGTATAATAATGGGTGAAGAAGGTATCAAGATAATAATTTTCAAAGGTCAGAAAATACGAGATTTTATTGGAGCTCTCGCGATCAAAGACCTAGTGGAAGTTATAAATCTTGTTCAACAACGGGTAAGAAATCCAAGACTCCAGTTAGGAGTGATGGATATTGGATGGATGTTCCTGTAGTTGATGAATCTGGAAAACCCAAGACTGTCAGGGCTTGGGTTCTCAAGACTAACTGAGTTGTTGAGTGACTGCAGGATGACCAAGAAGGACTGTTGATGTGTTCAACAGTGGTTGTTCCTGTAAAGCATTTGAGGTGAACAGTAGGTTAAAAATTGGTAACGAACTATTTACTTCTGTGATTGTTATGATTATTCTAAACTTTAAACGTGAAAAACTTTTGTCAGATTTAAAGTGGGAGTCTGGTAGTGTTTGTAAATTTGTGTTTCTTAAAACTTACTCCATAAAAACAAAAATTTAGGGGGAGGAATTTCCCTAAGCCAAAAAGAGTTTAGTTAGTGTGTGTGTTTAGGGGGAGTAAGTTATAAATTAAAAATAAAAAAATACAAAAACATTGAAAAATGAAAAATTGAAAAAAGAGATTTCATGGTGTGAAAAAGAAGAAATGATAGTACATCAGCAAGTTAGACTGTCACACTGAAATTGAACTTAAAGTTACTTAAGTGTGATAGCAGCTTCATTATATGATGTACCAGTAGGCAAAAAGCATGAAATAATCAACTTACCAATGTGATATAAACCTAAATGAACTGTGTATGAGTGGGGAACACATCAGTGGTGTATGGTTTAATGGCCTTAAATCTTGCGTTTAAAGATTGCCAAAATATGAGGTTTTGGGTCTTTATACTGTTATTTCATCTGGGGATATCAGGGTAATCCTTCTGCTGCATCCAGATACATGCTGACATAGGCACAACCAGGATATCTTAAAAGAGCTAAAAAAAATGCCAAAACCTGAAAATGAAGAAGCTCTCTTAGAGAGTTATTCAAATGTGCAAAATGCATACATCGTACCAAAAATGGTATTTGTCTTAGCCCTCGTTAGATATTTTGGTCTCTTTGTTGTACGAAAGTACTGATCTGATCACCAATTATCTAAAGGTTGAAAAACAAAATGGATGAATTCGGTATACTCACCTACTACGATGAATCTTTGTGCATACCTTGATCGCGGGGGTACATCCTGAAGTGGGACACGCTAATATTTCAGTAATAATATTACCTTAACATATCATACGGTAATGGTACTTGAAATGTTCATGCATTTTGTTTAAGAGGGCAGACATACTGGTAATCGTCTTGGACTGCTTTTCACGAAAACTTAAATAAAGAATTATATAATAGTGTGAAAACAGTTTGATTTAGCTGATATGATCTTCTTGCACATGATTCTCACAAAAAGATGGAATTGTAAATACTTTTGAGTTTAGTTTAGTTTGTTAGTTTGTTTTGAAAAGAAAAATCAAAAATACCAAAAATATTTTCTTTCAAAAGACTTCCAATTTAAATTGACAGGTAGTTGTTTTTGCAAACTAAGATAAAATATTGGTTTATCTTGAAATGTGAAAAAGACTAATGTTTTTTCGAGATACTTGCTTGTGTTGCTAAACAGATTGATGCAGTTATCAAAATAAAGTGCAGAATACAAGTAAAGTGCAGATTGAGAGTGAAGTGAAGAACGTGTGAAGATGCATGGTAGGATCCTTCTACTACATTGCAGAGAGAGAGATATGAAGAATTTGGAGCTTACTTGTTTAACCAAAGATTGCTAGCTAACTGATCTATAATGAATGAAAGTTTTGGAGATTGGAAGCATCAGCTAAGGGGGAGTCTGTTGATGTCAGAAACTGTGTAGCTGACGCTATCCAAAGACCAAAAGACTGCAAGATGTTTGAAGACAAAGTTACACTATGAAGCTATTGTCAAGGGAGAGTCTGTTGGTGCATATTCGGTGACAATAGCTTAATAGTTTGATTATTTAGTCTTTGGATATTTTGTATTGGGCTTAGCTTATTGGTTAGTGAGTTATTTGTTGTAATGAGTTTGGAAAATGGCCTAGCCCAGTAGGAAGCCCAGTTCACAGACATGTGGTATATAAACATGTTTTGTGATTAGGGTTTTAGTTAGTTAGTCAGAGGTTGGAGAATTCTAGAGAGAGAAAGTTTTAGAGAGAGAGAATTCGAAATTAGGTTTTGTAGAGCAAGATCACAGAGAGTGGCTGTGAGGTTGTGAGGTCTTGAATTGATTGTAAAACTTCTAGTTTGGATAATCAATAGAAGAGCCGTTTAATTGTGAATTCTGTGTTTCTACTCGTTTCTGTGATATTCTGGTCTAGAGGATTCCACACTCTAGATTGGATTGACAATTCTATGACGGATCCGTACGAACAAGGGGACCTACAATAAACAAAAAACTTTGAAGATGATTGAGTAGATGGATGAAAGCGGTAATGATGAAAGCAGTTTCCCAATGTAAGGAAAATAAATTTATTTTTATATACCCAATGAAGGCGGTTATGATTAAATAGATGGTGATACTAACTTACTATTAAAGAATATGATGCGACGATGGGTAGGCTTTTAATGCAAAACAGTTCAAAAATAAGTTTTCATGGGAAAACTATAAAATAAATATCAAGAAATCCAAAGGACAAATTTTAAACCTTCAAAAAAAAAAAAAAAGCTTATCATAATTACAATTAACCTCTTCATATACCATAAGACGCATTTTAAACACTACAAATGATTATTTACCATTATCCGCATTTCAAAACTTCAACAATTGTCTTTTAAAATTTTCACATTTGTTGACTTACCAAACATCTGTTCATGCACAATTCAACATCCACATAATCTAAATCAAACTCAGAGGCAATGAGAAGAATGCTTTCATCATCATGCTTTTATAAAGATTGCAATTACATCTAATAGCCTTACAAAATCCCTACATCTACTATTAGCCTAAGCACTATTACATTGAAAACCTCTATTGAGCAGCATCAACTGAATATCATATGTTGTTCTTTAACATCTGTTGACCCATAGCAGACCTTTGCTTATTCAAACTTTCTTCAGACTTTGTCTTCATCAACAGATGATCACTTCAAACAGATGTTCTCTTTGGATAAAATTTACCTTTGACAGACACTTAGAGTAGCAGATGTTGAGTATTTGTAATTGACATGAGGAAATTTTTCAAAAAACTGTTGACTTACTAAACATCTGTTCAGACATAATTCAACATCAACATAATCAAAATCAATGATATTATATAGTGAAATATCTTACAGCTCGAAGGTCAGATTTCAATTCACTATAGGTTAAACAATCTAGCAGGAAAAAAACGTGTACATTTTAACATAAACATGTAAAATTATATTTAAAAACAACAGCTTTTAATGTAAAACATCTAATAGCCTAACTAACTCCCTACATCTGCTATTAGCCTAAGCACTATTACATTGAAAACCTCTGTTGAGCAGGATCTATTGAATATCATCTGTTGTTCTTCAAGATCTGTTGACCCATAGCAGACCTTTGCTTCTTCAAACTTTCTTTAGACTATGTCTTCATCAGCAGAGGATCACTTCAAACAGATGTTCTCTTTGGGCAGAGTTTACCTCTGACAGACATTTTAGAGGAGCAGATGTTGTGTATTTGTAATCGAGAGGAAATTCTTCAAAAAACTGTTGACTTACCAAATAATAAAAAAATAATAAAAAAATAATAAAATTTCACACCTCTGCCATAAAAAAATAATAAAAAAAATCTCTTCATTTAAAGACCAACAATACTCTACATAGTAAACAAAAGCTTCTACAACTTCAGCAGACACAGATGTTGGGAACCTCTGTTAGGCAACAACAGGTGTTGGTAACAGTAGCAAGTCAAACAGCTGTTAGATTAGCAAAGGATCACTTCAAACAGATGTTCTCTTTGGGCAGACTTTACCTTTGACATACATTTAAAGTAACAGATGTTGAGTATTTGTAATTGAGAGCAGGAAATTCTTCAAAAAAATGTTAACTTACCAAATAATAAAAAATAATAAAATTTCAAACCTCTATACATAAAAAAACAATAAAAAAACTCTTCATTTAAAGACTAACAGTACTCTACATCGTAAACACATACTTCTACCACTTCAGTGGACATGGATGTTGAGAACCTCTGTTAGGCAATAACAGATGTTGGCAACAGTGGCAAGTCAACAGTCGTTATATTAAACAGAACTTATGAGAACAGACAACACCCTTCAGCAGTGGATGACTTTTTAGCCAAACAAAGGTTTAAAAAACAGATGATGATTTCGAGCAGATGTTCTCTTTTGCCAAACTTTAACTTTGACAGATCTATACAGTAACAGAAATTGATTCTTTGTAATTCTTCAAAAAATTGTTCAAGAACAATTCAACATCAACATAATCTAAATTAAACTCAGAGACAATTTCACATCTACATCAATATCGATATGCAATACTCAGATGATATTAAAAATTACATAATAATACTTATGCACCCTAAAATTAGTAAAAATAAAATGCTCCACAAAGATTAATAGGATTAAAATTTAATTATGAGACTAAAATATCAACAATTACATCGAGTACTGAACAACGAAACTTTAAAATCTAACACAATACCAAGAAATTTAAGAATCTAACAGCAAAAATCTTCCAATTTTAGCTTCAACTCCATTGAGTACTGAACCTCTCGATGTATATCTTTGAGCATCGCCATGAACTCCACGGAAGTTGAAGGCATCGCCATCAGGTTTCTGGAAACCTGGTCTCTCGTGAACAGACCAAGATGCAGTCCATCAAAACACCTCTTCAGCTCCTGAAGAGTAGCCCTATCCTCATATACTTAATCCCCAACTTGCTTGATAAAGAGCTGCTTTAAATCATCAGAGTCTGCAGAAATGTATGCATCTTATATGTATACATTCTATACATAAAAATTTCCAACTTTATGCATCTTTTAATACAAAAAAGGCAGGAAAAAACAAACTGAATCTACTTATATATCTTATTAAATAAAATCTTATCTTACAGCAGAAGCAAATACTTTCTTGCGTTTAGTAGGAACCACTGTAGATTCTACATCATCATCATTTGCCCAAATCATTCATAATCATCATTTATGTAACACCCATACTCATTTAATATTAATATATATAATTAAAGTAAGCATTTTATAAGAAAATGCCACTTATCAAAAACTTTTACATTGCGAGTGTTTAAACATGTTTTCAACATCCAAAACATAGTTAAAAATGTTTACATAATCCACTTGTATGAAACATAACAAGGTTAAGTGCAGAAGCTTCATTAAGATGTGTGTTCGGTTCTTGTTAATCGCTTGATCTTCATCTGGAATGCCACCTACATCTCCTAATATCAAAACCAACAATAAAGTTAGTTTTGACAAGTTAAATACATGTTAAAACAGGTTTCATGAGTGAAAACAACAAAATTAAACAATTTCAGAATTTGGAGGGGGCGTGGCGCTACACCTAGAGGGGGGTCGCGCTACACCTAGCCCCCTTTTACAAAGTTTTGACCCGTTTGTGATTTTATCAAACAAAACATGTTTGTTTGATCATATTTTCATGAAATTCATAATTTCCTTATTGACTATCATATTAGGTTCGAATCACGGGTTTCTTACGCATTCTTAACCTATTTTCGCTCATATGCTTAGTTTGACCCGTTAATGGTATTTAAGCCTATTTTAAGCATGAATCGCTTTCACTCACATCAAGCATTATATTACCACATTTCCTATTACATAATCTTCCACCACAACTATATTTGTCGTGGATTTAATGTGATAGTCAAAATATTCCGAGTTTTACCCCTCAGATCATTATTTTGCGACAAAGACTCATATCGAGTCATTTGATCAAAGATTCACATCTTTCCCTTTTTATACTTATCCTAAGTATTTACTTGGTCATAAAACTTGTTTCCAAACAACCTCTAAGGGACGTTTGCTCACTTTCACTTACGAGGGCATTTTGGTCATCCTTAACCCTTCATTTGCGATGAAGGCCTTTTGAAAGCATGTTTGACCCATAAGTCCTCATTTTAGCTATGATTTGTTTTAAAAAGTCCTTATGTTTTCAAATCACGATGATCATCATTTGTATCATTCGGTTTACTCAATAAAGTAACCCATTGTCTATCTAAAACTTCATTTAATACTCATTGAACCTTACGTTCTAAATGAGTAATTACTCTATTACACATACCTGGCTTGGGTCAATGTATTGACCCGTTTTAATGCCTTGTTATAAAAATCGCTAAGTAATAGCGATGCAATTATCATTTCGACATTTATTCCTGAAATCATATAACTCAACAATATTCATTAGTCGATATTTTCAAAAGGTGGTATCTTCATCTTTTGACCCGTTTGGTCTAATGACCGATTATATTAGCGAGATGACATGTATTTCCATCTCGACTATATGACTCGCTCCGGTTTACATCGTGCGGTCATTTTACTTATAATTCATTTCTTAACACTTTTTGGCCTATTATGGCTTACGTCATAAGTGTCTTTCAAAAACTAACGGTTATGGTCAACGCATGACTAAAATTACCATTTTACCCTTTATGTTTGTTTTGGTTTACCTTATAAGGTAACCATTAAAAGTTCTATGTTTATTAGTCATTGCATGACTAAGTATCCATATTAACCCTCTTGTTCCGTACGACTACACGTAGGAACATTATATCATGATTATTCACTTGTCTTATTCGTAGTTAACACGATAAGAGAATATTCTATAATTTATGACCATTGTAAGATATACTTATCTTGCATCCGAATTATGTTTTTCCTTCATTTTTGATTCGTTTGACCCACTTCCTTCCCCAAGCTTTCACCTAGCTTGCCAAGCGTCAAACTATCATTGTAATTGTAAGATGGTTAGGTTAGTCATAATCATTTACGACTATTCCATCCTACGCTTCTTATGTCAAATTTATCATTCGGTCATATACTTGGTCGGTTTGACTTTTTAGAGTCAATCGACTTATCAACTTATTCAATGCACATTTGGTTTATTGAATTTCATTTAAGCATTTCATCCGAACCCTTAACGAAATCAAATTTTATACACTAACTACTAGGTAACATGATTTCAAGCATTTATATCACAATTTTAACATCGATTCTTTTATATCATACAAAACCCATTTCGTGAGAAGTATGATCTTGTACCCAAATTCATGGTTTAATCAAACACCTTCTATTCGTTATCATGCATGTTGATTCTAAGCATAGCTATATCATCAATTTCATCATAACATTAAAACCCACTTATCTAAGTGTGTTAATTCATCAAGTACTTCAATTCATAGTATGTTATATATGATTTTCACTTAGGGTTTTGTTCCTAAGCAAGTATACATCACTAATTTAGCCATAGCTTCTCTAATCCATGCCTAATTCGTGATTAGGATGATTATCAAATCTTTACAACTTCACCAAACATCAAGATTTTACATACCTTATGATCCCCTAGCTTGGGTGATCATTAATCCATGTTCGGTTGTGAATTTTTGCATCATTTGGACCTTCAATTTGATACATATGTGTGGATTAGGGTTTTGGTTCCTTGGGAGCCCCCTGAGCTCGATCCAGAACACACACTTCAAGTGTGTGTTTTGTTTTGATTTTCTTTTATTAAATAACTTTGTTAAGTTATCCCATTTTAACCCCTCGTGTTTGGTTCGTTATTAAGTAGGCCACAACCTACTCATTTCTAACAATGTTCCCATTTATTAACTAGGTTAAACATTCCTAGTTAAATTAGTGGGTTAGGGGAATCTATAACTCAGATTATTTTAAGTCCTGTTAACTCGGGCTTCTATAAACTTTATTTTCTCAAAAGCTTTCTTTTCCCTTTTTATAAAATATTAGATTTAATTTTATAAATCCTAATATTTTCCGGGTTAATTTTACTACTAACGGTACTTTACCCGTCTTTTATTATTAACGTGGTTTGATTACCAAACCCGTTTTCGGGGTGTTACAATTTACTTATAACCCAGATTAATTTCACTGTACATTTAATAATTTTCTTTGTATTTAATTCATATTAAGTGTTTAATCTTACTTTCTATTTAATTTAATACTATCAATATCCATATTAACATATTCTAAAACCATTATGGCTCCACAAATGCTTCTACCACTGGTCGTTCGAAGAAAACAGATGTGAAATATATCGACGGTTTAAAATAAAAATTATCAATATTATTGCTCCACAAATGCTTCTACCAATGGTCGTTCGAAGAAAACAGAGCTGAAATATATCAACAGTTTAAAATAAAAATTATCAACATTATCAACAGTTTAAAAAATCCACAAATCTAAAATAACCTGCAGATGATTGTCTGAATTTCAAATAACCGTGATTAGACTGAAATATAAAGCGAGAATTAGAGTAGAGTAGTTCAAATTTCAAAATTACAAAAAAAAAAAAAGAAACATACTTTCAACGATGTTGGAACAATGATGTTGGAACAATTATGTGAAGCACAAAGATCTATAATCGGAGAGTTTCTTGCAGCAGAAGCAGGGAGTTCCTTGCATTTGGTAGGAACAACTGTAGAACAATCATCATCATCATCTGCTCAAATCATTCATAGTCATCATTTAGTCATAACTCTATAAAAAACAATTACGAAAAATCAAAAACAAAAACAAACATAATTATATAGGACATTACCATCATCAAGGCAAACGACATATCCCCAAAATTTGTTCTGAAAGTGGGTCAGAAAGAGCTTCGGTTTTCTCTTTTCCTTTATAAACAAATGTCGAGTATTGAGAAGAAGGGATTTGAGGGAGAGATACATTGGAAGTGTGGTTTGAAAATACAAAAGCAGAGAACACGAGAGTGTAAATATGAAGAGGAAAATGAGAAAAAAATACATTTATATAAGAAGATGATTGATAGAAGTGAGTGAGTGACATGCATTAATTGCAAATTACGTATCCCCATGCATTTTGAATTTGAAATTACTGGCAATTTCAAAACATCTACGGATATATAAGCATACAAAGGACCTTCAACCTCTGCTAACTTTAAAGGATATATATGGGCAGATGTTTACTCTGGCAGAGGTTTTAGTGGATTTTAAAATGATTTTATATATTTAGGCTTTATGATGCAGTAATGACATAAGAAAAGCATTGTTGGACAACCTCTCTGGCTGCCACATCAGCTTTCTTATGCACTCAGATTTCTCCTTTTATAGAAAGTATAGATAGATTTTGTCAAAAAAATCCTAATTTTTCTCGTGATTTTTGGATCTTGGATCAAGATAGGGATGGTAAAGAGATAGATAATGTTAATTAAATTCTATATTTCATTGTAAAATTATGTCTCATATCTGACCCAATATCAGTCATGTATATATTGGATAATTATTTGTCAGGTAGCAAACATACCTCAGGCTTTGGGTATAATGGTTAGTTTGTTAAGAAATACATGTTGGGACTTCGGGACTTTGAGGCATTAGGCTTTGGGTATAATGGTTAGTTTGTTAGGCTCCACGGTGTGGGCACCACCTAGGGACGTCCCTGATCGGCGCCGCACCGCCTCCCATCTCGCCCCCATCTCCGGCATCCTCCACGTCTCCACCAGGCCGTTTAGGACGGTCCTCCCCCTCTCTCACACACCTATACATACAACTTATATATATACATATTAGGTTCATCCCCCATTTCCTCACCTCTATCCTCTTTGCCCATCCTCACACCCGATCTTCGTGACGCCTACGTGGCGGATCATCCTCCAAGGGAGAACCTGTGAATGGAAGAGGAACGGTTCTCGAATGAAGAACTCAGATCAGATCGATCACTGGATAAGTGCGGAATCCATATGCAGTGTTAAAGAGTAATCAACAACGAAATCTACGGTTAAAGCTTCCAATCTCATTCAGATAATGTGAAAATACAAGGTTCCATTGAGAGCTTGACAGATCTTCGCTACAGAGACAGACTGCCAAAAGTTTTTACAAATGAACCCCTAAGTCCCTATTTATAGGCAAAGCTCAACTAGGAGAACCACCCGGATGGCTTTCCGATCGGATGGTCATCCGTCCGGATGAGTCATCCGATCGGATGGACTTTACAACATTCGATCCCGTTCCGTTTCTCCCAGTTATAAAATAACATACAAAACAAAACTATACATAGACACATACATGACAAAATACAGACGGAAGCTACAGACATATTGCACCTACAGACTCCCCCTTGGCTGTAGCTGCAGTCTTCCTTCCTGTATAGTCTTCATCGTGTCTTCCTGCTGCGTCTGTTTGCCTTTGCCTTCTCTTCTCTTCCATTTCTGCTAACATTTTACGCCTCAAAGGCCTTGCCGTTTCATTCCACCACTTCCTATACTCTGGATCTCCATCCTTAGATCTTTCCCACCTAGGAATTTTGTTCTTTTGTGATTCAATCGGTGTTTGATCTATCGGTGGTACCCTTCCAAGCTTTCTACGACCCAATACAGCAGCTCTCTATATGATCTTTTTAAACCTTTCTCTTCGACGTTCAGCCTTTAAGAATTCTTCTAACTCTAAGTCTCTGAACTTCGTATCCCAATACCTTCCAGAGTTAATGTCTTTTGCAAAGCACAAATTCACCATCTTCTGATATTGTTGAGCTTGCACTCTGTCAGGCTCATTATACATAATTTTGTTGAAATACAGGCAATCTATATCTTTCTTTGAGCAATTGACAAGCCACATCGGATCTAGCACGTTGACGCGTCTTGTTTCACCTGTTTTCTTATCAAATAGAAAGATCACTGCTTCCGTTGTGCTTTGATTATACAACCATCCTTTGAAGTCTTCATGGAAGTCTTGTTCCATAGCACGAAGCGACATGTTCTTCAGACATCTTGGAGGCTTTATCTTTAACGTAATATCTTTCTCGCCTGTGATAGGATCATATTTGACAACTTGTTCAGGATAGTGTGGCTTCCAATCTGGAAATTTGTTCTTAGCTTGCAGCTTTATGAAGTTCCACAATTTCTGATCATGCATTTTCACATCCAAACCATAATAGAACTGTTTGATGTTCTTTGTCTGCACAAGCTCCTCTATAACCCACCATGGAAGTGTTTTTATATCAGATAAAAACTCAAAATATTGCACCCCATGCTCTCTTCGTATTGCGTACACTTTCAAATCTTCAAGATAGCCCCATGATAAAATATCACCCAGAGATTTTTCTAGATGATCTGTGAAATACTGAAGTGGCCTCTTGTACTTTCTTTAGGCATCACCTTAAACCACCTCTTCCTTCCTTCAAGTAGTTCTTCTTGTGGAACAATTTCAGGAACTCCTTCAGTAGAGATCCTTTCCACTACTTTCCTTCTCACCTCCCCTTCATTGTGAGATTTGAATAATTCATTGAATGTTGGAAATGTATCATCAACACCAGAATAATGAAAAGGTGTGTCTTCATCAGAAACATCAGACCCCTCTTCAATGATCACTTCCTTGAAATTGTCAGCTTCATTTACAAACTTGAAAGAATATTCTCTTTCAGGTGTTGGAGGAATTTCATCTTCAATGTCGAACTTGAACTTTCCATCTTCCATGCCCAACTCCTCTAACATAGATTCCCTCGATCTATTCTCCTCTAACTCCCCCTCAAATGATGCATGTAAGAAAATGACTTTAGGAAGAGTGAGGTATACCTGTTCAGCAGCATGTTGTTTAGAAGAAGAAGAAGCTTCGTGGTGTTGATCCTGCTGCTGCTCATTCAGTTGATCATTCAAGAAATCATCAAGAGTATGCTGACCAGAAGACTTCACAACTATCAGCCCTGTGCCCCCTTGATTTTTATCATCATCATCATTACCATCATTATCATCATCACCATCATAGTTGTCAATAACTTCGTAAACATCTTTCAACTCTTTGTCCTCTTCATCTTCTTTCTTTTCATCTTCTTTTGATTCTTTCTTTTCAGCTTCATTCACATTAGAACCTTCAGCTTGAACTGGATCAGGTTGGCTTGTAGATCCAAGAATCTCTTCTTTGTCAATCACCACACCTTTCTTTTTCTGCTTAGCCTCTTCAGCCAACTGCTTCTCTCTTTCAACTCTTCTTTCTTCAACCTTTTGAATTTCTATTTCATCAAACATAGCTTGAACATTGAATCCAAACTTGTGTTCAATGACAGTGTATAACATGTTGAGCTGCTCATCCTTGATCACCTTATCAGCTTTTAAAGCTTCAACTTCCTTTCTTAAGGCTTCATTTTCATTTGACGAAGATTCATGCAGCTCTCCAATCATTTGGTGTAGCGTCTTGTTGGCTTCATTAATATTTTCATACTTAGCATTTACTTCATCAAACTCTGCTGTGATTCGATCAATCATTTTAGTATGCTCCTCAAGATCTTCTGACAGTTGATCTATCACTTCAGCATGTTCATCTAGATCCTTTTTCAATGTAACATTTTCGGCTTTAGCAGCTTCAAGCTTTTCTTTCAATTCTTCATGTTTTGCTTCAGCTTTTGCCTTTGCTTTCTCCAGCACACTTACTTTCTTTGTCAGAACGTTGACCTTTCCTTCATTGAATATATCATAATCACCTTCCGGAAGATCTTCTGGATATTCACCAATAACTTTTGGAAATCCGTGACTAGAACTTGAAGTAGTAGCTTTCTTTGTAGATGACGGATCTTCAGCTTTCTTATTTTCATGCTCTGGAGTTTTCTTAGGATCATCGTGAATATGAATTGTTGGATTGATTGGTGATCCAGGAGGTGTAGACTTTCTTTCTCCCATGAACTCCACCTCTACCTCTTCGACATTCTTTTCTGCTTCAACATTCACAGGAATTTCAAGATTTTCTTCAACTATTGGAACTTCAACACTTTGAACTTTCTCAACCTCTGGAACCTTTATAGATTCTACTTTAGGAGCTGCTGTTGATCCGTTTTTGACTCTAACACTTCTAGGAACAACTCCTGTTGGATGAGCTTTCCTTTTCCTTATGATCTTCTTCTTTTCTTTTGGTGTAGGCTCATATGTTGAATCTTCCTCATCAGACGCCTTTTTCTTCTTTGGAGTACCTTTGAATTTTTGTTTGCCGCTGATGTAAGACGTAGGAGCAATCTTCGTCGGATCAAATTCATCACTTTCTGTAGCACTCGAATCAGTGTGCACAAGACCTTCAACTTCTTTCTCTTTTACACCTTCAACTTCAACATTCTTTGCAATCGTTTCAGCTTCTTTTTCAATGTTAGAACCTTGAGCCTTTGCAGCAGCTGATTTCTTCAAGTAATCTTCAAGTGACACATTCAAGAGATCTGCGCATTGCTTGATCAAGTCTGTTGGTGGAATCACATGTTCATCAATCAACCTTGGCGGCGACTTCTTCTTTGTTGGTTCTGCAATACAAATATTAACACTATTAGAATAATATTCAAAAGTATAATCTACCAACCTTTCTTGTGAATCCCCTTTTCCATCTTTACCCTTAATCACTACTTTCGGAGTAGTCACTTTCGGGGATATCTTTGGTGTTCTCTTTCTTTTCTTATCATCCTTCTCATACCAAAATCTTAACTTCTTTTCCACCATCTCGCTCAAGCGTTCAGTTTCATCTTCAAAATTACTCTCTGCATGTCTCCATTGATCGCCTTCAGGTGCCACATAGTTCGCCGTCTTGATCTTTCCGAACTTTCCTTTATACCTTGGCCCCTGCTAAGGTTTTAAACCTTTATATTTGTCCAACCTCTTTAAGGTCTCACTATCCATATGATGCAACTTCAGCTCATCTTTTGGATCCTTTGGAAGATTTGGAACTTGATCGTCTAGTAACATATGTATGAACCTTGGGTACATGATGTACTTCTCACCTTTAACATTGTCAATCATGTGATTAAAAATCACTTGTGAGATGTTATAGGGTCTATTCAGCACCAAACATGCTATAATGTTCATTATATAGTCAGATGTTTCATCGTAAGCACCCTTCCTATGAGAGAGTGCATGAACTACACAATGCACCATGAACTTATATGGCCTGCAGAATTTTGACTTGATATATCCTTTGTCATTTACGTGCCCTGTATATCCCATTGTAAACCAAAAACCTTTGCTCAACCTTTCTAGAATAATGACAGGATCATTGTCGTTGTCTTTCAAATCCAACACCCTCCTCACATCATCAACAGTGAACTTAACTTCCAAATCTATGTCCTTTTTGTTCTCATCTTTCATCATAACAGCCGAATAGATCGTCTGTTCTTTATCATCGTATCTTACAGACTTCCAGATGTTCTAACGTGCGACTCGTAACACTTATGTTTTTCCGTCAACGCCTTACATATTCTGCTTTCCTTCAAAAATGGTACTATCTCTTTGAACGGCTCCATATTTGGATAATTCTCATCGAGAATGCAGTAAATATTATGACTAGGATGAAAGTCAGATGCTCTTGCCTGCAAAAATATTATCATTAGAGTAAGCACAAATTTCGAGACATAAAGTACAAAGTGAAAAGTTTTAAAATTTTGAAATTTTTTTCTAACACTTTTCCACTTATACACTCTTACAGTACTTAAGTGATGGAAGGCCATCCGACCGGATGGTAATCCGATCGGATGAGCTTTATTTATTTAAGCTCACAATGTTTCAAGGCAAAGTGTTGTGGATCGTATGGTCATCCGATTGGATGATCATTCGATTGAAACATTTCAGTTTAACAATGAATGATTCAAACATGAACATGCATTTGGATCGGATGGCCATCCGATCGGATGGTCATCTGATCGAACAGTTATTCGATGATCAAAAAAGAAAAGAGCATTCAAATATGTGTGTTTAATGGATAACAATTGAACAATTAACAACACATAAACAAACAAACACTTAGAAATTATTCAAACTATAAGTGTGATTGATCAGATGGCCGTCCGATCGGATGGTCATCTGATCGGATTGCCCTTCGATCAACAAATGAAGAACAGTTTGAATGTATACATATCAAGATAAAAAATTTCATGCTTTTTCAAAATTGAACACATATTCTGTCAGAAAACTTCCCGATAAACAATACCCTATGTTCAATTTTTATTAAAAGTTCCTAGATTGGGTTTAAATCTATGATGTTATTGATGAAATCTATGATGTTATTGATGAAATTGGCTTGGTGAATCCCTAAATCTAAGGCAGGTAGACTAAGATCTAAGTTCAAATCATGCAAACAATGTCTAAACAATCCTAGATCTATGGATATACCCTCCGTTCGAACCGTCGGCTAACAAAAACATCAAATACACGAAATTTAACGGTGAAAATGATAAAACTTACCTTTCCCATAGTGAATGATGAGTACACCAACAATCCTATGTGATTGGAATGGCAAGAATGTGTGTAAAGAACAATATCAGTTGAGAGAATATTGAGTGAGTGATGGAAGACAGTTCGAGCGAATGACATTGACTCAACAGTTTGACCCTTAGATGGTGTTGACCACCTAACCCGGATGGTCATCCGATCGGAGGTTCATTCGATCCACTCAATATTTTTTTTAAACTTTTAACATTTTCAAATTTTCAAAGTTTTTATCAGTTTTGACCAGTTTTAGATATCCACTCAAGTATCTAAGTACAAATTAATGACCTTGGTTACTCAATTTGCCTACCAAGTCCAAATTAATGACCTTGGTTGACCCGATACGAACCAACTGACATTTTATTCAAACTTTTTCAACTTTTTCTGAAAATGTACAAGTGTCAATGAACTTGTTTGGCTTTGAAATTTTCAAACATTTTGATTAGCTCCAACCCAGTTGTTCAGCCAAAAACTTTCTGCTTCGCTTCCGAGATTCCGAAGATCAGCTTTCCACCATGGGTTGTCGTAAACTAAAGCAGAAAATAAAATCTTTTTGGATTTTAAGAAAGTTTATGCTAAAACACACTAAAATCTTTTTGGGTTATAAGCTAAAAGGAATAACTGTAAACTATTTACAAACATATTTTTGTTGAGTGTGTTAGAGGATCATATCAGCTTCTGACATGTCATAGGTACCGTTGAGCTTTATTTCACACTAAGTTTTAAACAGTTCACTTAGATTGCCGATATACTGATCCATTTTAAATTCTCACACAGACTTCAACTAATTCAGGATACAGAATTTAACTTATTCGCGTGTCCCACCTCAGAATATATTCTCGTATCCAGATCCCTATATTCAGTCTTACAGGTGAACATACCATAATGATATCTGTATTAGGGTAGTGCGAGACCATGAGAGCTCAGGTTAGAACTTCCATTCAGACAAAGAGATGATGGCTCGTCTTTAAGGTGTGTCCCACTTAGTGATCTTTTCTTCAATAGCACTTGATTCACATTTTTCAATGTTTATCAATTTTTATGCTGCGGGGAGGCTTTAAGAATTAAAGCGTGTAGAGTATTATACGAGGACTAGGCTATTGCTTCCGCAAAATCAGAAGTCCAGCTATAATACCCCAGATATCACCAAGTATACAGACCTAGTATGTCAGAAACAGGTAATCTTTCAAACAAGATTTCAGGGGTTACCTATATATCCGATAAATGTTCCCTACGAAATAAGCAAGAAATGTTTTTTTATGTTTATATCCCGAAAAAGTCTACTAAATGTGTAAAAACCTATCGACATATCATCAGTGAGACCGTTTAACGCTTTTAAACTATCCAAATACCGTGACAGTCTAGCTGATGTACTATCATTTCCTCTTTTTACACAAACTCTTTTTGGGTTTTCTATTGTTTTTTACATTTTTTAAAATTTTCTATTGTTTTTTGAATTTTTGCATTTTTTAATGTTTTTGTATTTTTTAAAAGATATTATCTCCCCTTAAATACGAAAACAACTAAAAATGCGATAAATCATAGCAGATTGCTCCTCGACGTCCTCTGTCGTGGTTTTCTCATCAACGCCAACTATAGCTCCCCCTGATGACAAAAGTTTCATACCATTCAGTTTTAATAAGTATTGAAAACGTGACTTATCGAATGGTTTAGTATGTAAATCTGCCTTTTGTTCATCGGTGTGGATCTTTTCTATTCGAATCAACTTCTTCTCGTAGCAATCACGGATGAAGTGATGTCGAATTTCTATGTGTTTAGTTTTAGCGTGATGTACCAGGTTTTTAGTTATGTTGATTGCAGCCTCGTTGTCAACAAAAATAGGAGAAGTAAGAAATTGCAATCCGTAATCTCGCATTTGCTGTCGGATCCACAGAATTTGCGAGCAGCAGCTGCTGGCTGACACGTATTCTGCTTCACACGTTGAAAGAGCAACGGTTGTCTGCTTCTTACACTGCCAAGTGACCAAGCGTGGTCTGAAGAATTGGCATCCAGCTGTTGTTGACTTTGCATTGATCTTGCAGCATCTGAAATCTGAGTTTGAGAATCCTTCAAGTTTGAAATCACCGTCTTTGGGATACCACAACCCCAGGCTTGGGGTTCCTCTTAGGTTGCGTAGAATCCTTTTGACGATAGACATGTGTGAAGCTCTAGGACTCGTCTGATAACAGGCCGCGAGGCATGTCGGTTACATTATGTTGGGACGAGATGCTGTGAGATACATCAGCGAACCAATCATTGAACAGTATAGCGTCTCGTTGACCTTCTCTCCGGTGAGATCATGGTTGATACTGTGATTTGTTGCTAACGGGGTGGTCATTGGTGTAGTCTCGGACATCCCAAATTTCTCTAGAACGTCGTAACATACTTCGTTTGATGTTTGAACGTTCCCTCAGGCATCTGATCGACTTGTAGCCCTAGGAAAAACTTCATCTCACCCATCGACGACATCTCGAACTTCTGCTTCATCACTTGTTCAAATTCTTTGCAGATTTCTCATTCGTGGACCCGAAAATTATGTCATCAACATAAATCTGAACGATCTGTAAGTGTCCAGCGACCTCCTTTGTGAAAAGAGTGGCATCCACCTTGCCTCAAATAAAGCCGTTGGAAAGCAAGTGTTGAGAGGGCGTCTCATACCAGGCTCTCGGGGCCTGGTGCAATCCATATAGAGCTTTTTCCAAGAGATAAACTTTATCTTTATGAATCGGATCGGTGAAGCCCGGTGGCTGACCGACGTAAACCTCCTCTTTCACTTTCCCGTATTGGAACGCCGACTTGACATCTAACTGGTAAACTTTAAACCCTTTCCATGAAGTGAATGCTAGAAAGATTCTGATGGCCTCGAGCCTGGAAACCGAAGCATAAACTTCTATGAAGTCTATCCCTTCTTGCTAACTAAAGCCCTGAACGACTAGGCGAGCTTTGTTTCGCACTATCACTCCTCGATCGTCTCTCTCGCATTTGAACACCCACTTGGTGTTTATCATTCTGTGCCCATCAGGTAGATCGATAAGCTTCCACACTCCGAGCTTTTCAAATTGACCCAACTCCTCCTGCATTGCATTAACCCACGATTCTTCTGTCAGTGCTTCTTTGTATGTTAGTGGTTCAATCTACGAAATAAAGCAACTGAGTAAGAAATCAGTTTGTAATGGAGCAACTTTAGAGTAAAAACATGTAAGGCCATGGTCGATTTGACTTCTCGTTCGAACTCCATATTGCAGTTCTCCTATAATCAACTCTTCGGGGTGATAAGATAGAGTCCCTGGCATAACTTCTCCGGGAACGTTCACCTCGCTTTCCAAATTCGTGACATTCTGGTGTGCAACTTGTTCATCAACTTGAACTGTCTGGTCTGAAGATTGGATCTGCTCCCCCTCAGATTCTGAATCACCTCGATCAAAGGTCGGGCTAACCGAGTCAGATTCTAAATCATCATCAACTGCCGTCCGATTTTCTGGAGCAAGCTCTTGTTCTGAAGTAGTCTGAGTTTGTTGAAAATCATCATTTTGACTACTGTGACTGGGACCAGCTTCATGATTATTGGAAATTGGTTGACGCTTTGAAGACTTTGCTGGCAATCTACTCTGGGAAGCTTCATATTCCCGAAATATGTCTAATTGATCAAAGTACTCTGGCTCTTCTGGTAAATCGAATGAATCCCATAATGAATTATAATTGAATCGCCACGAGTCTGCGGGTTTCCATGGAGGCATAGTGTATCCATGATGTTCCACGTGTTGAGCTTCAATGATCCTCCCAAGACTTGGAACGAAGACACGTCTAAGTGGACTAGAATAGCCCACGAAGATTCCTTCCAAATTCTTAGCACCAAACTTTTCATCAGGATCTAGAACTGTGCAGGGTGACCCGAACGACTCTAGGTATTCCAGGTTAGGCTTTCGTTTTTTGAGGAGCTCGAAACACGTTTTGTTATGCTTCTTCATAGTATGAACCGGGTTGAGAGTATAGCAAGCGGCAGATACTGCTTCTCCCCAAAAATTGATAGGAAGCTTTGCATCAGCTAACATCGTTCGTGTCGTTTCTATCAGCGTCCTATTCTTTCTTTCAGCAACTCCATTCTGCTGCGGAGTGTACGGCGCACTGAACTCTTGCAATATACCTCTTCTGTCACAAAATTCTTCCATCTTGTTGTTTTTGAACGCCGTACCATTATCACTTCATAGAAGACAAATGTGGGACTGGTACAAGTTCTCTATCTTTCTGAACAACTTCAGCAAACTCTCGAATGTTTCATCTTTCGACTTAAGGAACATCACCCACGAAAATATCGAGTAGTCATCAGTAACCACTAGGCAGTAAAGATCTCCGGTAATGGTTTTCACATTCACAGGACCAAAGAGATCCGCGTGAAGTCTTTCCAGTGGCCTCGAGATTGAGTTCTCCATTTTTCTCGGATGAGATTTCTTGTGTTGCTTTCCTTTCAGACAGCTAATACATTCTCTCTCCAAATGGAAACTCTTCAGATTAACACCTTTAACAAGATCGTTATGAACCAGGTGATTAATCTTCCGTAAGTGGTTGTGGCCCATTTTCCTATGGCACAGCACTGACTCCTTCTCAGTAGCTTTCGATACGAAACACTGAGGATGACTCGTAGTAGTTGTAGCAACACTCATGTCTAGCATGTACAAGTAGTTTACCCTCGGCGCTCGCATGATGATCCACTCCTCGGGTATAACAAATCCCGGCTTTAGAATCAGACACTCCTTGTCGGTAAAATGCGTTGTGTACATCCTGTCACAAATCTAAGAAATGCTGAGTAAATTGTTCTCCAGTTCCGGTATGTAGTTGACTCTTTCGAATGTAACGACACCGTTTGATAACGTGCCCTCCCTGATAATTCGACCTCCTTGGTTTCCGGCGAAACCAACATAACCATCATTGAAACCTCTAACGTCGTACAGTAGGGTCTTCCACCCTGTCATATGCCGGGATGCTCCACTATCCATAATCCACTTCGAAATAGATCTTGGGAGCTCCTACACATTTCACATGCAATTTAGTTAGAAGTTGAAGCAACCAAAGCCTCCTTTGACTCGGGTAGCTTGACGTTAAGGTGTGTTTTCATTGTGTACAGTGGTGGGAAGTTTTTGTCGTTCATTTTCAAACTTTCCTTGGTTCCAACCTCAACCTCTTTGTATAGAAAGAATTCATCATTTTATAGGTTGACCAGATAGTTGAACCTCCTTTGGAACATACTTCTTGCCCGGTGGGGTCAAAGAAGTTTGTTTTTCAAGCTTTATATACAAATCCAAAGGTACATCCATCTTAACCGGTTTGGTTGAAGACGTTTGCTTTGACTGAACCTTTGGTTTTGCTTCATTCGATGTCTTGACTTGTGGTTTTGATTTTGGCATCCACATTTGTTGAGGAGGAGCAACCCGTTTGTAAAATTTATCATTTTTCTTTACCTGTTGTGAGGGAACCAATTGTTTAACAGGTTTAGCTTCGGTTTTAACCTTTCCAAATTTTGAAATCTTCCTCTCAAAGAACATAGGCGCTTTGCCTTTGACATCATTGGACTTCTTTGGGTTCTCAACAACCACAGACTTAGGTTTTTGGTTGATACATTTTCGTGCAATGTGACCAGTTTGATTGCATCTGAAGCACGTTCTGGTATCGACGACCTGATTTTGACCATCAGTCTGCGTTTGTGAGCCCTTTTTAGCAAAGAACTCTTCATTTGTTTTTAAAAAAAAATCCAACTCTTATTCGGACAATGAACTTGAGCTCTTCACAAATGTTTTCTTTTCAACATACTTTTGTTTCTGAAAGTTCTTTTTCTAGTAATTCTTACCACCCTGATGCCCACCAAACCCTCTGTTTTGGTTGTTTTTATGAAAACGTGGTGGCACACTTGGTTTGTTGTAGTAAGATTTATCACGTTGAAAGTTCAAAAACCTCTTAGAACTCTTCAAACCTTCGATCTCAGAAACATCAATCTCAACAAGTTTGAAAACCCTTTTTAGTTTATCCACATTCATGTTTTCGATCGGAAACTCTGTATCCGAGTACAACTTATCCGAACCATTCATCTTGTACATGAAAAGAGTCGGTTCATCACTTAAGTTGTCCTGGGACTTAAGTTTCGGGATGTAATTGTTTAGAAAACATTCATCCTCAATTGTGGAATCACTGTCAGATTTTAGCACTTTTTCAACAACATTTTTCACAACCTCTGATTCAATGTTGTCTTCATCAGTTTGTGAATTAAATGTGACATCAATGTTTTTTGGAAGTTTTTCAACATCAGTTTTATCACTTGATTCAGATTCGTTAACCAACCCATATTGTTTCTTTGTGAAATTATTGCACATGGGTGGTGGAACTTGATGATAACCCACCCCGGTTCCATCTGAATAAATGTCTTCACTGGCTTTGTTCTTCCCAATCGGTTTGGGAACAATATGCTGAAGAACAAAGCTGGCAGAAGAATAGCTGCTCAGCTTCAGATTGATTCTCTCATTTTCAATTTTAGCTTCTTGAAATTGAAGCTTGAGATTCGCAATCTCATCCAGTTGCTGATTTATCAGTTTTTCTTTAGCTTGAAGAACTCCTTATAAATGACTGTTTTCCTTATGAGTTTTTGAGTTGCGTTCATCTGAATCTTTTACTATTCTTTTCAGTTTCTCAAAATTTTTAGAAATTTTCCTGTTTTCAAGAATTAATTTCTCATTTTCTTTGCGAATCGTTCAACATCATTTTTATCAGTTTCAATTTTTTCAGTTAATTCTTTGATTCTTTCATTTGAAGCTTTTATCAGTTTATCTCGACCAAGTACTTCTCTGTCTATTATGCCAATTTTATCTGTTAGCTCCTCGATTCTCTTTCTTGAGAGATAATCACTTGTGTTGCAGACTTTGCACTCTCGTGTGCAACCTCTGCAAACACTTTCAGTTTTAGCAGTTTCATCCTTACTTGGTTCATTATCTGAACCACTCGAACTAACCTTTTCTAACGACTCAGACTTAAAAGCAGCAGACTTGGAATCTACCTCATTGGCCTTCACCATCAAGACTTGGTCTGCCATCTTGGACAAGTTTTCAGCTATCGTTTCTTTCTCAACGTCGATAATCCCTTCGTCCAATTTCTTTGGCTCCAGAGACTTCAGATATCTCTCATGTCTCTCCTGTTTCAGTCTTTCTCTCTCAGCTCTGTTTGCTGCAGCTATCTTGATTTGTTCTTCTACAGACGGGATTGATTTGATAAGAGTTTCCAAATCAATGGTTGCTAGATCAATACAGATGTTTCCATTTGGATCCAAGTAACACTCTCGATCTGGATCCCATCTTTTTGCCTTTTTAGCTTCTTTGTAAGCTAGGTAGATCTTTTTCTTCTGTCTTTGTGCCAAAAAATTTTCTCGGTTGTATGTTGAAGGTGATGCTGGTGGTTCAATATGTGCCATAAATGCATAACCGACAGCATCCTCTTCATGAAGAAATTCACTCCAGTCAAATCCCTCATCGTCTTGGATCACCGCCAAAGCTCTCGACTTTTCTTTCGGATTGTCTTCAATCTGCTTCATTTTCGGTGGCTCCTCACGATTTCGGTGATAGACTGCCTTTCTGTAATAATCGTCGTGGAACGGGTTTGCAGTCTCGTCAGCAGTAGAATTCTAACATTCTCTTTTGAAGTGGCCCTTCTGTTTGCATTTAAAACATGTCACCTTCGACTTGTCGAAACCTAACTTTCTAGAAGGTCCTTCAATAGAGTTTCGCCCTGTAATCTCCATGAATCTCTGAGCTCGGCGAATTACGCTAGCCATACACCAGCGAATGTCGATTAGTTCCATCTCTTCCGGATCAATTTGATCATAGTCTTCTTTGGTGAGATTGGTGTTGCCAATTTTCTCGGCAACTAGGCTCTCGTAAGATTCCAGAATTGATGCGAGAAACACCATTTGCTGCTTAGTCGTTTCTTCATTGAAATTATGTGTATTGTTCAGATTGACGACTATGTTGCATTGGAAAACGTTGGATTTTGGAACATTTTGAGATTGTTGACTGTTTGAAGTAGATGAAGTAGGTGCAGTAGAGCCAGTACCATGATAACCATGATTTCTTGATGAAGATCCACTGTTAGACTTCTCTTGAGCAACAGAATTTGAGCTTTCAGCACTAAAAGCAGTTTTCGGTGATGTAACTTTAGGAATCATACTGCCTCTGTAATACAGATCAACATTTTGTTGATACTTTGTGTTACTCACTTTATTCATCTTCTTGATTTCCAACTCGTGCTCCTCAAGTCGTTCAATCAACCAGTTCAATGTTATTTCTGCCATCGGCTTCGTGTTCTTGAGCACAAGACCAAAGTACTGTCAATCTTGTTCATTCGGCAACGCCTCAAACATCTTATCAATCAACTCTTCCTCGTCTTTCTTGATTTCAAATCTTGCTAATTCTGCCTTCAGATGGCAGAATCTTTTGATCATTTGGCGCACATTTTCATTTTTCATACACGTAAATAAATCGAATTCTTTTTTCAACAAAGATTTTTTGTTTTTCACTATCTCTTCACCGCCAGTACATTTCTTTTCAAGTTTTCCTTATAAATCCTTTGAATTTCTGTAATCGATCAGCGAGATGATATCGTCTCTGACAGACTGGTGTAGCAGGGCAGCGGCCTTTTGTTCGGCTACATACTCTTCTTGCTCACTATCTTCTAGATTCTCATGGTCTACTCTTGAAGCAGTGTATCCATTCTTGAGACATTTCCAGCTATCGTAAGCGAATGCTCTCAACCATCCATCAAACCGCTTTGACCAGCGATTGTAATCCTCTATATCCATAAGATTTGGTGGTTTGTTATAAGTGCCATACGTGTTGTCGACACTTAGCGAATCGGATATCGCCTTCGTAGTTGTTTTGGGGTTTCTGTCAGATGAAGTAGCTCCACTACTATTGTATGCAAAGTAATCACCAAACGGATTCAAAAACTCGTCTGCCATGACTAGCGTACCTGAAAAAGTCAAACTTGGTCAAATTTCAAAACATAATAACCAACAGTTGATCGGATGGTCGTTCGTCCGAATGACTGTCCGGACGGATGACCAAAATGAACTAAGTACCAAGTATGTCAAGTGACGAATGGTCGTCCGATCGAATGGCAATCCGATCGGATGGTCGTTCGTTGATTGAGCTTGAACTTTCAAACAATAAAATACTGATCCGGTCGGATGGCAATCCGATCGGATGAGTATGACGTCAGCAGGTTAACAGGTAACAATAACAAAGGCGACCCGATCGGATGACTATCCGATCAGACGAGTGATGTCATCAACGTTCAGTTCAAACTTCATGGTTTTTGATCGATTTCGATGTGTTTTAGTTCGAATTTTGCCGTGAAAATTTGTAGGATTATACTATAACAGATTGCGAACAGATTGATGTCAAATTTAGTCCATTTTATCCGTGAATTCTGTGTTAATTTTAGATTTTTAGCAGTTTAAGGTGAAGAAATGTAGAACACAGATAGAAATGAAGAAATAGATGAAGAGTCAGACAAAATCTCCGGTGAGATTTGCAGAAATCGGCTGTAATCGGTCGAAATCTCTGTAAAATTGCTGTATCCTCTCCGAGTCCAACCTCCTGGTGTTCTGATACCACTTGTGAATGGAGGAGGAACGGTTCTCGAATGAATAACTCAGGTCAGATCGATCATTGGATAAGTGCGGAATCCATATGCAGTGTCAAAGAGTAATCAACAACGATATCTACGGTTAAAGCTTCCAATCTCATTCAGATAATGTGAAAATACAAGGTTCCATTGAGAGCTGGACAGAGCTTCGCTACAGAGACAGACTGCCAAAAGTTTTTACAAATGAACCCCTAAGTCCCTATTTATAGGCAAAGCTCAACTGGGAGAACCACCCGGATGGCCATCCGATCGGATGGTCATCCGTCCGGATGAGTCATCCGATCGTATGGACTTTACAACATTCGATCCTTTTCCGTTTCTCCCAGTTATAAAATAACATACAAAACAAAACTATACATAGACACATACAGGACAAAATACAGACTCGATACAGACGGAAGCTACAAACATATTGCACCTACAGAACCATCACCATACCGCATAGCCTTAACAAATACATGTTGGTACTTCCAAGCATATTTCATCTTCCATGAATATTTTTAACACTAGAAAGTATTATTGGAAAAGGGTTAATGGGAATAAAAATAAAACTTTAACTTTTCCATGTATATTGTTTTCGTAATTGAACCAGGTATCACCTAATACTATACCCATACTCAAGATTGTAAATTTTATTTTATTAATCCATGCCCAAATACCTGTAACATTACCCGTCTGGAATGTTTCAGGTATTGCCGTCGGTCTTGTCCTTTTTTTTGCCATACCTAGATCGCGATATTGACTATAAGGTCTTAAGACCTTATCTTGCTCAATTTGTGAATTATCAATTACAAACAAACAAACTTTGCTCTGTTTAAATTAGTAAATTATAAATTACAAACAAACAAAGTTTGTTAAGATGATGTATTTACGAATTTGCTAGACAAAGTGGCATTTAATCAAAAAAGTCATGAAGTGTTTTTACGTAATGATTTCAACACCCTAAAGTCTAAATTCATACCAGCCAATTCTTGGTGATTTAAACAATTAATTAATAATAAACAAGCTGAGATGAAATGGACTTAAGAATTACAAGAATTACTCACTAGCCAAACTCAAACTTTATATATAAAACTCAAAACAAATTGAACTCAAGTCTTGTTATGTTAAACCAACTAACCCTGAAAACACAACTCGCTTACAACATCCATGCTATGATGTCCATACTTTCATGATTTTTCATTCGGTTTAATATTCCATTCGTAAAACACTAGATAGTAGTTTCTTTTGCATAACAAGTTTTTTTCGAACGGTGAGAATCTATAACTACTTGAAAGAGAGATCTCACACCCTCTCAAACAGAGGGTCCTAACCCTACTTTGACTAGATTATGTTGTCTGAACCGGGTCCACGCTAGCATGTCAGAGTGTGGCTAACGGTGTTCCCTGGGAAATCATACCACCCACTGCCAATGGCAGGGGCTTGCGCCGCCACAAGAGAGATTCTCTCTGGCATAACACACGGTTGACTAAAACCTGGGGTGGCTCGGGCTCGAACTCTTGACCTAAGGTCTGGGAGAACTAGCATTCATTGCATTTATCCACCAAATATAGCACTAGTGAGGATTGGTCTCCAATGGAAAATCCAAGTCTTTCCAACTAGACCACAAGTGATGATTTTGCATAACACGTTGGATAATTTATGGATCACGCTAATGACACACGCCAACCTTGTTTTCACACCCGTGAAGCGCCGTGCTTTGGCCAAAGCGGGGCATTAGGGTTCTTTTCCAGACAAAAGCAGATGTGACCTTGATTCGACTTGATACGAGATTTGATTTGCAATGATGTTGTCAGCGGGTCACGAGAAACCCTAAGCGCTACGCTATGGCCAAAGCGCAGCGCTTAGGTCCCAATTTATGGTGCTTTAAGAAGGCAGACCATGCATTCGACATTTCATTCAAATTCCAAATTGCAAAAGTGTTTCAAACAAACGCGTGTTTTGTTGTTTTATTGGCGTTTCTTCAAAATACGATGTCGTGGTTTAGCAACTACCTTTTTGGTGAATACTCTGAAGAGTCCGTTGTTCCCGATTCTTACGAGGGAACCACTATTTCTGACTCGTACGAGAAACCAATCCCGTCCAACATGAGGGAGGAGGAGGTTGTCTCTGGCATTCGTTATCGTGACAATACGGTGCAGTTGGACTTGAATATCCTTGTGAAAGACTCGTACGCACAACACGGCTATTCGAATTACGGATACGGAGGTGAACCATATCCTTAGGTTGAATATACGTACGGTCACCCAAACTATCCCAACCGCGGTTACGGTGGTGAGCAGAGCTATGCACAACAAGACTATCCCAACCACGGTTACGGTGGTGAGCAGAGTTTTGTCAAGCAAGACTATCTGGACCAGGGAGATGGTTATGAACAAAACTTTGTACAACAAGATTATCCGGACCACGGAGACAGTGGTGAGTAGGAGGATCTGTTAGTCGATGAGGAAGGCTCTTACCCAATTATATTTTCATTTGATACAAACCGGACGTTTTCGTCACGTGATGAGTTGGTGGATTGGGTACAGAAGATGGGAAAGGACAATGGTTACGTCATTGTGATTGAAAGATCGAATAAAGATGAAGTAATTTCAAGGTTTGGTTTCAATGCACTCTTGGTGGGGAGTATAAGAGTGTAGCTACAGTGAGGAACACAGGTAGCAAGAAAATAGGTTGCCCGTTTGAGTTGATAGGGTTTACGAAATCAAAGGGAAGTGTTTGGAGGAAAGAGGTGTAACGCTTCGCTTTTTGAAGCCTTCCTTATTTAGAAAGATTATTTATATTCCTAACTTTGGAAACTTATATCCGCATCATATTCGTATTTCACTTCCAGCTTCGTAATTCTAAACGTTGAGCGTAATAAAAGCTTAACATTTTATATGAATTACACCTTGATTATTTGTACTTATCTTTCATTTGATTTATTTACATACTTGATACATGTTCTTCATTCTCGCAAACACATACTTACCTTACGAACAAACTATCGTAAATACATGCTTTTATACATTTTAAACATACCAATACTTAATTTTACATTTACAATACTCAATCTCTACTTTCATTCATGTTTGATACTTCATTATATGTTCTATATACAAGTTACACCTTAAAACATCAAACATATCAAAGTTAAGGGTCAAAAGTGTCAAAAACTGAAAGTTGGTCCAGAGCATACGCGTCGCGGCACGCGGACGAACTTCCTTCGGTCTCCGTGACGCACGAGAGGCTTTGATCCGCAGCAATTGCAATTCAGTCACGGGATTGGTCTCCTTTTTACTTTAACTCCCACCTAACTATCTTTAACACACAATTAACTCTTACCCTAACTTCCCTACTATAAATACAACATCCCTAACCTTCATTTTCACTTTCAAAACACCATATTCACTCTCAAATTCTCTAAAAAACACTCAATAATTCTGATTTTTGGGCAGAAACTTTCAAGACTTTTAAGTGAGTTCTAGCTCACTTCTTTACTTATTTCTTCCTTGTTTCTTCTATCATCTTACTTGGATAACCTCTAAGAAGGTTTTCACAAGTTTGCCATAGCAAACTAAGGTGAAACCTCACCATATTTGAGGTCCAAAGTAAGATTAAATTCTATTTTGTTCAATGTTCTTATATCTTCTATTTCTTTACTAAACTTGGTGAAATCTTGTTACTACCAAGCTCACAACTTAGTCCATAGTTGTGGGTTTGTATTGAGGTTGATTTACATCAAGTTGTGAGTTCAAAACTCTTTTACTTTAAGTTCATACATGTTATATTTCAAGTGTTGAAAACATTCATGATTCACTATCTTCCATATGGTTGAACTTGTGCCTTGTAAAAGTGTTAACCGTGCGAGCTTTGGCTTTCCAACCTAGTTCCACTACCTCACTTGTGAACCTTGTGTATGAACACTCAAGTAGTTTTCTAGTCTCAAAGTAACATAACCTCGTCTAGCCTCCAACACTTAGTTAACTCTTTCCATGTAGTGGTGGTTCACCCGGGTTAGGCCTTACTTGGCTACTTGATGATGTATTAGTTAGTTGTTATTTCTTTTCATTCGTGACCCTCCGAATGATCCTTGTGATGAATTGTGTAGCGGTGAATCATACAATGAGGTTAATCCTCCATGCTTGACTTATATGACAATCTATGAAACTCATGATGGACTTAGCTTAGGATTATTATTATAACTATATATATATATATGAACATGGTCGAGTTTATGATGGTAATCGGCTTATGATTAATCTTCATAAACCTAGGCTACTTTATCTACGATTCTAAGTCTCTCGTTGTTGATTCTAATGGGCAAACTAGGACCCATGAAATCACTTACAACTTAGTGTAAAAACGAGTACTTAAACTAGATATACTTTTATGCATACATACTTTTGTACGTAAATTCTAGATTCTGAATCTAACCACTCCATAAACGCCGTATGACCTTACTTTCGATTATCCATTCTCAAACAACTCGTCACTCATGGACAATCGGAAAGCATTGCAAAATTGTGAGTATACATGACCCCTTTTTCCTTTTACACTTTTGGGTGCAATACGTTATACTATTTAAACACACGTAAACATACTTTATGCTTACATCACAAACACAAACAATACAATCATACATGCTTAAATACGTGAGACTTAATTTGTATACGTGGATGATTCTTTTGTGCAAGTTACTTGTTATTAACTTCGTACGAGCCTCCCCTTAACATATATAGCGCTATAGGAGTAACTCACCGCCCGTATTCTTGAGGTCATGTTAAGTCTTTTATTCTTGCGGTAATTAGAGGGTTGACTTGTTAAATTGCATGCTGATGTGTGTAAAATGAAACATATAAATTACATCAAATGAGGCATAAAACTAACCCTTTTTAGTACTAATGTTGGAAAAAGTGTGATTTTGTCTTCCTTTTGTATTTTCAGGATCAAATGAGCGCAAATGAACAAAAGAAGCAAAAATACAGCTAAATCTAACATAAATACAAGAAAAGGAATAAACGTGGCATTCCCGACCCCTCGACAACATCTTCCCAAGAAAAAACAAGAGATCAGAAGGCTGAACACGTCCCGTGCTCAGCGGACACGGGGGCGTGCTCAAGTGTCTGCTGAAAAGACAAAGTTGTAGAAGCTTCTATTTCCCAACACGGGGGCGTGCCCAGCTCCACACGGCCGTGGTCAACGCTAAGATTCGCAGAATCCAAGCAAATCTTAATAGTACAGATACGCTTCTGCACACGGGGCCGTTCCCAGCGGACACAGGGGCGTGGTCAACTAATGCAGACAAACTGCAATTAATGAAGAAAGAGAAAGTGGATGGACACGGGTGTCACACCCCCAAATTCCCCAAGCGGAGTATCACCGCAGGAGGCGTGACATGACCAGGATCAAGCCACCAATCATATTGAACAATGTATTAAAAGTAAATATAAAACCAACCACAATATAATTGGTGTCCAAAAGAAATTAACCAAGTTCAAGTTATCAGCGGAAGCATAAAGTTTAAAACCAAAACATAAGTTTAAAAGTTCAAATGTTTAACATGGAACTCAACAGTCCATGTCCCACAACGACCTCTTCCACATGTGCAAGCTCCATCTAAGCACCTAACGACCTGCAAGGCATGTAGCAACGAATCAACAACAAAGTTGAGCGAGTTCACAGTTGGTTGTCCATTTTAAAGTTGTTCCAAAAACCACAAGTTCTTTCGAAAACCAGGAGTTAATCAGTTATTTGTTTCCCAAACCATAACCAGTGGGGGCTACCCCATGTTAACCACTAGACCCGTTACCATATCGACTACTGACTGTAGACATGTTTATGTGCCCTGCGTCAATGTCTATCATCATTGACTAAGTGCCCAGATCCATTAGTCCACTCCCGTCCTCTGTGGCACGGTGTGAGGCTTGTCAAACCTAATAGCGCTATTTAACTAATGACCCGTTCGCCATTGGCCCGGCGATTAAGTCGATATAAAAATGAAGGACTTCATGATAGAGTTTTGTCTAGTAAGTTATATGTTGTCATCCTTCCTATGGAGGATGGAGGTACGTAATCTACCCAAGGAGAATACGCAGGCTTAATGTTGTCATCCTTCCCATGGAGGATGGAGGTACATATTCTACCTAAGGAGAATATGAAGGTTTCATTTTAGTTCCTTAACCCATTCCTAAACCACCGGGAATCCCATGCCTTGTAGAAAGTGTGAACTCACCTTAGGTTAGCTCGGCAGATAAATGAAATGGTCACTTGAGCTATATGTGGTCAAGCACGTCCTAATATGGTTACCATACAAGTCAGGTCTAGGTTCAAGTAGTGCACATAAGTTTACACATAAGCTAACAAGTTACGAACACGTAATGATCATGGCAAACACGTAGAACACATTAACAGTCAAGTACACACAAAATGTCCAACTTGTGCGACTCAGATGATTAGGCTGTTATGGTCGTGCAGGCCCAATCATCTTGTGCGATCCAAAAGGTGAAGCCCAATAACAATCGGCCCAGCCTATTGTGCGACCAGCACAACTTGTGCGATCCACAATGGGTTGTGCGATCCAAACAACCCGAGCCCATTACATCCTAAGCCCAACAGCTTGTACGGCCCAACTAATTAAACAAACAGTCAACTTGTGCGGTCCATTTAATCTTGTGCGATCCAACATAACTTGTGCGATTAGATTTTGGGCTATCGGCCCAACAACTTAAACATTTAAGTGGCCCAACATCTTGTGCAATCAGCACAACCTTGTGTGACTCACAATATGTTGTGCGACTGAGCTTAAAAGGGTTGTACAGTGTGTTTAAACAGTTGTACCCTAACATATCTTGTGCGACTGACTTCTGCGACTGGCCTTGTGAGACTGGCCTTGTGCGATTGGTTATATCTTTCCTAAATTCATGCAATCTGTTTACTAATTCCAATTAATTTGCAAGATCCGATTAACAGTTTCCAATCATGCCATAATCGATCAAACTAGGTTTTTAAAATCAAATCCCTATGAACCCTAATCTTATTCAAAACATAAACAACAACCATAACATTAAACTCATTAACACGGCTCCTGTTCTTGATTACTAACATGTATCCTAACAATTTCAACACAACCAATCATCCGAATATAAACACATCACGGCCGATTATCATGCATTCGGTTCTAGATCATCTTTAACATCATACAATTACCAAACCCTATATCGATCTAAACATACTTCATATGTGAGCCGATTACATCATCATGTAAAAACATATAAACTACAACATCATCTAACATACAATCAATAGTTAAAACACTAACCGGTTAAAGAGTAGAACGAAGGGTGATCCGAACAAGAAAGCTTCGAGGAAGAGGGGATGTTGATGCTGTCGGCTTCGAGAGAGAGGGAGAAAGATTTAGGGTTTGCTAAACTTTGTGTGTTTTTGTGAAGTGTAGGACTTATACTAACACCCTTGATGTTATACGAACTAAGGGAGTGGGCCGAGCCCTTCATGGGCTGCCCTTGGGTTTCGAATACAAAAAGTGTGGCCAAAATGGGCTTGTGCGATTGGACTTGTGTTGTGTGATCCAACTTAGGTAGTATGCATACACATTTACAATACAATTACATACACATAACATTCATAATATCTCATTATCATCATATCAAGTAATCACATAATGTTCAAAACATGTTACATCAAAGTACGACTAAAGGTTTGTAATACGAGTTGTCACATCATCCCCAAGTTGAAAGAAATTTCGTCCCGAAATTTAGCACGTAGTTACTGAGGAAGCTAGTTAGGTTGCGTGGTTTCCTGGTTTTTCCTGGGGTGTCACAACGGGGTCGTGCCCAATGGGCACGGGGCCGTGTCCGGGCTTCTGGGCAGGCTATAAATAGAGGTGCTTCGTTCATTTCAAAGGCATCCCTTGACAAACCACCTCTCTCCCACTTCACCCACACTCCACCACCATTACAACACCCACATCCACCACCATCATCCATTATAGAGTGTGTGTAGTAGTCTCGGGATCCAAGATTGATAGTAAGAGTTCTTGACAATCAAAGGCCATGTTTTCCTAAGTCTCTTACATCACTTGGTGAAGACAAGAATTTAGTGTAATACTTTTGTTTTTTAATATTTTCGCACTTTTTATTTGGTTTTGTATTAATGACTTTAATAACTAGTTTCTTATGATGAAGGTGAAACTTCCTTATCATTTGTTCGTGGTGTCTTGGCGTTATTTTACTGTCTATATAAAATAAAAGATTTACACAATTCATATCTCCACGGTCTATATGGAGATATATTGGCTACCTGGTCGGGGGTTAAGGGAATAGTTTGGTAAGGTTCTTGCCTTGTTCAGTGTATAGATCCTGCAAGGACCTGGGTCAAGCTTACTAGGACCTCCTTCAATACCCACTGGTATTGTATGGCGGGGGTGCGAATGGCTTGATCCCCTCATATGTAAACTACTATTAATACATTAACCCGGCTACTTGGGATTGTATCCATGCTGACTCAAACCACTTAGCCGAGGGTAACGTCGCCTTCAAAAGAGGAACCTACCACATTACGCATTAATAACTTAATTAATTATCTTTCAATAATCCAACCCTTTAGGATTGTGTAACACCCCGTGTTTTGAAAGTCAAGGTCAAAGTCAAGATTGAAGTCAAAGGAAGAAAAGATTGCTAATTGCGATCTGTCACTCCTTGCTCAACTCCTGTTTTGACTTCTTTGACTTGTAGATAATCTATTTATGTTATCGCTTTAGTTGTATTATGTGGATTACTTGTTATCAATCAGCAAGTTTAATCGATTTATCGCTTATCACTATTGCAATCGCAACTCAAATTATGTGACCTGGACATTGTTTTACGTCTGTGTGCTACTTATCTGTTACTTGTACATGTTATGTTTATGTTGAGGTGTTAATCGCAATCACAAATCTATCTCATCGCAATCGAATCAAAAACGCTAAACGCAAGTTAATTATAGTGATTGTATGTTAGATATAGTAGATGGGATTAATGTGTAATACTATCGCATCGATCTCTCGAATCGCATCGCAACGCCCAACACGCGAACCGAAATGACAAAACTCATCGCGCCGGACTCATGGATAGAGTGGCCAACCGATCGAGTGGCCATCCGATCGGGTTGCCATCCGATCTAGTTGTCACCCGATCGGGCTGCCACCCGATCGACCAGCCACTTTCCCACATTCCTTTTTAGGAAACCCTATAAATACCCCCACATGTCACATCACTAGATGTGATAGCTCCTCACTCGACCCAGCCGTTCTTCAGCCTCATTTCTCTCGATTCTTGTACGTTTCCAACCTAAATCTTGTACTTTTATGATCTACACACACTTCTTCATCATTCTATCTTTCGAATCTTAACTTTTAACTGTGAAATCAATGGATTTGAGGTGTTCTAGGGTGATGTCATTCTGGAGTTCTTATGAACTTCATGTTTTGGCTTCAATCCACCAAGAACAACTTAGATCTGGACGATTTCCACATGAATAAGCAAAGATCTTGCATAGATCTGAACATATTCAATGTAAAAAGGATTGAAAGATGGTTTCTAACTTTCTTTCAACTCTTTTACACTCAATGCACTCAAAACCCAATAGAATCGGAGCTTCATCTGATCTTCTACTCATTCTTAGTGATGTATTAGTTCCAGATCTGAGTTCTGTCTAAGAGACTACTGATTTCGGTTTAAACATGAACAACCGTCTCAAACCGTGAACCGATCGGACTAGGGTGGTTCCTGTTCGGTCGGGTCACTTAGGTCGGGATAGGGTTCTTGTTGTTTAAACAAGATATTAAAATGTCTCGTTCAACGCTGCAAAACTACAAACAGAATCAGGTGACAAGACGATCAGACCATCGGGACAGATTGCCGTCCGATCGGATTGCCATCCGATCGGGTTGCACTTGGTTCCACACTTAAACTATTATTCAAACTACTCAAAAGATCTGAATGTTGAAACGGATTACCACCCGATCGGATTGCCATCCGATCGAGTGACCGTCCGATCGTGTGACGTTTGGGACTTTGATACTTAATCAAATTTCAACATGTTCAATACATATGGATTGCCACCCGATCGGATAGCCATCCGATCGAGTGACCGTCCTGCTGTGAACTGGTTCTCAACTGAGAAGCCTCGCCAATCAGATCCGTTCGATCGACCGACCTGAAGGATAGAGATACTTCTCTATTTTTAAAATGCTACAACAAAAACTTCAAAGTACAAACCATTATACACAAACACATCCTCTCCAAACGAGGTGACAATCCAATTGAATGGCCATCCGATCGGATTGCCATCTAATCGGATTACCATCCGATCCTTGGTACCCCTACACTGTTTTACGCACCGACATTTGCTTATGCTATCATTAACTATTCAGGCTAACCCCCGCTCTAGAGCTCCCTTCAATCCATTAACTCTACCGCGGTGAGTATACTCGAACCCTTTTTGCTTTACGTCATTTTAGGTGTTACATACGTTACTTTTTCTAAATCACATCAAACACACTACGCAACACTTTAACGTTAACCGCTACTGCATGTTATACGTGACTCGATGAATGCTTGTTTGTTATGTTTACACATAGATTGCTGTCTACCTTCTTAGCAACGATAGTACTATAGTTTGGACTGAGCACCTGTTCACTCAGGGGTTGTTAAGGACTATTAATCACATGATTCGCAGTGGTGAATATGTGTTACGAACTGCATTACGCAGTCAACCCGCAGTCATTGGTATTCATAGGATCATGTCGATAACTTACATGCTTCACATCACACGTTGTACGTGCTGGTCATGCGTAAACGATTTCGAACTCTATTATGCTATTATCAAACTTGTATGCTCACCTTTACACTATGTGTATTAACTTTTACTTTAACGTATGTAGCAGGTGCTTAAGATGCTAGGATGCCTTGTTTGTTGTGTGATGAAATCGAGGCTAGGAAAGAGTCTAGAAAAACAAACTATCTATTTTGAAATCTGAGTTGCCGGATCAATATTTGTTTGTGAGACAATTATTTGTAATAACTGGTTATTTGGATATGTTATGGTATGGGATGTAACGTTTTAAATATCTGGTAATTAATAATTGTTATGGATACTCATGGACAATCTGTTTCGCTCAGTGCCGCGCCCCAATGATTCCGCCATTGGTTGGGGTGTGACTGATTGGTATCAGAGCCATAACTATAGGGAATTAGGCAAGACTCGACTTAGTCCGGGTCGATGTCTTAGAAACGACCTAGTTTATAGTTAAGTACCAACAGACCGATTTGTGCGTGCCCTGTAAGGGTTTTGTACGAGCTTACTTGCTATATCTCGCTATTCTCGCTTACACTACACTCTAATTTTCGAAAAATGAACGAGTGATAAGGTCGAGACTAGGTGTGACAACCACAAACTCTCGACTAAATCACTTGTTCAACCCGTATTTATACCTATAAACATGAAAATCTGCGTTAAATCAGGGGTGAAATCCGTACTTTAACGCACCTTTTCCCCTCTATTTACATCAAAACAGGAATAAAGTCGCTAAGTTAGGGGTGAAACCCGAACCTTGACGACTCGTTCTGATTTTATTTTGATTTTTCAACACTCTCACCAAGGTCTCGACGGACTCCAACGACTTGAGGTCACACAATAACTGGAAGGATGCGTGCCGTTCGCCCAAATCGAGGTGAGAGCATAGTCCCGAAAGTTAAAGTGTGTATCAAAAGTCCTTTTAAACAGTCGAATCACCTTGGCTGGTAGACGTGTTTTGACGAAAGCCGTAGACAATTCATTCTCGATTTTCTATGTGTTTCGATTCTGAGCTCGCAACTGCTGACTCTGATATTTGTCAATTTTATATGGATTTTATGTGTTTTATGTGATTACGTGTTCTGATTTTGGTAATTTATTCATTTTCGCTATTCATTTCGATCGACACGCACAACACACATACACACACACACACCACGCAAACAAATCGCTGGTCGTTATTCGCCATCGCTGCTCGATACTCACAATCGCAATATTTGATCGCTATACGCACTATGAAGGATAGGGAATACGTGCAACATATAGTTAGGTTTCTGTATTCTGGCTGCCTCATGTGTTTCTGTGCCTTACGTGCCTATGTGTTTCTGTGCTCTATGTGACTATGTGCTTATGCGTTTATGTGCCTATGTGGTTCGGTGTTTATGTGGATACGTATTCCCGAGCTTTAGTAGTGTTAGGTGTGTGAGGTGAGATTCGATTATATTCTGTCTGAGTCCTATGACGATGTCTGTTGCAGACAATGTCGTCATCTGGATCCCGTCACTCACGCGCTGCTCACCGAAACCAGAAAGACAAACGCCTTGCTGCTCTCGTCGCTAAACAGATAGCGAAAGTCATTCCCCAGATCGTTAGCGTCCTACACGAGAACGCTAGCAAGTCTTCTGAAGAGTCCAGGACTGAAACCCCTAAAGCTGCTTTTAGCTTCAAACCGTTCAAAGCTTGCGGACCGAAAGAATTTACTGGCGAAGATGGTCCTACGACCTTATTCCAATGGTTTGATTCGATCGAGGTCACCCTGTGCCAGAGTGGCTGTCCTGACGATCTCCGCACTCTGAACGCTATCGGCGTCTTCCAATCCCGAGCGCTAGATTGGTGGACGGCTGAGAGAAACAAACGCGGAAACGATGCAGCTTATGGTTTGACGTGGGATGAGTTGAAGGACGTCATGTTGGAAGAGTTCTGCCCTCCCCACGAGCGCCAAAAGTTGGAGGACGAATTCTGGCATTTTAACCAGAAGGATGGTGATAATGCTGCTTTAACTACTCGCTTCAAGCAGCTTATCATAATCTGTCCTGATCAAGTCAAGACTCCTGATGTGACGATCAAGAAGTATATTCGAGCTCTACCAGATTGCGTCGCAGATTTTGTGCAAGCTTCAAAACCAGCAACAATCGAGGAAACTTACCTGCTTGCCGCTGAAATAAACGACAAGCGAGTCAAGTCTGGCTACTGGGATAAAGCCGCCAAGAATCTACATCAAGCTACCACCGCACCAACCGCTGAAACTGCCGCCACTCCTCAGTTTTCAAAGGCCTCTCATCGCAAGAGGAAGAACAACAGCAACTCCAGCAACAAGAACTGTGCTGTCACCACTGCTGCTCCGCTCCAAGCTGTACCAGCCCAACAGCAGACTCAACACCGCCAGGTCGCGGCACCGGTAACCCAAGCAACGCCGGCAAAGTGTGCTTATACTGGTCCTCACCCTGCCTGCCCGACTTGTACCTATCACCACCCAATGGGAATCGCCTGTAGATTTTGTGTACATTGCAACATGTACGGCGATTTCACCGCCAACTGCCGTACAGGTCCTCGTCAAGCTCCAGCACCTACTCATCAAGCTCTACTTCCTGCTCCTCAAGGCCAACAAGCGGCTTAGGCACCCGCGGTCAATGCTAGAGTCTGCTTTACGTGTGATGATCCCAACCACTTCGCTAATGTGTGCTCGAATCGAGTGGTTAAGTAAGAGCCGCAGCCCCAGCAGCAACTCCAGCAGCAGCCTCAGCAACAACAGCAACAAGTAGCTCGTGCTCGAACTTTCAACATTAATGTGCGCCAGGCTCAGGCTGACAACAACGTGGTCAATGGTACGTTCCTTGTAAATGGTATTTATGCTTCGTTTTAGTTTGATACTGGAGCCGATAACTGTTTTGTATCGTTTGAGTTCGAAAAGCTCTTTAATCGTAAGCGCGCCCATCTCCCCTCGATGTTCGATGTTGAAGTCGCCACCGGAAGAACCGTCGCTGTCAACTCTGTTCTTCGTGATTGTACTCTCGAACTCAACAATCACATCTTTCCTATTGACCTTATTCCGATGCAGCTCGGTAGTTTTGATGTCAAAATAGGCATGGACTTTCTTCGCGAAAACCATGCCGAAGTTGTTTGCTTCGATAAGATGATTCGATTCTCGCTCGCTAATGGTGATCAATTATGTGTGTATGGTGAAACTCTCTCGAAAGACCTCAAGCTCATGTCATGTATCTAAGCTAGCAAGTATCTCCGCAAGGAATACAGAGCTTTCTTGGCTAACATTGTAGTAGCGGAGAAGGAAAAGAAAGGAAAGACAGAAGTGAAAGACTTTCCCGTTGTTTGTGAATTCCCTAACGTTTTTCCAGAAGATCTTCTAGGATTTCCTCCGAGTCGTGATATCGACTTTCGCATCGACCTCATTCCTGGAGCAAATCCTGTTGCTAGAGCTCCTTATCGACTCGCTCCATCCGAAATGCGTGAACTCTCGAGTCAGCTCCAGGAATTGCTTGACAAAGGCTTCATTCGCCCTAGCACCTCTCCTTGGGGCGCACCAGTCCTTTTCGTCAAAAAGAAGGATGGGTCGTTCCGGATGTGCATCGACTATCGGGAATTGAATAAGCTGACAATCAAGATCGTTACCCTCTGCCTCACATCGATGATTTGTTTGACCAGTTACAAGGTGCTACGTGTTTCTCCAAGATCGATCTACGCTCAGGCTACCACCAGTTACGCATACAAAAGGAGGATATACCCAAAACCGCTTTTCGCACTCGATACGGCCTTTATGAGTTTGTTGTTATGCCTTTTGGTTTAACCAACGCACCCACGGTTTTTATGGATCAGATGAATCGCGTGTGTAAACCTTTTCTCGACCGCTTCGTCATCGTGTTCATCGATGATATCCTGATCTATTCCAAGTCGAAAACCGAACACGCGCAATATCTACGTTTGGTTCTCGAGCTACTTTGGGGGAATCGACTCTATGCCAAGTTCTCCAAGTGTGAATTCTGGCTAGAGGAGGTTCAATTCCTCGGTCACATTGTCAATAGTCAAGGCATTCACGTCGACCCCGCAAAGATCGAAGCTGTCAAGAGTTGGGTCACACCTAAGAACCCGTCTGAAGTCCGTTCTTTTCTCGGATTAGAGGGCTATTATCGCCGATTTATCGAAGGATTCTCTAAAATCGTTGTGCCGCTCACCTCTCTCACGCACAAAGACAAGTCTTTTGTTTGGGGAACTGGACAAGAGATTGCCTTTCAAACCCTCAAGTACATGCTTTGCAATGCTCCTGTTCTCACTTTACCCGACGGAAACGATGACTTTATCGTCTATTGTGATGCCTCAAACCTTGGCCTTGGTTGTGTTCTCATGCAACGAGACAAGGTTACTGCTTACGTGTCTCGTCAGCTCATGATCCACGAGAAGAACTATAAAACCCATGACCTCGAGCTAGGCGCAGTTGTTTTTGCGTTAAAGATCTGGCGACACTACCTTTATGGTACCAAGTGTACGATCTTCACCTATCATAGGAGCCTACAACATATCTTTGACCAGAAGGAGCTAAATATGCGTCAACGCCCGGTGGGTAGAACTTCTCAACGATTATGACTGTGAGATTCGTTATCATCCTGGCAAAGCAAATGTTGTTGCTGACGCTCTCAGCAGACAGAATTATTTGCACAGCGCCCGTAATATTCAAGACCAATATTATCTCGAAACCCTCATCCGCGAAGCCCAGCATGCCTGCTTTAATGAACGCACTTTGAAGAAGGAAAGGATTCTCAACGATGGAGCCCAGTTAGAGAATAAGTCGAATGGGATATTCCATTATCTGGACCAAATTTGGATCCCTAAACGGACCAATTTACGACAGATTTTGATGGACGAAGCCCACAAATCCCGATATTCTATTCATCCCGGTGCCGACAAGATGTACCAGGACCTGCGCTACAAGTACTGGTGGCCGGGCATGAAGAGAGATATCGCCCTCTATGTTTCGAAGTGCCTAACTTGCTCGAAAGTCAAGGCTGAGCACCAAAGACCCTCTAGCTTACTCGTTCAACCCGAGATCCCTATGTGGAAGTGGGAGAGTATAGCTATGGACTTCATAACGAAACTTCCGTGCACGCCCTCAGGTCACGACAGCATCTGGGTCTTCGTTGACCGTTTGACTAAATCTGCTCACTTTCTGCCAATGCGGGAAGACTACAAGGTAGAAAAATTAGCCCAAATCTACACCAAAGAGATCATTTGTCGACATGGGACGCCTCGCGACATCATTTCTGACCGCGATGCTCGGTTTACCTCGCGACTTTGGGAAACATTTCAATCTGCTCTCGGTACTGCGCTTAATCTAAGTACCGTATTCCATCCCCAAACCGACGGTCAGACTAAAAGAACGATTCGTACCCTTGAAGACATGCTCCGTTCGTGTGTCATAGATTTCGGTGCTAATTGGGACGCATACTTACCTTTAGTCAAATTCTCGTACAATAACAGTTATCATTCCAGCATTCAAATGGCACCATTTGAGGCATTGTATGGAAGAAGATGTCGACCGCCTATTGTATGGCACGAGATCGGACACTCGCAATTAACCGGTCCTGAGCTATTGAAAGAAACGACTGACAAAATCCTCCAAATTTGAGACAATCTACTGAAAGCTCGGAGTCGTCAGAAAAGTTACGCCGATAGACAACGCAAGCCCCTTGAATTTGACGTTGGCGACCATGTACTCCTAAAGGAATCACCCTGGAAGGGTGTGGTCAGATTCGGCAAGAGAGGAAAGCTCGCGCCTCGATATGTAGGACCCTTTAAGATTCTGGAAAGGATCGGAAAAGTGGCTTACAGACTCGAACTACCGGAGGAACTTAACAAAGTCCACCCGACTTTCCACGTTTCGAACCTCAGAAGTGTCTAGCTGAGCATGATTTACACGTACCACTTGAGGATCTTCAAGTGAACAAAACATTACACTTCGTGGAAAAGCCTATTGAGATCATGGACCGCCAAACCAAGCAGCTCTGACGCTCACGCATACCCATTGTGAAAGTTCGCTGGGAAGGCAAACGAGGCGCAGAGTTCACTTGGGAACTCAAAAGCGATATGAAGGCGAAGTACCCGCAGTTGTTTGTTACGGCTCTAGCCTAATTTCGGGACGAAATTCCCTTAAGAGGGGGAGGCTGTAACACCCCGTGTTTCGAAAGTCAAAGTCAAAGTCAAGATTGAAGTCAAAGGAAGAAAAGATTGCTAATTGCGATCTGTCACTCCTTGCTCAACTCCTGTTTTAACTTCTTTGACTTATAGATAATCTATTTATGTTATCGCTTTAGTTGTATTATTGTGGACTACTTGTTATCAATCGAGGTTTAATCGCATATTAATCGCATGTTTAATCGATTTATCGCTTATCGCTGTCGCAATCGCAACTCGAATTATGTGATCTGGACATTGTTTTACATGTGTGTGCTACTTATCTGTTACTTGTGCATGTTATGTTTATGTTGAGGTGTTAATCGCAATCTCAAATCTATCGCATCGCAATCGAATCGAAAACGCTAAACGCAAGTTAATTATAGTGATTGTATGTTAGATATAGTAGTTGGGATTAATGTGTAATACTATCGCATTGCTCTCTCGAATCGTATCGCAACGCCCAACACGCGAACCGAAATGACAAAACTCATCGCGCCGGACTCATGGATCGAGTGGCCAACCGATCGAGTGGCCATCCGATCGGATTGCCATCCAATCGGGTTGCCATCCGATTGAGTTGCCACCCGATCGGACTGCCACCCGATCGACCAGCCACTTTCCCACTTTCCTTTTTAGGAAACCCTATAAATACCCCCACATGTCACATCACTTGATGTGACAGCTCCTCACTAGACCCAGCTGCGCTTCAGCCACATTTCTCTCGATTCTTGTAAGTTTCCAACCTAAATCTTGTACTTTTATGATCTACACACACTTCTTCATCATTTTATCTTTCGAATCTTAACTTTTAACCGTGAAATCAATGGATTTGAGGTGTTCTAGGGTGATGTCATCCTGGACTTCTTATGAACTTCATGTTTTGGCTTCAATCCACCAAGAACAACTTATATCTGGACGATTTCCACATGAATAAGCAAAGATCTTGCACAGATCTGAACATATTCAATGTAAAAAGGATTGAAAGATGGTTTCTAACTTTCTTTAAACTCTTTTACACTCAATGCAATCAAAACCCGATAGAATCAGAGCTTGTTCTGATCTTCTACTCATTCTTAGTGATGTATTAGTTCCAGATCTGAGTTCTGTCTAAGAGACTACTGATTTTGGGTTTGAACATGAACAACCGTCTCGAACCGTGAACTGGTCGGACTAGGGTGGTTCCTGTTCGGTCGGGTCACTTGGGTCGGGATAGGGTTCTTGTTATTTAAACAAGATATCAAAATTTCTCGTTCAACGCCGCAAAACTCCAAACAGAATCAGGCGACAAGACGATCAGACCATCGGGACAGATTACCGTCCGATCGGATTGCCATCCGATCAGATTGCCATCCGATCGACCGGTGTTGGTGCATATTCGGTGACAACAGCTTAATAGTTTGATTATTTAGTCTTTGGATATTTTGTAATGGGCTTAGCTTATTGGTTAGTGAGTTTATTGTTGTAATGGGCTTGGAAAATGGCCTAGCCCAGTAGGAAGCCCAGTTCACAGACATGTGGTATATAAACATGTTTTGTGATTAGGGTTTTGGGGGTTAGAGAATTTTAGAGAGAGAAAGTCTAGAGAGAGAGAGTAATTTCGAAATTGAGAGTAGCAAGATCACAGAGAGTGGCTGTGAGGTTGTGAGGTCTTGAGTTGATTGTAAAACTGTTTGTTTGGATAATCAATAGAAGACCCGTTTAATTGGAATTTCTGTTTCTACTCGTTTCTGTAACAAATCAGATCTAGAGGATTCCGCACTCTAGGTTAGATAAACAATTCTGTGAAAGATCCATTCATCAAGGGGACCTACAATTGGTATCAGAGCGTTAGGCTCTTGAAGAAGCTCGGTTCAGAATTGTAGACTGCAGAATTCGGGTGGAAGTGTTAAAATTTTCGAAAATTTGAAACCTGAAAACTAGGGTTTTGGAAAAATTTCGAAAATTTTGAGTTTTGTTCTTGGGATTTTCGAAATTTTTGGTTTGTTTGATCTGTTTCCATATTTAATTTTGCTGTTTAAAGTGTTTTTGGTTGCAGGTTTGGTTGATTTTTGAAGGATTTTGGCAAGAAAGTCTTGAAGATTCGAAGATTGTTCTTCGTGTTCTTCATAAATTTTGAAAAATTTTGACTGATTTGGTTGTTTAATCTTGCAGGTTTTTGTTAGAAAAGATCTGGAAATCTTCAGAAAATTCGAAATTATTGAGTTTCCATAATTTGCTGGCATAATTAACAATTCCGCTGACAAATCAGAGGAATTATCTGATCCAGCGAATTTAACCTCGGTGACCGGTGAAATTAAATCCAAAGGCTACTTTGGTAACCGTGTAATTGTCCTCAGCGACATTATTACGGTGATCGGCGAAATTAAAGTCGTCGTAATAGTGAACTGATCAGCTAGCATAATTAACCGGTGAAATTAACTGGAGTATTTGACTAGGCAGCATAATTACCCAGCGAATTTAAGTGATCAGGGGACTTACCCAGCGAATTTAAGTGATCAGAGGAATTACCCAGCGAATTTGATCAGCTAGCATATTTATTCCAGCGAATTTAAAAACCAGCATAATTATAACTACTCTATCAGCATATTTAACTTGGTTTGCCAGCATAATTAGCGTGACACAGCGAAATTAACTTGGTTTGCCAGCAAAATTAAAAGGTGGAGTATTTATTTAGATACGTATAGAGGATTTAACGTTTTTGAAAATAGAAATTGATCCGTAGCTCATCTCGACAAACCGTTTGTACGGTTGGACTCGGTTGATTTTTAGGGTAAAAAAAATAAAAAAAATAAAAAAAATAAAAAAAAACTCTGGAAAATCCCGAATTCGGTTTTCGACATTATATATCATTGGATTCGTCTTTTCGAGACGATTCTAACGGTATAATTTGGTAAAAATAGTTTTCGAAAAAATATTGTACGGTTTTATCAGTATGGTTACGGTAAAACTTGTTTTAAGATGGTGAAAATGGATAAGGTCAGTGAGACTGTTAAGATTTGGCCAAAGCTTACAAACGTCAAAGAATATGTTGACTGGAAAGAGAAGTTTGAATCGGTTGTGAAGAGTGAAGATACCAGAATGTGGTATTGTATGATAGATGGCTATGTTGCTCCTACGCGTCGTATTGAAGGAAGGGTTAAAGTGATTTCTTATGAGAATGATGGATGAATCTGAAAAACTTATGGTTAATGCTGAGAAGAAAGCTTTAGCAGTGATCAAGATGTCCTTGCCTGAGGGAATTAAACATACCATCAAGCACTATGGGAATTCTAGAGATCTGTGGGAAGGTTTAGAAAAACGTTATCAGAATTCATCAAGACAGAGTGTAGGAGGTCGTGCTTTAGATGAAGAAGCAAATGTTGTGGTTGAAGAGAAGAAGAAAGTTGTTGAGAAGAAGGAGACAGAAGTTTCAAAGTGCATGAATACTGTGAATGAACTTACAACAGAGGTGAAGGTAACATCAGAACCTGTAAGTCATACGTGTCATAATTGCACTGAACTACAGGGTAAGGTTAACAGACTATCGGAGCAGAACAAAATTCTGTTAGCTGAATTGGAAAAATTAAAAGAGTCAAATGTTCTTTTGATTAAAAGAGAGTCAAATTGCTTAAATGAACTCAAATCAAATGAACAAAAAATCACCAGTTTAACAAGCAAAGTCAATGAACTGTTACAGATCATTGATTTGGCTCGTGAAACTGTGAAGGACAAAACTAATGAATTTTCTGAAAAGTGCAGGGAATTGGCCGTTGCACAAGACCAAATTGTTGAACTTAAAGGAAAGTTAGACAAATTTGGAAAATCTTCATTAGTTAGGACTCAAATTCAAAAAGGGCTAAAAAGGAGTAATGATAGAACGGGAGTGGGGTTTACTAAAGCTTCATCTTCTAAGGATCAAGACTACTCTTTTTTACCTGATGAAAATGAGTTAATTGATTTTGTGCCTACTACACCAGCTGTAGTGGATCCGATAGCTGTGGACTTGCCAAATAGTCCAGTTACTTTGAAAGAATCTGTTGAGTCTAGCAATACACCTCATAAATCGGATGAGGATACTGAAGACGAAAAGAAGAAAACATTTAAAAAGAGATTTATGAAAAAGAGAAATTATAAGACAAAATCTTGTTTTAGATGTCACAACAAAGGGCATGTGGCAAGTTGTTGTCCTTTGAAGAAGAATAAGGGAAAAGTTGATGAGGTTAAAGATGGGAATAGGGTTGGTTTAAATAATAATGTGCAACCACATTGTCAAAGTAATCAACAAAGATTTCAATCAAAGACTTCAACATCAGGAAGATTTGATAGACCAAGACGCAATTTTACACAATTTAGTCATTTAAATGGTAAATCAAATCAGTTTCAAAATCAAAATAGAAATTTTGGATATCAAAATCGATACCAAACTTCTGGTAATCGAAATTTTCAAAGAAGAAACGAATATAGGGGTTTTAATAACTCAAATGTTCAACAACATCCAAAATTTTTTCAAAATTCATGGTATGATTATGGGAGAAGAAGGTATCAAGATAATAATTTTCAAAGGTCAGAAAATCCAAGATTTTATTGGAACTCTCGCGATCAAAGACCTAGTGGAAGTTATAAATCTTGTTCAACAACGAGTACAACATCCAAGACACCAGTAAGGTGTGATGGATATTGGTTAGAAGCATCATATACGGATTTACATGGTCGACCCAAAACCGGTCAGGTTTGGGTTGTTAAGTATAACTAAGTTGTTGAGTGTGTGCAGGATGACCAAGAAGGACTGTTGATGTGTTCAACAGTGGTTGTTCTGTAAAGTGTCTGAGGTGAATAGTAGGTTAACATGGGTAACGAACTATTTACTTCAGTGATGGTTATGATTTTTCTAAACTTCAAAAGTGAAAAACTTATTGTCAGATTGAAGTGGGAGTCTGTTTGTGTTTAAATTTCTGTTTTTGAAACTTGCTCCATAAAAACAAAAATTTAGGGGGAGAAATTTCCCTAAGCCAAAAAGAGTTTAGTTAGTGCGTGTGTTTAGGGGGAGTAAGTTATAAATTTAAAAATCAAAAATACAAAAACATTGAAAAATCAAAAACATAAAAAAAATATAAAATTAAAAATGAGTTATCACTGTGTGAAAAGGGAGAAATGATAGTACATCAGCAAGTTAGACTGTCACACTGAAAATGAACTTAAATTGCTTAAGTGTGATAGCAGCTTCATCATATGATGTACCAGTAGGCAAAAAGCATGAAATAATCAACTTACCAATGTGATATAAACCTAAATGAACTGTGTATAAGTGGGGAACATATCAGTGGTGTATGGTTTAATGACCTTAAATCTTGCGTTGATAGATTGCCAAAATCTGAGGTTTTGGGTCTTTATACTGTTATTTCAACTGGGGATATCAGGGTTGTCCTTCTGCTGCATCTAGATACATGCTGACCTAGGCACAACCAGGATATCTTAAAAGAGCTAAAAATGCCAAAACCTTGAAAATGAAGAAGCTCTCATAGAGAGTTATTCAAAAAGTGCAAAATGCATAAATCATACTAAAAATGGTATTTGTCATAGCCCTCGTTAGATATTTTGGTCTCTTTGTTGTACGGAAGTACTGACCTGATCACCAATTATCTAAACGTTGAAAAACAAAACGGATGAATTCAGTATACTCACCTACTACGATGAATCTTTGTGCATACCTTGATCGCGGGGGTGTATCCTGAAGTGGGACACACTAATATATCAGAATTAAAATTACCTTAACGTATCATACGGTAATGGTACTTGAAATGTTCATGCATTTTGTTTAAGTGGACAAACATACTGGTAATCGTCTTGGACTGCTTTTCACGAAAAATAAAATAAAGAATTATCTAATAGTGTGAAACAGTTTGATTGTGCTGATATGATCTTCTTACCGGTGATTCTCACAAAAATAGAGTGTTTATTGCTTTTGTAAGTAGTTTACTGCTTTCTTAAAATATCAAAAATACCAAAAATATTTTCTTCTTAAAAGACTTCCATTTTGAACTGACAGGTAGTTGTTTTTGCAAACTAAGATAACATATTGGTTTATCTTTAAATGTGAAAAAGACTAATGGCTTTTTCGAGATACTTGCTTGTGTTTCTAAACAGATTGATGCAGTTATCAAAATGAAGTGCAGAATACAAGTAAAGTGCAGATTAAGAGTGAAGTGAAGATGTGTGAAGATGCATGGTAGGATCCTTCTACTACATTGCCGAGAGAAAGAGATATGAAGAGTTGGAGCTTACTTGCTTAACCAAGGATTGCTAGCTAACTGATCTACAAATGAATTAAAGTTTTGGAGATTGGAACATCAGCTAAGGGGGAGTCTGTTGATGTCAGAAGCTGTGTAGCTGACGCTATCCAAAGACCAAAAGAACACAAGATGTTTGAAGACAAAGTTACACTATGAAGCTATTGTCAAGGGGGAGTCTGTTGGTGCATATTCGGTGACAACAGCTTAATAGTTTGATTATTTAGTCTTTGGATATTTTGTAATGGGCTTAGCTTATTGGTTAGTGAGTTTATTGTTGTAATGGGCTTGGAAAATGGCCTAGCCCAGTAGGAAGGCCAGTTCACAGACATGTGGTATATAAGCATGTTTTGTGATTAGGGTTTTGGGGGTTAGAGAATTTTAGAGAGAGAAAGTCTAGAGAGAGAGAGTAATTTCGAAATTGAGAGTAGCAAGATCACAGAGAGTGACTGTGAGGTTGTGAGGTCTTGAGTTGATTGTAAAACTGTTTGTTTGGATAATCAATAGAAGACCCGTTTAATTGGAATTTCTGTTTCTACTCGTTTCTGTAACAAATCTGATCTAGTGGATTCCGCACTCTAGGTTAGATAAACAATTCTGTGAAAGATCCATTCATCAAGGGGACCTACAATAACAGTTTTCCGTACGTTAAGAATTTTTAACAGAAAAAGACACTATTTATTGATTTTGTTATTTACTTGCTTTCAGAAAATATAAAAATCTAAAAATAGTGTCTTTTTCTGTTAAAAATTCTTAACGTACGGAAAACTGTTATTCTTGGAGGAATTGTTACTGATAGGGGGAGACGGTGTTAGATTAACAATTCCTCCAAGAATAACAGTTTTCCGTACGCTAAGAATTTTTAACAGAAAAAGACACTATTTATTGATTTTGTTATTTACTTGCTTTCAGTAAATATAAAAAATCTAAAAATAGTGTCTTTTTCTGTTAAAAATTCTTAACGTACGGAAAACTGTTATTCTTGGAGGAATTGTTACTGATAGGGGGAGACGGTGTTGGAAAGTGAGTTGAAAATTTTAAAACATGTGGGTTATAGGGTGTGTGATTAAAAAGATTTGCGTGTTGGTAATGAATTGAGAATGCTTAATCTGTGATACAATCTCTTGAATAATAATAATTTATTTAACTTTGTTGAAAAATTCTTATGGTTTCTCGAGATGTTTGTTTTATAGTATACAGGTTGAAGCAGTGTGTTGCTGAGAAGTTAAAGTGATGAGTTGCTGTGAAGATGAGAGTTTGATTGGATGCATGGTAGAACCTCCTTTCTATATTGCAGACAAAGTTGAAGAGTTTGAAGATTGCTATACATATGCTGAACTAGAGTTTACTCAAACGCTAAAGTTTTTGAAGATTTGGTGATTGGATGCATCAGCTTAGGGGGAGTCTGTTGCTGATAGAAGCTATTGAAGCTGAAGCTATCCAAAGACCAAAGACAGTGCAAGCTTACATGAAGATTACAAGATGACTGAAGACAAAGTTATTTTATGAAGCTATTGTCAAGGGGGAGTTTGTTGGTGCATATTTGTGACAACAGCTTAGATTTGGTCTTTGGATATCTTGTAATTAGTTAAACGATAAACAGTTAGCGGGTTTAGCTTTGTAATAGTTAGTTGTAATGTTTGGGCTAACCAAACCCATACTTATGGGGATGTGGGACGAATTGGGTTTGCCCAAATTCGCAGTCCATGAGGTTTATCCTAGCCCAAGTAGCAAACCGTGTGTTATATAAACAAGGTTAGGCTTTAGGGTTTAGGTTAATCAGCCAAAAAAACAGAGTTGTGAGGAATTTCGTGAGAGTTTAGAGGCTTGGACGAAATTGTGTGGTTAGGGTTTAGATTGGTTGTAATTCTTGAGTGATTGATAATCAATAGAAACCCAGTTTGAAAGTGAATTGCTGATTTCTGTTTCTACTCATTCTGTTATATTCTGATCAAGAGGATTCCGCACTCTTGATTAGATTGACAATTCTGTGAAAGATCCATACGTCAAGGGGACCTACAACCGGCCATCCGATCAGGTTGCACTTGGTTCCACACTTAAACTATTATTCAAACTACTCAAAAGATCTGAACGTTCAAACGGATTACCACCCGATCGGATTGCCATCCGATCGAGTGACCGTCGGATCGTGTGACGTTTGCGACTTTGATACTTAATCAAATTTCAACATGTTCAATACATACGGATTGCCACCCGATCAGATAGCCATCCGATCGAGTGACCATCCTGCTGTGAACTTGTTCTCAACTGAGAAGCCTCGCCAATCGGATTGCCGTCCGATCGAACCGCCGTTTGATCGACCGACCCGAACGGATTGCCACCCGATCGACTGGCCATCCGATTGGATTGCCATCCGATCAGATTACCATCCGATCCTTGGTACCCCTACACTGTTTTACGCACCGACATTCTCTTATCCTATCGTTAACTGTTCAGGCTAACCCCCGCTCTAGCGCTCCCTTCAATCCATTAACTCTACCGTGGAGAGTATACTCGAACCCTTTTTGCTTTACGTACTTTTGGGTGTTGCATACGTTACTTATTCTAAATCACATCAAACACACTACGCAATACTTTAACGCTAACCACTACTGCATGTTATACGTGACTCGATGAATGCTTGTTTGTTATGTTTACACATAGATTGCTGTCTACCTGCCTTAGCAACGATAATACTATAGTTTGGACTCAGCACCTGTTCACTCAGGGGTTGTTAAGGACTATTAATCACATGATTCACAGTGGTGAATATGTGTTACAAACTGCATTACAAAGTCAACCCGCAGTCATTGGTATTGATAGGATCATGTCGATAACTTACATGCTTCACATCACACGTTGTACGTGTTGGTTATGCGTAAACGATTTCGAACTCTATTATGCTATTATCAAACTTGTATGCTCACCTTTACACTATGTGTATTGACTTTTACTTTAACGTATGTGGCAGGTGCTTAAGATGCTAGGATGCCTTGTTTGTTGTGTGATGAAATCGAGGCAAGGAAAGAGTCTAGAAACAAACTATCTATTTTGAAATCTGAGTTGTCTGATCAGTATTTGTTTGTGAGACAATTATTTGTAATAACTGGTTATTTGGATATGTTATGGTATGGGACGTGACGTTTTAAATATCTGGTAATTAATAGTTGTTATGTGTCACGGCCCCCGTCCCAGTGCTACCCGGTCCAGGATTCGCGGGACAGAAAACCCGTGGTATTTATTATTTGAGTTGACAGCGGAAGTTTAACAGGATCTTTTAAAACTTGAAAATGCCTAATTATTTTATTTCATAATTTGGGACAAACCCCGTAATTTACAATAGAGGAATTTCATGAGGAAATTCCCTGTTTTACAAAACATGTTTATTTATTTAACTGAGCCACCACTTCAAGCTTTATTAGTGCTCCGTAGTGTTGGTGCACAGAATGTCTGTTGACTTCGTGTATATCAAGTCTTAGGTTAAGATATGTTAACATAGGATGTTAAAAGTCAAATTAGGTCTTAATGTTGTGATTTCGTTTGGATGTACATAGGATTAGAAGTGATTTCGTTTGTAAGGTCATAGTTGTAGGTCTCGCTCATAAGGTCTTTAAGTGGTTTGCTTATAGGGTCATAGGTAGGTTCGCTTATATGTCAACATGTAGGTTCGCTTATATGGACTGTCCATATAAGCGGAACCACATAGGCTATATATAGGTCATTGGAGTGAACCTGATCATTCATTCATGTACGTTGGAGCGGACCGTGTTCATGCTTGAAGTGTCAAAACTCTGTCAAATTTGTATCAGAAAGCATTAATAAAGAAGGAATTGAATAGGAAAAGCTGTGTAACTTTGCGTGTACTGATTCCGCCTTTATACGTGAAGATGAACATTCTCGACTGACTTTTTAGGGTCACAAAACGGTCCAACAAGTGGTATCAGAGCTTCAGGACGAGGAGTTCATACTACTACAGCTGAATCTACAAAATTCTCTCATTTCTACTCATTTTCTCTCATACTTTTTCTGTTTGAACTAGTTCCTACGGTTGAAACTGCCTGATTTTTGAGTATAATGTGTTAAATATAGTAATAACAAACCCTAGAAAGTTTCAGGTTAAAATTTGGATTAAAACTTGGTGAAAATTGACTAAAACATGGTTCCGCTTTTCTGTCATTATTGGAGGTTCGCTTTTTAGGTCCGCTTATTAGGTCACATTTGTTGGAGTTCCACTCAAGAGGTCCGCTCGTAGTTACAGTTATTTGAGATTTGCTTTTGTGGTTCGCTCATTGTGACTTTGTAGAGGTACATTCAAGATGGATGATATATTCTTGAACCCGTTTAGCGACATGTACGCGTTTGCTGGAAACTCGGGAGATGATACATCTACAAGCAACAACAATGAGAATCAGCCAAAAGAGAAGAAAAACGAAGCTTGGGAATCTGAAAGCGCCTTTGGAACTTTCAATAAACCTCCAAAGCTAATGGCTATCGAGGAATACAGTCGGTGGTCAAGAAAGTTTGAAGATTGGTTGATGGCATTTGCATTTCCCAGTTGGAAAAGTCTGAAAAACGGTTATGCCAATGGAAACAAAAATGGTGAAACTTTAAGAGCAGCTGAGGAGATTGATTCATTTGTAGCTGAACAAAAGTGTGTGGCATTGTTATTTCAATCCGTTCGGGAAGACATTATTGCTTTGATCGATTATTCAAATGCAAAAGATCTTTGGGAAAAGTTAGAAAAGAAATGTATAGGTAGTGAAGAAATCAAGAAAAACAAAAAGAAACTACTTAAGAAAGAGTTTGATATGTTTGGGTGTTTAAAGAACGAGTCAGTTTGTAAAATGATAGAAAGGTTTGGTCATCTGAAGCTGGAATTAGTAAGACATGATATCAGATATCCTGAAGAAGATCTTATCGACAAATTGTTCGATTCGTTGCCTGACGAGATGGATTGGATATATTATGCGCTGATGCTGAAGAATACCATCAAAGCACCAGAAAAGTTGACATTAGATTTGCTGATTGAGAAACTCGAGAGTCACGAGTTGGAACTGAAGAAGACGTACAAAGTCAATCACTCATCTTACCAGCAAAATTTGGATTTGTATTATCCAAAGAGCATGATGCCAAAAGCAACTTCTCCAAAGACTGCGTTTTCTGCTGAGAATGTGTCCACAGCAAGCAAAGAAAGTCAAAGTGGTCAAAGCAGTGGAAATCACAGTGGCTATCACAGTGGATCTTCATCATCTGCAAGTCATTCTGATGCAAAGAATCGTTTTCAATGCAACATTGCAATAGACTTGAAGAATGCTCAGAATTTTGATGAGGAGTCGGCCAAACAGCAGATGATCTTCCTAGCATCGGTGTTGGAATCGTATGAAGGGTTAGTAGCTGGGAAGATAGGCAATACCAATCTGACGAAAGAAGATTATGATCAGATTGATCCTGAGGAAATGGAGCTGATCGATATTCGTTGGGCTATGGCCAGTGCTGTTCGTCGAGCACAGCGTTTCATGGAAATTACCGGCAGGAAGACAATTGGTGGTCCATCTACTAAGCTGGGTTTTGATAAGTCCAAGGTGACGTGCTTCAAGTGTAAGCAGAAAGGTCACTTCAAGCGAGAATGCAGAAACGCTTATGCTGATGAGTCGGAGAACTCTTTTAGAGATGATTACTACAAGAAGGCAATATATCATCAGAATAAATCCGAGCCGCCTAGATTGAAGCAGGTTGAAGACAACAAAGAGAAATCAAGAGCTCTTGCGGTGATTTATGATGATGAAGGGTATGATTGGAGTCAAGAGGTTCTACCGGAAGAAGATGCGGTTGGTTACGCATTCATGGCAAAAAACGACGAACCTATTCCGTGGAAAGACGATAGAACTGAAGAGCAAAAATATCAATACAGAAAAATGATTGCTGAAAACAAAATAATTAGAATATCTCGTATCTTTCTGGAAGCGAGGAGAGCAAATAGATGGGATCCGGACAGGGAGTGTTATCTTGATGAATATGGAAATATTGCGATCGATGACAAAACGCTTGATATCGAAGCCATAATCCAGCAGTACAAAGAAGAGGATGAGTACTGGCAGAATAAATGGTGGGGAACTGGAGACAAGAAAGAGAAAGAAGAGAAAGAGAGAGAGAAAGAAGAAAGAAGAGCAGGAAAAATCAAAGAACGTTGATACTGGAGTTATTGACACAACGCAGGAGTTAAATGCTGAGAACTTGGGAAAAATGGCTGACAAAGTGCTGGCTGCTAAGGCACTTGAGGTAGACTCTAACTCCGTGTCTGAGTCAAAAAGCCAGGTCAGTTCAAACTTGTCAACAAATGCGTCAGGTAAGAAAATTGATGGAAATGCTGATTGCAAAAATTGCAACAAAGAGTGCAAATTTTGTAACACAGTCATGTATCTCAATGGGAAGAAAGTTGATGATCTGACAGCAAAGGTCAGAAGCGTTGAGAATCAGATTCTTGATCGTGACAAAACAGTTAAAGCTTCAACTGAACGGATAAGAGAATTAACTAGCCAAATTGAAAATGATAAAATTGATCATGACAAAATTAAACAAGAAAATGAAAAGTTGATTCTTGAAAACCGTCAGATTTTTGAGAAGTTTGAAAAACTCAAAAGCACAATGAAAGATAATGATGATCGAAATGGTAAAACTTTTAAAGAAAATGAACACCTAAAAGCAGTGCTTAGAGTAAAAGAAGAATCAATCAACCAACAACTGGATGAAATCGCTAAACTGAAACTTAAATTTCAAGAGGCTGAAATTGAAAACGAGCAAATCCAGTTGAAGCTTAACAGTTACAGCCCCGAAAGCTTTGTTTTGCAACACATTATTCCCAAACCCATCGGGAAAGACAAAGCAGGCGAAGATGTGTATTGTGATGGAACTGGGGTGGAACTGGGGTGGGTTTTCATCAAGTACCACCACCTGTTCTTTATAACTACACGAAAAAGCAATCTGGGTTGGTTGAAATTGAGGAAGAAAGTGAAGTTAAACTTCCAGAGAACATTGATGTCACGTTCACATCTTCCAGTGACGATAGTGTCCAAAATGATATTGTAAAAGGTGTTGTTGAAAATGTGTTAAAAATGGATAGCGACACTACTGAGGAAGATGGGTGTTTCTTGGACAAGTACATTCAGAAACCAAAATCCAAAAACAACTTAAGTGATGAACCGGGTCTTGTGATGTACAAGATGGCTGGATCTGATAAGTTGTATTCGGATTCTGAGTTTCCAATTGAGAATGTTAATGTGAACAAATTGACAAATGTTTTCAAGTTGGTTGAAGTTGAATTGTCAGAAGTGAACAATCTGAGTCAAACAAAGAGAAAAATGAGTTTTGAGAAAAATAAATCATACTACAAGAAACCTGTTAATCCATCACGTTTTTATAATAACAATCGAAATAACTGGTCGGTTGGTTATCAGGGTGGTAAGAGTTATCAGAAAAAGAGTTTTCAAAACAGAAGGTTTGCTGAAAAGAAAGTGTTTGTGAACGGTTCAAGTTCACTGTCTGATGAGGAAAATGAAATCTTTTCAAAATCAAATGAAGAGTTCTTTGAGAAGAGGGCCTCACAACATCAGTCTGAAGGCACAAGTCGAGTTGTTGATACTCGGACATGTTTTAGATGTAACAAAGTTGGTCACATTGCAAGAAATTGCACCAACTCCAAGCCTAAGACTGAAGTTGTTGAGAGACAAATGAAGAAAGTTGATGTTAAGGGTAAAGCACAAATGGTTGTTGAGAAAAAGAGTGTGAAAAATGACAACACTAAAGTGAAAAATGAACCTGTAAAGAAAGTGGTAACTAAAAATGACAAATTTTATAAACGGGTTGCATTATCTCAACAAGTTTGGAAACCAAAAACTGAGAAGAAGGTGAAATCTTCTGAGGATTCAATTCAAATTGATTATGATACAAATTTTCCACCTCTGAAGGCTGAAAACTTCAAAATTCAAATTGCCAGAGTCAAGGTTACACCTAATGCTGATGAGGCCTGGGTGGACACCATGTTCGACTAAGCAATTTGAATTGCCGGAGCTTCCTTGATCGCGAAGCATGAATCGGCATCTTTATTGAAGTTAGTTAATTTGAAGTTTGTTATGTGCAGGATCTTCTAAATCTTGTATCCAGGTGGATCATGGATAGTGGAGCTTCAAGACATATGACAGGGAAGACTGCGTTGCTATATGATGTTAAAAATATCAATGGTGGTTATGTGGGATTTGCTGGTCATGAAGGTGGTCGAATTGTCGGTGAAGGAACGTTATCCAATAGGATTGTGACGTTTGAAAGAGTTAACTACATTACTGAGCTGGAGAACAATCTGCTTAGTATCTCGCAGATTTGTGATAATATGTATACCACTCACTTCACTGATAAAGAATGTTTGATCTTGAAACCAGGATTTGTTGTTCCTGAAGAATGGATTATCATGCGGGCACATAGAGTGAATGATTTATATGTGTTAGACATGAGTGTAGCGACTACAACAACTGGTCAAGCACATTGTTTTGTTTCTAGAGCAACTGAGAAAGAATCGAGATTGTGGCACCGCAAGATGGGGCATATTCACCTAAGGAAGATGAATCACTTGGTGCACAATGATTTGGTTCTTGGAGTTAATATCAAAGGTTTTCATCTGGAAGGGGAGTGCATTAGCTGTGTTAAAGGCAAGCAGAAGAAAAACTCACACCCTACAAAGCAAGTCAATTCAGTTTCCAGACCGTTAGAGAGACTACATATGGATCTGTTCGGTCCAGTAAACGTCAAAAGTATTACAGGGGATCTCTACTGTCTTGTGGTTACTGATGATTATTCCAGATTTTTGTGGGTTTCTTTCTTGAAGACGAAAGACGAAACGTTTGACAGTTTGATGGCGTTGTTCAGAAAGATTGAGAACTTGTACCAAAGGCGTATCAAAAGAATTCGAAGTGATAATGGTACTGAATTCAAGAACAGCAAGATGGAAGAATTTTGTGATGAAAGAGGTATATTGCATGAGTTTAGTGCTCCGTACACTCCGCAGCAGAATGGAGTAGCAGAACGCAAAAACCGGACACTAATCGAGACGGCTAGAACTATGCTCGCAAATTCAAAGTTACCGATAAATTTTTGGGCTGAAGCTGTTTCCGCCGCATGCTATACGCTCAACAGGGTTCTCACTGTCAAGAAGTTCAACAAAACATGTTTTGAGCTAATCAATAACCGCAAACCGAATTTGAAGTATCTAGAACCGTTCGGGTCACCCTGTACTGTTATAGAACCTTATGGAAAGTTTGGTCCGAAGTGCATTGAGGGAATATTTGTTGGTTATGCAAATCCGATGCGACGTGTCTTCGTTCCAAGTGAGAAGCGGATTGTTGAAGCTGCAAATGTTGAATGTCAAGGTTATACTATGCCGCCGCAGAATCCAGGAGATTCATGGCGTTATCATTATGACAAACTGTGGGATTCGTTTGACATGAGAGAAGAGCCAGAGGATGATGAAGATTTCTTTGATGAGTTGGATATTTTGCGTGAATACAAGTCACAGCTAAGGTTCCCAGCTGAGTATTCGAGGAGACCATGGGAAACTTCAAATAACGATGAAGCAGGTCCGAGTAATGCTGGTGAACATGATGATGTCCAACAGAATGAAGTTGCTCAGGATAATCAGTCGGATCAGAATGATAATCAAGAAGCTGAAAACATGCCTGTATTTGATCATGGTGATTCAGATTCTGAGGGGGAGCAAATTCAGATTTCAGATCAAACAAACCAAGTTGGTGAACAAGATGCCGAGCAGAATGTTACTAATCTGGAGGGCAATGTAGATGTTCCAAGCGAAGTGATGCCGCGAACTTTTTCATATCATCCAGAGGAGTTGATCATAGGAGAATTGCAGACAAGCGTTCGCACTCGAAGACAGATTGATAAAGGGCTTACATGTTTTTATACAAAAGTTGCTCCTTTGCAAACTGAATTCTCATTGAGTTGTTTTATATCGCAGGTTGAGCCAAGAACTTACAAAGAGGCGCTTACTGAAGATTCTTGGGTCATTGCAATGCAGGAGGAACTTAGTCAATTCGAGAAGTTGGGAGTGTGGAAGTTAGTTGATTTACCAGATGGTCAGAGAAAAATAAACACCAAGTGGGTATTCAAGTGCAAGAGAGACGATAGAGGAGTTGTAATTCGTAACAAAGCTCGACTCGTTATTCAGGGTTTTAGTCAACAGGAGGGGATTGATTTTACTGAAGTCTATGCTCCTGTAGCACGACTAGAAGCAATCAGAATTTTTCTTGCATTTGCGTCTTGGAAAAACTTCAAAGTATATCAGTTAGATGTTAAATCGGTTTTTCTCTATGGGAAGGTAAAAGAGGAGGTTTATGTCGGACAGCCGCCGGGCTTTACCGATCCAATCCACAAAAACAAGGTCTACTTATTGGACAAAGCGCTGTATGGTTTACACCAGGCCCCGAGAGCTTGGTACGAGACTTTGTCTTAACACCTACTAGCCAACAAGTTCATTCGTGGAAAAGTGGATGCCACTCTCTTCACTAAAAAGGTCGAAGGTCATCTTCTGATAGTTCAGATTTATGTGGACGATATAATTTTTGGGTCAACAAATGAGAGTCTGTGCAAAGACTTTGAATAAGTGATGAAGCAAAAGTTTGAAATGTCATCGATGGGTGAAATGAAATTCTTTTTGGGATTACAGGTTGAACAACTTCCTGAGGGAATTTTCATACATCAAACGAAGTACGTTCATGATATCTTGGAGAAATTCGGGATGTCAGGTTCTACTCCAGCAGCCACCCCGTTAGCAACAAATCATGGGATAAACCCTGATCTCACCGGAGAGAAGGTAGATGAAACGATGTATCGTTCCATGATCGGATCGCTGATGTACCTAACTGCTTCACGTCCTGATATCATGTACCCAACGTGCCTCACAGCAAGATTTCAATCTAACCCAAGAGCTTCGCATATGATCATTGTGAAGAGGATATTGCGCTACCTGAAAGGAACTCCTTCATTGGGGTTGTGGTATCCTAGGAAAGGCGATTTTACGCTCGAAGGGTATTCCGATTCGGATTTCGGATGCTGCAAAGTCAATTCAAAATCAACAACTGCAGGGTGCCAGTTCTTTGGTCCTAGATTGGTTACCTGGCAGTGTAAGAAACAAACGTCTGTGGCGTTATCTACATGTGAAGCGGAGTATGTTTCTGCTAGCAGTTGCTGCTCTCAGATCCTGTGGATACAGCAACAGATGCGCGACTACGGTTTGCAGTTTCTTAACACACCTCTTTTTGTTGATAATGAGGCCGCAATAAATATAACAAAGAATCCAGTACATCACGCTAAAACCAAACACATAGAAATTCGTCATTACTTTATTCGTGATTGCTTTGAGAAAAAGTTGATACGAATTGAGAAAATCCACACTGACGAACAGAAAGCTGATTTACATACCAAAGCTTTTGATAAAAATCGGTTTAAATATTTGTTAAAACTGAATGGTATGAAGCTTCTTTCGGTGTCGGATGGAATTGTGGGCGTTGATGAGAGTACTGTTGCGGATGAAGACGAGAAACAATCTGCAATGGTTTGTCGATTTTTTACATGTTTTGGTATTTAGGGGGGGTATAGGGTAAATATTTCAGAAAATACAAAAACAGTAAAAAAATGCAAAAATCCAAAAACATGATAAAATCAGAAAAAGAGCTTGTGTAAAATGGGAAAATGATAGTACATCGGCTTGACAGTCACGGTATGCTAAAGAAATGTATTGTTTAAAAGGTTAAACAGTCTCGCTGATGATGTGTCGATAGGTTTTTGCACATTTAGTAAGTTTGTTCGAGATATAAACCTAAATCTTACTTGCTTATTTTGTGGGGAACACTACTTGGATATATAGGTAACCCCTGAAATCTCGTTTGAAAGGTTTCTTATTCTGATATACAGGTTTTTATACTCAATGATATCTGGGATATTATTCCGGGACTTCTGCTGAATGAAAGTTCTGACCTAGTCCTCGAATAATACTTTCTGCAAATGCTTGAAACATAGCATCACCCTCAGCATATATGATAAGACAATAAAATTGCTTAGCAATGCTGTTGTAAAAAAGATCCTCTAAAGGGGACACACCCACAAGTTGAGTCATGATCTCTCTGCTGAACGGTAGTTCTGACCTGAGCTCTCATGATTCTTCATAATTTATTAACCCCTTACAGATATCATTTGTGTCATAATTGCCTGTAAGACTGAATATCGAGATCTGGATACGGGAGTATATTCAAGAGGTGGGACACACATATGAGTTTAAGTCTTTAAAACATTAAATCCATATCCTGGACAGATTGAAATTTGTGTGAGAATTTAAGATGGATCAGTATATCGACAATCGAGTTGAATTGTTTAATTCTGAGTATGTAATTGAAGCTTAACGGTACTTGTGATTTGTCTGATAGCTGATATGATTCCCTAACACGCTCAGCCAAAAATATGTTTGTAAATAGTTTACTTTGTTTACTTTCTGCAATTGAAGTTTTATGTATTTCATTTCTTAGTTTAGAACACTTTATAAAATCCAAAAAGATTTTATTTCTGCTTTATTTTCCGACAAACCAAAGTGGAGAGTTGATTGTTGGATTCTCAGATGATTGAAGCAGATGCAGGAGATTCTGGACTGAAGAATGAGGAGAGCTTATCTTGATGGAGTTTGATTTTTTTTTTAAAGTCAAAAACAAGTTCATTAATTTGATACTTGTTATTTTCAGAAAATTGTAAATTGTTGTTTTTAAAATTAGTTTGATTCGTCAAATGATCAACCAAGGTCATTAAATTGGACTTGGTAGATTAATCAAGTAATCAGGGTCATGAATTTGGACCTGAATACTTGAGTGGATTGCTAAAGATGATAGTTTGTGATTTATTGTTGAAAAGATAAGTTTGTAATGATTGATGTTTGAGACACAGGTTTTGGACTTCATTATTCCCACGGAAGCTAATTGTCAAAGTTTGAACCAGATAAATACCTCAGATTCTAGCATACTGAGAGGGGGAGTCTGTGAAAGGGGGAGTCTGGATCAATGGTCAAAGGGAATGCTGAAGATGAAGCTAGGACAAGATTGTAAACCTGTGAAGATAGAGTGCTTGTGATGAGAAGACAGAGAGTTGGAGAAAAGACCAAGACTGAAGACTCGGAGCTGAAGACTTCGTCAACATCCAAGGGGGAGTCTGTTGGTGCACAGAATGTCTGTTGACTTCGTGTATATCAAGTCTTAGGTTAAGATATGTTAACATAGGATGTTAAAAGTCAAATTAGGTCTTAATGTTGTGATTTCGTTTGGATGTACATAGGATTAGAAGTGATTTCGTTTGTAAGGTCATAGTTGTAGGTCTCGCTCATAAGGTCTTTAAGTGGTTCGCTTATAGGGTCATAGGTAGGTTCGCTTATATGTCAACATGTAGGTTCGCTTATATGGACTGTCCATATAAGCGGAACCACGTAGGCTATATATAGGTCATTGGAGCGAACCTGATCATTCATTCATGTACATTGGAGCGGACCGTATTCATGCTTGAAGTGTCAAAACTCTGTCAAATTTGTATCAGAAAGCATTAATAAAGAAGGAATTGAATAGGAAAAGCTGTGTAACTTTGCGTGTATTGATTCCGCCTTTATACGTGAAGATGAACATTCTCGACTGACTTTTCAGGGTCACAAAACGGTCCAAAACGTAGCACTTTTCCTTGATTCACAGTAGGTCACCTGAAACATGTTTAAAAATATTTTATCAGCGGGGAAATACTGGTGAGTCACTCGATTTCAATAAAACGTCACATAGTTATAAATTACAGCATAAGAGCGATTACAATGGCTACTATCTTATTTTTATCTGGCGCCGTGTCACACCCTGGTGACGATGGTCATACCACTATTGGGTCCTTTCACCTAAGTAGTGATGATTATCACTGTTAGGTTTGTTCACCTAACCGTGAGACATTAGTAATGTGCACAATACCCCACTAGCCAGTGATTCAAGATAACCACGACTTAATCCCTCTAATTATAACTTTTGAAAACACTTTGAGATTTGATTAAAATAGTTGATAAAAGAGAATGACTCACATTGCAGGTTTATACGGGCAGAGTTTAGCCTACTGATTTAGCCGTGTAACCTAGTTTAAATAACAATGCACACGAAACTAGGTCAGTAACTTAATACAACATTTACGATAAGCTCACGAAATCAAAACCCTCACGACGAATGACAAAGTATAGCCCTGATTTGGGCAGCACTTAAACATCCATCGGATCGGTTTCAATCTATCGGACATTGTATCGTAGCAGTGATCGAGTTAATACCCTGTATCGTAGCAGCGTTTTCCTACTTTAAACTTGATTTTCGCACAGAATAAGTGTGATTTTGAAAGTTTTCTCGAGCACAGATGATCAGGCCATGCACAGGCAATTTATAGCCACATTTTAAGTTTTACGCGGCCCGCGTAAGCCTTAACATGGCTTTTACGCGGCCCGCGAAAACCCCTATCCTACGTGTAAGGGTTGCCACGTGTGCAACACGTGGCCCGGAATGCTTATCTGGTCAACTTTAAGTTGACCCGGCCCGCGTATGCCTAAGCTTACGTTTTACGCGGCCCGCCTGAAACTCAAAATTCTTGTTTTCTTGGTTTTTCATGCACATTAGGGTTTCAGGGGTCTGGGTTTTCACTTACTGGTCGTTTTGGGGTATTTTTGCAGGTCCTTACATCCTCCCCACCTTATTTAAAATCTCGTCCTTGAGATTTATTGAAATAGGTGAGGATACTTTCGCTTCATTTCTGATTCCAGCTCCCAGGTATACTCAGGTCCTCTTTTCGAATCCCACTTGACTTTGACCAGTACCAATCTTTTGTGTTTGAGAAACTTAATCTATCTGTCTTCTATTTGAAGCGGTTTCTCCACGAACTTCAATTTTTCATTCACCTGTATGTCTTGAAGAGGGACTACCAGGGATTCGTCAGATAAACACTTCTTGAGGTTAGATACATGAAACACGTCATGTACTCCAGCCAGTTCTACTGGTAGTTGTAGGCGATAAGCAACAGGTCCTATTCGCTGGATTACTGGGAATGGTCCTATGTACCATGGACTTAGCTTTCCCTTCTTACCGAACTGAACTACTCCTTTCCAAGGAGAGACTTTCAAGAGTACCTTGTCTCCAACTTGAAATTCTAGTGGCTTGCATCGATTGTCTGCATAACTCTTCTGGTGATCTCGAGCCGTTTTCAGTCTTTCCTTGATTTGGGTGATCTTGTCGGTAGTTTCTTGCACAATTTCAGGACCTGATAATTGGCTTTCTCCTATTTCTGCCCAACAAACTGGAGTTCTACACTTTCGTCCATACAGTGCTTCAAATGGGGCAGCCTCGATAACTATTGTTATAGGAGAACTCGATTAAGGGTAAATGGTCGTCCCAATTTCCCCCAAAATCTATGACACATGCTCTAAGCATGTCTTCCAGGGTTTGGATCGTCCTTTCACTTTGTCCATCTGTTTAGGGATGATAAGCCATACTTAAATTTAATCGTGTCCCCATGGCTTCTTGGAAACTTGTCCAGAAATGTGAAGTGAAGCGACTATCTCTATCTGACACAATGGAGAGTGGGACTCCATGTAGTGATACTACTTCGTCTACGTACAACTTTGCTAACCCTTCCATGCTAAAGGTTTCTTTTATGGGTAGGAAATGAGCTAATTTGGTTAATCGATCCACAATTACCCAAATTACGTCGTTACCTTTTCTGGTTTTGGGTAACTTAGTAACGAAATCCATGGTTATTAGTTCCCATTTCCATACTGGCATTTCTAGTTGTTGCAGTAGACCTGAGGGTTTCTGGTGTTTTGCCTTAACTTGCGAGCAAGTTAGACACTTAGATACATATCTAGCTATGTCTTTCTTCATTCCTATCCACTAGAAGTTATTCCTTAAATCTTGGTACATCTTATTATTACCAGGATGCATGGTGTATCTAAATTTATGGGCCTCCTCTAAAATTTTATTTCTTAAGTTTCCTTGTTTAGGTACCCAAATCCTTTTCTTGTGGAATTTCCAAATTCCATCAATCCCTTGCTCTAATTCCTTTATTCTTCCCTTCATTCCTTAGGGCATCTGCTACTACATTTGCCTTTCCTTCGTGATATTAAATATCACAGTCATAGTCACTTAGGATTTCCATCCATCTCCTTTGACTCATGTTCAATTCTTTTTGCCCAAATATATATCTTAAACTCTTATGATTTGTATAGACAGTAAACTTACTTCCGTACAGATAATGTCTCCAAATCTTAAGGGCAAAAATTATGGCTCCTAACTCTAAATCATGAGTCGTATAATTTTCCTCGTGCTTTTTCAATTGCCTTGAGGCATACGCAATTACCTTCTTGCATTGCATCAGTACACATCCTAATCCTAGTTTAGAAGCATCACAATAAACTTCAAAATCTTCTGTCCCTTCTGGTAAGGCAAGAATTGGGGCGTTTGTTAATCTTTGCTTTAAAATCTTAAAAGCCTCTTCTTGTCTAGGTCCCCATTCAAACTTTACTGCTTTACAGGTTAGCTTAGTTAATGTTACAGCTATCTTAGAAAAATCCTTGATGAAGCGCCTATAGTAACCAGCTAATCCTAGAAAACTTCTAACTTCCATAGCTGATTGCGGGACCTTCCACTTGGTGATTGCTTCTATTTTGGAGGGATCTACGTGAATACCTTCGTGATTCACCATGTATCCTAAAAATTGTACCTCTTGTAGCCAAAATTCACACTTTGAGAATTTGGCGTAAAGCTTCTCTTTTCTTAACAATGTTAAGAGTAGATGCAGGTGCTCACAATGTTCCTCCTGGCTTTTGGAATAAATAAGTATATCATCGATGAAAACAATTACAAATTTATCCAAATATGGTTTACAGATCTATTCATCATGTCCATGAATGCTGCAGGAGCATTTGTTAATCCAAAGGGCATGACCGTAAACTCGTAATGACCATACCTAGTTCTGAAAGCAGTTTTAGGTATGTCTTCTTCTTGTAGTTTCAACTGATGGTATCCGGAGCGTAAATCTATCTTAGAAAAATATCTAGCTCCCTGAAGTTGATCGAAAAGATCATCAATCCTAGGTAATGGGTATCGATTCTTAATTTTAATCTTATTCAATTTCCTATAATCGATACACATTCGCATCGACCCATCTTTCTTTTTGACAAACAACACTGGAGCTCCCCAAGGGGATGAACTAGGTTGTATAAATCCTTTGCTTAACAATTCATCTAACTGCTTTTTCAATTCTAACATTCCGGTGGGTGCTAACCAATAAGGTGCCTTGGCTATCGGTGTAGTTCAAGGAATTTGATGAATTCTAAATTCTACTTCCCTATCGGGTGGTAATCCAGGTAGTTCTTCTGGGAATACCTCTGGGTATTCTGATACTACTGGAATTTCCTTAAGTTCCTTACCCTTAGTGTTAATGATTACCGAAATCATATACACTATTCCTTGTTTTCTTGAATAACTGGCCATTTTCATTACTGAAATGAATTTCAGTAGCTTACGTGGCTTGTCTCCTGTAATCACCACTATTTCTCCTGTGGGTGTATGAATTTCTATGGAATTCTTATCACAAAGGATTCGAGCATGGTTGGCTACTAACCAATCCATTCCTAACACAACATTGAATCCAGCTAAATTCATAGGTAACAGGTTTGCAGAAAATTTATGGCCTAAGAGTTCTATCTTTCCTTCTTGCAAAATCTTATCTATGTTAACAGAATTCCCATCTGCCGTTTCTACCGTAAAAATTTGTCTAAGGTTGGTTAAAGGTAGGTTAAGAGCTTGGAAGAATGAAGTATTTATAAAACTTTGTTTGCACCATAGTCAAATAATACTTTTGCATAAATGTCGTGAACTATGAACGTACCAGCTATCACATTAGGGATTAGTTCTGCTTCCTGGGTAGTCAGTTGGAAGGCTCTTGCGTTCTTTTTGGTTGTTCCTTCTGCAAGTTTGGCTTTGTTGTCAGCTAGTTTGACCAGTTTAGGGCAGTCTGGTCTAAAACGTCCAGCTTCTCTACAGTTGAAGCAAATTGTGGATTTCTTCCTTCTGCAGTCTTCTTCTTGATGCCCTGGAATTTTGCAGAAATTGCAATACCCTTTGCATCTTCCAAAATGCTTTCTTTTACAGGTACTTCAAAATGGAGCAGTGGAAGATTGCTCGGTTCCCTTTTTCTTGAAATTACTACTATTACCCACACGAAATCCTTGGGTAATCTTTTAGGCCACTTCCTTCTTTCTATTTTCTTCTCGCGTACGCACCAGTCCGTCTGTTAAAGTGTTGGCTAACTCCACTGCATCATCAATTGTGCGAGGTCTCATAGCTTTAACGATATCACGGATTTCGCCAATCAAACCCCAAATATAGCGAGAAATAAGTACCAGTTCTGGCGAAGCCAGGGTTGGTACAACTCTAGCATACTCGAAGAATGTCGAAGTATGCCCTCGACAGTCTACATCCACCATCCGGTGGTTCATGAACTTATTTGTCATTTGTTCCTTTTCATATTCGGGACAAAATTTTCTTTCTACTAGACTCTTAAATTCTGCCCAATTTATGGCATACGCCACATCACTTCCCTTAGCTTGTAGTACGGTGTTCCACCATTCGAGTGCCCCTTCTTTAAAAAGATGCGACGCGTACATGACCTTGTCTTCCTCGGCACATTTACTTATTTTAATTACTGCTTCAGTTTTCTCTAACCAATGCAGTGCAGCAGTTGCCCCTTCATTGCCTGCAAATTCAGCTGGTTTACAGGCAATAAATTCTTTGTAAGTGCAACCAGGCGTTGCAGCTTTCATTTTCTTAAGGAATGGGGCTTGCATCCCATCATTATCATTATTATTATTGTTGCCGCATCCATTTACACTATTACTGAAATTGTCATCGCGAGTACGTTTGCTGGGAATAATTGGTTGAGGTTCAACTGGATTTCGGGCAGTAGCAAGGATTGCTGGAATAGCATTGGCTATTCCTTGAGCAACAATGTTTTCTATATCTTGCCTATTAAGAAAGTGATCCTCATTGTTTTGCTCAGATTGGTTAACTTCATTAATTGGCTCATTGATAGCGGGTTCCATCTGATAATTTTCAATATTTAAATGTATAAATTATTGGCACAAAAGAAAATAAATAATAATTAGTCACAATAAAACAATCACACATAATCACGTCAACACGTATAGCCAAAATTGTCGACTTTGCGACGTTGATATTTTTATATATTAGTATGCATCCATACACATCAGTTATTTTACAAAAGTTTTATTTTAAGTTATTTTATATGATTATATTTTTATTAATATTTATTATTATTTTATTTATTATTAAACATGTAACCACACAACCACATACGATCCCTGTCAGCTGGCACTTCAAAAACGATGTTCCCTTTCGTCGTATTTCCATGATATCCTCTCCCCCACTTCCCGGATTCTATTTCCTGCGTCCACCAGCTCCTCACCATAGTGGCGGAGTTCAGCCAAGTTCTCAGCGCTCATAGGTGGGTTTGGTGCAGGTTCTGGGTCAAACTGGGAGAAAAAGTGTTAGGGTTATTCAAGAGATTCTGAAATTGCCAATCACTTCTCCACCATTCCTCCAGCTCTTCGGGTAGAAGTTGGTGGTTGACTATGGGATCTGGGATAGCAGGTTCCAAATTAACTGGAAGTTGTGATTCAATTGGATAATTGAAGAGGTTTTCATTGGCAGGTCCAATGAGGTCACAATTTGCCAGTTTGCGATCCAGCTCTTCCCATGGTGGCATTTTCTGGGCTTGCCCTGAACTTTCCCCGATCTCCTTTCCTTTGCCTTTGTCTTTTGGTTCCTCAGTCTTTTTAATCCTCTGGGCAGCTGGCTTCTTCCTCCGTGCGCGTCTCCTGCCTATGATTCTCCTTCTTTTCTTCGTCTTGGGTTTCTCCTGGGCTTGAGCCTGGAACTCCATAGGTTCTTCAGCATCGTCCAGATAATCGAAAAAGTCTCTGGAAACTTCTACGTCAGCAGGATAGATAGTGAGATTCTGAAGAGCTTCAGACAACTCATTCATGTTGTTTAGCAGTTATAGAGAAAACACAAAATCCTAATTAAAAAGTTATATATTGCAAATTAAATTTCACAGAATCACAGAGTGGCAAATTGAGAAATTAATTATTTCTAAATACTTAATTGGCTTAAATCAGTGGCTCTAATACCACCTTTTTCTGTTACGGCCCCCGTCCCGGTGCTACCCGGTCCAGGAGTCGCGGGACAGAAAACCCGTGGTATTTATTATTTGAGTTGACAACGGAAGTTTAACAGGATCTTTTATGTGACAACTCGAATTTCCGACATTCTTTATTCGCATTAAATGCACGTTGACTTTGACTACATAGTTGTGTTATGATAAAACCTAGTGTGTTTGCATGGTTTTGTGTGATTGTATAACTTGTGTACTGTTTGTAAAACTTAAACTGCTTAGAACCCGACGAAACACAAGGCTGTTTCGCCATAACCCATTCCGACGAAATAGGCTGTTTCGCCATATACATCCCGACGAAACAGAAGTCTGTTTCGCCGGCCCAGTAGTTCACGAAGCCCAGCTTGGGCCCAGAACGTTATTCTGCGTATTTTTACGTAAAACATCATCATTTTACACTTTCTATCAACACAACCGAAACCCTAGAGCTCTCTCACTGTGACGGCGAACTAGAATCCACCGGAAACCCTTGTGCGATCAAACCATCTTCTCGGTTAGTAAATCTATGTGTCTTGATTGATCTTTCATCCATGTGTGTGTCTATGTGTCATGTGATTCTGCTTTGATGTTGTATATTGAAATCGATACATGTTAAATATTAGGGTTCTTGTTATGATAATAATGATATGGATTTCGATATGAATATTGTAGTCGGATATAAATGGTTTTATGCGAAACTTAATATGATGGAATACTCGGTTCTGGATGTTGTTATTATGATCTGATTCTGAATGCAAGTTAGCATCTTGATAGGGTTGTATGATGTGATGTTGTAATCGAGATGTTGTATGCGAAAGCTAGGGTTCATGCTAGACGTTAAAACACCGTGATGCTTGTGTTAGAATTATGTGAATGAATGATTCTGCATGATCGATGTTATTGATGTTGGCTGCTAACATGATTAGGGTTTCTGTGTATTTCGTAACTGCTGTAACTGTGTCTACGAATCAGACATTCGACGAAACAGGAATCTCGGCGAAACAGAATGTGTTTCGCCAAGAGTCGTCGACGAATCAGAATCCTGTTTCGCCGAACAAGGCCACGACGAAACTGAAGGTGTTTCGTCAATAATGTGATTCGCCACTATGTGTGTTTCGCCAACTCACTTGTTTCGCCAACTTATGTGTTTCGCCATATATGTGTTTCGCCGAGCTGTGCAGTAACCTGAGTTAATTCTGTTAAGTGTTAACTGGACTATTTAACTGCTGTTAAGCGTAGCCATCTTGTATATGATTGTGATTACGTGCTACATGTTTATGCGTGCATAACTTGGACACAAACTGATTTCGCATACATGCATACTTTAGGACGTGATTGATTATTTGCGAGCATACACTTAGCATACCGAGCAAACCAAGGTGAGTTCACACAAGCCAAGGCATGGGGTTCCCAGGGGGGAATGGGGATTTGATGATTACTGTACGTACATAGATAACAGAACCTACTGCTAGACTAGTAACACTTATTGAACGATCTTCGCACACCTGCCAAGGACATTGGCCGCGATATTATGACTGACTTCGCACACCTGCCAAGGACATTGGCCGCGAACTAAACTTACAACATCTTCGCACACCTGCCAAGGACATTGGCCGCGATACGAACAAACCTAGTCTAGAAAACTTGGGGAAAGACCTTCCCCAACATCTTCGCACACCTGCCAAGGACATTGTCCGCGATGGAAACTAATATGATACATTGTAACGAACGAACATACTACTACTCACACTATACTGTTACTGAACTATTAACTGTGAACTCGCTCAACTAGTTGTTGACTCTCTCTTACATGCCTTGCAGGACTTTAGGTACATATGGAGCTTGCACAGGAAGGAGCAGGTCGTTGTGGGATACGGATCGTAGACGATATTTGAACTTATAACTTATTTTGGGTTTTCATTATTATGCTTCCGCTACTTAAACAATGTTTGGTTATGAACATCAGTCATGTCAAGATGAATTACCTTTTCCTACTTTTACACTTAAATACTATGTTTGATATGATTGATGGCTTGATCCTGGTCAGTCACGCCTCCAAGCGGCGATACTCCGCGGGTGGATTTTGGGGGTGTGACAGATTGGTATCAGAGCCATTGGTTATAGAGAACTCGGTTTTAATAAGGGGAAAACGATTTTGTTAAAACCAGACTATAACCAGAACAGTGCTCAACGATCCACAACGACGCTTCGCTCCACGTGCAAGGCTCAACATCATAGGTACTACTATTCATGTTACTTTACCTACTTGCTAGAAGTACAAAGAACTTTGCTCGTGGTATGCTTAGGTTACAGAACCTACTATATGTTATTGCTTGAAAACGCTTACGTGCTCACTCTCTTCTGTCATCGCACTATTCGCGAACCTCTCTCACTCATGTTCTCCTTGATGTCAAGATCATGAGTGGACGCGCTAACCTAACTCAAGCCCAGTTGGCGGCTTCGATCACTGAACAAGTTACTGCAGCACTCGCAGCTGCCCAGGCAGGGGGTGTAACCTGCCATCACCACTTACTCTAGGATCTTTAGATCCTACTCTCGTAAACCAACACTCGTGCTTAAGTATGTTACTCTAACGCACACGACAAGTCAACACGCTCAGCCACCTGTATGCACATACACGACTTTTATGGACTGTCGTCCTACTACTTTCAGCGACACTGAAGGAGCTGTTGGACTCCTCCATTAGTTCGAGGAACTCGAATCGGTCTTCGAATGTGCGAATGACCTGAGGCTCGTAAGGTGAAATATGCCACTGATACTCTCAAAGGCACTGCGTTAACTTGGTGGAACGCGCAAGTTCGGATGCTGGGGCTGGCGGCTGCTAATGCCACCCCTTGGGACGAATTCAAGGAACTAATCAAACTAGAATACTGTAACTATGATGACATCCACAAGCTGGAAGTGGAGTCCTTTAACATGAAGATGACGGGGTCAGAGATAGAAGCGTACACGAAACGATCCAACAAACTGGCAATTTTGTGTCCAACTATGGTGGATCCTCCCATCAAGAGCATTGAGCTGTACCTCAAAGGCTTAGTACCAGAAATTCAAAGCCATGTGATGACTGCAAATCTTGCCACTATTCAAGATGTCACTCATCTTGCTCATCGTCTCACAGACCAGGAAGTGGAACAGAACAAGCTGCCTAGACGTATTGGTGCTACTACTACTACTTCTGCTATTCCTAGTGACAACAAATGAAAGTGGGATGGAACCTCTAGCAAGGGTTCGACTACGATTTCGTCCCAGGCACAGCAGTGAAAGATCGATGACAACCAAAGTCCTGGTCAGCAACCTTTTAGTAGTCAAGGGCAGGGTGGATACAGGGGAAACCACCCTAAGTGCAAACGATGTAACTTGCACCACAGCGGGCAGTGCAACCGAAATCATTGTCAATGATGCGACACGCTTGGTCATGGAGCCAAAGATGGTAGAAACTCACGTCCTGCAAGCCAGAACCAACAACAACAGACACCAGATCTATAGAATCAGCAGCAACGGCAGGGTAACAAGGGATGTTATCAGTGTGGTGCTGAAGGTCACTTCAAGAGACACTGCCCACGGTTGAACCAGAACCAGAATCAGAACCACAACCAAGGAAACGGGAACTAGGGAAGACAACAACGGGGGTAATAACGACGGCAATGGTGCCAGGGGTCGAGTGTTCGTGATTGGTCAGGGTGATACTAGGAATGACCCCAACGTTGTGATGGTTTCGACATCGATATTGGTAGGGATTGGCTACCTCAATATCGAGCAGAGACTCTTTGCGAAGAAAAGATCATCCGCATTCCTCGTGCTGGTTAAGAACCTTTGGTAACCCATAGTAACAAGCTCCAGGAGCAGCACCCATAGCTCGAGCACCTTATCGCTTAGCTCCAACGGAACTGGAAGAACTATCTAATCAACTGCAAGAACTCTTGGAAAAGGGTTTCATACGTCCTAGCTCTTCGCCTTGGGGAGCTCCAGTACTTTTTGTAAAGAAAAAGGATGGTACCTTCCGCATGTGTATAGACTACCGCGAATTGAACAAGGTGACTGTGAAGAATCGCTATCCTCTTCCACGCATTGACGACTTATTCGACCAGTTGCAAGGGTCGAGCTATTACTCGAAGATCGATCAAAGGTCAGGGTATCATCAACTGAGAGTCCGGGATGAGGACGTCTCCAAAACAGCATTTAGAACTCGCTACGGTCACTACGAATTTTTGGTCATGCCATTCGGGCTAACGAACGCGCCTGCGGTTTTCATGGATCTTATGAACAGAGTGTGCAAACCCTATCTCGACAAGTTCGTCATTGTTTTCATCGACGACATACTGATTTATTCGAAAAGTCAGGAGGAACACGAGCAGCACCTACGACTTATACTGGAACTTCTGCGAACGGAACAGCTATACGCTAAGTTTTCTAAATGTGACATTTGGCTTCATGAAGTCCACTTCTTAGGCCACGTGGTGAACAAGGATGGGATTCATGTAGATCCATCCAAGGTAGATTCGATCAAGAATTGGCCTGCGCCTCGTACACCAACGGAAATACGCCAATTCTTGGGTTTGGCGGGTTATTACAGACGTTTCATCAAAGACTTCTCAAAGATTGCTCAGCCGCTTACACTGTTGACGCAGAAGGGTGTTGTTTATCGTTGGGGTAACGCACAGGAAACAGCGTTTCAGCACTTAAAGGATAGACTATGTAGCGCACCTATCCTCTCACTGCCTGAAGGCACGGACGATTTTGTAGTCTACTGCGACGCATCTATCAAAGGTCTTGGATGTGTATTGATGCAGAGGGATAAAGTTATTGCTTATGCTTCGCGCCAACTTAAGGTTCACGAACGGAATTACACTACACACGACCTAGAGCTGGGAGCGGTCGTCTTTGCACTTAAGATATGGCGACACTATTTGTACGGTACCAAATGTGCTATCTACACTGACCACAGGAGCCTCGAACATATATTCAAACAGAAAGAACTGAATATGCGACAGCGACGATGGGTTGAACTGTTAAATGACTACGAATGCTCAATCAGGTACCACCCAGGCAAAGCCAATGTTGTGGCTGACGCCCTCAGCCGAAAAGACACCGCGCCTAAGCGCGTGCGAGCTTTACAACTCACCATACAGTCTAGCCTTCCTTCCCAGATACGAGATGCTCAGATAGAAGCATTGAAACCAGAAAATGTCAGGGCTGAAGCCCTGCGCGGCTCAAGGCAACGCTTAGAACAGAAGGAAGATGGTGCTTACTACGTCACAGGACGCATTTGGGTCCCACTGTACGGCAACTTACGCGAGCTGGTAATGGATGAAGCTCACAAGTCTCACTACTCGGTACACCCTGGTTCGGATAAAATGTACCACGATATTAAGACTACCTACTGGTGGCCAAGCATGAAGGCCCACATCGCCACATACGTTAGCAAATGCTTGACTTGTGCGAGAGTCAAGGCAGAATATCAGAAACCGTCAGGACCACTCCAACAACCTGAGATACCACAATGGAAATGGGAGCAAATTTCCATGGATTTTGTTACTGGCCTACCTAGATCTCAGCGCGGAAATGATACTATTTGGGTGATCGTGGATCGACTCACAAAGTCTGCTCACTTCTTGGCTATCAAAGAAACAGACAAGTTCTCTACCTTAGCAGACATTTACTTAAAAGAAGTGGTCTCGAGGCACGGAGTGCCAACCTCCATCATATCTGATCGTGATGCACGTTTTACTTCAGAACTGTGGCAAGCAATGCATAAATCTTTTGGCTCTCGTTTAGACATGAGCACAGCTTATCACCCTCAGACAGATGGGCAGTCTGAGCGCACTATTCAAACTCTAGAAGACATGCTTCGGGCGTGCGTAATTGACTTTGGAAATGGTTGGGAGAAACATCTGCCACTTGTGGAATTTTTTCATACAATAATAGCTACCACACCAGCATTAAAGCTGCTCCATTCGAGGCATTGTACGGACGTAAATGCCGGTCACCTCTTTGTTGGGCAGAGGCGGGTAATAGTCAAATCACAGGTCCAGAAATGGTAGTCGATACTACAGAAAAGATTGCACAAATACGACAACGCATGGCGGCAGCACGCGACCGTCAGAAAGCATACGCTGATTTAGACAGGAAACTACTCGAATTCCAGGTTGGGGATCGAGCGCTACTTAAAGTTTCACCCTGGAAGGGTGTGGTTCGTTTTGGTAAACGCGGCAAACTTAATCCACGATATATTGGACCATTCGAAGTTACAGAGAAAATAGGTAAAGTGGCCTACAGATTGAACTTACCAGCTGAACTCAGTGCAGTTCACAACGTCTTTCACGTGTCGAATCTGAAGAAGTGTACGTCAGATGAAACCCACATAGTTCCCTTAAAGGAACTCACTATCGACGAGCGGTTGCACTTCGTCGAGGAACCTGTTGAAATCACGGACCGGGATGTTAAGGTCCTCAAGAACACGAGAATCCCTCTTGTACGAGTTCGTTGGAACTCCCGCCGCGGCCCAGAGTTCACCTGGGAGCGCGAAGATCAAATGGAACTCAAATATCCCCAGTTATTCGGAAACCAAGCAACTACTACTGAGGCTGAAGCTACCAATGCAGAATTTCGGGACGAAATTCCAAATCAACGGGGGGATAATGTGACACCCCAAGAAAACCAGTAATCTTCGCAAACCTGCTCGAGGAGCCGCGATACGACACAGGTAAATAACGTCACACTACTAGCTTCCTCAGTAACTGCATGATAAATTTCGGGACGAAATTTCTTTCAAGTTGGGGATAATGTGACAACTCGAATTTCCGACATTCTTTATTCGCATTAAATGCACGTTGACTTTGACTACATAGTTGTGTTATGATAAAACCTAGTGTGTTTGCATGGTTTTGTGTGATTGTATAACTTGTGTACTGTTTGTAAAACTTAAACTGCTTAGAACCCGACGAAACACAAGGCTGTTTCGCCATAACCCATTCCGACGAAACAGGCTGTTTCGCCATATACATCCCGACGAAACAGAAGTCTGTTTCGCCGGCCCAGTAGTTCACGAAGCCCAGCTTGGGCCCAGAACGTTATTCTGCGTATTTTTACGTAAAACATCATCATTTTACACTTTCTATCAACACAACCGAAACCCTAGAGCTCTCTCACTGTGACGGCGAACTAGAATCCACCGGAAACCCTTGTGCGATCAAACCATCTTCTCGGTTAGTAAATCTATGTGTCTTGATTGATCTTTCATCCATGTGTGTGTCTATGTGTCATGTGATTCTGCTTTGATGTTGTATATTGAAATCGATACATGTTAAATATTAGGGTTCTTGTTATGATAATAATGATATGGATTTCGATATGAATATTGTAGTCGGATATAAATGGTTTTATGCGAAACTTAATATGATGGAATACTCGGTTCTGGATGTTGTTATTATGATCTGATTCTGAATGCAAGTTAGCATCTTGATAGGGTTGTATGATGTGATGTTGTAATCGAGATGTTGTATGCGAAAGCTAGGGTTCATGCTAGACGTTAAAACACCGTGATGCTTGTGTTAGAATTATGTGAATGAATGATTCTGCATGATCGATGTTATTGATGTCGGCTGCTAACATGATTAGGGTTTCTGTGTATTTCGTAACTGCTGTAACTGTGTCTACGAATCAGACATTCGACGAAACAGGAATCTCGGCGAAACAGAATGTGTTTCGCCAAGAGTCGTCGACGAATCAGAATCCTGTTTCGCCGAACAAGGCCACGACGAAACTGAAGGTGTTTCGTCAATAATGTGATTCGCCACTATGTGTGTTTCGCCAACTCACTTGTTTCGCCAACTTATGTGTTTCGCCATATATGTGTTTCGCCGAGCTGTGCAGTAACCTGAGTTAATTCTGTTAAGTGTTAACTGGACTATTTAACTGCTGTTAAGCGTAGCCATCTTGTATATGATTGTGATTACGTGCTACATGTTTATGCGTGCATAACTTGGACACAAACTGATTTCGCATACATGCATACTTTAGGACGTGATTGATTATTTGCGAGCATACACTTAGCATACCGAGCAAACCAAGGTGAGTTCACACAAGCCAAGGCATGGGGTTCCCAGGGGGGAATGGGGATTTGATGATTACTGTACGTACATAGATAACAGAACCTACTGCTAGACTAGTAACACTTATTGAACGATCTTCGCACACCTGCCAAGGACATTGGCCGCGATATTATGACTGACTTCGCACACCTGCCAAGGACATTGGCCGCGAACTAAACTTACAACATCTTCGCACACCTGCCAAGGACATTGGCCGCGATACGAACAAACCTAGTCTAGAAAACTTGGGGAAAGACCTTCCCCAACATCTTCGCACACCTGCCAAGGACATTGGCCGCGATGGAAACTAATATGATACATTGTAACAAACGAACATACTACTACTCACGCTATACTGTTACTGAACTATTAACTGTGAACTCGCTCAACTAGTTGTTGACTCTCTCTTACATGCCTTGCAGGACTTTAGGTACATATGGAGCTTGCACAGGAAGGAGCAGGTCGTTGTGGGATACGGATCGTAGACGATATTTGAACTTATAACTTATTTTGGGTTTTCATTATTATGCTTCCGCTACTTAAACAATGTTTGGTTATGAACATCAGTCATGTCAAGATGAATTACCTTTTCCTACTTTTACACTTAAATACTATGTTTGATATGATTGATGGCTTGATCCTGGTCAGTCACGCCTCCAAGCGGCGATACTCCGCGGGTGGATTTTGGGGGTGTGACATTTTAAAACTTGAAAATGCCCAATTATTTTATTTCATAATTTGGGACAAACCCCGTAATTTACAATAGAGGAATTTCACGAGGAAATTCCCTGTTTTACAAAACATGTTTATTTATTTAACTGAGCCACCACTTCAAGCTTTATTAGTGCTCCGTAGCACTTTTCCTTGATTCACAGTAGGTCACCTAAAACATGTTTAAAAATATTTTATCAGCGGGGAAATACTGGCGAGTCACTCGATTTCAATAAAACAACACATAGTTATAAATTACAACATAAGAGCGATTACAATGGCTACTATCTTATTTTTATCTGGTGTCGTGTCACACCCTGGTGACGATGGTCATACCACTATTGGGTCATTTCACCCAAGTAGTGATGATTATCACTGTTAGGTTTGTTCACCTAACCGTGAGAGATTAGTAATGTGCACAATACCCCACTAGCCAGTGATTCAAAATAACCACGACTTATTCCCTGTAATTATAACTTTTGAAAACACTTTGAGATTTGATTGAAATAGTTGATAAAAAGAGAATGACTCACATTACAGGTTTATACGAGCAGAGTTTAGCCTACAGATTTAGCCGTGTAACCTAGTTTAAATAACAATGCACACGAAACTAGGTCAGTAATTTAATACAACATTTACGATAAGCTCACGAAATCAAAACCCTCACGACGAATGACAAAGTATAGCCCTGATTTGGGCAGCACTTAAACATCCATCGGATCGGTTTCAATCTATCGAACATTGTATCGTAGCAGTGATCGAATTAATACCCTGTATCGTAGCAGCGTTTTCCTACTTTAAACATGATTTCGCACAGAATAAGTGTGATTTTGAAAGTTTTCTCGGGCACAGATGATCAGGCCATGCACAGGCAATTTATAGCCACATTTTAAGTTTTACGCGGCCCGCGTAAGCCTTAACATGGCTTTTACGTGGCCCGCGAGAACCCCTATCCTACGTGTAGGGCTGGTGTGTCACGAGTAGGGTTGCCACGTGTGCAACACGTGGCCCGGAATGCATATATGGTCAACTTTAAGTTGACGCGGCCCGCGTAAGCCTAAGCTTACGTTTTACGCGGCCCGCCTGAAACTCAAAATTCTTGTTTTCTTGGTTTTTCATGCACATTAGGGTTTCAGGGGTCTGGGTTTTCACTTACGGGTCGTTTTGGGGTATTTTTGCAGGTCCTTACATTATGGATACTCATGGACAATCTGTTTCGCTCAGTGTCGCGCCCCAATGATTCCGCCATCGGTTAGGGTGTGACAGATTGTATCATTTCTGACTCAAACTACTGGGTTGAGGGTAACGTCACCTTCAAAAGAGGGGCCTACTACTATAACTAAGATAATCTCTTAAAAAGTGCAAAAGTGCGGAAAACATCAAAGGTTACACTAAAGGCAAGTCGGAAACAAGTGATTCATCTTGTCTATCTGTTTTTATTTTATTTTTATTTTCAGCATTTTTAGTTTTTATTTTCATGTTTAAAACCTTTTTCTAAATTTTTGATTTGATTAGACGTTGAGGATAAACCGGTATTAAAAGCTCTTGTGTCCTTGGACGACCTCGGTATCTTACCAACGCTATACTACGCTCACGATGGGTGCACTTGCCCATATGTGTGTTTAGTGTTAGTAGAATATCGTGTTTTATAAATTTAAAACTTGACTAAAGTGTTAAAATGGGCTAAAAATATACATAAAAATATATCACACCTAACGCGCATCACATGCCATGTTTACATTAATCTTGTTAACTATTTTTTTTTCATGTAGATTGTTCAAACTCTTATACTTATATGCTAGTACTTAAAACTTGTATACTCGCCAATACTTTTGTATTGAACTATACTTTAAAACGAATTACAGGATTTTTGATGAGGATGATGATGCACGGAACTTAGTAGGAAGCCTAGAAACGCACCAAACTTAAATTCATGTTTATTAGTTTAGTCATTTGATACTTGTTGTAATTTGTTCGTTCCAAACTTGTTGTATTTCTATTTCAAACAATGTACTTGATATTAGCAATGAAATGAAATTACTTATTAAAATACTTGTCACATTTAGTGTTATAAAGTCTCGAGCAATCTCGTTCGTCTCACTCCGATGTTTCCGCCATCGGTTGGGGTGTGACAAGAGGTGACGAACCCGAGGCACAACCACACTCCTATTGAAAACTTAGAGGGTCACGCGTATGCGAGAAGGCTTTCTTCGAAGGATAAAAGACTGATTGAGCAGCTAGCAAAGCAAGATATTCCAAATCGTAGCATCTGGCGAACGCTGACGAAAAAGAACCCAGATAAAAAGATTATTCCGAAAGATATACACAATGCTATTCAGAAGATCAATGCCAAAAAGAGGGTCGGCGAATCTCTAATGCGACAACTCGTAAACCTTCTTGTCAAAAAAGATTTCACTTATTACATACGCAAAAATGAGACCACGAATGCAGTTGAAGATATCTTCTTTGTCCACAAACTTTCATTTACTATGTGGTGTGCATTCCCGCATGTGCTAATGATTGACGCCTCCTACAAAACAAACTTATACAATCTTTGGTCGTAGGTATGACGTCGACAAACCAGTCATTTTCGATTGCTCATACGTTAATTTTTGTAGAGAAGGTAGAAAACTACATACGGGTGTTGAAGAGGATTAAGTCTATGTCGGTGGACTGTTTAGAGTCGCGTGTCATGTTAAAAGACAGTGACTTGGCTTTAATGAACACGTGCGAAAAGGTTTTCCCAAAAGCGTACAAGTATCTTTGTCGGTTCCATATTCATCAAAATATTAATAAGAACAGCAAGGAGAAATTTACTGAGAATGAGTGGAAATAATTTCTTCGTTCGTTTTCGACATTGTGTGAGTCTTCGACAGAGGAAATATACAAGTATAATTTTGCGAACATTGAAGCACAACTATAAGAACTTGGCGGTGGACGTGAGTATTTCTTACATAATTATTTAAATACTTTTTTACATACATACATACATACCTGACAAGTGGTTATATTTTTAGAGGTTTTTGAGTATATGAAGAAATCATGTTTGGATCCGTATCATGAAAAGTTTGTAGCTGCCTAGACTTACAAAACACTTCACTTTTACTAAACTACAACCAACAGAGTTGAGGGCATCCATGCATTACTAAAAAGTCACCTTCGAAGTCAACGCAACTCGCTGGTTATATTTGTGGGGTTTGTAATGAACAAGCCTTAGAAAAGTAATGAACCACCACAGGGTTCACCCCATTCTTTCAAATATACTTCGAAATGTTACAATATATGCTATTGAGCTTATGGCTTTCGAGCTACGATGTAAGGAAGATGAGTTGAGAGCTTACAGTGCAACTTGTGGTTGCCAGCTTTTTACCAATTGTGGTTTGCCATGTGCCTGTCGTCCGGAAAAGTTAGACAAAAATGGTATGTTTACCTATTAACTCTTGGCTTTTATGATTTCACTACCTAATTTACTACCATATATTTTAGTTCGTAGGTTAGCAAATCCGAATCAATTTGATAGACGTGTTCTGGAAGAAGCTTGACTTCAAGTCGACAAGGAGTAAGATTAAAGATATCGATGTAGACGCAAAATTTGAAAAATTGAAACAACAAATTAATCCAACACCTCCTCAAGTGAAAAAGAGATACTTTGAAAAATTTAAACAAATCATCATGCCAGGCAACAATACCAAAAAACCTCAAGTTGTTCAAATGAACACCCGTGGTCGTCCAATGATGGAGAGTGTGAGACATGAGTGTTTAAGGGCTTATCTTACATGTTTTGTTCGGTTTTATATGATTATATGATTAGAATTGGATTATTGCGAGAGTTTGTGTGTTTTTAGGGCAAACGCGTGAAATGGGTGAAGTTACGGAGTTTAAAGAGAAAGCGGAACGTGCGAGGTGGATGAATGAGGTAATTGGCGATGTTAGGTGTTTCGAATCAAGATGTAGCTTGGATGTGTGAGAACTATAAAACATTAAAGTTGATGGGCTATTCGGCCATTGTTTGGAAGTTAGAGTTAGTTAAAATATAGAAGGAATATGAATGAATGAAGTTGAGGGGCCTTTGTGTCAATACTTGAAAGTTGTATATATGTTGTGATGAATACGCCGTGGGTTATGGTTGCGAAACCATGACTTACGGTTATGTATGGTCCAAGAAAAAAAGTTGAAACAGGGACATGCACATGCAGCATACGGTTTCTGACGTGACTTACGGTTGGGTGATTTGGTCCACAAAAAAGAAACAGTAGGTGGAAGTTGTGGTTTACGGATGTATATGGGGCTTACGGATCATATTTGTAGCAGACTTGGGCCCTAATGCAAAAGGTGGGCCGTGGACTTTTGGAGATCAATTATCGAAGTGGGCAGCAAAGGGGTTTTTTGGGGTTGGCTCTTGAATTCAACTCATGACTCAACATCATTAATATGATATTCACGAAAGATTGGAGCAACTATTATTGACTTTTGGGCTCATTATCACGAACATCATCATCATTCATAATATATCATATACCATCACTATTTTTGGGGATATCTTCGAGAGGAGGCAGCCACATATTAATTATTTTTTCCAATTCTAAAATCATATTGACTTCTCCATTAATCATGATACGATCACAACATCGGCAGCGATAACACTTGATCCCCATCAATTATTGGCAAGACATCATCGATTATTTGCAGCCAATAACAAAAGTTTAGAGCTTGAAACTCATCACTAAACACCAACATCATCATCAATCAATCCACAGCCTTGCAAGATCGATCATGTCTTCATCCATCTACCAAGCTATGGAAGATTGTACGAACATCATGAGCGGCTAGTCGTCCCGTGACCGTCATCGGGAATAGGGTTTATATACGAAACGTTGGTTTGCTATTGTTACAACTTTTTGGATTAGGAATCGGTTAAACATTCGGTTAGTCGTTCCTATTGTTTCTTGTTTCGATTAAACATTATTTGATTATCGTAAACGTTCCAGTTCATCAATTATTTGGTTGTTTCATCAACAATTGTGATTAAGTTCTAAGTTGTCATTGATTTTAACCTTTAATCATTGAATCAGTTAATGTTTATGAAATCTGAAATTGGTAATTAACTGGATTATTATTCATTTGCATCAATCTTTCGGTTTCGATTGATAGCTATGGGGTTAGGAAAGAAACAAACAAAGTATTTGTCTATCCGGCGACAACTTTTAATGGAGTTGCGTATGAACGAGGGTATTTGGAGGCACGTCTTCGATCCGGAAAACGTAGGACATTATGATGAGTTGTTTAATAGGATAAATTTTCATGGAGTAGGTAGAGCAGAGCGCCAAAATTATATGGTGATGCCTGAGACAGGATTTCTTATTGCTCAAAGATAAGGTGTGATTGTTCACATGTTCGAAATTCATGGCGACGACACAATTTTCCCTCTGTTGGGCGGTCTGGATGAAGCTGAGAAACCTCATCAAGTGGTTGCGGTTGTGTTTGTCGATGGTGGACATTTCATCCATGTAAAGCTTGAAGAATCCTATCCAACGCCTCATCAAGTGGTTACGGTTGATGAAGCTTATCATAGGAAGCAGCGTAGGAGGCTCCACGGTGGATCCTACATTACCACTATCGTGCGCTCACTATGGATCGTGCCTGATGTGACCCGTTGCTGTCCCCGACCATTCCATCGACTACATTAGGCCGGGCGTCAGTATCGAGCATGCATTTGACACACATGTTTGGCGGGATTAGTGTGCGCTTTCGAACACGAGATTACCAGATTTTTCAACTCGAGGTGTTGCGGGAGGTGATCCCAGTTGTTATTGAGCTTAGGGAAGGAGTACTAGCGCCTACAGCTGTTCAGGCTGCAGCTCGGTAGGCTCAGCTTGAGGCTCTGGGTCTGGCTCAGCCTCCGCCTCTGCATTCGCCTTCGTCTGATCACGTCATTGACGACGAGATCCCGTCACCGCCGCCGCCTTCGCACGCATCGCAGTACCCACAACATGTCTATGCAGACCTACCTCATGCTGCGCTGGCGGTGGCTAAGGACTTCGATTGGCGCCTCCGACATTCTGAGCGATACCAGATGTGGATCATTGAGACGCTCATGGAATTCTGGGCTCACGCGGGAGTGCTGCCCCATCCACTGCCACTGTCCCTACCGCCAGAGGATCAGTAGCTTTAGTTTTTATTTTGTATTAGACATTCAGTTATACTTTTGTTTTGTATGTACAAACTGATTTTATATATATTTATGGAGTTGATCTTTTATTTACACGATGTTTGTTTGGATTGTTTCCGCTTATTTCATACTTCTCTTTCACAACTTATTGTATGGTGTTTTAATTAAACATGTTCGTGTAATTTAACAAAATAAAATCGGTTAACATTTATAAAAACAATGACATAAAGAAACGTATCTTATAAACGACTGTTATAAATCAACTATAACTTGTACACTTAGTTAACGACCGTTATAAATCAACTTTAAATTATATATGTTTTATAAAAATAAAACATAAATCTATAACTTTTCAACAAAATAACATAACCAAACAACAAATCAACACCCCACTTTTTCCATCAAAAATCAAACAGACCCACCTATGCGTTGCGCTTTGGCCAACGCGCAGCGCTTAGGTACAAGGTCAACAGATAAGGTCTGGCAGGTTCAGTAGGGATGAGCGTGGTACCGGTACCGGTACGTACAGAACCGGTACCGAAAATACCGATACCGAAATTCATCAAAATTGGGTACCGGTACCGAAATATTAGGTACGGTACAGTACCGATATTTAAAGGTAAAATTCGGTATTTTACCGATACCGTACCGAACCGGTACCGATACCAAAAATGGCAAAAGGTGGGTACCAGTACCAGTACCGAAAAAATTCATTACGGAAAATTCGGTATCGGTACCCAATACCAAATGCTCATCCCAAAGGTTCAGTCCTTGTCTGTTGACTTTAAATCTAAGCGTTGCACTTTGACGCCAAGAGTGTGTGTGAATAGCCAAGGCCTCATTTATTTGATGACTTCCCTATCAATAAAACAAGGGGTCTTCTAATGGCACATCCCCTGTCTATCTACACACTTTTTGAATTCAATACGCATCGTATAGGCCTATACGATGCGTATTGAATTAAAGTAGAAAGCATGGCAGACTGACAGGTGCAGGTTATGTCTGGCGGCGGGCTTGATACGCATCGTATAGGCCTATACGATGCGTATTAGGCCACTGTTTTTTGAATTTATTTTTTGTTGTGTTGTGTCGAATGCGAACGCGAGAAACGAAAGGGATTTCGAGCAGTTGGTCGATGATATGATTGATAAAGTATTATTAAAACCATTCAAGCCAACCAGTCTACAATGTGGTTCCCAATTTGCGGAACATAATCCCAGATTGTCTAAAGAAGCACTTTTATCATGTGTCATGTGGTAAACAAATACCAAGGGTGTATACAGATCTCTATTCGGTCATCCTTCCAAGCTTTTACACATGAATATGTCGTTTCATAACCTCCTCCTATAAATCAACCATAACTCACCCGATACGTCTTATCTGGATCATATATGATAAAAGCGCTTCTTTAGACAATCTGGGATTATGTTCTGTTTCTTCAAGAATTACGTCTGATGTCCAAGTTTGATCACATTTGACTTCATCTGCGGCAGTCCAATGACTTTCTTGAGTCACAGATCCGACAATAGGGCCCACGGATCTTATGCCCACCCGAGACCGACCTCTGGATCACACATGATAAAAGCGCTTCTTTAGACAATCTGGGATTATGTTCCGTTTCTTCAAGATTTACGTCTGATGTCCAAGTTTGATCACATTTGACTTCATCAGCGGCAGTCCAATGACTTTCTTGAGTCACAAATCCAACAATAGGGCCCACGGATCTTATGCCCACCCGTGACCGACCTCTGGATCACACATGATAAAAGCGCTTCTTTAGACAATCTGGGATTATGTTCCGTTTCTTCAAGATTTACGTCTGATGTCCAAGTTTGATCACATTTGACTCCGTCGGCGGCAGTCCAATGACTTTCTTGAGTCACATATCTAACAATAGGGCCCACGAATCTTATGCCTACCTGAGACCGACCTCTGGATCACACATGATAAAAGCGTTTCTTTAGACAATATGGGATTATGTTCCGTTTCTTCAAGATTTACGTCTGATGTCCAAGTTTGATCACATTTGACTTCATCGGCGGCAGTCCAATGACTTTCTTGAGTCACAGATCCGAAAATAGGGCCCATGGATCTTATGCCCACCCGAGACCGACCTCTGGATCACACATGATAAAATTTCTTCTTTAGACAATCTGGGATTATGTTCCGTTTCTTCAAGATTTACGTCTGATGTCCAAGTTTGATCACATTTGACTTCATCTGTGGCAGTCCAATGACTTTCTTGGTTCAATAATCCGTTCAATATCAGCGTTGTTTATCACCCTGTGTGAGCATTGGAAGCCCGACAAACAGTCTTGCAATTACATCTTCAATCGAGACCGCATTATTAATTATAATGAAGCAATGAAGATTGAATGTGGAAAACCGCAACCGTTTTTTACTACGGAAACGGTGGCTATGGGAAATACAAACCTGACACGAACCACAATGAACTCAGACTCATACTACCCTTGTCGTTCCGTATTTTCTCCTTTTCTAATTCTCGAAGAATCTCGTAACTACCGATATCTCATTCTTCTGTTGTTCAGTACTTCCGAGACGATTCAAGTGAGTCCTATGAAGCAAGCGTCTGTCTATTCAATTGAGAGGAATCATTGCATTACATCCTCGTTGAAAACAAATTGTGTCTGTCTGAACCAACCGAAATCCACAAATTTCCAACAATTAACAGGACATTGTTAAAAGGGAAAATCTAATGGAACACCTGATTGAGAGAAACTTCTTCGAGCTAACTACCGATATCTCATCCTTCTGGTGTTCAGTACTTCCGAGACGATTCAAGTGAGTCCTATGAAGCAAGTGTCTGTCTACAAATTCCAACAAATTGTGGGTTAATAGATTCCGAAGGTGTTATTTCAGTTATTTCTGTTGATTCAGTACTTCAAGGCATGCCTGTTTGATTCGGTATTTCAGTTATTTTTGTTGATTCAATACTTCAAGGTGTGTACGTTAAATACCGTTCACCGCTTTTTAGTTGCTTCTCATGTTAAGTGAGACATTTCATAGAGAACAAGTTCACAGGAGAATTAAATTTTATTGAAAACTTCTAAAAATGTTAAGTGTTCGAGGCATGCCTGTTTGATTCAAGTAAGTCCTATGAAGCAAGTGTCTGTCTATTCAATTGAGAGGAATCATTGCATTACATCCCCGTTGAAAAAAAATTGTGTCTGTCTGAACCAACCGAAATCCACAAATTTCCAACAATTAACAGGACATTGTTAAAAGGGAAAATCTAATCGAACACCTGATTGAGAGAAACTTCTTCGAGCTGACTGCCGATATCTCATCCTTCTTTGAGAGAAAAGATGACCGAATAGAGATCTGAACCAATCGAAATCCACAAATTCCAACAAATTGTGTCTAACGCAAGGATCTTCGAATTAGTTGCTTCTCTTATTAAGTTTATGGACCAAACGCTTTTTTAGTTGCTTCTCTTGTTAAGTTTCTGAACCAACCAAAATCCACAAATTCAAGTGAGTCCTATGAAGCAAGTGTCTGTTTATTCAATTGAGAGGAATCATTACATTACATCCATGTTGAAATCAAGTGGTTGTAATGATGGAAGCATTGATTTGAAAAACATTTTTGAGAAATTTATAGTTTAATACGCATTGTATAGGCCTATACGATGCGTATTAATCGATGATTTTACTGAAATACCCCTGGTTTTCTGATAAATTCGGGGGTATTTTTGAGAAAATTCAAAGTTTAATACGATTCGTATTAAGCTGATATACGATACAACATAGGCCTATACGATCGTATATGGCATTATTTCAAATTTAGTGTTATCGTGTTTCCCTCGGTTCGATGCGTATACGTCTCGTTTTTTGCCGAACTTTCGCATATTTTGTCGTTTTATTACGTATACCTTCAACATAAGTCGTTTTGGTGCCGTTCGGTTGCGTGCGAATATCGTATTCTATGATTACGTACAGTTTTGTTTGCAATCCACTTGTACTCCATAGTGTCGTATTATATGTATACGTGTGTGGAAATATCGTTAGTCGCGTACTTTGACGTATTTTTGCGTATTTTGACGTATTCTAACATATTGTTGCGTATTTAATAGTATTTTTGACGTATTTGAGCGTATTCTAACGTATTTTAGCTTATTTTAACATATTTTAGGGTATTTTTACGTATTTTAGCATATTTTAACGTATTTTAACGTATTGTAACGTAAGTTAGCGTATTTTAACGTAAGTTAGCGTATTTTAGGGTATTTTAGCGTATTTTAACGTATTTTAGTGTATTTTAACGTATTTTAAATATACCCAACGTATTTTAGTTGGTTTTGAATATACCCAACGTATTTTAGTTGGTTTCGAATATACCCAAAGTTTTCAAATTCGTTGCGTGCATTCATATTGTTTTAGACAACAACAGATAATGAACGGATTGTTGGACTTCATGTTCCTAATGTACGCCTCAATTCATCTTTTTTACTCTTTTCTTCGATTTCAACAAATCTTTTCAATAATCAGTACGCAACAAAGAGACCGCCTTGTTAATTTTAGAGTATTTTTAGCTTATGTTGATGGATAACACAAACAAGTTCTCCACGTTTTGTTATTCAAATCTCTATTCGGTCATCTTTCCAAACTGCAACACAGGATAAGTTCTCCAAAAGAATGCATACACAAATAGTACCAGGACCAATGGAATAGACACATGTCACATAGTTTGAACGAGTGATGTATGCAAAATGCAACATATAAATTACATCAATTGTGGCATAAAACTAACCCTTTTTTAGTACTAATGTTGGAAAAAGTGTGCTTTTGTCTTCCTTTTGTATTTTCAGGATTAAATGAGCTCAAATTAACAAAAGAAACAAAAAGGCAGCTAAATCTAACATAATTACAAGAAAAGGAACAAACGTGGCATGCTCGACCTCCCCGACAGCATCTTCCCAAGCAAAACAAGAGAACAGAAGGCTGAACACGCCCCGTGCTAAGTGAACACGGGGGCGTGCCCAAGTGCCAGCATAAAAGACAAAGCTATAGAAGCTTCTATCGCCCACCACGGGGCCGTGCTCAGCGGACACGGGGTCGTGGTCAACTATAAGATTCGCAGAATCCAGGCAAATCTTGATAGTACAGATACGCTTTTGCACACGGGGGCGTGCCCAGCGAACACGGGGGCGTGGTCAACTAATGCAGACAAACTGCAATTAATGAAGACAGAGAAGAGGATGGACACGGGGCCGTGCCCACTGGACACGGGGTCGTGCCCGAGCTACTGTTCAGGCTATAAATAGCGGTGCTTGGCTCATTTGCAAACCATCCCTTGGCACACCACCTCTCTCACACTTCACCCACCACCCACCACCATCACAACACCATCATCCACTACCATCATCCACCACCATCATCCATTGTCCATCATAGAGTGTGTGAGTCGTCTCGGGATCCAAGATTGATCGTAAGAGTTCTTGACAATCAAAGGCCATGTTTGCCTAAGTCTCTTACATCACTTGGTGAAGACAAGTGTCTAGTGTAATACTTTTTATTTTTAATCTTTTCGCACTTTTTACTTGGTTATGTATTAATGACTTTAATAACTAGTTTCTTATGTTGAAGGTGATTCTTCCTTATCGTTTGTCCGTGGTGTCTTGGCATTATTTTACTGTCTATATAAAATAAAAGATTTTCACCATTCATATCTCCACGGTCTATATGGAGGTATGTTGGCTACCTGGTCGGGGGTTAAGGGAACGGTTTGGTAAGAGTCTTGCCTTGTTCAGTGTATAGATCCTGCAAAGACCTGGGTCAAATTTAGTAGGACCTCCTTCAATACCCACCGGTATTGGATGGCGGGGGTCCAAACTCTTTGATACCCTCATATGTAAGCTACTATTAATACTTTAACCCGGCTACTTAGGACTGTATCCCTGCTGACTCAGACTACTTAGCCGAGGGTAACGTCACCTTCAAAAGAGGGGCCTACCATAATATGCATTAATAACTTAATTAATTATCTTTCGATAATCCGACCCACGACAGTTGTTACGGAACCCTAAATCAATCGGGCAGCGTAACTGTTATGAAACTGGGGTTATAATACTTACAACGGAGCAGAACCTCCCTAATTAGGGGTATAATACCCGAGTATTTTAACTTTTCTACAGAAATTGAGATTGAGAATTGAATTGTGAACAACGGAAAGTGAAACCCGATGGCCTTCTTATATAGTGCTGATATCTCATCCTCTCGCGGCCCACGTAACACAAGGCTAAGCCTTACGCGGCCCGCGTTGACTCCAGTCAACAACATAGCTTAGCTGGGTCAGCTTGTAGGTCCGCCACGATGTCGACACGTGTCGGCCTCTGGTGTCTCCGCGTTTGATGATCTCACACGGCCCGCGTAAGAGTTAAGGTGAGCTTACGCGGCCCGCCTTAACTTATAATTTCACCGGAGTCAAGGTTCAGCCTTGATACCACCCGCGTGAGCTTGGGGTGAGGTCCTACGCGGCCCGCCTCAGCTTAATATTTATTGTTTTTAATTTATTTAATATGTTATAACATATTTCGGGCTCGGTTTTCACATACGGGGTGTATTTAAAAACATATTGGGACATACTAGGGTGTCGGAAATATTATAAGGGTGTTGGTTTTACCGAGGGTTGTTACAGTTATGTATTAATGACTTTAATAACTAGTTTCTTATGTTGAAGGTGATTCTTCTTTATCGTTTGTCCGTGGTGTCTTGGCATTATTTTACTGTCTATATAAAATAAAAGATTTTCACCATTCATATCTCCACGGTCTATATGGAGGTATGTTGGCTACCTGGTCGGGGGTTAAGGGAACGGTTTGGTAAGAGTCTTGCCTTGTTCAGTGTATAGATCCTGCAAGGACCTGGGTCAAATTTAGTAGGACCTCCTTCAATACCCACCATTGGATGGCGGGGGTCCAAACTCTTTGATCCCCTCATATGTAAGCTACTATTAATACTTTAACCCGGCTACTTAGGACTGTATCCCTGCTGACTCAGACTACTTAGCCGAGGGTAACGTCACCTTCAAAAGAGGGGCCTACCATAATATGCATTAATAACTTAATTAATTATCTTTCGATAATCCGACCCTTTAGGATTGTATCCTTGCTGACTCAAACTACTGGGTTGAGGGTAACGTCACCTTCAAAAGAGGGGCCTACTACAATAACTAAGATAATCTCTTAAAAAGTGCCAAAGTGCGGAAATAATCAAAGGTTAGACTAAACACGAGTCGGAGCCAAGTGATTCATCTTGTCTATCTGTTTTATTTTTATTTTATTTTTCAGCATTTTTGTTAGCTTTTATTTTTCTAGTTTAAAAACATTTTTCTAAACTTTTGATTTGATTAGACGTTGAGGATAAACCGGTACTAAAAGCTCTTGTGTCCTTGGACGACCTCGGTATCTTACCAACACTATACTACGCTCACGATGGGTGCACTTGCCCATATGTGTGTTTAGTGTTAGTAAATATCGTGTTTTATAAATTTAAAACTTGACTAAAAAGTGTAAAAGGGCTTAAAATATACATTAAAAACCATACACACTTCACACGCATCAAGTTTTAGGCGACGTTGCTGGGGACACAAGGATTTTAAGAAAGCTTAAAATCAATGGCCTAATTAGTTTTTCAAAACCTTTTCAAAACGCGCGCACAGTTTTCTGCATTTTAGTTTAGTTTTGCATTTACAGTAGGTTGAACACGGGTCGTGCTCACTGAACACGGGGTCATGTTGCATATTTTTCATAAAACACCCAGATACAGTAGCTTGAACACGGGGCCGTGCTCACTGAACATGCCCCCGTGCTCAACGAAATCAGTAACTTTAATTAAAACGCCCAGATACAGATTCTGTACACGGGGCCGTGTCCACTGAACGCGGGACCGTGTCCAGCCTCTGTTTCCGTTTTTATTTTTGTTTTTTGATCTCGAGACTTGGTTGTGGTCTGCTGAGTGATTCTTATGAATCAATACTCAGGAGGTTACAACTACACCTATGAGGAGGATGATTATAGGAGTGACTATTGCACTAACTGTGGTGACCCGCACTCGGTTCAATATTGTAATTCATATCAACCATCCACTTCATACACCTACTATAAGGAGTCCAGGTACGAGCCATCAACTTCATACACATCCTATGAAGACCAAAGGTATGAACCTCCTCCCTCATACTCATATTTTGATGAACCAAGGTATGAGCTTTCTTACTCATACTTTGAGGAACCACGATATGAGCCACCACCTTCATATGCTTACTATGAGGAACCATGGCGTGAACAACCCACCTCATATGAGTATTATGAAGAACAATGGTGTGAACCATCTACTTCATATGGGTATTATGAGGAACAAAGGATCGAACAACCGGATTCAAGCTTTGAAAATCCTGATCCTTTTTCTATAACCGAAGTGACCGATAGGATATTAGAACACCTTAAAGTTATCGAGCGCTATATAAAAGAATCTCGCGCAAGGGAAGATGAGTCCCACGCAAGAGAAGAATTAAATAAAGAAGAGATAATTGAAAGTGTAAACATGGAAGAACAAATAAGTGAAAAACCGACACATGAGTTAAACAACGAAAAAGGTGAGTCCGACAACGATAAAATTCAAGAAGAGTCTAATTTTGAAGAAATTAATCTCTTGTCACCTTCTTTTGAAAATCATTGTTTAGTTCCAACTCATGCTAAGTTTTTAAAAGAGTTAAACACTAACACTAAAATTGACGAAACGGTAAGTGTTAAGTTAATTAATGATCAAACCTCGCTAATAAAAGAAGACCCATTTGAAATCGGCATTACACCGGTTCCATGTTTTTTTCAAAATTCATTTATTAGTAATGTCACAATTGATAAAGATCTTTGCGTTAACATAATGCCCAACTACATTTTCGTAAAATTAAGTATTAGTGATTTTTCTCCACTTCAAATACCCATTTTTCTATCTAATCGGAAAGTAATAAAATCAATCGGTGTAGTTGAGGATGTCTTGGTTCAAACAAATCAAATGGTAATCCCAACCGACTTTGTCATCCTCGATGACGCTCCTCTAGTGTTGGGACGACCCTTTGTAAAAACTCAAGAAGCTTTGAAAAACCGGAAGTACAATAATCTACCTATTCAATTAGGGGCATTTAAAAAGAGTGTCGATCTTGAGCGATCAATGAAATATCCATTCGGCAATAACGACCCCCTAATTGAAGATGAGCCAGAACCACCCGATAAGATGGGTCTAGCCAAGGACCCTTATAAACGTGGCGCACCACAGAGGCATTCGCGGAACTATCCGTAGTTTAGTTTAGATTAACCTTTATGTTTTCTAGTTTAGTTTTTAATTTTCAGGAATAAAACACACTCGGGATGGTGAAGGATAACAAGGGAAACTTGAACCAGCACCCCATGCACGAAAACAGGGCCATCTAACAAATTTTCTTCATTACAGCAGGTTCAGCACAGGCCGTGCCCGCCCAACACGGCCCCGTGCTGCACAGTCTGCAGAAAATGCCCAGTTCAGGTAAACTGGACACGGGTCGTGTTCACCCAACACGCCCCCGTGTCCAAGCTTCTGTTTCTTTTTACAACTTTTTGTTACTGGCACCTGAACACGGGGTCGTGCCCGGACACCACGGGGCCGTGTCCAGACGCCCAGTAACATAAAATTTTGCTTTTTAACACCTTTTTACACATTCAATCAACCTAAAAACTTATTTTGGGACACATTGAGGACAATGTGTAATTTAAGTGTGGGGGGATGCTAAAACTTTGAATCTTGCAAGTCCTAATTACAAGCCTTACACAAAACTCTATTAGAACCGCTAATCACCCCAATTTTTTTTTCAAAAATTTTCAATTTTTTTTTACTTGTCTAGGTTTAACTTGGGAATTTCAAATTCTAAAAAGGTTATATTTTTACAAATTTACAACCGATAACGTCGTGATAAAAAGAACCAACATAAGAAAATTATGAAAAGGCATGACAAGTTTAGTTAAAATTTGATTATATATACATGATCACATAAAAACCCATTCCCAAAAAAGTGAGTTTTGAGCCTTTATTGAGCATACAAATACATATCTTTAAACTAAATGCTCATTTTTCGTTTCTTGTGTGAATAGCCGCTTGGTTCTTACAACTCTAGAACTTGCCAAGACGATACATTCCCGGTCCTTACCAACTTAAACCCAAGTAAGTAAATGATGGAGGCATTAGGACTAACCCTTTTTATTTCTACACCATTATTTTTTTTACCACCTACCCAAAATCCCCCTAGTTAACCCCTTTCAGCCTAAACCTTTTCATTTCTTAACCCATACCAAACACCCTTTCACCCACCAAAACCTTTTTTATTTTTAACCCTTTGTTTTAGTAACAATCTCGGTTTTTTGTATGACTTTCCTAAAAAAAATGTTGATGATGAAGCAAAAGAAATAAACAAGCAAGTTCATCAAAAATAACTTTGTTTGAATAATAGCTTCATCCAAATAAAAATTTGCAAAAATAAAGTCTTACGAAAACCGACGTTTTTTACACTTTTTCACCCTTTTCCACTAACCACTAACCCAACCACCTACCTTTAACCCAAGCCTAACCCTTCACCCCAAAAGTCCTCTTGATATTTACAAATGTTTATAGTTAAAAAGGAGGAGTATTGATTGCTTGGCAAGCCTATGGTAGGAGTAAGTTCCATGCCGCTCTCGAGTGATTCACTAAAATACATCTTCGGCCGAGTGTTGAGTGATCCCCCGTGAGGTATGTGAACTTGTATATAAATAGAATTTTAAAAAAAGGCATGTTATGCCCTAATAAGTAATTTATCTTATGTAATGTTTTAAATAAATCATGACGAATAGGATTGTAAATAAATAAAAATAAAACTTGATAAAGAATCTTGGAAATCCCGACACCCTATGACAAGCCCAAAAACCTTCTCTTCTACCTATTCCATTTGGGAGTGTAAAGCCACATTATAAAGAGTTTTGCTTGAGGACAAACAAAGATTCAAGTGTGGGGGTATTTGATGTGTGCAAAATGCAACATATAAATTACATCAATTGTGGCATAAAACTAACCTTTTTTTAGTACTAATGTTGGAAAAAGTGTGCTTTTGTCTTCCTTTTTGTATTTTCAGGATTAAATGAGCTCAAATTAACAAAAGAAGCAAAAAGGCAGCTAAATCTAACATAAATACAATAAAAGGAACAAACGTGGCATGCCCGACCTCCCCGACAGCATCTTCCCAAGCAAAACAAGAGAACAGAAGGCTGAACACGCCCCGTGCTCAGTGAACACGGGGGGCGTGCCCAAGTGCCAGCATAAAAGACAAAGCTATAGAAGCTTCTATCGCCCACCACGGGGCCGTGCTCAGCGGACACGGGGCCGTGGTCAACTATAAGATTCGCAGAATCCAGGCAAATCTTGATAGTACAGATACGCTTCTGCACACGGGGGCGTGCCCAGCGGACACGGGGGCGTGGTCAACTAATGCAGACAAACTGCAATTAATGAATACAGAGAAGAGGATGGACATGGGGCCGTGCCCACTGGACACGGAGCCGTGCCCGAGCTACTGTTCAGCCTATAAATAGGGGTGCTTGGCTCATTTGCAAACCATCCCTTGGCACACCACCACTCTCACATTTCACCCACCACCCACCACCATCACAACACCATCATCCACCACCATCATCCATTGTCCATCATAGAGTGTGTGAGTCGTCTCGGGATCCAAGATTGATCGTAAGAGTTCTTAACAATCAAAGGCCATGTTTGCCTAAGTCTCTTACATCACTTGGTGAAGACAAGTGTCTAGTGTAATACTTTTTATTTTTAATCTTTTCTCACTTTTTACTTGGTTATTGTCGCAACCCCCGATCCCTGAGTCCCGGGAACGGGAGGACGTGAGCTCAGATTTTCGGTGGTATCAGCTATTTAATCTTGCAGCGGAAATTACATCAGGACCGTAGTTAGGAAATGTTTATCAGAGTAAAACCACCATAATAACATGGGTAAAACCCAAGTTTCTCATTACAATACAATTATAGGGATAAACCCTATTTTATTGAATTTAAAACATCGTTTATTAGGTAACTTTTATAGCCACACTTTTCCTAAGCCTTCAGTGCTCTCCAGCTGGCTTTTTACTAATTGGCTGTCACATTGTGTTACCTGAAACGCGTTTTAAAAACATTTGTCAGTCGGAAATACTGGTGAGTGAATCCCAGTTTAATCAAGAAACATTTTATCAATTAAAACAGTATTGAGAGCGATCACATTGTTTATTTCTACACAATTACTCCATTAGTACTGTCAATCCTGACTTGTGGGTCATATTACACATTGGCTAACTCATTGTCCAATGGTAACGTATTGTCATCCCGACTTACTACTCACAGTGTAGTACATTTTGTATACAAAACCCCAACATACCGACAGTAATTGAAGAACTTCAAAGACTTAATCACCGCTTAATCGCATTGTAAAACATTTAAGGTTTTGTAAAACATTCCAAAAAGGTTAACAAAAAGAGGATAAACTCACATTGCTATCTTAGACTTTGCGTAAGGGTTTCCTGGGAATAATCTATAATTTATACAAATGTATATTGGTTAGTATCATAACCCTTTGCAAATATTAATGATACCCTCCCCGAGACGGCATTCCAACAACTACGTCGGGCAAAACCACGACAGTTGTTACGGAACCCTAAATCAATCGGGCAGCGTAACTGTTATGAAAATGGGGTTGTAATACTTACAACGGAGCAGAACCTCGCTAATTAGGGGTATAATACCCGAGTATTATAACTTTTCTACAGAAATTGAGATTGAGAATTGAATTGTGAATGACGGAAAGTGAAACCCGATGGCCTTCTTCTATAGTGCTGATATTTCGTCCTCTCGCGGCCCGCGTAACACAAGGCTAAGCCTTACGCAGCCCGCGTTGACTCCAGTCAACAACATAGCTTAGCTGGGTCAGCTTGTAGGTCCGCCACGATGTCGACACGTGTCGGCCTCTGGTGTCTTCGCGATTGATGATCTCACACGGCCCGCGTAAGAGTTAAGGTGAGCTTACGCGGTCCGCCTTAACTTATAATTTCACTGGAGTCAAGGTTCAGCCTTGATACCGCCCGCGTGAGCTTGGGGTGAGGTCCTACGCGGCCCGCCTCAGCTTAATATTTATTGTTTTTAATTTATTTCATATGTTATAACATATTTCGGGCTCGGTTTTCACATACGGGGTGTATTTAAAAACATATTGGGACATACTAGGGTGTCGGAAATATTATAAGGGTATTGGTTTTACCGAGGGTTGTTACATTCTCCCCACCTTGTTTTAGAGCTCGTCCTCGAGATCTACTGGAACAAGTGCGGATACTTTCTTTGCATTTCTGACTCGAGCTCCCATGTATACTCAGGTCCTCTTTTGGAGTCCCACTTCACTTTGACCAGAACTAGTCTCTTATGCTTGAGATTCTTGACCTTCCTGTCTTCAATCTGTAGAGGCCTTTCTACAAACTTGAGTTGTTCATTTACCTCTATATCCTTAAGAGGTACTATTAGTGATTCATCAGCTAAACACTTTTTGAGATTAGATACATGAAACACATCATGTATTCCTGCCATTTCCTCTGGCAGTTGTAGCTGATAGGCTACAGGTCCTATTCTTCTAATAATCTTAAAAGGTCCAACATACCTGGGACTTAACTTTCCCCGTTTGATGAATCTTACTATTCCTTTCCAAGGAGAGACTTTCAACAATACTTTATCTCCTACACGAAATTCTAATGACTTGCGTCAATTATCAGCATAACTTTTCTATCGATCACGTGCTGCTTTTAGTCGTCCTTGACTTGAATAATCTTGTCAGTTGTTTCTTGTACTATCTCAGGTCCAGATAGTTGCTTTTCCCCAATTTCTGCCCAACAGACTGGGGTTCGGCACTTTCGTCCATAAAGTGCTTCGAATGGTGCAGCATTGATACTTGTGTGATAACTATTATTATATGAAAATTCTATTAAAGGTAAGTGATCATCCCAATTACCTCCGAAATCGATTACACAAGCTCTAAGCATGTCTTCCATTGTCTGAATTGTTCTTTCGCTTTGTCCATCCGTTTGAGGATGATAAGCTGTACTTAATTTTAACTTGGTTCCCATTGCCTTTTGGAAACTTGACCAAAATTGAGAGGTAAATCGACTATCTCTATCAGAAACAATTGATAAAGGAATGCCATGTAAAGAAACAATTTCATTTACATATAATTTAGATAATTGTTCCATACTAATTGTTTCCTTCATTGGTAGGAAATGAGCTGACTTGGTTAGCCTATCTATAATCACCCAGATTGTATCATTTCCTTTCTTTGTTTTGGGTAATTTAGTAACAAAATCCATTGTTATCAATTCCCATTTCCACACTGGTATTTCTAATTGCTGTAACAAACCTGAGGGTTTCTGGTGTTCAGCTTTAACTTGTGAACAAGTTAAACATTTAGAAACATAGGCTGCTATGTCCTTTTTCATTCCTATCCACCAGAAATTTTTCCTTAAATCCTGGTACATTTTATCATTTCCTGGATGCATCGTATACTTAGACTTATGGGCTTCTTCTAATATACGATGACATAGATTTCCTAATTTAGGTATCCACATTCTCTTTTTATGGAATCTCCAAATTCTATCTATTCCTTGTTCCAATTCTTTTAGCATACCTTTTAATTTTTCAGAATCATCCTTGATTACTGAATCTTGTGCTTCTCTTATCTGATCATTTAAATATACTTGCAAATTTAATTTAAGAGAACGTACCCTTTTTGGCTTTTCATGATACTTTCGGCTTAAAGCATCTGCTACTACATTTGCTTTTCCTTCATGATACTGGATATCACAATCATAATCACTAAGCATTTCCATCCAGCGTCTTTGTCTCATATTCAACTCCTTTTGATTGAAAATATATCTTAAACTCTTATGATCAGTGAATATGGTAAATTTACTACCATAAAGGTAATGTCTCCAAATCTTAAGAGCAAAAATTATAGCTCCTAACTCTAAGTCATGGGTGGAATAATTCTCTTCATGATTCTTAAGTTGTCTAGATGCGTAAGCTATAACTTTTTGTCGTTGCATTAACACACATCCATAACCTAATTTAGAAGCCTCGCAATAGACTACAAAGTTTTCAGCTCCTTCTGGTAATGCTAGTATGGGTGTATGGGTTAATATTTGCTTAAGGATTCTAAAGGCTTCTTCTTGTTTTACTCCCCATTCAAACTTAACAGATTTACAGGTTAGCTTAGTTAAGGGAATGGCTATTCTAGAAAAATGTTGAATAAACCTTCTATAATAACCGGCCAATCCTAAGAAACTTCTAACCTCAGTTGGTGATTCAGGGGTTTTCCATTTAGTGATTGCCTCGATTTTTGTTGGATCTACATGAATTCCTTCATGATTGACTAGGTGTCCAAGGAATTGTACTTGTTCTAACCAAAATTCGCACTTTGAAAACTTAGCATAAAGCTTTTCCTTTCTTAATAGACTTAAAAGTGCGTGCAAATGCTTTGCATGATCCTCTTTACTCTTAGAGTAAATTAGAATATCATCTATAAAGACAATTATGAATTTATCCAAATATGGCTTACATATTCGGTTCATCATGTCCATAAATGCAGCTGGGGTATTGGTTAAACCAAATGGCATGACAGTAAATTCATAATGGCCATACCTCGTTCTGAATGCGGTTTTAGGAATGTCCTCTTCCTGTACCTTTAATTGATGATATCCTGACCTTAAATCGATTTTAGAGAAAAATCGAGCTCCTTGCAGTTGATCAAACAGATCATCGATTCTTGGTAATGGGTACCGATTCTTAATTGTGACCTTGTTTAATTCACGGTAGTCAATGCACATACGCATTGATCCGTCCTTCTTTTTAACGAACAGTATCGGCGCTCCCCATGGCGACGAACTTGGCTTTATGAATCCCTTTTCCAATAATTCATCTAATTGTTTCTTTAGTTCCTGCATTTCAGCGGGTGCCAAACGGTAGGGTGCTTTGGCAATTGGTGCTGTTCCTGGTAGTAGATGAATCCTGAATTCAACTTTTCTGTCGGGTGGTAGTCCTGGTAATTCTTCTGGAAAGACATCTGAAAACTGAGATACTACCGGAATGTCTTTTAGTTCTTTTCCTTTAGTGTTAGTGGTTATAGAAATCAAATACACTATAGAACCTTTTCTTATAGAACTTGCAGTTTTCATCACAGAGATGAATTTTGTGGATCTAAATGGCTTATCTCCTTTAATTGTGATCGTTTTACCTTTTGGTGAATTTACTTGTATTGACTTTTGATCTCATAAAATACTGGCTTTATTGGCTATTAACCAATCCATTCCTAAAACAACATCGAATCCTGCCAGATTCATGGGATAAAGGTTTGCAATAAATTTCTGATTTAAAATTTCTATGCTTGCTCCCTGCAAGATTTCAGAAATTCTAACGGTTTCTCTATTGGCTGTCTCTACTAAACATTCATGTGGTAGTTTAGTTAATGATTGATTTAAAAATTTGCAAAACGATGTATTAATAAAACTTTGGTTTGCACCAGAGTCAAATAATACTTTAGCAAAAATATCATTAACTAAAAACGTACCAGCTATGACATCTGGAATCATCTTAGCTTCATCTGCAGTCAAAACAAATGCTCTAGCATTTTTAGTATTCTTGTTGTTTGTAGCTGGAGCTAATTTTGGACAGTTTGACCTGATATGACCTTTTTCTCCACAGTTGAAGCATAATCCATTACTGGATTTCTTCCTGCAATTTTCTTCCTTGTGTCCTGGCATCTTGCAATAATTGCAGAGAGTGGAGCATTTTCCCGAATGCTTTTTCTTGCAGACCTTGCAGTATGGTGCAGAGGTAGAACCCATATTCCTACGATTGTAATTTCCAGAACGGAATTCTTGAGTAAGCCTTTGGGTTAAGTTCCTCCTCTGGTCTTCTTCTCTAGTACGGATTAATTCATCTGTCAAGGTATTGGCTAGTTCTACAGTTTCTTCTATAGTTTGAGGTCTAGCTGCCTTGACTACATGTCTAATCTCTCCAATTAATCCCCAAATATAACGGGAGATTAACACTGGTTCTGGTGAAGCAAGAGTTGGCACTATTCTAGCATATTCGAAGAATATTTTAGTGTATCCCTTACTATCCACACCAGTCATCCTAAGATTTAGGAATTTGTTTGCTATCTGTTCCTTTTCATTAGGAGGGCAGAATTTCCTTTCTACCATATTCCTAAATTCTTCCCAATCCATACTATAAATCCTATCACTTCCTCTAGACTGAAGGATAGTGTTCCACCATTCTAATGCTGAATTCTTAAATAGATTGGAAGCAAACATTATCTTGTCCTCTTCCGCACATTTACTTATTTTCAAAACAGGCTCAGTCTTTTCTATCCAGCGTAGAGCTGCAATGGGTTCTTCATTGCCCGAGAATTCTGTTGGTTTACAAGACCAAAATTCTTTGTAAGAACAACCGTAAGGCACGGTTCTTCTTCTTTTGGGAATGAACATTTGAAGAACAGGGCCATTGTTCACACTGTGTTCCGGTTCAATTGGTCGCTTACTGCTATGTTTACTTTTATTATTCGCTTCTTGAACCGTTTGAAGAATAAATGGCATTGCATCTATAATTCCTTGTGCCACTATATGTTCGATAGCACTATTATCCACTTGATTTCCATTGTTATTGATGCTTGGATTTTCATTAACCACGTTAATGTTACTCTGGTTATCGTTATTCAGATTTCCTTAATTTGCTTCGTCGGCCATCTGAATTTTAAACATTTACCAATAATTAATATCACAAGATAATATTTACTATAGTTAATCACATGGCACGTAATCTAGCCAAAAGCGTCGATCATTGCGACTTGTACTCTATTTCCATATACTATGCGTCTATTACACACTAGTACTGAAATAAAATTACAATACCAACAGAAATAAAATCACACTAATAATAATATGCATCCGTACACACATATTTTATTTTATTATTTTATTCTATTATATTATTATTATTACTACTACCGTTTCCTCCATTCTCACATTCATGGATATGGATTTATCCAAAAATCCATATTGCGTTCATCGTATTTCCATACGAGACGCTCTCCCACCTGACGCATTCTCTCACTGCTCTCTAAAATTTCCTCCCCAAAAGTCCTAAGTTCTTGTACGTTTTCTGCACTCATTGGAGGTGCAGGTTCTCGGACTGGGTTTGGAATCTGGGGTGCGGGTTCTTGATATGGGGGTGAAAGTGCCTGAACTCGGTAAGGATCTTCTAAGATCTCCCTAATATAATCATCGTGGTAATAGGGATCTAAAGGGTCCATACCTGGATAGGCTCCTATGTTCTGTATGGGTGTGTCTTCATGAATAGGGTAACGTTGCACAAAGTCCCTATTATCGTCCCACCAGGGGTCGTAATTTAGGTCTAGGGGGTTTGGTGCAGGTACCCTGGAGATTTCATCTGGGTTGAAGTCATGCATCTCCACTTGGTTTTCAGGATTTTCTATTTCCATGGGTTGGTCTGGGATTTGTGGTTGTGGTTGGGGTGCTACTAATTGTTCCAGACTTGGGTCAGCAGCAGTTGTAGCTAGGATATGGAAATTGGCTAGGCTTCTATTAAGCATATCCTGTGTATGGGCATCTGTCTTTCGCTTAGCGGCTGCTAAAACTCTTTGCTGTTGCAACTTTCGCATTCTTTTCCTACGAGCAAAGGCTTCCTTACTGAACCATCCTCGTTTCTTATGAGGGAATGGCTCTTCTGACTGAGCTCTAAAAGCAAACACTCCTTCTTCCTGATCAGCAGAATACCCAGAAAGCGCAGGCTGTGAAGAAGTACCTTCACTCTTAGGTGAATCAGACAACTGACGACTCATGTCTGAGGTCCTTGATCACTCATACTGTAAACTAACAAATAGTCAAATAACACATAACAAATAAATACAGTTATGCATGTATTTCCGTAATTTATTTCCTAACACAAAATTTAGAATTTAAGTGTCAGCAGAACACTTCTTCGGCTCAGACCAGTGGCTAGGCTCTGATACCACCTTCTGTCGCAACCCCCGATCCCTGAGTCCCAGGAACGGGCGGACGCGAGCTCAGATTTTCGGTGGTATCAGCTATTTAATCTTGCAGCGGAAATTACATCAGGACCGTAGTTAGGAAATGTTTATCAGAGTAAAACCACCATAATAACATGGGTAAAACCCAAGTTTCTCATTACAATACAATTATACGGATAAACCCTATTTTATTGAATTTAAAACATCGTTTATTAGGTAACTTTTATAGCCACACTTTTCCCAAGCCTTCAGTGCTCTCCAGCTGGCTTTTTACTAATTGGCTGTCACATTGTGTTACCTGAAACGCGTTTTAAAAACATTTGTCAGTCGGAAATACTGGTGAGTGAATCCCAGTTTAATCAAGAAACATTTTATCAATTAAAACAGTATTGAGAGCGATCACATTGTTTATTTCTACACAATTACTCCATTAGTATTGTCAATCCTGACTTGTGGGTCATATTACACATTGGCTAACTCATTGTCCAACGGTAACGTATTGTCATCCCGACTTACTACTCACAGTGTAGTACATTTTGTATACAAAACCCCAACATACCGGCAGTAATTGAAGAACTACAAAGACTCAATCACTGCTTAATCGCATTGTAAAACATTTAAGGTTTTGTAAAACATTCCAAAAAGGTTAACAAAAAGAGGATAAACTCACATTGCTATCTTAGACTTTGCGTAAGGGTTTCCTGGGAATAATCTATAATTTATACAAATGTACATTGGTTAGTATCATAACCCTTTGCAAATATTAATGATACCCTCCCCGAGACGGCATTCCAACAACTACGTCGGGCAAAACCACGACAGTTGTTACGGAACCCTAAATTAATCGGGCAGCGTAACTGTTATGAAACTGGGGTTATAATACTTACAACGGAGCAGAACCTCCCTAATTAGGGGTATAATACCCGAGTATTATAACTTTTCTACAGAAATTGATATTGAGAATTGAATTGTGAACGACGGAAAGTGAAACCCGATGGCCTTCTTATATAGTGCTGATATCTCGTCCTCTCGCGGCCCGCGTAACACAAGGCTAAGCCTTACGCGGCCCGCGTTGACTCCAGTCAACAACATAGCTTAGCTGGGTCAGCTTGTAGGTCCGCCACGATGTCGACACGTGTCGGCCTCTGGTGTCTCCGCGTTTGATGATCTCACACGGCCCGCGTAAGAGTTAAGGTGAGCTTACGCGGCCCGCCTTAACTTATAATTTCACCGGAGTCAAGGTTCAGCCTTGATACCGCCCGCGTGAGCTTGGGGTGAGGTCCTACGCGGCCCGCCTCAGCTTAATATTTATTGTTTTTAATTTATTTAATATGTTATAACATATTTCGGGCTCGGTTTTCACATACGGAGTGTATTTAAAAACATATTGGGACATACTAGGGTGTCGGAAATATTATAAGGGTGTTGGTTTTACCGAGGGTTGTTACAGTTATGTATTAATGACTTTAATAACTAGTTTCTTATGTTGAAGGTGATTCTTCTTTATCGTTTGTCCGTGGTGTCTTGGCATTATTTTACTGTCTATATAAAATAAAAGATTTTCACCATTCATATCTCCACGGTCTATATGGAGGTATGTTGGCTACCTGGTCGGGGGTTAAGGGAACGGTTTGGTAAGAGTCTTGCCTTGTTCAGTGTATAGATCCTGCAAGGACCTGGGTCAAATTTAGTAGGACCTCCTTCAATACCCACCATTGGATGGCGGGGGTCCAAACTCTTTGATCCCCTCATATGTAAGCTACTATTAATACGTTAACCCGGCTACTTAGGACTGTATCCCTGCTGACTCAGACTACTTAGCCGAGGGTAACGTCACCTTCAAAAGAGGGGCCTACCATAATATGCATTAATAACTTAATTAATTATCTTTCGATAATCCGACCCTTTAGGATTGTATCCTTGCTGACTCAAACTACTGGGTTGAGGGTAACGTCACCTTCAAAAGAGGGGCCTACTACAATAACTAAGATAATCTCTTAAAAAGTGCCAAAGTGCGAAAATAATCAAAGGTTAGACTAAACACGAGTCGGAGCCAAGTGATTCATCTTGTCTATCTGTTTTATTTTTATTTTATTTTTCAGCATTTTTGTTAGCTTTTATTTTTCTAGTTTAAAAACCTTTTTCTAAACTTTTGATTTGATTAGACGTTGAGGATAAACCGGTACTAAAAGCTCTTGTGTCCTTGGACGACCTCGGTATCTTACCAACACTATACTACGCTCACGATGGGTGCACTTGCCCATATGTGTGTTTAGTGTTAGTAAATATCGTGTTTTATGAATTTAAAACTTGACTAAAAAGTGTAAAAGGGCTTAAAATATACATTAAAAACCATACACACTTCACACGCATCAACGAGTCTAGAACACTCGTAATCCTCAACCGGCTTTGAAACCGGACGGAATCTACGAAGAAACTGTTCGATTTCACGGTGAGTGGAGAAATTAGCGACGGAGAAACTGTTGGAATTTGTGGATTTCAGTTGGTTCAGACAGACACAATTTGTTGGAATTTGTGGATCAACAGAAATAACTGAAATAACAGCTTCCTTTTCTCTCTCTGACAACTGATTCATCTTTTTTATTCCTTTTCCTTCAATTTCGAGAACATTCTCCGTAACATGAAGACGTGTCGGGTTCTTCTACTAGTGGTATTTTAATGAAGTATTGAAGATTGAATGTGCAAACCACAACCGTTTTTTACTACGGAAACAGTGGCCATGCGAAATACAAACTGCAATCATTTGTGACTATGGGAAACACAAGTTTTCTTTTTGAGCTTGATGGATGTCCGTTATCTCAGTTGAGGCGTGCATTGTTTAAATCTGAATATAACTAGTTGTTACGTGTAACTTCATTAAACCAAGAACAAAGCCTATTTCAAAACACATGTGTTCGTATCAGCGTTATTTATCACCCTGTGTGAGCATTGGAAACCCGACAACCAGTCTTTGACAACTGTGACAGCTTATCTATCTGTGTGTGTCACATCCATCCTGTTATAGCAATCGATATGATTAATTTTACAGATTTTTTTCTAATTAGCGTTGTTAACTACCAAAAGAATACATACACAAATAGTTCTAGTGGACGAAGCAAAGAGACCGTTGTGTATCTAAATCAGGTTCTCAAACAAACCGTGAAATCGAACAATTTCTTCGTAGATTCCGTCAGGTTTTAAAGCCGGTTGAGGATTACGAGTGTTCTAGAGTCGTTCAAGGCATGCTTGTTTCAAAGCCGGACTGGTTTCTCCGAAGCTGTTATTTCTGTTGTTCAGTACTTCCGAGACGATTCAAGTGAGTCTTATTTCTGTTGAAAAACGTAACCGAATTTTTGAAGTACACGTTCTCCGATACCTGATCGTGTTTGGTATTGTTTGCGACTAAATCAACTATGTCCTTTATGTCGATTTCAACTTCCATTGATTAAATAATAAAAACCCTAAGTGAAAATCCGATTAAAGAAACCTAGAGGAATCAGTTGTATAGCTGAGGAGAGAGAGTGTGTGTTTGGGTACTTCTTCTAATGGCGCCTCATTAGCGCTTTAACTACCAAAAGAATGCATACACAAATAGTTCTAGTGGACGAAGCAAATAGACCGCCTTGTTAATTTTAATGAACCAATGAAGATTGAATCTTCAATTTCGAGAACATTCTCCGTAACTGAATGTATTAACCCACAATTGGTTGGAATGAGGGTTTATTCTCTTTAATCTATTAGAACAATCCTTGTTTTGAGAACCTGATTCTGTTGTTCAGTACCAACAGAATGCATACACAAATAGTTCTAGTGGACGAAGCAAAGAGACCGCCTTATTAATTTTAATGAAGCATACTCAAGAGTGTGTTGTTCCAAGATCAATTCCAATTGCAGTTTTTTCAAGTAGGCACTGATGCTAAACGTACTGTTATTACATCCGAGACGATTCAAGTGAGTCCTATGAAGCAAGTGTCGGTCTATTCAATTAAGAGGAATCATTGCATTACATCCCTATTGAAAAACATAATCGATAAAGAGGAACACTTTCTTCTTTTGTTTTTCGATCTTTGTTAGTTGTTAATATTTTATTTTTTTTCTACTTTTAGAAAGGTTTGAGAGAGAAAGTTGTAGTCAAATTACAGTTAGTCTTAAATGGTACAAAAATGTAATGATACCAAAAGAAGCAGCACTTTGGACACTGTCGGGTTATCATCTTTCAACCCCATGTTGATAAGTGTGTGTTTATTTTGATTTAATGCTTCAGTTTACTTGAATCTTTGTGTGTGTTTTTTATTGCAATTCAGTCAAGACCGACACGGATAAGGTCGTGCCACTTGATGTCAAAGGCTCAGACATTGTTGGCAGCGTCAAGCTCAAAATACAGGCCAAGGAACATATCCCCTTTGACCAACAGGAGCTGATCTTCAACGAGAGAAATCAAGTGTCTGTCTATTCAATTGAGAGAAATCATTGCATTACATCCCCGTTGAAAAACAGAATCGATAATTTTTTTTTTTAGGGAAAATGGGGTTGAAAGATGATAACCCAAAAGTGGAAGATCTCATTCTACAGCTTCGATAAATTCAGGGGTATTCTCAAATAATGTTTTCTAGATGTTTGAAGACCAACAAATGTCCAAAGTGCTGCTTTTTCGTTCGCGTGACGGAAAGCTACCACATGACAGGAAGTTACCTTGCAAAAATTAAATCGACACCCTCAATACGCATCGTATAGGCCTATACGATGCATATTACTTTTTGGTAGGGGACAATGGCAGCCTTTGGCAGACATAGAAGTTTGAACCCACCTCAATACGCAACGTATAGACCTATACGATGCGTATTGAGGGTGTCGATTTAACCCCCAAGATGTGCCAATAATACGACCCTAAAACAAAATCCCTTCCGAATACGATGCCGTTTCAGTCACCACTAAAATCCACCTGCAAGACAATATCAATTTGACTTTGCCACAATTATTCCACAATTTCAAGAAGTCGCCCACACTTACCATCCATCCACTGGCTTACAATACAACAATTCCTCTATAACACACAACCAGGTGAAACACTCCGAACCATAAAAAATGGAAGCCGAAACACCAACAAAAGCTCACGTTGTGAGTTCGTTAATGTCGGTGAAGCGAAATTCCGGCAAAACATTCGGTCAAATTGCATCGGAGACAGGGTTGACCAACGTATACGTTGCTCAACTGTTGAGACGTCAAGCGCAATTGAAGGCCGACACTGCCCCTAAACTCCGGGCATCGCTGCCCGGCTTGACCGATACACATATTCAGCAGATGATGGAACCGCCACTCAGATCGTATGATCCGTCAATCCTACAGGATCCTACTGTATACAGGTTACATAATTAATTCAACCATAATTTCGTATTCTGAGCTCTAGTTATCAAAATCCTTATCCTCTTCTGTTAGCCTAGTTTATTATTTATTATAATTATTATTATAGTTAAGTTAGTAGGTTATAAACGGGTTGAATAAATGAAATATTAAATAGTTACGAGTCAAATAAAAGAAACTGAAAAATAAGTGGTGAAACAAGATGAGTGAAAATAAGACTGTATCGTGGGCTAACGCTCCCTTCCACGTAGGCGTAGTATGACGCCCCAAACATCGCGCCGTGGTAGTTAACGCTCATATATATGTGAGATGGGGTCCACCCCATTTCAAACGTTTACTTTTTTGTATTTTTAGTTAAACCGTAATGTGATAGTTAAAGTCCATTGTATATGTGGCAGTGATGTGGCGAGGCGTTATGCACTTTTTAGTTAAATCACAACACATGGTCTAAAATAGGCTGGAAAACATAAAGTTGGATTCATATAATTGTAACGAGTGGGGCTCCAACATACTTGTTTACTAGGTATAGATAGTTTATTATTTGATTTTTTATTTATTTTTAAGTTTGTTTGTTGGTTGTTATTGTTTCTTTTGTTTAGTTTGAATATTAAGATAGTTATTAACATTTTATTATTATTGTTATTGTTATTGTTATTGCTGCCATGTGTAGTCATAAAGCCCCTTTGAGGGCGTTATGCGACAAGTGGCGAAATGCGTAAGAGATGGGTTTTATGGGGCTTTATATCACAAGAGGGTGTAGTGGTAAGGGGTTATATAACCCCTTCAATTATACATACATATGTATGTATATATATATATGTGTGTGAGTGGGGAGAAAGAGGTTACAAATGTTCACGCCGCTATGTCTATCGCAGCGCCAAGAATTTCCACCCTATAGCGCCCCCTGTAATGGTGTTCAGGGGCGCCATGTTAAGTTAGATCTGATTTTCAGCTATTCAATACACACATAAAATATTATTGATGAATATTGTTTTGTTTTCCGTTTCAATTCTTTATCGATTTCAGCAATAGATTGATGATGATTTCTGATGATGAAGAAAATCAGTTCATCTGTTGTAATTGGTTAAAATGTTGACATAAACTTGATGATTTAATGATTCTTTGTGAAGGTTGAATGAAGCTGTTATGCACTTTGGTGAAAGCATCAAGGAAATTATTAATGAAGAGTTTGGTGATGGCATGTAAGTTACGAGTGTGAATTATGATACAGCATTTGCTTAGTATACTGATTAGAATTCAGTTCAAAGTTGATTGCAAATTGATTTGAATCTTGTATTTGTTTGTTAGAATGTCAGCTATAGACTTTTTCTGCTCTGTGGACAAAGTGAAAGGTGTAGACGGGAAGGATCGCGTGGTTCTCACCTTTGACGGGAAGTATCTGCCGCACACCGAGCATGTAAGTCGTGTTACTAACATCAGTAGATTGTTTATGATATTAGGATACAAGTACATGTTTTGGTTATTACGAGTTACGACTAGGGGTGGCAAGATGGAGGGGTTGGGTGATGCAATACATATACAGTGACTCGTTCAACCCATTTCCCTTGAAGCTATTTATTTTTATATGTTGATTTGATCCATTGGAAACAAAAGATACCCGAATCAAACCATTTATGAGTAAATGGGTCAAAAAGTTGACTTTTAGATACCCAAAAACATGGGCAGCAATGATCTTTGTTTACCAGAATTATCAATTTTGTCATGATTGACTTTTAGATACTAATGACTAATAGTCAAACACATGTAAAACTACCTCCAGGTCATCATGTTCTTTAGCAAACTAAAATGGTCAGTTTTGTTTGCTCTTGTTATCGAGGGTAGGTGATCATCTATATTAATGGGGGTTCGGATCAAAGCATGTAATTCCAAGTGCGGGTGGAAACAGGGTGGGATCAATATTTTTGTCCTTTTTGTTACTTTTGTAAGCAGTTAATGTCATCATCATCATCATACTCAGTAAATCCCACCAATAGCAAAGCTAAGGTAGGGTCTGAGGAGGGTAAGATGTAGACAGCCTTACCTCTAGCCCGTAGGAATAGAGAGGCTGCTTCCAGTGAGACCCCCGGCTCGATGGTAGTTTTGTATCAAGCCTTGGACATAAGGCACATAACATTCGGCAATTAAGACAAAGGCCAATTAGTGCATGTACTCCCTTGTCTTTCGGCTATCAACGCCACCACATGATGCATGATTAACCATCCCCCTCTTTTAACATTATTTTCACGAAATTAGTAAAATAACGTTAAAATTAGTGCACTTTCACATTTGCCCCCCGAGCGCCCACACATATATACATTATATTCGCATACCGCAAGCGGGGCGAGAAGTAGTTAATGTAATAATATGATTTTTAATCTGATTTTGTTTTATAAGACAATTTATAATGTAGTAATCAAGTTTTAGGGAACTTCGGCCCTTCCAACCCATTTTAATCCATTTCCCTTATAGCTTCTGTATTACCCATTTGACCCATCATCATTATAATACACCCTAATCGACCTGTTTTCTTATAAATGGGATTTAAATTTGGCACCTCTAAAATGGGCCATATGGCACAACACCTATTGTATCTTACAATATATGCAATCGCCAAGCCATCCATGAATACATACATGATGGTGAACAAACTAAGATTGAAAGCATGTTCATGAGGATTCCTTGGAACTTGTTAATCAGGTCCCCGTGATGATTTTCTTTCTGTTTCTGAATGTTTGAATTTTTATTTCGGTTATGCAGAAGGTGGAGCATATGGTTTCAAGATTAAATCTGCAGGAAGATTAAACATGGGGTTGTTTCCATTCAGACATAAATAGTTATTTGATTTTGATCATGCCTGTTTGATCTTCACCAGATGTCTTGTTATGTATACTTTTAGACATTATAATGGTCAAGTTGATATGCAATGGCTTTTAGCTGGAGATTTGCAGACATATATATCATGCATCTGCATGACAATTTATCATTTTCGTTTTTGTGATTTTGTTTTCAGTTTATACTTAGCTATGTTATGAAGCGGTGTAAGTAGACCATTCTAGTACGAAGCGGTCTCGGACTCTCAGTGGTGGTGTTGTATTGTATTTTGTCTTTTCGAGCCAAGATCCAGGCCCAGCTGTAAACAAATCGTTAGAAGGTTCATGTGCCTCGCGGACGCTCTGAGAATCGAGTCAGTATATACATACATACATTGTGTATTAAGCAGACATGAATACATATATGATGGAACCATAAATAATAAATATGTTTATAGAGAGAGACAGAGATTTACTGTAGGATGATGGAGAAGAAAGAAGCCCTTAACATGGTTGGGTTGAGTTATCTTTTACGGGGACAATTGACCAACACTAGTGAACTGTAAGCCAGCCTGAGTTGGGCCTAAACTTGTTCAATATTAAGGTTACCTCTATTGGCTCTAAAGATATGAGTGGTCTGAGAATTTGGTCCAGTGGTAAGAGGCCTGCCTTCTCTAGTGGAGATGCAGGTTTGATTTCCGTTCGGGCCATTTTCGATGGACATCTGGGTGAAAGGACGAAATTGGGCTTTAATCCCGGGTTCGAACCTGGCGTGTGGCGAAGGTTTACGGATTTCATCCGGTTCCCACGCTTCAAGGGGGACGGTCTCATGGTTGTCGAGAAGTCAGCCTTGGAAATAGCCCCGAGCAGGGTAGGTTTACACGTGAGATTCTTTGCCGTTCGAAAAAAAAAATATACGAATGAGTGAATGACATTGAAAGGCGACTAGTGGCATCAGTTGTTTATCCTCACAAAAGTGGTGTGAGTTAAGAGTTATACACAATGTGTAGTAGGTAAATTTTATGGGCGTGTGTTTACCAATCAGAAAAAAATAAATAAATCAAGTATTAACTATCCTCCTCTAATATGGTACGTTTCTAGATGAAGGAACAAATCTAGATCTCTAAAACAAAATATAAATAAACTAGGTTAGAACCCCGTGTATTATACGGGTTGAATAAATGTAATTTTATATACCAAATAATATAAAAATATATATATCTTTAAAAATCTCGTTTATTACATGGGTTGAATAAATGTAATTTTATATATCAAATAATAAAACAATATATATTTAAAAATCTTGTTTATTACATGGGTTGAATAAATGTAATTTTATATTTTAAATAATAAAAGAATTTGTATTTTTAAGAACCCCGTGTATTGTACGGGTTGAGTAAATTTAATTTTATATATTATTTAATGAACAAAGTTACATCTTTAAGAACCTCATGTGTTATACGGGTTGAGGACATGTAATTTTATATACCAACAATAAAAAGTTATGCCTTTATAAACCCTATGTATTATATGGATTGAATAAATCTAATTTTATATCCTACATAATAAAAAAAAATATATTTTTAAAAACCCCATGTATTACACGAGTTGCATAAATGTAATTTTGTATAGTAAAAAATAAAAATGTTATATCTTTAAAAAAACCTCGTTTATTACATGGGTTGAATGAATCTAATAAAAAATTATATCTTTAAAAAAACTAACGGATATACTCGATATACGATGGATGAGGTGATTGCGGTGATGGTTCTTATAAATGTCACGTAAACATAGTGATTACCGTATTTGAGTTGGGAGTTGAACACGAAAATAAAAGTATAGAACCAATAAACATTGATTAATATTTTTGTCTACCCCTTATAAACATTTTTTAAATAGGTTCTACCCTTAACTACTTTAGTTTAATAAAATAAATAAATCATTTACATTATATTAATTTATATTTAGGGTACATCTTTTATTAAATTTAGGATAAATAATTTTGAAATCTGATAAATATTTTAAAATATTAGATTATCTCCTATACGAATTGTTTAAATTTAATTTTATAATTATCTTTTAATTGATATTAATTATCTATAAAAAATAGATGACTTCAATGAATAACACGTGTCATCCCACTGGTTTCTTTTATTATATAGTATAGATAAGTAAAATGCAAAGCTAGTCAACAAACAAAAAGGAAAAATATATTTTGACAATAATTCTTGTTAAATACTCCTAAATAACCATATAGATATTTAGCATTTCCTAATTACGGTTGAGTTGAGCCAAAATCATAGCATACTTTGGGAAAAACTTAGGCCGACGATGAGTTACTCAAAAAGAAAGTAAGATTATGGTCCACAAAAGACCAATCGGGAGTAATATCATATAACTTTTAGTGTATTCAGTATGTAATAACTCAACCATATATATAAAAACTTGCGGTCCTTCTAAGATTTCAATCTAGTAAGGACACTGATACAAATCGGAGCATGGGACTTCTCCTTTCTACAATATACCATGCTCCGATCTTACTCAACGAGTAAATGTCTACACTTGGCTAAAGATAAAAAGATGTGTTAAAGAGGCTGTGTAATATTTATGATCTTGTAAATTGCGCTTAATATGTTAATTATATATAAAACTTTAAGTAACTTCAAGGGATATAAATCTACACAAATCTTTCTTTATCCCAATCAATTCTCCTTGCCACTTTTGGAATATGGGTAGTGTGGTTATGAAGCTTGGTCTGGCTGCATAGAGTTGGACAGTGACACTTACTAAAATGAAAAACGTTGATATGTGATGGTGATGCAAAGAAGTTAAGTTTCTTTCACTTTATCCATAAATTCAACAAGTTTTGGAGTCTAGTTCACATAATTTAATGAAATTATTGAAATTAGAATCTTAAATTAATATATAGATGTTTGGTTAAAGACAGAAAATAAAATGAAATTGGAACTAATTCTCTCAAGTATTCCTTCTAAATAGTGAAAAATCTCAAACAAAGGAATTAGAATATATCACTCTCACTTTCGCCACAGCCACCACACCCACCACCACCACCACCACCACAACCGCGACCGCTGCTATGTTGACCACCATCACTTCATCATCACAACCATTTTCCATCTTCTTTAACAAATTTACAAAACTTAATTATTTAGTGAACTAACCAAATACTTCAAAAGTTTCAATTCTTTTGACATATCCCACTTCATTTAAAAAAAAATCAATGAACCAAACACTTTTTTTAAACAACTAAGTTTTCTTCCCATAAATCTTAAACCTCCTAAGGATTGAACATTGATCTCCACACAAAAGGTATTCCTCTAGACTAGGGCTGTTCACGAGCCGAGCCGAACCGAACGGACCTTTGCTCGTGCTTGGCTTGTTTACAAACCGAACCGAGCGGAGCGGCTCATTTAAAACCGAGCCTTAAATCAAGCGAGCAGTTTCCGAGCAGTAAGTATTCCGAGCGAGCATCGAGCGATTTGCACAACCATGTCGAACAATTTAAATTTGTTGAAAGAGATAGTGACAATGTTGGGTCTTAAGTTTTTACGTCTTTAAAAACAGACACAGTTCATGGCATATATTTTTCTTATGAATAACAATGTTGTGGGCGATGAGGCGATAGTCATATTGCACGAACAATGACGTTGAGAGCGGGAGACGATCGACTTAGGGTAACGGCATCAAACATTGAGGCGATGAGCAGACTTTCGTTTATCAGTTTAGGGTTTAACTTTTAGATTTGATATTAATTTTTTTATTGGTGTGATTGCGCTAGTACGAATAGATGTAGTAAATTTGTATATAGTAGACCACAATATAATAGAATGGTATATATAAAACTATAAATTTAATTTATATTTGTGTATATATATGTGTATATACATGTTTATATATGTATGTGTTTATGTATATGTATGTATGTACTAATTAAAAATAATAATTCGAACCGAGCCGAGCGGACCTTTGCTCATGCTTGGCTCGTTTACAAACCGAACCGAGCAGAGCGGCTCATTTACAACCGAGCGTCAAATCGAACGAGCATTTTCCGAGCAATTTCCGAACGAGCGTCGAGCGAGCGACGAGCGGTTTGAACGGCCCTACTCTAGACCACTAGGCGCAACACAGACTATTCTTTTCCTCTCTCCAAGCCCTCTCACATCTCCTGTCTTGGATGTCAGTAGCCTTGGACTTCCCTTGTCTCTCTTCACCACCTCATCGCCATTTGTAGAAATAGTGGTCGCCTCATCCGCAGACATCCCCAAAGACGTTAGTTTCATATGCTCTTACGGACTGTTTGGCAACTTCTAAATGGTTAAGTGCTGAACCAGTAAGAGGTCTGAGTCATTAAGAGCCAGTATAATGCTTAACCGTTCAGAGGCAAATGTCTGAACCATTCAGACGTCTGCTCACGAAACAAACATTCTAAACCATTAAATGCTGAACCAGTAAGATGTCTGAATCATTAAGAACACCATTAAGAACTAAACAAATAGCCCCTTAGTCTTTATTCTATTGTTCTCATATTACTTTCATCTTTAGGATAGGCCATCTAAGCGTAGTAATCTATAAAGGCATAATTAACTTTCATTTGTCAAAATTGTTCTCAAGAATGCAGTATGATACATACATGCATCTCTACATAACACGATATCTAAAATGTAAAGATTGTCAATCATGCAAATAACTGATAATACATTTAGTTTTTTTTTTTTTTCGAACGGAAAATGATATATTTAGTGTGAGAATCCTTCAAGAGAAGCGTATAAACTACGGGATCCTTATGTGGCTTTAAATTCACAAGAAAAGGCAACACAACACGTTTTTTTTTAGATAAAGTTAAGACATACAATAAACATTTGTACAAGAAACAAGAAGTATGGTCTCAAGCTACAGCAATAAAAAAAGAATAACATAACTTTAAAACTCAACAATCAATCTTCAATTCAGTTCTCTATCATCCAAAACGTCCACCCAATCAGGGGCGAAGCTTAATGGGGGCGGGGACGTCCGCCCCCCCGGGATTTTTCGCTCAGTAGTGTTATATATGTAGTTTTCGTATAGAAATTTGTGGGTATATACGTTTTCACCCCCCCGGTTAGAAATTTTTGGGTATTCTATAGAAATTTTTGGGTATATATGTTTTCACCCCCCCGGCCGAAAAATCCAAGCTTCGCCACTGCACCCAATCTTATGAAGTTGCTATCCAGAAAGATGGTTCAATCTCCGGAAACAACATAAATGGGCCCAAATGATCACTACATATCGAAAAAAATCATAAAGTTCTATAATAATTCATTAATGATTTCAAAATGAATTTTCAAAAGTACATTGACATAGTAAAATGACAAACTTAAGAATACAAATTCATTCTAAAAAAATCTATCTAGACAAAGGAAAATCGAGTAGGAGTAACAGTTGTCGTTAAAATAAAGTGTGTAATGTCGGTTGCATAGAATGACAAGAAAGTTCACTATCTTTATCTAGAAAAAGTGTCTATGAGATGAGGAAAAGGAAAAAGAGAAGAAGACATCAATTATATTATTATATTGTATGTGTTTTTAAATGAGAGAACATATATATGTCTACAAAATCTTCTTATTTGATCAATGTTATATGTGTGTTGTGAATATTTATGTTTTCATTAGATTCAACTTTATTAACTAGAAGAAGAAACAAATTTTTCTCGTAAGTTATTGGTTAATCCGAATTAAAAGTTTCTGGAATATAAACTTAGTATTCTTGATTAACAAGTATTTGAATATCAAAAGGCCTTTGGCCTAGCAATATTAATGTCTGGATAAGGTTTTGTCTTTACAAGTGGTGAGAGTTTAATCCCTATGGTGGACAAAAAATGTGTAGTTTATTAGTAAAATTAGAGTGTGTGTTGTAATTCAAAAAAAAACTAAAAAGATATTTTTTTCTAGAATTTAGACTATGAAATTAGGATATAATTTTCACTATATGACTATTAAATAAAAAATGAGGACTTTATATTTCTATTTTCTTTCGAAAACCGCAAAAACCGCTATTTTCACTTTGTCTGGGTTTGAAAATGGGGGTGGAGATACAATAAGAAGTTTATTTGGCTAAGAAGGCTAGGAAGTGATCTTGACCATCCATTTAGTTAAGGGTCCTAATATTAACACATAGGAAAACTTATTTACACATGGTGTATACGGCCCGTATACACCATGTGTAAATAAGTTTGCCTGGTCGTATACAATGTATACGAACGTGTATACGGGCCGTATACTGTTATACGGCCCGTATGAAACGAAAATTTGATTTTTCAAGTATTTTAGAGTCGTGAGGTGCTCAAAACTTTCTAAAAGTAGAAAAAAATAAAACATCAACAAGTAACAAAGATTGAAGAACAAGAAAACGTGTCGTATGACTGTAATAAAACGGAAGCTATCAACGCGGGATTACGGGCATGGTGTTATTCTTTATTTAATATTTATAGAATAAAAGGAAGGGTGAGGCATTTGATGAGAGTTGTAAGAAGTCTGAATAAAACGGAAGCTATCAACGCGGGATTACGGACATGCGTTTAATTCCCAACATATTTGTTTTGTCACGTACATTTCGTAAGAAACTTTTCGTGCAATGAACCTCACCTCCAATCATTTCCTAGTCAAATCACACACTATAAAGTTTAAACTTATCGTGTGTTGTAGTTTGGAAAGATGACCGAATAGAGATCTGAATAACAAACTGTGGAGAACTTGTTTGCGTTATCCACCAACAATCCATTCATTATCTGTTGTTGTCTAAAACAATATCAATTAACGTTCAGTTGTGTATACAAATTCATCACCGGTTTCTACAGCACAAGCACATACACAGGTGTAACGCCCCAAAATCTGAATGTTAATATTTGTCGTGTGTTCCGATATGACACGTCATGAAATAAATAACTAGGCTATTTAACCTAGTTAAGGGTATGGTCAAAAGAATTAAAAGAGGAAGGTAATGTCAGTTATGTTTTAAAGGTAAACCCGAGGGGCTAAAGTGGGAAAGATGAAAGTTAAGTTATTAAATAACTTATCACACACAAACACACACATACGTGTGTGTTCGAGAAGGAGCAGGAGGCTCCTATGGAGCCTCAAACCCTAGCATCATCTTTATGCTCAAATCGGAAGGCAAGATGAAGCTTAAATCCATAACCAAGCATGGATTAATGATCACCAACACGAGAGGATCATAAGATATGTTTTAAATCTAAGATTGGTGATCATGGGTGAAGTGGGTTATGCTCTAATCCGTGAGCTAATATGAAATTGATCATGTACAAGGGTTAGAATCCTCGAATAGAACATGGGTTATGTATGGTTTGTGTTAATTTGATGATTTGAGGTGAAACCCGTTAGTTAGGGTGAAGATGATGACTAGAATCACCTCCTATGTTCAAGTCTTGTTGAATGATTGATGTATTATGTGGGTATGATGAATTATTGTTAGATGAAAGTATAGGAATATGATGATGTTATGTTTAATGTTCATTTGGAATGATATATGATGATTGGTAGTAGGATTTGATGGGTTATGTATGAGTTTAGAAGATTTATGCATGAAATAGTTGTACGTTATGTTTACAAGGTAGTACTCACATCAAGTGTGTGATGCAATGTATATAGTTTCGTCCGTATAGTCGATTATGATGTTACGGCCATATATTGATAAGTCGATGGTTACATATGGTTAATAGTTGACTTTTGAAAGTCAACAAGATTAAGAAACATGATTTGACTTGTTGTCATAAAGGTAGGATTATAGGAAGCCGTTTGGTACATGTTATGTTAATATGTATTATTTGTAATTACATGATGAATTACGTGTGATGGAAAGGATATGAAGTCGATTATATGTTTTAATGCTTGTTAGTAATGACTAAGGAAAGTTAAGTGTGAATTATGCGAATGATATGATGGTTACATGTACAAATGAGTATGCTAATAAGGGCGTGGTTTCGATGAAATGAAAGTATAGGAAACACGTCGAGACGGACTCAAGCTTGAGGTGTTAACGGGTCAAGAAGAGGCAAGGAATCGGATACGAGCACGGACGCATAAGGTAAGTGATTTCCGTAATCACTTCTTAGTACAATTAAGTAATAAGGTGTTTTAATTAAACATACACGATGTTTGAGGTCAAAAATGTGTTAAAGTCTTTCGTCGTAAATGATGGAATTAAAGTTGACCAAAATGCCCTTGATGGGTATTTTGGGGCAAACGATCTTAAAAGTAGCTTAGAAACAAGTTATTCGATTAGTGTAATGTTTTGGACAAGTATGGAAGTGGGGATTACGGTTTGGTTAGTCGTAGACCAATTAATGCACGAATACCCTTAACGGGTCAAAAATAAGCATATGAACGATAAGGTGTTAAGAGGATGCAAGACATCCAAGAATTTAGTAATTTATGATAGACGTCACTGATATTATTATGTTTATAAGAGGTTTTGGTAAAACGAACAAGTTATGTTGACGTATGCATGAACGGGTCGAAAAGTGGTAAAAGGGTAATAAGCCGAAGAGTTAAAAGAAGGAAATTATATTAAGTCGGATGTTGGATTTTAGTTCCATTAGATGGAGAATTAAATTACGGACGCGTAGGAAAAAGAATCGGGTAAAACGGACCTATAACGAAGAAGTTATGACAGTTTCCGTGAAATTTGGTTGCGCTGGAAATCTGCAGCACAGCAGCAACAACCTTCTGTCGTTTTGAGGGCGTCGCGCCACGCGACGGGGGGTCGCGCGACGCGACGGGTCAAGTTTCTCCGAAAATTGTTTTCGTGCCTCGTTTTAGCTTGGGAACTCGTTTAAACGCGTTTTAAGTTGCGTATGACTAGTTTAACTCATGTTTTGTGACCAATAGGGTAAACGCACGTGTGGATAGGTATGTATGGATATTGTATATATCTATACACGTATGTAGAAGTGTATGTAAGCGTGTATGCGCGAATGTATGCAAGATTATAGTGTGTAAGCAGGTACATAAGGATATATAAAGACGTATATGAATAGGTAAGTACGAGTTGGGTATGTTGAAACAGGTGATTATAAATATACATGTAAGTAAGTATATAGGCATGTACGTATGTATGTTGTATGAGTATAAGTGTATGTATGTAAGGGTGTATGTAGATAGTATGTGTATGTAGTCAAGTGAGCATGTACGAAGGTAGGCACGTATGTAAGTTGTGAGAAGGTATGAAATAAGTATGTACGTATGTATGTAAGTATGTATGTATGTTTGTATGTATGTATGTATGTAAGTATGTATGTATGTTTGTATGTATGTATGTAAGTATGTATGTAAGTATGTATGAATGTATGTAGGTATGTAAGTATGTATGTATGTATGAATGGATGTATTTAGGTATGCACGTACGTATGAATGTAGGTACATAGGTATGTATGTTGCTATGTGTGATCGTAAGTGTATGTATAGGTTGTATGAAAGTATTTACGCATGTATTCAATGAAATTGAGTACTAACGATAATAACAGCGTGCTTGGTGATGAAGTGTAACGCAGGAATACCAAGGAAGTCTCACTACGGATCGTATGATAAAAGGGAAAGCCGGGATGTAAAGAGTTAATGAAATGAAAAGTAAACGTAAACAAATCTTGTATGCTTATGATACGTACTAACGTTATGAATTTTATGTGGTGAGCGCAGGTAGTACAAGCCATGAGGATTACTAAGGAGTAGAGATCGAAGATCGAGTCACAAGACGGATTGTACGGGAATGTTTAAATATGTAATTTAGTGTCGATAAGTTATGTTCTTATATTATAAAATGAATTTTTAGAATGTCAAGATGTATGTCATGAAAGAAATTTTCAGACTCGAAATTCCGCTGCGTCGTTTTAAGGTTATACGTGTTAGGGTTTTACAACAGGGAGAATGTTCTCGAAATTGAAGGAAAAGAAAAAATGGTTGTTGATGTTTTTCTCTATCAGGATTTTGTTGGTTTGTTTGAGAACCAGATTCCAATGTCCTACTACTTCAATCCTTCCTACATTATTGAAAATTACTATATCACCCGCCATTCTCTTGCACCTGTATACATTGATTGTGGATTTTCTTGAGTCGTCGGGAAAACTTTTCCTCAGGGGAGGGTGAGTAGTATGAGTCTGAGTCCATTGTGGTTCGTGAATGTTGGAAGAACCCTACACGTCTTCTACTGCCTCTTCGGTTGGTAAAAGACATATGATGGCTTCTAATACAGGCTCTTTGTCAGTTGTGGTTGATTTATAGGAGGAGGTTATGAAACGAATATATGTTTATGCGAACATCCTTATTTTGTCACGTACATGCGTTTAATTCCCAACATCCTTATTGTATCAGACTATCTCCCCTCCTGATGCAATTTTACTCCCGAACAAACCATGCCCACCTTGACCAGAATAGATAAGCGTATCACTCGATCCACTGTCAAGATAATATTTGCAGAACCCGACATACTTGACAGTGGTACCAATGTCAAGTCAAGTTGAGCTTCCTGATGCAATTTTCACAGTGGTACCAATGTCCTACTACTACAATACTTCCAACGCCTGACTCATATACTCTCGGTTAAAAATTGGTAAAAAATGGTTTATTCTCTTTAATCTATTAGAACGATCCTTGTCTTGAGAACCTGATTCTGATTTAAACAATGGAATTTGTGGATCAACAGAAATAACTGAAAATAACTCGCCATTCAATACAAACTCTTCTGAAAGACAAGAATACAACGTTCATGTATCACAAGGAATGACCGAGTTTGGAAACCGGACGGAATCTACGAAGAACTGTTGGAATTTGTGGATTTCGGTTGGTTCAGAAACTTAACAAGAGAAGCAACTAAAAAAAGGAAAGAAAGAAATTTTTTACCAATGTGTTTGTCAGCTTCGTCAATACACAAACTCCTTTAATGTGAGATTCTTCAAGTTTGCACATTTTGAGAAAATACCAATGTGTTTGTCAACTTCGTCAATACACAAAGTGACAGAATTTGTGGATTTCGGTTGGGTCAGAAACTTAACAAGATAAGCAACTAAAAAGTTAACATTCTGATTCAGATTCAGAAAGCAGATGTTTAGTAGTGTTTGAGAAACTAACAAGGTAAACCTTAATTTTCAAAATTTTAGACACTTACTTGAACCGTTAGTAATGCTAGATGTCATTTTGGCTGAACCACAACCTATTACAGCACTGTATGAACCTGCGTTTTGAAAATAGGCTTTGTTCTTCGTTTATTGGATCGTTCTAATAGATTAAAGAGGTTTTTACCATTTTTTACCATATGTATACGAGTCGTATACGGTTTATACGGCCGTATACCATTGGTAAAAAATATTTTTACCGATCGTATACAATGTATACGATGGTTGTATACGGGCCGTATATTATTATACGGCTCGTATACTATGGGTAAAAAATGGTAAAAAGGGGTTATTCTCTTTAATCTATTAGAACGATCCTTGTCTTGAGAAGAACCCGACACGTCTTCTGTGATGATTCGAAACATTCCGAATAACTAGCAGAAAAACCCGTACCGGTGATTGTTTATCCATACTATTCTTCATAGCCATATTCTCACTCACAAGTTGTTGATACATATCGTCCGTTCAAGTTGAGCTTCCTGATACATATCGTTCGTAAGAAACTGTTCGTGCACTGAACCTTCAGTTGTGTACCCTTCAATCTTGTTGAGTATTTTTCTAACTTTATGTTTGCATCCACCACAGTGAATATTAACTTTGTGTGAAAGAGTTTGGAAACCGGACGGAATCTATGAAGAAACTGTTAGAATTTGTGGATTTCGGTTGGTTCAGAAACTTAACAAGAGAAGCAACTAAAAAAATACAATTGATTTCTCTTCCGGTTACCAGGCCTATCATCTCCGTCTACGTTTGGTTTCCTCAACGAAGAACCATCAGCCATTATCAGCCCTTTTTTCCTTTGGTTTCTGGTTGATTTTGAGGGTGAGGGTTTTGAATTGATTCCTGCGCTCAAGTTTCAATTACTGAGAATCCACAACGCTTATGGCCAGATTCTTTCCTTCAATCTTGGCAAAATCAATGCCTGCTTGTTTTATTATCACGAAAGTACTGAACAACCGAGATAACAGCTCCGGTATTTATCACCAACCCATCTTTGGTAGTGTTTGTTTGAGAACCTGATTCAGATACACAACGGTCTCTTTGCTTCGTCCACTAGAACTATTTGTGTATGCATCTAGTTATACACAACGGTCTCTTTGTTTGAGAACCTGATTCCGATACACAACGGTCACAGTTGTCAAGACTGTTTGTCGGGTTTCCAATGCTCACACAAGGTGATAAATAACGCTGATACACGTAACATCTAGTTATATTCAGATTTAAACAATGCCCGCCTCAACTGAGATAACGGACATCCATCAAGCTCAAAAAGAAAACTTGTGTTTCCCATAGTCACAAAAGATTGCGGTTTATATTTCGCATAGCCACCGTTTCCGTAGTAAAAAACGGTTGCGGTTTGTATTTCGCATAGCCATCGTTTTCCGTAGTAAAAAACGGTTGGGTTTGCACATTCAATCTTCAATACTTCAGTAAAATACCACTAGTAGAAGAACCCGACACGTCTTCATGTAATAGAGAATGTTTTAGAAATTGAAGGAAAATGAAAAGATTTGTTGAAATCGAATTTGACAACTATGACATCTTATTAAAAGTATCGTGTGTTGTAGTTTGGAAAGATGACCGAACAGAGATCTGAATAACAAACTGTGGAGAACTTGTTTGTGTCAGGTTCTTCTGCTAGTTACTCGGAATCGATAAATAACCAACACGAAGATCTCTGCGATCGCTAAGGTTTTCATCAACGGACTGATCGGTAACGTTACTCTACCTGTGCTCCGATTTAAGCGGCATGTTCCGATCAACGTTTATCGACATTGTTAAAGGTGATCAAGAGTTTAGAAACCCTAGAATGATTGTGTTTTTACAGGAATAAAACGTGATACTTGAAAAAACGCCAATATATACGGCCCGTATATAGTTATACGGCCCGTATACCATTGGTAACATCAAAAACCCACAAAAATAAATCAATTGAGCCGTATACGTTTTACAAATCAATTGAGCTTCATATGAAACTCAGTTAATGAAGCTCTGTTGACTTACAAACGACGTCGTAGTTGAGACTTAGTTTCATTGTTGAACAGAGCGTTGAATTACTAAGCTCGATTACAAATCTGGATATGGTTTCGTTGACGGTGGGTATGGTGGTGGTGGTGGTCGTGGTGGTGGTGGTGGTGACGGTTTCCGGTTGTGGATTCGACATTTCCGGGTGGATGTTGGTGGTGGTGGTGGTGGAGTAGAAGTGGCCAAGGAAATGAATTATACGGATCTGATGTGCTGGGTTTTTCAGATCTAGGTTAAAGGAGATTAATTTGTGTTTGACTAAAATACCCTTATCTATGTTTTTTTTTGCCACATGTCATAATCTTATTGCTTCCTATCCTTCCTAGCTAAAATAAACTTTCTATTTGATCCCCACCCTTGAAAATGGATTTAAAGGATATATATTTCCATTTGATCTACATCTTGACATAGATCTTTAGCGACTCTAACCGTTTCCTCTTTCTTTTCCTACCATCGCACTTAAAGCACTTGTACAATATTTTTGTGGTTCATTAAGTTGGTATCCAAATCACGATCCTAGTGATTCTGGAACCACATTTTGGTGATCTTATTCCCGTATATCTGATCAAACCACAATCAGTTGGTTTGAAACTATAGAATATTATTTTAGCAATTTATTAACTCTTTGTTATTGAATTTACCATTGATAAACGTGTTCGTTTTGAGTTTATAACTATGGTTAACGTTGAGATGGTTTTGATCATTGTGTAGATTCGTGATGTAAATATATATGTGAATTAACTGTCGTTTACATGCTAATAAACATCTAATGGAATCCACATGTGAGCATAAAATACAGTTTATGTATTAATTGTTTATTTAATTTAAAGGTTTTTTTATTAAATTCAGTAAATAGTCTAGATATGTTTTCTTATTCTATATATTGGTGGGTTTAAAAAATATAATTACCCTTCATATAACCCATTGAAAAAACACTGAACTAATTAAGAGGTTAATCAGTTTGGTTTATGTTCCTATCATAGTGGTTAATCTTCTTATAGGTATTATGAGCTTCTTAATGATCTTCTAATCCTGCAAAACAGAACACCGTTACTCGTTAAGAGGGGAATATGGGGGTTTCCCTCTTAACCGGGCTCCGGCGTGAGAATAAGCGACCGTTTTGAGGAGATAAGTGTGTATTAAGAGTGAGAGTAGAGGGAGTAGAGTGTTTAACCTGTGGACTAAGTTCTCTATTTATAGCCGGAGAGGTGTAAGAGGATATGGGCTGATGGGCCTTGGGCCGGAAGGCGATAACTTGGATGATATGCTCTTTGTCTCACTGGTGTCGACCGTTAGTGGCTTCTGGGAGTTCTTTGGTGCTGGCGCACCGTGATTGGAGCCACGTGTCATGGTTGTCGACCCGGCCGCCTCTCTGCCATCAGCGGGTAAGTGGAGATCGTGGGGCAGGTGTCTCTGCCCTGTGATTGGTGCCACGTAGGCGTCCATAAGTACTTTTTGTCTCCTGCATGTCAGACGATCGTGGAGCACGATTGAGCAGGGCCAGAAGGACGCTGATTGGCTCTTTTCTTCTGCCACTTGTACCTTGTGTACTATCTGAAACAGCCTTGCGCCGCTGCCCTGCGCGATTCTTGCTGGGCACGTAACTATCTCGCGCAGGGTTTGGATGACTGAATGCTCTTTCAGAATGCTAAGTGTTGTAATTGGAGCTTCCTATTGTCCAGGCCTCGCGCCGGTTAAATAAAACGTGTTGTAGCCCGCGTGAGGTTGTCAATAAGAAATTTGTTGAATAAGGAGTATAGTCCCGCGCGCAACCTTGACGGAGGGTTGCGCGGCTTTTTTGAGACCATACCCCTTCAAGTCCCCCCAGTCCAGTGCTGCACCATGCGCGAGGCAAGTGGTTGGAGCTCTGGACTTAGAAAAATAAAGTTGTAGAAAATGCTTCTTTTTTGATTGGTAGGCGTGCGCGTGCAAATGTTTTGAAAATTGTCACGGTGCGACAACATATCTGGTAGCTAATGATGCTTTGTTTTGTTTGATGGCGCGCGGATGCCTTGGGTAACCGTGCATCTTGCGTGACATGGGTAACCTTTGCATTAAGTTTCTCAAAATTTGGGCGGGAAAATCCTTGGAATTTGAATTCTGACAGGTTGGTAGGAAACATCGTTGATGGTGACGTTTGAGTTGACCACTTACACGGCTGTCATCATTTTTGCTCTGACGGTTCCACTTTTCATCAGGAGAGTGAGGTCCACGCGCGCGTGGTAACCGTCACTCCGGGTTTCACGCCTTACGTGGCGTCTTCTGATTGGTCACGTGCGCGGCAATTCCGGCACGTTTACCCATCGCATTAAATGCGATGGGTATATATATCCGGTGAGTTGGGTGAAGACCTTACTTGTTTCACTGTTGCTACTCCTCCTTTCCACTTTTCCTCTTGTTTCTTCAAATCTTCAAGTGATCGACAGCAGTCCTTCAAGATTGTGTTCATCATATCTTCAAAATCTTCCCAGAATTTATAGTCGGTGTTCATGGCTGAAGAACATCCAGAAGAGAATCCTGGTGAAGAAGGTCATGTTCCCGTTCTCAGGTGGGATTTAGGTCTTTTTGAGCAGATAGTACGGAGTTTCCGGTTTCCACCGGAGTGGGATGCCAAGTACCCCGGTCAGAATCAGACGGCCGCCGACGCACCACCGGGGTATATCACATTGTTTGAAGATTTCTTTCATCAGGGCAACTTCCGGTTGCCGGCGACGAATTTCATGGCCCGTATTTTGCAGTTCTACGGGTTTCAAATGAGTCCCCCTGGGATGGTTAGGGTTCGACACTTCGAATTTCTTTGTCGATCTCATGACATAGAGCCGACCGTGGAAAGATTCAGAGTCTTTTATCAGTTGATCTGAAACATGGGATTCTACTCGTTTGCCAGTCGAGGGGCTGCGAAGAAGATACTCCTTAACCCTCCCAAGAGTTTCCATGACTGGAAACCAAAGTTCTTTTTTATTCACGAGGATGTGATCTCGATCGTCATGACTTTCCGCGCTTGGTCTGAGCCGATTGTGAAGGAAGATCTGGCGATTCCCAAGAATGAGGCTTGGTATCAGGAGCTTACTGCAACCCCCAACCGAATATTTGGAGAGAACGTCCTTGTTGCTGCGCGAATGAGTGATCAATGGCTGCCTAACAGCGAGGAAGTTCCAGTTTTGATGTTCGACGATAGAGGTTGGTATTTTCCTTAGTTTCTTTGATGTTTCGTAAGTTGTGTTTATTTATGGAATTTGTCGTGTAGAGGCGCATCTGTATCAAGCCGCCTTCCCCACCTTTGGTGGGTCCATGGGCGTGCGCCCCCTCAAGGCTGGAGAAAAATACTGGTATGACCAGAATAAGGGTCATTTTATGTACCCAGTTGCTGATGCGTTCGCCGATCCACCTACTGCAACCGAAGGTGCGCATATACCTAACCCTCGTCCCTTGCGCGCTTTGACCTCTGCTAGGAAAGAGATTGTCTATCTTTCCAGCGAGGAGTCTGTGGGATCATCAAATGGAGAGCTAAGTTCGTGGTCTAACATCTTTGCAGGTGTGTTGCGCGACTTGGGTATTGACCCTGAGGATAAGAAGAAGAAACCTGTGAAGCGGAAGAAGGTTATCACCTTAGATCCTGAGGTGACTAGTAAGAAGGATGGAAGTAGTCGCTCAACCGCTAGTGCTGCTGACAAAGGTACCCTCCGCCTTCGTCAAAGTAACTTGGAAGATTACGTTATTATCAGTGATTCATTTGAAGGTTTATCGCGTATAGGCGGGAAGAAAGCTGGAGCAGCTGGTTCGAAGAGCTCAGGGAGCGTGGGTTCTCGCAACCCAGATGCTGGTGTGATTCCTTCCTCTGTTGCGCATGATGAAGAGGAGGAAGAAGAAGCAGAAGAGGAGGGGCCTGCTGCAAAGTTAATCAGCAGGAAAAGAAATAGAAGTGAGACCACAGCTGGTGTTTCCGCTGAGCCGAAGGCTGGTGTGGTTCCCTTGATTGGGAAGCAGAGCAACCTGCGCTCTCTTTATAGGTTCTCTCCTGGTAAGTTTTTTCTTAGTTTCTCTTATTTTTGTTGCTTTCTCTTCTTAATCCCTTCGCTTCTGCAGAGGCCAAGAAGAAGACGCCTGAGAAGAAGGGTGTCGTATTTACAGAGCCCTCAGAACCGGCGCAAAAAAGGCCTAAGGTTACCATCAAACCTTTCAAGACTGCTGGGGTGGAGTCTGAAAAGGATAAACTAGCTGCCGAGAGGGAGAAGGCGAAAGCTGCGGAAGAAGAGAGGAGGAAAAAGGCTGCGGATGAGGAGAAGAAGAGGGGTGCAGAGGAAGAGAAGAAAAAGAAGGCTGAGGATGAGAGGAGGAAGAAATCCGTGGAAAGAGAGCGAGAGCAACAGAAGAATAAGGAAAAAGAGAAGGATAAAACAGTCGGAGGTAACCCGAAAGATACCGGGGGTGCTGCTGTGAAAACTACCCCGGCTGTTGCAGGTGGCGCGAGTTCAGGTGGTGGAGGGGGATATCACCCACAAGTAATCGGCCCAAAGGATACCCTCGGCGATATTTATTATAAGACTTATACCGAGGAAGAGCGTGGTAATGCTCCCCACCGAGCTCCTTGGAATTTGAAGCAGAAAGATACTTTTGAGACATTTGCCCCTTGCCACGACTGGTTCTTGAATTCCATCCCTCCTGGTGAGGTTAACTGACAGAAGGCGTTGACTCATGATGCGCTATATGAAGCGTATGTGGTTGGGGAGGCCAATACTCTCTCTGCCAGCCATCAAATTATGCGTGAGTGGCGTACCATGATCAGGGAGCGGTCGGATTGGAAGAACTATCACCAGCGCCTTGTGAGGCAGGTGAAGGAGTTTGAAAAAGCTAACGCCAAGTTTGATGCAGAGAAAGCCCAGTTTGAGGCTGATAAAAAATCAGAAGAGTGTGGACGTGAGGGCCTTAGGGGCAAGCTCCGAGCTGCCGAGGATCTGCTGGCAAAGGAGAAGGCTGAATGGAAGAAAATATGTGAGAAGGACAACCAGCGTGCTTATGTTGCTCGAAATAAGATTACAGCGCTCGAAGGCAAGGTTGCTGAGCTGACAGCGAAGGTCGAGGATGCGCAGGCTGCGCAAGCTGCTAAGGAGCAGGCTGAGGTTCGAGAAACTTCTTTTTCAGTTTATGCTTTTGTTAGCAGAATTAATTGAGTCCTTTATCCCTTGTAGGTTGAACTGGCTGAGGTGAAGGTGCAGCTGTCAAGTAGAGACAAGGATTTGATTGCCAAGGACGTCGAGATTGCTGAGTTGAAACGTCGCTTGCAAGAGCAGGTTGACCGAAGCGAGTCCTTGGAAATTGACCTTGAAGCTGAAAAAGTTAAGGCAACTACTGCTGAGGAGGCCAAACAGAAAGCGAAGGAGGCGCGCGACATTAGCACCTCCGCTCTTAATGTGGCTCAAAACAACTACTCCGAGGCTCAAGGCATTGTTGACACTTTGGTCTCCGAGGCTGAGTGGCTGCGCGGCAGAGGATTAGTTCTGGTATGATATTTTTAACTTTGGCTTTACTCTTCAAACCTTGTTGACTTATGTATTATGTTTGTTATAGATGGCCAACTCCATCTTGAATGCTGGAGAACTGGATAAGGCTGTTGCAGCTCTTATAGATGTTTCCCGTGCTGTCGGTCATTGTGGGGGCTATCTTGAGTGTGCGCAACATGCTACATAGGTTTTTGGACAGGAGTTCGACATTAGTCATTGCTCAGTGATTGATCAAGCTGATGCTGAGCTCGTTCGCGCTGAACATGCTTATGACCATCTATCCATACCTGTGATGGATTTGGTGACGGATGCGCTGAAGCATGATGATTGGTGTCAACGGCTGAAGACTATCCTTGACCCACCAGAAACCGTTAAATTATCTGATGAGGAGGAAACTGCGGGCGATGATGGCGATGGTGAAGGCGATAAGCATGATGACGATGATGATGGTGATGGATTCGAATAGGTAGTGTTGACAGGCTTTGTGCCTTGTAATTTTTGTTTAGGTTTTGAATATAATCTGTTGTGCGGTTGCGCTTACTTTGGATTAAATGAATGGTGGGTTTTATGTAACCGTCGCGCGTTTGCGCTTATTTAAATATGGTGTTTATGTTTACTCTCTTCCGTTACAATTATTGCACTGTTGTTAGAAACTTTGGTTAAGTTAGCGCGAATGAATGTAAGTGTGGCTCTTGTGTGAGTGTAACTGCCCGGTCTCGCGCTATTTTCGCGGAGTACCTTGGAGGCGTAACTCAAGAGCTCGTAATTCACTGAAGTGTTTTCGTGCTAATCAAAAGTTTAACATGCATTTGTAACTCAAGAAGCATTCATGATAAAAGAAAACATGTCGTATGCTTTCATTAGTTGAGAAACAGGCGCTTAGGCCAATCATACATTGCAGATAAGTAACACAAGGGGCGTTTAGCCAACATAGGAAATTGAAAAGGCGTGAGGCCAAAAGGCGCAAGGCCTGGAATAGTTACATATAACATTTGCGCAGTTGTTGCGCATTCCACGTGCGCGGGATGATGTGTCCATCCAGTGTGCGCAATTTGTATGCACCTTTTCCTAGCACTTCGTGAACCAAGTATGGGCCTTCCCATTTGGGTGCTAGTTTCCCGGGGCGTTCAGCGTTTGAAGCTTCATTGTCTCTGAAGACATATTCTCCTGGATTGAAGGTACAAATGCGCACTGTTGCATTATAATACCTTTCCAGTTGTGTCTTATACTTGGCTTCTTTGATCCGTGCGATTTCACGTCTTTCTTCCAGTAAGTCCAAGTCGAGACGGCGATCTGCCTCATTATCAACCTTGTTGACTGCTGTCAGGCGCGGTGAGGGGAGCCCAACTTCAGCTGGGATAACTGCCTCCGAGCCGTAGACTAGGCTAAAGGGAGTTTCGCCAGTACTTGTTTTCGGCATGGTTCGATGGGCCCAAAGGATACTCGGGAGCTCATCTACCCAGCATCTTCGCTTTGTGCCCAGTCGGGCCTTTATCCCATCGACTATACTCGTGTTCACACTTTCAACTTGGCCATTGGCTTGAGGGTGCGCAACGGAAGAGAAAGTGTGTTCGATTTTCATGTCTTTCATCCATTTTTGGAGGTCATCTGACGTGAAGTTGGTACCGTTGTCTGTGACAATTTTGAGTGGAAGACCAAATCTGCAAATGATGTACTCCCAGATAAACTTGCGCACCATCATTGCGGTGGTTGAAGCGAGAGCTTTGGCCTCCACCCACTTAGTAAAATAATCAACGGCCACGATTATGAACTTCACGGCTCCCGGAGCATCAGGGAAGGGTCCCGCCATATCAATTCCCCACTGCTGAAAAGGCCAAGCAGTGGATACAGGGATAAGATCGTTCTTTGGGCGTAGGGTTTTTGGAGAGTGTCTCTGACAGGAGTCGCATTTGCGCAGCTCCTTCAGGGCGTCGACATGCATCCCTGGCCAATAATATCCAGCGTTCATAATCTTCGCGACAACCATGCGCGGTCCCGCATGGATGCCACAGATCCCCTCGTGAATCTCTCTGATCAAGTAATTCGCGTCCTGGGGGTCCACGCAGCACAACAAGGGCCCCAAGAAGGACTTTCGGTATAGAATACCACTATTCATATCATAATGCAGGGCCTTGTTTTGAATCTTCCTTGCCTCTGCTTTGCTCTCTGGGAGTATTCCTTCCTGCAGATATTGAATTATAGGGGTCATCCAAGATGGCTGCCCTATTTCGATCACATTTACCTGGCGCAGCAGGACTGATGGATTTTTGAGTACTTCAATCCTTACATCTTTGGCGAGATGTTGGAAGGAAGTTGAAGCGAGCTTGCTCAAGGCATCCGCCGGTTTGTTTTCGGAACGATTGATGTGGACTACCCTGTATGACTTGAATTGTTGAAGCAATTCTTTCTCCTGATCCAGATATAAGGCCATGACTTCACCTTTTGCATCGTAGATTCCATTGATTTGACTGGCGATCAAAAGTGAATCGACGTGTGCTTGTAGATTTTTAGCTCCCATTTTTATGGCGAGGCGTAAGCCTGCCAGAAATGCCTCATATTCCGCCTCATTGTTGGTGTTCTTGAAATCCAACTTGATGGCGTATGTAAATTCATGGTTTTCTGGGCTAACGAGGCGCAATCCAGCTCCCGCGCCATCCTCGTTTGAGGCCCCATCAGTGTACAACATCCATAACTCATTTGTCATGTCTTTCACGGGAGTCTCAACAAGCTCACAATCTTTGATTTTATCAACTGGGACTTCCGTGATGAAGTCCGCTAGAACTTGACCCTTGATGGCTGGGCGCGGCCTGTACAAGATGTTGTGGCCCCCAAGCTCGATCGCCCATTTTGCTAACCGCCCAGACGTCTCTGGTTTTTGCAATATCGTGCCGATGTGGAAATTGGTGAGCACCGTGACCACGTGCCCTGTAAAGTATCTGCGTAGCCTTCGAGAGGCGTGTAGTAATGCAAGTACTAACTTCTCCATTGTTGAATATCTCGTTTCTGGGTCGATGAGCACCCTACTGACGTAATAAATTGGAGTCTGGACTCCATGTCTCTCCACTAGTAATACCGACCCAACTGCCTTGTCTGATGATGCCAAGTACAAGATGAGCGGCTCCTTTTCGAACGGCGCGGTCATTGTAGGGAGCTCAATCAAACACTCCTTCATTTGCTGAAAAGCAACCTCTGCTTCAGGCGTCCACTTGAATTCTTGCTTTTTCACACAATTGCGCAGAGTGCTTATAAACGGATATGACTTCGCGGCGTGGTTCGACAGAAAATGGTTCAGCGCCGCTAGGCGGCCGGCCAACCTTTGCATTTCCTTAATTGTTCGTGGTGATGGCATTCGCTCTATTGCCTGGACCTTTTCCGGATTGACTCTGAATCCGCCATTAGTGACCACGAAGCCCAAGAATTTTCCTTCCTCCATGCCAAAGGAGCATTTGGCTGGATTCAATTTCATATTCACGCTTCTCAATGAGTTGAATGTTTTCTCGATGTCTTTCAACATTTGGTCCTCTTCGGGACTTTTTACCACCAGATCATCGATGTAAACTTCGATATGCTTCCCAATATCTCCCGCGAAGGTCTTGTCCATCAGGCGCTGGTACGTGGCGCCAGCGTTTTTGAGGCCGAATGGCATCTTTGTATAACAGAAGATCCCGAGATCGGTCCGAAAAGCTGTCTTGTCTTCGTCCTCAAGCTTCATTTGAACCTGATGGTACCCCTTGTAACAATCTAAGAAGCATTTCCATCTGTATGGTGCGAGAGAGTCTATCTTTTTGTCGATCTCAGGCAAAGAGTAGCAATCTTTCGGATATGCTTTGTTGAGATCGGTATAATCAACGCACATTCTCCATCCTCCACTAGACTTCTCCACCATCACTGGGTTCGCCACCCAACTTTGATAACGCACTTCCCGCAAAATCCCTGCCTTTAGCAGCTCACATACGTTCTCATTCATCGCTTTGGTCTTATCCGCCCCTAAGCTGCGTCTTCTTTGCACTTTTGGTTCGACAGAGGGATAAGTATTCAGACAATGCTCGGTAATGTCGCGCGGGACACCGGTCATGTCGGGTGGAGTCCAGGCGAAGATATCCATGTTCTTGAACAGGAGTTTCTTAAGATGCGTTCTGATGTTTGGTGAGATTGCGTGGCCTATCGTCACCGTTTGCTCCGGGTACTTGCGGTTTAACACCCATTTCTCTGGCTCGGTTGTTGAAACCTTCGCCGCTTTTGTTGGACGCGTCTCTTCTGTCGACATTACTTCTTTCTTGGCATAGATAATTGCCACCCCCGTCTCAGTTGGAAACCCTATCGCTGAGTAGGGCGTGGAAGTTATCATGTTCAGTTCGCCTTGGGTTTCTCTCCCAATCAACACATCATGTCTCAATTTGACAAGCATCACCATGAAGTTTACATTCGTTGTTCGTGAATGCTTCCCGTCAGAAAGCGTGACGGGGAAGCTGATTTGGCCTAGTGGGAAGACCATTTCGTTGCAAAATCCTGACAGAGGGTAATCAACCGGCTCGAGTCTCGCTTTGTCTTCATCGTCAAACTGATTAAAGCATTGTTCATAGATAATATCGGCTGTACTTCCCGGGTCAATGAAGACGTACTCAGTTTCATAATGGCCGATAATACCGGTGATGACAATGGGTCGCGTGCCGCGAGGACCCCCGCGCACCACCGGGAAAATGACCTGTTGCTCTTGCCATGTCAGTTCGTAGGGTCGCTTGCCTTTATCTCTCGCGCTATATCTTGGCCCGTTGACCATGTGCGTTTCCAAACGTCTAACTTTTTTTCTCTCTTCCATCATCGTTGCGCTGGATGTGACGTGTCTCTTTGCGCAAATTCTTTACCAGATGGCCTAGTTTTTCGCTTTTCAGCGCTTTCTCGATCTCTTGACGTAAGCTGATACAGTCATCTGTAAGATGGCATGTATCCTTATGAAAATCACAATACTGGTTCGGGTCTTGGCCCTTCTTGTTCGTCATAAGCCTTGGAGCCTTGAAGTCGTGATTCTCCGTCATTAACACCTCTTTTGGTGTCTTCGTGAGCGGAGTCCAATGCTTTTCTCGGTTATCATCCCTGACTGCTTTTCGATACCCGATTCTATCAATTGTTTCGCGCGCATCTTCTCTATAGCGCGGCCTTTCTTCATGGCCCCTTGATCTTCCGGATTTCCAATCGGTACTTTTGTGCTTGTTTCGCTTGCTGTTATCGCGTGAGTTTCCCTTGGAAAATCGATCCTCAATATAAGAGTTGTTGTTGCCAGCCAGTGACTCTTCAGTTTGCGCGACTATTTTTGCGGCTTCCATGAGCTTATCCCATTCTTTGGGCATTCCATCTTTCCCAGTGATAGTTCTGATGAGACTATCACAGCGAATGGCTTTCTTGAAGTGGCAGCGCATGAGTTGTTCACTTACGCCCCCAATTTCCAAACACTCCTTGTTGAAGCGAGTGATGGAATCTTCTAGACCCTCGTTCTCTCTGCGCCAGATGTCCGCTACCTCGGCTGTATCGCGTTGGTAACGTCTCTGCTGGCTGAAGTGATTCAGAAACTGTGTCCTGAAATCAACCCATGATTTGATCTTTCCCGGAGGGAGGCTGTCGAACCAAGCGCGAGCAGCCCCTGTTAAAGTATGAATAAATAGATGGCACCACATGGGCATGTTCCATCCTCCCATGCAACCAACGCTTGTGAAAACTCTGACGTGATCATCAGGATCAGTCAATCCATTAAACTTTCCAACTGTCGGAGGTAATTTCTCTCTTGATAGCGGTGCCAGCGCGATCTTTGGAATGAACTTTGAATGTTCTGCAGCTTCAGCTGGTCGATAGGCGAGGCGAAAGTCTCGCTCTGCCTCTTCAGTGTACCCTACGTGTTGTCTTGGTTTGTAGTATTCATGGTTCCTCTGTAACCGATTGAAGACTGATGAACCCTCATCATCCTGCCAAGTTGGATCATTCGGGTCAGTATCCTCCCATTCATTGTTCATGTTGCGCGGCGTGAGCCGGCTATGAACTGGACCTCTTTGGACGTGTGACGGATAGTCATAGTAGCTTTCTGTCTCTCCCCGGGTATCGCGCGTGTCGTGCACGCTTAGCCTTCTCGTAGGGGGAGGTCTGTTAGCTCTTCCTTGGAGGTTTTGCTGCGGGGGTATCTGGCGCGCCCCCTGACTCTGTCCCTGGGGTGTAACCAAGGACGGTTCTGCCGTTAAGACTGTTTGTTGTGCGATTAGAGACTGATACACCGCATTAATGGTGGCAATATTTTTGGCGTACCACGAGGCTGGAGTTTCGCCCTCTGGTTGCCCTAATAGCGCCGATGTTCTGAGGTGGAGCTGGGTTTGAAGGTCCAGCGCCATTATTTCCTGGGGTTACCGTCTGAGTGATGCGGGTGATGCTCCCGCGGGGTCCCCCAGTGTTGGTTACTTCGACTTCACCAATTTCTTCTACGTGTTGGATTTGGACGTTTGGATTGTCCTCCCCCAACACTGCATTAGAGTTTGCTCCGAAACCAAACTCAGGGATGATTCCTTGACCGGCCATGGTCGAAGGAAAAAACAACGAAACTCAGAAAAAAGAAGATGAAAGTGATTTGTAGAAAACCGGTGGGCGCCAATGAAGAAACACTGAACTAATTAAGAGGTTAATCAGTTTGGTTTATGTTCCTATCATAGTGGTTAATCTTCTTATAGGTATTCTGAGCTTCTTAATGATCTTCTAATCCTGCAAAACAGAACACCGTTACTCGTTAAGAGGGGAATATGGGGGTTTCCCTCTTAACCGGGTTCCGGCGTGAGAATAAGCGACCGTTTTGAGGAGATAAGTGTGTATTAAGAGTGAGAGTATAGGGAGTAGAGTGTTTAACCTGTGGACTAAGGTCTCTATTTATAGCCGGAGAGGTGTAAGAGGATATGGGCTGATGGGCGGCGACAACTTGGATGATATGCTCTTTGTCTCACTGGTGTCGACCGTTAGTGGCTTCTGGGAGTTCTTTGGTGCTGGCGCACCGTGATTGGAGCCACGAGTCATGGTTGTCGACCCGGGCGCCTCTCTGCCATCAACAGGTAAGTGGAGATCGTGGGGCAGGTGTCTCTGCCTTGTGATTGGTGCCACGTAGGCGTCCATAAGTACTTTTTGTCTCCTGCATGTCAGACGATCGTGGAGCACGATTGAGCAGGGCCAGAAGGACGCTGATTGGCTCTTTTCTTCTGCCACTTGTACCTTGTGTACTGTCTGAAACAGCCTTGCGCCGCTGCCCTGCGCGATTCTTGCTGGGCACGTAACTATCTCGCGCAGGGTTTGAATGACTGAATGCTCTTTCAGAATGCTAAGTGTTGTAATTGGAGCTTCCTATTGTCCAGGCCTCTCGCCGGTTAAATAAAACGTGCTGTAGCCCGCGCGAGGTTGTCAATAAGAAATTTGTTGAATCAGGAGTATAGTCTCGCGCGCAACCTTGACGGAGGGTTGCGCGGCTTTTTTGGGACCATACCCCTTCACCCATATATATTTATGATTAATGAATTTTAATGTTTATATATTTTCCTTCCTGGTAGAAATTAATGAAAATAAAATCATAATGATTTCGTGTACGATATCGAAGAAAAAAGAATCAGCTTGAACAAGAAGTTGGGATTTGTTGGATCAACTTTCCTTTTCTATTGAATAAAGAAATTCAAATTTTCATATTCCATTATGATTTCATTCTCTTTTTACAAACTAAATTCATGGCACTTTCATATTCCATTATGATTTCATTCTCTTTTTACAAGCTACCCGCGTTGCGGGCCAGTGGGCATAAAAGCATGCTACCAACTTTGAGGAGCTGAAGGCATAAAACCATGCTAAGTAGCATCAGACGAAGACCGAAAGCGAAAAAAAAAACATGAATTTGCAACAAAAAGTGACTTACGTGACGTAAAATGTAGATGAAGTCGAATTTATAACAATACACATTAGAAAGTGGATGGGTAAAAAAAAACTTAAAAGACCAAATGTGACCACCAAATACGAATGAAAAAACCCCGAGGGGCCAAATGTAACTATCAAACACCGTGCTAAATAGCAATGAACGACGAACAAATCCGGGAAAAAACGTAAAACTAATAAAAAAAACTAAAATTATTTAACCTTTGTGACACCAATTATAAAAACTAAAGTTTTGTTACAAAATGAAAAATCATAATGCCAAAAAAAAAAGACACAAAAGACAAAAAATATACTATTCCTCCATATGTTATTGAAATTAAAATTGAGAGATTTAATAATAATAATAATAATAAGGATAAAGATAACAAAATATTTTTATATATAATATTAAAATTGAAATTAAGAGATTTATAGATAATAATAATAATAATAAGGATAAGGGTAACAAAATATTTTTAAATAAAAATAAAAATATAATTGTGAAGTCAAAGGAGAAATTACCACGTGACATTAATTATAGTCTTATATTAATATTTATATTAGATTTATATTTTATTTTATTACTAGTGATATATATAAATTGTGTGTGAATCGGATAAATTGAAAATTCTAATGTGAAATATTTTACTTTTAAGCACGTAAGGTCGAGTTAATCTTAATACTTTTTTTGTTTAAATTATGAGAAATTGGCCTGTAATAATTTCACCTAGACCTTATTGGTCATTAATAATCTTATCTCTATATATTCTCCCCAACAGTTTCACCTTTCACCTATTTTTCTACAATGGTCCCCCGTTAAAAAACTTAACGAAGTTAACCTTTTTTCCAAATTACAAACAAATTTTTTAGGGCTCTTGATGAGAACGACGATACGAGTCCATTGATGTAAAATTTGTCTCGAAACGGTGCTTCAAATGATGAAAACAACGCTTCAATTCGGGTGTTTAAATTTCCAATTAACAAAAATCAAGTCACTTGGAGCATTGTTTCGAGGCAAGTTTTATATCAATGGACTCGTATCGTCGTTCTCATCAAAAGCCCTAAAAAATTGTTTGTAATTTGGAAAAAAACTCAACTCCATTAAGTTTTTTTTAACGGGGGACCATTGTAGGAAAAATAGGTGAAAGGTGAGACTGGAGGAGAGAATATTCTGAGGTGTGATTATTAATGGCCAATAAGGTCTAGGTGAGATTATTACAGGTCAATTCCCCTTAAATTATTGATCATATTGAGTTATTATTAATATTAAATTAAATATGTTAATTGAAAACTTAAATGAGTAATCCTTTAGGGTCTGTTTGGTATGGTGTAATGGAATAGATGAGGGAATACAATGGACGAAGTAATGGAATGCACAAAGGAATGAAATGGATCATTACACTCCATGGTCTTGTTTGGTTACCATACAGGAAAGGAATAAATCATTACCTTGTGTTGTTTGGTAGGTAAGAAAAGAGGAATGAACTAAATCGGCGATGGGTGGTGGCGGTGATCGATGGCGGCTAGTGGCGATGGTCGATGGTAGTGGCGGTAGTCGGTGGGTGACGGTTGTTAGCGGTGGCGATGGTCGGGGTTGGCGGTGGCCTGCGGTGGCAGGTGGCTGCGATGGTGGCGGCGACGGGTGGTGGTCGTGGCGATGACGGTGGGTGCTGGTGGTCGACGGTAGCGGCGGTGGGTGGCGGTGGTCGGTAGGTGACGGTTGTTAGCGGCGGCGATGGTCGGGGTTGGCGGTGGTCTGCGGTGGCGAGTGGCGGCGATGGTGGTGGCGACGGGTGGTGGTCGTGGCGACGACAGTGGGTGCTGGTGGTCGATGGTAGCGGGTGGGGGCCGCGGAAGATGGTGGTGGTGGTCGGCGGAGGGTGGCGGTAGTGGTCGGGGTGATAGTGCTCGGCGGTGGCGGGTGGCGGCGATGGTGGTCGATGGTGGTGGCGACGGGTGGTGGTGGCGGCGACGACGATGGGTGGTGGTGATCGACGGTAGCGGGTGGTGGCAGCGGAGGATGGTGGTGGTGGTCGTCGGAGGGTGGCGGTAGTGGTCGAGGTGGCGGTGGTCTGCGATGGCGGGTGGCAGCGATGGTAGCCGATGGCGGTGGCGACGGGCGGCGGTGGCGACGGAGGACGGCGGTGGTGGTCGGCGGAGGTTTGTGCCGGGTGGTGACGATGGCAAGTGGTGGTGGTGGTGGCAGATGGTGGTGGTGATGGGCGGTGTTTGTGACGTAGGGTGAGAGAGGGAATGGAGTGGAAAAAAAACAAGGGGAGTGGATGGAATGAATCTGAGGGAATGAAATGGGTGATTCCATTACGTTGACCAACCAAACACACCCCTTTTCACTCCCTCGCAATAGTTAATTCCATTCCACCTCCCAATCCTGCATACCAAACACTATCTTACTTCTTAAACTGTTAAGCACGTAAGGTCGAGTTAATCTCAAAAACAGAGCCGGCTCTAGCATAAGCCAAAGGGGGAAGCCTCATAGGGCTTCCAATTTTAATAGGCTACCAATCCTATTTTATAACTAATATTCTTTGATCCTATAATATATGTTTCTAGAAAGAGAAGGAAAATGACATTTGTCTTTTTACCCTTAGAAATAATCACATAATTTACTGAATTTACCCTTTTTAAGTATTCAATTAGTGATATTTTTTTTCTTCGTTTATACTTTATAGTTTTATTTAACAATTTTTTAACTATTCATTTAGTGATATTTTGTCCTTCGTTTATACTTTATAGTTTTATTTAACAATATATATAAATTTCAATATTTTGCTCTAATTTATTTAGTTATATTTATATTTAAACAACTTGCATTTAATGTAATATATATTTTTGTCACACCCTTAAATTCTTCATGCGAAGTTTTATCGCGAGACGCGTGACAAACCAGGATCACAGTCATTAGTCATATTGAACGACCACTATATGAGTTTAAAAATTTTCCTGTTTGCTCATTCTTGAGAAAATATTGTTTCAACAATTGAGTTGTGGAAGCGTAACAATTACAAAACCAAGGAAGCTAATGTAATTTAAAGCCAAGTCTATTTGTTTGGTAAAATCAATACGACTCCATAATGCATCCTAGTCCTGATGTGTGCTACTTTAGCAACCTGAGAAAGACATGCAAGAACAAGTGTCAACACATAATGATGAGTGAGTTCACAGGTTTTAGGTTACAGTTATAAAGTAAGTTGTTTCTCAAAAAGTTTCCATTGTTTCAAACCCAAAGAATAAATTGAAGTGTTCAGCAGTTACTTGTTATATTTGTAGGTAGCTAACCTATGTTATGTCACGAAAGAGTTCGAAACCGAAGCTGACTGTTGTTACCTCTGAGTGCCAGGTCGAGAAGTTAGGCCAATTCTACACCCGTTAACCATTACCGGTCTAGCTAGTGCGACTAGCTCGAGTGGGGATTGTCGGGCCCAGTACTACTACTCAAAATTCCCCCGCTATCCACCCAATACTAACGGTCTGAGGTTTGTGAGGACTTTATGTGATAAATGATAATTTGTGACCATAACAATATAAAAAAAAAACCCTAACAGGTGTAACGTTTCTTTACCGTAACATTATAAAATTACTTTACCGTAATGTAGCACATGCATTCTCCCCCTGTGTATTAAAACATTTAAAAGAGTAGGGAACATGAAGTCACCTTTGTTTTGCTCGGTATGACTTAAATGAATTACGAGCTGATGTGGCCAACCACTTCCTATTATGGTTACCATTTGGTTTGTTAGTGTGTGTTCATACAAGACATGTAACTCTACACGTATCTAACACATAGCAAGTAAACAAATTGACACATAGACGTTCAATCGTGTGGTTTCGTGCACGTGTTCATAGCATAACATGCTGTCACACCCCGAATTTCCATGTATTACCGGTGGGCCCGGTGGGGAGTATCGTGACGTAGTTGATATCATCATAGTCAAACAACACAATTTAAATGCACAGCGGAAGCAAAAGATGAATCACATTACAAACCGAATAAAAAGTAATATCAAAGTATTACAAACGGACTGTAAAGGATCCACAGGCGGATCAAAAGATAAAAGATAACGTGTTCAACAGATTCTAAGTGACCAAGCTTGCAAGACTTTTATTTATTCACTTTGGAGTAGCCAACCTATTCCGTTTAGTACCTGCACTTTAACCTTTTGGAAAATACGTCAGTTTACACTGGTAAATACAATTAACCGACTCATTTTGAAAAGAGTTTAAGAAAATTAATTTGAATGCACAAGGCACAAAATATCTTTTATAACTTGGGACAACTATTTAAAAATAATCTTGTATACAGTTTTACTTATTTGTCGTCCGTCAGGGCCGGTTAGAAGAGCCGGACAAGATTAACTGACACGCCACAGGTATAATGCCCACAAGGTTGATTCCTTAAAGTGGGTTACCAATTTTTACATATGCAACTGTCAGGTGTATGCCTACACCCCGTGCTTAGGTTGTGGCCATTTCAATGAATGATGCCAAGGATATCCGGGACATGGTCATTAACCCCCCAAGGGCCATATACCAAATAAAACAGATTAAAACGGGTTATGTAAATATATTAATCACAATCCGATTTAAACAACTACATACCGACCAAGCGGCATTATTATAATACCGTATCCCAAGCCCGTATTATAAGTTAAAAGTATTTACCTGAGCAAATATTCAAATTTATCTCAACCGTATTCAATCAGCTAGTGCAAGTAGCTTTTACTGGTCTCCTAATCTGGAACGATGGTTTTAATAACCTATTAGATTCCTAACGGGTCTTAATTAAGCCTAAACTTAGACCGGTTAGTTTTAAAAGAAGATACGGTTCAAAACGCACGATTAGGCGAAGACCGGATTAGAATGTGTTTTAGACCCGAAAAGTCTAAATACTTGTATAATATGGGTAAACTAAACACATTCTGGATTTTGAGATAAAAATGATAAGGTTTGACCCGTTTCGGCTAATTTATGCAAACTAGTTACATAAACCGCACCGAACGCGAAAAGTGCGTAACGGGTAACCAAATGAGTCATGAACAGGTTTCCTAAGTTAATATGCCTTAAATATGTTGTGATATCAGTAAGATACCTTCCATAATGCCCAAAATGGATTTAAACTCAAATTATGCCCCGTAGGGGTATTTTGGTCATTTTAAAGCTTATAAAAGAGTTTAAATTTAAATATGAGTTTCACGTCTGATATAATCAGTAAAAAAATTTATTTTTATAAGTCATAACAGTAGGTTATGGCATATATGTGAAATTTACCTTTTATAACCAAACTATGTACCGTATGGGCATTTTGGTAATTTCACATAAGCTTTAATGGTCAAAATTTGAAATCTGAGTTTAAAACTTTTGCTTACTGTTAAAATATAAAAATTTGCTTAAAACATCAGTAGGTATTAATTCTTATGTGAGAAAAATGGTTTTAATACATACTATGCGTTTTAAACGCGTAAAAAGACGGTTTTAAGCGATTTCAGGGTTTTTAAAGAAAGACTGATATTTTTATCATTCCAGAAGACTCAAAATATTTTATTCATTATATAAAATCAGTAGCAAAAGGTTTGGTATCAAAATATTATGTAAAACTCATTTTATAGGCCAAAAGGGCAAAACCGACAATTACCGAATTATAGCAAGAACCCTATGTTATGCTCAGCTTAAAAATAAATAAAAATCTTCAAAAATCCCAAAATATTATTTTACATCAGTGGATAAAAAGTTTGGTGTCAAAATTTGGGTTTAGATAGGCTATATGCTAATTACGCCGTTTAATTAATAAAAAGCTTCTTAATTACGATATTGAGCATAACTCCTAATCTAGACCTCAAACTAATGTCAAATTTTTAGGACAAGTTTATAAATCATTAACAAAGGTTTTGGTCCTCTCACATTTTCAAAAATCTCGTTTTAAGGTAAAAAGGACATTACGGTCAACATTTAGGCATATAACGGAAACATGCACATGAATCGAATAACTAATGAACCAAGTTGTATAACCTCAGAGGGTTACACAAATCTATAACCTGGTCTTAATAGAGCTCTAAGGCATTTCTAAAATATGCTACATTGGGTCAGAACTGAAATTCAAAGCAAAAGTCTACTTTTGCGACTTTCGGTTCCGAACCGAGCATAAACTGTAAATTGTCGGGTTGAACATGCTTAGACATGTTCTTACATTAATTACCAAGTTATATGAGTGACAAAACAGGTTCCATAGCTTCTACATTGTTAATTATGTGTTTATGCGAAAAATTGCTTTATGTTGACTTTTTATAATCAAGTTTGACCCGACAATTGACCTAGTTAGAGTGGGAATCAGAGAGTGCCCTTTTAAGGGTTTATTACCCATATAATTACCAACTCATAGGTACGTTCAATTTGAGATTTGACTGGAAAATTTGTGATTAATCACGAAGTCAAACTTTAATTACGACGGTTTGACTTTGGGCCATTAAACTAATCAAAACTGAATTAAGAAAGGTTAAGGACACTTACTGAAGTCCTATGCACGACTAATGATCTCTAGGAAGTGGCCTTGAGCTCCAGGAATCTCCAGAATTTGAGTTATGAAAGTTTTCAAAGTGCAAGTTCAATGTTGCAACTTAGAATTTCTTATATAGGGGATTAAATGCAACAAGATGGTGCCAAACAAGTCTACAACAGATGTTAGATCACCCCCAAGTGTCCCTATGCATGTAAAACTACTGTCCACGCTCCTAGAATCCAAAAACCATGCATATAAGTCGGTTAACATGCTGAAACAGACACCTGTGCAATGTTTCTGTCGCTGGCAGGTTGAGGCGGCCCGCGTAAGTGACCACAAGGGTCTTACGCGGCCGGTATGAGGCCCGGGTCAGGTTAAATAAGTTTCAGGAATTGCACTTTAGGTCCCTGGTCCTTTTTGAAGTGGTTTTAACCTTTTATTTTGCAATTTTAACCTTATAAATTGACTTTTAAGGACCCTATGCCATAAACAGACTTTGTTAAGTCCTTGATCAACTTTATGGCCACCCGAAGAGCCCTAAATTCCAACGTTGACGCTTTTAAGCCCTCATATACGAATGTTAGCGTAACTTCTTCATACGATATCGAAACCTTGTGAAATTTTTATCACTTATTCTCGTGAGCTATCATTACAACGCTTCGGGTTCGTTAAAAGGTCACTCAGAGGTATAACTTAAACATGATGACACTTTTAACCCTTGCGTTTTGTAATCTTTCACTTTCTTCCATAAATGGCTTCATACGCCTCATAAATCATTCGTTTAAGGTTCTAAGCATCGTGTAGGGTTGTTGAAAGGTATAATTATTAATTGTTGACACTTTGAATCCTTCTATACATGTACATTCTTTGTTTGTCAACTTTAGTCCCTCATAAGTAATTTGTTACACATTTAAAGCTTATGACACGTGTCGTTATTATATTGGACATGAAATTACGAGGTGTTACATCCTCACCCCCTTAAAAGAAATCTTGACCTCGAGATTTACTGAAATAAATGAGGGTACTTTTCTTTCATTGTGGACTCTACCTCCCGCGTGTACTCGGGACCTCTACGGGCATCCCATTTAACCTTTACAATCGGTACATGCTTCTTTCAAAGTTTCTTAACCTGTCGATCCTCGATCGACAAACGTTTTTCCACAAATTTCAAGCTCTCATCTATGTGCACATCCGTATGGGGTATGACTAGTGTTTCATCAGCTAGGCATTTCTTCAGATTGCAGACGTGGAATACATTATGAATACCACTGAGCTCTTCAGGCAAATTTAACTTATAAGCCACTGTTCCGACACATTCGATGATCTCGAATGGCCCTATATATCTTGGGCTTAACTTGCCTTTCTTGCCAAATCGCATTACCCCTTTCCAGGGTGATACTTTCAGTAACACTTTGTCACCAACCTCGAACTTTAGAGGTTTACGCCTTTTATCTGCGTAGCTTTTCTGCCTATCCCTGGCAGCTTTGAGACAATTTCTTATCTGTACAATCTTGTCTGTCGTCTCCAGGACTACATCAGGTCCTGTAAGTTAGACATCTCCAACTTCTACCCAACAAACGGGCGTTCTACACTTTCTTCCATACAAAGCTTCAAAAGGTGCAGCTTGAATACTGGAATGATAGCTATTGTTGTATGAAAATTCGATCAATGGAAGATGATCATCCCAACTTCCACCCAGATCAATAACACAAGCTCGTAGCATATCTTCGAGGGTCTGAATAGTACGCTCACTTTGTCCATCCGTCTGAGGATGATATGCAGTGCTGAAATTTAATCGAGTGCCTAGGGATTGCTGGAAACTTTTCCAGAAATGCGATGTATACCTCGTATCCCTATCAGAGATGATAGATACTGGCACTCCGTGTAGAGCTACAATCTCGTCCACGTATAGCTGAGCTAACTTATCTGAGCTGTGTGTTTCCTTAATAGGTAAGAAGTGAGCTAACTTAGTCAGTCTATCCACTATAACCCAAATAGTATCATTTCCTCGCTTTGTCTTTGGTAACTTAGTGATAAAATCAATAGTCACCGTTTCCCACTTCCAGGTGGGAAGATCAGGCTGTTGTAGCAGACCTGACGGCTTCTGGTGTTCAGCTTTAACTTGCGCGCACGTCAAACATTTGGCTACATAAGTAGCGATAGACTTCTTCAAGCCTATCCACCAATAATTTGCCTTCAAATCCTGGTACATCTTGTCACTTCCAGGATGAACTGAATACTTAGAACTGTGGGCTTCTTGGAGGATAACATCCCGAAGTCCCCCATAGATCGGAACCCATATTCGTCCATTTAATCTTAGGATTCCATCCTTGCCATATGATAACTGTTCAGCAGTTACTCCCAACTTTTCATTCGGATAGTTAGCTTCTAATACGGCTTCATTCTAAGCGGCTAACAATCTTTCATTTAAATTGTTCTTCAATTCAATGCTCTTGGCATTGATTCTAATGGGCTTAACCCTTTCCTTCCTACTTAAGGCATCGGGGGACCACATTTGCCTTACCTGGATGGTATCGGATTTCACAATCATAATCATTCAGTGTTTCCATCCATCGTCGCTGCCTCATGTTCAGATCCTTCTGATTAAACAGATGTTGAAGGCTCTTGTGATCAGAATAGATCACACACTTGGTACCATATAAATAATGCCTCCAAAGTTTTAGTGCAAACACGGCGGCACCCAACTCCAAATCGTGGGTGGTGTAATTCTTCTCGTGCACTTTTAATTGTCGGGAAGCGTATGCAATAACTTTACCTTTCTGCATTAGCACACATCCCATGCCAGTGTGCGATGCGTCGCAGTAAACCACAAATTCTTCAATTCCCTCAGGCAATGTCAACACAGGAGCATTGCTTAACTTCTGTTTAAGAATATCGAAGGATTCTTGTTGCTTAGTGTAACACCCAAAAAATGGGTTTGGTAATTAAACCCTGTTAATACTAAAGAGCGGGTAGAATACCGTTAGCAGAAAAGATTAACCCGGAAATTATTAGGATTCAAATAAATAAGCCTAATAATAAATAAATAAAAAAGAGAGCAAACTACTTGAGAAGACAAAAGTTCATAAGGAGCCCGAGTTAACGGGTTTTTAACTTACCGAACCTACTAAGTTGACTAGGAATAATTCTAACCTAGTTAGATAGTGACTTATGAGTGGGTTAAAACACTTAAATTATGAACTAAGGAAAATGGAGGGGCCAAACTTGTTAAACTTGAAACTTGATTTATTAAAAACAAATTAAAACACACCAAACACACACAAGAGTGTGTGTCTGGTCGTTCAAACACAGGGGGCGACACAAGGGATCCCACAAACCCTAGTTCTTCCAAAAATCCACCAAATTAAGAGCTCAAATTCGTTCTAAATCAAGTCTCAAACACAAATTCGTGATCTCCATTGAAAGGGGAGTCATAAGGTATGTAAATTTTATGAAGAATCTCTAGTTGGATTTCTAGGTAAACTTAGAAATCTGAAATTGATGGTTGCATGTTCGTTATATGATGAAATAGGAACATTGTAGTGTTTAGGAGTAAACCCTAGACAAGTATATATTGAAGTCATGCCTAGCTCAAGTAAATTCAGATTTTGTTGATGTTAAATTCATGTATGAGATGTTTTTAGGGTCTTGATTGGTAAAAAAATAGTGTTATGATGTCAAGAACATGCTTAAATTGAAAGCTGAATTCAAACAACTCCTGATCAGAATTTACAGCCGATTTGTATGGGCTGTAACATGGGCAAAACATGAAAAAAACATGTGTTTCTTGAGTCTAAAATGTAATTCCAGGAAATATCTTTAAAACCCCACTGAGCGTTTTATGATTTTTTTCCGTATCAAAGGTTCAAGCTGCGTTTTCTGGCAGAATTTGCAGCCCATTACGAATGTCATAACTCAATTTAGGAATTTATTTATGATCTCAAATGTACTGTAGAAAGTTTTAAGTGATTAGAAAAATCGCCAATTGGAATTTCGTCAATCGGATAAACGAGGAATTTTAAATGAATTTTTCCGTAAGCTGCAGTCAGAAGTGACGAATCTGATTGCAGGTTAGTTAATGAATTTTTACGAATTTTTGGTAAAGATTTAGATCTTGAAATTTTAACACAAGGCCTAACCCTCCGAGAGGTACGCCACATAAAAAAATCATAATTTTTGAAGACTTGTAAACAGGTTAAACAAGTCACCTAAAACGGCCCATTTTCAGTGATATGAAATGCCTAAATGAAATCGCGGCCTACTAGTTAGTATGTAAAATTTGATTTCGTTAAGAGTTCGGATGAAATATGCCTAAGTGAGTTCAATGAACCAAATGTGCATTTGAATATGTTGATAAGTCAATTGACTTTTAAAAAGTCAAACCGACCAACGATTAGATCGAATGATAATTTTGATATGGTCGAATGATAAATTCGACATAAAACCCGTAGGATGGAATAGTCGTAAATGATTATGACTAATCTAACCGTCTTACGAATTGTGATGATGATAGTTTGACTCTAGACAAGCTAGATGAAGACTTGGGAAAGAAGCGGGTCAAACGGATCGAGTACGCGGAAAAAGAGCATAACCGTATGCAAGGTAAGTGAAACTTACACTTTTTATAGAATATGTGTTTGTTCTAAAAGTTTCTTATACGATTAAGACGATATTCATGATATGGCTCCGACACGAAACGATACGGGTCGGAGCATATCTAATGATGAAAAACTATGTTTTATGATAAAGAGGCAAAATGGTCATGAAGCGACATAAATAAAAATGGGTTTTCGAACGGCTACTTTACAAGTAAGCCTAAACGAGTAAAAAGGGAAAATGGTGATTTAGTCACGAACAAATAGGTAAAAGTTGAAATATAGAACAACACTAAGCGACATAAGTCATGACGGGCTAAATGCGTAAGAAAAAGGGTTTAAGAGACATAGCTAAAGAGGTGAGAAATCTGAATTTAGTTATTTAATGAAATAGTAAATAGATACCATTCCAATATAAGCGCAAAGTATTTAAATCGTTTAGACCAAACAGGTCAAATGGTAATGTAGATACCATTTGACAAATAATGACTAATAAGTGCTTGTCGAGTCTTATGCGCACAGGATAAAATGGTTATAACTTAGCGGTGCTATGAAATAGCATATTATAGACGCAAGGTATTAAACGGGTCAATGTGTTAATCCGAACCAGGTATGCATATTGTGAGTTATAGATAAGTAAACAGTAGGTTGTGCATAACAAAGGGGAAAGATTTAAACTTAAAAGGTTTAAATCTTTCAAAGGGTTCAAAAGAGTTATGCGCACAGATTGGGAACTAGCCGCGTAATTCATAAAAGTTACAAACCCGAACTAAGGATTTTGAGATAAACATGTTGATGTATGCTTAATGGTTAATTAGAAACAAGTTTGTGGTTTAAAAACTTGAACGGGTCAAATGTCTTTAAAAATGAATTTTAAAGCCAAGGGCTCGAAGCCCGTTAATTTATGAATTCAGATGTTAAGTTTGAAAGCTACCGTAAGTTACGGTAGCTACCGTAACTTACGGTAGCGAATAAATTGTTACGGCAGTTTTCTACTACCTTACGGCAGACCAGTTTTGCCCAATGACTACCGTAACTTACGGTGGCTACCGTAAGTTACGGTAGAGCCCAGACACTTGTGCTGAAATTTTGCATATCTTAGTTAATTGAATCCGTTTTTGAGTGTAGTTTCGATTACGGCACGTGACGGGTGTAAAACCTGCAAATCCTTGTTATTTTAACTGTTTGGCTCATGGGACTTGTAGTAACTTGTAAATAAACTATCAAAACTAACTTTTTTGTTGGTTTTGATTCTAGGTGAATGTTATATGCTTCCGGATGAAGATCAAGCCACGAGCAAGAACCGAACACACCTCTCAATGAAGCTTCCGCATTCGATCTTGTTTTGTTTTAATAAAAGTGGATTTTGTAAACACTTTTAACGATGTTTTGGATGTTGTAAACATGTTTAAATACTTATGATGTAAAAGTTTTTGTTAAGTGGAATTTTTCATATAAAATGATTACTTTAATGTTATGTAAATGTTAAAAATTATTATGGGTGTTACACTTAGGATCCCAATCAAACTTAATATTCTTTCTAGTCAACGAAGTTAGGGGTGCTGCAATTCTTGAGAAATTCTCAATAAAACGCCTGTAGTACCCTGCCAGACCTAAGAAGCTGCGAATCTCTGTGGGCGTCTTCGGCTCTTGCCAATTCATGATAGCTTCAATCTTAGCGGGATCCACCTGGATACCCCGCTCACTAACCATGTGTCCAAGGAATTGGACTTCACGGAGCCAAAATTCACATTTTGAAAATTTGGCGTAAAGCTTTTCTTGTTGAAGAAGTTTGAGAATACAACGAAGATGCTTCTCATGATCAGTCTGATTCTTTGAATAAATAAGAATGTCATCAATGAAGACAATGACAAACTTGTCTTAGTAGGGTTTGCAAACACGATTCATGAGGTCCATGAATGCTGCTGGTGCATTAGTGAGCCCGAACGGCATCACTAAGAACTCGTAGTGACCATAGCGAGTTCTAAATGCAGTCTTGTGCACATCTTCATCTCTAACCTTCAGCTGTTGGTAACCTGACCCTAAATCAATTTTGGAGAAGTAACTTGCCCCCTGGAGCTGATCGAACAGATCGTCGATCCAGGGCAATGGATATCTGTTCGTGATTGTAACCTTGTTTAGCTCACGATAATCAATGCACAACCGCATTGATCCATCTTTCTTCTTAACAAACAGAATAGGTGCTCCCCAAGGAGATGAGCTAGGGCGTATAAAACCCTTTGCCAACAAATCATCTAGTTGAGTCCTCAACTCTTTCATCTCTGTTGGTGCTAACCTGTAAGGTGCCCTTGCAATAGGTGCTGCTCTAGGAATAATGTCAATTCTGAATTCTACTTGCCTATCTAGTGGCAAACTAGGTAGTTCTTCAGGGAAAACTTCGGGATATTCAGAAATGACGGGGATGTCTTCAATCTTAGGTTTTGGCTCATCAATAGATACTTGTGCCATGTAGATGATACAACCCTTCTTCATGCACCTTGATGCCTTAAGCATAGACACTTGCTTAGGCAATCCATACTGAGTATCTCCCTGTATGGTAAGTGGCTCACCATAAGGAGTCTTGATCACCACTTGTTTCTTGTTACACACTATCTGGGCTTGGTTATGAGATAACCAGTCCATGCCTATAACTATATCAAAACCAGCTAACTTCAAAGGAAGTAAGGATAATGGAAAGGAGTGGTTCCTAATGGATATAAAACATCCATCTAGCACAGTTGAGGCAGTTTCTAAGGTACCATCAGCCAACTCTACTTCGTATTTCACGCTTAGGGTTTTAACAGGTAAATTCAACAACTTACAAAACTTATCATCTACAAATGACTTATCCGCACCCGAATCGAATAATACCCTTGCATAAACATCATTGATGAGAAAGGTACCTGTGATCACATTATCATCCTGAACGGCTTCTAGTGCATCCATTCGAAAGACTCTAGCATTGGTATTTTTGGCTTTTTCAGGCTTTTTGGCATACTTAGGGCAGTTGGTCTTGATGTGCCCTTTTTCATTACAATTGTAGCACGTCGCATCCTTTATTTTCTTGCAGTCTAATGTCTTGTGTTCCTTGGATTTGCATAACCCACTTGCAGATGGTTATGACTGAGACTTAGATTCAAACCTGCATTTTCTGAAGTGACGTTTCTGGCAGGTTTTGCACTTTGGCTTTTCATCTGCTTGCTGACTACCCTTGCCAGACCTAAACTTCTTCTTGTGGTCTGTGGTTCCCTTAAACGTCTTCTCAGACCGTCGTGAGTTATCGTCCTCACGTTTTCTCTTACCTTCCTCTGAGTTCTTATGCGTTCTTAGCCTGACCGCATCCAAGGTAAGGGATAAAGATAGGTCAGCTGCTGACCTAAAAGTAGCAGGTCGTGATGCCTTGACACTGGCCTTGATATCTGGGGCTAAACCCCCAATGAAACGAGCTATTCGCTTGGGCTCCGGTGTTACCAAATATGGAACCAGTCGAGACATGGTATTAAAGCTAGTAAGGTAAGCCTGACAGTCTAGGTTTTTCATTACCAGAGATAAGAAGTTGGACTCAATCTTTTCGACCTCATGCTGAGGGCAGTAATTCTCTTTGATGAGTGCAGCAAACTGATCCCAAGACAGATTGTACAATGGGATCTTCCCAGTAGCTTGGATTAGAGACCTTCACCAGGCTAGTGCTTCTCCTTTAAATGACTGAGACACATACTTCACAACATCCCTATCAGCGCAACCACTGATGTCAACCACGGTATCCATTTCGTCCAACCATGTCATGCAGTCCACAGCTCCTTTCTCCCCAGTGAAATCCCTGGGCTTGCAGGAGACGAAATATTTATAGGTACAGGACTTACCACGTGGTTCTCGTTTGAGCTCAATCTTCTTCGACGGAACACTATGCTGATTTGAGGAGTGATGATCGTCATCCCTCCTTGATCCATTATGTTTAGAGGGTGGCTTACTATGAGCCTCAGAGTGAGTCTTAGGTTTAGAATGGAGTACTGATAAGGTCCTACTTCGAGTACCGCTTGACTCATTAAACTGCCTATCTATGGCCTTGGTAACAGCATTACCAATCAGTGCTTGAAGTTCCGCACCAGTTACGTTGATCCTGGTGGTATCTTGATTCTCCCTTGGATGACTGTTGACTTCTTCCGACTCAGCCATGTAGCTTGATTGCTACATAAAATGATGACAATGACTTCTTAGAAGTTTATAATAGATTTGTCATCTCATTAATTTATTAACCATGGTATTAAAGAACCATATTGGCTAATTTATTAAGTATTTCATTCAGGATTTTTCATCAATAACCCTTAGTTATAAATAAATATAATAATGGCACAAAAGGCCAAGTCACTGGGACAAATTTAATTTATAAACCATGATTTCAGAGAATCGAGGTATTAAGGTTTGAATCATAGTTCATTACCTTTCTTGACAGGGAGTTATAGGCTACGACTGTCTTTTGTCTTATATGACAATAATTATGGCTCGTAGGCCCTACATCACAAATTTAAATAATAAAGAACGATTTTGAATAATCCAATGTAAGGATGACACGTGTGATTTTACGAATCACGTTAGCCAGGAATGTTAACAAGTTTTCAGATGTTAACAAGGATTTGAATATTTTTTTAAACAGGTTTTACCATTATGGCCCGGTCTTATAATGACATGCAGGCTAGGTTATACCCTTTAAGATTTTTATTTAATATTTAAAGGCAGATCTTATAAAAGGAATGACATATTTTGGATTTATTTATTTATTTCATACATTTTACATTTATGCATATAATGACAAAAATAAATTTAAATGATTAACATGCCATTAAATTTAAAAGGAGTACATTTTGCCCTAAACGGGTCTTTAACTGAAATAACTTGCCCACGCAGGGGCTAACAGGAAATACAAGTCCTCCCAGGGACTGATTACAGAAACAGATATCCACGCAGGGACTTGATTAAGAAATACAAATAAACAAATAAAGGATTTAATGACCCTTTTTGCTCTTCCCCTTGATTAAGCTCGCCAGACCCTTGAGAATTCCCCGGTTTTGCCTACGCTCTTCCAGAACCTCCTGCTCCACCTGACTCAACCTTTGAAGAATCTCCTGCTGCTGCGGTGGCGATATCAATGGCGGCTGCGGGAGCTGCTGATACAGCGAAGGATGAGGAGGTGGCGGTTGTTGATTCCCATAAGGTGGGTACCCAGTCTGATACGGGACTCCATAGGGCCCCTCGGGATGGAGAGCATTGTAGTCCCATGCTGCCTGGTATGGGTCAACATTAGCATAGTTGTAGTTGGTATGGGCCGGCTGGTCAAATGGGCTGTACGCCGCTGACCCAGCGTATGTAGGAATTGGGTTGTTATAACCCACTAGTGGCGGTGCGACCGGCGCTGACTGCACCCCAGAAACAGGGTTCGAAGGCCCACCCATCTGTGGGTCTTCGTATAGTGGCGGATAATGACTGCCACTAGATGGTTGAGGGGTGCTCATGCGGACTCCCCCTCGCACGGACATCCGTGCGGTTGATCTCCTATGCCTCGGTGGCTCCAGAGGCTGTTGTTGCACTGGTGGTGGTGGCGGAGTAACCGCTACAAAGCGCGAATCCTCCGAGGGATCCTGTTGCTGCTGCTGCGGTGAGTTGTGGTAACTGGGAGTAAACGCCCAGTCGATTTGGTTAAACCTCGCCGCGTAGCTGTCGGGACCACTATAAGGTGATCCAAGAAAGGGTGATCTATCCGAAATCTCGATGGGGTGAGTAGGCGTTCCGGATGGCGGTTGGGCAGGTTCCGGATCCTCGTCCATATCCATGGAGAAATGGTCCTACGGTCCCAACAAGTTATAACCCATTGGTTCATTAATAAAGTTTGCTGGGTTGAACCGGCTTTGGAAGTACGGTGTTGGGTCGTTGAAGGGTGAGTTGTGGCCTTGGAGGGGTATATAAGAATGGTGGGAGTTGTGCGGCTCGTTCTCCGACTGAGGCCCGAAAGAATTTAGGTAAGAAGGTGGGGAGCTCAGCGAGACTGAACGCCTCGCGGGTTCTAATGAAGTCCTCCAGTTTTCCTGAGGACTTTTTCTTAAAGAATCAGATAGTGTTCGCTGGTATGAAGGCCCGGCCTCGTGATCGTTGGGGGCTACGAGTGGCTCCTTACCTCTACCTCTTCCTCGCATCCTTGGCGGCATTCTTTTTGAACCTGTCAAAACAAACAAAGGACACAACAAAGAAAAATATAAAGGACAAAATTAAAATAATACAAATTTGGATTAGTCCTAAGTTCTTTGTCTAGACTCGAAAGTTCTGTGTCATTGAGATTAAACACAAAAGGCTAGTGTTTAATTCACTCAATGTTGGCTCTGATACCAACCTGTCACACCCCGAATTTCCACGTATTATCGGTGGGCCCGGTGGGGAGTATCGTGACGTAGTTGATATCATCATAGTCAAACAACACAATTTAAATGCACAGCGGAAGCAAAAGATGAATCACATTACAAACCGAATAAAAAGTAATATCAAAGTATTACAAACGGACTATAAAGGATCCACAGACGGATCAAAAGATAAAAGATAACGTGTTCAACAAATTCTAAGTGACCAAGCTTGCAAGACTTTTATTTATTCACTCTGGAGTAGCCAGCCTATTCCGTTTAGTACCTGCACTTTAACCTTTTGGAAAATACGTCAGTTTACACTGGTAAATACAATTAACCGACTCATTTTGAAAAGATTTTAAGAAAATTAATTTGAATGCACAAGGCACAAAATATCTTTTATAACTTGGGACAACTATTTAAAAATAATCTTGTATACAGTTTTACTTATTTGTCGTCCGTCAGGGCCGGTTAGAAGAGTCGGACAAGATTAACTGACACGCCACAGGTATAATGCCCACAAGGTTGATTCCTTAAAGTGGGTTACCAGGTTTTCATATGCAACTGTCAGGTGTATGCCTACACCCCGTGCTTAGGTCGTGGCCATTTCAATGAATGATGCCAAGGATATCCGGGACATGGTCATTAACCCCCCAATGGCCATATACCAAATAAAACAGATTAAAACGGGTTATGTAAATATATTAATCACAATCCGATTTAAACAACTACATACCCGACCAAGCGGCATTATTATAATACCGTATCCCAAGCCCGTATAAGGGAAAATAAGTTAAAAGTATTTACCTGAGCAAATATTCAAATTTATCTCAACCGTATTCAATCAGCAAGTGCAAGTAGCTTTTACTGGTCTCCTAATCTGGAACGATGGTTTTAATAACCTATTAGATTCCTAACGGGTCTTAATTAAGCCTAAACTTAGACCGGTTAGTTTTAAAAGAGGATACGGTTCAAAACGCACGATTAGGCGAAGACCAGATTAGAATGTGTTTTAGACCCGACAAGTCTAATGACTTGTATAATATGGGTAAACTAAACACATTCTGGATTTTGAGATAAAAATGATAAGGTTTGACCCGTTTCGGCTAATTTATGCAAACTAGTTACATAAACCGCACCGAACGCGAAAAGTGCGTAACGGGTAACCAAATGAGTCATGAACATGTTTCCTAAGTTAATATGCCTTAAATATATTGTGATATCAGTAAGATACCTTCTATAATGCCCAAAATGGATTTAAACTCAAATTATGCCCCGTAGGGGTATTTTGGTCATTTTAAAGCTTATAAAAGAGTTCAAATATAAATCTGAGTTTCAAGTCTGATATAATCACTAAAAATATTTATTTTTATAAGTCATAACAGCAGGGTATAACATATATGTGAAATTTACCTTTTATAACCAAACTATGTACCGTATGGGCATTTTGGTAATTTCACATAAGCTTTAAAGGTCAAAATTTGAAATCCGAGTTTAAAACTTTTGCTTACTGTTAAATTATAAAAATTTGCTTAAAACATCAGTAGGTATTAAGTCTTATGTGAGAAAAATGGTTTTAATACATACTATGCGTTTTAAACGCGTAAAAAGACGGTTTTAAGCGATTTCTGGGTTTTTAAAGAAAGGCTGATATTTTTATCATTCCAGAAGCCTCAAAATATTTTATTCATTATATAAAATCAGTAGCAAAAGGTTCGGTATCAAAATATTATGTAAAACTCATTTTATAGGCCAAAAGGGCTAAACCGACAATTACCGAATTATAGCAAGAACCCTATGTTATGCTCAGCTTAAAAATAAATAAAAATCTTCAAAAATCCCAAAATATTATTTTACATCAGTGGGTAAAAATTTTGGTGTCAAAATTTGGGTTTAGATAGGCTATATGCTAATTACGCCGTTTAATTAATAAAAAGCTTCTTAATTACGATATTGAGCATAACTCCTAATCTAGACCTCAAACTGATGTCAAATTTTTAGGACAAGTTTATAAATCAGTAACAAAGGTTTTTGTCCTCTCACATTTTCAAAAATCTCGTTTTAAGGTAAAAAGGGCATTACGGTCAATATTTAGGCATATAACGGAAACATGCACATGAATCGAATAACTAATGAACCAAGTTGTATAACCTCAGAGGGTTACACAAATCTATAACCTGGTCCTAATAGAGCTCTAAGGCATTTCTAAAATATGCTACATTGGGTCAGAACTGAAAGTCAAAGCAAAAGTCTACTTTTGCGACTTTCGGTTCCGAACCGAGCTTAAACTGAAAATTGTCGGGTTGAACATGCTTAGACATGTTCTTACATTAATTACCAAGTTATATGAGTGACAAAACAGGTTCCATAGATACTACATTGTTAATTATGTGTTTATGCGAAAAATTGCTTTCTGTTGACTTTTTATAATCAAGTTTGACCCGACAATCGACCTAGTTAGAGTGGGAATCAGAGAGTGCCCTTTCAAGGGTTTATTACCCATATAATTACCAACTCATAGGTACGTTCAATTTGAGATTTGATTGGACAATTTGTGATTAATCACGAAGTCAAACTTTAATTATGACGGTTTGACTTTGGGACATTAAACTAATGAAAACTGAATTAAGAAAGGTTAAGGACACTTACTGAAGTCCTATGCACGACTAATGATCTCTAGGAAGTGGCCTTGAGCTCCAGGAATCTCCAGAATTTGAGTTATGAAAGTTTTCAAAGTGCAAGTTCAATGTTGCAACTTAGAATTTCTTATATAGGGGATTAAATGCAACAAGATGGTGCCAAACAAGTCTACAACAGATGTTAGATCACCCCCCAAGTGTCCCTATGCATGTAAAACTACTGTCCACGCTCCTAGAATCCAAAAACCATGCATATAAGCCGGTTAACATGCTGAAACAGACACCTGTGCAATGTTTCTGTCGCTGGCAGGTTGAGGCGGCCCGCGTAAGTGACCAGAAGGGTCTTACGCGGCCGGTATGAGGCCCGGGTCAGGTTAAATAAGTTTCAGAAATTGCACTTTAGGTAGGGGTGAGCAAAAACCGAACCGAAAACCGAAACCGCACCAAAAACCGTAAAAACCGAAACCGCAAAACCGCAACCGACACAAAAACCGTAAAAACCGAAACCGCAAAAACCGAAACCGCAAAGGTATGGTGCGGTTCGGTTTTAGCTTTAAAAACCGCACCAAAAAACCGAAACCGCACCGCAAAATTATTATATATATATATATATATATATATTATATATATATAATATACTTAAAGATTTAAATATAAAATTCCCTATATATTATATAATCTGTGTTTGTTAAAAAAAAAGTACAGACTTGACTTTGTTAAGTTAACTATTGTCTGCTCCCAGTTAAAACAGTTAAAAAAGTGGCCCAAAATTAAGAATTTAGCCCAAATTCCTTATATTCCTTATACAGTTATACACTTATACGGTTAACTCAGCTCATCAGATCGTTGCCCTAACTCCCTAAATCATCAGCGACATCAGGCGACTTGGCGACAGCTGCGACCGAGCTTTCCGGCGGCGCTGCTTCTCCGGCGGACCTGCTCTGCTTCCTTCTCCGGCTCCTGCTTCTTCGCCGGCGACAGGTAATCCTTTCTTAAATCAAGAAACAATCTCGAAAAAAATCAGGCTATTGATTGATGTAGGGTTCTTACTTCTTAGCCATTGTGTTACTTGGCCCTAGATATGTTAAATTACTTGTTCTTTGTTGTTGACAGTGATTTTACTATTTTAGGCATTTTGGGCCCTAATGGCTAATACAGTAATACTATGTGTTTTTAGATGTAGGAATTCGAATTTTTTGTTGAATTAAGTGCTTATAATGATGATATTGGATGGGAATACGGAAGTTTGGTTTGTTTGATTTTAGTTCTTTTATGTTTTCAGAATGGCTACTAATGAAACTGTAATTGATGTGGATGATCAAAATGATGATGAGGTTGAAGTACCCGGAGAAGAAAATAAGCCAAAGTTGAAGTCCGTTGTTTGGCAACATTTTCCGTATGAGAAAGGCGCTAAATCGACAAAATGCAAGCATTGTAAAAAGGTTTTAGCTTGTGGCACTAGACTTAATGGTACCTCCGGATTACTCAATCATCTAAGAAATACTTGTGTAAGATCACCCCTTTATAAAGCAAAAAAGAATAATCCAAAAAATCAGTCAACCTTAAACTTCAAGCCAAAAGATACGCAGGGGGTGGGTCATTGACTAAGCATTCATTTAGCCAGGAGAAGTGTAGACTAGGCCTCGCTAAAATGTGCATTAAAGACAATAGACCTTTTAGTATTGTCGATGATGAAGGATTTAAGGAGTACTCGTGGGAATTGAATCCCGAGTTTATTATGCCATCTAGATGGACGGTTGCTAGAGATTGTATAACTATTTTTGAACAAGAAGCAGAAAAGGTCAAACATTTGTTGAAAGGCCAAACAGTGTGCCTCACTACCGACACATGGTCATCCGTTCAAAATATCAATTATATGTGTCTTACGGTACATTGGATCGACGACACATGGGTTTTACAAAAAAGAATCCTAAATTTTTGCCCTATAGATAATCATAGGGGTGACACCATTGGGAGTTTGGTTTATGAGTGTTTAAAAAAATGGGGGATTGAGACCGTGTTTACCATCACAGTGGATAACGCGTCTTCAAACGATGGGGCTATACGATTTTTAAAGAGGATGTTGAAGGGACCGAATGATATACTAGGTTGTAAATACTTGCACCTACGTTGTTGTGCACATATCATCAATCTTGTTGTTAGAGATGGATTGGAAGAGCAGTTCGATTCTGTTACTAGAATTCGAAATGCTGTGACGTATGTGCGATCATCACCGGCTCGGTATAAAAGTTTTGAAGATTGTGTTGCTTGTGTTGAAGTGAAATCTGAACTAAAGCCCTCTCTTGATGTTGACACGAGATGGAATTCAACATATTTAATGTTGGAAACAGCCGTAGTATATGAGGATGCGTTTGACAGGTATGTGTTTATTCTGTTTTATATAACTTAACTTTGGGGTAACTAAACTTGCTTATTACTAACATCGTGTTCCTGTTTTATTTTCTAAAAAGGCTTTACTTGATCGATTCTTCTTATGGTGCTTATTTTCGCACCGAGGCGGAGGAAGATGTGGAAGGGAGCATAAGAAAAAGGAAAAGGAAGCATAGAGTAATTGGTGCTCCGAGTGGTGTTGATTGGGACGCGGCTAGGTATGTTATTATATTTTTCATTTAAATATCTCTAGCCTATAAAAATAATAAGTCGTTAACTCATTTAAATACTTACACATGGATATTGGATTGTTAAATTAGGAATCTGATCGACTACTTGAAAATATTTTTCGATGTTACAACCAAGATATCCGGCTCAAAGTATGTAACTTCGAATATTTTTTTTTCCGAACTTGTGAAAATGCAAGCAACCATCACTCGGATGACTTTGAGTCAAGATGAACAGAAAAAAAAAGATGGCTATATCGATGAAAACAAAGTATGATAAATATTGGGACAACGTAGATAATATGAATTATCTATTGTATGTTGCGGTTGTTTTGGATCCACGCAACAAGCTTTCATATGTTAAGTATTGCATTGAATTGATCCATGGTAAGGATTCGGAGAAAAGTAAAGAGATTGTGGGAAAGGTGACTAAGACTCTTGATGAGTTGTTTAATCATTACAAAGGCAAGGGAGAAAACACGAATTTACCAAACTCACAAGATATGGTTTTTGGTGAAAAGTCAAGTATTAATGAGATGGATATTGATCTGGAGCTAGAGTTTGACAAACTTGATGATGGAGGTCAAGACATCAAGAGTGAGGTGGAGATCTATCTAACGGATTTAAGGGAAAAAAGGGACCAAAAGTTTGATCTTTTGGGATGGTGGAAAGCAAATTCAACCAAATTTCCTATACTATCCAAAATAGCTAGACATGTTTTGGCAATGCCGATCTCGACAGTTGCATCAGAATCGGCGTTTAGTACGAGTGGTAGAGTTATCGACAAGTATAGAAGTTCACTTAACACCGAAACTGCGGAAGCTTTGATTTGTGCACAAGATTGGATAAGGTGTACAAGGGTTGATCTTGAGCTCGGATGTTCTATGAAGAATAAAGACATAGATGAATTTAATAAGAAGATGGCGGGTTTAAAAATTGGTAAGGTTTTCTTTACATGTGTGAGTTTATATTTCAAATACCTACTAACATATATTTTTTGTTTTTTTTTTTTCTATCTAGGAAACACTAATGGCAAATGATAGTTGGAAACATTGAAAGTTGGAAAGATTGAAAGTTGGAAACAAGAATGAGTTGGAAACAATATTACGTTTTTATTTGGATACGACTATGTGATTAAGCTTTCACCGTTTCACATAGCAACTATTATTCTAGACATGTTTCTAGTACAAACTCTTGTTTTGATTGATGTCCTCTAGCCCATACATATGCTCTTCACATTGCTCTTGCAAAAATTATATTCTAATTACCATCAAGTATTAGATGTATTCCAGTATTAAAACCGAGAGTTTTTTTTAGATGTATTCAAGTATTGCTGAGAGTTTTTTTTAGATGTATTCAACTATTAAAACCGAAACCGCACCGAAACCGAACCGCAACCGCAAATAAACCGCAAAAACCGTACCGCAAAAAAACCGCAACATGTGGTTTTAAAAAAATAAAAACCGCACCTCGCGGTATGAGTTGCGGTTTTATGCTAAAACCGCACCAAACCGCACCATGCTCACCCCTAACTTTAGGTCCCTGGTCCTTTTTGAAAGGGTTTTAACCTTTTATTTTGCACTTTTAACCTTCTAAATTGACTTTTATGGACCCTATGCCATAAACAAACTTTGTTTAGTCCTTGATCAACTTTATGGCCACCCGAAGAACCCTAAATTCTAACGTTGACGCTTTTAACCCCTCATATACGAATGTTAGCATAACTTCTTCATACGATATCGAAACCTTGTGAAATTTTTATCACTTATTCTCGTGAGCATAATTAATCATTACAAAGCTTCGGGTTTGCTAAAAGGTCACTCAGAGGTATAACTTAAACATGTTGACACTTTTAACCCTTGCGTTTTGTAATCTTTCACTTTCTTCCACAAATGGCTTCATACGCCTCATAAATCATTCGTTTAAGGTTGTAAGCGTCGTGTAGGGTAGTTGAAAGGTATAATTATCAATTGTTGACACTTTGAATCCTTCTATACATGTACATTCTTCGTTTGTCAACTTTAGTCCCTCATAAGTAATCTGTTACACGTTTAAAGCTTATGACACGTGTCGTTATTATATTGGACATGAAATTACGAGGTGTTACACATGCACACATTAAAGTATACCCATTCGGGTTTCAAACAATCATTCCTACCTTGAAACAACATGCAACACACTTAGAAATACTCGCGTAAACTTGCAGCCCCTTTCAGCTAATATGTCCGTTTTTTGGGCTGTTTTGAGGAATTTATTTAAAATAGTAAACGGATAACAAAAATTCCAAATAAATTAAAAGGCATGTCATTTAATCCACGAATGCTTGTGGATTTTTCACATGTCCTAAACACTTACAGAAAATTCTCCAAAAATCAAATAGTACACCTAGGTCTGATTCGTGACATTCTGGTGACAGTTTACGGTAAAAAATATTTCAAAATCCTCGTTAACTCTTTTAACGCAATTCCAGTTGGAGAATTTTGTAACTTCCTAGAACTACCTACTGTACAAATTTCACATATAATTTCGAAAAAAACACGGACTAAGTTCTGACATTCGTAATAAACAGTTGTAACGTTTCTTTACCGTAATGTAGCACATGCATTCTCCCCGGTGTTTTAAAACATTTAAAAGAGTAGGGGCCATGAACTCACCTTTGCTTTGCTCGGTGTGACTTAAATGAATTACGAGCTGATGTGGCCAACTACTTCCTATTATGGTTACCATTTGGTTTGTTAGTGTGTGTTCATACAAGACATGTAACTCTACACGTATCTAACACATAGCAAGTAAACAAATTGACACATAGACATTCAATCGTGTGGTTTCGGGCACGTGTTCATAGCATAACATGCACACATTAAAGTATACCCATTCGGGTTTCAAACAATCATTCCTACCTTGAAACAACATGCAACACACTAAGAAATACTCGCGTAAACTTTCAGCCCCTTTCAGCCAATATGTCCGGTTTTTGGCTGTTTTGAGGAATTTATTTAAAATAGTAAACGGATAACAAAAATTCCAAATAAATTACAAGGCATGTCATTTAATCCACGAATGCTTGTGGATTTTTCTCATCTCCTAAACACTTACAGAAAATTCACCAAAAATCAAATAGTACACCTAGGCCTGATTCGTCACATTCTGGTGACAGTTTACGCTAAAAATTATTTAAAAATCCTCGTTAGCTCTTTTAACGAAGTTCCAGTTGGAGAATTTTGTAACTTCCTAGAACTACCTACTGTATAAATTTCACATATAATTTCGAAAAAACACGGACTAAGTTATGATATTCGTTATAGGCCGCAATTTCTGTCAAAAAACGCAACCTGCACCTTTGATTCCAGTGGGGTTTGAAAGCTATTTTCTGGAATTACATTTTAGACTTAAGAAACACACGTTTTTGTCAATTTTTTGCCCACGTTATAGCCGATACAAGTCGACTGTAAATTTTGATCAGGTTCTGTTTGAATTCAACTTTCAATTAAAACATGTTTATGACATTATAACACTATTTTCAGCAATCAAAAACCCCCAAAAACATCACATACACGAATTTAGCATCAATTTTCATTATCAGGATCATATATAACCAAAACCCTAGCATGCATACATGATCATAGAGTTACTAAACTAACAAGGATCATCATCTAGACATTAAAATACATGTTTCTAGCAACCCTAACACATAGAATCCATGTTATCATGCATCAAGAATCACAACAAGATCAAGAACTCATGTAGAATCAAGAAACGCAGCCAACATGCAACTAAAACTATACATAAAACCTTAAATGGATTACCTAGGGATAGAGATGAATATCAAACAAGTGAGATTAGGGTTTCCTTGGCTTATTGAAAATCGTATGGGAGAGATGAGAGGAAGTGTGCGTATGTGAGTGGGGGGGGGGGGGACCTAGGGTTGGGATTTGGTTTTATTATTATTTTTTTTTAACTTTTAATAAATGCACAAATGGTCCTTGTTTCCCAAGTCTCAAACTTGAGCAGGAAGTTATCAACATAACTTTATAAAATGACAGACAGGTCTTTCGTTTTGCCAAGTTAATCAAATTAACTCCGTATGTTTGTTCATGTAACTGGGTTAACCTGAAAATACGGGATGCCATAATTTTGGTCTTGAACTACTGTATATATATTGATAAAGATAGAGCGAGAGAAATAGTATACCTTAGGCGTTCAACTTAGATATTAATGGTTATTATTGAAATAGGAAAGATATGTTAAAAGAAAAAAAATAGAAAACAACATTTTTTGTATTGATATGTTATTTAAGAAGTGCTATTGTCAAAACAAAAAAATTGTAAAACTCCAAAAAAAAAAAAAAAAAAAAAAACTTACAGTAAAAAGACCTCCATTTCATTATTCGCTTTAGGTCCTGAGAAACGTTGAGCCGGCCCTGCTCAAAACTTTTTTGGTTTATTTGCTTAATCATATAAAAAGTTTATCTTCTTAATTTGGTTAAAGACACCATCATGTTTAACGTCCAAAGTAAGTGTCGTTGGGAGATTAAATATGCGTGGTTAAGAATTGAATCCAAGGTTAAAGAACCCATATTCATAATTAATGGATGAACCCATAACAATGCATGTATTATATGTATGTAAAACTTATGTTTCATGTTTCATGCAAAACCTTCATTTTCTAGTTAACCTTATAATTCCAGCAAGAGCTGGTTACACGAATGGATGAGTGGCATGCCATATTATCGATTTGGTCGTAAAATTTTGTCACATTGTGATGGGGTACGGTACTAGACCCGACCCGAGCGGTCGGACTTCCCGTTACTTATTGCTTTTATATCAATTATTTATTAGTGTTGCTTACTAACCCAACCGCGAGGCCCAACGCGATGTAGTTTACACTACTTTGGGCCGGAGCTTGTAGAGATAACCCCTAACTGGGCCTGGCCCATTGAGGTTAGGGGAGGCCCATATCCCCTATATAAAGAGGTCTTCACCTCATTATTAGGGTAGATGAAATGGAGCCACCACACTTTTTGTAGCTGGAAACAGGAGAGTCTTCTCCTACCGGCAATCTCTACAGCTCCACTTTCTTCTCTTCTCCATTGCAGATCTAGGTTCAAGAGGAAGAACAAGGTGCGATTCTTCACCCCCTGGGAGAAAGCGGTTCAAACACCCCGGCGGTGAATCCGTGTTTCTTCATTGGCGCCCACCGGTTCAAAATCTAAATCAAAGAATCACAACTTATTCTCCTCTGCCCAAACTTTCAGATCTGTAGTGTTTGGTCACCAGATTCACACAAGATTCGTGGTTTTGAAACCAAACAGATCTACATTTGTTTGGTGAGTATACAATCAAAGCTCCAAAGGGGGTCCTATGCCTCCATCAACAAGTTTCGCCATCATTTATGCATCAAACAAGTAAGTCAGCTACTCTACTGTTTCTGGTGCAAACCTTTTTCAAGTAAAGTTATGACAAAAATCATGTGAAACAAATTTGTTTACAAAGAAAAACGAATTGCAGAATTCTTTTACGTCACCTCTTAAAATCCCAAGTGCTCTATTAATTTAATATTCACTGACTATGAAGAGCTCATAGAAAACGTGATTAATATCTTTGAATTTGGTGCTGGGAAAAGAGAGTTCTTTCAGCTTTTGTTATTTTAAATTATTTTTAAATATTAGATAACAAAGGTTAGCTGTCATCCATCCTTTCTAAAGAAAATAAATACAGTTGTACAGGTTCAGTGAGCTGTGTTATTTTAAATGACTATTTAATAAAAAAAAAACCATCATTGTAATACGACAATTCCCAAAACCTTTACAGCTGTAAAGGGCCAACAAACAGCTAATGAGCTCTCAGAACGTGCACTGGCACATGCTTATATCTACCGAAAATAAGTTATAAGAATAACAATTCTCGTTTTACAAAACCATGCCACCACCCATGGCAAACATCCTCCCCGTTACCCGCGCACATGTAGACATGGTCGGCATCTCGCGCATGGCGAACATGCCCCACTAACTTGTGCGGCAGACATGTTCTACACCCCGTGCGCGACGAACAAGTTCCGCTCACTCGCGCACCAGCCATGCTCATTCTCTACACCTTGCGCGCGGTGAACAAGTTCCGCTTGCTCGCGCATCAGGCATGCTCATGCTATACGCCTTGCGCGCGATAAACAGTCCGCTTACCCGCGCGTTGGACATGCTCTACACCTTGCGCGTGGTGAACAAGTTCCGCTTACTCGCGCGCCAGGTATGCTCATGCTCTACGCCTTGCGCGCGGCGAACAAGTTCTGTTGCCTCGCGCGCTGAATATTCTCTACACCCCGCGCACGTACGGCAAACAAGCTCTGCGTAAGGCGCAACTACATGTCTTCTCACTGATGCATTTAGATAAAGGGACGGGAGTCACTATGTACATAGATGTTTTTACAAACTATTTCTGTACTTTACTAAGAATTTTAACATGTGCATAGAAGATTTTACGAAATATGATCTTCAGTATACTTGTATATATTGAATATATATTGAACCTTGATATTGGCATATCTTCTTTAAGTCGTAAGATATGGGCTTGGCTTACGCGGCGCATGAGTTTAGACCGCCCTAATGTATACCGATTGGCACTCGACCACCAAACGTTTTCCTCCATAGTACACACCGTTCGTCTGTGACAACCCGCACTAAACCAGGTATCCGTACAACTTAATTAATGATAAATTACTGCTTAATTACTGTGCTTGATTGAACTAGCTGATGAACTGCTACCTGCATACTGATACATGCACTTACTTGCATCATACTTTATATGCTGTCACTACATTATTTACATACGGCACCTTAGTGACAAACATGATGCACAAAAAGCACAGTAGCACTAAACGGATACACAGTGAACATGCTGAAATAACCAGCATCAGGCAGACACTGCCTCTAAGGCCTGTTAAGAGCCTCATATATTTTTGCTACACTGGTAGTGAGTGTAGGGATATAAGGGTTGTGGTACCGCGTCTCTAGGAATAAGATACACTGATTCGGATGTGCCTAAAACGTACTTTAAGTACCAAACACCGCACTTTAATAAATAATCCAGCTTCTAGCTGACTAGTAAAGCGCCAAATCATGGGGAAAATACTACTAGACACTTTCTAAAGTGTGGAAACAAAATGTGTCACTAAAAATAACAATAACGACACTTTAAAGCTTTTGTAACGCTTTAACGGATTACTATCCAACCGAACAACCGGACTTTACCCGGAACATGAAAATATTAATATTTTCACTATTTATACTTTTCTGAGCCAGTTAGGGTCTCCGTATACCCTAACACCCGCGTTAATGCATAACACTCTAGTAACTAATATTAAAATCCTAACTAACTAACTAATACTTGGAGATTAGTTGGAAATGAACCGGGTAACCCCCCCCCCCCCCCCCCAACCGAAACCGTCCCCCCCTAGGGGACACACTTTGTACTTATTGATTTGTTTAATTTTCTTGTCTAATATCTATTAGACATATAGTCCATTGGGTAAAATACTTGGAAATTGTCTATAAGTTAGAAGTTTAGCACAAGATAATCATTCCATCACTTAACCAACAACACCACTCCTCTCTCTCTTGCCCTCTAAAGCTTACGGCCAAACACCCCTTCCACATACATCCATTTTTCGATTTGGTTCTTCACACTCCAACATCATACAAATGTTAGAGGTCACGTATAAGGAGTCTTGGAGCAAGCGGAACACGAAGGACCTCTTTCGTTAGCTTTTATCCACCCATTTTCCATCAAGAATCTTCCCTAGCCCCGAGCTAGAGGTATAACACTTAAAACTTGTTTTTACACTCATCTAAGGTGGTTAAAAGGAACTTTGTCGGTTAAATATCGATAACTTACATTTTGAAGCTTTAAAGTCTAGTAAAAACACTAAAATGGTGGTTAATAGCTTGTAACTTGTGTAAAAGATGTAGTATTTGGAAATTGTGATTATTGAGGCCCGATCTATGATGTGGTAGCTCGGATCATCGTTTAACCCGACTTTGTAAGATCATGGATCTTCACATAAGCTTGTTTTTAGAAGAAACAAGGGTTAAAAGGTGAAACTCTACCACACATGAAACCTGAACTTGTGTAAAAATGCTTTACTCGGGTAAAAGTGTTTTAACGTGTACAAAAGTTGTTTTCTTGTTTAACCCGCTAATCGGACACTTATAACACGATTTAATAACATCTAAACCGCAAACCAGCAAGCTGAGTCACTGTTTCAGCCGCCTTCATCAGGCTGTAAACGGACTTTAAAAACTCGAAAAACGGAATTTCAAAAGCCTAAATCGTGTCATTTCGAAAAACGAAGAAAATGGCGCTGGAATCGTATTTTTCTGATGTCGGTTACTATTTTAAAAACCTGTTTTCGTGACAGCAGCTAAGGCTGTTTGTTACTGCAGTAAATTGGGCTGTGCGTTTTCGATCACAACTTAAAACCCGAACCGAACCAGCCCCTGAAACTTTTATCTAAGATGGTCACGGATGTATTTGTGACCCTCAAACTGGAATTTCGATAAACGGACATACGAGGAATTTTTGACGAATTTTTCCACAAACTGTGATCAGAATGTGACAAATCTGATCACGGTTCGGTAAACGATTTTCTATAAATTATTGATAAGAAACTGGACCCCGATATTTTTATACAATCATTTTTGGGTCGATTAGGACGACCCGTAAAAATTTGGGAATTTTTGGAAAGGGTTAAGTATTTTATTTAGTCGTCCGAAAACAGTCCAGTTTCCACATATTGAAACTGAAACGACAAGGGTAGCGTTTCGCGTGTTAAAACGTAAGGGTTGATTGTTGATAATCATGGGTTGTTTTCAAAAAGAAAATGATACGCTTGGAAGCGTGGCCACCTCCAGTTACAGAGGAAACTCTGGCGAAATTTTCTAAAAACCTAACACTTAGGCTTATTTACACAACAAGTGTTAGAACTATTTTCGACATATTTTCGAAACATAAATTTCGCCAGAACTATGTTTTACTAAATATTCGGAGGTGGGATTTTCACAAGAGTTAACGTGATAAATATATTTTGTCACCACACTGTTTATGATTATTTGGTGAAAATACATAAATATTATTTTAGAGTAAAAATAATATTTACAAGCGTTAATGATTCCAAAACTTTACGAACGCTTCCACATTAACATATAAGTTACACCGGTAATTATATTACCACTCGATTATTAAAACGTAACTTACGCACATGTATTGTATCCCCCATCCTTGGGAAGAAGTATAACTACCAAGTGTATACAGAACATAAACACGAAATAGTTGTCTAACTATTTCCCAAAGACTTAAACTATAAAGCTAAAGCACGGCCGTCCGTCTAATAGAATTAGCACTTGTAGGTCGTTGCACAACTTACTGTATTGGAGACACTTGGTAGAGACGCGCATTCACTGTGAGTTCATGTCCCCCTTTTCTCTAACTGTTTTCAGTTTTCTTAACTGCGGGGGTGAAATACATGTTACTTTGTTTACAAGTACTATTATACACGGTATGATTAACGTAAGGAGGTTTTAGATCATGTGAATGGGTAGTTAGAACACCGAGGGACTTAAGCGGTAGATCTATCTGGGTGTAGCGAGCCCAACCCCTGAGCCCGCATAATGGACCAGGTGGTGACTTGGTGCCCCAACGCCAAATACGCTAGGTTTGTATCTTCCTACTTGCATTTCACAACATGCTAATGGCCTTGCAAACCATTGGTGATCACAAGTCCTCTTACACTGCTACATACCAGGGAACTTTTATACTTACAAGTGTTTTTACTTACTCACTTGCACATGAACTCGCTCAACATTATTGTTGATTTTTCAACTTACATGTATTTCAGGAAATTAACGAGATCTGGCACGGTATGGCATGTTTTCCGCTGCACTAGTTTCCAAGGTCATCCGGGGTTTAGGGGATGTGTCTCTTTCCTGGACAAGACACAGTCCTTAAACCATGTTTATGTTATGTTTCAAGTTGTAACGTCTGTTGGACAAGGTTATGGTTGTTGGTTAAAACAATGGTATTGTGTTTGGTTTTCAAAACTTAATGGATGATCTTGCATGTTTTTAACTCATATAGCTTTGGTATGATTAAGCTATGGTATTAAGAAGTCACACCAAAATTAACCACGCTTCCGCAAAGCCAGGGTGTGACAGCTTGGTATCAGAGCTCTGATCATAGCGAACTAGGATTCTTTCTCGAGTCTAGACTATGATCACTAGGGCTCTCACGAAAACATTTTTCTGCATACCACTTAAGTCCAGATCCACAACTTTTTACAAACAAATGTTGAGCACATTTTATTATTTATAGGCTCAGCTTGGAGGGCTGAGGATGGTCTGGAGGACCGAGGTGATCGAGGTAGTTAAGCACGTTGGTTTGTTATAGGATCGATCTGGAGGATCGAGGTTTGGTTTAAGTGAAGGACAGAGCAGTCTTGTAGACTGGATGAAATTGGCTAGCAAGACTAGGAGAAGTATGTGATACCTTACTTGGTGACTTATGTGATTAACTGATTATATGATTGATTATTATACGTATATGTGTTTGTGTTACAAACGTTATGCTTTCATCAAGTACTAGAAAGATGGGCACTGCAAACCCCATGACCATAGTATCAGACGACATAGTTCAACGAGGCACGAGGTGTACATATCTAATACCACCGGCACAGACAATGACGACTTTCAGCCTTTTGTGCACTGCCTGAAGTCGTAGCAGAGCCTACTGATGGCCATCTTGTTGGGAACTTGCCCCCTTGCCGCTTATCCCGTTGATGATACGCCCTCCCAACGTGGCCTCTGAAAACGATAACGATCTACTAAAGGAGGACCCATTCGAGGGCAGGGCCTTATTACTGCTGGTATTAGACTACTGCATGCGGACGCTCCTATAGGGGAAACTCGTGACCATTCCCCTATCCCAGACTCATTTGAGTTTCTGACACCCGCATCTTCGCACATACAGGGAATGCAGCACCACTTACACGACGCCGACCTTGACATGGCATCATCAGCTGCACCGGATCCCGCACACAGATTCGAGTTTGATCGCGATAATGAGGACAATTCTGTTTTTCCACCTGGTGATGATCCAGACCATGACATTGAGTTCATGCACTTAGACCAGCCCTTGAGGGATCCTGTAGCCCTGTAACCCCTGTGATTGTTGATCCAGCTGATTTTGAGATGGAGTTTTTGATCCGAAGCCGGCCGTGGCCCCTGAGCCAGGCGCTGCTCCTGACCCCGCATTGGAGCATGACCCTGTTCATGCCAATGCACCTACTGTTGCTCCTTGATTGATCATCTGCTTGGACGAGAGAAAATTTGGGGTAACTGTGCAAGATAATTTATTATTACGGGGGCCCACGTAATAACGATTTGTAGTGCACAGGAATCCTGGTGGACTCTGCGGGTCGAGCTAATGATAACCCATGCAGCAGGAAATAACCTAAACACGAATGACCAAGGCGATGTAACCTCGAGTTCATTCTATTACAAGTAACAAGCCAAATTGGCCAGCCTATGTGAAGGCTCGGGAATTTACTTCCCCACTCATACAGTGAGTACATTTACGTGTAAAATTGGGCGATTTCATGATGGCTTATGGTGCTATGTATCTCATAAGACAATCGACACGTTGTCTAGCCCGCATTATTCCGACAAGACGGAATGTCACCCGGACGTGACACGAACACCAGTACGTTGTCAAGGACAGAAGCCGAGCTGCAAGGATGCATCTCACAGGCAAATGCACGACCTGAAGCCCTCCGCTCTAAGCACAACGATGGTATTACTGGAAATAACCCTCCAACTGGCTGCACCTATAAACAGTTCCTGAACTGCAAGCCTTTGGACTTTGATGGAGCAGGAGGCACCGTTGCATTTATTCGTTGGTCCGAAAAGACCGACTCCATTCTAAGAATAAGTAACTGTTCGCCCCAACAGAGTGTTACCTACATCTCAGGGATATTTCTAGATGGCACACTCTCTTAATGGAACCTCCAGGATTAGATCCCTGGTACAAGATGCTACTTATGCACTGAGCTGGGACGAGCTCAAGGGAACGATTGAGAAGAAAGGTTGCTTTAAGACTGGAATTCAGAAGCTTGAGGTAGAGTTCCAGAATTGAAAATGGACGGACCAGAGATTCCGAAATACATCCAGCAATCTCACGACTTGTCTAGGGTCGTCCCCTACTTAGTCAAACCGGAGTTCAAAAGGATTGAACGATTCACTTGGACACTTGCACCCCAGATCAGGGGTATGGTTACTACCTCGAAGCCTCGACCATTGCAGAGGCTAATTTATTTATAACATGAGGTGTTATGTGGATGAATTATTGATAGCATGAGATGTTATGTGTTGATATTGTTAATGCATACGTGCATTTTGGTTGCGATGACCTAACCTACGTGAAACATCTTTTAGGAAATGCCTCCAAAACGGGGTGTACGCATACCCACCAACGAGGTGGAACTTCAGGGAATCATTACTGCAGTCATCGCACAATACGAGGCCCATCACTCCAAGCGCAACGGAGGTACCTCAGGAAATAACCCACCCAACGGCTGCACCTACAAGCAGTTCTTAGACCACAAACCTCGAGAGTTCGACGGCACCGGGGGTGCCTTAGCCTTCGTACGCTGGGTTGAAAAGACAGATTCTGTTTTACGATTGAGCAAATGTGACCACGAACATCAAGTCAAGTATATAACTGGACTATTGGTGGATGAGGCTCTGTCATGGTGGAACCATCAAATTCAGACGACGGGCGAGACCGCTGCATATGCTATGACATGGGACAAACTGAAAAATCTGATGCGTGAAAGATATTGCTCGAGGGCAGAAGTCCAGAAATTGGAAACAGAACTGTGGAACTTGAAAATGAAAGGACCAAAAATAGCAGAGTATGTGCAGAGATTTAACGAATTATCACAAGTTGCCATACTTCTGGGGACACCAGAGTTTAAAAGAATTGAACAGTTCATAAGGGGATTGGCACCTCAGATTCTAAGCCTGGTAACAGCATCAAAACCCTCAACGATCACCGAGGCTATCAACATAAGCATAGCACTCACGGAAGAAGCAGTTAGACAAGGAAAATTTTCCCCTGCGGAGGAGAAAAAGGAGACTGCTATAAAGGCATCTGGGGATAACAAGAGGAAGCTTGCAAATTTCAAGATGGTTACTCGGGTAAGTAACAAGAAGAAGACCAAAAAGGGAAAAGATTACAAGGGTATCCTACCTAAGTGCGACAATTGTTTACGTTATCATATCGGGCGATGCAAATATGGAAATTGTGGTAACTGTGGCAAGGTGGGACATGTCAAGGAAACTTGTTGGCAAAATACTGAACTTAGTAATGGGGGCCAAGACGGTAGTGAGAATCACGAAGGGGACAACGACAATGATAATTGTCAAGGCAGAATGAGTAATAAACAGAAGCGTGCTCGAGGATGTTTAAACTGTGGGAGCAAAAAGCATTTCAAAAGATATTGCCCGAAAAGCAATCAGGCGCAAGGATGAAAGCTCCCCATCGGAGCTAGGGAGGCACGCCAGAGGTCCAAACATGGATAGCGGTACGTCCCACAGTACTCAATATTATGCGTCTGTATTGCCAACTACTGTTGCAAATTTTACGATTCACAATTCTAGTATTCAAGGACATAATTGGTTTACGTAGTGAGTGAGTAGTTATTCCAGTACCCATTAGAACTAGCTTAGGGGAAGCTAGTGGAAGCCAACGCAGTAACTGGAATCGGCACGATAGAACCCGGAGAGCGTAAGTTTACGCTAGATCTATTGCCAGTTGAGTTTGGAAGCTTCGACGTGATGGACTGGTTGACGAACAACCATGCGGAGATTGTCATCCGCGCCCCGACAACGAACGAAGAAATGATCGTGACTCATGGAGCAGGATACGCTCCTACGGATTATCAGACTAAGAAAACCCAAAAATTCTCGCACAAAGGATGTGTTACATTCTTGGCTCATGTTATGGAAAAGGAAGTCGAAGAACCAAAACTCGAAGATATCCTTGTGATTGGAGAATACCCTGAAGTCTTCCCCGAAGACTTGCCGAAATCATCTCCTCACGATTAGTCGAATCCCGCGTCGATTTAATTCCGGGCACGGCACCCGTAGTCGATGCATCATAGCAACTTACATTTTCGAAGATGCAAGGATTGACAGAGAAGTGTTGGCAATGGTTAGAGAAGGAAGATAACAGACCAAAATTTCCTTTTGGGGTAACCCCATTTCTACTCGTCAAAAGGAAGGATGATGATTTTCAAATAAACATCAACTACAGAGAATTGAACAAGCTGACGATTAAGAATAGATACCCTCTGCCAAGAATCAATGATCTGTTTGATCAACTGCAAGGCTCAAGCTTTTATTCAAAGATCGACTTACGATCTGGATACCATCAGTTAAGGATACAAGAGGAGAGTATCCCGAAAACAGCCTTCCGAACTCGTTATGGACACTACGAGTTCCTCGTTATACCGTTTGGTCTGACAAACGCACCTGCAGTCTTTATGGACTTGATGAATAAAGTTTGCAAGCCATACTTAGACAAGTTCGTGATTGTGTTTATTGATGACATCTTGATTTACTCAAAGACGAAGGCTGAACACGAACAACATCTTAGAGCCATTTTGGAGCTGTTAAAGAAGGAACAACTGTACGCCAAATTCTCCAAGTGCGAGTTTTGGCTACGCGAAGTCCAATTCCTTGGGCACGTGGTGAATGAAGATGGAATCCATGTTGATCCCACCAAGATCGAGGCAATCAAGAATTGGGAAACGCCTACAACGCCAACCGAGATTCGACAATTCTTGGGTTTGGCTGGCTACTATCGAAGGTTCAGCGAGGATTTTTCGAAAATCGCTCAACCGTTGACGCTCCTCACCCAGAAGGATAAGACGTTTGATTGGGGAATCAAACAGGATGAAGCATTCCAGATACTGAAGGATAAGCTTTGTAACGCGCTAATCTTAGCTCTACCAGAAGGTACTGACGATTTTGTGGTATACTGCGACGCATCGCGTCAGGGATTGGGTTGTGTGTTGATGCAACGCCAAAAGGCCATTGCTTACGCATCACGCCAACTGAAAGTGCACGAAAAGAACTATACCACCCACGATTTAGAGCTTGGCGCAGTGGTTTTCGCTTTAAAGATCTGGAGACACTACCTGTATGGCACGAAGTGCACAATCTTCACAGATCACAAAAACCTACAGCATATATTCAACCAGAAGGAGTTGAATATGAGGCAAAGACGATGGGTTGAGTTGCTAAACGACTACGACTGTGAGATAAAGTATCAACCAGGGAAGGCGAATGTAGTCGCCGATGCCCTAAGTCGTAAAGAAAGAATCAAACCCATAAGGGTTAGAGCTTTGGAAATGATCATACGAACCGATCTTTCCTTGCGCATTCGTGTTGCACAAAAGGAAGCTCTCAAGGAGGGAAACCTTGAGGAAGAATATCTCCGTGGAATGGAAAAGCTTTTGGTACCAAACGAGGAAGGAACATTATGTTTTGAGAAAAGGATTTGGGTTCCTCTGTTTGGTGGATTAAGGGAAGTTATTTTCGACGAAGCGCACAAGTCACGGTACTCTATCCACCCTGGATCGGATAAGATGTACCAGGACCTCAAGGAATATTATTGGTGGCCTAGGATGAAAGGCGATGTTGCTGTCTACGTGAGCAAATGTTTAACGTGCGCTAAGGTCAAGGCAGAATACCAGAAGCCTTCGGGACTTCTGCAACAACCTGAGATTCCCAAGTGGAAATGGGAACAAATCTCCATGGATTTTGTTACAAAACTGCCAAGAACGCCAAAAGGCCATGATATGATTTGGGTGATTGTTGACCGCCTAACAAAGTCCGCACACTTTCTGCCAATCAAGGAGAAAGACAGTACTAGTAAACTTGCGGAAATTTACTTGAGAGAGATCGTAGCACGCCATGGAGTACCTCTCTCAATCATCTCTGATAGAGACGGAAGGTTTGTGTCAAGGATATGGCAATCCTTCCAAGAATCTTTTGGCTCACAATTGAATCTGAGCACTGCGTTCCATCCGCAAACAGACGGCCAGAGCGAGCGAACGATACAAACCTTGGAAGACATGCTGAGGGCATGTGTTATGGATTCGGGAGGTAGCTGGGATAAACACTTACCTTTGGTCGAATTTTCATACAACAACAGCTACCACACCAGTATTGGTGTCGCGCCATTTGAGGCCCTATACGGACGCAAGTGCCGATCACCACTATGTTGGTCTGACGCAGGTGATAGGCAGCTTGCTGGTCCTGAGATCGTCCAAGAGACGACAGACAAGATCGCGCAAATACTTAAACGCATCGAAGCCGCTCGCCACAGACAAAAGGCCTACGCGGATCCAAACCGGAAACATGTGGATTTCCAAGTTGGGGAAATGGTGTTATTGAAGGTTTCACCCTGGAAGGGGGTGGCACGCTTTGGTAAGCATGGAAAGTTAAATCCGCGCTACATTGGTCCCTTCAGAATTCTGGAAAGAATTGGGACAGTAGCATACAAGTTGGACCTACCTACTGAACTGAATGGTGTTCACGATACATTTCATGTATCCAATTTAAAGAAAAGTCCAACTCAAGTTGACGTTGCCATTCCTACCGACGAGATTCATATTGACGACACGCTCCACTTCGTAGAAGAACCTGTCGAGGTCACAGATTGGAAAGTTAACAAGACCCGCCGGAGCAGTGTCAAACTCGTCAAAGTTCGTTGGAATGCCAGACATGGTCCTGAATTCACATGGGAACGTGAGGACCGGATGAAAGAGAAATACCCCCACTTATTTCCTAGGAACCCTACTTCTACAAGCAGAACTTAAATTTCGGGACGAAATTTATTTAACGGGGGGAGAATGTGACAACCCGCACTAAACCAGGTATCCGTACAACTTAATTAATGATAAATTACTGCTTAATTACTGTGCTTGATTGAACTAGCTGATGAACTGCTACCTGCATACTGATACATGCACTTACTTGCATCATACTTTATATGCTGTCACTACATTATTTACATACGGCACCTTAGTGACAAACATGATGCACAAAAAGCACAGTAGCACTAAACGGATACACAGTGAACATGCTGAAATAACCAGCATCAGGCAGACACTGCCTCTAAGGCCTGTTAAGAGCCTCATATATTTTTGCTACACTGGTAGTGAGTGTAGGGATATAAGGGTTGTGGTACCGCGTCTCTAGGAATAAGATACACTGATTCGGATGTGCCTAAAACGTACTTTAAGTACCAAACACCGCACTTTAATAAATAATCCAGCTTCTAGCTGACTAGTAAAGCGCCAAATCATGGGGAAAATACTACTAGACACTTTCTAAAGTGTGGAAACAAAATGTGTCACTAAAAATAACAATAACGACACTTTAAAGCTTTTGTAACGCTTTAACGGATTACTATCCAACCGAACAACCGGACTTTACCCGGAACATGAAAATATTAATATTTTCACTATTTATACTTTTCTGAGCCAGTTAGGGTCTCCGTATACCCTAACACCCGCGTTAATGCATAACACTCTAGTAACTAATATTAAAATCCTAACTAACTAACTAATACTTGGAGATTAGTTGGAAATGAACCGGGTAACCCCCCCCCCCCCCCAACCGAAACCGTCCCCCCCTAGGGGACACACTTTGTACTTATTGATTTGTTTAATTTTCTTGTCTAATATCTATTAGACATATAGTCCATTGGGTAAAATACTTGGAAATTGTCTATAAGTTAGAAGTTTAGCACAAGATAATCATTCCATCACTTAACCAACAACACCACTCCTCTCTCTCTTGCCCTCTAAAGCTTACGGCCAAACACCCCTTCCACATACATCCATTTTTCGATTTGGTTCTTCACACTCCAACATCATACAAATGTTAGAGGTCACGTATAAGGAGTCTTGGAGCAAGCGGAACACGAAGGACCTCTTTCGTTAGCTTTTATCCACCCATTTTCCATCAAGAATCTTCCCTAGCCCCGAGCTAGAGGTATAACACTTAAAACTTGTTTTTACACTCATCTAAGGTGGTTAAAAGGAACTTTGTCGGTTAAATATCGATAACTTACATTTTGAAGCTTTAAAGTCTAGTAAAAACACTAAAATGGTGGTTAATAGCTTGTAACTTGTGTAAAAGATGTAGTATTTGGAAATTGTGATTATTGAGGCCCGATCTATGATGTGGTAGCTCGGATCATCGTTTAACCCGACTTTGTAAGATCATGGATCTTCACATAAGCTTGTTTTTAGAAGAAACAAGGGTTAAAAGGTGAAACTCTACCACACATGAAACCTGAACTTGTGTAAAAATGCTTTACTCGGGTAAAAGTGTTTTAACGTGTACAAAAGTTGTTTTCTTGTTTAACCCGCTAATCGGACACTTATAACACGATTTAATAACATCTAAACCGCAAACCAGCAAGCTGAGTCACTGTTTCAGCCGCCTTCATCAGGCTGTAAACGGACTTTAAAAACTCGAAAAACGGAATTTCAAAAGCCTAAATCGTGTCATTTCGAAAAACGAAGAAAATGGCGCTGGAATCGTATTTTTCTGATGTCGGTTACTATTTTAAAAACCTGTTTTCGTGACAGCAGCTAAGGCTGTTTGTTACTGCAGTAAATTGGGCTGTGCGTTTTCGATCACAACTTAAAACCCGAACCGAACCAGCCCCTGAAACTTTTATCTAAGATGGTCACGGATGTATTTGTGACCCTCAAACTGGAATTTCGATAAACGGACATACGAGGAATTTTTGACGAATTTTTCCACAAACTGTGATCAGAATGTGACAAATCTGATCACGGTTCGGTAAACGATTTTCTATAAATTATTGATAAGAAACTGGACCCCGATATTTTTATACAATCATTTTTGGGTCGATTAGGACGACCCGTAAAAATTTGGGAATTTTTGGAAAGGGTTAAGTATTTTATTTAGTCGTCCGAAAACAGTCCAGTTTCCACATATTGAAACTGAAACGACAAGGGTAGCGTTTCGCGTGTTAAAACGTAAGGGTTGATTGTTGATAATCATGGGTTGTTTTCAAAAAGAAAATGATACGCTTGGAAGCGTGGCCACCTCCAGTTACAGAGGAAACTCTGGCGAAATTTTCTAAAAACCTAACACTTAGGCTTATTTACACAACAAGTGTTAGAACTATTTTCGACATATTTTCGAAACATAAATTTCGCCAGAACTATGTTTTACTAAATATTCGGAGGTGGGATTTTCACAAGAGTTAACGTGATAAATATATTTTGTCACCACACTGTTTATGATTATTTGGTGAAAATACATAAATATTATTTTAGAGTAAAAATAATATTTACAAGCGTTAATGATTCCAAAACTTTACGAACGCTTCCACATTAACATATAAGTTACACCGGTAATTATATTACCACTCGATTATTAAAACGTAACTTACGCACATGTATTGTATCCCCCATCCTTGGGAAGAAGTATAACTACCAAGTGTATACAGAACATAAACACGAAATAGTTGTCTAACTATTTCCCAAAGACTTAAACTATAAAGCTAAAGCACGGCCGTCCGTCTAATAGAATTAGCACTTGTAGGTCGTTGCACAACTTACTGTATTGGAGACACTTGGTAGAGACGCGCATTCACTGTGAGTTCATGTCCCCCTTTTCTCTAACTGTTTTCAGTTTTCTTAACTGCGGGGGTGAAATACATGTTACTTTGTTTACAAGTACTATTATACACGGTATGATTAACGTAAGGAGGTTTTAGATCATGTGAATGGGTAGTTAGAACACCGAGGGACTTAAGCGGTAGATCTATCTGGGTGTAGCGAGCCCAACCCCTGAGCCCGCATAATGGACCAGGTGGTGACTTGGTGCCCCAACGCCAAATACGCTAGGTTTGTATCTTCCTACTTGCATTTCACAACATGCTAATGGCCTTGCAAACCATTGGTGATCACAAGTCCTCTTACACTGCTACATACCAGGGAACTTTTATACTTACAAGTGTTTTTACTTACTCACTTGCACATGAACTCGCTCAACATTATTGTTGATTTTTCAACTTACATGTATTTCAGGAAATTAACGAGATCTGGCACGGTATGGCATGTTTTCCGCTGCACTAGTTTCCAAGGTCATCCGGGGTTTAAGGGATGTGTCTCTTTCCTGGACAAGACACAGTCCTTAAACCATGTTTATGTTATGTTTCAAGTTGTAACGTCTGTTGGACAAGGTTATGGTTGTTGGTTAAAACAATGGTATTGTGTTTGGTTTTCAAAACTTAATGGATGATCTTGCATGTTTTTAACTCATATAGCTTTGGTATGATTAAGCTATGGTATTAAGAAGTCACACCAAAATTAACCACGCTTCCGCAAAGCCAGGGTGTGACATCGTCTCACAGCTCGTCGGGGTGTGAGGCATGGTCTGCCGGAGTGCTTGCCCGCTGTCGCGCAACCCATTTCGTTGTCGGCATTTATAACCTGGTATTATGGAGAATAGATTAAAGCTTCAAAGCTATTGGAAACTAATATATTGGAGTAGGATAAAAATGGTGACTTTTCAAACTTAAAACTTTGTTGATCATACATACACGTGCTTTGATCTACGTAAATTCAAATTTTCCAAATTTGGTCCTTTATGTTTGAGTAACTTGAACATTCGTTACCTTTAAAAGATTGGATGGACCCTATAATGCCTAATGCATCTCACACAGCAAGCATGTTGTGTTGTAGAGCTATCCATGTCACTTAGAACCACACTTTTCTAGTGAACTAATTGACTTTTGGCACTAGATTTTTTTTTTTTTAAATTGAATAAAGTATACATTACATCACCGATTTTTTTTTTAAACCACATGCTTATAAGTGGGTTTTAAAAAAAAAAAAATTTATTCAATTGACAAAACACTGACATGCCGTGATGTCATGGTTTGCAAAAACAATTTGACAATTATCCCTGGTTTGCAAAAACAATATGACAACTTATCCCAACTAAGATTGTATTTACAAATGTCGGACAACCTCTAAAAAAAATAAAAAAAAAGCATGAACACAAGACTTCATCGCAGATCGCACATACGTATTATGTACGATATACTCTATATAGTTGTCATATTCGTTGCTAAATGGCATATACCTTTTAGTGCATTACGACTAGCATTATTTAACAAGCCTTACTTCCTCCTTAAAAGGGGTGATTAAGAAAACCGTCGCGCACAACCAACAAACAACAACTTCTGCATGGCAGCATCTCCGACGCACGAATCAGCTCTACCATTCGTTTGTGGAGGTTTAAAAGGGATAATTTGAGCTTGTCTTTATTTAGTTCACATGTTTGCCTTTTAATATAAATCTTGCACCATAACTTCCAATTTATGGCTCAAACACATTATTACAAGCTACAACAGTTAGTGTACGACTTTCAAATATGCATTTGGGCAAATATCATTTTAGCTAATATATGGACAAGGTTCACATGTACTTTACTGTGAACACTTCAATCACTTAGTAAGGCATTGTTACACGTTTTCCCCGATAAAACAAACCGGCTAACGTCTAGCAAATGAAATTATTCAACGACACGGTTAGTAGTTCATCATCTTAACGACTACTACTCTTGCGATATTTGCGACGCATACTAGTATCATTGCTTAGTATTATTATTCAAGTTTAATGTTACTAACATTTTATTTAATAGCAATAAATTGAGAGACTAACATGGTGCAACACCATTTCGGGGGTCAAAATTGCTTTCACATTTTGCGGAATATGGATGCATAGAGCAAACACCTCCTAAGGATGAAGTTTCGGTATAACGCTTTCCACATATCACTCTTTATTACAATTTACCATGTCAACTTATTTGCAGGTTAGGCAATACATTCAATAGGTGAAACGCAACGAGCGATCCTCAGGCACACCGATGAAAGCCTAAAAAGCGCCTTCAAATACGAGCACGTAAGTCACCATCCGCGCATGCTCCTTTCCTTATGAGCACGTAAGTCGCCATACGCGCATGCTCCCTTACCTACGAGCACGCCGGTCTCCATACGAGTCTGCTGCTCTACATACGAGCATCTCAGTCTCCATGCGAGCCTGCTGCTCTACATACGAGCACGTAAGTCGCCACGCGCGCATGCTCCTTTACATTTGAGCACGTAAGTCGCCATACGCGCATGCTCCCTTACCTACGAGCACGCCGGTCTCCATACGAGTCTGTTGCTCTACATACGAGCATCTCAGTCTCCATGCGAGCCTGCTTCTCTACATACGAGCACGTAAGTCGCCACGCGCGCATGCTCCTTTACATTTGAGCATGTAAGTCGCCACGCGCGCACACTTCTTTACATTTGAGCACGTAAGTCGCCACGTGCGCATGCTTCTTTACATTTGAGCACGTAAGTCGCCACGCGCGCATGCTCCTTTACATTTGAGCACGTAAGTCGCCATACGCGCATGCTCCCTTACCTACGAGCACGCCGGTCTCCATACGAGTCTGCTGCTCTACATACGAGCATCTCAGTCTCCATGCGAGCCTGCTGCTCTACATACGAGCACGTAAGTCGCCACGCGCGCATGCTTTTTTACATTTGAGCATGAAAGTCGCCACGCGCGCATGCTCCTTTACATTTGAGCATGTAAGTCGCCACGCGCGCATGCTTCTTTACATTTGAGCACGTAAGTCACCACGCGCGCATGCTCCTTTACATTTGAGCACGTAAGTCGCGATACACGCATTCTCCCCTATGAGGGAGCACACATGCGCCAGCTAGCGCATGCTCCTCTACTAACGAGCAAGCCTCTACTTACGAGCAAGCATAAATGCGCCGGCCGACACATGCTTCTCTACAAACGAGCACACCAGTCTCTTTGCAAGCCTGGTGCTCTACATACGAGCACGTAAGTCGCCATATGCGCATGCTCCTTTACATACGAGCTTCTCAATCTCCGTGCGAACCTGCTGCTTTACATACGAACGTGTGTGTCGCCCACGCGCGCATGCTTAGCCATATATGAAAATGCTTACAAAACGTAAACTGTGCTACAAATGCACGCACCAGTTTGGGTATACGCAAAACCACATTGGCTAAAATAAAGTTTCACATACACCTACAATCTTCAAGACAACCCAAAGCTCCTTGTTTCACGCCACATTGTTGTCGTGGCATACCAGAAGATTAGCGCAGGCTCGGGTTTCCACTTCATTATCCTGACGCAACTTTATGCCAATTCTCATTCGCGATAACCTGCTCAAAGTGGATTAACACGTGCAAATATTGTAGACAGCAATTTACGCAGATTCAAACATTATATATATACGTATGCTTCATGGCCTAAGACACGCGCACCATGCGAAGTCACCAAAAGGTGAATATTTTAGAGTAGCCACACGACTGTATGCACACTGCTAGAGCTTGGCCTCACTCGCCTGACAAAAGACGAACCGTCAGTGTCAGCATGATGATCATCGTGTCAGTAGTCAACTCAAGGGTCGCCATCAAACGACATTTGCACCAACCTGTCAGAATTCAAAATTCGAAGAATTTCCCGCTTAAACTTGCAACGAGACTTCATACTGAATCTAGCAAGGGTTGCGCCGCATGCATCATCAGTCGATGATCATGCGCGCCAACCCTCAAAAGCAACACCTATCAGTAAGCAAGCCTGTTGGCCGCGCCATAGTAATTGACAAACAATTACACGCGCGTCGGCTACCATGACCTAACAAATGCTTTACAGACCAACACACTTTCTTTTTCTAAGTCCAGAGCTCCAACCATTTACTTCGCGCATGGAAGCAGCACTGGACTGGGGGGACTTGAAGGGTTATGATCCCAAAAAGCTGCGCTGACCAATCAGGTCGCACGCATGACTATACTCCTTATACATTAATCTGACTAATCAAAAGACACCCTGAATGAAGGCCCTCAATGCCTATACCTCGCGCAAGCTGCTTGGACACTCACCAAAGACCGCGCAACATAAGAGTAAGCCAATAAACGTCTAACAGGCTGTATTCTATCGTGCTCCACGATCACCAATCGTGCAGGAGACAGAGGGTACACAAGGACGCCTACATGGAACCAATCAGGGGGCGGCGACAACTGCCCCATGATCTCCACTCACCGGCTGATGTCAGAGAGACAACAAAGACGACCATCCGGACACGTGACTCCAATCAAGGTGCGCCAGCACCGGAGATCTTCTAGAAGACACTAACAGCTGCCACAGAAGAGACAAGACGGATATTCCTTGTTGTTGCCTTCAGGCCCAGGGCCCATCAGCCCATCTCCTCCGACACCATGCCGGCTATAAATAGGGACCTTCACACACAGATTAAACCGCTCTGTTCTCTACTCTCTCACTCTAACCACACTCAACCGTCAAAACTCAGCCAGTTCCAAGACTCGTACATGAGACCTAACCACGTACACGCAGCCTTGACAAGTTCATGGCAATGCGCCAGTACAATTAGCAACTCCCCGCGATCAATCAACGTGCGACATGTTTGCCAAACCAATTTCCACGATGAGCAATCGAGGGATAGTCACTGCTCCATTATCTCTACTCACAGCGAAAGACAGACACAACAAGCATGAACAACAACTTTCCCGCACCCGGGCGACAGGTAAGCCTAAAACTCAACCCTTACTTTCGAGCACTCCTAACAAGTCGAGTACTCCTACCACGCTTGCACGCGGGAGAAGCACTAGACTGGGGGACTTGATGGGGTACGGTACTAGACCCGACCCGAGCGGTCGGACTTCCCGTTACTTATTGCTTTTATATCAATTATTTATTAGTGTTGCTTACTAACCCAACCGCGAGGCCCAACGCGATGTAGTTTACACTACTTTGGGCCGGAGCTTGTAGAGATAACCCCTAACTGGGCCTGGCCCATTGAGGTTAGGGGAGGCCCATATCCCCTATATAAAGAGGTCTTCACCTCATTATTAGGGTAGATGAAATGGTGCCACCACACTTTTTGTAGCTGGAAACAGGAGAGTCTTCTACTACCGGCAATCTCTACAGCTCCACTTTCTTCTCTTCTCCATTGCAGATCTAGGTTCAAGAGGAAGAACAAGGTGCGATTCTTCACCCCCTGAGAGAAAGCGGTTCAAACACCCCGGCGGTGAATCCGTGTTTCTTCACATTGTAATAAGTTTGGTTCATGTTTGGACCATTATTATATTTGTATGTAATGTGTCATTTATGGGACCAAAAATTTGTAACATACATGGTAAGACAATATAATATCTATTTTAATGTCATCTACAACATGCTTAGACTAGCCGTAGACCGTAGCAGCTTAGTGACCAATACACATCGCTATCTTAACGCCTGTCAAATCATTACGGGGAGCATCAAGAGGGGCATGAGCTCCTTCATTACCCCAACAAGAGGTGCGCTAGGCTTAGAGAATAGAGTCCACCAATCACAAGCACATACACATTTATTTTTATTTTGTATATTTTTTACGTTTATTTAACTTATTAGTTAAATCACTAACCAAGACTGTGGGGTATGGAGCAGGGGTTGGGGCGTGTGTTGGCTGAAAACGCCCAAGCCACCACCCCGGGTGGGTTTGGGCGTGACCCAATGGGCGGGACCCAATGGGCGGGAGTTTAAGGCCGGGCCTGGGACGGGTCTATCAATATGACATGGCGGGCTCTCAATGGCCAAACCAAACTAGCCGTTGGCCAACGGCTATGTGTAAAAAAAAATTATTTTTTCACTATAAAACTTATACTTCTATTCTTTTGTTTACAACATCCAACTACAATACACTCCACCTCTTCAATAATCATCTATATTCTCATTCTACAATACGAAAAATGAATCCTCATAATCGTGGTTTTGACCCGAACAACCCGTGGGCATTCCAAGAAAATCCTAGCCCACCACCCAATCAACCAATGCCTCGTCTGTAGGATCGTTGTTTGACCCAATTGAGTCGATCAGAAGAGCTTTATGTCCAGTTCAAAGGCGGAATCAGAGAACTGGACTCGAAAACAGCTTGATACTATAATATCTGTCACTTATATTGCATTTAACAACGATTACAACCTGGACAGAGTTTTGCAGCACTTCGTTACAAGTTCTGGATCCGTACCAAATGAATCAACATGTGCACTATATATAGTAGGAGAGGTTTCGCTTATATGGACATGCCATATGAGCGAAATCAGCATCTTATGATTTCGCTTTTATGGACAGTGTCCATATGAGCGAAATCACTCCTCTAACTCCTAAACTTTGTATCTCGAACCTCGTGCACTGGATATCTTAACCTATTCTATTCTATTACATGATACAAGACGAAGTCAATAGACGCAATGCACTAACAGACTCCCCCTCGAATATTGACGAAGTCTTCAGTGACTAATCTTCAATATAACACATCTTCAGTCTTGATCATTCTGCCTTTTCTTTCAAGTTGTAACAATGTAAGCATCCAACAATCTTTCTCTTCTTCTATCAGCTTCAGGCTCCCCCTTTCGTCAAGCTTCCGTGCTTTAGGATCGACACCTAGCTTTCCATCTACAAGCTCCTCTTTGCTTCAAGCTTGTCTTCAGACTCCCCCTTAGACTCTGCTCTTGGGATCGTAGTCTGGACTATCTGCAATCATTCAAACATTCATAAATACAATGTTTTCATATTATCAATCAATCTTCTCTAATCCACTTCCCCTATCAACAAACTTCACAGATTTGGCAGTATTAAAGAATCCAACACCCTCACAGTTAATCATCCAAGTCCAAATTAATGACCTTGGAGATATCACAAACTGTTTTTGAAATTTTTTATTTTAATTCAAGTATCAAATTAATGAACTTGTTTTATTTTCAGAAACACAATCAACTTACTTAGATTTTGAAACTCAGCATTTCAGATATCGGTTGTCGAAAATAAAGCAGAAATCAAAATCTTTTTGTATTTTCTGAAAATATAAAGCAGTAAAGAAATATGTACAAACATATTTACAGACAATATTTTTGTTTGAGTTTGCGTCAGAGGATCATATCAGTTTTTGACAAGTCACAAGTACCGTTGAGCTTAATTACACATTAAGAATTAAACAATTCACTTAGATTGTCGATATACTGGTCCACTTAAATTTTCATACAAATTTCAACTAATTCAGGATACGAATTAGATGTATTAAGAACTTAAACTCATTCATGTGTCCCACCTCTTGAATATACTCCCGTATCCAGATCCCAATATTCAGTCTTACAGGTGAGTATACCTAGATGATATCTGTAAGGGGAATAAATTATAGTACGAAACCGTGAGAGCTCAGGTCAGAACTTCCGTTCAACAGAGAGATGACGGCTCGACTTATTGGTGTGTCCCCTTTAGAGGATCTTTTGTATTACAACACAATGACTATCAATTTTATTGTTTCATCAATTTGCTGAGGGCTGCGCTATATTTCAAGCAATGCAGAAAGTATTCTCCAGGGACTACGCCATTGCTTCCGCAAAATCAGAAGTCCCGAGATAATACCCCAGATATCACTAAGTATAAAGACCTAGTATCTCAGAAAGAGGGACCTTTCAAACGAGATTTCAGGGGTTACCTATATATCCAAGTAGTGTTCCCCACGAAATAAGTAAGTGTTTGAATTTAGGTTTATATCCCGAAAAAGTTTACTAAGTGTATAAAAACCCATCGACATATCATCAGTGAGACTGTTTAACGCTATTTAATCATTACAATTCTTTAGCATACTGTAACTGTCTACTGATGTACTATCATTTCCTCTCTTTACGCAAAAACTCAATTTTTGAATTTTATCATGTTTTTGACTTTTTCAAATTTTTCAAATGTTTTTGTATTTTCTGACAATATTTCTCCCCCTAAAATGCAAAATCATTTAAAGAAAATTTGACAACCAATACTGATAGCTTTGTCTCGCCATCCATTTTCTGCTTAAAGTGCTCTGATTTGCAGAAAATATACATACCCCCATGATTTACAACACATTGATATTTTACAGTTTGAAAACCGTTTTTCAATCTGATGAAAGTAATCATGTTTGTTCAGCCGTGAGGGTTTCGGCGTATTCAATCAGAACTCCCCCTTACAACAAACTATTTTCCCATAATGATTTCAAAACACTTAAGTTTGTTTTAATCAGAATGGGTTTTCCGGAAAAATTAGTTTGTTTACCCATCACTTGTGGGTTCGGGGTCATCTCATCACCTTGTTCTCTTTTAACCATTTTGAAAATTTAACATTATTAGGTCAAACACCACTATCACTTGTAGAAAATCAAGTACAACTTAATGTCCTTGATTAACCACTTGTAAGACGAAATATCACAGTTACCATCCTGTGAATTTCTCAAGAATGATGCCGATACCTGCTTCACACTTACCAACCTGGAAGCTCCGGCAAGTCAGATTTTTCTATTTGAAAAGTTTCACCCAAGCCTGACTGTCCTTGGGTGTATTTTGAGCTTTTCTCTTTTCTTCATAAAATTCTTTGACTCCTTTTTCCTTACCATTAGCCATCTTACTAAAAATATGTTTAACATTGCTATTAAACATTTTTTCAGCATCAACACCTTTTGATTTTAGGTTTGCAGCTCGTAATGGTGGAAATTTCTCATCATTCATTAAAGGAACTGTTTCTTCCTTTTTTACCTCAACTTGTGGCTCATCTGATTTTGTGGAATCAGATTCATTGCCTGAACTTGGCTTGTCTGACTTGGATGAGCCAGATTCATCGCCAATAACTTTCTTTTTCTTCTTGTTTGTCCTCAGATTTGCATCTGAAGAATTCGATTTGCTTGACTTTGTCGTCGAGTGAATTGATTCATCAGAACTTTTATTCGAACCAACTGGTGAACCTGAAGACAAAATCTTCTCCAAATACTCTCTCGCCTTCTTCCTCTTTTTCCTCAGTCTGTCTTTTTGCCCCTGCGAAAGCTTCACTTTCTGTTCTAGAACCTTCTGTTCTTTGGGCTTGACATTGACTGATTTCTTTATCGTTCTCTGAGATTCAACCCTTGATCTTCCCATAGATCTCCTTGGGCAATCTCTGGCAATATGTCCTCTGATATGGCAATTATAGCATCTTCGTGTTTCAAAATTCCAATTTTGGCAGTTAACAGCAATGTGTCCTCTAACACCACAGGTATAGCACACTCTGTTATCGTACCATCCACTTCTGTCAGTCCAAACCTTCAGATCATAACATTGTTTTGCATGATGATAATCATTTCTCCTCTTCAATGCTGGATTTGTCTTTTGAGCACTGTGGTCAAACCTGCACCACTTATTAGCATCATTTTGTGAGTTTTCATTTACAAATTTTTGTGATTTTTTATAATGATTGGATGACTGAACTGATGAGCTTTTATTTTCATTTTTAAAATTTTTCGAATTTTTAACTTTTTGTTTCTGTTCTACATTCTTCTTAACAGGTTTTTGCTTAGAACATTCACCTGTTTCAGTAGATTACAAAACAATATTTTTAAAATTTTCTTGTAAATCTAAAAATATTTTTCTTTTCTTTTCTTTTTCTTTTTCATCATCAGCTTTGTCATCACAATCTTCAATTTTGACTTTGTCAAAATTTGTGACATTGTCACTTATTGGAACAAAATAGAGCGGTTTTGGACATGGATAATCTGGTGTTGATGACAAAGTCTCAAAACCTTTCAATTTCTCTTCAAGCTCTTTGATTTTAATCCGAGCTTTTTCAGTTTCATTTTCAAGCCGAATGATTTTCTGAAGATGAGAGTTTATTTCAATATGTTTTTCAAGATTATTTTTAAAAATAGCAGATTTTTCATCTTCTAAAATCTTCATTTGACTTTGAAAATCTTTTTCAAATTTTAATTTTTCATTTTCAAACTCTTTTTCTTTTTCTTTCAAAATCTTGTTATCCAATGTCAAACTGTCCACATCACTCAACAGTTTGATATTGTCTGCTCCAAATTTATCACATTTTGAGCATTTTTCATTCATCTTTTCAACATCAGTTTCTTTCTTTGTTTCCATCCTGAATGTTCCTGCACAAAAAAATTTAACAAAATCAAGAGGGTTTGCATATTCATCAATAAAACAACCTCTCTTAATATCATAATTCATGACATTTTTTGCAGCAAGACATACAGAAAATCTTTTTCTCATTTCGATAATCACTTCCAAATTTATCTTTTCTAAATCCCTCTTCATCTCATACATCAACTCTTCTTTTCTTTTTTCTTTATCAAACTTATGTGATCTAAGCTCATTGATGAATTCTCTAAATGAAAACTTTGAGAAATTTGCATTCTTTTTTAGTTCACTCAAAAATTCATCCCATTCTAGAGGTAATGCATCAGCAAATTTTGAAATTTTTTCAGCATTTGAAAACTTTATCTCATATCTATCTATCTTATCAATCAATTCATCAAAACGTCTATCCAACTGTTCCAAAGATTCATGTTTCATGCATAAGAAATTTTCAGATCTTTTAATCCAAACGTCCTTCTTGTTCTTTTTATCAATCCAAGAATCAGAAATCCAAACGTTTAAATTTTTAAGATTCTCGTTTTCCTGTTCATCAAACACTTTAGCCATGATTTGAAATTCTTGAATAACCTGGACAGATTAACAAACAAACACAATCAGTACAATCAATATCAAATAAATTGTTACAGACTGACACTCGATCGACGTGAAATGATCCCAACACAAAAAAGTTCACTTTCGAGCGAAATAAGACTCTTGAGCGAAATCAGATTGGCGTTGGAGCGAAATCACATGTATCTTGGAGCGAAATCCTAAATGTTCACAAGAGTGGAACCCTGATGTTCACAAGAGTGGAACCCTGATGTTCACAAGAGTGGAACCCCAAGATATATTTGACACAAAAGCGAAACCTTAAAATATTATGCCACAAAAGCGAAATCAGGTTGTCATATAAGCGAAACCTCTAGGTATTGTCACATAAGCGAAACCAGGTTGACAAATAAGCGAAACTAGGGGTCTTTGGTGTTCGTATAAGCGAAACCCTTATGTTCACAAGAGCGAAATAGTTAATGATCAAATGAGCGAAATCAAGTCCGAAGCCAATTTAGTCCTTTTTTAGTCCGAATTTGGATGTGAAACTTTCAAGGGTTTATCTATGTCCAATTTTACACACACTGTGAAATTTTGATCCGGTTTTGACCGATAAAACTTCCTGAAATGATGAAAGAAGGTGTAGAAGTCAGAATAAGGATGATATCAAGCTAAACTCTTCTTCCTGAGCTCTGATACCACTTGTAGGATCGTTGTTTGACCCAATTGAGTCGATCAGAAGAGCTTTATGTCCAGTTCAAAGGCGGAATCAGAGAACTGGACTCGAAAACAGCTTGATACTATAATATCTGTCACTTATATTGCATTTAACAACGATTACAACCTGGACAGAGTTTTGCAGCACTTCGTTACAAGTTCTGGATCCGTACCAAATGAATCAACATGTGCACTATATATAGTAGGAGAGGTTTCGCTTATATGAACATGCCATATGAGCGAAATCAGCATCTTATGATTTCGCTTTTATGGACAGTGTCCATATGAGCGAAATCACTCCTCTAACTCCTAAAATTTGTATCTCGAACCTCGTGCACTGGATATCTTAACCTATTCTATTCTATTACATGATACAAGACGAAGTCAATAGACGCTATGCACTAACATCGTCCATTTTTAATACACTCCACTATGCCTGATATGGCGGATTACGCATCGTATCTCTCGAATCGTGTGTATACTAACTTCCCTCACACCGACGATTCTATACCTAGCCTATTTTCACAAACGCCCATCAACCTTTCACCAACCCCCATCAACCTTTCCCAAACCGAAACCGTCCCCGAAATTCAACCCCCGCATCGATGGTCCTTCCGCATCGAAACCCATCAAAAAGAGAAGTCACAAGAAAAAAACTGAGGCCGAGAAAGCACTTGAAAGCGTCAAACGAAAACAAAAAAGATGGGTCGTTAATGAAGAACTTGCATTGGCGAGGGCTTGGCTTCAACAATCTCAACATCCAACTTTAGGTATTTTAAAATATTTTGTAGCCCTTATTTTAATATTTATGGTTTTTTTTATGTAACTTTGTAATATATTAAATTTTGTTTTGATTAAAATAGAAAATTCTTAACATAGAAGCCATTTGTGGGAAGCGATCAGTAAAGCATTACATGAAGAAATGGAAAGGCAGGTTTATCGTGAGAACGATAGCTTATCCTCGAAGTGGACCGAGATAAGCGGGCAACTCACCAAATTTAGTGCTTTTTTAAATAAAGCAAAGCAAAAAACCCAAAAAGTGGTGAAACCGAAGCCGACTTTGTGACGAATGCATTGGTTACATTCAAAACAAATGTGGGGATCGACTTCCGTTTCATGCATTGTTGGGAGATTTGTAAGTTCCATCCCAAGTGGGCGAATATCCCCAGTGGTAGCGAAACTAACACGTCTTCCAAAAGGTCAAGGACACCCTCGTCCCAAACCCAATCGGATGCACGAGATCAAGAGTTGGAGGACTTTTTGGATGATTCGCCAAACCGACCTGAATACGGAAGAGATGCCGCAAAAATGCGCGCTCAAAAATCAAGATCGGGTACGGCATCGCCTTCAGTTGTGTCACACCCCAACCGATGGCGGAATCATCGGGGCATGGCACTGAGCGAAACAGATTGTCCAGAAGTTTCCATAACAACTATCGATACCATTCAATTTAAATAATACGTCCCATACCGTATCTCAAATAGCAAAATAATTATTACAGATAAAAATCCAGGCAAATATTCTGTTCCGACAACTCAGATTTCAAAATAGAGCAGTTGTTTATCTGCTTCTAGAGACCCTTAGTTTGACCACTACAGACAACTATTTGTTGGGCTCTAAAGCTTTATTCTAGCTTCAAATTCCTACCAAGTGTGCGTCCTAAGCACCTGTCACATACGTTAAAAGTCAATACATATAATGTAAAGGTGAGCATACAAGTTTGATAATAGCATAAAGAGTTCGAATTCGTTTACGCATAACCAGCACGTACACATAGTGAAATGAAGCACGTTAGTAATCGACATAGATCCATCGATACCAATGACTGCGGGTTGACTGCCCGAGGCAGTTCGCAATACATGATTACCACTGTAATCCATGCAAGTAAATGATCATTAACAACCCCAGTGTGAACGGGTGCTGAGTCCAAACTATAGTACTATCGTTGCTAAGGCAGGTAGACAGCATTCCATGTGTAAACATAACAAACAAGCATTCATAAGCCACGTATAACATGCATTAACGGTTAGCGTTCAAATAGTATTGAGTAGTGTGTTTGATGTGATTTGAATAGTTGTAATGTATGTAACACCCAAAAGTGCTTAAAGCAAAAAGGGATCGAGTATACTCACAGCGGTTGATGGATTTAAGGGAGCGCTTAGCGGGTAAGGTTAGCCTGAATGGTTGATAGCATAATAATAAGCGACGCGTAAAACGGAAAACAAGTGTCGGACGGCTGGTCGATCGGACGGCTGACTGTTCGGTTGACAGTCCGCTCGGACCGCTGTCCGGTCGGTCGATAAGCCGATCGGATGGCTGTTCGAGTGGATTGTTTCTTCCTTTGAGAAGGATGTGTTTGTGTATGATGGTTTGACTTTTGAAGTTTTCGTTGTAGCATTTGAAAACATTGAAGTACCTTTACCCTTCAGGTCGGGTGATCGGACGGCTGTTCGATCGGCCAGCAACCCGGTCGGTTAGGCATTCAAATGAATTGCAATGTTTAGTCTTTGGATCGGACAGGTGTTCGATCGGACAGGTCAACTAGTCAAAGACTTTAAATGAAATGCAAAGTATGGTGCAGTGGATCGGATAGTTGATCGATTGAATAACACAAATGCTGTTCGATCGGACAACATGCATGATCAACCATGACGAGTTCTCAGCAGGGTGTCACCTGATCGGACGACTGTTCGATCGGGTGGCACTCCTAGTGCATTGAACATGTTGAAAAATCGATTACATGTTGAAGTATAGTATCTCATGATCCGAAGAGTAATTCGATCGGACAGTAGTTCGATCGAACAACAGTTCGTTCAATACTAGTCTTCAAATAAATTGATTGTGTGGGACCATGTGTTAACCGATCGGCTGGCCAGTCGATCAGCTGACTGTCCGATTGGTTGGCTGTCCGTTCGGACAGCAGTCCGATCGGTCAGCAGCCTGACCTGATCAGCCTATTCGCCTAACACTTGGTTTTTATGTTTGTTTGTCGTTTTATCGAGGTATTTTGACAACGAGTCGAACAATAGATCCCTCATCCTTACTTGGTTCCCCTGGTCGGACAGGAATCACCCAAATCCGGCCGGTGGGCTGTTCGGAACGGAGTTTAACGTTAGACCCGAAATCGGTTAATCTCGTGGATAGAATCCGGATCTTGAGCCATACAACCACCGAAGTGATTTGTAAACCGGCACAGACCCCGTTTCTATCGGTTGAAGGCATTGAGTGTAAAAGAGTTGAAAGAAAGTTGGAATATTCCTCTTTCAATCCTTTTTCACCGTGTATATGTTTAGATCTACTAAAGATCTTTGTTTGTTTATGTGGAAATCGGCTAGATCCAAGCTATTCTTGGTGGATTGAGGCCAAATCATGAAGTTCTTCAAGAACCCATGATGACATCATCCTAGAACACTTGAATCTTGATGATTTTACGGTTAAAGTTAAGATTTGAAAGATAGAAAGGTGCAGGAGTGTGTATAGATCAAGAAAGTACAAGATTTAGGATGAAATCTTACCGGAATCGAGAGGAATCTACGAAAAGATGAGCTGGGCGTGCTGGTCGGTCAGAGGTTTCCATAAGTAGAAAGAATGACAATGACAGGGGTATTTATAGGATGCCAAAAGGGGTAACTGCCGGCCGATCGGCCAGGCAGCTTGATCGGACAGCCTGTCCGATCGGGCAGCAGTCCGTTCGGCTGGCTGTTCGATCGGCTGGGAGCCTATCGATCAGTCGCACGTTTCGAGTGTTTCGCGCGACGATTTTTGATGTTTCGATTTCGATTGCGAGCGGCTTCCCACGTTAGGGTTCCCTAGTCAAATTACTTTTATTCCCAACTACTAATTATCATAGTTTCGATTTAGATTCGGATTCGAGTTCGATTGCGTTTCGAGTTTCGATTGAGTTCGATTGATTTCCACAATATATCTACATATATATAACACGCACAAGTAACACATAGGGCACACACACACGTATAATAACCAAATTTAAATCGAGTAACGGTTCTTATCACGATTTGATGTCGAGTAGCATAGCTTGATTATTGATCTATTTAACTTTATCGCATTGTTACTTCCTATAATTCACAGTCGTAAGTCGATTAGATAGCGATTGCACACATTGATTTTAGCAATTAACAACACTTACTCCACATAATACAATTAAAATAAAGAAGTTTCTATAAGTCAAATTCGTACAATCGGCCGTTGACTTTGACCTTGACTTTGACTTTGACTTCCGAAAACACGGGGTGTTACAGCCTCCCCTTGTTTAGGGAATTTCGTCCCAAAATTAAGCCGTAAGTTGTGCCACACCGTGAATCACATTTAAGAACTTTCTGTTAGGATCGGTTTTGACTCCAAAACGATTGCGAACCAAACGTGTGACGTGTGGAATTCGTACATGGACGTGACCAAACACACGAGAACGTAATGTAATCGGTGATTCTATTGATTGATATGAAATCGTACAAAGCACTTGAATCACAATGCCACTTTTTCTCTCTAGCTTCTCTATCTAAACAACTGCGGGTACTTCGACTTCATGTCGCTTTCGAGTTCCCAAGTGAACTCTGCGCCTCGTTTGCCTTCCCATCGGACTTTCACAATAGGAATGCGAGAGCGTCTGAGCTGCTTAGTTTGGCGATCCATGATTTCGATAGGCTTCTCCACGAAGTGTAATGTTTCGTTTACTTGCAGGTCATCGAGAGAGACATGTAAGTCGTGGTCGGCTAGGCACTTTCTGAGGTTTGACACATGGAAAGTCGGGTGGACGTTACTAAGTTCCTCCGGTAGTTCGAGTCTGTAGGCGACTTTTCCGATCCTTTCCAGAATCTTAAAAGGTCCAACATATCGAGGCGTGAGTTTTCCTTTTTTGCCGAATCGGACTACACCCTTCCAAGGTGATACCTTTAGGAGTACGTAGTTACCAACGTCAAATTCATGGGGCTTGCGTTTCCTATCGGCGTAACTTTTCTGTCAATCCCGAGCTTTCATTAGGTTGTCCCGGATTTGGAAAATTTTGTCTGTCGTTTCTTGCAGTAGCTCAGGACCGGTTAGTTGCGAGTGACCGATCTCGTGCAACACAATAGGCGATCGACATCTTCTTCCGTATAATGCCTCGAATGGTGCCATTTGGATGCTAGAATGATAGCTGTTGTTATACGAGAATTCGACTAACGGCAGGTATTTATCCCAATTACCACCGAAGTCTAAGACACACGAACGGAGCATGTCTTCAAGAGTACGAATCGTTCTTTCAGTCTGACCGTTGGTTTGAGGGTGGAAAGCGGTACTTAGATTAAGCGATGTACCGAGTGCCGTTTGAAACGTTTCCCACAGTCGCGAGGTAAACCGAGCGTCACGATCAGAGATGATGTCACGAGGCGTCCCATGATTACAAATGATCTCGTCGGTGTAGATTCGGGCTAATCGTTCTACCTTGTAGTCTTCTCGTATCGGCAGAAAGTGAGCTGATTTTGTCAAACGGTCGACTACAACCCAAATGCTGTCGTGACCTGATGACGTGTGCGGAAGCTTCGTTACGAAATCCATAGCTATACTTTCCCACTTCCACATAGGAATTGGTGGTTGTTCGAGTAAGCCTGAGGGTCGTTGATGTTCAGCCTTGACTCTTGCACAAGTTAGGCATTTTCCAACGTAGAGAGCGATATCTCGTTTCATGCCGGGCCACCAGTACCTGTAGCGAAGATCCTGGTACATTTTGTCGGCACCGGGATGAATAGAGTACCGGGATTTATGGGCTTCGTCCATCAGAATCTGTCGCAAATCGGTCTGCTTAGGGATCCAGATTCGGTCCAGAAAGTGGAATATCCCATTGGATTTGCTCACAAGCTGGGCTCCATCGTGGTAGATCCGTTCCTTCTTCAGCGTGCGTTCGTTAAAACACGCATGTTGGGCTTCACGAATAAGGGTTTCGAGATCGTGTCGGGCTTGAACATTACGAGTGCTAAGCAGATAACTCCGCCTGCTGAGTGCGTCGGCAACAACATTCGCTTTGCCTGGGTGATAACGGATCTCACAGTCATAATCGTTGAGAAGTTCTACCCATCGGCGTTGACGCATATTAAGTTCCTTCTGATTAAAGATGTGTTGTAGGCTCCTATGATCGGTGAAGATCGTACACTTGGTACTATACAGGTAGTGTCGCCAACTCTTTAATGCAAAAACAACCGCGCCTAGCTCGAGATCATGGGTTGTATAGTTCTTCTCGTGGATTTTGAGCTGACGAGACGCGTAAGCTATAACCTTGTTCCGTTGCATGAGAACATAACCAAGACCAAGGTCGGAAGCATCACAGTAGACAATGAAATCGTCGTTTCCGTCGGGCAACGTGAGAACAGGAGCATTGCAAAGCTTATGCTTGAGGGTTTGAAAGGCAGTCTCGTGTTTGGTTCCCCAGACAAAAGGCTGATCTTTATGCGTAAGAGAGGTAAGCGGCACAGCAATCTTCGAGAATCCTTCGATAAATCGTCGGTAATAGCCCTCTAGTCCGAGGAAAGAACGGACTTCGGACGGATTCTTTGGTGTAATCCAACTCTTGACAACTTCAATCTTCGCAGGGTCGACGTGAATGCCTTGACTATTAACAATGTGACCCAGAAACTGAACTTCCTCCAGCTAGAATTCGCACTTGGAGAACTTGGCATAGAGTTGGTTCCCCTGGAGTAACTCGAGAACCAAACGTAGATGTTGCGCGTGTTCGGCTTTCGATTTGGAATAGATCAAGACGTCGTCAATGAATACGATGACGAAACGGTCGAGATATGGTTTACACACGCGATTCATCAGGTCCATGAAAACCGTTGGTACGTTGGTTAAGCCAAAAGGCATGACAACGAATTCGTAATGGTCGTATCGAGTGCGAAACGCGGTTTTGGGTATATCCTCCTCTTCTATGCGTAGCTGGTGATATCCTGAACGTAGATCAATCTTTGAGAAGCACGTAGCGCCTTGTAGCAGATCAAACAAGTCGTCGATGCGAGGTAGGGGATAGCGGTTCTTGATAGTTAACTTATTCAATTCCCGATAGTCGATGCACATCCGGAATGACCCATCCTTCTTTTTGACGAAAAGGACTGGAGCGCCCCATGGAGAGGTGCTCGGGCTAATGAAGCCTTTCTCAAGTAATTCCTGGAGTTGGTTGGAGAGTTCACGCATTTCGGATGGCGCGAGTCGATTAGGGGCTTTGGCAACAGGATTTGCTCCAGGAATGAGGTCAATGCAAAAGTCGATATCACGACTTGGAGGTAAACCTGGAAGATCATCAGGAAACACATGAGGAAATTCTCGAACCACAGGAACGTCTTTCTCTTCCTTCTTCTCTTTCTTTTCCTTCTCCGCTACTACAATGTTTGCCAAGAAAGCTCCGTATTCCTTGCAGAGATACTTGCTAGCCTGGACACATGACATGAGCTTGAGCCCTTTCGAGGCAGTTTCACCGTATACACACAATACATCACCATTCGCGAGCGAGAATCGAATCATCTTATCATAACACACAACTTCAGCATGGTTTTCGCGTAGAAAGTCCATGCCTACTATGACGTCGAAACTTCCGAGTTGCATCAGAATGAGGTCGATTGGGAAAATGTGATTGTTGAGCTCAAGAGTACAATCACGGATAACGGAATTGACGGCGATAGTTCTTCCAGTGGCGACTTCTACATCGAACGTCGAAGAGAGATTGGAGCGTTTACGTTTAAGGAGCTTCTCGAATTTGAATGACACAAAGCAATTATCGGCTCCAGTATCAAACAAACATGATGCATAAATACCAATCACAAGGAACGTACCATTAACCACGTTGTTGTCGGCTTGGGCTTAGCGCACGTTGATGTTGAAAGTTCTGGCTCGTGCGGCCTGTTGTTGTTGTTGCTGCTGTTGTTGCTGCTGCTGTTGAGGCTGCTACTGCTGGGGCTCTTGTTTCACAACCCTGTTTGGGCAGATGTTGGCGAAATGGTTAGGATCTCCACATGCGAAGCAGGCTCTGGCTTTGACCGCGGGTGCCGGAGGAGCTTGTTGACCCTGTGGGGCGGTGAGTAGAGCTTGATGAGCAGGAGCTTGTCGAATACGGCAGTTGGCAGTAAAGTGGCCGTACACATTGCAATGAGCACAAAAACGGCAAGGAATTGCAGTTGGGTGATGGTAGGTACAAGTAGGGGCAGAGCGGATGTGGCCAAGTGTATGCACTCTTAGCAAGAGGTGCATTGGTCACAGGCGCTGCCACTTGGCGCTGTTGAGCTGGTACGGATTGAACTGGTGCAGCAGTGATCGCACAGTTCTTGTTGCTGGAGCTGTTCTTTCTCTTGTTCTTCCTCTTGTTGCTCGATGAGGTGGGTTCAGCAGTTGGTACAGTAGCGGTAGCTTGATGCAGATGCTTCGAAGTCTTATCCCAGACACCAGCCTTAACCCGCTTGTCGTTGATTTCAGCGACCAGTAGATAAGTTTCCTCAATCGTCGTAGTCTTAGCCGCTTGCACGAAATCAGCAACGCAGTCGGGCAGGGCCCGGATGTACTTCATGATTGCCATGTCTGGAGTCTTGACTTGGTCGGGACAGATAATGCTGAGCTGTTTGAAACGAGCAGTGAGACCAGCATTGTCACCATCCTTTTGCTGTATGTGCCAAAATTCGTCTTCTAGCTTTTGACGTTCGTGAGGAGGGCAAAATTCCTCTAGCATAACTTCCTTGAGCTCGTCCCACGACAGACCGTAGGCTGCATCGTTCCCTCGCTTGTTCCTCTCGGCCGTCCACCAGTCTAGTGCACGGGACTGGAAAACGCCGGTAACATTTAGAGTACGGAGGTCATCAGGGCAACCACTCTGTCGCAGAGTAACCTCAATGGAATCAAACCAGTGAAATAACGCAGTGGGACCTCCCTCGCCAGTGAATTCTTTTGGCCCACAAGACTTGAATTGCTTGAAATTGAAGGTCTTCGTGGTAGCTTTCGGAGCTTCGGTTCTCGATTCCTTGGACGATTTGCTAGCATTCTCATAAACATCACTCACGGCCTTTGCTAGGCTTTTAGCGATGATGGAAGCAAGACGTTTGTCTCTCTTTTCTTGACGAGAAAGTGCGTGACGGGATCCAGACGACATTGTCTGCAACAGACATCGTCACAGGACTCAACACATTGTATTCAAATCTCACCTCACACGTCTACTACTACTAAAGCTCAGTAACACGTACCGTGTAAACACATAGACATTTATACCACGTAGGACACAGAATCACATAAACACATAAGCACGTAGAACACATAATCACTTTAGCACGTAAGCACGGAATCACAGAAACATTTTCAACACAAGAGGCAGTCAGAATACAGAAACCTATCATTCAAAGTTCGCGAGCGTTCGAATATAGCGTGCGTATTTTAGTATATCGAATAGCGTAGTATAAGCGTACATCGTGGCATAAGGTTGTCCAAAATTCAATGATTTGTTAGCGATTTGAGATAGAAAAGCAGTGCGAGTCGTTCGTGTCGATCGAAATGGAAGCGAAATCGAGTAAGTTCCAAAAATTTAAACACATAAACAGGTAACACACATATAAACTCATAAAATCGACGAATCATCAGAGTCAGCAGTTGCGGGCTCAGAATTTGAAACATGTAAAAATCGGGAGATAGACTGTCTGCGGCTAGTAGACTTCGACTAACCAAAGCGATTCAACTATTCGCAAGGACTTGTTATCTATGCTTGACTTTCAGGTCTGTGTCCTTGCCTCGATTCTTGGGCGTTTGGCACACATTCCGTTAGTCGTGTCGTGACTTCAGGTCGTTGGAGTCCGTTGAGACTTTGGTGGGAGTTTTGTAAAATGTGTGGAACAAGTCGTCAAGGTTAGGGTTTCACCCCTAGCTTAACAACTCCGTCCCTGTTTTAATAAAACAGAGGAGATTATTCATCAAAATATGGATTTCACTCCTGATTTGGTATAATTTCCCCGTTGAACAAGCGTTCGTTATTGAAAAAGAAAGAAGAAATCATCGATAAGTTGATTAAACAGCATTAATTCAAGTAATTTAGTCAAGAGTTTGTGGCTTTCACACCTAATCTCGACTTTATCGCCTATTTATAGCTGTAAATTCGAGTGTAGTGATAGTGTAGCATAAGCGAGATTAGCGAGGAATAAGCTTGTACATAATCCCTACTGGCTATGCCCAATCGGTCTGTTGGTTCCTAACTATAGACTAGGTTTCTAAGACATCAACACGGACTAGGTCGAGTCCTGCCTAATTCCCTATAGTTATGGCTCTGATACCAATCTGTCATACCCCAACCGATGGCGGAATCATCGGGGCATGGCACTGAGCGAAACAGATTGTCCAGAAGCTTCCATAACAACTATCGATACCATTCAATTTAAATAATACGTCCCATACCGTATCTCAAATAGCAAAATAATTATTACAGATAAAAATCCAGGCAAATATTCTGTTCCGACAACTCAAATTTCAAAATAGAGCAGTTGTTTATCTGCTTCTAGAGACCCTTAGTTTGACCACTACAGACAACTATTTGTTGGGCTCTAAAGCTTTATTCTAGCTTCAAATTCCTACCAAGTGTGCGTCCTAAGCACCTGTCACATACGTTAAAATAAAAGTCAATACATATAATGTAAAGGTGAGCATACAAGTTTGATAATAGCATATAGAGTTCGAATTCGTTTACGCATAACCAGCACGTACATATAGTGAAATGAAGCACGTTAGTTATCGACATAGATCCATCGATACCAATGACTGCGGGTTGACTGCCCGAGGCAGTTCGCAATACATGATTACCACCGTAATCCATGCAAGTAAATGATCCTTAACAACCCCCGTGTGAACGGGTGCTGAGTCCAAACTATAGTACTATCGTTGCTAAGGTAGGTAGACAGCATTCCATGAGTAAACATAACAAACAAGCATTCATAAGCCACGTATAACATGCATTAACGGTTAGCGTTCAAATAGTATTGAGTAGTGTGTTTGATGTGATTTGAATAGTTGTAACGTATGTAACACCCAAAAGTGCTTAAAGTAAAAAGGGATCGAGTATACTCACAGCGGTTGATGGATTGAAGGGAGCGCTTAGCGGGTAAGGTTAGCCTGAATGGTTGATAGCATAATAATAAGCGACGCGTAAAACGGAAAACAAGTGTCGGATGGCTGGTCGATCGGACGGTAGTTCGATCGGACGGCTGACCGTTCGGTTGACAGTCCGCTCGGACCGCTGTCCGGTCGGTCGATAAGCCGATTGGATGGCTGTTCGAGTGGATTGTTTCTTCCTTTGAGAAGGATGTGTTTGTGTATGATGGTTTGACTTTTGAAGTTTTCGTTGTAGCATTTGAAAACATTGAAGTACCTTTACCCTTCAGGTCGGGTGATCGGACGGCTGTTCGATCGGCCGGCAACCCGATCGGTTAGGCATTCAAATGAATTGCAATGTTTAGTCTTTGGATCGGACAGGTGTTCGATCGGACAGGTCAACTACTCAAAGACTTTAAATGAAATGCAAAGTATGGTGCAGTGGATCGGATAGTTGATCGATCGAATAACACAAATGCTGTTCGATCGGACAACATGCATGATCAACCATGACGAGTTCTCAGCAGGGTGTCACCTGATCGGACAGTTGTTCGATCGGGTGGCACTCCTAGTGCATTGAACATGTTGAAAAATCGATTACGTGTTAAAGTATAGTATCTCATGATCCGAAGAGTAATTCGATCGGACAGTAGTTCAATCGAACAACAGTTCGTTCAATACTAGTCTTCAAAATAAATTGATTGTGTGGGACCATGTGTTAACCGATCGGCTGGCCAGTCGATCGGCTGACTGTCCGATTGGTTGGCTGTCCGTTCGGACAACAGTCCGATCGGTCAGCACCCTGACCTGATCAGCCTATTCGCCTAACACTTGGTTTTTCTGTTTGTTTGTCGTTTTATCGAGGTATTTTGACAACGAGTCGAACCATAGATCCCTCATCCTTACTTGGTTCCCCTGGTCGGACAGGAATCACCCAAATCCGGCCTGTGGGCTATTCGGAACGGAGTTTAACGTTAGACCCGAAATCGGTTAATCTCGTGGATAGAATCCGGATCTTGAGCCATACAACCACCGAAGTGATTTGTAAACCGGCACAGACCCCGTTTCTATCGGTTGAAGGCATTGAGTGTAAAAGAGTTGAAAGAAAGTTGGAATATTCCTCTTTCAATCCTTTTTCACCGTGTATATGTTTAGATCTACTAAAGATCTTTGTTTGTTTATGTGGAAATCGGCTAGATCCAAGCTATTCTTGGTGGATTGAGGCCAAATCATGAAGTTCTTCAAGAACCCATGATGACATCATCCTAGAACACTTAAATCTTGATGATTTCACAGTTAAAGTTAACATTTGAAAGATAGAAAAGGTGCAGGAATGTGTATAGATCAAGAAAGTACAAGATTTAGGATGAAATCTTACCGGAATCGAGAGGAATCTGCGAAAAGATGAGCTGGGCGTGCTGGTCGGTCAGAGGTTTCCAAAAGTAGAAAGAATGACAATGACAAGGGTATTTATAGGATGCCAAAAGGGGTAAGTGCCGGCCGATCGGCCAGGCAGCTTGATCGGACAGCCTGTCCGATCGGGTAGCAGTCCGTTCGGCTGGCTGTTCGATCGGCTGGGAGCCTGATTGATCAGTCGCACGTTTCGAGTGTTTCGCGCGACGATTTTTGATGTTTCGATTTCGATTGCGAGCGGCTTGCCACGTTAGGGTTCCCTAGTCAAATTACTTTTAGTCCCAACTACTAATTATCATAGTTTCGATTTAGATTCGGATTCGAGTTCGATTGCGTTTCGAGTTTCGATTGAGTTCGATTGATTTCCACAATATATCTACATATATATAACACGCACAAGTAACACATAGGGCACACACACACGTATAATAACCAAATTTAAATCGAGTAACGGTTCTTATCACGATTTGATGTCGAGTAGCATAGCTTGATTATTGATCTATTTAACTTTATCGCATTGTTACTTCCTATAATTCACAGTCGTAAGTCGATTAGATAGCGATTGCACACATTGATTTTAGCAATTAACAACACTTACTCCACATAATACAATTAAAATAAAGAAGTTTCTATAAGTCAAATTCGTACAATCGGCCGTTGACTTTGACTTTGACTTCCGAAAACACGGGGTGTTACAAGTTGGGAGTTCGGGCTCGCGTAAGGGAGTATACAGCGAGCAGTTGGATGACATTGCAAGCAAGTTAGATACATTCAACGTATTCCAACAACAAAGGGTAGAAATTCGGAAGAGTAAAGAAGCTAGGGATGCCCTGAAACAAAGACGAGATGATATGAAATTTCTAGCCCAGCCCATTGATCACCTATCAGGTGAAGAGTTGGAACTAATGTTGGAGACGAGAGAAGAGATAAAGAAAAAATATAAGCATTAGGAATTTTTTTATGTAATTTTCTTTATTTAAAAAAATTTAAAAATTTAAATTTTTTGTTTTAAAAAATATAAAATAGCCGTTTGGGTTGGCCACGCCCCAAACCACCGCCCCACCATACCGTCTTCAATGTGGGTCAGCCCAACGAAGCCCCCCAAGCCACGTGTCAACCCATGTCTCAAACCCCCGCCCCACCATACCCCACGGTCTAAAGCCTCATTGTCTACGTGTCAGTGACATGGCATGAACTATTTTATTTTTTTAGTTAAACCACTACACATAATCTTACATTAACAACATGTCAACTCCTATTTCCTATAAGTACATTTTTTTTATTCTACATCAATCACACATCGGTTGTTATGAGGTCCAATGATACTTTTAGTCACTGTTACAAATAGTTATGTATTTGGACGAGTCGTTATCATCTAGGGCAAACCTAATTTAGATTGGCACTTGATTGTTAGTAAAGTTATTTCTTGGGCTAAGAGAAAAAAAAAAAAAAAAAAAAAAAAAAAAAAAAAAGAGGTGTTCATCTTCAAAATCAACTTCGAAAAAGCTTATAATTAGTCAACCGAAAATTGTTGGGCAATTTAAAATTGATGGGTTTTTAATATATATCATCTCTTCAGTAAAAACGTCTTTTAATATCATATCTTTATTGTCCAATGATCTCTAGATTAAGTGGTGGAAGAATTGCATTTTTATTGAGAGATACAGGTTTAACTTTCACTTGGTACAGAGTGAGGCATTGTTGGGTAATGATAGGAGACTTAGGGAAACCTGTGTTCGATCCTTGAGCCAAACGGGTTTTACTGGTAATTTCACTGTCGTGCCTACGGGCGGGTGGGTTAGCGGATTTTACCCGGAATTGGTGGTGGACTCGGGTTATTCTCGGAGTACTCCGTATGTCCAGTGAGTGTCCCAAAAGTGCTCGGGATTAATTTTGTCGGCCGTTAAAAAAAACCATATCTTTATTGTCCCCCTCGGTTAAAGAACGTCTTTTAAAAAACCCTTCATGATTTACCTTTAACGAAAAATAGTATAGGTAAGGTAAACCAACTAAGAATAAAAAGAAAACAGATGGAATTTAAAAAGGTGACAGAATTTTACGACCAAATCGATAATATTAAGAAAGACACATTACATACAAATTTAATAATGGTCCAAACATGAACCAAACTTATTACAATGTGACAGAATTTTACGACCAAATCGATAATATGGCATGCCACTCATCCATACGTGTAACCAGCTCTTGGAATTATAAGGTTAACTAGAAAATGAAGGTATTGTATGAAACATGAAACATAAGTTTTACATACATATAATACATGCATTGTTAGGGGTTCATTCATTAATTATGAATATGGGTTCTTTAACCTTGGATTCAATTTAATGACACATTCTTAACCACACATATTTAATCTCCCAACCACACTTACTTTGGACGTTAAACATGATGGTGTCTTTAACCATAGCTATCCTTTCTCACATGACTCGATAATACATCCTCGAGTCGAGGATCATGGACCCAGTGGCGGATCCAAGATTTTTTTTCTATGGGTTCATTTTTTTCATAGTCAAAATTTTCACAACTAAACGTTGGAGCGGGTCGAATTGGGTCGGGTCACGTCGTGGAGCATACCAAACCTTGATGACTTTCTTTTTAATAATCGTTTATACTAGCCTTATAATCAAGTTCTAACAAAAAAACAAAATCACAAATTCTAAATACATATTCACATAACAGTATAACACTAAGTATTCAAACATCTAGACATACACATACATACAACCTGCTTCACAAGTATACATCCATAGTAAACAAAAACTCAAACACCCAACTCAACAAATAGATGCACCCTACACTAACCTTTAGGCTACTACACACCCAAACTACCCAAAATCAATCCCTACTATCAAACTTCATAATCGAATGAGATTTTCTAATCAAATAAAGTCTTCTGTCACTCATGTTCCATTCATTCTTGATGAGGACCAAAAGTCAAAACATTTTTCAAATATCAGAATTAGAAAGATAAATAAAAAATATATTAATTTATAGGGCGGATCATTGAATTCGTTTTGCACGACGTATATGTAACTGGTGATCGATTAGTTTATAAACTGAAATAAAAATCAATATAACCCTGGATCAGAGTTGTAAAAGAAAACAAACAAACCGAAAATCAAAACAAGGATCCGAGCTTCATCCTAAAAACACACGAACATGAAATCGAGACCGAAATCAAAACATTGTGGCTGGTCGTGAGTTTGTGAATGTCGCCTCTGTTATTCTGATGTTGTTTGTGGGCTGCAACTGTTTTTCTTTTTTCATTTTGGGCCAGCAAAAGAAACCCTAAATAATTTAAAATAAAACTACCAACGAATCACCTCGAACTCGGGATCAATAGGTTAGAAGACAAGGCCTTGACCACCACAACAGTTGTTCATCTTTATCTGTGGGTTCATCCGATATATTATTTATGGTTCACTCCAGTTTTTTTATATAGGCGTTCTGTTAAAAATTCGAAACACAGTGGGTTCGGGTGAACCCGGAACTCACTATGTAGATCCGCCCCTGCATGGACCCCGGTTACACTTTAAACATTGACACATGGGTTGAACTTGAAGTTAGCAACCCCAAGTACATAAGAATTGATATAAAAAAGTACAGTAGTTTCAATAAACTTTTTTAAAATACATAATATTATTTGAAATATCTTTCTTAGTTTTTTTAAGAAAGACAAAATGTTATTATCAATATAGTAATTAAATTGATTAAAATGATTCAGACACGAAAGTTGTGCAACAACTTTTCTATGATTCTATCAATGTTTAAATACGGTGAAGACTTAATGAAAGTGCAAGATAAAATATTTGTGGATGACTTACTTGTGAAGGTATTTATATATGCTGTAAACTTTCCTGTTTCGGTCTAATTTGCCTTTTTTACAGCCCACTCATCAGAATTTCACTTTAGAACATTTAAAAATTTACACATCTATTTTGTTATTTAAAAATTTACACATCTGTTTTGTTATTTTAATCTAGTTAGCAAACAAATCTTCTATCTACTATAATAAAAGAAACCAAGTTTTAGACACGTGTCATTCATTGAAGGTATCCTCAAATCTATACTTATCTGATATTAACTAAATAAATAAATAATAAATTAATATTAAATCTTATCATATTTTAATAAAATATTATCCTCAAATCTAAATTGTTAATTTAATATATTTTTAAAACAAATACCTCTCTTTCCTACTTATCTTATATTAAATATGTAAATAATAAATTAATATTAAATGTTATCCTAATTTATTAAAAATATAACTTTTTTATTATTTGATATACAAAATTATATTTATTCAACAAGTCTAAAATGCGGGGTTTTGAAAAATATAACTTTTTATTATTATTTACTATACAAAGTTACATTTATATAACCCGTGTAATACACGAAGTTTTTAAAGATATAACTTTTTTATCATCTGCTATGTAAAATTATATTTATTCAACACGTATAATACAAGAGGTTTTTAAGGATATAATGTTTTTATTATTTGTTAGATTTTTCGACCCAACTATACACGGGTTTTTTAAAGATACGACATTTTTAGTATTTAATATACAAAATTACATTTATTTAATATGTGTAATACACGTGGTTTTTAAAGATATAACTATTTTTTAGATCTATTCAACACGTGTAACATACGAGGTTTTTAAGGATGTAATTTTTTTTAGGCAAATTAGATTTAAATAATCCCAACTTGCTTAATTTGGCCGATAATAATCTCAACTCAGTTATTGACCGATAATAATCCGAACTGGTCCACTTTTGGCCGATAATAGTCCGCCGTTAATAGCTTAACGGAGTTAAGTTTTTTTCCGAATTACAAACCGATGTTTTAAGGATTTTGATCAGAACGAGGATACGAGTTGATTGATATAAAATTTACCTCGAAATACTGCCCCAAACGACGAAAACAGTGCTTTAATTCGGGTGTTTAAACTTCCAATTAACAAAAATCAAGTCGTTTGAAGCACCGTTTCGAGGTAAGTTTTACATAAATCGAATCGTACCCTCGTTCTGATCAAAATCCATAAAACTTCGGTTTGTAATTCGGAAAAAAGCTTAACTCCGTTAAGCTATTTTTAACGGCGGACTATTATCGGCCAAAAGTGGACCAGTTCGGATTATTATCGGCTAATAACTGAGTTGGGATTATTATCGGCCAAATTGAGCAAGTTGGGATTATTTAAATCCAATTTGCCTTTTTTATTATTTGGTAGATTTATTCAACCCGATTATACACGGCTTTTTTTAAAGATACGACGTTTTTAGTATTTAGTATACAAAATTACATTTATTTAATCTGTGTAATACACATGGTTTTCAAAGATATAATTTTTTTTATTATTTGATATATAAAATTACATTTATTTAACTCGTACAATATGCGGGGTTCATAAAAATATAACTTTTTATTATTTAATATATAAAATTAAATTTATTTAACCCGTGTAATACACAGGGTTCTAACCTAGTTACTTGTATATTTGAGTTTAAATAAACTTTTTTAATACAAACCCTAAACTATATAGTGAGAGAAAGTAGATGTGATTATATAGTAAAACATTCTTATCTATAACATTTAAAACAATAAATAAGTACTTAAAATCATTGTTGTATGTTAAAGACATTCCAACTTACATATTATATGTTTTTTCCAATTTTTCTCTCCTTAAATTATTGTTTTGAAAACCAAACCAGCCTGACCAGTCGAACCAAGAACAGGTGATGGTTTTCAGGATCGGATCTATGATTTAACCTACAACCAATATAAATACTAAGTGCATCTCTAATGGTCGGTTTTGGACTTGTCTTGGGATGAGGTATCGTCCGAGGGCCATTTGGCAACATGGGGGATTTGTTGTTGTTGCTGCTGCTGCTACTGCTACTGCTACTGCTATTGTTGGTGTTGGTGTTGTTGCTACTAAAGTTGTTGGTGTTGGATAGGTTTGGGTAATAACTTTTAGAATAATTTTTAAATATATATATATTTCTTGGCAAAACAATCCAAAACATCATGCATAAGTCGAAAACATGATGTCTACATGTCAATTTCTATGTTTTCTCACACTTCTCACGAAAAATATCATTTTTAGAGGAACCTCACCCTATATATATAGTGAAGAGTTCAAATGAGAAGAATTTTTTGTAAAAAGAAAAAAGAAAAAGTTTCAACTAATAAGAATGTTTCATTTTACTTAATTTAATTTTTGCATTTAATTTTAATGTAAGAGATATTTGTAAACTTACATAGATCATTAATTTCTAATGTTCATCTTTAATAACTAAACTAGATTAAATTTGTAACTTATTTTCAAAATATATATATTTTTTAAAAAATAAAAAAATTAATTTAGAGTGTAGGACAAATTACTAGGTGTGTAGGATAAATTACAAGTTGTGCATGATAAATTTAAATATGTGTAGAAAATTTTTCGAAATGTGTAGGATAACTTTTTATGTGTGTAGGCAAAAAAAATAGTGTAGAGAATAATAATGTTTATGAGTAATTAGTTACTTAAAGATAGTAATAAATTAGATGAAACAAAAACTACTTAATATTTTACAATTGTACCATTTGTTTATATAGAACATGTTTAAAATTTTATAATTTATAGTTCATGTAATATTTAATTTTTTTGTTGAGTGGGAATTTTGTATTTGTAGGAATCAAACTCAGAACATAATGCTAGCTAAGTCTTAATTTATAGTTCATGTATTTGAATTTTAAGTTCCAACTTTTAAATTTCATTTTTCAAGTTTCAAATCATAAAATTTCTTCTACTTTTAAATTACTTAAATAATATAAAACTAAAATATTTAGTTTACTATAACAAATAATTCGATGAGTAAACTGCCATTTTAGTTCCTGTGGTTTGGCCAGTTTTGCCACTTTAGTCCAAATCTCAAACTTATTACATCTAGGTCCCTGTGGTTTGGTTTTTGTTACCATTTTAGTCCAAAATCCAAAAACCCTATTTTTTTACTGTTAAAAGCTGTCTATTTTGTCCTTTAGTGCAGGGGCATTTTGGTCATTTTTTATTTTATTCTTTTAATAAATTAAAACAAAATTAATTATATATTATATATATACATATACAGACATTCACACACATACAGACAAACATCCACCCCCAACCTCTCCCCAACCTCTCGATCTCCGACCAGCGCGGCGGCTCATGGTGACGACCGGTAGCCCCTTTCCTCCTGCAAAACACCCCTAAACCCACTTCCACCTTATACCCTTCCAACCTCTCAATCACTTTCCTTCAAGTCCGGCGACGGCAAGAACCGACGAGGGTTGAACCACCGTCGGCGGTGCTGTGGGGGTGGCGTGGTGGTTGAACCACCATCATCGGTTTCCCCTTAATCTGACCATACCATCTATATGTCTCTTTCTTAATCCCAACCATGGGTGGTGAGATTAGGGAATCTGTTTTAAGATCTCATGTAAGCTTTCTTGAACCAATTTTAATGGGTTTTTGAGGGATTTGGGTTTTAGGGTTTGTGGATGTGAGATCTGTGTCTGATTTTGCAATTTAGGTATTGGGTATGTATGTTCAAAAATCAGATGGTGTTGCAGGTTTAGGTGATGGTGGAGGCGGTGGCTTTTGATTTAGGGAAGGGTGGGGATGGTGGTGGTGGAGAGGAATCCAGGGGAGGGGATGTGGTGGTAGTAGGTGGGGGTAGCGGTGGTGCTGATGAAGGAGGTTTTGTTGATTATTGCAGGTTTGATTATTGCAGGTTTTGTTGATGCTGATGAAGGAAGTTCGAAGTTTCCCCAAATAAATCATCATCATCCCCAAATAATCCCCAAATAACAGCTGATTGATTGTTAACAGCTGATTGATTTTGCAGATTGTGTTGCTTAATTACATGTGTGTGCAGGTTTTAGAGAAGAGAAAGAGAGCTGAAGTTGTCGATGATACGGTGGTGGGGGTGGTGCGGTGGTGGGGGTGGTGGTGTGGTGGTAGTTCAGAGAAGAGAGAGAGAGCTGAAGTATGTGTGTATGTATGGAATATCGATGAAGATGAACTGCAGAATATGTATGTGTGTTTATTAATATATATATATATATATACATAGGGGAAGGTTCATTGGGGAACACTAAAAAAGTGGGGAACCGGCTCAAACGAACTCCGATTGGACTCATTCCAGCGGCGTTGGAACCGGCTCGTCGAACCCTAACTAAGATCTCTTAACCCTAAACCCTAAATCCTAACTCATAAACTCTAAACCCTAAAGCTAAAAAATAAGGCTAAAACCTAAGCTAAACCGTAAAATCTAAACTATAAACCCTAAAAGCTAAACCCTAAAGGCTAAACCTAAAGCTAAACCCTATAGCTAAACCCTAAAGCTAAACCCTAAACCCTAAAGCTAAACTTTAAACCCTAAAACTAAACCCTAAGGCTAAACCCTAAAGCTAAACCCTAAAAGCCAAACCCTAATATATTTAGGGTTTAGGGTTATGATTTAGGGTTAAGATATCCTAGTTAGGTTTCGATGAGACGGTTCCAACGCCGCTGGAATGAGTCCAATCGGAGTTCGTTTGAGTCGGTTCCCCACTGTTCCCCACTTTTTTGGTGTTCCCCAATGAACCTCACACTATATATATATATATATTTTTTGAATTAAGAAAATGTTAAATGAAAAGCAAAATGACCAAAATGCCCCTGCACTAAAGGACAAAATAGTCAGCTTTTAACAGTCAAAAAATAGGGTTTTTAGATTTTGGACTAAAATGGCAACAAAAACCAAACCACAGGGACCCAGATGTAATAAGTTTGAGATTTGGACTAAAGTACTAAAACTGACCAAACCACAGGGACCAAAATGGCAGTTTACTCTAATTCGATTATTAAAAATAAACATCGACGATGGAGATTACGTGAACATGTTCTTTTTACATTATTCCCAGCTTATCCGCAATAAACTACAAAATGCCACTCAAAATCAAACAAAAACCGCTCCTCTAAAATGGCATCCTCGTAATTTCACCCAACCCTAACACCTTTTTTAACCCATCAACGTATATATACACCCCCAATTCCCCCCTCCCCATACATACACATCCTCCTTACTTTCTCCCCACCGCTCTCCGCCCTCCCACAGCCCCAAACCACCATACCCCACCGCATCTCTCCGACGTCCACCGCTCTCACCTCCTTACAAAACCACCGCCTGTTACCGGATCTATAATTTCTTATCAAAAATTCAAACCCTAAAATCATTCATTTCATTTTAAGCTTTTAACCCAGACCTATTTTCTCTCGTTTTTTCCGTATTCACAAATCACCCCTAAACTTACACTTAATTACAACTTTACCCCTCTTCTATATTTTCACAAATTACGAGAAGATGAATGAACAACGACTGTACGGAATATTAAACCACAAGGAGAATAACAGAGACTCACCTCACCGGAGAGTTCATCCACCGCTTCCGGCGGTTGCTGCATCGACGACGGTGAAAAGTAAAGGAATGGAGATGACGTCGTCATCGAACAAGCTGTTAGCAGGTTACATGGCGCATGAGTTCCGGACGAAGGGGACGGTGTTAGGGCAGAAATTGGAGGGTGATAGGGCGGAGAAAGGGGCGGTGGTGGAGAAGGAGAGGTATAAAGAGATAACGAGCTTGTTGATGATGAGGAATGATGGTGGAGTTCATATACCGGGTGTTGTGAATCCTGCACAGCTTGCTCGCTGGATTCAGATGTAGTTGTTGTGATTGAAATTGTTGTTCTGGTTTGATTAGTGTTGTACTTGGTTGATTTCTTTCAGTGATTGATTTGATCATGATATGATGATATGAGATGTTGTTATGTGGTTCAAGTTTTTTACTTTTGGTTCTACTTGGGGCATGTTTTGCTAAGCTTTTTGAAACAAGTTATTGACTTATTGGTTTTTTGAAAAGTCATAAGCTTTAAAATGATGTTTGGCAATGAGGGTGTATGTGAGGGGGAAAAGCCAATAAGTCAATAAGTCACATGTTGTCTAAATAACGTAAGTCTAGATAACAAGATAATTATTTTTAGGGTTAGAATTAGAGTTTGGTATTTTGTTTTGTATGTTAATAAATAATAATTATAATTTTTAAAAAATATGGCAAAACTTGTATTGGAGTTTGTGTAAGTTTTATTTTTGTTTTTAACGGTAAATTTGGAGTATCATCGTACCATCACCAGAACCATTCGATTATATCCATCTTCACTAGGCACAATGCCTGGTACACCAATTTAGGAGGAAACTCAACAAATATGAGAAAACCCCCTTGTAAGAATTGAACTCAGGACCTATTGGTCTCAAAGCTTTATCTCACTAAACTATAAAGGCATGTTAAGTTTTATTGGTTTTACGTTTTACTGCATAAATGTTTCATGTGGCTTGATGAACTTTCTTGTTTTGTATCGATCAGGTTCACGGCATGTTTCACGTGCTTTAGCTTGATTGATTGTGGTTGATGGTGTTTCTTAATTTACCTTTGAGTAAAAATATACATACACAGATTTAATCTTAACATTTTATCAAGAGGACTGGTGGAAGAAAAAAGGATGTTTGCAAGCTAAAAAATAACATGTTTCTCTCCCTCATACACTCTCTCTGAGCATCCACATTGCACAATGCGGATGTTTGCAAGCCCGTAAATGTATAGGTGGAAGAAAGGATGTTTGCAAGCTGGTAAATGTTTAGGTGGAAGAAAAAGGGGGGAGACCGCACAATGCGGATTCATATTTATGCTCAATAGCTAGAGCTTGTAGATACGTACAGAGAGATGACTTTGTAGACTCTTGACAGGGAGAGATGGTCAGTGGCGAGGAGAATGAAGAGAATATGTGTGAGAGGTGGAGGGGGGATAGTAGGCATTCGTTCGTGAGCGTTTTTGCAAGGGCGGGCGTGGAGGATAAAGGGTGAACATATATTCCTAACTTTTGCATTGTGGATGATCTTAGTCTTGTCTCTTTTTTCCTTTGTTCTCACACCTCTCTAATTTATATTCCTGTTGGATATATTGTCCGACTCATGCTTTATGATATGGTTTCTTCAGCCTAGAAAACTCACAAACATGTAGTCGCATCGCAGGAGTGGTTTATAATTTTGATTATGGTAAAACAATACACTTTAGTTGACATTTAAGTTTTTGTTTGATAAAGAACACCAGGTTAACCACACTGACTCACGAAGTACAGTCAACACTGAACAAACACAATTATTAGTATCATTTTGAAAAACCAAGTTACGATTTTAAAAATTCCAACCAATTGTATAAACGATAAATAAAAAAAAAACCCGGAAAATCCTGACCGATTGTATAAACGATTAAAACTGGCATATCCAACCTAAGCATAGTAAAAAATATCCATTGGAACAAACGACTCCAATACCGAGAAGTTTCCACTAGATGTTACTTAAACAAACAAATTGGTACGGATTCAGTTGAGCTAACCTTGATTATGATGTTAACGGAGATGTATTATTAACATAATCACAGATTTAACCAAGAAACAAAAGCGTTAAGAAGGCTTTTTATTCTTTTTCTGGGAAGGCTTTGTGGGTGCATCATTCGTCTCTCGTTTCCGCTTATTTTGATTATTGTTGTGGTTGACGGTGGTGGTAGTGGTGTTACCACCGATGCTTGTCGGACTCTTTCCTTGACTCTGAAGTAGGTCTTTCACAAAGAACTTTAACTTCCACAACGTCGACTCACTCTGCATGTTACATGAGAAAAAAATGTTGGATGTGTTTAGGCCTTTAGGGTATTTGATGTTAGATGCGCTATGGCCTTAGGGTATTTGATTATAACCTGTGCATCGATATCAAGGTCAACCTCTTGACCAGTTGCTTGAAAGCTGGGGTTATTCTCGGCAACAATTAATAGCGCCTTGTTCAGATCGTCAGGAGATAACTGTGTCAGAACTGTCATCAGTGCTTTCTTCTCTTCTGTAGACATTTTCCTGAAACGCACTCTAAAACTTTTATTATTTTTTAACAAAAATGTTCAGGTCTTATGCTCGAAGATACACTTTGAGCAACTTTAAAGCGAGTCTCCTATAAGACAAGGAGTTAGAACACACCTGCAATTTCGAAGCACCGTTTCTCTCATTTTCTCAAGACGCTTGCCAATCACGTCAAGCTGAAATGGAATAAAATCATCATCTTCGAAAAAATAGCCAAAAAAGAAGGAAACTGGAGCACTAAGGGGGTGTTTGGCCTAGCTTTTTTAACAAAGCTTATAGCTTTTTTAGCTTTTTTTATAAAATAAGCTTCATTTGGTGTTTGTTTTAGCTTTTTAAACTTATGCTTATTAGCTTATATAAGCTAATTTGAATAAGCTTATTTGAACATGGTTTTTAAGCTTATTTGAAGAATGATATAAAATAAGCTATAAGCTAATCCAAACACTTAAAAAGAGCTTATCAAATGATAGAAAATAAGCTATAAGCTACTTTAAAATATAAGCATAAGCCAAAAAATAAAAGCTAAGCCAAACACCCCCTAAATATAACTTAAAAAATTTAGAGTAAAATGCCATTTTCGTCCCTGAAGTTTGGCTAGTTTTGCGACTTTCATCCAAAGGTTTGTTTTTCCGCATCTGGATTCAAAAGGTTTGAATTCTTGCCATTTTCATCCGGTTCTTTAACTCCATCCATTTTTCTCCGTTAAGTTAGTGGTATTTCCGTCTCTTTTGTTAACTTAAAGGGTAATTCGGTCTTTTTCAAGGGTATTCGGTCTTTTTATATAAAGTGAAAAAGACCAAATTGCCCTTTAAGTTAGCAAAAAGATGGAAATACCCCCCGACTTAATGGAGAAAAATGAACGGAGTTAATGAGCCGGATGAAAATGGCGAGAATTCAAACCTTTTGGATCCAGATACGGAAAACAAACCTTTGGACGAATGTCGTAAAACTGGCCAAACCTCAGGGACGAAAATGGCATTTTACTCTAAAACTTAAAAAAAATTATTATAAAAACAATTTAGTAATAAGCTCGTAAGTTTTAACATACTTCGGTATTCAATTCTTTAGCCATTTTAGCGTGAGAAACCTCCTGAGCAAGCTGAATATCTAATTGTGCCTCTGCTTCCTCCTTTTTTCTTCTTTCTTCCTACAAGTATAAGTTTATAGTTTTGAATGTTATCAAACAAAAAACGATCACATCGTTCGGTTATAATTTACCTCTTCGTCAACTTTTGGCAAAAGCAGCAGCCATTTCTCCTCAAATTTTGCTAACAAAGTCTTGGCCATGACATGAACATCGTTTCTCTCATCGTTATACTTCATGGCGTTTTTAAAAATTAATCTCACATCTGCACATATTTCTCGAACGTTTTTATACCCACTGCCATCTTTTGCTTCCATTTTGTTCTTGATTGTACTGAAGTCCATTGGCTTTTCAATTATCTACATTAATAATTGTACACCGACAAAAAGCGAGCAATGTCACATACCATAAACAATATATAAACTGTTATATAATTTATATAGTAGATACGTGCATGCACCTTTATAGCATACCTTTTTTGTTTATTATTTAAAAAAATGCAAAATATTTGCAAACTCAGTTCATTAATATTAATGACAACTTAATAATTTAGAGAATTACCTCATAATAATCATGCAATCCAAGCCCTACAACGTCCACGGGTTGCATGAATGGTCCAGCCCATTTGTGCCCCGTAACATCGATGATAGTAAAGGAAGTTCATATATGGCAACAAATAACGTAATAAAGAGAGATTTGAGTTTTATCATAAATCAAAATTTAATACACAGACAATCAGTCTATAACTACCATAGAACGCTTTTACTTGCATCATTTGACTGCTTTTATAAAAGAAAAATAAAAACTGATTCATAATTTCAAGAAATGTTTGGCAAGATGCAAAGGATATATGATGTGCTGACGTAGTATTGCAGAAAGTTGGCGCATAAGATCTTGCATTCTCTTTGCAGCAGCTGCTTCTCTGCGTGATGCATCCAGCTGTCGCCTTTTAAAGCTAGTTAATTGTTTATCTTTATCATTGTCTTTCCCAGCTGAACTACCTTTAGAAGCGTTGGACTGCTTTTTATTTGTCTTTGAGTAGAACTGCTCAACTTCATTCAATCTTTTCTCAAGCTGTATATTGATTATATCATGTAAAATTATAATTGCATAGCAATTAAAGTATGTGAGGCAAGATGATTTGCAAAAGAGATATTGCAACTAAAATTGCATTGCAGTAAGGGATATTGTTAGCAAAACCCTATAAAAAGGTCACTTTAGTTGACCTCTGCCCAGTACATCAATAGATAATTCACGTGTAAAGTAATCGTTAAAAGAAGGGAAAGTAACACCTATAGTAGAAAACATGACCTTATTGGTAATCATAAAATATGAAAGAATTATAACGACTGCAATGAACAAGCTAATGCTAGAGCTCCAATTCACCGCCAGCATTTAGAATCAAGAGTTTAACTCAAAATAGCTGATTATAAGTAGATTTTTCCCAATGAACTCTTACATAAGATGCAAGATTAATCCTCTTGCTATCGCCAAATTCTATACAGATAATTGGCATGCTATACATTGGTACACATGATGATCTAGCCGTCCGTTTAATCATGGAAATTTTAAATATAAGATATACTCCACTGTCTATTAATGCTCAATCTCCAATTCACAGCAAGTTTCTAGCGCAGTATCGTGGCTCTTTTTTAAATTAAAGTGGCAAGGCAAGGCTTCCTCAATGTAGGATTTCAGTTGTCATTACGGATTTATTATGGTTGCATCCGACTTCAACATAGCAGTAAAATATAAAAGAGTCGTGGAAGGCGTTTATTTTCGTATCGCAATAAGCCCCGCCCTTCAAACAGAACCTACCTTATACAGCCCCTGCTGAAGATACTAACTAAGCTAACTATTTCCATATAATCTTCCGGATCAAAATCAACCTCTATAAAAGCACATCTAGTCTTTATCTAGCTCAATCCTCTAGCCCTAAAGCTCCAAAGTAATATCATATCTTGACAATGATCACAATAACTCACATTAAAAGACAGAAAAATGACCTAGCAAATAAAGCAATTAATTCACACATTCATATCCCTAAATTTAGGGTTTCACAAAAGACAATTCACGAAAACAAAAATTCCAACATTCTAGCTTAACAATTTCTACTGTATGTCACTATGCATGGCCAGATGACATCATATAATCCACAAATTCCGCATCAATTCCACAATTCACCTATCAATTTATTACAAAACACACGTATGTACAGCAGGAAACAAACAAAGCCGTTACATATTTTACACAACAAACTATTAACATCATCGATCACAACAATCAAAACAGCAACCAATCGACATCAATCAACCATACGTCATCACCTACCATTAAAAAACTCACCGCAACAAAAACTCCCAAAATTAAACAACCAGAAGCACTTGTTCGTTCAATTTTAGCAACAAAAACCGTACCTCATCAACTTTCACGGCGATTTCATCAGCATTTTGACCTAATTCCTCCACAAGCGCTGGTTCTGATTCGCTTCGAACCTCTGGAACAGGTGCGTCCATTGTTTCCATTGAAGTTTTGAGTTTCGATCGGTTGTATGGAGGCGGTTGTAAGGAGAAGAGTGGATCGGTTGAGTTTCCGGCAGACGGAGGTCCGGTGAGTACGCAGTCGGTGTGTTGCCGTTGATGCTGGTGGTGGTTCTAGAGAGAGAGTTTAGAGAGAGAGTGAGGGTTTGGAAGCATGTGAGGGAGAGAGAGAAATACAGTGAAATCTTTTTTGTTTTGTTTTTTTAGAAAAGTATTAAATGCTGTGTTTGATGAAATGGCTAGATTGACCCTTGCATTTGTTTGTATTGTTGGAATATGCTGGGTATTGTTCAAATTTAAGAGATGTGGTGCGTAGAGATGAGCATGGTACTTGTTCCGTATCAAAAAACGAAAAAAAATGGGTACTGGTACCGAATGCTCATCTCTAGTGGTGTGGTCCGATCCACCGATATTATTTAAAAAAAAAACACCCTCGTTTCTGAGACCTGGACTAACAGGACAAATTTATCTTAAGAAGACTACTCGTTTCTGAGACCTGGACTAACAGGACAAATTTATCTTAAGAAGACTAAAATTATCACATTTCGTATAAAGTACTTTATTTCTTACTAAGCAGTATAGTTTTTAAGACAGAACAACATTGTTGAGCAGACGAATAGATGAAAATATGTAGCATCCAAGTCTTTGGATGCAGGGGCAGCTCCATTGTTTTAGAGCCCCTAGCGAAAAGAAAAATAAGCCCGTTTTACACATGGCATTGCTAAAATGTTTAATAACCGTCTGCTTTTAGGACTTGGGATTGACAACGATAAACTAAAAAGTTTATAGTTGGAGTTAAATATAGCTGTATATTTTCTTTTTGGTGTATAAATATGTTAATATTAAGTTTATTTTCTTAGTGAAATCGCCAGTTTAGTTTATAATCGGTATATTATATTTGCTTGTGAAGAGAACCAACACATTGATTTTCTCCCATCAAAAAGAAAAATGGGCATGTTTTGCATATGGCATTGTTAAAATGTTAAATAACCATCCGTTTAGGGCTTGGGATCAACAACGATAATCAAAAAAGTTTATAGTTGGAGTTCAATATAATTGGATGTTTTATTTTTCTTTTTGGTGTATAAATATGTTTACGTTAAGTTTAGAGTAAATTTCCAAAATTGTTCATGAGGTTTGAGCATGTTTGCCAGTTTCATCCAAAACGACTTTTAGTGCCATTATGCCCTACACTTTTGCATTTTTTGCCATTTTCATCCAAACCTCTAACGGTGTTTGTTTTTTTCTATTAAGATGAGAATCGTTTTTGTCTTTTAGCTAACGTACAACACATTAAGGTGATGTTTGTTTGTTTTTTTTTTTTTTTTTTTCTGAAAAGCTATTCTTGTCCTCTTACGTCTGCTCCACGCAGATCACGCGTAAACATTTGAGTCTACAGAGTGTTTGTTTTCTCGAAAATATTTCATTAAAAAAACTCTGTGCGTCCTCTTTTTGGTGCAGATGTGGGAAAGCCTATTCTAACCTTTTTTCTATCCTCTTCTTGCCCTTATCATAAAACACAGACATTTCCTCCACCCATCTCCCATCTCCTCCATCAAAACCCTTACACCTCTCATCCACCCCTCTCCTCCACCACTCTCCTCCTCCCAGCCGCCACCGTCGTCGCTCTCTTCACTGCCATCGTCCCCCACCTCTCTCCTCCTCCTAGCCACTACAACCATTGTTCTCCTCCCCCTACAGCCGTCGTTCTCTTCCACCACCACCATCGCCATCATCCTCTTCCACCACCACCGCTGTCGTCCTCTTCCCCCAACTCTGCCATCGTCCTTTTCCCCCACATCCAAAAATCAGGTTAGTTTTATGATTATTTGTTGTTTGTTTTATGATTTTAGTTCCATGTTTGTTATGATTATGTGAATTTTTGGTGTTTGTTATGTGAATTTTTGGTGTTTGTTTTCAAAAAATGCTTATTAGAATTTGGATGTTCATTATGATAAAATGGTTGTTATAATTTCTAGATGTTCAGTTTATTTCAGCAACCTGCAGAAGTTAAAAACAAACAATCTTTTTCTTGAAGACTGTAGAGGTTTGATCCACCTCTTCTACTATAGATGTCTGCACATATGATCAGCAGACTGCATACATTTTACCTATGAAAAAACAAACAACACCTAAAACTTGGTAAAACTTGTTAATGCACACACACAATCACCGCATCACCACCACCCCACCACCATCACCACCACCATTTAGTCATCGCCCCCATTACCACCATTACTCAGTCACCACCGCATCACCACCACTGTCACGTCCCCCGTCCCGGTTTTACCCGGTCCGGGTGCCGCGGGACAGAAACCCGTGGTAATTAATATGTTGGCAGCGGAAATTTTAACATGATCTTTTTTTTAAACTTGAAAATGCCCAATTCTTTTATTTCATAATTTGGGACAAACCCCCTTAATTTACAATAGAGGAATTTCACGCGGAAATTCCCTGTTTTACAAAACATGTTTATTTATTTAATTGAGCCACCACTTTAAGCTTGCAGTGCTATGTGGCACTTTTTCCTTGATCACAGCAGATCACCTGAAACATGTTTTAAAAAGGTTTTATCAGCAGGGAAATACTGGCGAGTCATTCAAGTTGCACAAAACGACACATTGTTATAATATACAGTATTAAGGGTGATTACATTGTTTATATCAACCAATTACCCCAAATCGGTATTTGTCACTCGACTGTATCTGTGACTATGGTCAGATCACCCATTGGCTAACCCGTTGTCCAATGGTGACGGGAAACAAGTAATGTATACAAAACCCCACATACCGGCAGTAATTGAAGATTACAAAGACTTAATCCCTGTAATTATAACCTTGAAAACATTTAGGGTTTCGTAAAGCAATTTGATAAAAAGAGAATGACTCATATTGCAGATTTACACGGGCAGAGTTTAGTCTACTGATTAGCCTTGTAACCTAATTTAAATAACAATGCACACGAAAACTAGGTCAGTAACTTAATTCAACATTTACGATAACTCACGAGATTAAAACCCTCACGACGAATGACAAAGTGCAATACTTAAACATCCATTGGATTCACGACGAATGACAAAGTATAGCCCGAGTCGGGCAGCACTTAAACATCCATCGGATCCACAACGAATGACAAAGTATAGCCCGAGTCGGGCAGCACTTAAACATCCATCGGATTGGTTTCAATCGATCGGACATTAAATCGTAGCAGTGATCGAGTTATCACCCTGTTATCGCCGAAAAATTTCGTGATCGTGTGTGTTTTTGGAGTAAACTGATGATATCTCGGTGTATGAAATGAATTTTTACGTCGAACCAACGCCAGAATTCAAGTGCCACACCCCTCTATTTATACTGGAAAAACAGCTCCCTCGCGTGGCCCGAGGGACTGACGCGTGGCGCGAGGGGCACCCCCTAGCATAGGGTAGCCCCGTGTCTTACTAGCTCAGTTGAGCCGACGGTTCAGAAAAATTCGCGTTTGATAAGAAACTGTGAAGATAATTCCAATTAGGGAATACCCCCCCTTGAGTTTTAGGGGCCCTGATCCTGATTCCGATTGTTCTGAAAATTTTAGGGGTTATGCAGGATTACTTGGGGGTCTTAATTAGGGTTTCTTATTGGACAAAATAAGATAAGAAATGGTAATTTTAATGAGAGTTGTTACATCCTCCCCACCTTAATAAAACTCTCGTCCTCGAGATTTACTGGAATAAGTATGGATATTTTCGCTTCATCTCTGATTCCAGTTCCCAAGTGTACTCTGGTCCTCTCTTTGAATCCCACTTAACTTTGACCAGTACTAGTCTTTTGTGTTTGAGAAACTTGACCTTTCTGTCTTCTATCTGCAGTGGCTTCTCAACAAATTTTAACTTTTCATTTACCTCTACATCTTGAAGAGGTACTACCAGGGATTCGTCAGATAGACATTTCTTGAGATTGGATACATGAAATACGTCATGTACCCTGGCTAGCTCTTCTGGTAGTTGTAAGCGATAGGAAACTGGTCCAATACGCTGGATTACTGAGAATGGTCCTACGTACCTTGGACTTAACTTTCCCTTTTTACCGAACCAGACTACTCCTTTCCAAGGAGAAACTTTCAAAAGTACCTTATCTCCGACTTGAAATTCTAGTGGCTTGCGTCGATTGTCTGCATAACTCTTCTGGCGATCTCGAGCCGTCTTTAGTCTTTCCTTGATTTGAGTAATTTTATCGGTGGTTTCTTGCACAATCTCGGGACCTGATAATTGACTTTCTCCTATTTCTGCCAAACAGACTGGAGTTCTGCATTTACGTCCGTATAGTGCTTCAAACGGGGCAGCTTCAATACTTGAATGATAACTATTGTTATAGGAGAATTCAATTAAGGGTAGGTGGTCTTCCCAGTTTCCACCAAAATCTATCACACATGCCCTGAGCATGTCTTCCAGGGTTTGGATCGTCCTTTCACTTTGTCCGTCTGTTTGGGGATGATATGCAGTGCTCAAATTCAGTTTAGTCCCCATGGCTTCTTGGAAACTTGTCCAGAAATGCGAAGTGAAACTACTATCTCTATCTGATACAATAGAGAGTGGGACTCCATGTAAGGATACTACTTCGTCTACGTATAACTTTGCTAACCTTTCCATGCTAAAGGTTTCTTTCATGGGTAGAAAATGAGCTGATTTGGTTAATCGATCCACAATTACCCAAATTGCATCATTACCTTTTCTGGTTTTGGGTAAGTTAGTAACAAAATCCATTGTTATGAGCTCCCATTTCCAAACAGGCATTTCTAATTGTTGAAGTAACCCTGAAGGTTTCTGGTGCTCTGCCTTAACTTGTGAACAAGTAAGACACTTAGATACATATTTAGCTATATCCTTTTTCATGCCAATCCACTAGAAATTATTTCTTAAATCTTGGTACATCTTATTATTTCCCGGGTGCATGGTATACCTAGATTTATGGGCTTCCTCTAAGATCTTATTTCTTAATTCTCCTTGCTTAGGTACCCAAATCCTCTTCTTGTGGAATCTCCAAATTCCATCACTTCCTTGTTCTAATTCCTTTATTCGTCCTTTCATTCCTTCAGCATCATCCTTGATTGCTGTTTCTTGAATATTCTTCAGTTGTTCCATTAAGTCTAATTGTAAACTTAATCTAATGGCACGAACTCGTCGTTGTTTCTCATGATACTTACGACTTAGGGCATCTGCTACTACATTTGCCTTTCCTTCGTGATATTGAATATCACAGTCGTAGTCACTTAGAATTTCCATCCATCTTCTTTGCCTCATGTTTAATTCCTTTTGCCCAAATATATATCTTAAACTCTTATGATCTGTATAGATAGTAAACCTACTTCCGTACAGATAATGTCTCCAAATTTTAAGGGCAAAAATTATGGCTCCTAATTCCAAGTCATGAGTCGTATAATTTGCCTCGTGCCTTTTCAATTGCCTTGAGGCATACGCAATTACCTTATTGCGTTGCATCAGCACATATCCTAATCCTAGTTTAGAAGCATCGCAATAAACTTCAAAATCTTCTGTTCCTTCTGGTAAGGCTAGAATTGGGGTGTTTGTTAATCTTTGCTTTAAAATTCTAAAAGCCTCTTCTTGCTTAGGTCCCCATTCAAACTTAACTGTTTTACAGGTTAGCTTAGTTAATGGCACAGCTATTTTGGAAAATCCTTAATAAAGCGCCTATAGTACCCAGCTAATCCTAGAAAACTTCTAACTTCTGTAGCTGATTGCGGGACCTTCCATTTGGTGATTGCTTCTATTTTAGCAGGATCTACATGAATACCTTCGTGATTCACCATGTGTCCTAAAAATTGCACTTCCTGTAGCCAAAATTCACACTTCGAGAATTTAGCGTAAAGCTTCTCCTTTCTTAACAAAGTTAAGAGTGCATGCAGGTGCTGACAATGCTCATCCTGACTTTTGGAATAAATAAGTATATCGTCGATGAAGACAATTACGAATTTATCCAAGTACGGTTTACAGATCCTATTCATCATGTCCATAAATGCTGCAGGTGCATTTTTTAGTCCAAAGGGCATGACTGTAAACTCGTAATGACCGCAGTTTTAGGTATGTCTTCTTCTTGCACCTTCAACTGATGATATCCGGAGCGTAAATCTATCTTAGAAAAATACCTAGCCCCCTGAAGCTGATCGAAAAGATCATCAATCCTAGGTAATGGGTATCGATTCTTAATTGTAACCTTATTCAATTCCCTATAATCGATACACATTCGCATTGAACCATCCTTTTTCTTTACGAACAATACGGGTGCTCCCCAAGGGGATGAACTAGGTTGTATAAATCCTTTGCTGAGCAATTCATCTAATTGCTTTTTCAGTTCCAACATTTCAGTGGGTGCTAATCGGTAGGGTGCCTTTGCTACGGGTGTAGTTCCAGGAATCAAATGAATTCTAAATTCTACCTCCCTATCTGGTGGTAATCCTGGTAATTCTTCTGGGAATATGTCCGAGTATTCTGATACTACAGGAATTTCCTTAAGTTCCTTACCCTTAGTGCTAATGATTACTGAAATCATATACACTATTCCTTGCTTTCGTTCATATCTAGCTACTTTCATTACTGAAATGAATTTCATGGGTTTACGCGGCTTATCCCCTGTAATCATAATTACTTCTCCTGTGGGTGCACGGATTTCTATGGAATTCTTATCACATAGGATTCGAGCATGGTTGGCTACTAACCAATCCATTCCTAACATGACATCGAATCCAGCTAAATTCATGGGTAATAGGTTTGCAGAAAATTTATAACCTGAAAGTTCTATATTTTCTTTTTGCAAAACCGTATCTATGTTAACAGAGTTCCCGTCTGCCGTTTCTACTGTAAAAACTTGTCTAAGTTTCGTTAAGGGTAGCTTAAGAGCTTGGCAGAATGAAGTATTTATAAAAATTTGGTTTGGACCAGAGTCAAATAATACTTTCGTATAAACGTTGTGAACTAAGAACGTACCAGCTATCACGTCAGGAATCAGTTCGGCTTCCTGCGTTGTCAGCTGAAAGGCTCTTGCTTTTTTCTTCGTAGTCCCTTTAGCAGGTTTGGCCTTGTTGTCAGCTGGCTTAACCAGTTTAGGGCATTCTGGTCTAAAATGCCCGGCTTCTCCACAGTTGAAGCAGATCTTTGTTTTCTTTCTGCAGTCTTCTTCACGATGTCCTATAGCTTTGCAGAAGTTGCAGGGTTCATTACATTTTCCAAAATGTTTCTTTTTGCAGTTTCTGTAGAACGGCGGAGTGGAAGATTGCCCAGTTCCTCTTTTCTTGAAATTGCTATTATTACCCACACGAAATCCTTGGGTAATTTTCTAAGCCAATTCCTTCTTCCTGTTTTCTTCTCACGTACGCACCAGTCCGTCAGTCAAAGTGTTGGCTAATTCCACCGCATCATCAATCGTGTGGGGTCTCACAGCTTTGACAATATCACGGATCTCGCTAATTAAACCCCAGATGTAGCGAGAAATAAGTACCGGCTCTGGCGAAGCCAGAGTAGGCACAATTCGAGCATATTCGAAAAACTTCGAAGTATACCCTCGACAATCAACATCCACCATCCGGTGGCTCAGGAATTTGTTCGCCATTTGTTCTTTTTCATATTCAGGGCAGAATTTCCTTTCCACCAGACGCTTAAACTCTTCCCAACTCATGGCATAGGCCATGTCGCTTCCTTTGGCTTGCAACACTGTATTCCACCATTCCAATGCTTCTTCCTTGAAAAGGTGAGAAGCATACATGACTTTATCCTCCTCGGCACACTTACTTATTTTGATTACTGCCTCGGTTTTCTCCAACCAACGCAGCGCCGCAGTCGCCCCTTCATTGCCTGCGAATTCAACGGGTTTACAGGCAAGAAATTCCTTGTAAGTGTAACCAGGCGTTGCAGCTTTCATTCTTTTGAGAATTGGGGTTTGCAGTACATCATTATTATTATTATTATTATTAATGTTACCGCCTCCATTTACGCTATTACTGAAATTGTCTTCATGAGTACGTTTGCTAGGAATAATTTGTTGAGGTTCAACTGGATTTCGTGCAGCAGCAAGAATTGCTGGAATAGCATTGGCTATTCCTTGAGCAACGATGTTCTCTATATCTTGCCTATTGAGAAAATGATCTTCATTATTTTGCTCTGATTGATTACCCTCGTTAACAGGTTCATTACCAGCGTTTTCCATCTGGTAATTAATATATATAAGTGATTAGCACAATTTAAATAACAACTAAACAGACTAAAATAATCACACATAACCATGTCAACACATATAGTCAAAATTGTCGATTTTTTTCGACTTCCATATTTTTATATATTCTAATATGCGTCCGTACACACCCGTTATGTTACACAAGTTTTATTTTTAAGTTATTTCACAGGATTATATTTTTATTACTATTATTATTATTATTTTGTTATTATACAACCACAACCACACAGTCACCCATCCCCGTCAACTGGCACCTTAGAAGCGACGTTCCCTCTCGTCGTACTTCCATGATATCCTTTCTCCCACTTCTCGGATTCTATTCCCTGCATCCACCAACTCCTCGCCATAATGGCGGAGTTCAGCCAGGTTCTCGGTGCTCATTGGTGGGTGTAGTGGAGGCTCCGGGTCAAACTGGGGGAAAAAGGTATTAGGGTTATTTAGGAGATTCTGAAACTGCCAGTCGGTGGTCCACCACTCTTCTAGCTCTGCTGGTAGAGGTTGGGAGTGGATAATAGGATCTGGGATATCAGGCTCTAGATCAACTGGAAGTTGTGCTTCCGCTGGGTAATTAAAGAGGTTTGCATCGGCAGGTCTGATGAGGTCACTAAGTGCCAGTTTATGATCCAGCTTCTCCCAAGATGGCATTTCCTGGTCTGGCCTGGAACTTTCTCTGATCTCTATTCCCTTGCCTTTATCTTTGGGATCTTCCGTCTTTATAACTTTCCATGTTGCTGGTTTCTTCCTGCGCACACGCCTCAAGCCCACGAATCTTCTTCTCTTCTTTGGCTTAGGTTTCTCCGGAGGTTGGGCTTGAAATTCCATAGGTTCATCAACGTCGGTCAAATAACCGGAAAAGTCTCTGGAAACTTCCACATTCACATAATAGAGATTGAGATTCTGAAGAGCTTCAGACAACTCATTCATGCAGTTTAGCAGATATAGAGAAAACACACAAAATTCTAGGTTAAAATTTTGTAAACCCATTTTCACATAATCAAAGAGTGGCAATCAGAAAAATTAAGTATTTCTAAATACTTAATAGGCTTAATTCAGTGGCTCTGATACCACCTTTTTCTGTCACGTCCCCCGTCCCGGTTTTACCCGGTCCGGGTGCCGCGGGACAGAAACCCGTGGTAATTAATATGTTGGCAGCGGAAATTTTAACAGGATCTTTTTTTAAACTTGAAAATGCCCAATTATTTTATTTCATAATTTGGGACAAACCCCCTTAATTTACAATAGAGGAATTTCACGCGGGAATTCCCTGTTTTACAAAACATGTTTACTTATTTAATTGAGCCACCACTTTAAGCTTGCAGTGCTATGTGGCACTTTTTCCTTGATCACAGCAGATCACCTGAAACATGTTTTAAAAAGGTTTTATCAGCAGGGAAATACTGGCGAGTCATTCAAGTTGCACAAAACGACACATTGTTATAATATACAGTATTAAGGGTGATTACATTGTTTATATCAACCAATTACCCCAAATCGGTATTTGTCACTCGACTGTATCTGTGACTATGGTCAGATCACCCATTGGCTAACCCGTTGTCCAATGGTGACGGGAAACAAGTAATGTATACAAAACCCCACATACCGGCAGTAATTGAAGATTACAAAGACTTAATCCCTGTAATTATAACCTTAAAAACATTTAGGGTTTTGTAAAGCAATTTGATAAAAAGAGAATGACTCACATTGCAGATTTACACGGGCAGAGTTTAGTCTACTGATTAGCCTTGTAACCTAATTTAAATAACAATGCACACGAAAACTAGGTCAGTAACTTAATTCAACATTTACGATAACTCACGAGATTAAAACCCTCACGACGAATGACAAAGTGCAATACTTAAACATCCATTGGATTCACGACGAATGACAAAGTATAGCCCGAGTCGGGCAGCACTTAAACATCCATCGGATCCACAACGAATGACAAAGTATAGCCCGAGTCGGGCAGCACTTAAACATCTATCGGATTGGTTTCAATCGATCGGACATTAAATCGTAGCAGTGATCGAGTTATTACCCTGTTATCGCGGCAGAATTTCGTGATCGTGTGTGTTTTTGGAGTAAACTGATGATATCTCGGTGTATGAAATGAATTTTTACGTCGAACCAACGCCAGAATTCAAGTGCCACACCCCTCTATTTATACTAGAAAAACAGCTCCCTCGCGTGGCGCGAAGGACTGTCGCGTGGCGCTAGGGGCACCCCCTAGCATAGGGTTGCCCCGTGTCTTACTAGCTCAGCTGAGCCGACGGTTCAGAAAAATTCGCGTTTGACAAGAAACTGTGAAGATAATACCAATTAGGGAATACCCCCCTTGAGTTTTAGGGGCCCTGATCCTGATTCCGATTGTTCTGAAAATTTTAGGGGTTATGCAGGATTACTTGGGGGTCTTAATTAGGGTTTCCTATTGGACAAAATAAGATAACAAATGGTAATTTTAATGAGAGTTGTTACAACCACCACAGCACCCTCACCACCACCCATCATCACCCCACCACCACCACGTCACCCTCACACCACCATGGCATACCCCACCACCACCCAATCACCACCATGTGTACCACCTACACCGCCGCCGTCGTGAGTCACCATCACAACTACACGTCTTCACCTCACTCGCTACTTTCTTCTGGACACACAAGGGTCTGACCTGAGCTCGACGCCTCCTGTTGAGGTGAATAACCAACGTCGCCGCTGCTGCTGCTGCACCTTGCACCGCCGCGAGTCACCATTACAACCACCACTACACGTCGTCACCACCTACACCCCAGCCACAGACCACCACCCGCCTCCTTTCTACCACCGAATGAGCCCCACCACCCATTTTGCAGCCTTGGCCTACCATCTCTACAACCATCGTCTCTCCCAGTTTCTCTAAGTGTGCCCCTCTCTCTAGAATCTGAAGTGGTAGGGGCTAGGGTTTTATGTGGGGAAGAATAAGGGAGAAATGGGATAATGTTTGTATAAATTGTTAGGTACAATTTAGAATGTGAAATTTCAGAAACCCCCCTCATTAAACGACACTTTTTAACTAGGTTAGACATTTGGATGAAAATGACAAAAATGCCAAAAGTGAATGATAGTATGGAACAAAAAAAAAAAAAAACATTTTGGATGAAACTGGCAAACATGTCCAAACCTCAAGCACAATTTTAGCAATTTACTCTTAAGTTTATTTACTGGGTGAATTCAATTTATCAGTATGTTTACTTGTGAAAAGAACCAACATCTTGATTTTTCCTAATCAGTTACGATAGTTTTGCTCTTTTTTCTCGACACACATTCCTTAGATAATTAGATTTCCTTATAATTTAACCACATGAATATTATAGTATTATGTAATTGAGTAGTATTATGTAATTGAGTGGGTTGTCGTATTTATTTTTGTTTACCCAAAAGTCCATGTTAGAAGCATGTAAACAAAAGTTTTTTTTAGAATTGCATATTAATAGGTCCAAAGTCCCCAAACCTCAAGGACGGTTTTGATAATTTACTCTTAAGTTTATTTACTGAGTGAATTCAGTTTATCTTTATGTTTACTTGTGAAGAGAACCAACATCTTGATTTTTTCCTAATCAATTACGATACTTTTCTCCTTTATGTCGACACACCTTTCTTAGATAATTAGATTTTCTTATAATTTAATTACATGCGTATTATAGTATTAGATAATTAGATTTCCTAATAATTTAATTACATGAGTATTTTATTATTATGTAAGTGAAGGTGTTATATTATTTATTTTTTGTTTACCCAAAAGTCCATGCTAGAAGCATATATAAACAAAAGGTTTTTGTTAGAATTGGATACCATGTGTTTGGGTCCTAGGCAATGGCCTTGTTTGTCAAAGAGTGGAGTTAGCCTTGCTTGGAGGTGTTGTTTGTGTTGTTCATACAGCTGCATGTTTAGAATTTCAAACTTTAACGAATAGAGAAAACGCAGCTTCTCTCTTTCTCTCTCTCTCACACAATATATATATATATATATATATATATATATATATATATATAGAGAGAGAGAGAGTATGGTTTATGCGGGAATCAACTTTAAGGGAAGAACCATAAGAACCAATGTGAACACAACCAACTTTAGGGCCAGAATATCCCTCTGAACCCCTTCAGACATACCAAGTATGGCTTTGATTGTCCTTACCTTCACCCTTCTCCTATCAGAGAACTTTAAGATGAATCGTCTCTCCGACCTTTCAAACCTCCATGCAATAACCGTAGCCTTTTTTTAAGTTTTTGGCGTTTTGGACAATATGCGGCATTTTATACAATGTTTTTGGCTTGTTTGAGTTGTGTTCTCATGGTCTACTTTTATAATGACTTTTTTCCCGCGCAGTGATAGGTAATTATGACGTTTTGAATAAGATAAATAAATTCAATCCCCCAAGTATTTGGCTTTCAATATAATAAATGTTAGTAATTATGTTTCGTCGTTTCATTTTACTGTTTGCAGTTACCGTGTTTTGTTTTCAGATTCATCTGTTTTATGGTGTAACACGTCCCGTCTTGACGGCTGTAGTTATGGCGTTTTGTTTTCCAATGTCGTTTAGATAAAGATGACACTTTTTGTTTTATTCTCTTTGCACATTGTTTTAACCTTTTTTTTAGATTTATTATAATAGTACTTGTTCAAAGTAATTTTATTATAGTTTGTTGGTTTTTGGGGCGTTTTATGGCATGATGGCGTTTCACGAGCATTTGCCCTTTTGGCGTTTTATTATATTTTTCATTACAGGATTAATGTATTGTTGTTCTTAGGTGAAAATTATATAACAAACAACAGAAAAAGAAAATAAAATAAAACAAATAGAAGCAATTTATGATCTAAATCTTCAGTGTATTCTTCTTTTGAAACTACAAGAACTGTCACAAATAAATGACGTTCTGGGTTTGGCGTGGTTTATTTTGTTTGTTCGTGTGTTGAAGTGTCTTTGTGGATGTTGGAGACATAGATCGACTCCGTGTGGGTGGATGTTATCTGACCGTCATCTTCATTATTGTGACAACTGTCAAAATTGCAGGTATCCGTACAACTATTAAACCATGATTAGTGCTTAATGACTGTGCTGAATCACACTTAACTGCTTACTGATTATTGCCATATACATACATGTGCATCATATATTGCTTAATGTCATATCATTATTGCATGAAAGCTTATTTGACTCAAATGATGCACGAAACACAGTTAGCACAGAATTCAGACAAATTAGAAATATGCTGACAAACTTCAGCATATAGGCAGACAGTGTGTTGAGACACAGAATGAGCCAAAAACTAAGTATTACACTAGTATAGTGTGTAGGAAAGTAAGGTTCACAAAACTGCCTTCCTATAGATAGTTTAAGTGCAGGAAAGAGCTTAAAACTCACATAAAGTGCTGAAGTCAGCAAAAATCAGCAATTCTCAGCATTTAAACAATCTAATATCATGCAGAAATATGGTTAAATGGTCCTGAATGCTTTCCTAAGTGTCGGGAATCAAAAGTGTTACAAAAGGGTACATAAAGCACACTAAACTGCAAGTTTAGCACCTTAACGAACCGGTGTAGGATCGTTTTACCGACCAAAACGAGTCGTTCAGAGGCGTTCTACTCAATATGAAAGGAGGAAACAGACATATCGAGTTCAATTCAGCTAGATATTCACTTTAAATGTCTTTCTGATTAATTTGACAAAGTTTTACAGCATAACGACACTTCGGCAGCACTTCAGCTCCGGAAACACACATACACTTGTCTTCAAACGAAATCAGGACACCCCTATATATAGGCAGGGTAATTCTGCTTGAACATGCTCAAATGGAATCATTTTCTTGCGGAATCAGCTTCAAGCGAAATCACTAGAGTTAATTTCGTTTGAAACGGTCTTGCTGATTTCGTGCGGAATTACAAATGTTAATTCCGTGCGAAATTACCTCTTAACCTAATTTTGACAATTTTCTCGTATTGCATGCCCTGATCTATCTAAACAATTACAAGACTCGATACAAGACGAAGTCGACAGACGCATGCACCAACAGACTCCCCCTTGAATGTTGACGAGTCTTCAGTGTCGAGTCTTCAACGTCTTCAGTCTTTATCAGTCTTTAACCTTTCTGAAGTATCTGACACTGTAAAGCATTCTCAATATTCTTTCTCTTTCTTCCAGAATTACAACCTGGCTCTATGCTCTTCTTGATCAGGTCTCTTGATTCCTTAAGTTCATCATCATCATCAGCTTGCGAGAATTTCAGGTTTAAGATCATAACCTGGCTTTCAATCAACTCAGGATCGAAACTTAGCTCTCTCTCATATCTGCACAATCTCTACCTCACAATAAATTTCACAAATTTAAAATTTGACAAATTTATACTCTACTTACCACTTGTAGAAACAAATACATCACCCTTTGCAAATATCACACAAAACAATAAATGATTTTACAATTTTAAACTCTGATGAACCACTTGTAAGAAATATTTTTCTTTCAAAATCTTTTCATCTTTCAAACTGACTCCCCCTCACTAATTGTCATCATGTTTAGCACTTGGAAATTTGAAAATCCGTTCTCCAATATCAGTTGTTGAAAATCTTTTTAAATTTTTTAAAATTTATACTAAAACACATTAAAAATCTTTTTGGAATTTTGAATGAAATGAAAAAACAGTAAAGAAATATTTACATACAATATTTTTGTGAGTTTGTGTAAGAGGATCATATCAGTTTTTGAGACAAATCACCAACATCGTTAAGCTTTAAACATTTTAAGTTCTAAACAATTCACTTAGATTGTCAGTATACTGATCCACTTAAATTCTCACACAAAGTTCAACTGTTTCGAGATACGAGATTAATGTTTTAAACACTTAAACTTATTCGCGTGTCCCACCTCAGAATATACTCCCGTATCCAGATCCCAATATTCAGTCTTACAGGTGAGTATACCACATATGATATCTGTAAAGGGTTAAATTGAGAGGGCCGTGAGAGCTCAGGCTATTGCTTCCGCAAAATCAGAGAGATGACGGCTTCGACTTTTGGTGTGTTGCCTTTATAAAATATTTTCTTCAACAGCACATGATTAGCATTTTGCAATGTTTCATCATTTTTTGTACTGAGGGCGGTCCTATATTTCAAGCAAGCGTAAAGAATTATACGGGGACTAGGCCATTGCTTCCGCAAAATCAGAAGTCCCGGGATAATACCCCAGATATCACTGAGTATAAAGACCTAGTATCTCAGAAAGAGGGACCTTTCAAACAAGATTCCGGGGGTTACCCATATATCCGAGAGATGTTCCCCACGATATAAGTAAGTTTGAAATTTAGGTTTATATCTCGTCACAATCTACTAAATGTGTAAAAACCTACTGGCACATCATCAGTGAGACCGTTTATCACATTTTAACTTTCCAATTCTTTAGCATGCTGTGATAGTCCACTGATGTACTATTATTTCCTCTTTTCTACAACAAAACTCATTTTTGATTTTTATCATGTTTTTGTTGTTTTTCAAATTTTCAAATGTTTTTGAATTTTCTGAAAATACTTACTCCCCCTAAAATGCAAAATCATTTAAAGAAAATTTGAAAACAAACTATACAAAGTAAATTGACAACTGTTATCGAATCGCATCAATTCGCCATCCACTTGGCATAAACAATCAGAACTCCCCCTGTCAACAAACTATTTTCCCATTGTGATTTCAAAACACTTAAGTTTGTTTTAATCAAACGGTTTTTCCAGAAAATAAGTTTTGTTGATTTTATAAAACCACTTGTAGGTTAGGGGATCAATTCATCACCTTGTTTTTTTTAACCACTTGAAAAATATAACAGTTTAAAAAAAATTCAATCACTAAACAATACTTGTAGAAAATCAAGTACAACTTAATGTCCCTGATTTACCACTTGTAAGACGAAATATCACCAGAGTGGATTTCTCAAGAAAGATGCCGATACCTGCTTCACACTTACCAACCTGGAAGCTCCGGCAAGTCATACTTATCACTTATGAAAAACAGACATCCAAACTTCACCAAACTTGGATGTTTCCTCCTCAACTTCACCTGGGTAATAAGTTGCTTTCTTTGATTTATAAAAATCTTTAACCCCTGTGACCTTCCCATCGACCATCTTTCCAAATTTTTTTTTAACATTTCCATTAAAAACATTTTCAACATCAAATTCTTTCTTCTCAAAATAGAATTGATTTGAAATCTCAACATTTCCAATTTTTCTAAAATTTTCAGCCCTCAATGGTGGAAAATTGACATCATCCATTGGTGGTACTGAGGTTTCAATTTTTAGCTCAACATGTGGCTCTTCTGACTTTGTGGAATCAGATTCATTGCCAGATTTCACATCTGATTTCTTAACAACCCACTTCTGGTTGTCAAGATTCACTCTTCTCTTGTAAAATCTTTTCTTCGAACATTCACCAACTTCATATGTTAAATTTTTAAAAACTTTGAATTTTTCAGTTGGCGGTTCATTTTTCTCAACAATCTTTTCTTTTAGTTTAGAAACAACTTCCTGTTTGATGTTGGTTGCCATAGGACAGTTCCAGGCAATATGACCAACTTCTTGACATCGGTAACAAGTTCTTGTCTCCTTTCTCTTATAGGCTCCATTCTTTTCAAACTTTTGTCTCTCAGCAAAGAACTCTTTGTTAGTTTGCTTCCAGAACGAGCTCTTTTGTTCTTCTTCCGAACTAGTTCCTGAAACAAAAACAATTTTTGATTTATAAATTTTCTCATTTTTAAGATTTTTTGGTGGAATAAAACCAAGACCTTTCTTTTTTGTAATTACCGTTATGGTTTGGTTTCTTTTGAAAACCAAAACCAGAACTGTAACCTTTTTTCTTGTTTAAACGTTGTTGAATTCTTGAGGTGTAAGGATTGGTTTTTTTAGAAAGATTTACATCTTTCATTTCAGAAATATTAATTTCTGTTAGTTTGAAAACTTTTTTTTTATCATTTCTGGTTTAACACCTCTTATTGGAAATTCCTCATCAGAATATAATTTGTCTGAATCAATCAAAGTATATGCCACTTTAATTGGTCCGTCATTCAAATTAGATTTTGATAATAAGAATTCTTTATTGTACACCCGTTTAACTGACGACTTTGGATTGTTGACCTACGAACTCGAACTTTCTGACTCAGACTTTGACTCTGACTCCTCATCTTTATCCAACACCTGATCGACCACCTTTTTTATTAACTCAGACTCATGATCAGTGTCAGACGATGTGAATGTGACATCAATATTTTCTGGTAATTCATCGGTTGTTTCGGACTTTAACTTTATATTGACTGCCTTTTTTACTTGCTCCTCATTTGGTTTTCTAGGAGAATAACCTTCCCAGATTGGAGGCGGACACTTGTTATAATTTGCACTTTGTTTATTACCATTATCCTTTTCTTCAGGCTTCTTGTCTTGAAATGCTTCAAAACCTACAACAGTTGGATAAATTCTATCATTCAAATAATCAGAACTAGAATAACTTTGCAACAATCTTCTAATTCTTTCATTTTCAATCCTTTCTGTTTCCAACTCCTGCTTCAACTTTGCACATTCTTCAATATAATGATTAATCGCCTTCTGCTTTGTCATCATCACAGCATTCATCATAGTCAACGCATCTTCTCTTTCTGAATTAGTCTTTTGTAGACCAGTTACTGTTCTGTTCAGCACATCATACGATTCTTTCACATAGTTAAGATTGAAAAGTAAATTTTCTTTCATCTTATCTTGCTCACTCAACTTCTCTTCTTTCTCTTCACACTGCTTGCATGACTCCGAACATTTTAAGCAAGGTTTGATGACTTCAATAATCTTTTCAACTTCGATAACTTTCTCAACTTCAATCACTTGCTCAGCTTCAATCACTTGTTCAGCTTCAACCACTATCTCAGCAACTTTAACTTCTTCACTTATTCAGACTTCTCTTCTTGAACAATACTCTCACATTTCACTTTTATCTGTTCTTTTGCTACTCATCTCTCCTTCAGCTTCTTCACTCTTTCTGCAAAATAAAATTCAAAACTTTCAGGAGATAAATGAGTTTTTGCAATATTAATATGCATTTCTTCCTCATCATCACTATCATCAGTTGATGATTGATCAAACACTTGAGTATTTTCTGAATTATCATCTGAAGAACTAGATTCATCATCTTGATTCTTCTCATCATCAGCAAATGTTTTCGTCCATTCTTTCATCAGATCTGGCTCTTGAACTATTTGTGCAATGAGAGCGGCTACTTTTGAATCAGGTGGAATGTATTTGTCCCAACTGAACCCTTCTGCTACTTTTTCATCATCTTGATCAATTATGCCATAATAAGCTTTCTTATTTGCTTCTACGATCATTTTGGCATGAGCAGTTTGTGGTTCCTTTTGTTGATACGGTTGATGAGTAACTTGTTGATAAATGGATTTCCGATAATAATCATCTTTTCCAAACGGATTATGTGCTCCACTTGCTTCTCGATTTTTACATTCTCTTTTGAAATGTCCTTTCTCCCTGCATCGAAAACAAGTAACTTTAGATTTATCAAAACCCAAAGTAGAAACATTTGCATCTAAGAAATCATCTCTTCCTGTAATCATTTTGAATTTTTCTGCTCTCCTCAGAACACTTGCTAAACACCATTTAATATCCATCAACTCCATTTCCTCAGCATCGATCTGATCGTAATCCTCTTTTGTCAACATAGGATTTCCGATCCTTCCTGCAACCAACCCTTCATATGATTCCAATACTGTAACAAGTAATAACATATGACTTTTGACAATTTCTTCAGAAAATTTTTGGCCCTTCTGAAGATGCAATGCGATGTTGCAATTTAAAACATGACCATTGTTGCTATTTGAGCTTTGAAATTGATGACTTGAACTTGATTCTTTCGGATTAACACTTGGATATAATGAAAATCCACTACTGCTGCTTGAACTTTGATTGACTGATTCAGATGAATTTCCTGTACTGAAAGCAGTTTGGATTTTAGGACTTGCTTCGACATTTTGAACACTCCCTTTGAAGTACATTTTAACATCTTGTTGTGCACTCGGATTGTTCATTCTTGCAATCTTCTGTTGCTCAAGATCTTGTCCTTCAATCTTTTCAATGAACTGGGAAATCGTCAAGCCTTCATATTCTCCAGTATTCTTTAGGATCATCAAAAATGTACCCCATTCTTTTTGAGGTAAAGCATCAACTAATTTATCAACCCATTCCTCACAATCTTTGTTGATGTTTAACAATGACATTGACCGTACTAAATGACAATATCTTTCGATCAATTTCTTTGTATCTTCTCCTGGCAAACTTGAAAATAAATCAAATTATTTCTTTAGCAATGCTTTCTTACTCTTGATCATTTTCTCACTTCCCTCAAACTTGATACGAAGTGCTTCCCAGATTGAACGTGAAGTCTTATCATGTTGTAGTAATACAAATATATCTTCTTTAATAGCTTGCTGAAGTAAACTGATCATCATCTTTTCTGCTTTGTACATGTCTCATTCTTTATCCGTAAATTCAAAAATCTTTTTCTCAACTCCCAAATCTGTACGTGGTAGAACATACTTTTTCTCAACACACTCCCAAGATCTCAAATGATTAGCTTGAATCCAGTTTTCAAACCGATCTTTCCAACCATAATATTCCTCAATTCCCATAAGTTTCGGGGTTTTTTGCATTGTTCTGGTTTCATTTTTCATGTTCATGTTCTTAGCAATTTCAGCTGGAGTAGTTGGAGATGTAGCAAACGCGTTATAGAACTCTTCTTCCATGATTCGGTAAAATTTTTCAAAAACAGACACTTTCAAGCGAAATTACAATTCAAACGAAATAACCTCTTCAACCGGAATACTCTTTCAAACGGAATCACTTGTTGAAGCGAAATTACCAACAAAACAGTTTCAAACGAAATACCAACTCAAGCGGAATCACACTTTTCAAACGGAATCACCTTCTGAAACGAAATCACACTTTGGAGCGGAATAAACAGCAACTTCAAGCGAAATACTAATTTCGTGTGGAATTAGATGCAATTTCAAACGGAATTATGCTGACATCATCAATTCGGTCCAACTTTTGTCAAATTGATCAGGTTATAGCTCGATTTTAGGTCTAATTCTCTCAAGGCTTTGTTAAAACACTATTTCGCAGATAATGTGTGAAATTCAAACCATTTTATCCGTTAAAACTTGCTCAATTTTGAAAAGAATGTGTAGAAGCTAGAAAAACTGATGAAATTAAGCTGAAAACAATAGAACTCCTCCTCCTGAGCTCTGATACCGCTAGTAAATATCAAATTTACACTAGAAGCACTGTTTTAACATTACCAAGCTAGTTATGGTCCCCGAACATCATAACACACTGTGTAAATATCAACTAACTAAACAACTAACTTATACTTGATTTTCAACTACAAACTAACTAGTTTAGTTTAAACCTAGCCTACTACCCCCCCCCCCCCAGTTATGTAATCGGCCAACATATGGCCCACCATAAGATTTTCTTTCAATTTTATATTAGATCATGTGGGCACTTTAAGAACACATTATACATGAGGTAAACACTTGAAATGGGTTATAAATGTAACCTAAGTATCATAATCTCATAACTTTCACACAACAAAACACACACACTCCTCTCTCCCTCTCTTGTGCTCTCGGCCGACCTCACCACCATCATCACTGTCATCCATCCATCCTACATGCATTACAAGCATATACAAAGGTGTTAGAGGTTGCACAAAGGAGCTAGGAGCTTACGGAAGTTCAAGGACCTCTTTCATTTGCTTTTATCCATATCTTATCTTCACTTGATCATCCCTAGCCTTGAGCTAGTGGTAAGAACCTTAATCTTTCTATTTTACATCTATTTCAAGTGGTTAAAAGATGTTACATAATGATAATCTTGAAGAACACTAAGAAACTTGAACTTGAAACATGAACATAGGCTTAAATACATAAGAAATCTTAATGTTTATGTGTTGTAATACTTGTTGATTGATGATTGCTTGTGAAAATGATGTTGATCATCATATGATCTTGCTAGATCATGATTAAAAACATAATTTAGCAAGATGAGAGGATGAAAGTGTTGTTGGATCATAGATCATCCTCATAAGAAACATGAACTTGAAAGGATATGTGGTTTTCTTGAAAAATAATGATCAAAGTAGGTTGTAATACTTGTAGATCTAAAATTTCATGGATGGTTTTTCAAAGGAACCAAGTTAAAAACACAAGATTTACTTGATCTTGGTTCTTACATAAATAAACCCCATTTTTAAAGAAAATGGATCTTCACAACTTCTAATCATATTTTTCAAAAATGTTTATTCTTAAACTTTTCTTGTTACATAAGTGTTTCTATACTTGTTTAACCTTTAAAAATGGGGTTTATTTATGTAAGAACCAAGATCAAGTAAATCTTGTGTTTTTAACCTTTAAAAATGATGATTTTAAAGAATCAATCACACTTAACCACTGGGTGTCAGCCCAGTGGCCACCACACCTCGCAAACACCGTGGGGACTCAGGTTTAACTCCGGTCGTTTGCGTAATCTGCACCTGATTTCCACTCGGCTGGGGGACTCACCGCCAGGCAGCTATGTGGTGTGCTAGCCTGTGGAGTTGGAATACTCCAGTGGTTAATGGTACCACGCAACTACCATTTTTAAGAATCAATCACACTTTAGAAGGTAACAAGGCTTACTAAGAACACTAATAAGTTACTACAAATTTTTGTGAAATTTCAAGTTCATGAAGTAGTAGATTATGCTTGTTTTTGGCAAAATTGGTAAGTAAAGATTGTTTATTGTTGATTGTGTTGATTTTACAAAAGAAAATGATATACCTTCAAGGTATGGAAACCTCCATTTTTAGGGGAAACTATGGCAAAAATTTTCTAGAAATTAAACACTTAGAAAAATATTTCCAAATAAATATTTACAAGTGTATTTGAAACCATAAAATTTTACATAAACTTTGCCATAATTTTTGTTCAAAAATTATAAGTATTGGAGGTTGGTTTTTATAAATAAAACTGACTAAATATGTATTTAGGAAATATATATTTAGATGACACCATGTGTGTGATTATTTGTATATTTTGTGTATTAGTTATATTATTTTAGGACTTAAAATAATATAACACATCAAAATACCAAGAATTACAATCCGAAATATTACCAAAATTCCAAGGAATGAATATTCAAAGAATACACAAAATATTGGTGAAACCGAACTATGGAATATGACTTACAAAATACTACGGAAATAATATTCATGTCTATATTTTGGTAAATAATATTTTGGACACCAAAGGAAACAAAAATATGATTTTTACAATTATTACAAATTTATATCATATTTTTTACAAGAGGAAAATATATTATTTTTGGGTGAATAAAAATATATATATTTTTTTCTTGGAATTATTAGAAGATATATTATTTTTGGAAGAAATATATATTTTCTCAAACAAAAACGGAATATATTATTTTGGAGAAAAATAAGCACACACACACACACACACACACACACATATATATATATATATATATTCCAAGTTAGACTTGAAAATATATTATTTTTGGAACTTATATGAAAATACAAATATCTTTGCCCAAGGGAAAAATTATAAATAATTTTTCTAAGTAGTATTTCTTAAAGCATATATATATTTTGGAAATATATATTGGTGAACTTTTATTAAAGATAATATTCCTGAAAAATTAATACGAAATTAACTATAAGAATACTTAATGAATAGAATAAAAATACGTATTCTCATACGTATAAATACACACCGGAATACGACCCCAATACATGGCAAAAATATACAAAGTATAAGAATGCGAATACAAATACACTCATCCTTGGGAAGGATATACAAGTATAAATACTTGAAGAATATCAAGTTAAAATATATTATTATTCCAAAAATTAGTAAATATAAATTAAGTTAAAATATTTATTATTTTAACAAATAATTATATAACTTGGAATAATATTGAATACACGAAGAAACGTAACTCAAGGATACTAATTAATACTAAGTCAAGGCACGACCCGCTCGTCTAATAGACATTAGTACGATTGTAGGTAGTTGTGTATGCTAGGCAAAGCTTGAGTTACGGTGATACGAAGACGCAGGACTGTGAGTTCGTGACCCCCTTTTCTTTTAACTTTTTTCCGTTTTATAACTTCGGGGGTGAAGTACATGTTACAACTGTTTACAAACGTTATTATTTGGTATGGTTAGCTAAGGAAGGGTACTGCTAGATCATGTGAGTGGTGGGTATGACGCTTAAGACCATTAATCCTCATTGTAGGACCGAGGGACATGAGTGATAGATCTATTTGGGTGTAGCGAGCCCCGCCCATGTTGGACCAGGGTTTGGCCCATGGGTTGACTATGTCTTACAGCCAGAAGCCCGGTGCAAAGTCTGCTAGGTTTGAGCCTTCCTGCATCACGTCACACATATTAATGGCCTTGCAAACCATTAATGATCTGTTCTCGTTGTTGCTTTCATACCAGGATTTTACAAACATACTTACATACTTTCAATGATTCAAAGGTTTATTCATACACATAAACAAACACACGAACTCGCTCAACTTTTGTTGATGTTTTTAAACTACATGTATTTCAGGGAATTAGATGTGGATCTAGCGGGTGTTCGGAAGTTCCAAGTGTTGTTTGAGAATAAAAGATGTCATCCATGGTCTTAGGGTTTGGTTAGTGTGTCTTATCCTGGACGAGACACGTCTTCCAAAACCTGGTTTTATTTAATATCTTTTGTCGAGTCTTTGTGAACTCTAAAACAAGTTGCATGGTTTGTACTCGAATTTGAAGTCTATGTTTAAAACAATGTTGATGTTATGTTTTTAAACTTAATTAATGGATGATCATCTTAGTTTTACCATATAGATGTTTGTTATGGTTGAATGCAACGATATTAAGCAAGTCACACATAATCACGCTTCCACAAAAGTTAGGGTGTGACAGTTTGGTATCAGAACTTCGATTGTAGCGAACTAGGATTCTTTCTCGAGTCTATACTATAATCAGTAGGGCTCTCATGAAAATGTTTTTACAACATGTTTTCATTGCATACACGGAACGCCCAGATCCATGGAACAAACATTTTTACAAATAAAAAGACAAGAAACACAATGCACAGTTACTTTGTTGGTTTAGTCTGGGAGACTAGGTGGTTTAGTCTGGGAGACTAGGTAGTCAGTCTGGGAGACTGGGTGGTTCAGTCTGGGAGACTGGGTGGTTTAGTCTGGAAGACTAGGTGGTTTAGTCTGGGAGACTAGGAAGGATAAAAAGGATTTGAGAGGATACGTGATTTCATGATACATTAACTTTGCTTGCATACTAAATGTTAGTGGTTAATATATGTGCATATGTTGTGATTGTTTTGTTACAGACACTATGTCGTCATCGGATAGCGGGTTGTCCGACGACCATGACCCCATGGCAGTAGTCTGCGACGATGAGGTTATGCCAGAGCCAGAGATCTTCACATCCGATACCGAGAGTGACCCAGAGATGATGTCCGACGACGACGACGATTTTCAGCCATTTGCGCTGCCCGATTTTGGAGACGACTTACCGTTTGCTGATGGTATCCCAGATGAGGATCCTTTTGTTATTCCCATTCCTGTCCACGATCATCTTATCATCGGTCATCCTGATGGTGAGCATATTGTGGCACCGATCCTCGCTCCTGTTCCTTTAGTGGTCATTCCTCCTGAGGATTGGCCATTCGATGATCTGTTTGATGATGATTTTGATCTGTTTGTTGATGGTCCTCCCGATGACGCCCATGGTGATGGAGAGCTCGATGAGGACGTTGTTGATGTTCCACTTCTTGGGATTCCTGTTATTGAGATTTTCTCTGATTCTAGCTTACACTCTGTCTCAGATTCCTTTGAGTCTGTGACTTCTTCCGCCTTGCAGGCAGTGGGATTACGACGCTAAGCCAGTGATTCTGATGACGATACGGCCACGTCAGCTGCACCGTCTCCTCAACATGACTTTGAGCCTGGACTTGAGCCCGATTATGTCCCTGTTGATCAGCCTGTTGATGCACCCGCTGATCCTGAGCCTTTGCCTGATCATGACCCTATTCCATTTGGCTTACCTGACATTACACCTCTTATACCAGATCCAGTTCCTGCACCCATGGATCCTCCTGTTATTGAGCCAGTCACTCCTCCACTTGCACCTGCACCCACCGATGTTGCTCTTTTTCACCCAGTGGAGTCTGATGTACACCGTGTAGACCTGCCGATTGTTTTCTTGCAGGATATACCCGCACCCCGTCCAGGGGAAGGCACTTCTAGCCAGTAGCCTAGCCATGACCCTCATATTTCAGCAACTTTTCCCCATATACCTCAGTCTGCACCTTTTGCTCATTTTACTTCTTCACCACTTGATGAGCCACTCAGATGGTTCCCACAGTACACCATGCTGATTTCTGATCCCTACCATCCCTCGCACTTTACTGGTTATACACGGGATGAGTTACTTCTATCATTACAGCTCCAGTATGAGATCATGAGTCGCAGGATTTTAGAGCTTGAGATGACACCGCGTCCTTTGCCATGTTTGTGTCAGCCTACATTTGTTCCTCGTTCATCACCGTCCCCATTTTCACATCCTCCTGCACCGCTTACTCCATTTCCTGAGTTTGATACTCAATTTCTTACCGTTGAGCAGCAGATCAGTTATCTGTTGCGTCATGTTTATGATCTTGAGGAGGTGCTTGCGCATGTGCGCAGCTTGCTTTTTGTTCCTCCACCTCCTCCTCCACCACCATCAGCATAGCCGGTTTTTGGTTTTATGTAGGTAGCTTGCTTTTGATGAGAGCACCACTATTGAGCTGAGCTAGTGAACCCTTTTGGAGATCACCCTTTTGTGACCCTGTGTTCCCTTTTGATACGATACTTTTGTAAAACATGTAACAATATTGGTGGTCGATGATTAATGAAAGCTCAATCGTAATGTTCTCATTAAATAAGTTGTAGAATTTCATGTTTGTGCTATGATTGTGATAAGATTGCTTGTTATGATGATTACTTATATACCTATGTATATACACTCCTAGGTCGTATTCGTATAATAGATGCTTACGTGCTTGAGTCTTTAATAAGACCTGACCTATCCAAACTTCTTTTAGAAGATGCCTCCTCGAAGGAACACTCAGTTGCCCACAACCGAGGCAGAGCTACAAGAATGAATTTCACATGCAATCGCACAACATGAGGCCTTACGCTCTGAACACAGCGGAGGTACCTCAGGAAATAACCCACCTCACGGTAATGTTTAAGTCACTTAAGACACATTACAATACGTTTGGACATTTCCATGTGCATTTTGCTAATGCTTTCTGTGAATGATGTTGCTTGTACAGGATGTACTTACAAGTAGTTCCTTGACTGCAAGCCTCTGACCTTTGACGGCACTGGAGGTGCTGTAGCATTTGTAAGATGGGCTGAGAAGACAGATTCTGTGCTGCGAATGAGGAAGTGTGTGCCGGAGCACCAGGTCACTTACATTTCTGGATTGTTTCTCGATGGAGCCCTGTCGTGGTGGAACCTCCAGGTTTAGACTCTAGGTGAGGATGCAGCGTATGCTATGACTTGGGATGAGATGAAAGAACTGATGCGCAAGAAGTACTGTTCAAGATCTGAGATTCAGAAGTTGGAAACCGAGTTTTGGAATCTGAAAATGGATGGACCTAAGATTGCTGAGTATGTACAGAGATTCCATGACCTGTCTCGTGTTGTCCCCTACATGGTAGAACCAGAATTCAAGCGAGTTGAACGTTTCATTTGGGGATTGGCACCCCAAATAATGAGCATGGTGACTACTTCGAAGCCTCCAACGATCACTGAGGCCATTGATTTGAGTGTGGCATTGACTGAAGAAGCGATTAGATTGAACAAGTTTTCGATTTCTGAAGGAAAGAAGAAGGAGACTCATGTCGAGTCGTAAGGAGAGAACAAGAGGAAGTTCTCAAATTTTAAGAAGGGTACCCAAGGAAACAACAACGGTGGTAACAAGAAAAGAGATGCGAACCCACCAGCCGAGGTCAGGACTGGTGCTGCAAGTTCAGAAAATAAGGGGAAGGGATACATGGGCACCCTGCCCAAATGTGATGTATGTCAGCTCCATCATGTCGGCCAGTGTAGGTTCAGGAAATGTGAATCTTGTGGAAAGAATGGTCATTCAAAGGAAACATGCTGGGCTGGTACTGGTCGTGGGAATGGTGGCCAGAGAGGAAATGAGAATGGCAATGGAAACCGTGGTGGAAACGGTAATGGGAATAGAAATAATCAGGGAGGAAATGGAAATCGTGGTGGTTCTGGAAATCAAGCTGGTAGCGGAAACCATGGAGCAAACAACAATCAGGGCGGTACCGGAAACAGAAAAGGTTGCTTTAGTTGCGGAGATGTTGGGCATTTCAAGCGAGATTGCCCAAAGAACAATCAAGCCCAAGGGAGAGTCTTCAACATTGGAGCTAGGGAAGCTCGTCAGGATCCGAACGTAGTCACTGGTACGTTCCCTATCAACCAACACTTTGCATCTGTGCTATTTGATACTGGTGCCGATTATAGCTTCGTGTCCCTAGAATTTAATGATATACTTGGGTTAGTTGCTAGTAAGTTAGAAATTTCGTACTCAATAGAACTAGCTAATGGAAAGCAAGTAGAAGCAAATGAAGTGATTAGAGGTTGTGTGATAGAGCTCGGAGAGCATGAGTTTACGCTCGATCTTCTACCAGTTGAGTTGGGAAGCTTTGACGTGGTAGTTGGAATGGATTGGTTGTCGAGTAACTGAGCAGAGATCGTATGTCATGAGAAGATTATCCGCATCCCGTTGGTGAATGGAGAGACGATTGTAGTGCACGGAGAAAAGCATGATACACCACTAAGGATTATCAGTTGTTTGAAGGCCCGAAAGTTTATGCGGAAACGATGTGTTGCCTTCTTAGCTCACGTTGTTGATAAGGAAGTCGAAGAGCCGAAACTGGAAGATATCCCTGTGGTAAGGGAATATCCTGAAGTCTTCCCCGAAGACTTGCCAGGATTACCGCCCCAGCGACAAGTCGAATTCCATTTTGACTTGGTTCCAGGCGCCGCGCCTGTAGCCAAGGCACCTTATCGGCTTGCGCCATCAGAGATGCAAGAGTTGTCGACCCAACTTCAGGAGCTTTTGGACAAGGGATTCATTAGACCAAGCTTCTCGCCTTGGGGAGCTCCAGTTCTGTTTGTCAAGAAGAAGGATGGTAGTTTCCGTATGTGTATTGACTTCTGAGAGCTAAACAAGTTGACCATCAAAAATTGGTATCCTTTTCCGAGGATTGATGATCTCTTCGATCAACTTCAAGGTTTGAGTTACTACTCCAAGATCGATCTTCGATCAGGTTATCACCAACTGCGGATTCAAGAAGAGAGTATACCGAAGACTGCCTTTAGAACTCGTTATGGACATTACGAGTTTCTAGTGATGCCGTTTGGTTTGACAAATGCACCAGCAGTGTTTATGGACTTGATGAACCGAGTTTGCAAGCCATATCTCGATAAATTTGTGATTGTGTTTATCGACGATATTTTGATCTATTCACGGACGAAGGAAGAGCATGAGCAACACCTTAGAGCCATTTTAGAGCTGCTCAAAAAGGAGAAACTGTACGCTAAGTTCTCGAAGTGTGAGTTTTGGTTGCGTGAGGTATAGTTCCTTGGTCACGTGGTAAACAAAGATGGAATTCATGTGGATCCCACCAAGATCGAGACAATTAAGAATTGAGAAACCCCAAAGACGCCGACCGAGATCCGACAATTTTTGGGTTTAGCAGGGTATTATCGCCGATTCATTGAGGATTTTTCTAAAATCGCTCAGCCGCTGACCTCCCTTACTCAGGAGGATAAGAAGTATGAATGGGGAGATAAACAAGAAGAAGCTAAAGAACAAGCTTTGCGATGCACCTATTTTATCCCTACCAGAAGGCACCGACGACTTCGTGGTATACTGTGACGCCTCGCGTCAGGGATTGGGCTGTGTGCTGATGCAGTGACAGAAGGTTATCGCTTATGCTTCGCGCCAGTTAAAGGTCCATGAAAAGAATTACACCACGCATGATTTGGAATTAGGCGCAGTGGTGTTTGCTTTGAAGATTTGGCGGCATTATCTCTATGGCACCCGATGCACGATCTTTACAGATCACAAGAGCCTACAACACATATTCGATCAGAAAGAGCTTAACATGAGACAGCGACGATGGGTGGAGTTGTTAAATGATTATGATTGCGAAATCAAATATCACCCAGGAAAGGCGAATGTGGTGGCAGACGCCTTGAGTCGAAAAGAGAGGATCAAGCCCATAAGGGTTAGGGCTTTAGAGAAGATCATTCAGACAGACCTCTCGTTGCGCATTCGTTCTGCACAGAGAGAAGCTCTTAAGAGAGAGAACTTAAAGGCTGAATATCTCCGTGGGATGGAGAAAAAGCTGGTACCCAATGAGGAAGGAACTTTGTGTTTTATGGGACGAATTTGGGTTCCTCTTTTTGGTGGTCTTAGAGATGTTATTTTTGATGAAGCTCATAAATCGAGGTACTTGATCCACCCAGGGTCGGACAAGATGTACTAAGATTTGAAGGATTATTACTGGTGGCCAAGATTGAAGGGCGATGTTGCTACTTATGTTGGAAAATGTTTGACTTGTGCCAAAGTAAAGGCCGAGTATCAGAAGCCTTCAGGTCTTCTGCAGCAACCTGAGATACCCATGTGGAAGTGGGAACAGATCTCAATGGACTTCGTAACAAAGTTGCCCAGGACACCCAGAGGTCATGATACGATTTGGGTAATCGTGGACCGTTTGACAAAATCTGCGCACTTTCTGCCAAACAGAGAAAAGGATAACACAGGTAAGCTAGCTGAGCTGTACCTAAGGGAGATAGTTGCACGTCATGGAGTGCCTATCTCGATTATATCGGACAGAGACGGGAGATTTGTGTCAAGAATTTGGCAATCCTTCTAGGAAGCGTTTGGTTCTCAGTTGAATCTGAGCACAACATTTCATCCACAGACGGACGGTCAAAGTGAAAGAACGATTCATACACTTGAAGATATGTTGCGAGCTTGTGTAATGGACTTCGGTGGCAGTTGGGACACTCACCTACCTTTAGTTGAGTTCTCCTATAACAACAGCTACCATACAAGCATTCAAGCTGCACCGTTCGAAGCTCTCTACGGACGCAAGTGTCGATCACCGCTATGCTGGGCAGATGCAGGTGATAGACAACTGGTTGGTCCCGAACTGGTCCAAGAAACGACGGATAAGATCATGCAGATCCGAGAGCGCATTAAGGCGGCTCGTGATCGACAAAAGAGCTATGCGGACCAAAGAAGGAAACCCTTGGAATTTGAAATGGGTGATATGGTTTTGTTGAAAGTTTCACCTTGGAAAGGTGTGGCACGCTTTGGGAAGCATGGTAAATTAAACCCACGATTTATCGGACCGTTCAAAATCCTGGAAAGGATTAGTCCTGCAGCATACAAGTTGGAGCTACCAGCAGAACTTAATGGTGTTCATGATACATTCCATGTATCTAATATGAAGAAGAGTCCAACTCAAGAAACGGTAGTTATCCCTGCTGATGAAGTTCACATCGACGACACACTCCACTTTACTGAAGAACCTGTTGAGGTTACTGATTGGAAAGTTAACAAGACTCAGAGGAGTAGTGTTAAACTCGTGAAGGTTCGGTGGAACGCGCGTCACGGCCCAGAGTTTACTTGGGAGCGTGAGGACCGCATGAAAGCAAAATACCCGCATTTATTCCCTAACACCCATGCAGCTAGCAGTAAAGCTTAAAATTTTGGGACGAAATTTTCTTAACAGGGGGAGAATGTGACAACTGTCAAAATTGCAGGTATCCGTACAACTATTAAACCATGATTAGTGCTTAATGACTGTGCTGAATTACAATTAACTGCTTACTGATTATTACCATATACATACATGTGCATCATATATTGCTTAATGTCATATCATTATTGCATGAAAGCTTATTTGACTCAAATGATGCAGGAAACACAGTTAGCACATAATTCAGACAAATCAGAAATATGCTGACAAAGTTCATCATATAGGCAGACAGTGTGTTGAGACACAGAATGAGCCAAAAACTAAGTATTACACTAGTATAGTGTGTAGGAAAGTAAGGATCACAAAACTGCATTCCTATAGATAGTTTAAGTGCCAGAAAGTGCCTAAAACTCACATAAAGTGCTGAATTCAGCAAAAATCAGCAATTCTCAGCATTTAAACAATCTAATATCATGCAGAAATATGGTTAAATGGTCCTGGATGCTTTCCTAAGTGTCGGGAATCAAAAGTGTCACAAAAGGGTACATAAAGCACACTAAACTGCAAGTTTAGCACCTTAACGAACCGGTAACCAACCGAACAACCGGACACTACCCGAAACATCAAATTTACACTAGAAGCACTGTTTTAACATTACCAAGCTAGTTATGGTCCCCAAACATCATAACACAGTGTGTAAATATCAACTAACTAAACAACTAACTTATACTTGATTTTCAACTACAAACTAACTAGTTTAGTTTAGTTTAAACCTAGCCTACTACCCCCCCCCCCTATGTAATCGGCCAACATATGGCCCATCATAAGATTTTCTTTCAATTTTATATTAGATCATGTGGGCACTTTAAGAACACATTATACATGAGGTAAACACTTGAAATGGGTTATAAATGTAACCTAAGTATCATAATCTCATAACTTTCACACAACAAAACACACACACTCCTCTCTCCCTCTCTTGTGCTCTCGGCCGATCTCACCACCACCATCATCACTATCATTCATCCATCCTACATGCATTACAAGCATATACAAAGGTGTTAGAGGTTGCACAAAGGAGCTAGGAGCTTACGGAAGTTCAACAGGTGGTTTCAGATATGAAAACCCAACAGGTGGTTGAAGGTGATGGTGGTTTCAGATCTAGTTTTCGACAAGATGGTGGCGATCGTAGGTGGTGGTGGAAGTGGTGGTGTTGGTTGTGATGTGGTAGTTTATGGTTTTGAAAATGGTGGATTTGAGTATACGGAAAAGAGAAATGAATATTGCAGATGTTGGGTTTTTTTGAAGATGGTGAGTTTTGACTAAAATGCCCTCGTTATGTTTTTTCATCTTTGCCATATCATCTTATTGCTTCCTATCTTTCCTATCAAAACTAAACTTGCTATTTGATTTTTTCCCTATAAACCTTTACGTGCTTTAAAGCATGATATAACCATCTTAAAATAAAATCGTCACTAAAACAAAATATTTTTTTCCCTATTAACCTTTACGTGCTTTAAAGCATGATATAACCATGTTAAAACAATTTTTTTTTTTTTGAATTTATCAAGCGTTACAAAATTCCTTCACAAATATAATGTGTGTCGCCTTATAACTTTATCCTCGTAGAACCAATCACATTCTACTTTTAGGGAGGAAAAGTTGACGCATAAATTCGATGAAAGTTATATGGATACTAATTTGTCATGTTAACACAATGAAATAGTTTATTGATTATTTGACTAACTTAATGAAACAACTAGATAAACTAAATAGGTTAAAAATGTCTCAAACTTAAAACAAACATAAGTTATAATCCATCTCGAGTTAGTATACTCAACAATCATGTGTAGTTTGACTGACCTTCGTACAAAAATTCTCTCCGAGCTTCATAAACTTGGTTTCTCATTCAAAATTATATTTATTTTCTCTCAGAAAAGTCATTTTTTTTCTTTTATGATTCACTATGAGTCATGTATCATATGTATCATATTATATTTAAAATACTCGTTCAATTGACAAATCAACCTTCTACATACATTTAACATAAGTATGTTGTTATTTCTTGTAAAAACGCCAACCAGTAGATCAAATATTGCTTCAATGCGATTATTCCTTCTATAAAATGATAAATGTAACCCCTCGTCAAATCACAATGAGTTCAAACTCTTTCCATTGAAGGTGGCATACGTGGAGGAACATTTGGTGGTCCGATCCAACCTATTAGCAAACATCGCCATGTTAACCCACACACTAACACAATTATGGTCAAATTCTAGCCAAATTGGAAGCAATTTTTTGACTTTATAGAACCAACCTTTAGATGGGTCGAGCCCTCGGTGCTTAAGTTCAGCATGTTCTTGACAAAGGGCACAAGCTTCGCAACAAAAATGAACACAACAATCGTTGCAAGGGTCAGATGGCAAACCATACTTAGTTCGTAGTCTTTCTCGAAGCATGCACGCATAGACCCAATGGCATGAAAAGGTCATCAAGACACCATAGATTAAGCCTTCAGCCACGCATGCTGCATGTACAACCAAATCAAGAGTCTTCTACTAGTAGTAAGTGATAGAAATGAGCGAATTGAATAAGGAGTTGAGCAAACACTTTTTACGTCTATTTTCAAGATTTTGTCAGAATAACTGTTTAGCTTCAGATAGTGGTGCACAAAAAACCCGAACCCGGACCCAGACCCGAAAATAAAACCCGGAACCGGGATAAAACCCTGGTTTTTTATACCCGAACCCGACCCTACCCATAGGGTAGGGGTTGGGTATGCATTTCTGTTATAAAACCCGAATCCGGAACCTGGTTTTTTTATACCCGTTTTCAACCCGGGTTTTACGAGTACCCGGTTTCAACCCGAACCCGGAACCGGGTTTTTTCAATACCCGGTCCAGGTTTCCCAATACCTTGTTCAGGTTTTTTCGTTTTTTTGTGTTTTTTCGAGTTTTCTACCTTGGTAACGGCCATATAGCTGTTAGAAAATGTATTATGATCATTTGTTTGTTTTACATTGTATCTCTATACCCTATAAAATGGGTCTTTGATGACGAACAATAATCGAAGACGATCAAGTTATTCGAAGCTATCTATGTTCATCATCTTATTCGATCCGGTTCAATGATTATTTAGGTGTCATGTATTTCTATGTTTTATGAAATAAAAAGGTTTTGCATTTTATATTTCTATGATTTATCCAAAAAAATGAATACCTGAGGCATACCCGAACCAAACCCGAACCCAACCCGATCCATACCCGACCCTACCCGAACCCGAAAATAGGGTATTAGAAAACCCGACCCGAACCCGTGTATATAGTGTATACATTTTTTATATAAAACCCGGACCCGACCCGGGTATTGTCAATACCCAATTTTGTAGAACCCGATCGTACCCGAACCCGGTTCCATACCCGGAACCGGGTATTCAGAAAACCCAATTTGTGCACCACTAGCTTCAGATATACTCTCCTAAATGGGCCAAAACTAATATTTTAGGCCCATTTCAAGTGCACCCAATCTTGGGAGGCGCAAGTTGAAGGTGGCTCATTAGGGTTAGACCCATCAGCCTCTTACAAATAGAAGACCTTTCTACAAGAAATCAAGTTCCTCAAAAAAAAAAAAAAAAAAAAAAAAAAAACTCATTATATTGTCACGATTGCATGTACACATATAATACACATTGATGATTTCACAATTTGAGTCTTGCTGACTTGGGCGTCCGAGTACCCATGGGGCTTCAAGCATGTGGGTACTCTAACGTGTTTTTGGTTGTTGCAACTTGCTTCATACCAAGACCGAGAAAACAAAGTGTAGCTGATCTATCTGTAAGAACCGTTCGCGTAATTTAAATAAAATAAACAAATTTTATTCAACGATTACAATACAGAAATAAGAAAGCCTAAGCAACTAGTACAATTACAACTGAAAATAAAAGAAATACAAGAAAAGAGATGAAGCAGATTGGCTGAGTCACATGTACACACGCTTCCCTTAAAACAAATTCCGAGTCTCCCAGGAGTACTCGTTTTGTTTCCCAGGATACACCAGCCGAAGCAGCGTACTGTCGGTGCTGGCCTACAACCCGAAGGTTAGCTTGAAGAATGCAGGAAGAAAGAACAGAATACTGTAGAGAGAGTTGAATGTTTGCTGTTGTGTATTTAGTGTTATTCTGCAGTTGGGTATGGAGCTGTATTTATACAGCTCCTAAGTCGAAACAGTCAAAAGAGAATTAAAGAGAGGTTTAAATTGCATTAAACGTCTTCAATGAAATTTAATACGTCATTTAATTCTCAGTCAAAGACCGTTAACTCGTCAGTTACAAAGCTGAACTGAAACTGCACTGTCATTCAATGCTGGAAGCTTCTGCGCGCGCGCAGGTCAGCACGCTCATGCGCGGTGCGTCCAGCTGGCTCATTTCCATGCGCGCGTGCGCCACGTCACCTGTGAGCCTATACGAGCACGCCACACAGTCGCGCCGTATTGGCTCACTCTGGTGCGCCGCGCACGACACAGCAGGACCCATGTACCATGCGCAACCGCGCGCCTTCGTGCCACTTGTACCCGCGCGGGGACTGCCACGTCACGCGCCTCGAACCTGCACGCCGCTTCACCACTTGGTCCTTGCAGCCTCTGTGATTCACCACGCGCACGTGGTCAAAAATATAAAGGCGGCTCGTGGCGATGCGAAGTGCAAAGTGCGCCATCAAAGCGCCACATTGCGCCTCATCGCCCACGCCACGCGCGCGCGTGTGCGAGTGCGAGTTAGGGTCCGCACCCTTCGCGAGGACACTTAGTGTGTGCTTCCATGAAACAATAAAGATGGAGTGTTCCACCTTAAATACCCATTTAAGTTCCATCTCTCCTCCGATGTGGGACAAGGTGCTACTTTTCCCTTTTGTTTCAGCATTCAATGTTTCAAACACCCAACTTTGAGCATCGATATCTCATTCATCTTAGCTCGGTTTTGGACGTGGTTTAGTTCGTTACGAAGCTCTTCCAACATAGAACACAAACCCACAAATAAATATATAAAACCCGCTCATTTTATTATATTTATTTCTAGTCCAAAATAGGAAAAAATCATTTTCCTATATTTGTGAAAAATGCTATTTTCACCTATTTTTCCAACAATCCCCCACATGAAAAATGCTATTTTCATCAAATTTCTAACAATCCCCCACATGTATGGAAATGGATCTTTTCCTTACACTTTTCAACGATAAACTTCGACAGTTGAGTATTGCAAGATAGGTAGGTTGTCACCTTTGAACCTTCTTTTGTGAAGCATACTTAGCTTACTAGCGGTTTGTAGACGCGATGTCCTTGAACATACCTGTAACACCTCGAAAATTCATGTCCAATAATGTATCGACACGTGTCATGAGCTTTAAACGTGTAAAAGATATCTTTAGAGGGGCTAAAGTTGACAAACAAAGAAACTATGTGAATATAAGGGTTCAAAGTGTCAACAATGGATAAATATACTTTAAAATAGCTCTACATGATGTTTATACCCTTGAACGAATAAATCATGGATCATACGAAACTAATTATGAAAGAAAGTGAGAGATTACAAACTACAGGGTTTAAATGTGTCAACATGTTTAATGTATACCTCTGAGTGACGTTTTAGCAAACCCGAAGCTTTGTAACGATAAATTATGCTCACTAGAATGTGTGATAAAAATTTCACAAAGATTCGTTATCGTATGAGAAAGTTATGATGAAATTCGTATACGAGGGGTTAAAAGCGTCAACATTGAAATCTAAGGCCTTACGGGTGATCACAAAGTTAACCAAGGACTTAACAAAGTTAGTATATGTCTTGGAGCCCTTAAAAGTCAAGTTAGAGGGCTTAAAATGCAAATTTGGAAGTTGAAACCACGTTTGGAAGGACCAAGGACCAAAAGTGCAAATAATGAAACATTTTTAACCTGATCCGGGGGCTCATACCGGTCGCGTAAGACCTGTGTGGTCTGTTACGCGGGCCGCGTCATACCTACAGTGACAGAAAATACAGGCAGGTGCCTGTTAAAGCTGTTAACCGACTTCAAACCTTGTTTTTACATACCAGGGGCTGCCCCAATGGTTTAACATGCAATAGGGGCACTTGTCTTGATCTGGAAACATCAGTAGGCTTCCTTGTCATGATCTTGTTGCATCAAAACGGGTATATAAGAAGAACAATGTTGCAACTCTTGTGCCATTCATTTGCAAACTCTCATAAGCTAACTTCTGGAGCTCCTCTGATCAGCAACAAGTTTTCTTAGGCTTCCTAGTCATGCTTAGGACCTTTGTAAGTGTCCTTAACCCTTCTTAATTTAGTTTAGGAGTAAAATACACGGATAGTCCCTGTGGTTTGTTAAAGTTTCACCTCTAGCCCCCAACTTTATAAAATTACATGTATGCTCCCTATGGTTTAATAACTTGTTACTTGGATAGTCCCTAACATGGATGGAGGTTAGTTTTTGGTGTTAAGTTGGTGTAAAATGACAAAACTACCCTTACCATTAAAAAAGTTAATATAAATGTAATTAAGCATTTAATAACTCAAGTTGACCCACCTATTATTATTATTATTATTATTATTATTATTATCTATATACCTTTATTAAGAGAACTAGGATTTCTACCCTTTTGGTCATTTTGCATTGTGTACACATCTTCAAGCAACATGTACAAAAGAGTCAAGCTATTTTAGAGGGGGTAAACTTGCCCATTGTTCAAAAATTTAAGACACCTTAGGGGTGTTTTAGGAATTTGATCATGCCTATGCCTCCTACTTCCTCATCATTTAATTGACTTTATGATTAAATTAACATTGTATTTTAATTGAGAAATTCACATTTACTCTATTCATACTGTATGACCTTTCATCTTTCTTCAATGTCTTCAATAGAAATAAATCAATGTCTTTAATAAAAATAAATCACAATCAATTCAAGAATAGTTCGACTTCTCGGCAATCAATGTAGTGGGTTTCACTGCCATGACGTTTTGTCAATATGTTCTAGATAAATTCCTTGGAATATTTTGCATATGTAACTGTTTATCAGAATTTTAATAGCAAGGCTGAATCATGCCGGCATTCCTCCAAGCTTCAATATTTATAGTACCCCATAAGTGATCAAAATTCAAAAGCCATACCAGCTCTATTTTCCAGGTATAGAGTTGTCATCATTCTTGAGTATTATTCACACATGCATACATATACATATTATTCTTAACTCTATGTCTCAAAATAGAAAATATACATCTATTTTAAATTCATGTACATTGAAAGATCTTTTTAAAACAATTAACTTCATTTTCTTGTTAATTTAATCTTATATTATCCTCTTGCATAACAGCAGCAACAATGTCGGAAGCGGTGAACAAATCTGATTCTTCCTCCGGTCAGTTTCATTTATAATTTATTTAGGGAAAATCACAAATTGTCCATTTTGTCCATTTTCATAACTTCATAAGGTTATGAATAATTTGTTAATTACCTGGGTCAATATGGATATTATGGTGATATTCCCATTTATTAATTCTCTTTTATCTCCGTCATCTTTCTATCTTGTTTCAGAATTTAAGGTCTTTAAAATCCTAAAAGCTATGTTATGATCAAAGTGCTAGAATCACAATTGTGTGACTGCCTCTAACTTTTATGTATGTTCAATTCTAGGAGTCTTAAAAATAATACTACTTGTATTGCTTGTGGGATTCTCTGCATGGGCTTATCAGACAACTCTCCCAAAACCTCCCAAGAAGTTGGGATCTCCAGAGGGCCTTCCGATTACATCCCCGCGAATACAGCTTCGTGATGGAAGACATTTGTCTTATGTAGAATACGGTGTCCCTAAAGATGTAGCCAAATCTAAAATAATATATGTCCATTGCTTCGGTTGTAGCAAGTACCATAACCCTTTTGCATTCACGGCCTCACGGGTGTGTATTCAATTTTTTGGTTCCTGTAATATGTTTTCTGTCAATCCTTTGTTTTGTAGCTAAATGTGAATCTAAACGTATAGGCCGTAGTTGAAGAACTAGGGCTATACATCGTTGCGATAGATAGGCCTGGTTATGGAGAGAGTGATCCGGATCCAAAGCGCACTGTGAAGAGCTTTGCATTGGATATCGAGGAGTTTGCGGATCATTTGAACCTAGGACCGAAATTTTATGTGGCTGGGTTCTCTATGGGTGGCCAGATTATGTGGTCTTGTCTCAAGTATATCCCTCATAGGTATGTTAAAATCTTGATAGTGATCACGTACCTTTTAAAGCATCATCTCATTATCATTATTGGGTAATCTGATTATAATTTTGGGTGTTAACGGTCTGATTTAGTTGAATTTAATTATGCCCGAACATGTAACTACGAGTTTGGGACAATGCAAACTGAACCGGATTGCAGGCCCAGAACTCCACTTTGATAAGTTTTATGCTTGTCTATATTTGAATTAGACAACTGTCTTCTTTGTTTCTAGGTAGACTTTTATTTTAACTATACATATGAGCACATTATCTCACTTGATATAACATAAATATTAGGTGTTAAGAGATGGAAGGATCACACAAGCCGGAAAGTACAACGACCTTCTCAATTCTGGAAGCGATTTTATGGACCTTGTGGGTGCACAAAAAGAAGCATTATCAGCCATTGATTCAATGGGCACAACCGTTCAGGAACAAGCGGGTAGTTCCAAAACACAAACGACGACCAAAATGGTAAATCTGACGATTCCTCGGGTTCAAAAAACGCAACTTGTTCAAGAAGAAGAACGAGAAAAAGGAAGAGTTGGTTTCTCAGAAAATATGTAACAACGGCTTACGGTGGGGCACTTGCACTGCTTATATTATTGGTAGTAATCCTCTTCCAAGTACTTCAAATTGGAAGCAATTACTGGATGGCTTGGGTATCCCCAGTGTCGGCAAGTGATCCAGCCCCGGTTACCAAGGGCGGAACTACTGGGGGTCAGGAGGGTCCGTTGACCCTCCGGCCGACCAACCTTTCTTTAGAGGGGTATCCGAAGTTTGATGGTTTTTTTAGACTTTGACCCCTAATATTGTCGGTATAGTAGCTGGAATGTAGAGAAAAAGGTGAAAAAAGTGAAGATCTAATTTCGTTTTCGGATCTGGACTTGTCTTCCAGCGAGGCAGTGAAGGGTTTAAAGTGCAGGTGCTGATGTAAAAAAGATACAAAGATGGGAAAGATGGGATGTTGTTTTTGTAATTTATATTTAGGTTTTTCTTTTGGGCCCAATTTAATCAAAGCCTAGGATAATTATATTCTTTCACTAACTCTTGATTATCCAACATTAGATAAGATAACGTAGGCTTTCTAATAATGAAGAAAGTATTACATTTCTTTTAAAACTTTAAATTATTGTTACTGCATCATTTTTTTTTTGTTTTAACATATAAAATATGCTATAAAAAGTTTCTAGGTTATTTTATCTAAATTTTATTAAAACTTTATCAAGTTACTACTTTGTTTACGTGACATCAATTAGTGGCGGAGCTAGCTCAAAATTTCAGAGGTATTCTAATTTTTTTTTGGATTAGGGGTATCCTTTATATAAAAAGATAAAAAAAGTTTTACACTACGTAGACGGAGTTGAAGGATATTTTTACACTACGAAGATGAAATTGAGAGGTAGCCTAGGCTACCCCTCCTTATACATTGCCTTCGCCCCTGACACACTGATTGTTAAACAAAGTTATAGTACATTAATGAATTAAATTGATTGTGATCCCCCGGTTAAAAATTTCTTGTTCCGCCAGTATTGCTTATGAAATTTTGCATTTTATACATAATCACATCGTTGTATTGCAAGCTATTTTTGGATCCCGCTACAACGTGCGGGCAAACCCACTAGTATTTATATAAAAAAACTTAACCCCTATCCACACCCCACACCCACTATCTATACTCTCACCGGCACCATCTCTGGAGTCACGCCTGAATCAAACCACCATCTCCGGCAAAATCAAACCACCGTCTCTAGCAAAATCATATCACCATCTCCTACAAAATCAAACCACGGTCTGTGCTTTCATGGTCATAATTCCTAATTATTTTTTACCAAAGAAACTTTTAGCTCGAAACGAAGTCTTTGTGCAAAATAATCCGGCCGGAGAATGGAACAAACTCCGACGAAAGCTTCGATAAGCAACTTCCTTCTTCTGATTCGATAAGCAACTGTCTTCTCCCCTCGTTTTTCCGTCATTAGATATGTGAAAGCCTTCCCCCTCATTGTTTTTCCGGTGTTAAATCCGATTCTTTGTGTGTATGTGTCATGATAATTTTGTTACTCTTAAAACTAATAATAAGATCGAAAATCTAGAACATGTTTGTGTATTTGCACAAAACAGTTGAACAAAATATCCATTTCACTTTCCAAGACTACCAAATACCTCAGCAAACGAAGACTTCTTGAGTTTCAATCTTTCTTCAATTTGGGAAGAACAATTTACCAAAATCTTCGTCGGCCATGTGTTTACCATAATTGAAGAAGATGGAGAAGGTGGGTGTGGTAGTTTATGTTAAAAAAAATGTGGGCCCCACCCAATTTTGTTAAACTTTAATTAATTACATTTGTTCTAATGGTTAATATATATTTTTTTAAAGGGAAGGGTAATTTTGTCTTTTCACATTCACTTAACTGAGAAAATTAACGTTCATCCATTTTAGGGACTATTCGAGAAACAATCGAGTAAACCACAGGGAGCATACATGTAATTTTGAAAAGATAGGGACTAAAGGTGAAATTTCACTAAACCACAGGGACTATCTGTGTATTTTACTCTTTAGTTTAGCTTAGTTATTTAGCCTAAAGTCAAACCGTCGTAATTAAGGTTTGACTTCGTGATTATTTAAAATTTGTCCAGTCAAATCACGAATTGAAAGTACCTATGAGTTGGTAATTATGTGGGTAATAAACTCTTAAAAGGGTACTCTCTGATTCCCACTCTAACAAGGTCAAATGTCTGGTCAAAGTTAATCCTAAAAAGTCAACAGAAAGCTTATTTTCAAATTAATGCATAATTAGCAATGTAGAAGCCATGCAACATGTTTTATCATTAATATAACTTGGTAATTAATGTAAGAACATGTCTAAACATGTTCAACCCGACAATTTTCAGTTTAGGCTCGGTTCGGGACCGAAAGTCGCATAATTTGACTTCTGCTTTGACTTTCAGTGCTGACCCGTTTAAGCATAGTTTAGAAATGCCTTAGAGCCTTATTAGGACCAGGTTTCATGTTAGTATAACCCTCTGTGATTATACAACTTGGTTCTTTAATTATCCGATTCATATGCATGTTTCCGTTAAATGCTTAAATGTTGACTATTATGCCCTTTTCACCTTAAAACATGATTTTTGCAAAAGTAAAAGAATAGAAACCTTCACTACTGATTTATAGACATGTACCTAAAATTTGACATCAGTTTGAAGTCTAGATTAGAAGTTATGCTCATTAGCGTAAATGAAAAGCTTTTTAGTAATTAAACGGCATAATTAGCGTATAGCCTATCTAAACCCAATTTTTTATATCAAACTTTTTACCTACTGATATAAAATAATATTTTCAGATTTTTGAAGATTTTTATTTATTTTTAGGCTGAGCATAACATAGGGTTCTAAGTTTGATTCGGTTATTACCGATTTTGCCCTTTTGGGCTATAAAATGAGTTTTACAAGTCCTTTTGATACCAAACCTTTTTCTACTGATCCAGTATGACAAATAAAATATTTTGAGCCTTCTGGAATTATAAAAATATCAGCTTTCCTTTAAAAACCCGGAAATAGCTCAAAATCGCCTTTTTAAGCGTTTTTAACGCATAGTATGTATTAGAACTATTTTAAACACATAAGGTTTGATGCTTACTGATATTTTTAGTAAATTTTTATATTTTAACAGTAAGTAAAAGTTTTAAACTCAGATTTCCGATTTTGACCTTTTAGGCTTATGTGAAATTACCAAAATGTCCCTACGGTGCATAGTATGGTTATAATTAATAAATTTCACATATATATGATACCCTACTGTTATAACTTATTAAATTAAGTATATTTACTGATTAAATCAGACCTGTAACTCAGATTATTATTTAAACTCTTTTATAACCTTTAAAATGACCAAAATACCCTTATGGGGCATAGTTTGAGTTTAAAATCATTTTGGGCATAATAGAAGATATCTTACTGATGTCACAACATATATAAGGCATATTAACCTAGGAAACCTGTATATGACTCATTTGGTTACCCGTTACGTACTTTTCGCGTTCGGATCGGCTTGTGTAACTAATTTGCATATAATAGCCGAAACGGGTCAACCCATATCATTTTTGTCTCAAAATCCAGAATGTGTTTAGTATACCCACATTAAACAAGTATACAAGCTTGTTGGGTCAAAAACCACATTCTAAACCGGTCTTCGCTTTATCATGCGTTTGAACCGTATCTTCCTTTTAAAACTAACCGGTCTAAGCTTAGGCTTAACTAAAGACCCGTTAGGATTCTAATAGGTTATTATAAACCTTCGTTCTAGAATAGGAGACCCGGTAAAAGCTACGTGCACTTGCTTATTGTGATTATTACTTGCAAAGGTAAATACTTTTAACTTATTTTCCCTTATACGGGCTTGGGGTACGGTATATAAAATACCGCTTGGTCGGGCATTGAATTTTTAATCGAATAGAGGTTAATTTATTGAAATAACCCGTTTAAATTGTTTTGTTTGCTTAAAACCTTTGGGGGGTTAATGACCATGTCCCGGATATCCTTGGCATCATTCATGAAATGGCCACGACCTAAGCACGGGGTGTAGGCGTACACCCGACAGTGCATATATATAAATAATAAGGTATAACCGCCGGTTTCGGGAATAAACCTGCTGCGGGACTATATCATGTGGTGTGTCAATTAATCTTTAACCCGGTATTCAACCCGGGCTACTGAACGTATAAGAAACATGTAATTCTTTTACAAGTTTATATATAAATAATCATCCCAAGTTATAAAAAGTTTTGTGCCATGTGCATTCAAATCAATTTTATTAAACCTTTTCAAAAATGAGTCAGTTAATTGTATTTACCAGTGTAAACTGTTAATTGTATTTACCAGTGTAAACTGAGGTATTTTCCCAAAAAGGCTAAGTGCAGGTACTAATCGGAATAGGCTGGTCTCTCCTAGCATCAAATAGAAGTCTCGCAAGCTTAGATGCCTCTGTTGAACAATATTTTCCTGTTTATTTGATCCGCCTGTGGATCCGTTTCAACTACCTTGTGATACTTAATATTACAATATATTCAGTTGAAATGAATCTATCTATCTTTTGCTTCCGCTATGCATTTAAATTTGTGTTGTTTGACTATGATGATATCAACTACGTCACGATACTCCCCACCGGGCCCACCGGTAATACGTGGAAATATCGGGGTGTGACAATACCCCCATTTGTGTAAACGACAATACACTTCACACAATACTCTCCCTGGTTTGGCCAACCCTCATTGTCGTGTCCTATTATGGTCCTGGAACACTAGTCTGGTTCTACGAGAGCTCTAGGATTTGCGCACCCCACAAATCCATTCGAAGCGACCCTACTTCTCTCCAACATAGGTGATTCCCATGAATCATTAAAAGCATCATGGTTAAGTTGATTTCCCGAAATCGTTAACCTTAAGATGCTTAACCTCACTTCATGTCACTGATTGGAATGGACTAGGAAGTGCATAACTCCCTTTTATTTGGTTTGGGGTACTCCCCCACAGTGACTCCGTTTTGGTAATATGATTAAGTTATCCTATTGAACTTAGATCTTGGGATCTCCAGTCAACTAAGTTAGGTTTCCCTCATATTCCCATTTACCACGGGCTTTAGTCCCATTCCTCTTGACGACATTTCTACTAACTCTCTGATTAAGCCTTTTGTAAACGGGTCCGCAATGTTATCCTTTGATCTCACATAATCAATTGTGATAACACCCGTTGAGAGTAGTTGTCGTACCGTGTTATGTCTACGTCGCATATGCCTTGACCTGCCATTGTACATCAAGCTTTGAGCTCTACCAATCGTTGATTGGCTATCACAATGTACACATATGGCTGGCAAAGGCTTTGGCCATCTTGGAATATATTCCACGAATTGACGTAGCCATTCCGCCTCCTCTCCTGACTTATCCAAGGCGATAAATTCGGATTCCATTGTGGATCTTGCTATGACCGTTTGCTTAGAAGACTTCCAAGCAATAGCAGCTCCTCCAAGTGTAAACACGTAACCACTTGTTGATTTGGAATCTTTATTATCCGATATCCAGTTTGCATCAGTGTATCCTTCGATCACTGCTGGTTGTCGGGTATAATGCAGTCCATAATCCCTTGTGTATCTTATGTATCTAAGCACCCTCGTGATAGCTTTCCAATGATCCGCGCATGGATTGCTGGTGTATCTACTTAGCCTACTCACCGCGTAAGCCAAGTCGGGTCTAGTACATGTCATTAGATACATTAGACTGCCAATAATTCTTGAATACTCTAACTGAGCAACTCCATCTCCTTTATTTTTCTTGAGATGTTGGGAGATATCAACTGGAGTTCGAGTATACTCGTATCTCCCGAGTTGAATTTTTCAAGAATTTTATCCACATAGTGAGATTGACTTAACACAAGACCTTCTTGGGTTCTTATGATCTTTACTCCAAGAATCACATCCGCTAAACCCATGTCTTTCATATCAAATCTCGCTTTCAACATGCTTTTAGTAGCTTTGATAATTTTATCATTACTCCCAATGATAAGCATATCGTCTACATAAAGGCATAAGATCAGATAACCTTCATTTGTGTCTTTGAAATAAACACATTTGTCGCACTCATTTATTTTGAAACCATTGTCAATCATGACATGATAAAACTTTTGGTGCCATTTTTTTGGAGCTTGCTTCAAGCCATACAAAGACTTGACGAGTTTACATACTTTACCCTCTTGACCTGGGGCAGAGAAATCTTCAGGTTGTTCCATGTAAATCTCTTCTTCTAAATCGCCATTTAGAAATGCGGTTTTAACGTCCATTTGGTGAACTTCCAAATTTCTTAAAGCCGCTATAGCAAGAACCAATCTAATCGAGGTTATGCGCGTCACAGGCGAGTAGGTATCAAAGTAATCTAGACCTTCCTTTTGTCTAAATCCTTTAATCACCAACCTAGCCTTGTATTTATCAATACTTCCATCGGTTTTCATCTTCCTTTTGAATATCCAACAATATCTAAGTGGTTTGCAACCAGGTGGAAGATCTACTAACTCCCAAGTATGATTTTGCAATATAGAATCAATTTCATTCCTTATTGCTTCTTTCCATTGAGATCCTTCTGAAGAAGAAACCGCTTCGCGATATGTATTGGGCTCGCCCTCAACCATATAGCTAACGAAGTCTGGACCGAAGGATTTTTCAACCCTTGGCCTTTTACTTCGCCTACGATCACTTTCTTCAACCTCAGGTCGTTCATGTGTCTTATCATGAACTACCTCATCAACTGGTGTAGATGAACTTTCACCTACTTCAAAATTAGGTGTTGATGACGTTGCATGTGTTTGTCTTCTCAAAGGAAACACATTTTCAAAGTAAGACACAACGTTAGGATTCACCTCCATGATAGTGTTTACGTGTACATCAGGATTCTTGGACTCATGTACAAGTAAGCGATGTGCACTACTTTGATGCGCACACCCAATAAATATACAATCAACAGTTTTGGGTCCTATCCTAAGAGCCTTAGGAGGTGGTACAATCACCTTTGCTGGTCACCCCCACACTTTCAAGTATTTGTATGAAGGCTTCTTCCTTTTCCATAACTCATATGGAGTTTCGTCTCTCTTTTTGAGTGGTATCTTGTTCAAAAGATAATTAGCCAAGAGAATGGCTTCCCCCCACATTTCCTGGCTCACCCCAGAACTTATCAACATGGCGTTCATCATTTCTTTCAATGTGTGGTTCTTTCGTTCCGCCACGCCATTTGATTGTGGAGAATAAGGAGGTGTACACTCATGTACAATGCCACTTTTTGCGCATAAATCGGCAAAAGGTGCAACATATTCGCCTCCTCGGTCTCTTCGCAAAGCTTTTATCTTCTTTTGAAGTTGATTCTCAACTTCATTTTTATACAAGATAAATTTACTTATTGCTTCATCTTTACTTTTTAGTAAATATACATAGCAATATTTAGTACTATCATCAATAAACGTGATGAAGTACTTATTTCCACCTCTTGTGGGTACCGCTTTTAAATCACAAATATCGGTGTGAATTAAATCAAGGGGTTCGGTTATTCGTTCAACCGATTTCGATGATGATCTTGTAAGTTTGGATTCAATGCATGTTTCACATTTATAGTGTGAATCAATATGGAATGTTGGTATACAATTTAAATTGATTAAACAGCGTATTGAATTAAAATTAACGTGACCTAATCTACCATGCCATTTATTCGAATCAGAAAACTCAAGCATATAAGTAGAAGTAGTAGCAATTTTATTCATGTTCTTGACAACCATTACATTTAATTTGAACATGCCGTTTTGGGCGTAGCCCTTACCCACATACATTCCTCGTTTAGTAAGAACAAAGTTGTCACTTTCAAATACTAAACGAAATCCAAACTTGTTAAGCAACCAACCCGAGACTAGATTCTTGCGCAAGTCCGGGACATACAACACGTTGCTTAGAGTGAGCTCCTTCCCTGAAGTCCACTTCAAGATCACCGTTCCTTCACCCATGATGTCGGCGGTGGCTGCATTTCCCATATACAGCTTCTCTTCTCCAGAAAGCGCCTTGAAGGTGGTAAAGAGGCTTCTGTCTGCGCAAACGTGACGGGTAGCGCCCGTATCAACCCACCATACTTTTGGAGTGTTGGTCACAGTATTGACCTCATCCATCATTGCGCTTTTGTCAGAAATCATTGCCACCAAAGGCATTTCGTCCTCATCCACCATGTGCGCACGCTCACGCTTTGGTTTCTTGCATTGGTTAGCCCGATGCCCCGGCTTGTCACAGTTGTAACAAGTTCCTTGGAACGTTTGAGGTTTCTTTTTCACAACCCCTTTCTTCGGTCCAAGTTTGCTAGCCTTTGCTTTCTCCTTGTCCTTTTTCCCCTTACCTTTCGCGCCTTTAGAGGATTGCCCATGCTCAACCACATTTGCGCTAGCACTAGTCTGTGCATGGCTGCCTTTTAGGGCAATTCTATTGTCCTCTTCAATCCGAAGACGAACAATAAGGTCCTCTATAGTCATCTCCTTTCGTTTGTGTTTAAAATAATTCTTAAAATCCACCCAACCAGGAGGTAACTTTTCAATCATCGCTGCCACTTGGAATGTCTCGCTAAGTGTCATGCCTTCCGCAAGGATGTCATGTAGTATAATTTGTAATTCTTGGACTTGATTCATAACTGTTTTAGAATCAACCATCTTGAAATCCAAGAAACGGGCTACCACAAATTTCTTTGTGCCAGCATCCTCCGTTTTGTACTTTTTGTCCAAGGCATCCCATAAATCTTTGGAAGTATTGACATTGTAGTACACATTATACAATGCATCCGAAAGCCCGTTTAACACATAGCCTCGACAAATGAAATCCGAGTGCTTCCAAGCCTCTACCGCGCTCAGAGCCTGAGCGCTGGTCTCCCCTTCCACAGGTTGGGGAGCGGTTTCAGTTAAGAACCTCGCAAGGTTCATGGTGGTCAAGTAGAAGAACATCTTCTGCTGCCACCTTTTGAAGTGTAGACCCGAGAACTTCTTGGGTCGTTCAGCGTGATTAGCCACTGTGGACGCTCCCACAGTGGTGGCGTTCAGGGGGGTTCCCGTCACAACATTTGTGGTGTTGTTAACGTTGACATTTTCGTTCGACATGCTGAAAAAATTAAAATTTAAAGTTTAGTCCAAAAAATCTGAGTTACGCAAAAACCAGAAGTAAACTAGTAAATTTTAATTTTACCACAAATTTACTGTTTAGGCTTCTAAGTCCAACTTTGAATACCAAAAACAGAAAATTTTTAATTTATTAGAACTTACTGATTGGCTTCTAAGTCCAACTTTGAAGACCAAGTCAGAAAGTTTTTAGCAATTTAGGACAAGTTCTGAAGTAACCAGAGAGGTTTTCAACCAAAGTCGCTCCTTTGAAGATGAAAACCAAAAAAAATATATGTTTTTAAAACAAAAACTGAGTGAATCAAAACTGGTTTGAGTCACAAAACAGAATGGTTTTGATTACACGAACGGTTTTAAAAATTTGTTTTACGATTGTAAGAACCGTTCGCGTAATTTAAATAAAATAAACAAATTTTATTCAACGATTACAATACAGAAATAAGAAAGCCTAAGCAACTAGTACAATTACAACTGAAAATAAAAGAAATACAAGAAAAGAGATGAAGCAGATTGGCTGAGTCACGTGTACACACGCTTCCCTTAAAACAAATTCCGAGTCTCCCAGGAGTACTCGTTTTGTTTCCCAGGGTACAACAGCCGAAGCAGCGTACTGCCGGTGCTGGCCTACAACCCGAAGGTTACCTTGAAGAATGCAGGAAGAAAGAACAGAATACTGTAGAGAAAGTTGAATGTTTGCTGTTGTGTATTTAGTGTTATTCTGCAGTTGGGTATGGAGCTGTATTTATACAGCTCCTAAGTCGAAACAGTCAAAAGAGAATTAAAGAGAGGTTTAAATTGCATTAAACGTCTACAATGCAATTTAATACGTCATTTAATTCTCAGTCAAAGACCGTTAACTCGTCAGTTACGAAGCTGAACTGAAACTGCACTGTCATTCAATGCTGGAAGCTTCTGCGCACGCGCGCGCGCAAGACACACTGGTGCGCGCGCAAGTCAGCACGCTCATGCGCGGTGCGTCCATCTGGCTCATTTCCATGCGCGCGTGCGTCACGTCACCTGTGAGCCTATACGAGCACACCACACAGTCGCGCCGTATTGGCTCACTTTGGTGCGCCGCGCACCTCAAGCGGCTCGCGGCGATGCGAAGTGCAAAGTGGGCCATCAAAGCGCCACATTGCGCCTCATCGCCCACGCCACGCGCGCGAGGGCGAGTTAGGATGCTCTGCACCCTTCGCGAGGACACTTAGTGTGTGCTTCCATGAAACAATGAGGATGGAGAGTTCCACCTTAAATACCCATTTAAGTTCCATCTCTCCTCCGATGTGGGACAAGGTGTACTTTTCCCTTTTGTTTCAGCATTCAATGTTTCAAACACCCAACTTTTCTTTTCAACTTTGATCATTCGTATGATCAAATTTTATTTTCTAGTGATGTGTGCTAGGATGGAGTAGAAACTCCTTTAAGGAGTTGATGTAAATATCAAGAAGTTCTCATTCGGGAGAACAATTATGAAATAAAAACTCCTTTGTAACCCCCTATCTTATTTTCTATCATGAAGTTGTTTCTATTCTGTAAAACCTGGAGTCCTGGAGCCCGTTGAAGTACCGTTTAGGCAGGAGGCTGTTAGGGAAATTAAGGGTTGGATTGGTCCCTTGCAGAAGAATTAGAAACTTTTCAAGAAGAAAATACAAGAAGAAAAATGTATAGATTTTATTTCAAACTGTTAAAATACTTCAAGATTGATATTTCATATCTCTCCTTAAAATCTTAAAAAGAATTTATTTCAACACAAAAAACTAAGATTTTGATTAAATCAAAAATGATGTTTATAAACAAACATAAAAAGAAATCGATTAATAACTATCGAAACAAATGATTTTTCAATTGAAAAATTTTAGTCAAAAAATGACTACAAAAAATAATGAATTTTGTAAATTCAAAATCATGAATTCTATATTCAAAGAAATGATTTCACAATCTAAAACAAACGATTCAAAAATCATTTGCTTTAGTAAACAAGATACTTCAAAGTCTTGTAAACATTTGGTGAATTATGGCATCTTTTGTCATAATAACTCATCATGTTAGTCATAATAATAATGACTTCAATAAATATGATGGTTGACATCTAAAGAATGAGTAAATTCAAATTCATGAACTTTACGACAAATATTGGAATTGATTTCCAAAACAATTATGAGTACATGCTTGGTCCCCAAAAATTTATTACTAGTAAAAGAAAAATTTACTAGAACCAAGTATTCCATCTCTCCTCCGATGTGGGACAAGGTGTACTTTTCCCTTTTGTTTCAGCATTCAATGTTTCAAACACCCAACTTTGAGCATCGATATCTCATTCATCTTAGCTTGGTTTTGAACGTGGTTTAGTTCGTTGCGAAGCTCTTCCAACATAGAACACAAACCCACAAATAAATATATAAAACCCGCTCATTTTATTATATTTATTTCTAGTCCAAAATAAGAAAAACTCATTTTCCTATATTTGTGAAAAATGCTATTTTCTCCTATTTTTCCAACAATCCCCCACATGAAAAATGCTATTTTCATCAAATTTCCAACACTATCTGCTTAGTTGTTGTAATGATCCAAGTAATCATCACGGTCAAAAAAAAGTTTCAAAATAACCACCAATATACGGTCAAAGGAGGTTATTCAACCAGTCAGCTTATAAATTAGTGTAATTTGTCGTAAAAGAGACAAAAAACAATATAATGGTTGCTAGTTAACTGAAAAGATGAACATTTAACAAACAAAAGTTCAAAATAACAGGTGACAAACACGAGGGACACAATGCTCAGTGGGGAGGGTGATGGTCGTCGGTGAGGATATAACAAATGATAGTTTTATTAGTTACTTACAACTTTTACCCTCGTCCAAGACCTCTGCAATCTGACCAAAAGTTACACATGGAAGACAACATGTTATGAAACCTGCAAAACCACATCATTAGTATCATTATCATTTGTAAAACTAATAAATACATAAATACAGAGAAATAAGTGGTGGTTACATACATGTAGCTGGATTGCTGCCACATTCAAAGAGGTCGGTGGACCATTTAGATTGTGGGGGGTGGTGGTTGATGTTCATTGCTAGCTGATAGAATATTGATCACAAAACATGTTTGCTTTTAAGGATTATATCTATCTGTTTATATACACCACATAGGCCAGCAGGCAAGGAGCCAAACAGTCTGCCGGAGCTCACTATGTTAATTGATGCTATCATAGAGTAAAAATGAAAAAAAGAAACAAAAAGAAAAGAAAAAAAATGAAGAGGTTAACAAGATACCTTATTTTGGAGTGTTGTAAATATTTTATTTACTATTTGACTTGTTTCTAGATAAAATAAGCTAAAATTGACCAGGTTTTTATATAAACAGATCCTAAGCTGTCATGTATTAAGAAGCTTCAAACTCCATGACATACGGAAATGTAACAAACAATACACGAAACAGCAAAATACACACACTTGGTGACAAATATATTACACAAACTTAAAACCATAAGTAATGGTAACTAAGCCAAGTACTTCCAAACCGCAGGGCGGTCTCTTGATATAAGCAGAGCTCGTGATCCCAAATAATCAAACGAAGAACAATATAAGTTATCAGGCCCGATAGTCTCTCTAAGCTTTTGACAATTTCCATGATCACCTCTCGAGTCATCATCTTTCAATGCATCAAATACAAACTGTTATAAAAAACAACCCAGAAATTAACCCAGAGAATTAAGCCAACGATTAACGATTGAATCTTATTGATTTGAAAACGAATTACAAGAAAGAAATTACAAAGAAATTGAAAGTAATGAACTATCTACAATCTACTACAAACCCCTATTTATACTAACACTCAAAATTCAGTTACAACTATCCGTTGTAAGAATTTTCACAAACACCCCCTGAACTTACAAGAATGTAAGTATCAGACCTTATATCTAAGCAACTGCTCTTCATCACCTCAACCACTGACTCAATACACAACAGCATGTAAAACCACTGATTCACTATATACTGCTTATTTCAGCAGCAGCTGTTTACCGTCATCAGTTGTTGCTATCAGCTGTTAACCACCATCAGTGTTTGAACACAAGCAGTGCTTAGAATACCATCAGCTGTTTATCTTGTTTAGTCTCAAACAGTGGTTTGTTTATTTATTAATACTCATCAGTGGTTACAACTGAAATGTTACTTTTCTCAACAATCTCCACCTAAGTAACAATTCAGTTTAACCTAAACTTAATGAGTTAAAGCAAAATGTAAACTTTGCACCTGGCAAAGCTTTGGTCATCACATCAGCTGGGTTAACATCTGTTCCAACCCACTTGACCACCACTTCCTTAGAAGCCACCACATCTCTAATCCAAAACATTTTCACATTGATGTGTTTGGTTCTTTCATGAAAAACACTGTTCTTTGACAACTGAACAGCACCTTCATTATCACAATTCACCTCCACACCATCCAACCTGATTCCCAGATCAGCAACCATACCCTTTAACCATAAAGACTCTTTTACCCCTTCAGTTAAAGATATGAATTCAGCCTCAGTTGTGGATAGTGCCACAACATGCTGCAACTGAGACTTCCAGCTCACCACATTCCCCATGACTGAGAATACCCATTATCTTTGTCTTTTGCATAATCTGAATCAACATAACCACTGACCATGTTCTCCTTCTCAGCATGATTCTCAAACTTTAAACCAAGTTTCTTTGTACCAGCCAAATACCTGAGAATCCACTTCACTGCTGCCCAATGATTTTTACCAGGATTAGCCATATATCTGCTCACCACACTAACAGCATATGCAATATCAGGTCTTGTACAGACCATGAGATACATCAGACTCCCAACAGTGTTTGCATATGGAACTTTGCTCATGTATTTTCCTTCTTCATCTGTTTGAGGACAATCTTTCTTTGACAAATTGAAATGAGCTGCAAGAGGAGTTGTAACAGGCTTACATTCTCCCATTCCATAATTCTTCAACACTTTCTCAATATAAGAAGATTGAGACAGTGTTAACACCTTTTCTGCCCTGTTCCTGTGGATTTCCATACCAAGTATCTTCCTGGCTTTCCCCAAATCCTTCATTTCAAACTCTCTCATCAACAGTTGTTTGGTTTCTTCTATTTGGCTTTTGCTTTCACAAGCTATCAGCATATCATCAACATACAAAAGTAAATAGACAAATTTACCCCTGTCATACTCCCTATGATACACACAACTGTCATAAGGACTTCTGCTGAAACCACTGCCCACTATATATTCATCAAATCTTTTGTACCACTGTCTGGGAGACTGCTTTAATCCATACAAGGACCTCTTCAGTAAACATGCCTTATCTTCTTGGCCTTTAACTTCATATCCCTTTGGCTGTGCCATATAGATCTTCTCCTCCAAATTACCATGCAAAAATGCAGTTTTCACATCCATTTGTTCCAACTCCAGATCTAATGATGCAACCAATGACAAGATAACTCTAATTGAGACATGTTTGACTACAGGAGAAAAGATCTCATTGTAATCAACACCTGCCTTTTGAGTAAATCCTTTAGCCACCAGTCTTGCTTTGTATCTTGGATCTTCTCCTGGTTTGACACCTTCTTTAATTTTGTAGATCCACTTGCAAGACACCAACTTCTGGTCTTTTGGCTTGTTTACCAACTCCCACGTACCATTCTTGTATAGAGAATCCATCTCTTCATCCATTGCTTTATACCACTTTTGATTATCTTCAGAATTAACAGCTTCTTCAAAAGTTAGTGGTTCATAGATGCTTTCATTCTCTGCTGCTACAAAAGCGACTGCAGAAATATCTTCTTGATCTCTGTATCTCAGTGGTTTCACAGCTTTCCTTTTTGACCTGTCTCTCACCAAAATGTAATCCTCCAAATTTGGTACACTTTGACTTGTCTCATCCTGACTTGAAGCAGGACTTTCACTTTGACTTGTTCCACCCTGAGTTGCACCAGACCTTTCAACATACACCTTTGGTCTGCTTAACACTGGCTCCACCTCAAACTGAAGATCATCTTTCTTGGATACACTTCTGTTTATTGACTCCATAACATCTTTGTACAGGACATTCTCCCTGCACTGAACATTTCTGCTCACTATCACCTTTGGATTTTGCAACCTCCAAAGCCTGTATCCCTTTACACCTTCAGTATATCCCAGCATTACACACTTTTGAGATCTTGGATCCAACTTATCATCACTCACATGAGAATACACCAAAGATCCAAAAACTTTTAAATCTTCATACTCAGGTTTAGTACCAGACCACATCTCCATAGGTGTCTTCATCTGAATTGCTGATGAAGGACATCTATTGATCAAATAAGCTGCAGTGGATACAGCTTCACCCCAGAACTTCTTTGGCATGCCTGAGGTTGCCAACATACACCTCACTCTTTCTAACAAAGTTCTGTTCATTCTTTCAGCCAAACCATTCTGTTGTGGAGTACCAGGAATGGTTAAGTGTCTGGCAATACCATTTTCTTTGCAAAATTTATCAAACTCATGATTACAAAACTCCAGCCCATTATCTGTTCTGAGTTTCTTCACTTTCTTCTCAGTTTGATTCTCCACCAATACTTTCCATTCTTGAAACTTCTTGAAAGTATCACTCTTGTGTTTAAGCACATAAACCCACACTCTTCTTGAGTAATCATCTATGATGGACAAGAAGTATCTACCACCTCCCAAGGTTTCTGTTCTTGCAGGCCCCCACAGATCAGAGTGAACATAGTCTAAGACTCCCTTAGAACTATGTTTTCCTTTGCTGAACTTTACTCTCTTCTGTTTGCCCAACACACAGCTTTCACAAAAGCTTATATCACAGTTCTTTAGATCACCAAGAACTTGTTGTTTGGACAACTCAATCAGGCCTTGTTGACTTATATGACCAAGTCTTTTATGCCACTTCAGGGCTTCATCATCACCTTCTTCACTTGCCACTGCAGCCACTCCATCAACAACTTTACAATCCAACATGTAAATGTTGTTCTTGATTCTAGTACCACTGAGCACCACCATAGACCCTTTTATAACCCTGGCCTTTCCATCTCTAAGACTAACATGATATCCCATCTTCTCTAAAGTACCAAGAGATAATAAACTTCTCTTAAGATCAGGGATGTACCTCACATCTTTGAGATCAAACGTGATGCCAGATTCTGTCTTCATTGTGACTGTACCAATGCCAAGAATCTGACAAGGCCTGTCATCTCCTAGCTTTACAGACCCCATGTCCACCATCTTCAATTCTTTGAAGGCTTCTTTCAGTGGTGTCATATGGAATGAACACCCTGAATCCATTACCCATTTTTCTTGATTACATTCACTTGTGACCATAAGCACATCAGCACTGTCATAGCGACCTTCTGACTGATCATCAGAATCTACATGACTACTCTGCCCCTTTGAGTAATTACTACTTTGCCCTCTTGAATAACTGCCTTCACCTTTTCTTTTCTTGAATTCTGGACAGTCTTTCTTGAAGTGCTTCTCTGAATTACAAACAAAACATCTCCTCTTGAATCTTGACTTGGATTTTGACCTGGAATTTCTGCTGCCACTGCTGTAATTCCTTTGATCTGACCTTCCTCTCACAAACAAGCCATCTCCACCTTCTTCTTTAGAATCTGACCTCTTCTTCAATTCTTTTGAATTCAAGGCAGACAATACATCTTCCATAGATAGAGAATCCCTACCATACATCAATGTATCCACAAAGTGTTCATATGATGATGGTAAAGAAGTGAGAAATATTATGGCCTGATCTTCATCATCCAATGCCACCTCTATATTTTCAAGATCCAAGATCAACTTGTTGAATTCATCTGTATGATCTTCAAGACTCTTTCCAGATGACATGTGAAACGTATACAACCTCTTCTTCAAATACAACCGATTTGCCAAAGATTTAGTCATATACAATGACTCCAACTTTGCCCAAATCCCTGCAGCAGACGTCTCCTTTGATACTTCACGAAGAACCCGATCACCAAGACTCAATATGATTGCACTATGAGCCTTCTCGAGCATATCCTTCTTCTCTTTATCAGTTAAGCCTTCAGGAAGTTTATCTTCTCCTTTCAGCGCATCTACCACACCATTGTGAACCAGAAGAGCCCTCATCTTTACACGCCACAGACTGAAATCATTCCTTCCATCAAATTTCTCCAATTCAAACTTCGTCGACACCATCTTTGATCTCTGATTGCGGAATTGAACGTTAATTTCTTCAAATCGAGCCACCAATGGCTCTGATACCACTTGTTATAAAAAACAACCCAGAAATTAACCCAGAGAATTAAGCCAACGATTAACGATTGAATCTTATTGATTTGAAAACGAATTACAAGAAAGAAATTACAAAGAAATTGAAAGTAATGAACTATCTACAATCTACTACAAACCCCTATTTATACTAACACTCAAAATTCAGTTACAACTATCCGTTGTAAGAATTTTCACAAACACCCCCTGAACTTACAAGAATGTAAGTATCAGACCTTATATCTAAGCAACTGCTCTTCATCACCTCAACCACTGACTCAATACACAACAGCATGTAAAACCACTGATTCACTATATACTGCTTATTTCAGCAGCAGCTGTTTACCGTCATCAGTTGTTGCTATCAGCTGTTAACCACCATCAGTGTTTGAACACAAGCAGTGCTTAGAATACCATCAGCTGTTTATCTTGTTTAGTCTCAAACAGTGGTTTGTTTATTTATTAATACTCATCAGTGGTTACAACTGAAATGTTACTTTTCTCAACACAAACATACCCGAGCCACATACACCCATGACAAAATTCGAGTTACCCCAAACTTGTGTTATGGCTTTGTAATGTGAGTTAGATTCGGGTAACGTGTAGGTGGTGAACAGCTTCTGTTTGCGTAAAGAGAACTGTTGGATTTGGGCGGAGGATGGCGGTTTTTTGGTGGCTGATGGTGAGCCACTGCAACCGAGATAGATGGAATCCCCATGAGAGAAAACCGAATGGGCAGTGGTGTTATGTTTTGGAATCTTGAGACCAATGCCAGCTGGATGACGAAAGTCTAGTACGGTTATAGAATCTGATGTGCAGAATACACCGTCGTTCCCTTCAGCTACTGATGAACTTACTCTGTATAGCAATATAATAATAAGCATATTGAATATTAATCAATCCAATAAATTAAAAAGAAGGGTCAAAACTACCACCTAGAGCTGCAAAGGAACCGAACGAACGTTTGTTAAGAAATATATGTGTTCATGAATTGTTCGTTAACACTTACCTAACGAGATTTGATGTTCGTGTATGTTCGTTTGTTAAGAACATGACTGTGTTCATGTTCGTTTGTTAATTTTAGGTGACGAACGAAAACGAGCGTTGATGAACACAAACCAATGTTCATGAACACAAATGGAAACAAACGAACACAAACAGTATTCATGAACAAAATACATAATACAATGACACTTATTAATTATTTTATTTGTCGGAATTTTGAAGTATATAGATAAAATATAAACACTAATGAACTATCGAACATAAACGAACACGTTACCGAACGTTCATGAATGTATATGAACAAACGCGGCCTCTATTCATGTTCGTTTGTTTAATAAACGAACGAACACAAACGAACCTCCCACCAAACATTTCACGGACTTTTGCTGAACGTTTGGTTCATTTGCAGCCCTACTACCACCTATAAAAGAATCAATAAAATATTTACCTTTGGCGAACGCCTCCACCAAGCTCAGCATCAGTATTATTTACATGAAGTGCCGAAATCTTTTTACCATTAGCCGAAACCGAAAGTAACGGTTCAGGGGTAATGGACCCTAAATCCCACAAACAAACACCCCCAGTCTCCGCTAAAACCACCTTTCCCCTGTTTCTCCATTGCAACGGGCTCGAATTCTCCATTGACAAAACAAAACTCTGCACATCCCACTTCGAAACATGCTCTCCATCGCGAATATCATAAACCCTGACACCCTTTTGATTACTGGTTGTTGAGATAATAAGTGGACCGCACGGTTTATACCACCATTGTCGGTTACTTGTACTACTTGTATTAGTAACTTCATCTATGTGAAATGATTTTACTTCTTTGGTGTAAAAGTCCCATGAACAAAAGCCTGCATCAGTTCTATTTCCGGCTGATGCAGCCACAACGTATCTTCCAGAGCAACCGTCTGCACCAGGTGCACGTACTATCCAACAATCTCTCCACAGATTAGTTGAAACTTCGGCTGAAGGCTCGTATGTGGATTTCACCTGAAATAACCATTATTGTTATATGAACTATGAGTAAAATAGTAAATAGGATGGAGCAACATTTAGTACCTCAGAGTTGACAACATCGTAGAACGTGCAAGAACCGTCATCATGAGCAAGTAGAACAGACTCTCCCTCTGATACAAACCATCCACCGGTGGAATTCTTGTTCCCGATCTCATTTAATTGATTGTTGAAACTATCATCTATCTCCTCTACATGTATCATAACTGTTTTATTTTCTTCTTCGTCACATTCTTCAAGTGTTTCATAAGCAGTGAGCATTGTTTCGAAGTTACTTTGTCCATTTTTAGTGTTTATAGAATCCTTTTCATTTAAGTTTATAGTGCTTTCTGTTTCTTCAACCCCCCTCACTGTAACTTTAGACTCCCCTTTACTAGATAAATCCAGTAACACAGGTGGATTACTATTTTCCTCCTGTTTTGCTTCGGTGATAGCTAAAACAGCTTCTGTTTTGACGGTTTCCTGGCTTCCTAAAGGCGCTTTTAGTGTTGATCGGTCTCTGAGTAATTTATGATGAGGAAAGAACCTTGCTTCTAGTTCATCAGTATTCAACCCCTTAGCTGAACTTTTTGCATCACTTGACTCCTGGATTGAACTACGCCTTTTCGTAGTGTTTATCTGCAAATTATCACTTACATTTTCACCACTCACAACATCACCCATTGCCTTCTCAATCCCCGCAACACTATCCTGAATATCCGAAAGCATCACTTTTGACGCATCAGGATTATTCAAATCCAACATCTCCTTAGTCCTCTTAATATCCGACGCGATTCTTTTCACCTTCTCTTCCAAAAACGCAAGCTTCCCGTGCAGCTTACTCGGATACTTAGCACTTAAACTATCTTCACTCGTCTTCTTCTCTTTTGAACCATCTAAACCACTCCCTCTACTTAACTTCCCACTAGAATTACCAAAACTCGACCGAATACCATTCTCCTCACACTCAATTAAACTACCAGACCTTAATCCTACACACGATTTCGACCTGAACTTCTCAAACAACTTAACAGTCTTCGAAACTTTCGGAACAGAATCTAAACTACAGTTTTCATCCGAAACAGTAGAAACCCTAGCACTTCGTGTTTTTAATGGGAATGGGTGATATTGTGGTTGTGTGAAGATTAAGTTTGTGGGCTGGTCTGGAGGATCCCGTTTTGGACCGGGTCGCCATGTGGTGAGTGTTTGAGGGTTGGGCCGTGGACTGGTGGGCAGAGGGGTGCTGGGCCAAGGACTGTTGGGCCTGGGACAGTGGAACCGGGGGTGTAGGCTGGGCCGAAGTGGGGGGGTTGGCAGTTGCGGTTGTGGAGGATTGGGTGGAAATTTTTGGTCTTCGGCTATAGGTGATAGGCTGTGGTGGTGGTGGTGCGGGTGGGGTGGGAGGTGGGTGGTGTGGTGGTGGGAGGTGGGTGGTGTGGTGGTGGAGCTTTACGGTTGGGTTGGGTTGGCGGGTGTGATGGTTGGGGGTAGGTGAAGTGGATAGGGACCGGATCATCAAGAAATTGGAATGATTCGACCGGTTGTGGTGAGTTATAGGGAAAGGTTTGTTCATCAAAAGTGACGTGGCGGGAGATGGAAACTTTTCCGGTTGTTGGGTCAAAACATCTATAGCCTCGGAAATCGGGCGGATATCCGAGGAAGATGCATCGGGTGGCACGAGGGTGAAGTTTGTGAGGTTGGGTAGCGGAGTTGTTGGGATAGCATGCGCACCCGAAGACACGTAAGTGGTCGTAGGAGGGGTGGCGTAGGTATAAGGCGAATGTAGGGGTGAAAAAGTTGAGACGTTTGGTGGGCAATATGTTGTGTAGGTAGGTAGCGGTGTGAAGGGCTTCCACCCAAAAGGTAGGTGGGAGATTGGCATGAATGAGGAGAGAACGAATGACATCGTTAAGGCGACGTAGCATACGTTCGGCACGTCCATTTTGAGAGGACGTTTGGGGACACGCAAACCGGAAAAGAAGGCCATGTTGGTGAGCGAATTCTTTGAAGGCGTTGTTGTCAAATTCGCCTCCAAGATCGCATTGAAAAGTTTGATGTTTCTATGAAATTGGGTTTTAATGAGGCGGTGAAATTTAGTAAAAGTAGGAAATGTTTCTGACTTGTATTTTAACGGGTAGACCCAAACAAAATGTGTAAAATTGTCAACAAGGACCATATAATATTTGTAACCACTTTTACTAAGTACCGGTGAGGTCCATAGGTCACAATGAATTATGTCAAACGGTGCAAATGTAATAGAAGTAGAAGAATAAAATGGCAAACGTTTACTGTTCGAAACATGACAAGAATCACAAAAGGTAGAAACCTTTGTTTTATTACATGGAAAATTAAAATGACGAATAAGCGTGTCCAGAACTTGTGCACCGGGATGTCCAAGTCTGTCATGCCATGGGAAAGACTGAGAAGTAATGAGACAAGCGGAAGGCTCTGGTGCGGTAAAGGTGTAGAGGTCCCCTGTGCTGTTATGGCGCGAAAGGTGGTCGCCAGTTGTAAGGTCCTTCAAATAAAAACCATACGGGTCAAATTCAACAGAAACATTATTATCACGGGTGAAACGACGCACAGATAAAAGGTTTTTAATGACTTTAGGAGTGTAAAGTATATTTGGTAAAACATAGTTTCGGTTGGGTAGGGTATGAAAGCCAGTACCGGATCCGAGTATAGGTAAACAATTGCCATCGCCAACCAAAATTTTAGTGCGTACAGGTAATGAAGATGGGATATGAATCATACCTTGGTGAGCAGTGAGATGCTCAGTGGCACCGGTGTCCATGGTCCAGGTGGGTTCTGGTTCGTTGAGCACCATAGTAGTGAACGCTGCTCCGAGGTCCGAAGGATTCAAAGCATCAAACTCTTGCGCAGAACCGGCTGGATTATAGAACCCCTGTGCAATGGAAGCATGAGCAGGCTGTGATGCGGCTGGGCCAGGTTGCGGTTCTGAGGAAACCTGTGGTGGGCCGGTCTGCTGATCAACTGGGCCGTAGGCTGCTGCATTAAATGGATCAAAACCAGGAGGCGGGTATTGGGCTGCATAGTGGGCCGATGGAGTGTTAGGGGCAGGTGGGTTTTGTGGAGGGTTATTGGGCCTGTAGTTGGGTTGGGTCGGGTAGGGACATGGCGGAATGTTCCACCAAGCCCAAGGAGGGTAAGTGTTGGAAAAGTGAGTGGGATTGTTTTGGTTATATGTGTTTTGCTGTGAAGGGCGGGTGCCGCCTCCACGTCCGCGGCCACCCCGGTAAGACCGAAATCCTTGTCCCCGACCACGACCCCTACCCCTATTAGAGTAGTAGGTCGGATTGGTTGAAGGGTGCAGCTGAGATGGGGCGTTCGAAGGCACAGAGGCAGCAGCGAGGACGGATGATTGTTGTTGCTGACGGGCTTCAACGCGGATCTTTTCATCGTTGAGCATGGTCCGTGCCGTGTCCCAGTCAGCTTTGTTCTGGTGGATTAAAGCAGCAGTGGTGTCGTATTCGGCTGGTAACCCGCGAACGAGTTGGAGAACCAGTCGGGATTCGGCAATGGGTTGGTCAACATCGGCCAACTGGTTAGCGAGATCCTGCAGCCGGGTGCAGTAATCGTCCAGTGATGAACATGCAGCCAGAGTCAGATTCACGAAGGTTGTTTCTAAAGCCGCAGCGCGGGCTTGTTTGTTACTCAGATATATTTTCTCGATCTGAACCCAGGCTTCACGAGCAGTCGTGACTGAGTTGATCACACGGCCAACCATAGAGTCGGTGACCGTGCTAAAAATCCATTGAAGGACGAGAGCGTCTAGTTCCTTCCAGACGGGATATTCATCAGCAGATTTGGCCGGAGCCGGGGTCCCGTCAATATGATCCAAAACTTTGTACGCCATGGCGTGGAGTCGGAAAAGTTTTGTCCAAGATGAATATGTCACCTTGGTACCATCAAGTGTGCGGACTTTGGATGTGATGTTGGAAACCGAGTAGGCCGGGTGAAGGGCCACCAGTTTTGGTTGAGAGGCTTCGGGTTTATCTGTGTCTTCGGGATTATCTGTCATCGTAACAGCAGATCAGAAAACAAAATGAAGGGGATGATCGGAAGTTGTGGCGGCAGCGATTAGGGTATAGAGCCAAGGCTCTGATACCATAAAGGCAATGATAATATTGTATAATTTCTGTGTATCTCATTAAGAAAATATTGTCCCTATATATAGAGATTACATACAACTGAAGCCCTAATCTAAATATGGATGATTGCTAACAATATTCCTATCATAAATGAGATATACATAACAGGTTTGACTATGAGCAATATTTCTGTAGGTCCCTCTCGAGGATGAGATCAAACCTTATCCTTGTTATATCTAACACACTAGCGAGTGCGGAATCCAAGCTAGCATGCAACCGAGATTTTATACGAGAACAAGCACAAACACAACACACAATATTCAACGATTAACACCACTTGTATTAATACGTATGAAAGGTTCGGTTACAAGCCCAATGTTTACAGATGTATTCTGCAAACTCTCTCTCTCTCATGTGTGTGTGCTCTCAACAGAATGCCCTCCCTATTTTCTGTCTCTCGTGTTCTATCTCCCTGGTGTTCTATCACTTTTATTGCACACAACATGGGTATTTATACCCGACACAGCAGGTCTGGTCGAAGGATCAGACAGACTGATCGAAAGATCATCTGTCGACCAGAAACACATCGAAGGATCACAAATACACCTCGAAGGATGATATCCTTCGAGGTCCATCAACATCCATCGAAAGGTCCATCTTTCGAGCTCATCGAAGGATACAAACCATCCTTCGAGACTCATCATTCGAAACCAAACACTTACAAACAATGTGCTTACTGTTTGGCCAAGTCAAACCGGAGGATGGTTGACTTGGTCAAACTTACATCAAACGCACATAACAACAAACCTAAGACGTAACTCAGACTAACACTTGGCTGTATCTTTGTCTCGATCTTCGTGTCTTCGAGTCGAAACCAAGTCGAACTGAGCTGAGTTGAACCGAGCCGAGTCGTGTCCACAAAAAATGCATCAACAAACTCCCCCTTGGACGCTACTCGTGAGGTTCAACTTCGATGTCTTCCACGTCGGAGGATCTTCAAAGTCTTCACGTGTCGTAAGTAGAAAGTGTATCAACAAACTCCCCTTTTTGATTAGGTAGTGTGTCAATAAACTCCCCCTTAGATTGAACTCTCCATTGAGTCATGCTCGTGAATCTTTTGACTTGACAATTCTTCAGATCCTTGTGGTGTTGATGAAGTGTCAGCGGCAACTCGATCATTTTATCCTTTGAGTGCCTCCACTTTGTGTCTTCATTCCAAAGCTTGTCATTTGAACATGTTCTCCTCGCCTTTAGCATCTGCACATGCAAGAAAGCTAAATGCATAATGAGAACAACCGCTTGGAATATAGTTAACATTTAAACAAAAGACACATATGAGATCAAATCTCAATCAAACACCAACCGACAACAGTTTGAAAGTTTAGAAAATGTACAACCTTAATCCTTTAACTTTCAAAACTTGTTAACTTCGACAGTTTATGAAGATGCAATTGTTTTCCGGCTTACGATCAGGATTTTGGGTAGGATAGACTCGAGTTCCAACATCAGTCAATCAAAAATAAACTAGAAGCAAAATCTTTTTGGATTTTATAAAGTTTATATTAAAACACACCTAAAATCTTTTTGGAATTTTTCATTTTTCAAATGTAAAGACGGAAAACAATAAATAAATAAATATATACAAAGATACATAAACTGAAAATAGTAAAAAAAAATCTACAGACATTCTTTTTGCGAGTTTCGAGGGTAAGAGAATCATATCAGTGTACGGTCATGCCAAACCGCTCTTGTTGTACAATTAGTTAACATTTTAGATAAGCATCCTATAACAATTATCGGTATTGTTGTCCACATAAACTCAACTTATCATTTGTAATCATGGCGAGGGGATATGTTAAGGTATGATTTATACTTACCGACCGGTGTTCATCCACATCACGACACATTCCCGTATCAAGGTATGCACGAGGGTTCATCTTACCGGTGAGTATACCAATTATCATCTGTTTGACCGTATATGATGTGAGATTCTCACTTATTTTGATTGAAAACAAGCCCTATGTGATATAATCACTTATTGATGAGGAACTTGATTTTCGAATGCATGAGGGCACAGGAGCAAGTCCGTGAACAGGTCAGTACTTTCGTACAGCAGAGAGACGAACTTGACTCCCGGAAAGAATTTGTGATATTTTATCACTTATTTGATTGGACATGTGATTGTTGATCACTTATTGAGGTCGAATGCAATATGAGATATGTACACGTATGTATGGTATCATGGAAGATCTAGACTTGCGTCCCCGTTATTTTTCGGTAAAAGATACAACCATGATACCCAGATGATAAGCAGCATAAAGACCGAATATCTCAGAACCTCGGCAATCTCTCAAACGAAATTTCGGTACCAAGACCATATGCCAATGAATGGTTCCCACCCAGTCTTCAGTCGGATTAAGTTTATATCACCCTGCACACTTTAAAATGATTGTGAGCCTACCGATACATCTTATATAGAGCTGCTTATCGCTTTTCATTTTAGGTTTAAAGAGGTTTAGACAGACCACTGATGTACTATCATTTTCTCTTTTTCTCGCCAGGAAACTCATTTTTGTTTTTCTATTGTTTTTGTGCTTTTGAAATTTTTCGATGTTTTTGATTTTTCAAATTTTGGATTACTCCCCCTAAAATCAATAAACTAAGATAACATTTAAAAACACAAAGGTATTTACAAAAATGACTTTCCGATGTTGGTTAACTCATTGCCGTTTACCAAAATTAATTTTTAATCTGAAAAGATATATCGAATTTTGGAAAAATCAGTTGGCATGTAGGTTTGCGGTGCGGACCATGACAACATTGTCTGGCCGAAGAGTGCTGTACGAGATAATAACAATTCACAAAGCAGCTTAAATAACGACAAGTAAAGGAGAGATTAGAAATTTTAAAACCGTATCCTGCAACTACTTCGTGCATTGCCAGGAATCTGAGTGCTCTCCCAAACTGGATATCCACCCGGTGTGGATTTCAAAGTCGATTCTTTGTAGCTACTGAGAAGTCTCTTGGCAGCAACAAGATCATAAACCTTTTGGTCCGGCTGGTCTTCCAAATTGCACCAGCGAAGGTTTTTATCTTTCTCTTGAGAAGTAGTGTGCGGTTGTTCAACCCATGCCAAGGCATCCGCACACCCAGTTGGTTTGATCAACAAACACCTTTTCTTCAATTACACCGCAAAGAAATGTACACTGCACGTTCATCTTGTTGAATTTTGAACTTCAAACGTGCTGCAGGTGCGTACATTTTGATTTGAATCTACCCCTGGGGACCCGATCACGGCCTTGAACAATCAAACTCTTAATGATTTTCAATTTGTCGAAGCTTTTCAATCTCTGTCAACAGACATTTCTGTTTTCTTTTTCATTTTTCTCTCCATCAAAGGCAACAATTTCCTCTGTCGCCTATTTTGTGCATGGACACTCCACTATCAACAATCTTACGATTATCGATAGTTCCTCCTGGAATATCCTACACACTCACTCAAAGATTAGTTGGAGAGGGGGACCCAAGCCTTTGTGGACTTGGGTCGTCCTTGATCATCAAGAAAAGTGATCTCAATCACCTGATGATTAGGAAACAGAACCTGTGGTGCTCCCCCTGACTGAATTACCTGTTTTGGTTTCCAAGCTGTTTGTCCTTTACCAGTAGTTGTATTAATTGTTTTTGCATTTACTGGTTTTACCGTTGTAGATTTTGCTTGTACAGGTTTTTCTTCTTTGACCTCTGATTTTAAGGCCTTCTCAATTACCTTTTGATTCTTTTGTTTTAACTTCTTTTCCTTTTCTTTCAAGACACGTGGGTCTTGTTTTGGGAAAACAGGTCGTTTTTGGTAATTGGTTTCTTGGGGAGCACTCGTTTTTGCCTTCAACTTTTGCAGGTATGGGCAGTATCTTACAATATGCCCAATTGTGCCACACTCAAAACACATTCTCCGCTCTACAAACCTCGGAGAAACATGTTGATGACCAGACGGAGAACCAGACAATGAACTTTGTGATCTAGATGTACTTGGACCTAAATCACATCCGTTGGAGTGTTGGGTGTAATTATTCTGATCATTTCGTTTTAAAATTCTAACTTGTTTTATAAAATCAATGTTAGATTTATCCTGAAATGTTTCAAGTGTATCTGTACCCTTCGATCCAACAAAGTTCACTTTCGGTTCTCTTTTCTTAACAGGAGCTCTTTTGTTTTGCACCTTTTGCTGCTGAACTTTAGGTGCTTGAACATTCTTGTTCTGAGCCTTCTTTCCCTGTACTTTACCTTTTCCAGAATTGACTTGTTGTTTTCGCTCAATTGGTAGTTTTTGGTTTCCGAATTGTTTTCTAACTTGTTCACTCGGAATTGGATCACATTGAGTGACGGTGACTTTGCCACTTTTGTTTCCCAAAAACTTATCAATACATCCTTCAAAAATTTGCTCAATTAAATTTTGATTTACATTTTTAATTGGAAAATCTTTGTTAGAGTAGATTTTGTCATCTCCTTTGAGCGTGTACAACAAGTTATTCCCTTCAAGACTAGATACAATGGAATCCATTGCTTTTGACGTTTCAGTCTCACTCGGTTTCACTGGTGGATCACACAAGATGTGATTCTCGATAGGAATATCTGTTGTAACCGAGTTAGACTGTTGGTTCTCAATTTCTTCAGATTCATCGTCCGAAGAATCAGTATCCTCAACAATGATAGGACTCTGTTCCTTAACACACGATGAATCTGTCACACTTTTCTCAGATTCTGATTGACCCGAGGATGATGTACCAGTTGTGAACCCGAGGCCTGCTGCAAAGTCATCTAGATTGAGTGGCACAGTAGGTTCAAAACGGGGCATATCCTCGTCACCAGGCAATTTGGAGTAATTGTGATTCATTGGGGGAGGACATGATTTGAATCCCATACACTTCTTATCCCCCTTTTTCTTTTGAACATCAATAATGTGATCCAAAACATAGCGGGAATTGGAATAGCTTTCCAATTTCTGCTTAATTGTCTCACATTCACATCGAGCTGTTGCTAACTCTACCATTTGCTTTTCAATTGTGTCAATTAGATCATTGTTAGCATGTTGTTTTCTCAAAACTGCCTTTTGTAATTCTGAAACGTCATGTATTAAAGACGCAATTGTTGTTTTAACTTCCTTTTCATTTCTGGTTAAAAACAAGTTAGCTTCAGTTGCTTTAGCAAGATCTACAATCAATTGTTGATTGTGTTTGTGTGTGATTTCAAACTGACTTTCCTTTTCTGCATATTTAACATTTAAAGCATCACACTTTTCACAGCTAACTACAGTGGGTTCGTCGACACATACCTGACCTGATGAACTGTCGACATTAGCCATAAAGGCTGAATGGAGAGAAGACGAAGAGTAAGCAGCTTGATCCACCAAATTAGATCTTCTTTCAGTTCCTGCTGCAGCTTCTTCCAAAGGTTCATCAATATCTGCATCGACTGACGCACTTGATGTCTCATCTACATGATCATTGCCTGAAGTGGAAGATTCTTCATCTGAGTTTCCACTATAACCAGAACTGTTTTCATCTTCAGAAGATGCATCACCATTGGTAGAAGATTCTCCACCACTGGCGTGCTTTAAATCCTTTACGATTTCAGCAAAACATGCTGTTCCACCATTTCCTCCTTCTCCAAGCTGAAGCGACCAATCACAACCTTCATCTATTTGAACCACCAGCCCCCGGTTGGCATTTGATGGCCCTGATTGGCCTTGATTGTCGACAGGTATCAACGTACGAACATTGTTCCCGTTCTGGTTCTGCTGGTTGCCTTGGTTTCTGAACGGATTTTGATTTCCATGCTGAGCTGGTCTTGTGCATTCCCGTTTGAAATGACCCCGTTCGCCACAGTTAAAGCACTTGACAGCTTGCTTGTCAAATCCATACTTGGTGTCTTTCTTGTTTTCCAAGTTGTTTCTCCCCGTCCTTTCCATAAACTCCTTTGCTCTTCGAATTGCACTAGCAAGAGCCCATTTGATATCCATCATTTCAAACTCTTCTTTATCCACTTGCTGATAATCTTCATTGGTTAGATTGATATTCCCAATCTGACCTGCGATCAATCCACAATAAGCACTTACCAAGGTATTCAACATCTCCATATGCTCCTTGGCTATTTCGACACTGACTTTAGAAAAGTTGGAAGTGTCTAATCTGACTGTGTTTGGATTGGAAGTGGCTTGAAAGTTTGAAGAGCTTCCATAGAACCCTTGCTGTTGCGGTTGTTGCTGCTGAGCTGTCGGTTTCACATCTGGTCTTGGATACATCAAGTATGCTGAAGGATCAAACTGTTCTGTTGTTGATGGTCCAGTGTTTGAGACGAAAGCTGTTTGAAGCTTCGCGTGTTGAGAAGCTGGTTTTTCTCCACTGATGCCTCCTGCAATCCCAAAGTACATTTCTGGACTTTGAGGAGTTAGAGTTCTTTTTGCCTTAAGCTTTTCTTCCACATCCTTGTTCTCCAATTTTTGAATTAAATCATAAATGGTGATTGTGTCTAAAACACCAGTTTCTTTGAGAATTTCAAGATAACTGCTCCACTTTGCTGGTAAGCTATCAGCAAATCTCTTCACTATTTCTTGTGGAGTGGCATTGACTTTAAAAGCAAACATCTCGCTCATCAAGTGATGGAACCTTGTAGATAACTCTGCCAAAGTCTCATTCTCCATACACGTGAATCCTTCAAACTCTTTCTTCAGTAAATCTTGCTTGATCTTTCTTGATTGAGCATTTCCTTCACATCGTAACGTGAGCATATCCCACAAGCTTTTAGTAGTCGTGCAGTAAACAAACTGGTGGTAAATGTCTTTGTGAAGAGCTTGTGTGAGAATCATGAATGCTTTCTTTTCTAACTCAATTTTCTTCTTATCTTCATCAGACAGAGTGCTGTAAGTTTGTGGATTAGATCCTGCAACTTCCAACTCATTGTCAAATGCGGTGAAGAAGCACATCCATAGATCTTGACCTTGCCCCTGAACATAAGTTTTCAGCCTTTCTTTCCACCATCCCCAATCATTGATGTGATTTAACTTTGGCGGTTTTGTGCTTGTACCAGTTTCACTGTCGTTCTGCATCATAGATTGAATGCTGCTGCTTTGATTTGTGACCAATGCCCATTGATTTGCAGTTATCATTGCAGCTTGAGTTGGAGCAATAGCTCGCAAGAATGCAGTTTTGTCGAAATCTGGCTCAGATTGCGTAGCTGATGATTGTGGAGTCGAAGTCAATTGAGTCCACCACTCACCGTTTGTTCCCATTTTATAAAAATTAATATATTAAGTGAAAATTGATTTAAAATTTGAAAAACAAGTTTTCCCTTTTAAAATTAATTTTCACAAACTATGTTAAAAAGTTGAAGAGAAACAAACAGCCGAAAGATCAAGGATCGAAAGACCTGCAAAACACAAACTGTTAAACTTAAACAGATTAGGATCGAAAGATCAACACTTGTTCGAAAGATAGACACTTGTTCGAAGGATCAGCAGTGTTCGAAAGATCACTGTTGAATTTCGAACAAAGACTTCGAAAGATTCTCCAAGACGAAGGATCCTTATCTTTCGAAATGTAACAGTAGCTCGAACAATATATCCTTCGAAAAGATTCCTTGGCTCGAAAGATAACTCACTGACTTCGAAAGATGTTCGAAGGATGGGTATCTGTCGAACCTCCTTGATCGAAAGAAGATCTTTCGACTTCGAAGGATATCTTTCGATGTGCTCTGACACAGTTGACAAAAGTGACAGGTTGGTGAAAAAGGTGACAAGTTGGTAGAAACTTTCGGCAGAAGGTATGTTCAGACCTTACTTTCTGCCAAAACAGATTTGGTTTGATTATTTTAATCAGTTCACCCTTTCCAATACACCAACAACTTTCGAAAATAACCAAACAAGATCAAAATATGTAAAACTTTCAAGAACACTTGAAGCCTTGTTGAAGATAAGATGAATACAACCCAGAAAATATGAATTTTCGGTAAACCAACAACTAACCGAAAACCCGTTTTTGCCCGAAGCTTCACTAAAAACCACTCTTTAACATGTGAAAATGGTAAACAACAAGGTTTTAATAAGAACTTTCAGCAAAAACAACAAGATTAAATCCGATTTTAAGATGTTTTCCAGAAAATGTAAACTTTTAAAACCCGAAAAACAACAAGAACACCTCGGTTTTAACAAGGAGAAGAGCCAAAGCTCTGATACCACTTGTAGGTCCCTCTCGAGGATGAGATCAAACCTTATCCTTGTTATATCTAACACACTAGCGAGTGCGGAATCCAAGCTAGCATGCAACCGAGATTTTATACGAGAACAAGCACAAACACAACACACAATATTCAACGATTAACACCACTTGTATTAATACGTATGAAAGGTTCGGTTACAAGCCCAATGTTTACAGATGTATTCTGCAAACTCTCTCTCTCCCATGTGTGTGTGCTCTCAACAGAATGCCCTCCCTATTTTCTGTCTCTCGTGTTCTATCTCCCTGGTGTTCTATCACTTTTATTGCACACAACATGGGTATTTATACCCGACACAGCAGGTCTGGTCGAAGGATCAGACAGACTGATCGAAAGATCATCTGTCGACCAGAAACACATCGAAGGATCACAAATACACCTCGAAGGATGATATCCTTCGAGGTCCATCAACATCCATCGAAAGGTCCATCTTTCGAGCTCATCGAAGGATACAAACCATCCTTCGAGACTCATCCTTCAAAACCAAACACTTACAAACAATGTGCTTACTGTTTGGCCAAGTCAAACCGGAGGATGGTTGACTTGGTCAAACTTACATCAAACGCACATAACAACAAACCTAAGACGTAACTCAGACTAACACTTGGCTGTATCTTTGTCTCGATCTTCGTGTCTTCGAGTCGAAACCAAGTCGAACTGAGCTGAGTTGAACCGAGCCGAGTCGTGTCCACAAAAAATGCATCAACAATTTCCGCTAATAGTTTCGGGCCTTTTGGCTTCGAATCTTTTACCAACTCACTACTTTTATCCAAACTCACAACAGAAGTTTTTAAACTCTTGACTCCAATATTATAACTAGATCTAGAATCAGGAACATTGAAAGCCCTAGCAGGCCTATCAACACTAACACTTCTCGCATTTCGATCAACCGAAACCCTAGGTTTACGCACATCAGATGTAATAACATTAGTAATCCTCTTGAACTCAGAAGGACTAGAGCTTCTACCTCTTGACCGTACAGAGACACTTGTTGACCACCTGGCGCGTGGAATTTTTTTTAGAAATGGTGTATTTTGAATATATTTTTAGGATAACGGGGGAAGTAAAAAAAAAAGGTTTTTGGTGTATCCGCTATTAGGAATAGCGGATTAGGAAGGAAATTAAATTGTGTTGCAGCAATGCTCAGGTAGGTGTCAGGTGGTTAAGTGTTTCCTCCTAATCCTCTATTGAGAATAGAGGATTAGAAAAACATCTGACACCCAGGCTTGAACCATGGTTAAGTGTTTCCTCCTAATCCTCTATTGAGAATAGAGGATTAGAAAAACATCTGACACCCACCTGACACCTACCTGAGCATTGCTGCAACACAATTTAATTTCCTTCCTAATCCGCTATTCCTAATAGCGGATACACCAAAAACCTTTTTTTTTTTTGACTTCCCCATTATCCTAAAAATATATTCAAAATACACCATTTCTAAAAAAAATTCCTGGCGCGTGGCTCCAGGCTCTCCTTATCGGCTCGAGCCACCGGAGGAAGCAGCAGCTTCGATGCAGCTCGAGTCCGTGAAGTGGATCTGAAAACATTGGCGTTTTCTTTACCGGTGAACGTGGTTGTTTTGGATGAAGGAGTTGTGGTTGTGGTTGTTTTTGGTGGTGGAAGGGTGGTGGTTTTAGGGACGGTGACGGTGTGTTTTGGGCGGCGTGATGTGGAGGATGACATTGTGGAGTGAAGTTTTGTTGGATGATTTATGGCATTTTTAGAGATTTTTTTTGAATGTTTGAATGAATGATGACGTTAAGCGGGAGAAGATGGAAGTGTAGTGCCAGTTCTCGAGTGCTTTTTACTTTTTTAGATCCACTGATTAATATTTTAAGGTTAAAATGGGTGATTTTAGATTCAAAATATAGGATGCAGATAAATAGAAAGGGGCTGTTTGGTAGCCTCTTAATGACCATTCAGATGCTACATCTTAATGGTTTAAAACCTCTGAATGAATAAGAGGTAACCTCAAGTCTGAATGGTTAAGAGGTAACCTCTTAATGGTAAATCATCACATGTCACATTCTTCTACTTTCTCATTGGTAAAATTATTAATGGTTCCATTAAGAGGTAGCCTCTTAATGACCATTCAGAGGCTACCAAACAGCCCCAAAGTTTATTTGGCTAAAAAGGCTATGAAGTGATCTTGACCATCTATTTAGTTAATCAAAGACTAAGATTAAATCAGGGAAATTGAAGGGAAGAAAAGAGGCGCGTGAGTTTGTTTAGGGGTATTCTAGTCAATCCAAGGCAATAGTTTCCCTCTCCTCCAATTCCCCCCCCCCCCCCCATTTTTTAAACGTTAATAACTCTTTCATACGACATTATTTTTTTATAAAAATTGCACCAAAAAAAACGAGCGTTTTTTATCTTTAAAACGAGTATACTATTGCTATATTTTCGAATTTTTTTTGAAAACCCAGTTGCGTAAAACACAATGGAAAAAAAACCCAGTTGTGTAAAACGCAATGGAAAAAAAACCTAAAAAATGACATTTTTCTAAAACGCAATGCACAAAAAACACAAAAAAATGTTTTACTTGTAAAACGCAATGGCCAGAAAACACAAAGAAATGTCTTAATTCTAAAACGCAATAGCCTAAAAACTCAAAAGAAAGTGTAGTTTCTAAAACGCAATGGACTGAAAACACATAAAAATGTGTTTTACCTAAAACGCAATGCACAAAAAACACAAACACATGTCTTATTTCTAAAACGCAATGGACAGAAAACACTTAAAATGTCTGTTTTCTAAAACGCAATGGACTGAAAACACATAAAAATGTGTTTTGCCTAAAACGCAATTCACCAAAAACACAAAGAAATGTCTTATTTATAAAACGCAATGGGCTAAAAAAACAAAAGAAAGTGTTTTCTGTAAAACGCAATGGACTGAAAACATCTAAAAATGTGTTTTACCTAAAACGCAATGACTAAAAACACTTCAAAAATGTGTTTTTCTAAAACGCAATTACCAGAAAACGCATAAAATGTCCTAGTTCTAAAACGCAATGGCATAAAAACACCAAAGAAAGTGTTCTCTCTAAAACGCATTGAACCAGGACAATAGTTGTTTGTGAATTGTCTGAACCAGGAATGCCGTTCTAAAAACGCAATGCCCCTTGGACCCCGCCAGGGGCTGCCGCCCCCGGACCCCCGCCAAGATCGTAAAACGCAATGACTAAATCAAAAACCCAGATCGTAAAAATGAAATTAAAGAATTTCTTACATGGATCGAAGCCGATTTCTTCAACGATTGACGAAATTTGAATGATAGAAACACTTATGAGCGATCGAATCGAACGGATCGAGTGATTAACTTCAAAATCACGTGAAAAAACGAGATTTTGAATGAAATTAAACTGTGTTTTCTTAAAAAAAACTGAAGAACACGTTGATCGGTGTTTGAATCGTTGATTGGTGATGAAAATCGCACTATAATGTAGAGATTATTAAGATAGAAAGTGAAGAAATGGTTGAAGATGGTGAGTTTTGAAAATGGTGAGTTTTGAAGTTACTGGGGAGGAGAAAGAAGAAATGATATGATTGACTAAAATACCCTTCCTCTTTATTTTAAATTTTGCCACATGTCATAATACTATTGCTTCCTAACCTTCCTAGCCAAAATAAACTTCCTATTTTATCCTTTCCCTCAAAATATATCAACAAACAACAAAAAAATAAGTAATAAACAAAAGTGGAAAGACTTGCGCTTCACCGCGGGAATGATGTAACTGTTTTGGTTCGTTACGGTAGTGACGCTCACAATAGCAACTAAAAGAAAAAAACTTTGAGCAGGAATTTGAGTGATATTTGTTTGGTTCGTTATAATATTTGTACGATATTGGCATTTAGGGCAATAGAGAAAGATATGACAAAAATGATATCGACACGTGTTTTAATTTCATCGAAATCCATAAAACAAATATCGTTACTAGTATTGATTTTTTTCAGATACGACTGGTTCGGTTCGTCTCAGAGAAGAAAAAAAGTAAATTGTATTTAAATCATTTGATTTTAAATTAAACTTCCCTTAAAACATAGATAAAAATAAACACGTTGCAACGTTGTATTTAGAATATTTATTAGAGTTTATTACATAGTTGAACATTTTGGTTTGTGGAAGCTAATAAGGTTGGGGGTGGGGTTCTAGAGTGAACACTAGTGTATTTGTGAACTGAGTGAACAAATCCTAGCCATTGATCTACACACGTGTATGGCCAGGATTAGTTCACTCAGTTCGCAAGCTACACTAGTGTTCACTCTTGAACCTAATCCTAAGGTTGGGTACTAAAAGTTTAAAGCTACAATCTGGGGTATTAACTTTTGATTTTGTAACAAAATAGAGTATTAAGGCTAACTCTAGTTAAAAACGAACTAAGAACTCAATGTATTTTCATTATTTCACATCTTAATACCCAATTTTGTTACATTTAAAACACAGTTTTTTCCTTTTCTTTTATTATCTAACTATTTTTTAGTTACTTAACTAAATAAATTTTGAAATTATAGAGGAATGTACCGAAGCAGGCCAGTGACTTCACCAAGGACAAGTGGCGAAAGATCAATCATACGAAATAAATAAAAGTGTCACGCCTTCTACCTTATGGTTGTCCCGCGCACAACTAATCATCTTCCGAGCACATCCTGAGTGCCGATCCCTTTTCTACCGGTCAGAGCAAAGATGACGTTGGCACACTCATGCACACCATGGGCATGGAATGTTCTCCACCTATAGGAGAATGACAGGTGTCGACAAAACCGTTCGAGTTGTGGGGACCATTCTCACCTAAAGGACGACGTCTAACCAAATCTACTAGGATGAAGATTTACCCCTCACAAGTACACACAATTTCTTTAATTCTCTTTCTCATAAGAACCCTAATTCATCAAACAAGTACTTATCTTCACGCCTGATGATGGTTACAAGGAGGAATCCCATCCTGTAGCGAGCCTAACGGTGTTGCTATTTTGCAGGACAAGCGGGTGATCGAACCTCGGAGCCAATATTAGAAGCATTCCGTTGGTGGAACTGATCTGAGTCATTTCTGGCTAAAATTTGATTCTTCAAAAATGGTGAAAAATTATATATTCTATGAGATTTTATCTACATAACGACATATATTTATCTATCTTTCGTTGTGTGAGCGTAGCGTTTTATCTATTCGTTGTATGAAATCAAGCCGAACTTACAATGTATTTTTTTTTTTTATAAACGTTTCGTATTGTAAAAAGTTAGATATTCTACTATGTATATTTTATCTATAGCATGGGTAGAAAGTATTGGATTTGTATAAAAGTTCATAATCTTGTCCAATTACTGAAACATTTGATCACTTGCGTAAAGTAATTTTGCATACATGATACATGTCATTATGTTATTTATTGATACTATTTTATTTACGTTTCTTTTTTAAGTATTTTTGACAAGTTGTAATCGACTGAAATTTTGAGATAAGATGGACCGATGGTGGCCACGACTGAAATTTTAAGTATTACATGTTCTTTTTTATTGGAAACCTATATTACTTTTGTTATATAGTTTTTTTTTTTTTTTTTTTTTTTTTCAAACCGCGACTATATTAAAATTCAAATTTTTTTTGTTATATAGTATTATAGTTACCATCCATATTTGTTAGAAACATCATGTTATACTTTATTTTATTGTATAAAGTTAACATTTAAATTTTTTATTTTATTTTATTCACTGACTACATGAAAATTAACATTTAATCATACACTGAAAAGTATTATTTGAAACAGAGAATGGTCTAGGCAAGATTTTCTTGTTGTACAATTACAACTAGAGGTGTTACGTGTACAAAACTTGGTTTGGCTCAAACTGGTTCGAGTCGTAAACTGGTCCGTTTTTTTTTTTTTTTTTTTTTTTTTACATCGGGCTCAAACCGGTTCCGGTTCTCAATGCAAAATTTCCCAAACCTACGTCAAATCATCGGGTTGGGTCGGGGCCTAGACCGGGGTCTTTGGGATTGGGCCGGGTTGAAAACCAGTTTGGCAGGCCCAAACCGGTTTTTTATACCTCTAATTACAACCATGAAGCTTATTGACTGTTATTTTCAGAAAGTTTAGGACGGCCCAAAAAAACTTTCAACTTTATTAACCATCAGTGTACAATTGCAACACATAAATTAAACAGCCCAAAAATTCAGTCAGCCCACTAACTGTGGCTCCAAACTCCGTCTCAAGTCCAAACATTTAACCTAGACCTGGCAAACGGGTCGGGTCGGGTTGGTTCATGGGTCAAAACGGGTTCGGGTCAGAACGGGTTCGGGTCAAAACGGGTCAATTAAAAAAGGGGTTGTTTTGGTTCGGGTCGGAACGGGTTCGGGTCGGAACGGGTTCGGGTCAGAACGGGTTCGGGTTGAAACGGGTCCAGGTCAGAACGGGTTTCGGGTCGGGTCAGTTTTGTTAAAAAAATGCTTTTTTTTTTAAAAAAAAAGAGAGAGATTGTACATCAAGGGGCAATTTTGTCGGGTTGAAACGGGTCCGGGTCGGTTCGGGTTGATTAAAGAGCTTAGTTAGTGTAAGTGTTGGTGATTTAAATTGAAGTGTGGGGGATTGTTACTAAAATTGAGATGGAAATGTTTGGAGTTTGATGGTAGTTATCGTCATGATGTCAACAACAGGATATCAGCCACAAACTTTATTTATAAAAACAATATGTACATCTACTTCGAACAAATTCAAACGCTGCAATTGCTATTCAAGCTGTAACACGCTAACATCACAGAGAACAATCTGTTCAGTGCCGTAAAAAGAACCAAACACAGCAGTAATCTTGTCCGCAACTTGCCGCAAATCTGGAACAAAACACAGCAGATTATCAACTGATAATCTGCTTATTGTGACGATTAAAACATGGCTGCCAAGACAGAGAAACGACAGAAACGGCCGGAACTTTGAGCTGCGAGCGATGTTGTGAAGACAGAGAGATGGGCGTTGAATATACCGAGAGATGTATGTTGTGCTTGTACTGGTCGAAACGGTTCGCGTCGAAACGGTACGGGTCGAAACGGTACGGGTCGAAACGGTACGGGTCGAAACGGTTCGCGTCGAAACGGTACGCGTCGAAACGGTTCGCGTCGAAACGGTTCGCGTCGAAACGGTTCGCGTCGAAAAGGTTCGCGTCGAAACGGTTCGCGTCGAAACGGTTCGCGTCGAAACGGTTCTCGTCGAAACGGTTCGCGTCGAAACGGTTCGATTCGAAATGCTACGGGTCGAGCGTACGAAACTCGTCCCGACCCCAAACCCGTTTCGTGTCGTAACCCGTCTCGTGCGGATACTTGTGCCGGCTCGAAACCCATTCCGATCCGAAACATGCCCCGTTTCTTTAAGACACTAACCCACATCAACCCATTTCTTTAATGTTGTCGACCCGCTTTGACCCGAAAATAACAAGATGGAATTTCAAGTGATCCATTGTGACCCATTTAGTTAAAATATCTTACCCAAACCAACCCATATAATTTTAAAAGCAACCCAAATTGACCCATTTGGAAGGCTTTGGGTCAAGATTGCCCCCTCTAATTTAACCCCACCGATAAAACCAGAAACTGATCTAAAACCAAATGTGCTATGCGGTCAAATCATCGGGTTCGCTTTTCTTGGCTTTCGGTTCTATACCAGGTTGGTCCGGTTTCTGGCCCATGATATGCCTTACCTAGAACTTGGAAGTATAGGTTTGGGTTTTTTTGTTTTTGTTTTGGTTGAGTTGTGGAATAAAAGCAAGCACAACTCGATATAATCGAGTATATCGAGTTGTATGACTACTAGAATGAACCGAAATGCTACAATTCTCATTGTTGCATATGTGCAAAAATAATACAAAGAGTGACGAACATCGACTAATGATTTATACATAAAACAATTTTCGTTCCTATAACGCGATATAAAATTGTAAATATCATGTAAAGATGTTAAAAAAGCATGGTAAGTTTTTAGGTATGGTCATATTCACAAAACTCATTGACCTTAATCATCGTTTGAGGCGGACGGATCTTTGTTTGATCTCTTTTTCCTTCGATTCTTTTTCGCCCCTGCTTCTTGTGAAGGCGACTCTGATCCCGCGGTTGAGGTTTTGGCCCGCCTACCTCGGCTTGTTTCAATGTCACTATTCGTGCTCTTGTTAGAAGCTTGTTTCTTGGATTGCTTCGACTTGCCATGACGATTTGAAGTTCCATCTGTATCGCGCAATAAGCAATATTGAATTCAAAATTTAGAAGGAGCACACAAGTAGCAATGACGGTACCAAAACTATTTCCTTCCAACTATTTTTCTAAAGACATTTAGTGGTTTGGTCACAAGAAAACCCTTTATTAATAAAAAGATTGGTTGACTGATCGAAAATTAAACGGGCCCCTTTAGTTTTTGACCCTAACATACATATGAGCATTGATGGTGATAAAAATCTAAATAAATGAACATTTGTTTAGCATTCTTGATTAAAGATCTTACGATCTTCATTAAGAAACAAATGTACCTTTTCCACCATTTACATCTGACGATCCAGCATCCGAACCTTGAAACTCATTCATCTACGGTACACATACCACATACAACAAAACTCGAGTAAGAACAACTTGATGTCATATTGACAATTACAACCAACATATGAGACATGTTATACAATAGATCGGGGATTACCCAACTAGGAGCATTGGAAGAAGGGCCGTCACAACCAATGTGGGCAACATGTTTAACATCCGTGGGCGCACCAATTTGTATTTCGGGTTCCTTTTCATTATCCGCCTCTATAGTTCACACGAATTCATAAGCCATGTCAAGAAACATAAGCAATAAAACATAATATTCAGAATCACAATTAAAAAAATGTACCGAAAATTTCAGAGATGTAACGTAGGCCTTTTAATAGACCTTTCATGGCCTTGCTCATACACACTATTCGATTCGTAAATGATTAACAACACAAGAAATCACGTAGACCCGTCTTTGATCATAGAAAGCTTCTCATCTTCAACTATGACAATTGTTGTTTCTAAAATATGTAGATGCTAAATAATAAATTATGTAAAATTCTATGTAATTGGAACATGAGATTACGAACTCATGGGAAACAATACCCAAGATGATCGTTCCCAACAAGACAACAAGAAAATGGAAATAAAATTTGATGGATAAAAATATGTTTGACGAAAAATATAGATTTTAAGAACACAAAGAATAAAAATTTAGTAAATTGGAAACTATAAATTATTTGTCAAGGTTATGGATGAATATCAGCCATTAATGTCCCCATATTTTTATAGAAACCACTAAAATTTAAGGGCATAAAAGTATTAAACCCATATTTTGGATTTTTGCTGCCCAAAAGTACCTAATGTTTTAATTACATTTGGTATTTATTATATGTATAGGACCCATCTCGATCTTTGTCACATCAATCACAAGAGAGTCTTAGTGCAAATGATAATACTGAGATGTTTCTAAATTTGATTATTGCTATGTTTGAACATAAAGAAAAGAAAAAGGGTCTTGCTATTCACACACCTCCACCTACCTTTTTGTCTATTCACACCCCCCCCAGTATCAAGCTGTGGCCAGAGTGCGACGTTTTGGTCCGGTTAACCAGACAAAATATTGACGTGTCTGATGGGTCTGTTGACCTGACTAAAACGCCGAGCTTTGGCCGCGTTCTGGTCCTGTCAACCAGCCAAAAGACTGACCGGGTGTCAGTCTTTTGTCTGGTTGACAGGACCAGCACGCGGCCAAAGCTCGGCGTTTTGGTCCGGTCAACAGACCCGTCAAACACCCGTCAGTCTTTGTCTGATTAACCGGACCAAAACGCCGCGCTCTGACCACAGCTCGACACTGGGGGGTGTGTAGATAGACAACATGGGTGTGTGAATAGACATGCCCATCCTAAAATAGGGGAAATGTCATAGAAATGTAACTAAGTTTCTTTAATGTTCCAATTAAGTCATCCAAACTTTTTTTGTCTAGTAACTAAACTTTAATTTAGTGTTCTAATACTATGTAATTACCAGGTTACCACTTTTTTCTTTTACTGTTTTATTTTCTTTTAATGCTTATGTTTATGTTAATGTTAATATGTTCGATGGATTTTATAAAATCAAAACATATTTTAAACTACTTTTCAATCATCTTGTATGTTCGATTCATAGGTAATGATTTTGAAAGAGTTTCAGAGAGTTGCATGGATTTTTGGAAGATTAGTGAGATCTCGATGGTGCTTTTGTAATTGAATTTTATGAATATTTAGAATTCATTTTTGATGTTGCATCTTTAATTTATTTCGTGGAAGATGGCCTTCATTAGAGACGAGGTATAAGAATTTTTTATTTGAAAAGATTCATTATAATAAATTTTAGTATTATATTTTAAGGTAAAGATAAAATATAATTATTTATTCAAGTTTAAAGACTAAATTAGGGCTGTAAACGAACCGAACGAACACGAACAAGGCCTTGTTCGTGTTCATTCGTTAAGGAAATAAATGTGTTCACGAACGGTTCATGAACACTTACCGAACGAGATTTTATGTTCGTGTTCGTTCATTAAGGAAATGAGCGTGTTACGGAACGGTTCACGAACACAAATAAATTTGGTGAACGCGAGGAAGGATAAAGATAGATGGCCCAGAGAGTAGCACTCGAACTTGAATCCCTTATTGTGGAACAGAGGTCGATCGTATTCGTGGATGTAAATAATGAGAAATGAAATGGAAATGATGCATAAACAATGTGAAAGTGGGTTTCCTAGTTTAAATGTTAGGGAAATAAAATAAATAAAAGTTTAATAATATAAAAAAGTACAAATAAAATATAAGAAAGTACAAAGATCTTCAATTAAAACACAAGCATACGAACATAAACGAACGCAAATCAACGAATGTTCACGAACACGTTCACGAACACCTTACCGAACGTTCACGAACACAATCGAACGAACGAGACCTCTGTTCATGTTCGTTCATTTAACTAATCGAACGAAATTTCTTGTTCATGTTCGTTCGTTTATTAAACGAACGAACATAAACGAACTTCCCGCCGAACGGTTCACGAACTGTTCGCTGAGCGTTCGGTTCGTTTACAGCCCTAGACTAAATAAAGAAACATGACCTGCTATATTATTAGGGTAACCTGGTAACCTAGAATTAACATAACATTAGAACAATAAATCAAACTTGAGTGATTTTTGAGAGACAAAATAAGATTGAGTGACTTTAGTGGAACATGTTAAAAACTTGGTTATTATTCTGTAAAGTTACCCCCTAAAATATTATAAATTATAAGGGTACAGGGTATAGTCTTCGGTGAGTTATGCGGGGAGGGGGAGTCACCGCTCGGTAACCATACCCTGGTGTTGATGTTTTTCGGTGAGTAGGATAGAGGTGACCAAAATCGGTGTGTAGTCACCGAATGTGATTGAGAAAATGGTGGGTCCCAACCCCTTTTAACCAATCACAATTTTTTTTATTTTTTAACCTACTCAAACACCCTAGAGTGATTAACCATACCCCTTGATTGAGTGTAAAATGGGGAGTAGAATGAGGAGTTGACATGGCATAATATTATTGGGTAGGATTTCACTCAAACACCCTAGGGTGATTGACCATACCCTCCACCCTAAATGTAATTGAAGAAGGAATTATCAATCGTGTTGGATTGAACCGGTGACCACTTCAACAAACGACCTTCTATCTTATAGCTTGATAATTTCGTTTCCTAATGTCTGACTGTAAAACAAACACAATCAGCCTCATCATTGGGAGAGTGTTCCCCGTGTGACTATCATCCGACGTGAAAATACTTATATTTTTTTAGAACGAATACTATACTATAAAGTATAAGCATGAGTAAGAGTACGAGAAAGTGAATGAATACATTCCTCATGATATTGTATATACGATAGCACTCACGATGTGGAGTTTTTGTTCTTTTCCGGATGATGTGGAATAAGTAACGAACTTGAGGAGGGGAAATCTGATGCGGCGCTGATGTGGCAAGTTTTGGAGGTTTGTGGAACACTCACATTGGGGGGTTCTCTAAGGGAGAATTAGGGTTGATGTCACTATCATGTGGTGTAGATTAGTGATCGACCCATGATTTTTTTTCATGGAGGCAATTGGATGGGGGGGGGGGGGGGGGGGCGTAACCAAAATTTTAAGGGCAACAATTAAGATTTTTGGCCTAAAAATAACACAATTTTTTTTTTATAAAGCCGGTTGCCAGCTTGCCCCTTCCTTACTACGCCCAAAATATTAGTGGTTTTTGGGTGGTAGTGGGTGTTTAGGGTTTTTTTTTTTTTTTTTTTTTTTTGTAGTGGCTTTATTTTTAAGAGCCTTTTTACATTTCTTATTTTAAGGAGTCTTTATATTTGATCCTAATCCCTATTTCTTAATATAAAAAGTTAATTAGAAAAACAATAGTAATAAAAGTAAATTAAATTTTTATTATGTTCCTTGCTTGTACCAAACATTGTATGATTTTTGGGTGATGAATGAAAGTAATTTGCCGTTCAAAAAAGAAATCTTTATTATAAATTGTATATTATTTCTTTATTTAACTCGTGTAAAAGAGTAATTTCTGACATAGTATATAATAAACACAAAATTTATAAAATGTGCACCATTGATAAATAATTAAATTCAGTATTTTTGTTTTGCAAGTACTTTATTGTTTTTTTCCAATTTCCATCATGATTTCGTTTGATTTTTATTTTCTCCGTACCTATAACAAACTCAGTCGACAAATAAGTCAAACTTTTTTATCGGTGGTTATTCAATTGACTATTTGACTATTCAATTATAAAGTAGATAACTTATAAACAAAATCAACATAAATCATGGCATGATATAAGGCCTTAGACATATTGTTAACGTTATGTTTGAATCTAAGACTGAAGGGAGTGGGGCGTCCTCAAAAGAGGGCGTCTCGCGACACGTGGCGTTTGGGGGGCGGCTTGGGGCGTCCTCAAAAAAGAGGGCGTGGTGTTCATGGCAACTCAAGATGCCACCAAGACCTCTGATTGGTTGATTTGTTTGAAAAGGGGGGAGTTCTTGGAATTTTGTGCCAAAAGTTGATAAAGTGTGAGATGAGGGGCGACGAGAAGAGGACGGACAAATGGAAGTTGCTATGGAAGTTGGACAAGGGGGGCGGTGTTCATTGCAACTTGGGGGCGACTTGGGGTGAGAGTCGCCCCACTCCCCTCAGTCTAAAAGGCTTATGAACAACGACCAAGTACTAGTGCTTTTTGTAAATAAAATAACAAATTACACCATGTCAATATTATTATTTATAATAATAAATAAAAAAGAACATATAATTGTATTACTATTTCATCGATTTTTTTTTATAAAATTTCTCATTCAGCTATTTGATCTTTCTCCACATTCCTATCCAAAATCAATATTATAAACAAATCAGGTTTCAGGTACGCACCTAATTTCTTAATCCATCATCCATGATTCTGACGTCATTTATGAACAATTTTAGATTTATATCATTATATATTCAATGCGTTGATTACCTTGTGTTTTAGGATGCTTAATTTTATATCTCTAATGCATTCTTACGTTTATATAGAGGTCAATCTTATTTAATAGATGATTATGTTCGATTTAGGGGTGTTTACAGTCCTAATTATTTTTTTAGGGCCGCTGACTTTCGACATGGTTTTGGTTATGGTGTCGGTTAGATCGGCCAAAACGGTTTCAATTTCAAAATTTTCAGTGCGTGTTAAGTTCTTTAAATACATGAGTGGTTTGCTAATACTATACATATAGGTGTCAAATGGCAAGATCAGGTACAAATAGGATTTAGCGTGCAAAATGTGCGAGCTAGCGTAATTATGCTACACACATTTGAACTAGCTTAATAATAATTAAACTACGTTTTACAAGCAAAGTAATATTTATTACGCTACTTGTAAGTTGTAGCATAGTTATTATTACATTAATTCAAACTTGTTGTAGTGTAATTATAGTAGCTACGGACGTATCACTGCGTGTTTTCTTCTTTCGCTTTGTACACTTTACACGCTAAAACCTACAAGAATATTATCCTAACACTACATATATTATCCTAACAGTACATATCAATAAGCATATCTACGTGTTACAAAAATGAAAAAAAAAAATAATAATAATAATAATAATAATAATAATAATAATAATAATAATAATAAAAGTGCATGACATGTTTAGTTTGCATGGGTGGTTTCAAGTTCCAGCTTGAGAACCAAACTGCTATAGTGCTATAGTTGTTCGGAGACTATGAACCGAACCATATAAACCTTAAAACGACTGTATCGGCTGATTTGCTTCTATTTGTTCTTGGAATCTTTGATCAGATTAGATATGGAAGAAACTGTGTTCACATCTGCCATAGAAGGAATGAAGCTTATGAAGTCTGATCATGATGAAATCTTGACTAAACCATTTTTGGATGTCTGCAAAATGTTGCTGCCGATTCTAGGTGCACACTTGTGTCGATATATGTTCTTGTTTTATAATGTAGCTACCTAGAATTGAATCAACACGAATAAAAAACAATCACTCAAATCAATCAGTAACTTTGTCACTAGTTCGGTTTCATGGCATGTTTTTAAGTTTTGCAAAATTCTTCGGGCTAAAAACGACTATGATTAAGGACTGACTATAATTATGGACTACTTGTTTTTTTTTTTTTTTTTTTTCTTAAATTCAGATAAATTTGGAGCTGCCATGGCTGTGGTGAAATCAGATATAAATGGAAACATCACGGTATGGTTTCCAAGTTTATGTATATTAACTTCCTTTAACCTTCATGGATTGACATAGTTGTAAGCGCTTGAGTCCCTCTAGCAGAGGTATCATTTGGTTTTCAACCTTTAACACCTTGAAGGTTATTTGCCCAACGTAAACAGCGTTTTACACTATTTTACCTGATCCCATAGGTTAGCAAGTTTTAAGGTAGCGGGTTCTCATGGTTAAAGAAAACTTTGTTCACCCATGTTTTTTTACTTGCAGAGATTGGATTCTAAGTATACAGAAAATCCAACTAGATTCAACTACCTATATGCTCTGGTACAAGCCGAAGTTGAAACAAAAACAGCAAAGAATTCTTCAAGTTGCACAAACGGGCTTCTTTGGTTGACAAGGTATTATGTTCGGTTCAACATATGCATTAAGTATTATTATGTAACACCCTAGGTAGATCGTGCATCATACGTGGACTAAAAAGATTTTCAGTTCATAAGAACTCCACAGTTAAACGTGCTTAGGTAAGAGTAATTCCAGGGCAGTTGACACCCTAGAAAGCCTCACTCAGGAAAAAAAAACAAACAATAAATAAATGCGTAAGCTTTTTGTGAGCAAAACAGACAATATTAGTCAGTATGACATGTCAGATGTTAATAATTTGTAGAGCAATGGATTTCTTGGTGGAGCTTTTCCGTAACTTATACCAACATCAAGACTGGACAATGCAACAAGCTTGCAACGACTCATACGGCAAGACTTTGAAGAAATGGCATGGCTGGATAGCAAGTTCAAGTTTTACGGTAAGTTAATTTTACCTCGTTTTTCCATTGATCAATGCGCGCATCATAACGCGTTGCATAAACTTCCACATGTAGGTTGCCATCAAGCTGGTTCCTGATAGAAAGAAGTTCATGGAAGTCATAGCAAGCAAGGGAGATACGTATGCGGATATGGACAGATTTTGTGAATCGTTTTCACCGGTTCTGGCACAGATTCATAAGTTCCTAGTAAGTCATATCTCTATTCCTTAACCAAAACTAGATTCATTTACCAAATTATATTCTTGTGACATCTCATCGATATTTTTTAGTGGTGTCCGTTGCAGGTTGACGGTTTACTTGTTCAACCTGAACACGGCCCATATGTTTATTTGTGTCTAGAACATTAACCTTAATGTGCATACAGTCAAACTCATGTAATCCAAACACAACATGTTTAACCCATATATATAAAAAGTGGGTTGACACGTTGGTGGGTACGAGTTGTTAAATGATTTGTTAATCAAGTTAGGGGGTTGTAAAGAATGGGTTAAATGAGTCATACGCGGGTTAGCGGGTCGAAGTGTTTTCTTTTTAAATGGGTTAAACAAGTCAACCCAAGCATGAATCATTTAATTAAATAGGTTAACCCGAACACGACTAGTATAACCTATTTATCTAAACGTGTCAAAAGGGTTGGCAAGTTGGATGGTGGGTAAATATCAAGCTTCTACACGTGTTGAACCATTCAGATGGGTTGTAAAAATGGATTAAATGGGTTGTGAACAGGTTCGTGGGTCAACCTATTTAACTAAACATGTTGACAGGTCAACTTATTTAATTATACAAGTTAAATAAGTCAACACGAACACATGTTTATTAAACAAGCTAGATATAACAATCTAAAACCTGATTACTTTTGTCTCTTGTTTTGAGTCGTGTAAGAAGTTACACACCCTAATTTTTTTTTACTTTTTTTGTCACTTTGATTTAATATAGCATTCATGTGGCGTGGATTCTATGAAGGCTGCATGATAGAAGAAACATTTAAGGAAGTTTTTTATGTCAACTTATTGGTCCATTGCGTTACATCTTTTGTTCGCATCATCGTTTTTGACAAGATTTTGTTGGGCATTATTTTTAAATCTTCTACTAAATTTATTATTTCATTAGAGATTTATATATATGTATCCCTCTTTATTGTTTTCTTCGTTGGCCATGCACCTTAATTTGAAAAACAAACCAAAATAGGATGTTAATATAACTAGAAAGGACAAAGATCGTTTTATATTTATTTTGGCGACATGAAAAACTCGAAAGCTCAAGTAAAGTTGGAGTAGATTATGAGGTGAGAGTGGCAAATGTAGAATCGATTCGATACACCTAGAATTCTAGACATTGAATATAAATAGTGCATGAATAAATTCGCACTTAACTGTTGACGACAATTTTGTTAATATCTTCACTTAGACATTTGTCGTGTTATATCAAGCTAATAAGATTAAAAATGTTAAAACATACATATTGATCTATAAAAACAAAGGTGGTAAAACCTTAAGCAAATTGGAAGCACAAACACAAAAACAAACACATACTTTAAGTTAGGTATGAGTAAGAATTAATGCACCTTCGCCTTTCTAAAAAGCACATACTATTAAGTCTTTAAGAGAGTAGTAACTTAGCAGGTAACCTCATATTTTGAAGATTAAAATAATGACATATATATGAAATAGAATAAATTAAACATGAATAACGTCCATTATTTACGCGTTACTGATCATATCTATCTCCACTAGACAATAATACTTATACACCAATTCAGTAGGAAACCCAATAAATATAGGAAAAACCCCCTTGTGGAAATCGAACCTAGGACCTAATGGTCCTTAAGCCTTATCTCAACCCCAAGATACCACTAGGGCTATAAGACTGGATGATGTGGTGTAAGGCCCCTAGGGGTTTTATCACGGCACGTAGATTTTGGGATAAAAATGGCGCCCCCTTTAACAATTATGATGTGGGATAAAGCCCCACTAGCGTCCCCTATTGAAATATTAAAAAAGGAAGAAAATAAATAAACAAAATCTGATTGGTTGAGAGACATGGGGCCCACTAGATGCAGCCCTTCACGCCCACTATCTCTTTGTGAATGCTATGGATAGCGCCCCCCTTGGCGCCTAGGTGTCACACCCCAACCGATGGCGGAATCATCGGGGCGTGGCACTGAGCGAAATAGATTGTTCATGAGAATCCATAACAACTATTAATGACAATATTTTTAAAGTTCAATATCCCATACTATCATACAAATAAAGCAAACAGTCATTACATATATTCAGTCTCATAAACGAATTCCATTCCGACAACTCAGATTTATTTGGTGAGTTTCTAGACTCCCTAACTTGTTGCAGCATAACATCCAAATTAACATGTCACATACGTTAAAATAAAAGTCATACATAAAGTAAAGGTGAGTACACAAGTTTGCATAGATAATAGTATGAAAAGCGTTTACGCATAACCAACATGTAACACGTAACGGGGGAAGCATGTAACTATCAACAATGATTACAACCTAACCACGAGACTGCGTTGTAGAGTATGTGCGACACATGTTCACCGAAGCGAACACGTGAAGTAAAGTAATGTGATCCCTAGCAACCCCTGTCACACAGGTGCTGAGTCCAAACTATAGTACTATCGTTGCTAGAGGTGGTCTAGTGTAACACTGTATAAGCATAGTAACAGGCATTCAACAATTCACGTATAGCATGTGGGAGCGGTTAGCGTTTATAAAGTGTTTGCGTTGTGTGTTGTGTTTTGATAGAGAACGTATGTAACACCCAAAAGTGCGTTAAACGAAAAAGGGTTCGAGTATACTCACAGTGTGTGTTTAGCAAGTAAACACAATCTTGATTGGATTGAAGGGAGCGCGTCGGGTCAGCCTGTGCACGAAAACAGAAGAATAAGTCTTCCTTAGGGCTGAATGGTCGTAAACGGAATGTCGAACGGGTTAAATATTCAACAGTCTATCCGAACGGATGGGTCCCATCCGGACGGATGTCCATTCGGATAGTCTGTGGTTGTTTGCGAACCGTTTAAAATTTTTGAAGTTCTAATTTAATCGTGGCAACAAAAATTAAACAACGGATATTATCAGGGTCAGGTCATCTGGACGAATGGGTTCCATCCGGACGGATGGCCATTCGGACGGATGGTCTGTGGCTTAAGTTTTTGTAGAATTTTCCAAGCAAAGTTTTAAGTTAACGGAGACGGCGTGACGACGTGTCAAACAACGGAAAGTATCAAACCCAGTTCATTCGGCCAGATGGGCCCAGCCCATTCGGACAAACGTGTTGTCCTTGATGAAGATTCATGTTTGACCCGTTGATTGGCCCGTCTCTTCGGTGGAAATCAGTTTTCAAGCTGGCTTTCGACTAGGGAACGAGTCGAGAGTCTGACTGAGTCCAGATTCCATCGATATTGTGTAAAAACCAAAGAAAAGTTCAAAACCAGTAGTAAAATGTTGAAAAACATCGAAATCTTTCATAACTTGAGCCCATCTCGAGTGAATGATGCTCCACAACAGTTTACCTAAGCAAAGTGAGTGGGAACCATCTTCGAGAGGGCTGGAATCAAGGTTTTTTGAGAAAATGTTAAAGTGTGTGTGTGCGTGAGTGTGATTTTGATGAAGAAGATGGCGTAGAAGTGAATAGAGATGAAGATTGACGAAGATTTGGGAGAAAAAGCTTACAAAATGGCCTTGAATCGCGTCTGGAACTTGGGGAGCGGATGAGGGTGTCAAAGTGTTGAAAGGAGGGTGTACGACTGGTATTTATAGGGAAGAGCGAGGGTTTAAGTCGGTGGCGAAAAGGCGGTGTCCGGATGGCTCCATCCAGACGGATGGTCATCCGGGCGGAAAGCCATTTGGAAGGCCGGGTTTGCGTTTGTTTGTTTTTCAACTTTGGTTCGTTTATTAAGCGTTGCATTGCGTTCAATCGAGTTGCGAGTGAGCGTTTGAGCGTATAAGCGTTGCGTTGATAACCACATAACATTCAACAAATAACCACACAATTAACACACATAATATAATTAAATCCGTGTTTCGAGTTTGCTTCAAGTTCGCGTTACGATAGCGTTTAAGTAACAGGCGTTATAAATAAGCGATATAAGTTGCGATAAAATGTGTTTAAGTGGTAAGAGTTATAATAAGCGTTTGAATACGAATACTGCAATTGAATAAACGATGTATTATGTGTTTAAAGTGCGTTGAAAATATAGTTTAACCCATAGCGTTAATCGAATCCCAGGAGTACAAGCGTTTACGAAGGAATACGATAAAAAGTAGGAACAACCGAAATACGGGTTGTTACACTAGGAAACGAGGAAAGGGGCGCTATGAGGCGTTATAAAGGGTGAGGTGGCAGAAGCATGAGTCCACACCACCTAGCCTAAGGCCATGAACTGTCACACCCCAACCAATGGCGGAAACATCGGGGCGTGGCACTGAGCGAAACAGATTGTCCAGAAGTTTCCATAACAACTATCATTACCAATTATTTAAAGCATCATATCCCATACCATGACATAAAAAGTAACATAATTATTACAGACAAAATCTAGTCAAATTGTTCTGTTCCGACAACTCAGATTTCAAGTACAGACACTTCGTTTATTTGTTTCTAGACCTTTCCTAGCCTCGATTTCACAGCAAGCCAAGCATCTAAACATCTTAAGCACCTGCCACATACGTTAAAGTAAAAGTCAATACACATAGTGTAAAGGTGAGCATACAAGTTTGATAATAGTCATATAGAGTTCGAAATCGTTTACGCATAACCAGCACGTACACAGTGTGAAATGAAGCACATAAGTTATCGACATGAACCTATCAATACCAGTGACTGCGGGTTGACTGCCCAAGGCAGTTCGTAATACACACTCACCACTGTGAGCCATGTAACAAATTGCCTTAACAACCCCTGAGTGAACAGGTGCTGAGTCCAAACTATAGTACTATCGTTGCTAAGGCAGGTAGACAACATTCCATGTGTAAACATAACAAACAAGCATTCATTAAGTCACGTATAACATGCGGTAACGGTTAGCGTTAAATTATTGCGTAGTGTGTTCGATGTGATTTAGTATAAGTAACGTATGTAACACCCAAAAGTGCGTAAGGCAAAAAGGGTTCGAGTATACTCACAGCGATTGAGTTAATGGATTGAAGGGAGCGCTAGAGCGGAAATTAGCCTGAACAGTTATCGATAACATAAGCGAAAGTTGGTGCGTAAACGGCGTGAAGTGTCAGTGGGTCGGACAGTAATCCGATCGGGTGGCCGGTCGACCGGATGACAATCCGTTCGGGCGGTCACTCGATCGGGTGGCCACTCGACTGGATTGTCATCTCGTTTGGGATGGATGTGTTTGTGTATGATGGCTTGTCTTTTGAAGTTTTCGTTATAGCATTTTAAAAATAGAGAAGTATCCCTACCTTTCAGGTCGGTCGTTCGATTGGACAGCAATTCGATTGGCGAGGCTTCTTAGGTTGAAAACAAGTTCACAGCAGGACAGTTACTCGGTCGGATGGCTATCCGACCGGGTGGCAATCCGCTCGGATTGAACATGTTGAAAAGTTGCTTAAGTGTTGAAGTCAAAACATCACATGGTCGGATGGCAATCCGATCGGACGGCAATCCGTTCGATGTTCAAACCTCACAAGTTAAAATAGAAGTTAAGTGTGGGACCCAAGGTGCAATCCGACCGGGTGGCTGTCCGGTCGGGTGGCAATCCGATCGGACGGCAATCCGTCCCAGATGACCTGGTCGTCTTCCTCCTTGGTTGTTCTGATAGTTTGAAGTGTTGAAGTGTTAAACGAGGTATATTGATAACATGTTTGATCAACGGAACCCTCGACCCGGCTCAAGTGACTCAACCGAACAGGAATCACCCTAGTCCGACTGGTTCACGGTTCGAGTTGATAGTTCATGTTCAAACCTGAAGTCAATATCTCTTGGATAGAATTCAGATCTTGAACCAATACAACACCAAGGGTGGGTAGAAGATCAGAATAAAGTCCGAATCTATCGGATTTGAGTGTATTGAGTGTAAAAGAGTTGAAAGAAAGCTTGAAAACCATCTTTCAATCATTTTCACCATGAATATGTTCAGATCTATGAAATATCTTTGTTTATTCATGTGGAAATCGTTCAGATCTAAGTTATTCTTGGTGGATTGAAGCCAAAACATGAAGTTCTTATGAACACCATGATGACATCATCCTAGAACACCTCAAATCTAGTGATTTCACGGTTAAAAGTTAAGATTCAAAAGATAGAAATGTGTAGGAGTGCATGTAGATCAAGAAAGTACAAGATTTAGGTGGAAAACTTACAAGAATAGCGAGAAATATGAAGAAATAGCGGCTGGAACGAGTGGAGAGGGAGAGAGAGCTGTCAACATCAAGTGAGGTTGACATATGGGGTATTTATAGGGTTTCCATAAATGGAAAGGGGGAAAAAGAGGCTACTTGATCGAGTGGCAGCCCGTCCGGGTGGCAGCTCGGTCGAGTGGCAATCTGACCGGGTGGCAACTGGGTGGGTGGCAGCTCGGTCAAGTGGCACTCCGGTCGAGTGGCAGCCCGGTCGGCTGGCCACTCGGTTCGAGTGCTCGGCGAGATGAGTTTTAAAGTTCCGGTTCGAGTGCTGAGCGTTGCCATGCGATAGAGTTTCCTATTCAAATTACTTTTAATCCCAACTACTATATCAACATACAAGCATCCTTATTTAACGTTCGTTTAGCGTTTGCGATTCGATTGCGATTGCGTTTCGATTAATCACCATAACAATCAACATAAATAAACATGTAAAAGTACCACATAAATGGCACACACACGTAAAACAATATTGATGTGTGCAAAATGCAACATATAAATTACATCAATTGTGGCATAAAACTAACCCTTTTTTAGTACTAATGTTGGAAAAAGTGTGCTTTTGTCTTCCTTTTGTATTTTCAGGATTAAATGAGCTCAAATTAACAAAAGAAGCAAAAAGGCAGCTAAATCTAACATAAATACAAGAAAAGGAACAAACGTGGCATGCCCGACCTCCCCGAAAGCATCTTCCCAAGAAAAACAAGAGAACAGAAGGCTGAACACGCCCCGTGCTCAGTGAACACGGGGGCGTGCCCAAGTGTCAGCATAAAAGACAAAGCTGTAGAAGCTTCCATCGCCCACCACGGGGCCGTGCTCAGCGAACACGGGGCCGTGGTCAACTATAAGATTCGCAGAATCCAGGAAAATCTTGATAGTACAGATATGCTTCTGCACACGGGGTCGTGCCCAGCGGACACGGGGCCGTGGTCAACTAATGCAGACAAAAGCAATTAATGAAGACAGAGAAGGAGGATGGACACGGGGCCATGCCCGAGCTACTGTTCAGGCTATAAATAGGGGTGCTTGGCTCATTTGCAAACCATCCCTTGGCACACCACCTCTCTCACACTTCACCCACCACCATCACAACACCATCATCCACCACCATCATCCATTGTCCATCATAGAGTGTGTGAGTCATCTCGGGATCCAAGATTGATCGTAAGAGTTCTTGACAATCAAAGGCCATGTTTGCCTAAGTCTCTTACATCACTTGGTGAAGACAAGTGTCTAGTGTAATACTTTTTATTTTTAATCTTTTCGCACTTTTTACTTGGTTATGTATTAATGACTTTAATAACTAGTTTCTTATGTTGAAGGTGATTCTTCCTTATCGTTTGTCCGTGGTGTCTTGGCATTATTTTACTGTCTATATAAAATAAAAGATTTTCACCATTCATATCTCCACGGTCTATATGGAGGTATGTTGGCTACCTGGTCGGGGGTTAAGGGAACGGTTTAGTAAGAGTCTTGCCTTGTTCAGTGTATAGATCCTGCAAGGACCTGGGTCAAATTTAGTAGGACCTCCTTCAATACCCACCAATATTGGATGGCGGGGGTCCAAACTCTTTGATCCCCTCATATGTAAGCTACTATTAATACTTTAACCCGGCTACTTAGGACTGTATCCCTGCTGACTCAGACTACTTAGCCGAGGGTAACGTCACCTTCAAAAGAGGTGCCTACCATAATATGCATTAATAACTTAATTAATTATCTTTCAATAATCCGACCCTTTAGGATTGTATCCTTGCTGACTCAAACTACTGGGTTGAGGGTAACGTCACCTTCAAAAGAGGGGCCTACTACAATAACTAAGATAATCTCTTAAATAGTGCAAAAGTGCGGAAATAATCAAAGGTTACACTAAACACGAGTCGGAGCCAAGTGATTCATCTTGTCTATCTGTTTTTATTTTTATTTTTATTTTTCAGCATTTTAGTTAGTTTTTATTTTTCTAGTTTAAAACCTTTTTCTAAACTTTTGATTTGATTAGACGTTGAGGATAAACCGGTACTAAAAGCTCTTGTGTCCTTGGACGACCTCGGTATCTTGCCAAGACTATACTACGCTCACGATGGGTGCACTTGCCCATATGTGTGTTTGGTGTTAGTAAAATATCATGTTTTATAAATTTAAAACTTGACTAACGTGTAAAAAGGGCTTAAAATATACTTAAATTTATATCACACTTTACGCACATCAAGTTTTTGGCGCCGTTGCCGGGGACACAAGGATTTTAAGAAAGTTGGGAATCAACGGCCTAATCGTTTTTCTTATTTTTCTATTTTTTTTAGGATTTTTCTTAGTTTTTCAGTTTATACAGAGCTCAGCACGGGCCGTGCCTGGTCGGACACGAGCCGTGCCCAGCATTGTTACTGGCAGTTTTTATTTTCCGAGTTACAGATAGCTGAGCACGGGGCCGTGTCCAATTCCCCAGTAACAGGGATCCGAAAAACAATCACTGTATCTCCGACCACGGGCCGTGTTCGCTGAGCACGGGGCCGTGGTGAACCTTCTGACCAACGTTCTTTTCTGTCTTTATTGCAGGACTTGGAACCCAGGCGCCACATTTAAACTTCCTACATAGTGTATGAGCTCCAGTTCTAGTAGAGACATAAAAGAACCTCTAGAAGAACCCGAACGCTTTCTCAGAAAAATACTTAAAGCTAAAAACCAAGAGAAAGTTTCGGGGGACCCACTTCCAATGGCGGACCAACGTACCCTCATGGATTACCTACGACCCACTGTAGGTAATCTCGGCGCCGCTATCAATGCACCGAATGTCGAAGCCAATAACTTCGAACTTCGGCCATATTTGATTCAAATGCTTCAAAACTCCGTAACCTTCCATGGGCTTGCGGACGAGGATCCCCATCTACATATTACTAATTTCTTAAAAATATGTGATACCTTTCGGATCAATGGAGCATCAAACGACGCCATCCGCCTTCGGATGTTTCCATTTTCACTAAAAGACCGAGCTAAGGCTTGGCTTAATACCCTCCCAGTTGGCTCGGTAAACACCTGGGATGAACTAGCCCAAAAGTTTCTATATAAGTATTTCCCTCCTGCTAAAACGGCTAAATTAATGACTGATACATATTCACAAGAAGATGGGGAATCCTTATATGAAACTTGGGAAAGGTTCAAGGAGCTACTAAGAAAGTGTCCTCATCATGGTCTTGCGGTATGGCAACAAGTATCCACTTTCTACAATGGGTTGTTGCCACACACAAGACAAACACTTGATTCTAGCTCCGGGGGACTTTTAGGTAATCGTCGCCCAAATGAAATATATAATCAAATTGAGGAAATTGCTCAAACCAATTTTCAATGGCACACTCCTCGAGGCAATAAATCTATTGCCCCGGGCGCCCATGTCACACCCCGGTCTCCACGTGTCACCGGTGGGCCCGGTGGGGAGTATCGTGACGTGGTTGGCAACATAATAGTCAAACAACACAATATTTAATATGCACAGCGGAAGCAAATGAAAGATATAATTCAACCGAATATAATATTGTAATATCGTGTATCACAACAGTCGATTGTTTATCCACAGACGGATCGAAAATAAAATGGAAACAATAGTTCAACAGACTTTAGGCATCTTAAGCTTGCAAGACTTCTATTGATGCTAAGGAGAAATCCCAGCCAATTACGCTTAGTACCTGCATTTAATCTTTTTGGGAAAATACGCCAGTTTACACTGGTAAATACAATCAACTGACTCATTTTAAAAATGATTAAAAATTGGTTTGGATGCACGTGGCATAAACATTTTTTAACTTGGGAGAATTATTTAAATATATAATCTCGTGAACGAATTACATGTTCCTTATGCGTTCAGTAGCTCGGATCGTGTCCGGGTTAAAGATCAATAGACACACCACATTATTCTTTTGTGCACTGACGGGTGTACGCCTACACCCCGCGCTTAAGTCGTGGCCATTTCGTAAAATTATGCCAGGGATATCCGGGACATGGTCATTAACCCCCCAAAGGCTTTTAAGTAACCAAAACTGTTTAAACGGGCCAATCAAATTATTCAATTAACCACCTAACGATGGAAGATTTGATACCCGACCAAGCGGTATTCTATATACCGTAACCCAAGCCCGTATAGGGAAAATAAGTTAAAAGTATTTACCTGAGCAATGTAATAATCACAATAAGCAAAATGCAAGTAGCTTTTACTGGTCCTCCTAATCTGGAACGAAGGTTTATAATAACCTATTAGAATCCTAACGGGTCTTTAGTTAAGCTTAAGCTTAGACCGGTTAGTTTCAAAGATACGGTTCGTACGCACGATTAAGCGAAGACCGGATAGAATGTGATTTAGACCCGACATGTTCGGAGACTTGTCTTATATGGGTATTTCACACACATTCTGAATTTTGAGATAAACCTATAAGGTTTGACCCGTTTAGGCTAATTTATGCAAACTAGTTACATAAACCGAACCGAACGCGTAATAAGCGTAACGGGTATCCGTAAGAGCCATATACAGGTTTCCTAAGTTAATATGCTTCAAATATGTTGTGACATTAGTAATATGTCTTTTATTATGCCCGAAACGAATTTAAATACAAACTATGCCCCGTAGGGGTAGTTTGGTCATTTAAAAGGTTATAAAATAGTTTAAGTATTTACCTGAGTTACAGGTCTGATATAATCAGCAAAAATACTTATTTTACTAAGTTATAACAGTATGGTATAATATATATGTGAAATTTATCAATTTTAACCAAACTATGCACCGTAGGGGCATTTTGGTAATTTCACATAAGTCGAAAAGCTCAAAACTGAAGTCTGAGTTTAACAACTTTTGCTTACTGTTAAAATATTATAATTTACCTAAAATATCAGTAGGTATCACCCTTGTATGTTTAAAAATAGTCTTAGTACATACTATGCGTTAAAAACGCTTAATAAGGCGATTAGAAGCCGTTTCCGGGTTCTATATATAAAGCTGATATTTTTATCATTCCAGAAGGCCTAAAATAATTTATTTATCATTTAGGATCAGTAGCAAAAGGTTTGGAGTTGATTAGATATGTAAAACTCATTTTATGGCCCGTAAGGGCAAAACCGACAATTACCGGATTAAGCCTACGACTATGAGTTATGCTCATCCTAAAATTAATTAAAAATCTTCAAAAATCCCAAAATAATATATTAGATCAGTGGGTAAAGATTTTGATATCAAAAAGTAGGCTTAACTAGGCTATACGCTAATTACGCCGTTTAAGTAACATAAAGCTTCTTAATTACGCTAATGAGCATAACTCTCAATCTACACCTCAAACTGATATCAAATTTTGGGTGCAAGTTTATATATCAGTAATTAAAGTTTCTACTCTTTTATATTTTCAAAAATCACGTTTTAAGGTGAAAAGGGCATAATGGTCAACATATGAGCAATTAACGGAATCATGCATATTAATTGGATAACTAATGAACCAAGGTGTATAATCACAGAGGGTTATACTAGCATGTAACCTAGTCCAATTAAAGCTCTGAGGCATTTCTAAAACATGCCTAAACGGGTCAGAACTGAAAGTCAAAGCAAAAGTCAAACTATGCGACTTTCGGTTCCGAACCGGGTCTAAACAGTAAATTGTCGGGTTGAACATGTTTAGACATGTTCTTACACTAATTACCAAGTTATATTAATGATCAAACAGGTTGTATATGTTCTACATTGCTAATCATGCATAAATTAGAAACTAAGTATCCTGTTGATTTTTTATTAACAAGTTTGACCCGACATTTGACCTAGTTAGAGTGGGAATCAGGGGGAACCCTTTTAAGGTTTTATTACCCACATAATTACCAACTTATAACTACTTTTGATTCGACTAATCACTGGACCATTAGTGATTAATCTTAAAGTCAACTGTTAATTACAACGGTTTGACTTTTAAGCTATAACTAAGCAAAAACTTAACTAAGAAAGGTTAAGCAAACTTACAAGAGTCCTATGAACGACCAGAGATCACTTGAGAGAATTCTTGAGCTCCAGAAGTGATCAGGAATGCAAGAATGAAGGTGTGAAGAACTTGTTGCAACTTAGAGCTTTATATAGTGATTTAATCACCATAAAATGTTGACACACAAGTCTACAACTGACCACAACTCATCCACAAGTGTCCCTAGATGTTTAGGGGTTGTTTAGGGGTCAAGAAAGATATGGAAAATCGGTTAAAGTCGAGCAGAATGCAAAAGGCAGATAAGAAACCAATATTTTCGGAGCTGGTAGTCCCTCGCGGCACGCGTAGACCCCCCCTTGGGGCTTCGCGTGGCGCGAGGCCTTGTCTGATCAAATCAGAATTTCTGATTTATTGCGTTTTGATCCTTGGCTCTTCAAACTTTGTTTAGACTTTTGTTTCTTGCATCTCGAACCCTCCAAATTGATTTACAAGGGTTTTAAAACATATACCCACTTTGTTAAGTCCCCGGTTAACTTTATTGTTACCCGAAAAGTCCTAACTTTCAATGTTAACGCTTTAACCCCTCGCACAGGAATTTGATCATAACTTTCTCATACGATAACGAAACTTTACGAAATTTATATCGTGCATTCTAGTGAGCATAATTAACCGTTACAAAGCTTCGGGTTTGTCAAAAGGTCACTCAGAGGAATAACTTAAACATGTTGACACATTTAACCCCTGTAGTTTGAAATCTCTCACTTTCTTTCATATTTAGCTTCGTATGATCCGTGATTTATTCGTTTGAAGGTTTGAGCATCATGTAGGGTTAATGTACAATATATTTATTCACTGTTGACATTTAGAACTCGTATTTTCATATACTTTTCATGTTTGTCAACTTTAGTCCTTTCAGAACATTCTTTCACACGTTCAAACATATGACACGTGTCAACACATTATAGGACGTGAATTTTCGAGGTGTTACAGCCCATAAGGTTGATGAAAGCACTTCTTTACAAGCCCAAATCGAGGCCCTATCTTCAAAAATCAAAAAGTTAGAAATGACAAAAACAGTCTCGGTTATGGCTTGTGAAGGGTGTGGTGGGCCACATGAAAATTGGAGTTGTATGAAAGAATTAGATGATCAAGCGGAAAAGGTAAACTACATTGATAACAGACCTAGGCCGTCGGGTCCTCCAACGGGTACCTACAACCAAGGATGGCGTAACCACCCAAACCTTGGTTAGAGAGATCCCGGCAATAGTAGTAACCAACAAAACCAACGAACTAACTTTCAACAACCACAAAATTTTTCTCAACAACAAGGTGGACGAGAAAGGCTTGAAGATACTGTATCTCGCCTCATCTCCGACACCGAAAAGAAAAACTCGGATCGATTTCAGCAATTGGAATCGAATTTTAGAAATCAACAAGCTAGCATTCAAAACATTGAAAAACAATTAAATCAAATAGCTCAAAATTTCTTCGAGAGACCACAAGGCGCGTTACCGAGTAATACCGAGACCAACCTAAAGGCGCAAGTACATCTCATAACATCGAGAAACCGTACCGTGGGTCCCGAAGAGGCTCCACTCCCACAAACTGAAAGAAGCCAATCTAGCCAAACCACAACTCCACCCGCACCCCCAACAAGAAAAGGCTTCTCCACCAGTTCAAGAGCCTACTAAGACTCCTCCTGTTCCATACCCCGGTCGGTTAATTCGTCAAAAGAGCGATGAGCAATTCGCAAAGTTAAAAAATTTACTAAAACAATTGCATGTTAATATTCCATTTATCGAAGTCCTAACTCAAATGCCTAAATATTCAAAATTTATGAGGGACTTCCTCACTCATAAAAGGAAAATTGAATCATTGCAATTAGTTAACTTAGGTGAAGAATGCTCAACCTTACTACTCAACAAACTCCCGCAAAAGAAGCTTGACCCTGGAAGCTTCACAATTCCTTGCTCGATTGGGAAATCCCCCATTCATAATGCACTAGCCGATCTCGGGGCAAACATCAACCTCATGCCCTCATCAATGTTCAATCGACTCGGCTTAGGAAAAACAAGTCCTACAAAATAAGCATACAACTCGCCGATAGATCCGTCAAATATCCACAAGGTGTCGCTGAAAATCTATTGGTCAAGGTCGGCGAATTTGTCTTTCCGGCCGACTTTGTCATACTAGATATGGAGGAAGATACCGAAGTACCACTCATCCTAGGAAGGCCATTCCTAGCTACGGCCCAAGCAGTGGTAGATATGAATGATGGAACACTAACATTAAGGGTTGGGGACGAGGAAGTAAAGTTTGGAGTCGGAAAAAGAGTAGAAGACGAAGACCCGGTCAACTACATGAAGGTCATTGACTCAAGCTTGGATGATGCTCTCCGACGGTGTAGCATGGGATGCAAAACATCCCACTTGGGTAATATATGACCAGGCTTTGGGTCTAGCCAAGGACCCTTATAAACGTGGCGCACCACGGAGGCATTCCGCGGAACTATCCTTAGTTTAGTTTAGATTAATTTTTATGTTTTCTAGTTTAGTTTTAATTTTCAGGAATAAAACACACTCGGGATGGTGAAGGATAACAAGGGAAACTTGGACCAGCACCCCATGCACGAAAACAGGGCCATCCGACGAAACTTTCTTCATTACAGCAAGTTCAGCACGGGCCGTGCCCGCCCAACACGGCCCCGTGCTGCACAGTCTGCAGAAAATACCCAGTTCAGGTAAACTGGACACGGGCCGTGTTCACCCAACACGCCCCCGTGTCCAGGCTTCTGTTTCTTTTGTTCAACTTTTTGTTACTGGCACCTGAACACGGGGCCGTGCCCGGACACCACGGGGCCGTGTCCAGACGCCCAGTAACATAAAATTTTGCTTTTTCACACCTTTTACACATTCAATCAACCTAAAAACTTATTTTTGGGACACATTGAGGACAATGTGTAATTTAAGTGCGGGGGGGGGGGGGGATGCTAAAACTTTGAATCTTGCAAATCCTAATTACAAGCCTTACACAAAACTCTATTGGAACAGCTAATCACCCCAAATTTTTTCAAAAATTTTCATTTTTTTTTACTTGTCTAGGTTTAACTTGGGAATTTCAAATTCTAAAAAGGTTATATTTTTACAAATTTACAACCGATAGCGTCGTGATAAAAAGAACCAACATAAGAAAATTATGAAAAGGCATGACAAGCTTAGTTAAAATTTAATTATATATACTTGATCACATAAAAACCCATTCCCACAAAAGTGAGTTTTGAGCCTTTATTGAGCATACAAATACATATCTTTAAACTAAATGCTCATTTTTCGTTTCTTGTGTAAATAGCCGCTTGGTTCTTACAACTCTAGAACTTGCCACGACGATACATTCCCGGTCCTTACCAACTTAAACCCGAGTAAGTAAATGATGGAGGCATTAGGACTAACCCTTTTTATTTCTACACCATTATTTTTCTTTTTTTTTTACCACCTACCTAAAATCCCCCTAGTTAACTCCTTTGAGCCTAAACCTTTTCATTTCTTAACCCAAACCAAACACCCTTTCACCCACCAAAACCTTTTTTACCCTTTGTTTTAGTAACAAGCTCGGTTTTTCGTATGACTTCTAAAAAAAAATGTTGATGATGAAGCAAAAGAAATAAACAAGCAAGTTCATTAAAAATAACTTTGTTTGAATCATGGCTTCATCAAAATAAAAATTGCAAAAATAAAAAGTCTTTCGAAAACCGACGCTTTTTACGCTTTTCGCCCTTTTTCTACTAACCACTAACCCAACCACCTACCTATAACCCAAGCCTAACCCTTCACCCAAAAGTCCTCTTGATATTTACAAAGGTATATAGTTAAAAAGGAGGAGGATTGATTGCTTGGCAAGCCTATGGTAGGAGTAAGTTTCATGCCGCTCTCGAGTGATTCACTAAAATACATCTTCGGCCGAGTGTTGAGTGATACCCCGTGAGGTATGTGAACTTGTATATAAATAGAATTTTAAAGAGGCATGTTATGCCCAAATAAGTAATTTATCTTATGAAAAGTTTTAAATAAATCATGACGAATAGGATTGTAAATAAATAAAAATAAAACTTAATAAAGAATCTTGGAAATCCCGACACTCTATGACAAGCCCAAAAACCTTCTCTTCATTCCAATTGGGAGTGTAAAGCCACATTATAAAGAGTTTTGCTTGAGGACAAGCAAAGATTCAAGTGTGGGGGTATTTGATGTGTGCAAAATGCAACATATAAATTACATCAATTGTGGCATAAAACTAACCATTTTTTAGTACTAATGTTGGAAAAAGTGTGCTTTTGTCTTCCTTTTGTATTTTCAGGATTAAATGAGCTCAAATTAACAAAAGAAGCAAAAAGGCAGCTAAATCTAACATAAATACAAGAAAAGGAACAAACGTGGCATGCCCGACCTCCCCGAAAGCATCTTCCCAAGCAAAATAAGAGAACAGAAGGCTGAACACGCCCCGTGCTCAGTGAACACGGGGGCGTGCCCAAGTGTCAGCATAAAAGACAAAGCTGTAGAAGCTTCCATCGCCCACCACGGGGCCGTGCTCAGCGAACACGGGGCCGTGGTCAACTATAAAATTCGCAGAATCCAGGAAAATCTTGATAGTACAGATATGCTTCTGCACATGGGGTCGTGCCCAGCGGACACGGGGCCGTGGTCAACTAATGCAGACAAAAGTAATTAATGAAGACATAGAAGGAGGATGGACACGGGGCCGTGCCCACTGGACACGGGGCCGTTCCCGACCTACTGTTCAGGCTATAAATAGGGGTGCTTGGCTCATTTGCAAACCATCCCTTGGCACACCACCTCTCTCACACTTCACCCACCACCCACCACCATGACAACACCATCATCCACCACCATCATCCATTGTCCATCATAGAGTGTGTGAGTTATCTCGGGATCCAAGATTGATCGTAAGAGTTCTTGACAATCAAAGGCCATGTTTGCCTAAGTCTCTTACATCACTTGGTGAAGACAAGTGTCTAGTGTAATACTTTTTATTTTTAATCTTTTCGCACTTTTTACTTGGTTATGTATTAATGACTTTAATAACTAGTTTCTTATGTTGAAGGTGATTCTTCCTTATCGTTTGTCCGTGGTGTCTTGGCATTATTTTACTGTCTATATAAAATAAAAGATTTTCACCATTCATATCTCCACGGTCTATATGGAGGTATGTTGGCTATCTGGTCGGGGGTTAAGGGAACGGTTTGGTAAGAGTCTTGCCTTGTTCAGTGTATAGATCCTGCAAGGACCTGGGTCAAATTTAGTAGGACCTCCTTCAATACCCACCGGTATTGGATGGCGGGGGTCCAAACTCTTTGATCCCCTCATATGTAAGCTACTATTAATACTTTAACCCGGCTACTTAGGACTGTATCCCTGCTGACTCAGACTACTTAGCCGAGGGTAACGTCACCTTCAAAAGAGGGACCTACCATAATATGCATTAATAACTTAATTAATTATCTTTCAATAATCCGACCCTTTAGGATTGTATCCTTGCTGACTCAAACTACTGGGTTGAGGGTAACGTCACCTTCAAAAGAGGGGCCTACTACAATAACTAAGATAATCTCTTAAATAGTGCAAAAGTGCGGAAATAATCAAAGGTTACACTAAACACGAGTCGGAGCCAAGTGATTCATCTTGTCTATCTGTTTTTATTTTTATTTTTATTTATCAGCATTTTAGTTAGTTTTTATTTTTCTAGTTTAAAACCTTTTTCTAAACTTTTGATTTGATTAGACGTTGAGGATAAACCGGTACTAAAAGCTCTTGTGTCCTTGGACGACCTCGGTATCTTGCCAACACTATACTACGCTCACGATGGGTGCACTTGGTCATATGTGTGTTTGGTGTTAGTAAAATATCGTGTTTTATAAATTTAAAACTTGACTAACGTGTAAAAAGGGCTTAAAATATACTTAAATTTATATCACACTTTACGCACATCAAATATCCAGACGCGTAATTCGAGTTGAGTGCGATTGCGATAAAGCGATAAAACATGCGATAAATATCGATAAATAGCGATTAAACCTCGATTATTAACAGATACTCCACATAATACAACTAACGTAAGGCATAAAATAGACTATCTACAAGTCAAAGAAGCCAAAACAGGAATTGAGCAAGGAGTGACAGATCGCAATTAGCAATCTTGTCTCCCTTTGACTTCAATCTTGACTTTTATTTTGACTTTTGAAACACGGGGTGTTACAGCCTCCCCTAGTTGAGGGAATTTCGTCCTGAAATTAGGCTGAAGTCGTAACAAAAAACTAAGGGTACTTCGCCTTCATGTCGCTTTCGAGTTCCCAAGTGAACTCTGCGCTTCGTTTGCCTTCCCATCGAACCTTCACAATGGGAATGCGCGAGCGTCTGAGTTGCTTGGTTTGGCGGTCCATGATTTCGACACGCTTCTCCACGAAGTGTAGTGTTTCGTTTACTTGAAGATCTTCTAGAGGTACAATTAGATCATGCTCAGCCAGGCATTTTCTGAGGTTCGACACATGGAAAGTCGGGTGGACATTACCAAGTTCCTCCGGTAGTTCGAGTCTGTAGGCGACTTTTCCGATCCTTTCCAGAATCTTAAAAGGTCCAACATATCGAGGCGCTAGTTTCCCTTTCTTGCCGAATCTGACCACACCCTTCCAAGGTGATACCTTTAGGAGTACGTAGTCGCCAACGTCAAATTCAAGGGGCTTCCGTCGTCTATCGGCGTAACTTTTCTGACGAATCCGAGCTTTCAGTAGATTATCTCGAATTTGGAGGACTTTGTCAGTCGTTTCTTGCAATAGCTCAGGACCGGTTAATTGCGAGTGCCCGATCTCGTGCCATACAATAGGCGATCGACATTTTCTTCCGTATAAAGCCTTAAACGGTGCCATTTGAATGCTAGAATGATAACTGTTGTTGTACGAGAACTCGACTAAAGGCAAGTATGCACCCCAATTACCACCGAAATCTATGACACACGAATGGAGCATGTCTTCAAGGGTACGAATCGTTCTTTCAGTCTGACCGTCGGTTTGAGGGTGGAATGCGGAACTTAGATTAAGCGTAGTGCCGAGAGCCGTTTGAAATGTTTCCCATAGACGCGAGGTAAACCGAGTATCATGATCAGAGATGATGTCGCGAGGCGTCCCATGTCTACAAATGATCTCATCGGTGTAGATTCGGGCTAATCTTTCTACCTTGTAGTCTTCTCGTATCGGCAGAAAATGAGCAGATTTGGTCAAACGGTCAATGACAACCCAGATACTGTCGTGGCTTGATGGCGTACGCGGAAGTTTCGTTATGAAATCCATAGCTATACTTTCCCACTTCCACATAGGGATCGGGGGTTGTTCAAGTAAGCCAGAGGGTCTTTGGTGCTCGGCCTTGACCTTTGAGCAAGTCAGGCACTTTCCAACATAGAGGGCGATATCTCTCTTCTTGCCCGGCCACCAGTACTTGTAGCAAAGGTCCTAGTACATCTTGTCGGCACCGGGATGAATAGAATATCGGGATTTGTGGGCTTCGTCCATCAAAATCTGTCGCAAATCGGTCCGCTTAGGGATCCAAATTCGGTCCAAATAGTGGAATATCCCATTCGACTTATTCACTAGCTGGGCTCCATCGTGGTAGATCCGTTCCTTCTTCAGAGTGCGTTCATTAAAACAGGCATGTTGGGCTTCGCGGATGAGGGTTTCGAGATCGTACTGGGCTTGGATATTGCGGGCGCTGAGCAAATAACTCCGTCTGCTGAGAGCGTCGGCAACGACATTTACTTTGCCAAGATGATAACGAATCTCACAGTCATAATCGTTGAGAAGTTCTACCCATCGGCGTTGACGCATGTTAAGTTCCTTTTGGTCAAAGATATGTTGTAGGCTCCTATGATCGGAGAAGATCGTACACTTGGTACCATACAGGTAGTGTCGCCAAATCTTTAACGCAAAAACAACTGCGCCTAGCTCGAGATCATGGGTTGTATAGTTCTTCTCGTGGATCTTGAGCTGACGAGATGCGTAAGCAATAACCTTGTCCCGTTGCATGAGAACACAACCAAGACCAAGGTTTGAGGCATCACAATAGACAATAAAGTCGTCGTTTCTGTCAGGTAAAGTGAGAACGGGAGCATTGCAAAGCATGTGCTTGAGAGTTTGGAAAGCAGACTCTTGTTCAGTTCCCCAAACAAAAGGCTTGTCTTTATGCGTGAGAGCGATAAGCGGCACAGCGATTTTAGAGAACCCTTCGATAAATCGACGATAATAGCCCGCTAGTCTGAGAAAAGAACGGACTTCAGACGGGTTCTTTGGTGTAATCCAGCTCTTAACTGCTTCAATCTTCGCGGGATCGACGTAGATACCTTGACTATTGACAATGTGACCGAGGAATTGAACCTCCTCCAGCCAAAATTCACACTTGGAGAACTTGGCATAGAGTCGATTCCCCTGGAGTAGCTCGAGAACCAAACGTAAATGTTGCGCGTGTTCGGCTTTCGACTTGGAATAGATCAAGACATCATCGATGAACACGATGACGAAGCGGTCAAGATAAGATTTACACACGCGATTCTTCAGATCCATGAAAACCGCGGGTGCGTTGGTTAGACCAAAAGGCATAACAACGAATTCATAATGGCCGTATCAAATTCGGAATGCGGTTTTGGGAATATCCTCCTCTTGGATGCGTAGTTGGTGATAGCCTGAGCGTAGATCGATCTTCGAGAGCAGGGGATAGCGATTCTTTATAGTCAACTTATTCAATTCCCAATAGTCGATGCACATCCTGAACGTCCCATCCTTCTTTTTGACGAAAAGGACTGGCGCTTCCCAAGGAGAGGTGCTTTGGCGAATGAAGCCATTATCAAGTAGTTCCTGGAGCTGACTCGAGAGTTCGCGCATTTCAGACGGAGCGAGTCGGTAAGGAGCTTTGGCAACAGGGTTGGCTCCAGGAATGAGGTCGATACGAAATTCGATATCACGACTTGGCGGAAGTCCGGGAAGATCCTCAGGAAAAACGTTAGGAAATTCTCGAACCACAGGAACATCGTTTACACCTGGCCTTCCTTTCTTTTCCTTCTCCGCTACTACAATGTTAGCCAAGAAAGCTCTGTATTCCTTGCGGAGATACTTGCTAGCTTGGACACATGACATGAGCTTTAGACCCTTCGAAGCTGTTTCGCCATAAACACATAACAAATCACCATTTGCGAGCGAGAATCGAATCATTTTATCGAAGCACACAACTTCAGCATGGTTTTCACGAAGAAAGTCCATGCCTACTATGACGTCAAAACTTTTGAGTTGCATCGGAATAAGATCGATTGGGAAAATGTGATTGTTGAGTTCAAGAGTACAATCACGAAGAACGGAATTGACGGTGACGGTTCTTCCGGTGGCAAATTCGACATCGAACGTCGTGGGGAGATGGGAGCGCTTACGATTAAGGATCTTCTCGAATTTGAACGACACAAAACAGTTATCAGCTCCAGTATCAAACAAACACGAAGCATATATACCGTTTACGAGAAACGTACCATTAACCACATTGTTGTCGGCCTGGGCTTGGCGCGCATTGATGTTGAATGTTCGGGCGCGGGCGGCTTGTTGCTGTTGCTGTTGAGGCTGTTGCTGCTGCTGAGGCTGCTGCTGTTGGGGCTCTTGTTTCACAACCCTGTTCGGGCACATGTTCGCGAAGTGGTTGGGATCACCACACGCGAAGCAGACTCTGGCGTTGATCGCGGGTGCCTGAGCTGCTTGTTGGCCTTGAGGAGCTGGAAGTAGAGCTTGATGAGCAGTAGCTTGGGCTGGTGCTTGTCGGGGACCAGTATGGCAATTGGCGGTGAAGTGGCCGTACATGTTGCAATGCACGCAAAATCTGCAGGCGATACCCACCGGATGATGATAAGTACATGTCGGGCAAGCAGGGTGGGGACCTGTGTATGCACTCTTTGCAGGTGGTGCATAGGTAACTGGTGCTGGAGCTGATCGATGCTGAGATTGCTGCTGAGCCGGTACGGCTTGAAGCGGGGCAGCAGTGGTGGTGACAGCCTTGTTGCTGGAGCTGCTGTTGTTGTTCTTCTTCTTGCGACGAGAGGCTTTTGATGATTGAGCGGTGGCGGTTTCAGCGGTTGGTGCGGCGGAAGCTTGATGCAAGTTCTTGGTAGCTTTATCCCAAAAGCCAGCTTTGACTCGCTTGTCGTTGATCTCAGCGGCATGCAGGTAAGTCTCTTCGATTGTTGCTGGTTTTGCAGCATGCACAAAATCTGCAACACAGTCTGGCAGAGCTCGAATGTACTTCTTGATCATCATCTCCGACGTCTTCACTTGGTCAGGACAGATGATACTGAGCTGCTTAAAGCGAGCAGTCAGAGCTGCGTTCTCTCCATCTTTCTGCTTGATATGCCAGAATTCGTCCTCCAGCTTTTGGCGTTCATGGGGAGGGCATAATTCATCCATCATAATGGCCTTCAGCTCTTCCCACGTCAGCTCATAGGCTGCGTCATTTCCGTGTTTGTTTCTCTCGGCCGTCCACCAGTCTAGTGCGCGGGACTGGAAGACGCCGGTAGCATTCAGAGTACGGAGATTTTCAGGACATCCACTCTGGCGCAGAGTGACTTCGATGGAATCAAACCATTGAAACACAGCCGTTGGGCCATCCTCGCCAGTAAATTCCTTTGGACCACAAGCTTTGAACTGCTTGAAACTAAAAGCAGTCTTCGGTGCATCTGTTCGAGACTCTTCAGACGATTTGCTAGCATTCTCGTTCAGTTCACTAACAATCTGAGGAATTACTTTAGCGATCTGAGTAGCGACGAGATAGGCGAGTCGCTTGTCAGCTTGCTTTCGTTTCATAGCACGAGAGTGAAGTGATCCAGTGGACGACATTGTCTGCAACAAGCATCGCCATAGGATTCAATCACTGTTTAATCGATTCTCACCTCACACGCCTAGTACTACTAAAGCTCAGGAACACGGACATGTAAACACATAGGCACATAATCACAGATTCACATAAGCACAGAAGCACATAAGCACGTAAGGCACAGAAACACAAAAGCACAGAAGCACATAATCACAAGAGGCAGTCAGAATACAGAAACCTATCATTCAAGTTCGCGAGCGTTCGAGAATAGCGATGGTAAATAGCATAGCGGGTAGTATATCATAAGCATATAATATAGCAAGCAACATGGCGTACGGTGGTTCCTCATGTAGTAGCGATTTGTTAGCGGTTGTGCAGTGTGTTGTGCGTTTAGCGGAAGCAAAAAGCGTTAGATCGAAACCAGCAGTACCTCAAAACGCTAACAAATAAGCATAACCCACATAAAACACATAAAATTTACACAAAATGTCGAAACATCAGAGTCGGCAGTAGCGAGCTCAGAATCGAAACACATAAAAATCGAGAATAGATTGTCTGCGGCTATTTAGATGTCGACTAACCAAAGTGATTTGACTATTCACAAGGACTGTCCGTGCACACTTTGACCTTTGGGACTGTGCTCTCGCCTCGAATCTGGGCGAATGACACGCATCCTTCTGGTTTTAGCGTGACTTTAAGTCGTTGGAGTCCGTCGAGACTTTGGTGAGAGTTTTGTAAAACAAAAGTAGAGATCAGAACAAGTCGTCGAGGTTCGGGTTTCACCCCTGACTTAACGACCTCGTTCCTGTTTTTGATAAAATAAAGGAGAAATTATTCGTCAAAGTATGGATTTCACTCCTGATTTGGCACAATTTCTCCCGTTTGTAGATAAAATGCGGATCGAACAAGCAATTCAGTCAAGAGTTTGCGGTTTTCACACCTAATCTCGACCCTATTGCTCGTTCAGTTTCGAAAACTGAAGTGCAGTGATAGTGTAGCGTAGGCGAGAATAGCGAGAAATAGCAAGCAAGCTCGTACATAATCCCTACTGGATATGTACAAGTTAGTCTGTTGGTTCCTAACTATAGACTAGGTCATTTCTAAGACGTCGACCCGGACTAGGTCGAGTCTTGCCTAATTCCCTATAGTTGTGGCTCTGATACCAATCTGTCACACCTCAACCGATGGCGGAAACATCGGGGTGTGGCACTGAGCGAAACAGATTGTCTAGAAGTTTCCATAACAACTATCATTACCAATTATTTAAAGCATCATGTCCCATACCATGACATAAAAAGTAACATAATTATTACAGACAAAATCTAGTCAAATTGTTCTATTACGACAACTCAGATTTCAAGTACAGACACTTCGTTTATTTGTTTCTAGACCTTTCCTAACCTCGATTTCACAGCAAGCCAAGCATCTAAACATCTTAAGCACCTGCCACATACGTTAAAGTAAAAGTCAATACACATAGTGTAAAGGTGAGCATACAAGTTTGATAATAGTCATATAGAGTTCGAAATTGTTTACGCATAACCAACACGTACACAGTGTGAAATGAAGCACGTAAGTTATCGACATGAACCTATCAATACCAATGACTGCGGGTTGACTGCCCAAGGCAGTTCGTAATACAAACTCACCATTGTGAGCCATGTAATAAATTGTCCTTAACAACCCCTGAGTGAATAGGTGCTGAGTCCAAACTATAGTACTATCGTTGCTAAGGCAGGTAGACAGCATTCCATGTGTAAACATAACAAACAAGCATTCATTAAGTCACGTATAACATGCGGTAACGGTTAGCGTTAAAGTATTGCGTAGTGTGTTCGATGTGATTTAGTATAAGTAACGTATGTAACACCCAAAAGTGCGTAAGGCAAAAAGGGTTCGAGTATACTCACAGCGATTGAGTTAATGGATTGAAAGGAGCGCTAGAGCGGAAATTAGCCTGAACAGTTATCGATAACATAAGTGAAAGTCGGTGCGTAAACGGCGTGAAGTGTCAGTGGGTCGGACGGTAATCCGATCGGGTGGCCACTCGACTGGATTATCATCTCGTTTGGGATGGATGTGTTTGTGTATGATGGCTTGTCTTTTGAAATTTTCATTGTAGCATTTTAAAATTAGAGAAGTATCCCTACCTTTCAGGTCGGTCGATCGAACGGCCGTTCGATCGGACAGCAATCCGATTGGCGAGGCTTCTCAGGTTGAAAACAAGTTCACAGCAGGACGGTCACCCGGTCGGATGGCTATCCGACCGGGTGACAATCCGCTCGGATTGAACATGTTGAAAAGTTGCTTAAGTGTTGAAGTCAAAACATCACATGGTCGGATGGCAATCCGATCGGACGGCAATCCGTTCGATGTTCAAACCTCATAAGTTAAAATAGAAGTTAAGTGTGGGACCCAAGGTGCAATCCGACCGGGTGGTTGTCCGGTCGGGTGGCAATCCGATCGGACGGCAATCCGTCCCAGATGACCTGGTCGTCTTCCTCCTTGGTTGTTCTGATTGTTTGAAGTGTTGAAGTGTTAAACGAGGTATATTGATAACATGTTTGATCAACGGAACCCTCGACCCGGCTCAAGTGACTCGACCGAACAGGAATCACCCTAGTCCGACCGGTTCACAGTTCGAGTCGATAGTTCATGTTCAAACGTGAAGTCAATACCTCTTGGATAGAATTCAGATCTTGAACCAATACAACACCAAGGGTAAAAGAGTTTATTACTCTGGCAATCCTACATGTCTTCATCTCAAGTTAAAAAAAAAAACAAATAAATACAAGCAACATATCATTGCATGTTTATTACTAAGGCAATCCTACATGTCTTCATCTCAAAATCCGCCCACCCTTGTGTACCTGTATCACGCGTAAAAGAGTTTTGGGTCAACAAACATGTTGGTGAATAGATTCGGTTTTTATTTAAAAACGTTTTTGTCTTATTAATTTTAGAAAAGCTTATTTTATAACATGCATTATCAAATGTGAAACTAGGTCTTTCAATATAACAAGAATTCAACACATATCTCATAAACAACACAAACATAACAATATTAGTAACCATAGACACATAGAGATTCAAGCCCCGAAAGGCGAATCTGCGAAACAATGATGGCGATACCGAGTTCGACCCATGGCCGTGGGGAACCGGTCAGCCAGGTGGATCCACGCGAAACCTGTGACACAAAGCGAGTAACACATAGATACACGTATAGAGAAACAATAGAAATTAGCAACAAGTGACACATAGAAACACATCGAATAGCATGTTATCAAATTAAATAATAAATTTGAAATCGAGCACGAGATACACCTCTAAACGAGTAAGTGGCAAAAAGGGGAAAAGAGTCGAATCTACTCACATGTTGCGTTCCTGCATAGTCTTGTGAAACACCGCACGACAAGAACCGGATTATATCTAAAATGATAATCACCCTAAAATGAATAATCGAAATCCTAAACAAACGGACAATATATAAATTTTAGGAAATTGGGTTCTCCTATTTGGGGACTTATATGAGTTTTCAAAATAATATACAAATCGGTATTTTATACAAATTGTCATGATTAATTATATAGTAAAAACAATTTAGTATGTTTTCATAATCGTTAAATGCTACCAATTTCAATTAATTAATAGAACTTATCTAACAAAATCATACCTTCGAATTCATGGTTACCACATTGTTGTAATTTAAAATAATAAATTTTATAAAGAAATTTTATTTACTTAAAAGAAAATCCATTCATAAGATAATTATCTAAAATTATAGAAAATTTATATAAGAGTCTAAAAACAATTATAGAACCTATAACAAAATCAGTAGAAATATTTATAGAATTTATTTGTGATAAACTTGTATTCTTGAATAATTACAACATGTATAAATCCAAGTTGTATTCATGAATTCCCAAAAAAAAATTAGGAAAATTTATATTAAAATTCCCTAGTGTTTATATACTCTGAAATACCAAATAAAAGTATTTATTGAATTTATTAAAAATTATCTTGTATTTTTATTCGATTTATCTAATGATTAAAACATAAATAATTCACCAAAATTCCAATTGATATCTAAAAATTCTCAAAATTTACACACAATACACAAGTATGATATATAGCAATATTATACTTTCAATTTCATCAAAACACAAGTCTAAATCTAAAAGCCCCAAATTCTATACATGAAGAACCCTAATTTCAACTAAAATTAAATTCAGATAAATTAGCCATCTATCGCTAAAATTAATAGAGGGATTTTGTAGAGAACAAAAAAATAAGCAAGTTGGGCTTTGGAATCACCTGAAAAGAACGCTAATCGAAGGAGATATCACCCGCACAAGTTACAAGCCCTAGAATGTTCTTTGATTTAATCATGAGAATTGGATGGATGAAACTTGAAATTGTCTGAGAGAAAATGGGTAAAAAAGTTGCGAGGATTCGTGTGGTATCAGTCTTACAATCCAATTTCGATAAATAAATCAAACCCTTAAAGTTCTTAAAAAACATATAAATGGTGATTTAAATTTTTATTTATTTAATCAATCGGTTACGTTAGTTTATGGAACGATTCAGTGTCATTGGTCATCAATCTCCTTAAATACGAGTTGAACAAGATCAAAAAGAAGCCAGGGCGTCGTGTATAATGATCACGCATATCGGGTCGGGTTATGGATCCATCTGGGTCGCGTTTTGCTGAGCACAGTGAAGAAGAAGATGGATCAGCGCGGTTTATCTCGCTTATAAATATAGTTATACCCGTCTCCTTTAACATATAGAATGGTGATCGAGTGGTTGTGTGTCAGTTGTTTGTACAAGAGTACCCGGGTTCGTTCCCCCTACTCGATGTATTTTTATTTTAACTAGGTTTATTATGGTCGCCGCGTTGCGGCGTACTTCTTTTGTTATTTAGTCTGTGTTTATATGTATTTTGAAATCACTGCGAGCGCCTTGCGCACGAAACCACTGACAAAAATTAAAAAAATGTAGAAAAAACACTAAAAGAGAACCTGAAGAAAATCAACAAAAAAAGTTATATGGTAATGATGTTCGTATGAAACTCATGGTCAGATATGAGCCAATGGTATTGGGTATCGGTACCGAATTTCCCGAACCGAAATATATTAAGTAACAATTCGGTACCGACTTTTGGCGTTCATGGTACCGGTTCGCCACCGGTTTTACCTACATAAACCGGTACCGTAACCAACATTTTTGGTACAAGTACCGATTCGGATTCGGTATCGGTTGGCACCGTGCTCATTCCTACCCCTAAAACTAAAATAAATAAAACATTAAAAGTTAAAGAAAACCAACAAAAAGTTGTGCGATAGCGGAAAAGGTTTCCTCCCCACTAAATTTGTTTAACAACTAATGATAGAAACACTTCACATAAAAAGAAAACAAATGTAGAGAGAGGCTCACTTGATCAAAAGTTAACTCAGTCTTAAACTTGTGAGTATTTTCATCAGAAACCTCCTCAACAACCATCTTAAATAAACTCTCAAGTAGTAGAAAACAGTCCTTATAAACCTCAAAGTGAACCTATAACAAATAAACAAATAATGAGGTGATCATCATAACTGGGAAAAAAATTACCAAGTAAAAACAAACCTGAAGAGTAAATCCCCCACCAAAAAACCTGATCATCTGAAGTAAAAGAGATATCTCAAACAAATCTAAAGTAAAATTGAAGTAAAAAAATGGAAGAAATTGAACACGGACTCATACGGTTCTTAGCGAGTTCCGAGCAGATGTGAATATGCAATAAAGACGGCTTGAAGTGGCCACCATATATCCCGCGGCCACTACAAAAACATACAGATTCTAAGCTAAAAGCAAATGTAATGACAATCTTATTTGAAACAACTGAAGCTCAGACCAGTTTTACCATGAGAGGAAGGGGGTTAGACTGCCATGTCTGCAAAGGAGTGTCACGGCCCCCGACCCGGTTTGACCGGTTTCAGGAGCCGCGGGACAGAAATCCCGTGGTATTTATTTAATTGAGTTTAACTGCGGAAGTTTTCTTCAGGATCTTTTAAAACTGAAATATTTCCCGACTATTTTATTTCACAACTCGGGATAAAACCCGGTAATTTACAATCTTGAGATTTCACGGAGAAATCTTTTATTTTATAAAACATGTTTCTTTATTTTATACTGAGCCACTTCCTTAAGCTTGTAGTGCTACTCGGCACTTTTCCTGGATCACAACAGATTACCTGAAACATGTTTGAAAAAGGTTTTGTCAGCGGGAAATACTGAGTGAATCATTCTTTTATAAAAACGACTCGTTTATTATAATTTACAGTATTAAGAGAGATTACAATGTTTATTTCAACCAACTACCCACAGTATTTGTCACTGACTCGTTTCGGTGACTGTGGTCATATTACTATTGAGTCCGTTCACCCAATAGTAACGAGTATCATTAATTAGGTTCGCCCACCTAAAGTGATAAAAACAGTAATGTGCACAATACCCCACATACCGGCTGTAAATTGGTGACTACATATACTTAATCACTGTAATTATAATCTTGAAAATAAACATACTTTTTGTAAACAGATTTGATAAAAAGAGAATGACTCACATTGCAGATTTAATTTGAGCAGAGCCTAGCCTACTGATTAGCCTTTTAACCTAATTAAATAACAAGCACACAATTCGGTTAGTAACTTAATACAGCATTTACGATAACTCACGAGATTAAAACCTTCACAACGAATGACAAAGTGCGATACTTAAACATCCATTGAATTAACAACGAATGATAAAGCATAAACCCTAATGTGGGCAGCACTTAAACATCCATTGGATAGTTTAATCGATCGGACATTGAATCTTATCAGCGATCGAGTTATTACCCTGTATTGCGGCGATGATTAGTGATCCGTGTGTGTTAATAGTGGTAAACAGTACGTAACTCAGTGCATGTATCAAAGTTTTACGTCGTTTGAACTTCAGAAATCGAGTCCCAAGGCCCTCTATTTATACCCAGAATTTGGCCAGGCTTGCGCACCGCAAGCCCAAATCCATTACGGTGCGCAAGGGACACGTTTTCACCCTAGGTCAGCCACGTCTGGGACTAGCCATGCTGAGTTGATAAAATCGTAAGTTTCGAATTTGACAGAGTGTTATATGGATAATCGTAGCTTAGGGTTTACCCCCCCTGAGTTTTAGGGGCCCTGATCCTGATTCTGAAAATTCTGAAAATTTTAGGGTTTGTGCAGAATCACTTGGGTGTCTTAATTAGGGTTTCCTAATGGTCAAATTAATTTAATAAATATGACTTTTGATGAGAGTTGTTACATTCTCCCCACCTTAATAAAAATCTCGTCCTCGAAATTTACTGGAATAAGTAGGGATACTTTTTCTTCATCTCTGATTCCAGTTCCCAAGTGTATTCAGCTCCTCTCTTTGAATCCCATTTTACTTTAACTAGCACTAGTCGTTTGTGCTTGAGAAACTTCACTTTTCTGTCTTCTATCTGAAGAGGTTTCTCTACAAATTTTAACTTTTCGTTTACCTCTATATCGTGAAGAGGTACTAACAGAGATTCGTCGGATAGACATTTCTTGAGATTGGATACATGAAATACATCATGTACTCCAGCTAACTCTTCTGGTAGTTGTAAACGATAAGCAACTGGTCCTATACGTTGGATCACAGGAAATGGTCCTATGTATCTTGGACTTAGCTTTCCTTTCTTACCAAATCTAATCACTCCTTTCCAAGGAGAAACTTTCAACAGTACTCTGTCTCCAACTTGGAATTCTAACGGTTTACATCTATTGTCTGCATAACTCTTCTGGCGATCTCTAGCCGTCTTCAGTCTTTCCTTGATTTGTGAAATTTTGTCAGTCGTCTCTTGTACTATCTCAGGACCTGACAATTGACTTTCTCCTATTTCTTCCCAACATACTGGAGTTCTGCACTTTCTTCCATACAGTGCTTCAAATGGGGCAGTTTCGATACTTGAATGATAACTATTGTTATAGGAGAATTCAATTAATGGTAAATGGTCGTCCCAATTTCCACCAAAATCTATCACACATGCTCGGAGCATATCTTCTAGAGTTTGGATCGTTCTTTCACTTTGCCCGTCTGTTTGAGGATGATATGCAGTGCTTAAATTTAGTCGAGTTCCCATAGCTTCTTGGAAACTTTTCCAGAAATGAGAAGTGAAACGACTATCCCTATCTGATACAATGGAGAGTGGAACTCCATGTAGAGATACAACTTCATCTATATATAACTTTGCCAATCTTTCCATGCTAAAGGTTTCTTTCATTGGTAGAAAGTGAGCAGATTTGGTTAATCGATCCACAATTACCCAAATCGCGTCATTACCTTTTCTGGTTTTGGGTAACTTAGTAACAAAATCCATTGTTATGAGTTCCCATTTCCATATTGGCATTTCTAATTGTTGGAGTAGACCTGAAGGTTTCTGATGTTCTGCCTTAACTTGTGAACAAGTAAGACACTTAGAAACATATCTAGCTATATCTTTCTTCATGCCTATCCACCAAAAATTCTTTCTTAAATCTTGGTACATCTTATTGTTTCCTGGATGAATTGTATACCTTGACTTATGGGCTTCTTCTAAAATCTTATTTCTTAATTCTCCCTGCTTTGGCACCCAAATCCTTTTCTTGTGGAATCTCCAAATTCCATCATCTCCTTTTTCTAATTCTTTTATTCGTCCTTTCATTCCTTCAGCAACATCCTCTATTGCTGTTTCTTGAAAATGCTTTAGTTGTTCCATTAAATCTAACTGTAGATTTAATCTGAGAGCACGAACTCTTCATTGTTTTTCATGATACTTACGACTTAAGGCATCTGCAACTACATTTGCCTTTCCTTCGTGATACTGAATATCACAGTCGTAATCACTTAGAATTTCCATCCATCTTCTTTGTCTCATGTTTAACTCTTTTTGCCCAAATATATATCTTAAACTTTTGTGGTCGGTATAGACAGTAAATTTACTTCCATAAAGATAATGTCTCCAAATCTTAAGGGCAAAAATTACGGCTCCTAACTCTAAGTCATGAGTCGTATAATTTTCTTCGTGCTTTTTCAATTGTCTTGAAGCATACGCAATAACTTTTTGCGTTGCATCAGCACACATCCAAATCCTAGTTTTGAAGCATCACAATATATTTCAAAATCTTCAGTTCCTTCTGGTAAGGCTAAGATTGGAGCATTGGTTAGTTTCTGTTTCAAGATTCTAAAGGCTTCTTCTTGCTTAGGTCCCCATTCAAACTTAATGGCTTTACAGGTTAGCTTAGTTAATGGTACAGCTATCTTGGAAAAATCCTTAATAAACCGTCTATAGTAGCCAGCTAAACCTATAAAACTTCTAATTTCCATTGCAGTTTGTGGAACCTTCCAATTGGTAATCGCCTCTATCTTAGCAGGATCTACATGAATACCTTCGTGATTTACCATATGTCCTAAGAATTGTACTTCTTGCAACCAAAATTCACACTTCGAGAATTTGGCGTACAGCTTTTCTTTTCTTAACAAAGTTAAGAGTGCATGCAAGTGCTGACAATGTTCGTTCTGACTTTTGGAATAAATAAGTATATCATCTATGAAGACAATTACAAATTTATCCAAATACGGTTTACAGATCCTATTCAACATGTCCATGAATGCTGCAGGTGCATTCGTTAACCCAAAGGGCATGACTGTAAACTTGTAATGACCATACCTAGTTCTGAAAGCAGTCTTAGGTATATCTTCCTCTTGCACCTTCAATTGATGATATCCGGAGCGTAACTCAATCTTAGAAAAATATCTAGCTCCTTGAAGTTGATCGAAAAGATCATCAATCCTAGGTAATGGGTATCGATTCTTAATTGTAACTTTATTCAATTCTCTATAATCAATACACATTCTCATTGATCCATCCTTTTTCTTAACAAACAACACAGGTGCTCCCCAAGGGGATGAACTAGGTTGTATGAATCCTTTGCTTAGTAATTCATCTAATTGCTTTTTTAGTTCTAACATTTCTGTGGGAGCTAACCGATAAGATGCCTTGGCTATCGGTATAGTTCCTGGAATTAGATGAATCCTAAATTCTACCTCCTTATCTGGTGGTAACCCTGGTAACTCTTCTGGGAATATATCTGAGTATTATGAGACTACAGGAATTTCTTTAAGTTCTTTATCCTTAGTGCTAATGATTACTGAAATCATATATACTATTCCTTGCTTTCGTTCACAACTAGCAACTTTCATTACTGATATGAACTTCATGGGCTTACGTGGTTTATCTCCTGTAATCGTGATTACTTCTCCGGTGGATGCCTGAATTTCTATGGAATTCTTATCACAAAGAATTCGAGCATGGTTGGTTATTAACCAATCCATTCCTAACACAACATCAAATTCAGCTAATTTCATAGGCAATAGGGTTGCAGAAAATTTATGACTTAAAAGTTATATTTCTACATTTTGCAGAACTTTATCTATTTTAACTGAATTCCCATCAGCCGTTTCGACTGTAAAAATTTGCCTAATATTGGTTAAGGGTATATTAAGAGCTTGGCAGAATGAAGTATTGATAAAACTTTGGTTTGCGCCAGAGTCAAATAATACTTTTGCATATACGTTGTGAACTAGAAACGTACCAGCTATCACATCTGGAATCAGTTCTGCCTCCTGAGTAGTTAGCTGGAATGCTCTGACATTCTTCTTTGTAGCTCCGTCAACTGGTTTAGCTTTGTTGTCTGATGGTTTGACCAATTTAGGACATTCTATTTTGAAATGTCATGTTTCTCCACAATTGTAACAAATTGTGAATTTCTTCCTGCAGTTTTCTTCTCGATGTCCTACAACTTTGCAAAAATTGCAGGTTATATTACATCTTCCATAATGTTTCTTTTTGATATTCTTGCAGAAGGGCGAAGTTGAAGATTGCCCTGTTCCTCTTCTCTTGAAGCTATTATTATTACCCGTACGAAATCCTTGGGTAATTTTCTGAGCCAGTTCCTTCTTCCTGTTTTCCTCTTGCGTGCGTACCAGTTCGTCAGTTAAGGTATTGGCTAATTCCACAGCATCGTCAATAGTGCGAGGTCTAGCAGCTTTAACGATATTGCGGATTTCACCAATTAATCCCCAAATATAGCGAGAAATGAGTACCGGTTCTGGCGAAGCCAGTGTTGGTACCACTCTAGCATATTCAAAGAATGTCGAAGTATAACCGCGACAATCTACACCCGTCATACGATGGTTTAGGAATTTATTTGCCATTTGATCTTTTTCATATTCAGGACAGAATTTTCTTTCTACAAGATTCTTAAATTCTTCCCAAATCATAGCATATGCCCTATTTCTTCCTTTAGCTTGTAACACCGTGTTCCACCATTCTAGCGCCCCTTCTTTGAAAAGATTTGACGCGTACATGACCTGATCATCCTTGTCACATTTACTTATGGCAATTACTGCCTCGGTTTTCTCTAACCAACGTAGTGTCGCAGTTGCTCCTTCATTTCCTGCAAACTCAGATGGTTTACAAGCAAGAAATTCTTTGAAAGTGCAACCAGGTGTTGCAGCTTTCATTTTCTTAGGGAGCGGAGCTTGCCGTGGTTCATTATCATGATTAACATGATCATCACCTCCGTTTACGCTATTACTGAAGTTATCTTCAGAAATACGTTTGCTCGGAATGATTTGTTGAGGTTCAGCAGGTTTCTGGACAGCAGCGACTATTGCCGGAATAGCATTGGCTATCCCTTGAGCAACGATATTTTCTATATCTTGCCTAGTCATATATTGATCCCCCGGTTGTTGTTCAGATTGATTAACCTCATTTACTGGTTCGTTATTAGCGTTTTCCATCTGATAATTAATTTATAGATAAATAATTAGTATAAAAGAAATAATCCAATGTCACAATTAATTGCACATAATCACGTAAATGAATTATACAAACAAAATGGTAAATTTTTCTAAAATTCCATTTGTTTTATAGATTATATCATGCTTCTATATACAACCGTTTTATTATTTATTTTACACATACTGATTTTACTATTACTATTACACAACAACAGTTTCATAAACCTACTATCTTTCATCATTTGTTTTCCTAAAAACGAAGTTCTCTTTCATCATATTTCCAGGCAATTTGTCCCCCTATCTCCCGGATTCTATTTCCCGCATCCATTAACTCTTCGCCAAAATGGCGAAGTTCTGCTAAATTCTCGTTACTCATGGGTGGATTTGGTAATGGTTCCGGGTAAAATTGAGGAAGGAAGGAATAAGGACTGTTGATCAGGTTTTGAAACTGCCAATCATTTGTCCACCACTCATCTATCCCTAGAGGCTGAGAGTGGATAATAGGTTCTGGGATTGCGGGGTCCAAGTTCATTGGTAGTTGTGTTTCAAGAGTAGGGTATAGATTATTATTAATTGGCCTAACGACATCACAGCTCGCCAATGCCCGATCTAATTCCTCCTGAAAAGGTAACTCCTCAACCTCTCTAGAACTTTCCCCAACTTCCCTCTGAGTTTTCTTAGAACCTTCTCCATATTCCATTTCCAGTGGCCTATAACCTTCACTGACTTCCACCCCCTTTCCTTTGTCTAAAGGATTTTCTATTTTAGGGATTTTCCTTGTTGTAGGCTTCCTCCTACGCACACGTCTCCATCCTACAAATCTCCTTCTTTTCTTGGGCTTGGGTTTTTCTGGAGGTGGTGAAGCATTAAATTCAATAGGTTCTTCTATGTCTGGTATATACCTATTGAAATCTCTGGAAACCTCTATTTTTACCGGATGGAGATTTAAGTTTTGAAGGGCGTCAGACAAGTTGTTCATGCTGTTTAGCAAAATACACATAATTAAAAATTATAACAAAATTTTATAGAAAACTTTTTAAATATTATTTCATACTGGGTAACTACAAAATAACTAAAAAGTTAAAACACACTAGATTTTATTTGTAAATTTATTTATTTACTGAATAAGGTTTCTAGACTGTAGATACTAAATGTGCTAATACTTGAGTCAAAATTATTAAAGATTTGCATTTACTGCTACTGTAGCTAGCATATACAGATCTGCCCATTTCTCATCTAGCTTGTCCTCCCAAGGTGTTTTATTGGTTAATTCCTGGGTTTCCTGTTTAACTTTCTTTTCTCGGATTTTCTTTATTTTCTCTTTACTTTTTCTAATAATCAGACTTCTTTTACTAGGAGAAAGTGGTTCCTCATAGTGTGCCTTTCGTACAAATATTCCTTCTTCAGGGATTGCAAGATGATTTGAGGGTTTAGTTTGGGATGAACTTCCCTTTTCGTTGGATGACCTATCTAATTTAAGATAGATGTGTGACAGCTTTTGTTTACCCATACTGTAACTAACAATTAGTCAGTTAATAAAACACATAATCACAAAATAACAAGTAGAAAAATTAAGTATTTTCTAAATACTTAATAGGCTTAAATCAGTGGCTCTGATACCACCTTTTTCTGTCACGGCCCCCGACCCGGTTTGACCGGTTTCAGGAGCCGCGGGACAGAAATCCCGTGGTATTTATTTAATTGAGTTTAACAGCGGAAGTTTTCTTCAGGATCTTTTAAAACTGAAATATTTCCCGATTATTTTATTTCATAACTCGGGATAAAACCCGGTAATTTACAATCTTGAGATTTCACGGAGAAATCTTTTATTTTATAAAACATGTTTCTTTATTTTATACTGAGCCACTTCCTTAAGTTATAGATTATATCATGCTTCTATATACAACCGTTTTATTATTTATTTTACACATACTGATTTTACTATTACTATTACACAACAACAGTTTCATAAACCTACTATCTTTCACCATTTGTTTTCCTAAAAACGAAGTTCTCTTTCATCATATTTCCAGGCAATTTGTCCCCCTATCTCCCGGATTCTATTTCCCGCATCCATTAACTCTTCGCCAAAATGGCGAAGTTCTGCTAAATTCTCGTTACTCATGGGTGGATTTGGTAATGGTTCCGGGTCAAATTGAGGAAGGAAGGAATAAGGACTGTTGATCAGGTTTTGAAACTGCTAATCATTTGTCCACCACTCATCTATCCCTAGAGGCTGAGAGTGGATAATAGGTTCTGGGATTGCGGGGTCCAAGTTCATTGGTAGTTGTGTTTCAAGAGTAGGGTATAGATTATTATTAATTGGCCTAACGACATCACAGCTCGCCAATGCCCGATCTAATTCCTCCTGAAAAGGTAACTCCTCAACCTGTCTAGAACTTTCCCCAACTTCCCTCTGAGTTTTCTTAGAACCTTCTCCATATTCCATTTCCAGTGGCCTATAACCTTCACTGACTTCCACCCCCTTTCCTTTGTCTAAAGGATTTTCTATTTTAGGGATTTTCCTTGTTGTAGGCTTCCTCCTACGCACACGTCTCCATCCTACAAATCTCCTTCTTTTCTTGGGCTTGGGTTTTTCTGGAGGTGGTGAAGCATTAAATTCAATAGGTTCTTCTATGTCTGGTATATACCTATTGAAATCTCTGGAAACCTCTATTTTTACCGGATGGAGATTTAAGTTCTGAAGGGCGTCAGACAAGTTGTTCATGCTGTTTAGCAAAATACACATAATTAAAAATTATAACAAAATTTTATAGAAAACTTTTTAAATATTATTTCATACTGGGTAACTACAAAATAACTAAAAAGTTAAAACACACTAGATTTTATTTGTAAATTTATTTATTTACTGAATAAGGTTTCTAGACTGTAGATACTAAATGTGCTAATACTTGAGTCAAAATTATTAAAGATTTGCATTTACTGCTACTGTAGCTAGCATATACAGATCTGCCCATTTCTCATCTAGCTTGTCCTCCCAAGGTGTTTTATTGGTTAATTCCTGGGTTTCCTGTTTAACTTTCTTTTCTCGGATTTTCTTTATTTTCTCTTTACTTTTTCTAATAATCAGACTTCTTTTACTAGGAGAAAGTGGTTCCTCATAGTGTGCCTTTTGTACAAATATTCCTTCTTCAGGGATTGCAAGATGATTTGAGGGTTTAGTTTGGGATGAACTTCCCTTTTCGTTGGATGACCTATCTAATTTAAGATAGATGTTTGACAGCTTTTGTTTACCCATACTGTAACTAACAATTAGTCAGTTAATAAAACACATAATCACAAAATAACAAGTAGAAAAATTAAGTATTTTCTAAATACTTAATAGGCTTAAATCAGTGGCTCTGATACCACCTTTTTCTGTCACGGCCCCCGACCCGGTTTGACCGGTTTCAGGAGCCGTGGGACAGAAATCCCGTGGTATTTATTTCATTGAGTTTAACAGCGGAAGTTTTCTTCAGGATCTTTTAAAACTGAAATATTTCCCGATTATTTTATTTCACAACTCGGGATAAAACCCGGTAATTTACAATCTTGAGATTTCACGGAGAAATCTTTTATTTTATAAAACATGTTTCTTTATTTTATACTGAGCCACTTCCTTAAGCTTGTAGTGCTACTCGGCACTTTTCCTGGATCACAACAGATTACCTGAAACATGTTTGAAAAAGGTTTTGTCAGCGGGAAATACTGAGTGAATCATTCTTTTATAAAAACGACTCGTTTATTATAATTTACAGTATTAAGAGAGATTACAATGTTTATTTCAACCAACTACCCACAGTATTTGTCACTGACTCGTTTCGGTGACTGTGGTCATATTACTATTAAGTCCGTTCACCCAATAGTAATGAGTATCATTAATTAGGTTCGCCCACCTAAAGTGATAAAAACAGTAATGTGCACAATACCCCACATACCGGCTGTAAATTGGTGACTACATATACTTAATCACTGTAATTATAATCTTGAAAATAAACATACTTTTTGTAAACAGATTTGATAAAAAGAGAATGACTCACATTGCAGATTTAATTTGAGCAGAGCCTAGCCTACTGATTAGCCTTTTAACCTAATTAAATAACAAGCACACAATTCGGTTAGTAACTTAATACAGCATTTACGATAACTCACGAGATTAAAACCTTCACAACGAATGACAAAGTGCGATACTTAAACATCCATTGAATTAACAACGAATGACAAAGCATAAACCCTAATGTGGGCAGCACTTAAACATCCATTGGATAGTTTAATCGATCGGACATTGAATCGTATCAGCGATCGAGGTGCAGGTGTTGTCTGGCGTCGGGCTTAATACGCATCGTATAGGCCTATACGATATGTATCAAGGCATTGAATTTTTGAAGTTTATTTTTTGGTGTGTTGTGCCTAATGCGAACCCGAGAAACAAAAGGGATTTCGAGCAGTTGGTCGATGACATGATAGATAAAGATCTTGACACGATCATATCCATTTTCATGTGTTAGGAAACGAAAGGGATTTTGAGCAGTTGGTCGACGACATGATAGATAAAGATCTTGACACAATCATATCCATTTTCAAGTGTTAGACTAGATAGTCCAAGATGAAATATATTAAAACCATTCAAGCCCACTAGTCTATAATGTGTTATGGTGAGATTCTTCAAGTTTGCACAGTGGGAGAAAAGACCAGCATCCCTGTTAGGATTGTCATAATGCAATGAGACATAACTGAGATTTAAGCGGCGTGTTCCGATCAACATTTATCGACATTGTTATAGGTGATGAAGAAACCCTAAAACGGAATATAATCCTAGATTGTCTAAAGAAGCGCTTTTATCATGTGTCATATGGTAACAACTACCAAGGGGATATTCAGATCTCTATTCGGCCATATTTCCGAGCTTTTAACACGAATATTCAGATCTCTATTCGGTCATTTTTCCGAGCTGTCTATTCAATTGATATGAATCATTGAATTACATCCCCGTTGAAAACAAGTGGTTGTAATGATGGGACCCTTGATTTGAAACGCATAATGTGCGTTGATCGATAATAGTTATGGTTGTGTGCATTCATATTGTTGAGACAACAACAGATAATGAACAAGTTGTTGGACTTCTTGTTCCAAATGCAGCTAATGAAACCGGAGCTGTTATCTCGGTTGTTCAGTACTTCCGAGACGATTCAACTGAGAGGAATCATTGCATTACATCCCCGTTGAAAAACAGAATTGATAAATTCAGGGGTATTTTTGAGAAATTTATAGTTTAATACGCATCGTATAGGCCTATACGATGCGTATTAATCGACGAAATTACTGAAATACCCCTGTTTTTTTTATAAATCCAGGGGGTATTTTTGAGAAAATTCAAAGTTTAATATGCATCGTATAGGCCTATACGATGCGTATTAAGCCGATATACGATACAAAATAGGCCTATACGATCGTATATGGCATAATTTGAAAATTAGTTTTATCATGTTTTCCTCGGTTCGATGCGTATACGTGTCGTTTTTTGACGAACTTTCGCATATTTTATCATTTTATGACATATATCTTCAACATGCGTCGTTTCAGTAACGTTCGGTTGCGTGCGATTATCGTATTCTATGATTACGTTGTCACACCCCAACCGATGGCAGAATCATCGGGGCGCGGTACTGAGCGAAACAGATTGTTCAAGAGAATCCACAACAACTATTAAATTACCAAATCCTAAACGATAATATCCCATACTACTAACAGATAAAGTAAAAATAGTTATTACAGATAATTGTCTCAAAAACAAGCAAACTGTTCCGACAACTCATAAATTATTTGTGGGTTTCTAGACCACCTAAACTTGATTTCCATAACAGCTAGCAAGCAAAGCATCCTAAACACCTGTCACATACGTTAAAATAAAAGTCAATACACATAGTGTAAGGTGAGCATACAAGTTTAATAGTATAATAGTAGCGAAAGCGATTTACGCATAACCAACATGTAACACATAGAGATGTGAAGCAGGTAAGTTATCAAAAATGAAATATGCACAGAGGTGACTGCGAGTTGTAGAATGCGCAACACATATCACCACTGTGACACGTGAAGAAAAGCCCTTAACAACCCCGGTCCACGACAGGTGCTGAGTCCAAACTATAGTACTATCGTTGCTAAGGTGTCAGGTAACAATCATTGTCTAAACATAACATACTAGCATTCATCGAATAACACGTATAACATGCGAGAGCGGTTAGCTTATAAAAGTGTTTGCATTGTGTGTTGATTGTGATTTTGATATAGGTAACGTATGTAACACCTAAAAGTGCATAAAGCAAAAAGGGATCGAGTATACTCACAGATCGTCGATAGTGCTAAACACGATCTGTATTGGATTGAAGGGAGCGCTGAGAGATTAGCCTGAACACATTACGACAGTATGAGCGTTGAAAAGTGTGTGACATAGCGTGTCGGTGAGTTTAGAGACGGATGGTGATCCGATCGGATGACCATCTGGACGGATGGTCATCCGGACGGATGACCATTCGGTCGGAGGGTTGTCCGTTTGGGAAGGATGTGTTTGTGTATGAACTTTGAAGTTTTCGTTGTAGCATTTTGTAAAATGAGAAGTGTTCCTACATATCAGGTCATCCGGTCGGATGGTCATCCGGACGGATGACCGTTCGATCGGATGGCCCTTCGTTTGGAACTGACATTCTTTGATGGTTTGTAAAATGTTTAAGTGTTGAACATCACAAGTCATCCGGTCGGATCGTTGTTCGAACGGATGGTGATCCGATCGGACGGCGATTCGTTTGGGTAACCTGTTTGTTTGCGAACTCGTAAAATCCGTTAAGTTTATAAAGTTTTGCGATTGAACCGAGACGGTAAGATAACGTGTCAAACAACGGAAACCACATCAAGTCTTGTCATTCGATCAAATGGGAATCACCCCGTTTGATCGGTAACTGTTCTTGACGGGATTTCATGTTCAACCCGTGAATCGGTTGTCTTCTTGATAGAAATTTGTTCCCAGACCGACACTTTACTAGAAAATCAGTAGAGGGCCTGATCGAGCTCAAATTCTATCGGTTTTGAGTAAAAGTGAAGAATGTTTGAAGAAAAGTTTGAAACACTTTGATTATGCTTAGATTTAAGTGAAGTCAGTGTCTAAACATTGTATAAATCCTTTAGATCCGAGTTGTTCTTGGTGAGATGAGGTCATACTCTGGTGCTCATATGAACCCGTGATGACGTCACCCGAATCAGCCCAAATCAGGTGGATTTCATGGTTAAAAGTTGTGATTTGTTGGTGAAATTGATGAGAAAGTGTGTGCTGATTGTAGAAGTACAAGATTCGAGATGAAAACTTACAAGAATTGCGAGGAATCGAGAGAAAAGTGGCCTGAGAGTGCGTGGGTCGGAGGAGAGCTGTCACATCATGAACAGTGATGTGACTGGTGAGTATTTATAGGAGAAGAGTCGGTGCTGAGTTGTTGGGTCGGAGGGCCCTTCGATCGGATGGCGCGTGTGAGTTAGTTTTCGACTTTTCGTTTGGTGTGTTGAGCGTTGCATTGCGTTTCGAGTAAGCAATGCGATTGTCTTACACATTAGTTACACAAATAACATAACCAACCTAATAACCATAAAAGTAGCTTGTATTTCGGGTTGCGATGCGATGCGATAGAGTTGCGATTGCGTTTGCGATTACCATTCCACAATATAAATAAGAACACACACGTAAAACAATATCCAGAACCTGTAATTCGAATGGCGATGCGATAGCGATGTGATATCGTTTAGTAGATTAGCATCTAATTACGTTTATCGCATTGTTACTTCACATATTAATAAATCGTAAAACAAAATAGCGTCAAGCAAAGTATCGATTATCGAGTCAAAGAGTACAAGAAACAATTAAGTCAGAAATGACATATCTGATTAGCAATCTTTTCTTCCTTTGACTTTTACTTTGGCTTTGACTTGTACTTTGACTTTGACTTCGGAAAGTCGGGTTGTTACAGCTTCCCCTACTTTAGGAAATTTCGTCCCGATATTTAAGGCGTGTGCGTAACGAATAGTTGTGGATACTTAGCCTTCATATCAGTCTCGAGTTCCCAGATGAACTCGGCGCCCTGTTTGCCTTCCCAGCGAACCTTCTATGGGAATGCGTGAGCGTCGGAGTTTCTTGTTCTCTCGGTCCATGATCTCGACTGGTTTTTCCATGAAGTGTGATGTTTCCTCCACTTGTAGATCCTCAAGAGGGACATGTAGATTCTGGTCGGCTAGACACTTTTTGAGGTTCGAAACGTGGAAAGTCGGATGTACATTGTTGAGTTCCTCCTGTAATTCGAGTCTGTAGGCCACTTTGCCAATTCTTTCCAGAATCTTAAAGGGTCCAACATATCGAGGCGCTAGCTTTCCTTTATTGCCGAATCGGATCACTCCCTTCCAAGGCGCAACCTTTCAGAGTACGTGATCGCCAACGTCAAATTCAAGCGGCTTGCGGCGTTTATCGGCGTAACTCTTTTGACGACTCCGAGCTTTGAGGAGATTGTCTCGTATTTGGAGGATCTTGTCAGTCGTTTCTTGTAATAACTCAGGACCGGTAATTTACGCATCCCCGATCTCGTGCCATACAATAGGCGATCGACATTTTCTTCCATATAATGCCTCAAATGGTGCCATTTGAATGCTAGAGTGATAACTGTTATTGTACGAGAATTCGACTAAAGGCAAATGCGAATCCCAATTACCACCGAAATCTATAACACACGAACGAAGCATGTCTTCAAGGGTACGAATCGTGTGTTCTGCCTGACCGTCGGTCTGGGGATGGAATGCAGTACTAAGATTGAGAGTAGTACTGAGAGCAGATTGAAAAGTTTCCCAGAGGCGCGAAGTGAATCGACCATCGCGGTCATAGATGATGTCACGAGGTGTCCCGTGTCGACAAATGACTTCGTCGGTATAGATCCGTGATAAACATTCTACCTTATAGTCTTCCCGTATCGGTAGAGAGTGGGCGGATTTGGTGAGACGGTCAACGATAACCCAGATGCTGTCGTGACCTGATGGCGTACGCAGAAGTTTCGTAATGAAATCCACAGCTATACTCTCCCATTTCCACATAGGGATTTCGGGTTGCACAAGTAAGCCAGAGGGTCGTTGTTGCTCAGCCTTGACCTTTGAACAAGTTAGGCATTTCGAAACGTAGATAGCGATATCTTTCTTCATGCTCGGCCACCAGTACCTGTAGCGAACGTCCTGGTACATCTTATCGGCACCGGGATGAATGGAATATCGAGACTTGTGGGCTTCGTCTAGCAGAATCTCTCGTAAATTAGTGTGTTTGGGAATCCAAATTCGGTCAAGATAGTGAAATATACCATTCGATTTATTCACTAGTTGTTCACCATTCCCGATAATCAATTCTTTCTTCAAGGTGCGTTCGATAAAACAAGCATGTGGAGCGTCGCGGATAAGAGCTTCGAGATTGTGCTGGGCTTGAGTATTACGAACGCTATGCAAATAGCTTCATCGAATGAGAGCATCGACAATGACATTTGCTTTGCCTGGATGGTAACGAATCTCACAGTCGTAATCGTTGAGAAGTTCAACCCATCGGCGTTAGCGCATATTCAGCTCTTTCTGGTTCAAGATGTGTTGCAGGCTCTTATGGTCGGTGAAGACCGTACACTTGGTACCATAAAGGTAGTGTCGCCAAATCTTTAACGCAAAAACAACTGCACCTAGCTCGAGATCGTGGGTTGTATAGTTCTTCTCGTGGATCTTGAGCTGATGAGAGGCGTAAGCGATAACCTTGTCCCATTGCATAAGAACACAACCGAGACCGAGGTTAGAGGCATCGCTGTAGACTACGAAGTCGTAGTTTCCGTCGGGTAATACGAGCACAGGAGCATTGCAAAGCATAAGTTTGAGGGTTTGAAAGGCTTCCTCTTGTTCAGTTCCCCAAACAAAAGGTTTGTCCTTGTGCGTAAGCGAGGTGAGAGGGACAGCGATCTTCGAGAAATCAGCGATGAATCGACGATAATAACCCGCCAATCCGAGAAAAGAACGAACTTCAGACGGGTTCTTTGGTGTAATCCAACTCTTAACTACTTTGATCTTCGCGGGGTCGACGTGAATAACTTTACTATCGACAATATGACCGAGAAATTGAACCTCCTCAAGCCAAAATTTATACTTGGAGAACTTGGCATAGAGGCGATTTCCTTGAAGTAGTTCAAGAACCAAACGGAGATGTTGCGCGTGTTCGGTTTTTGACTTAGAATAGATCAGGATATTGTCGATAAACACGATGATGAAACGGTCAAGAAAGGGTTTACACACGCGATTCATTAAATCCATAAAGACTGCGGGGGCATTAGTAAGACCAAAGGGCATAACAACAAACTCGTAGTGGCCGTATCGGGTTCGAAAAGCGGTTTTGGGTATATCTTTCTCTTGAATTCGTAACTGGTGATAGCCGGAGCGTAGATCTATCTTGGAAAAACACGTAGCACCTTGTAATTGATCAAATAAATCATTGATACGAGGCAAGGGATAGCGATTCTTGATAGTCAGGTTGTTGAGTTCCCTATAATCGATGCACATCCGGAACGATCCGTCCTTCTTTTTGACGAAAAGGACAGGTGCGCCCCATGGAGAGGTGCTAGGGCGAATAAAGCCTTTATCAAGCAATTCCTGGAGTTGACTCGAGAGTTCGTGCATTTCGGATGGAGCGAGACGATAAGGCGCTTTAGCGACAGGATTAGCTACAGGAATGAGGTCAATTCGAAAATCGATATCACGAGATGGAGGTAAACCAGGTAAATCATCAGGAAAGACGTTAGGAAAATCACGAACCACGGGCACCTTTTCCAGTGCCTTCTCTTTCTTTTCCTTCTCCGCTACTACGATGTGCGCCAAGAAAGCTTTGTATTCCTTGCGGAGATACTTGCTGGCTTGGACACATGACATGAGTTGTAATTTCTTCTAAGCAACTTCACCATAGACACACAATTGATCACCGTTGGAAAGAGAGAAACGAATCATTTTATCGAAACAAACAATTTCAGCATGATTTTCGCGAAGAAAATCCATGCCTACTATGACATCAAAGCTACCGAGCTGCATTGGGATGAGATTGATCGGGAAAACGCGATTGTTGAGCTCTAGGGTACAATCACGTAGAATGGAACTAATAGTGCCGGTTCTTCCAGTGGCAACTTCTACGTCGAATGTTGATGGGAGGTTAACGCGTTTATGGTTTAGGAGCCTTTCGAATTCGAACGATACAAAACAGTTATCGGCTCTAGTATCAAACAAACATGAAGCATATATACCATTTATGAGAAACGTACCATTAACCACGTTGTTGTCTGCTTGGGCCTGGCAGGCGTTGATGTTGAAAACTCGCCCACGGGTTGCTTGCTGAGCTGGCTGCTGCTGCGGTTGTTGCTGCTGTTGATGTTGTTGCTGCACTGGTTGCTGCTGGGGCTCTTGCTTCACCACTCTGTTCGGGTAGACATTTGCGAAGTGTTTGGGATCACCACACGCATAGCAGGCTCTTGCGTGAGCAGCAGGAGCAGGAGCTGCTTGTTGTCCCTGTGGAGCGGGAAGTGGAGCTGGCAGAGCAGGTGGAGCTTGAACTTGAGCTTGACGGGGACCAATACGGCAGTTTGTAGTAAAGTGGCCGTAAAGGTTGCAGTGAACACAAAGTCGACATGCGATCCCAACAGGGTGATGGTAAGTACAAGTAGGGCACAGTGGGTGTGGACCAGTATACGCACGTTTCGCAAGAGGTGCATTGGTCACGGTTGCAGTAACCTGGCGATTCTGGTTCTACTGTTGGACAGGAACAGCATTGAGAGGAGCGGTTGTGACAGCACAGTTCTTGTTGTTGTTGTTCTTGCGCTTGCGGCGTGAAGATTTCGAAGCTTGAGGTGAAGCGGTTTCAGCGGTTTCAGCGGTTGGAGTAGCAGAAGTAGCGGTGGCTTGGTGAAGACTTTTGGTGGTTTTATTGAAGTAACCAGCCCAGACTCGCTTATCATTAATCTCGGCAGCGAGCAGGAAGGTCTCCTCAATTGTTGTAGTCTTGGCCGCTTGGACGAAGTCGGCAACACAATCAGGTAAAGCTCGAATATATTTCTTGATTGTGATGTCGGGAGTTGTGACTTGGCCAGGACAGATGATGCTAAGCTGTTTGAAGCACGCAGTAAGACCAGTATTGTTGCCACCCTCTTGCTTGATGTTCCAGAACTCATCTTCCAGCTTTTGGAGCTCGTGCGGTGGACAGAATTCCTTCATCATGAGTTCTTTTAATTCCTCCCAAGTAAGTCCGTAAGCTGCGTCGTTCCCACGCCTGTTTCGCTTCACTGTCCACCATTCCAGTGCCCTAGACTGGAAGACACCAGTTGCGTTAACAATGCGGAGGTTTCTGGACATCCGCTTTGTCGTAGAGTGAGCTCAATCGAGTCGAACCATGAAAACATTGCACTCGGCCCATCTTCCCCAGTAAAGTCCTTGGGTCCACAAGCTTTAAACTTTTTGAAGCTAAAAGTATCTTTGGGAGAGTCAGTTCTAGATTCCTCAGATGACTCGCTAGCGATTTCATTAATCTCACTCACGATTTGCGGAATGACCTTAGCCATTTGCTTGGCGACTAGCGAGGCGATGCGTTTGTCAGCGTGATTACGGCGATCAGAGCGAGATGTGTGAGATCCGAATGACGACATTGTCTGCAACAGTCATCGTCACGGATTTAGACGATACACTCAATCTCACCACATAGCGTTTAACCACAATACTATAAAGCTCAGGGACACGTACACTCTCGACATAGAATCACAGAGGCAAATAATTCAAGTAGGCACATAAGCACGTAAACACGGAAGCACATAAGCATGTAGAGCACAGAAGCACGTAGTCCACGTAAGCACATATTCCACTATATTTTGCACATATTCACCTACATATTTTGCACGTATTCACCTATCTTTCACAGTTGCGTAAAGCGATCAAGAGTTGCGCATGCGAGTAGCGATAGCGAGTAGCGCAAACGAGTAACATATCGAGTAGTATAGTATGTGATTTGTTAGCGTATTGAGATAAATGTATAAAGCGAGTTGTACGTGCGTATCGAAGCGGAAAGCGAGTAAATCACCAAAACCGAAACATACATAACACATAAAAACCACATAAAACACGTAAAATCTCACATAAAAGAGATAAATTACAGAGTCAGCGGTTGCGATCTCATAATTGAAACACATAAAAGCGTTAAAGCGTAGAATCAGCGAAAATCAGAATGTCTCAGGCGTGCTAGACTTTAACTACCCCAAGTGAGTCGACTATTCTCAAGGACTCTGAGTATGCATGTTGGCTTAATTGACTGTGCTCTTGCCTCAATCCGGGTGATCGGCACGCATCCTTTCGGCCATTACGCGACCCTAGTTGTTGGAACCCATCGAGACTTTGGTGAGAGTTTTGTAAAACCAAAATATAGAGCGGAATAAGCCATTAAGATGCGGGTTTCACCCCTAACTTAACAACTTTATCCTGTTTGTGTGACAAGATCACGAGATAGACAGGGAGAATCGCGTCGAGGTATGGTTTTCACACCTGACTCAACGCAAATTGTCGTGCTAAAAAGGCGTGTTGAGTGAGTGATTCTATCGAGGGTTTACGGTTTTCACACCTAGTCTCGACCAAATCACTCATTTGTAATGAGTAATTTCGAAAATGTGCGCGTTGTCAGCCTTAGGAAAGGCTAGTGTTTTGCACGAAGTTGTAGTATGCGATGTTCGTGCAAAGTTGTGAATTTAGCGAGTGTAAACGAGAGTATAAAGAGTAAGCTCACGCAGAACCCCTACCGGGTTCGCACAAGGCGGTATGTTGGTACTTAGACTATAGGCTAGGTCAATTCTAAGACATCGACCCGGACTAGGTCAAGACTTGCCTAATTCCCTATAGTTATGGCTCTGATATCAATCTGTCACACCCCAACCAATGGCGGAATCATCAGGGCGTGGCACTGAGCGAAACAGATTGTTCAAGAGAATCCACAACAATTATTAAATTACCAAATCCTTAACATTAATATCCCATACTACTAACAGATAAAGTAAAAAAAAAGTTATTACAGATAATTGTCTAAAAAACAAGCAAACTGTTCCGACAACTAATAAATTATTTGTGGGTTTCTAGACCATCTAAACTTGATTTCCATAACAACTAGCAAGCAAAGCATCCTAAACACCTGTCACATACGTTAAAATAAAAATCAATACACATAGTGTAAAGGTGAGCATACAAGTTTAATAGTATAATAGTAGCGAAAGCGATTTACGCATAACCAGCATGTAACACGTAGAGATGTGAAGCAGGTAAGTTATCGACAATGAAATATGCACAGAGGTGACTGCGAGTTGTAGAATGCGCAACACATATCACCACTGTGACACGTGAAGAAAAGCCCTTAACAACCCCTGTCCACGACAGGTGCTGAGTCCAAACTATAGTACTATCGTTACTAAGGTGTCAGGCAACAATCACTGTGTAAACATAACATACTAGCATTCATCGAATAACACGTATAACATGCGAGAGCGTTTAGCGTATAAAAGTGTTTGCGTTGTGTATTGATTGTGATTTTGATATATGTAACGTATATAACACCCAAAATGCATAAAGCAAAAGGGATCGAGTATACTCATAGATCGTCGATAGTGCTAAACACGATCTGTATTGGATTAAAGGGAGCGCTGAGAGATTAGCCTGAACACAGTACGACAGTATGAGCATTGAACAGTGTGTGAAATAGCGTGTCGGTGAGTTTAGAGACGGATGGTATCTGATCGGATGACCGTTTGAACGGATGGTCATCCGGACGGATGACCATTCGGTCGGAGGGTTGTCCGTTTGGGAAGGATGTGTTTGTGTATGAACTTTGAAGTTTTCATTGTAGCATTTTGTAAAATGAGAAGTGTTCCTACATATCAGGTCATCCAGTCGGATGGTCATCCAGACGGATGACCGTTCGGTTGGATGGCCCTTCGTTTGGAACTGATATTCTTTGATGTTTTGTAAAATGTTTAAGTGTTGAACATCACAAGTCATCCGGTCGGATCGTCATTCGATCGGATGGTGACCCGATTGGACAGCGATTCGTTTGGGTAACCTGTTTGTTTGGAAACTCGTAAAATCCATTAAGTTTAGAAAGTTTTGCGATTGAACCGAGACGGTATGACAACGTGTCAAACAACGGAAACCACATCAAGTCTAGTCATTCGATCGGATGGGAATCACCCATTCGATAGGTAACTGTTCTGGACGGGATTTCATATTTAACTCGTGAATCGGTTGTCTTCTTGATAGAAATCCGTTCCTAGACCGACACTTTACTAGAAAATTAGTAGAGGGCCTGATCGAGCTCAGATTCTATCGGTTTTGAGTAAAAGTGAAGAATGTTTGAAGAAAAGTTTGAAACACTTTGATTATGCTTAGATTTAAGTGAAGTCAGTGTCTAAACATTGTAGAAATCCTTTAGATCTGAGTTGTTCTTGGTGAGATGAGGTCATACTCTGGTGCTCATATGAACCCATGATGACGTCACCCGAATCAGCCCAAATCAGGTGGATTTGATGGTTAAAGGTTGTGATTTGTTGGTGAAATTGATGAGAAAGTGTGTGCTGATTGTAGAAGTACAAGATTCGTGATGAAAACTTATAAGAATCGCGAGGAATCGAGAGAAAAGTGGCCTGAGAGTGCGTGGGTCGGAGGAGAGCTGTCACATCATGAACAGTGATGTAACAGGTGAGTATTTATAGGGGAAGAGGAGAAGAGACGGTGCTGAGTTGTTGGGTCGGAGGGCCCTTCGATCGGATGGCCATCCGATCGGATGGTCATCCAGACGGATGACCATGCGATAGAATGGTTATTCGATCGGATGGCACGTGTGAGTTAGTTTTCGACTTTTTGTTTCATGCGTTGAGCGTTGCGTTTCGAGTAAGCGATGCGATAGTCTTACACATTAGTTACAGAAATAACATAACCAACCTAATAACCATAAAAGTAGCTTGTATTTCGGGTTGCGATGCGATTACGTTTGCGATTACCATCCCACAATATATATAAATAAGCACACACAAGTAAAGCACATAATAGCACACACACGTAAAACAATATCCAGAACCTGTAATTCGAATGGCGATGCGATAGCGATGTGATAGCGTTTAGTAGATTAGCGTCTAATTACGTTTATCGAATTGTTATTTCACATATTAATAAATCGTAAAACATAATAGCGTCAAGCAAAGTATTGATTATCGAGTCAAAGAGTAGATATAACAACCCTCCAAAATATTTCTGACACCTCTAATATATTTAAAATATCCCAATATGTCCTAAAATACACCCCGTATACGAAAATAGGCCCCGAATACCTTTATTTTTATTAAAATTAATTAAAAACAAAAATCAGGTGGTTCTGGCGGGGTGCGACAGACCCCTCGTGGTCCGTCGCGGGCCGCGAGTGAGTAAAGGGGTGGCGGAACCATGGGGTGCCACGTGGCACAACACCCGGTGAGCCTATAGTGTTGACTAACTCAAGCTAAGCCCTAGCCACCTAGCTCGCGGGCCGCGAGAAAGACAGCTGTGGCTGTCGCGGGCCGCGACCCGATGTCGGATCAGCCCTATAAATAGAGGCCGTTGGCCTTCAATCCAAATCGTTCAGTCTTTTCATTTCTCTCTCAATTTCTACGTAGTAGGCACTATAGCCGGGCATAATACCCCCCATAATTAACAAAGTTCTGTCTCGTTGTAAGTATCATAACCCCCGGTTACGTATTAGATACGCTGCCCGATTGATCTAGGGTTCCATAACGGCTGTCGTGGTTCTTCCCGACGTAGTCGTTGGAATGCCGTCTCGGGGAGAGTATTACTAATGTAAATATTGGGTTATTATACTAACGCGTGTGCATTTGTGTAATTAATAGATAATCACCAGGAAATCCTTAAGAAAAACCCTAAGACAGTAATGTGAGTAATCTCCTTTTTGTAAACCTTTTTGCAAACTGTTTTTACAAAACCTCATATGATTAACATTATATTAAACAGTGATTGAGTATTTGTATTCTACAATAATCGTCGGTATGTTGGGGTTTTGTATACAAAATTTGTTACTACATTGTGAGTAGTAACATGACCACAAGTCGGGTTGACAGTACCGTGGGTAGTAATTAAAGTAGATGGAAACAAATGTAATTGCGCGACCGCCCTCAATGCTGTAAACGGTTTTACCTGTCTTGATTAAACTGGGATTCACTCACCAGTATTCTCCACTGACAAAATGTTTTTAAACGTGTTTCAGGTAACAAAATGTGAAAGCCAATTAGAAGCCAGCTGGACAGCACTGAAGGCTTGGAAAAGTGGCAATAAAAGTTACCTAAATAAAGAGATGTTTTTATTTAAATAAAATAGGGTTTATCCCTTTGAAAATGTGTGTACTTGAAACTTGGGAATTTCCCATGTGTTTAATATTATAAAAGCGTAGTATTTTACTCAAATAAAATATTTCCTAACTACGGTCCTGATGTAATTTCCGCTGCCAAAATGATAAACACCGATACCACCGAAACTGGCCGCGGCCGCCCGTTCCCGTGTAATTAGGGGACGGGGGTTGCGTCAGAAGGTGGTATCAGAGCTAAGCCACTATTCAACCACAAAAGTGTTCTGCTGACACCAAGATATTATTCAAAATGTTAGGAAATTAATTACGAAAATACATGCATATCTGTATATTATTGTTATGTGTTATTTGACTATTTGTTAGTTTACAGTATGAGCGATCAAAGACCTTCCGACGCCTACCGTCAGTTGTCCAGCTCATCTAGGGACGAAGGCACTTCTTCACAGCCTACCCTCTCAGGGTATTCGGCTGACAATGAAGACGGGATATTCGTGTTCAAGGCTCAATCTGAAGAGCCATTCCCTCCTAAGAAGAGAGGATGGTTCAGCAGAGGTGCGCATGAACGTAGGAAAGGGATGAAAAGTTACAACAGCAGCGAGTTTTAGCAGCCGCTAAGAGAGAAACAGATGCTCACACCCAAGATATGCTCAATAGAGGTCTAGCAAATTTTCATATTCTAGCAACTACAGCTGCAGACCCTAATTTAGAGCAACTCATAGCACCCCAACCATTACCCTTGTTTCCCACACAACCATTGGAGATTGAAGTCAACTCGGAAAACCAAATCCCAGCACCAGCTTTTGACCCGACTGAGATACCTAGAGTACCAGCACCCAATCCCTTAGACCCAGACTACGACCCGTGGTTTGACGACCATAGGGATTACCAGCAACGCTACCCAATACCAAAAGAACCTATGCCAAACCTAGCTGCTTACCTAGCTCTGGACCCTCTAGATCCCTATTATGATAATGATCAATACATTAGGGAAATTCTAGAGAATCCATATCCTCAGGAAGAACCGATGCCACAGTACCCAGATCCCATACCAGCACCTGCACCACCCATGAGCACTGAAAATGTGCAAGAACTCCGAACCTTTGGTGAGGAGATTTTAGAAGAAAGTGAAAGGATGAGACAAATAGGGGAACGACTCGTCTGGAAATATGACGAGCGTAATATGGAATTTTGGATGAACCCCTATCATTAATAATAATAATAATAATAATAATAATAATATATATTGTAGTATAGACCACCTCGTGGTTAATGATGCATACTAGTATTGTATTTTTATTCCAGTTGTACTTGTAATAAATATAGACGCATACTATAAAATAGAGTAAGTCGCAATGCTCGACGATTTTGGATCAACATGCTTGTTGTGTGATTGTTGCATTGGATATTTTTATGCAATATTAATACTTAGTAATTGTTTAAAATCCAGATGGCCGACGCAGCAAATCTGGAAAACCAGAAAAATGAAAATCAAATAAATAATAGTGAAATTCGACACCTTGTAACCCAAGGAATTAGAGATGCTATGCCAGCTATTATCCAAAATGTTAGGGATGCAGAAAATAATGATAAAAGTGGTAATGGAAGTAAACGAACCCATATAGAACCTAGTCACAACGTACACAATGGACCCATTTTTCAAATGCCAATTCCCAAAAGAAGAAGAACCATGTCTTATGGTTGTTCTTACAAAGAATTCTGGTCCTGTAAACCAATAGAATTCTCTGGCAATGAAGGGGCCACTGCAGCTCTACAGTGGATAGAAAAGACTGAGGCAGTCTTAAAAATAAGCAAGTGCGCATAAGAAGATAAGATAATGTTTGCCTCCAATCTGTTTAAGAACTCAGCATTAGAATGGTGCAACACTATCCTCCAGTCTAGGGGAAGTGACAGGGTTTACAATATAGAATGGGAGGAATTTAAGAATATGGTGGAAAGGAAATTATGCCCTCCCAATGAAAAGGAACAGATAGCAAACAAGTTCTTAAACCTTAGAATGACTGGAGTGGATAGTAAGGGGTACACTACTTTATTCTTTGAATATGCTAGAATAGTGCCAACCCTTGCATCACCTGAACCAGTATTAATATCCCGCTACATCTGGGGATTAATCAGTGAGATTAGGCATGTAGTCAAGGCAGCTAGACCCCAAACTATAGAAGAAGCCGTAGAACTAGCAAACACCTTGACTGATGAATTAGTGCGTACACGAGAAGAGGACCAGAGGAGAAACCTAGCTCAAAAGCTTACCCAAGAATTCCGCTATGGAAATTCCAACAGTGGGAAAAATGTAGGTTCTACCTCTGCACCTTATTGTAAGGCTTGCAAGAAGAAGCATTTAGGAAGATGCTCCACTTACTGCAATTTCTGCAAGCTACCAGGACACAAGGAAGAAGATTGTAGGAAGAAACCTAATAATGGAATGTGCTTCAACTGTGGAGAAAAAGGTCACATCAAGCCAAACTGTCTGAAACTAGCTCCAGCCATGAACAACAAAACTACTAAAAATGCTAGAGCATTTGTTCTGACTGCAGAAGAAGCAAAGATGATCCCGGATGTGATCGCCGGTACATTTTTAGTTAATGATATTTTTGCTAAAGTATTATTTGACTATGGTGCAAACCAAAGTTTTATTAATACTTCATTTTGCAAACTTCTCAATCGACCATTAACTAAACTCCCACAAGAATGTCTAGTAGAGACAGCAAACGGGGAAACCATTAAGATTTCTGAAATCTTGTGGGGAGGATATAACAACCCTCCAAAATATTTCTGACACCTCTAATATATTTAAAATATCCCAATATGTCCTAAAATACACCCCGTATACGAAAATAGGCCCCGAATACCTTTATTTTTATTAAAATTAATTAAAAACAAAAATCAGGCGGTTCTGGCGGGGTGCGACAGACCCCTCGTGGTCCGTCGCGGGCCGCGAGTGAGTAAAGGGGTGGCGGAACCCTGGGGTGCAACGTGGCACAACACCCGGCTAGCCTATAGTGTTGACTAACTCAAGCTAAGCCCTAGCCACCTAGCTCGCGGGCCACGAGAAAGACAGCTGTGGCTGTCGCAGGCCGCGACCCGATGTCGGATCAGCCCTATAAATAGAGGTCGTTGGCCTATCCAAATCGTTCAGTCTTTTCATTTCTCTCTCAATTTCTACGTAGTAGGCACTATACCCGGGCATAATACCCCCTTAATTAATGAAGTTCTGCCTCGTTGTAAGTATCATAACCCCCGGTTACGTATTAGATACGCTGCTCGATTGATCTAGGGTTCCGTAACGGCTGTCGTGGTTCTGCCCGACGTAGTCGTTGGAATGTCGTCTCGGGGAGAGTATTACTAATGTAAATATTGGGTTATTATACTAACGCGTGTGCATTTGAGTAATTAATAGATAATCACCAGGAAATCCTTAAGAAAACCCCTAAGACAGCAATGTGAGTAATCTCCTTTTTGTAAACCTTTTTGCAAACTGTTTTTACAAAACCTCATATGATTAACATTATATTAGACAGTGATTGAGTATTTGTATTCTACAATTATCGTCGGCATGTTGGGGTTTTGTATACAAAATTTGTTACTACATTGTGAGTAGTAACATGACCACAAGTCGGGTTGACAGTACCGTGGGTGGTAATTAAAGTATATGGAAACAAATGTAATTGCGCGACCGCCATCAATGCTGTAAACGGTTTTACCTGTCTTGATTAAACTGGGATTCACTCACCAGTATTTCCCACTGACAAAATGTTTTTAAACGCGTTTCAGGTAACAAAATGTGAAAGCCAATTAGAAGCCAGCTGGACAGCACTGAAGGCTTGGAAAAGTGGCAATAAAAGTTACCTAAATAAAGAGATGTTTTTATTTAAATAAAATAGGGTTTATCCCTATGAAAATGTGTGTACTTGAAACTTGGGAATTTCCCATGTGTTTAATATTATAAAAGCGTGGTATTTTACTCTGATAAAATATTTCCTAACTACGGTCCTGATGTAATTTCCGCTACCTAAATGATAAACACCGATACCACCGAAGCTGGCCGCGGCCGCCCGTTCCCGGGTAATTAGGGGACGGGGGTTGCGACAGTACAAGCAATAATTAAGTCAGAAATGACAGATCTGATTACCAATCTTTTCTTCCTTTGACTTTGACTTTGGCTTTGACTTGTACTTTGACTTTGACTTAGGAAAGTCGGGTTGTTACATACGTACAGTTTTGTTTTAAATCCACTTGTATTGTATAGTGTTGTGTTATATGTATACGCGTGTGGAAACATCATTAGTTGCGTATTTTGAAGTATTTTTGCTTATTTTGATGTATTCTAATATATTGTTGCGTATTTTATAGTATTTTGATGTATTTGAGCGTATTCTGACGTATTTTAGCTTATTTTAACTAATTTTAGGTTATTTTTAAGCATTTCGGGGTATTTTAACGTATTTTATCGTAATATGACATATTTTAACATATTGCAGCGTATTTAGCATATTTTCATGTATTTTAGCATATTTTTGCGTATTTTAGAGGGGGTTTTTTTCGTATTTTAGAGTATTTTAGCGTATGTTGACATATTTTAGCGTACATTAGAGTAGTTTAGTGTATTTTCGCATATTTTAGTTTATTTTGACATATTTTAGCGTATTTTCCCATATTTTAGTGTATTCTAAAAATCACTCTAAACCTCTCTCTCTTGAAGATCATTGGATTTGCATCAAGAAGGATAACGCAAACAAGTTCTCCACAGTTTGTTATTTAGATCTCTATTCGGTCATCTTTTCAAACTACAACACACGAATGTGTGGTTTCAACGAATTGGTGTGACTCGGTAGTTAGATAATGATAAGTTTAAACTTTATATTGTGTTATTTGACCAGGAAAGGATTGGAGGTGATTTCTACTTTTAATAAGTTGTCACAGTTGTCAAATTTGTTGCGTGCATTCATATTGTTGAGACAACAACAGATAATGAACGAATTGTTGGACTTCTTGTTCCAAATGCAGCTGTAGGATCCGTACTTAAAGGTCTCTCTCTAAAAGATGCAACTTTACGGCACACTTAACTTAATCACATCTTCCATGGAGTCACAGATCCGATAATAGGGCCCACGGATCTTTTGCCCACTCGCAGTACAACCGGGAATTGCAAACCGCAACATTTTTTTACTATGGGAACGGTGGCTATGGAAAATACAAACCGCAATCGTTTGTGACTATGGGAATGGTGGCTATGGGAAACACAAGTTTTATTTTTGAGCTTGATGGATGTCCGTTATCTCAACGCTTCTCCTTACATTACTGATCTGGAATTGGAGAACCGTTGTGTATTTGCTTACTGATTATTGAAAAAATTTGTTGAAATCGTACTGTTATACCCCAGCAATTTACATCCATGAACCGTACTGTTATTACATCCGAGACGATTCAAGTGAGTCCTATGGAGTCACAGATCCGTGGGCCCTATTGTCGGATTTGTGACTCAAGGGGATAATGGATATGGTAACAACCACCAAGGCGGTATTTGAGTGCTTTTCCTTCAATTTCCAGAACAGCGACCAGCAATACCAGTTTGTTACCAGTGCGGTTGCCGTGAGCCTGAGCAACTTTTAATAAGATGTCACAGTTGTCAAATTCGTTGCGTGCATTCATATTGTTGAGACAACAACAGATACTGAACGAATTATTGGACTTCTTGTTCCAAATGCAACTGATGAAATCGGAGCTGTTATCTCTGTTGTTCAGTACTTTCGTGATAAATACAATGTTCATCTTCGTTATCCTTTGCTTCTTACAATTCAAGCAGGCACGGATGCTAAACGTACTATTATTACATCCTAGACGATTCAAGTGAGTCTTATGAAGAAAGTGTCTGTCTATTAAATTGAGAGGAATCATTGCATTACATCCCCGTTGAAAAACAGAATCAGTAAATTTAGGGAAAATGGGTTGAAAGATAATAACCCAACAGTGGAGGATCTCATTCTACAGCTTCGATAAATTCAGGGGTATTCTCAAATAATGTTTTCTAGATGTTTGAAGACCAACAAATGTCCAAAGTGTTACTTCTTCGTTCGCGTGACAGAAAGCTACCGCGTGACAGAAAGCTACCTTGCAAAATAAAAAAAATAAAAAATCAACACCTTAAATACGCATCGTATAGGCCTATACGATGCGTATTACTTTTTTATAAGGGGGCATTATCAACCTTTGACTGACCTAGAAGTTTGAACCAACCTTAATACGCGTCGTATAGACCCTTAATACGCATCGTATAGACCTATACGATGCGTATTGAAGGTATCGATTTAATTTCCCAAGGTGTGCCAATAATACGACCCTTTAGGATATAAACTCATGTAACCGATCAATGAAATAGAGGAAATAAATAGTTTATATGATTGGACATGTAATTGTACATCCCGGATGTTATCAAAACTTTAAAAATGTAACATTGATTCGATATTTTCTTCTACAACAAAATGTTTGATGCGGGAGCATAATTGAAGCTTTATCGGGAGTATTTAAATTTAGATGTTTTTTGGTTTCTTTATCTTTATCTTTGTTTGAACTCCTATGAATATTATGTTTTAGGACTGAATAAGGTAGTTTTATTGATTATTAGGCTATGTGGTATGGGGACAGTGGTTTGTTTGGGTCATGGATTGCCATATAGGATCATGGAAACCACTGCTATACCGCTCCTGTACAAATCATGATGGCTCTCATGGTTTAATCCACGACAATCATGACTCTTTTCAAATTAGTTAGGAGATTTTTATTGGTGGGGTGATAGTGTATGATAGTGGGAGTCATGGTCCACACTGTATAGGGTGGTGGATTAGGTTAGTAGATAAAGATGGCCAGGTGAGATGACATGATGCTGATGTGAAGGGTGGTGGTGATCATTTGGGTCATCACCACATCATATAGCCTTAGGCTGGGGGGTGTGGTTTAAAGCCCCTAGCGGCTTTATAGTGCCACGTCAGAGCCACATCAGCGTCATGTCACATAGGGAACTTTAAAGCTCTTCTCTTTAACTTGCATGCAATGGTTTAAAGTAGGGATGAGCAAATCTCGATCCCGTCCCGATACCGTCCCGATCCCGAATTTTGCCAAAACTGGGTACCGATACCGAAATATGTCGGTACGGTACAGTATCGGTATGTTATCGGTACGATAGCGGTATTTGAAGGTAAAGTTCAGTATTTTGCCGGTACCGATCCCGAAAATATCGATGCCGAAAATGCCAAAAAGTGGATACTGTTTCGGGTACCGAAAAAATTCGGTAAGGTATTTTCGGGATCGGTACGGCACGGGATCGGGATCGGTATTTGATACGAAATGCTCATCCCTAGTTTAAAGCCCCTTTAAAGCCAGCTATTAAAAAAAATCCAAAAAACAAAAATAAAGAGAAATAATTAATTGGTTGAAAACAACGGGTCCCACAAGCCCCTCCCTTTAGCACTTGTTACTGGACTAGCGGAGGATCGATGGCGGCCCCCTTTGGCGAATAGTGGATGGGTAGGGGCGCTAACGACGCTGAGGTGGCCAGAGCCGATATACCAAACCCCTGGCCGTAGAATTTTATGAACTTTTGAGTTCTATTAGGTTCATTGTTCTCTCTTTTTCTGTTGATTGTTTATATCTTCAAGGCCGATCGTGCATCAATGTTGGTGTGAAAGGTGTGAGATTAAATATATTATTAATGTAATATTTAATCTCGTAGCCTTTATAATCATTTATATTATATAGATCGAAATATATTAATAACCTATTAATAATTAGTTGGTAATTGTTGATGGACCATATTACCCTTATTAACTAATTAGGTTTCCTCTTGGGTGTATAAATAAGGAGCTTATTAGAGAGTTAAAGGGTTACATAAGTTAGACAATTACACAACACATACAACCCTCATAACATCATAATCGACTCTCTCTCTCTCAACCGAAACCCTCCCTTGTTTCGGTTCATCACCATCATAACTTTACACCCTAAGGAGGAACCAGATCATCCTGACAAGTATGTCGAACTCAATGGCTGCATCTCTGACTGGATTCTCTACTGGCCTGTCTACTGTAACAGGTATTATTTACATGTTTTCCCTTATGTTTAAACAGAACTGATCAACATGTGGTATCAGAGCATATGTTGATAAATCGGTTCTGTTTTCGTATCCATTATTCTGGGATCAAAATCTGGAAAACAGAATTTTTTGAAAGTCTAATCATATCACGGCTGTTTTCGTTTTTAAATGTGCCGAAATCAGTGTTTTAATGAAACGGGTGCATAATCATGTCACTCGAAACCATAAAGGGAAAGCTAATATCCGAAATCTGTTAACAAAAGTCTTAAAATTTAGATTTCGGAACCCAGAATTATGTTTTTATTTTTAGGGTTCATCACTTGTTCTAAGTAAAACTTGAAAATTCCTTAAATTTTGGAATATAATTTGGATTAGTGGGTGTTTTTTACTGTTTTGATCTTAATTTTATCTATTAAAGTTTTCGAAAACTGTTAAAGGATAATCAGTTATTATTTTCGAAATCTTTTGATAAGTTTAGATCATCAATAAAACAGGAAACATTATCCCACAATCCCTAAAATTTTGAGTTTTCAGTTATTATCACAATAAACAGCTGTTAACAGTGGATTCGAGAACATCAGATCTCGACTCGAGACCAAAAGGTCTCGACTCGAAATCATAAAGGTCATCAAACCATTACAACTCGAGACCAGAAGTTTACAACTCGAGACCAGAAGATTACGACTCGAGACCATCAGGTCTCGACTCGAGACTACAAGGTCTCGACACGAAATCATAAGGGCTCAAAACTTCACAACTCGAGACCTTGCAGTCTCGACTCGAGACCACTGAGTTTTCGACTAAGGGCTTCAATCTTCACAACTCGAGACCGTGGTTGCGACTCGAGACCTCATAACTGACTCGAGATCTCATAAAATGTGATAGTCGAGACCATGGTTCCGACTCGAGACAACAGGTTGCGACTCGAGACCTCATTACTGACTCGAGATCTCATAACTCAGTCGAGACCTGACTCGAGACCCAACTCGAAACCTCATTATTTTAGGCTGTTTCATGTGAACTAAAATTTCGATCCGCGCTAACATGTGTTTTGCTATTAAATACTTGGTTTTGTAAACAATTAATTAACTAATCAGAATCAGATAACTTTTACAAAACCAAAATAGCTTAACTTGAATGAGCTTCTGATGTATCATTTCTGGCCAAAGCTGATTTAATACATCTATTTATTGTTCAAGTATTATAAAAGCTATGTTGAGTATGCATTACAAACGTGAAATGTCTTAATTCTGGCCAAAGCTGATTTAATTCATTTATGTTTAGCATGCTTGACAAGTGCATAACTAAAGTGATTGTCTCATTTCTTGCCAAAGCTGATTTGTCACGATTACTTTGCGCACATACTTAAATGATTACACTTCTGGCCAAAGCTGATTTGTCTTCGTTTAAGTAGAATTTTACTAAGTCTATTATTTTGATGTTAATAATAGACAATATCACAGCTTCATAATTAAAATGGTCATTACTTATGCCTGCCTTAGTATAACATGCCCTTAGATCACGTTAAGATTTTCTTCTTAGTATCATAATTCGCTCATCTTATTTCCACTATCAGCACCAAATCAAGGGATTCCACCTTTGACTGGTGATAACTTTGCTGCATGGAAGGATGCCCTCATGCTTACACTTGGATTGCTGGACTTTGATTATGCTCTAAGAGAGAATAAGCCAGCGGACCTTACTACTCAAAGTACTGCTGCTGAGCAAATAGTTCATGAAAAATGGACTAGGTGTAACCGCATGTCTCTCATGTTCATGAAGCAGTCCATTCATAACTCAATCAGAGGAGCCATTCCTGATTCTGAAGATGCTAAAACCTACTTGGCATCTGTGGAGGATCAATTCAAAGGAACATCAAAAGCACACGCTAGCACTCTTATCCTCAAGCTGGTGACGACTAAGTATGATGGGAGGAGCGGCATTCGCGAACACATCATGATGATGCATGACATGGCCAATAAGCTAAAAGGGCTAGAGATGGAAATCAGTGATGGTTTTCTTGTTCACTTCATCATCACTTCGCTTCCTTCGTCCTATGAAGCATTCAAGATCAATTACAACACTCAGAAGGACAAATGGACGATGAGTGAGCTGATCGCTATGTGCGTGCAGGAGGAAGAGCGTATGAAGATGGATCGCACTACTGATGTTGCTAACTTCACCACCTCCAACTCTAAGAAAAGGAAGCACAATTATCAAAGAAAGGATGCTTCTAAGGTCCAAAAACCAAATCCAAATCCTCATACAAGTGCACCTTCCAGCTCTAAGAACTCCTTAGGTAAACCCTATTGCAAATTCTGTAAGAAGACAGGACATAAGCAAAAGGAATGCCCTGACTTCAAAGAGTGGCTGGCTGTCACACCCCAACCGATGGCGGAATCATCGGGGCGCGGCACTAGGCGAATCAGATTGCTCAAGAGAATCCATAACGACTATATTGCGATAATATTTAATACATTCGTTATCCCATACTAACAAATAATACAATCACATAAGTTATCACAGATTTCTTGTCCTCTCGAACAATACAAATCCGAAAACCTAGATTTTTGTTGAGTTTCTAGACCTCCTAGCTTGATTTGATATAGTCTGCGATCTAACCTGCAACATACGTTAAAATATTTGTCAATACAAAAGTATTGGCGAGTATACAGGTTTGATATATATAGCGTAATAGATAAAAAGTGTAGCGAATTTCCATATGCAAGAACGTAACACACGACATATATACTCACAAAGCTGATACTACCAACTAAGTCCTCGATGCTCGAATATGCGATGGCAAACTAGACCCCGTCGGGCGCAATAGTACTATACTAGTCATGGTGGGACGTCGCGAGTATAAGCCCTAGCACATATGCAACTAGCATCACGTATATCTATGCATAACAGTTATTCGCAAGTGACAATTCGATTGATTGAATAATTCGTTTGATAAGTTCGATTTGCTAGAATCGTATGTTACACCCAAAATACGATTAAAAAGGGTTCAAGTATACTCACAGTGCGTATTTAGCGGGAATACAACTTGATTGGGTCGGTTGCGAGTATGTCTGCGTTAATCATTGAAGGATATAGTAAACGATGTACGGTTAAGCGAGATTAACATCGAACAGATAGTTATTTGGTCGGATGGTACTCATCCGTCCGGATGGGCTCATCCGATCGGATGACATATGGATCGGATGACAGTCATGGGTCGGATTGACACGTTATCCCGTCCGGATTGACATGTTATCCCGTCCGGATTGACATGGTATCCGTCCGGATGACATGTTATCCGTCCGGATGACATGTTATCCGTCCGGATGACATGTGACCCGTCCGGATGACATGTGATCCGTGCGGATGACACGTCTGTTTTAGCGTTCCGAACGACTGTTTTTGAGTGTTTTTGGATTGAATGCATGCGGTTTTTACTAGGGCAGTGTAACTTCGCATTAACAATCGAAATCCCATCAGTTCCGACCCGTTCTGACGGCCGGGAATCACCCCGTTCCATCAGATCTGGCCGCTCTTGATGGTTCTTCATGGTTAACTCGAAATCGCACAGTTCCTTGGTTAAATACATAGCTTTAGGCGAGATTTGTTATCAAAACATGTGGAAATCACCCAGATCTGAGTCGTTTATGGTGGGATGAGGTCACCACTTGAAGTTCATATGAACTCTTGGTGACATCACCTTAAAACACCTCAAATCAGTAGATTTCACGGTCAAAAATGATGTTTTGAAAGATAGAATGATGTAGAATTGAGTGTAGATCATAGAAGTACGAGTTTTAGGTTGAAATCTTACCGGAATCACGAGGAATCAAGAGAAAAAGGGTCTTGAAGCGTGTTTGGTCGAGTGGGAGCTGTCACATCACTTAAACAGTGGTGTGACATGCTATTTATAGGCACAGAGAAGGCTTGAAGAGGGTTTTGGGTCGAATGGGCACTCGTTCGGATGGCCCATCCGTACGGATAGCCCATCCGTGCGGATGGCAATCCGTTCGGATGGCTCATCCATGCGGATAGCCCATCCGTTTGGATGGCAATCCGTTCGGATGGCTCATCCGTCCGGATGGCCACTCCAGCGCGGTGAGTTTCTCCGTTTTCGATCGTTTTGATAGTTTTTGAAGTGCGCGCTTTCTATATTATTATTATATATACCTATAGATATCACTAGGGGTCGTATTTACGTATCCATAATCCACAGTTTTGATAATTACAGCCGGTTTTCGTTTCGAGTATGCGATTTTTAGCGACGTTTCACGGCCATCAAGGAGGGTAGTATAGGTCCTTTCTTGATGTCATCGTGAACGTTATTGTGTTTTGTGCCACAAAGACCGACATGGTACCACTTACTCGTATTGTCATCATCGTCACGACGACTGGAGCTATAGCACTCACCCGAGAGTCTTTGTTAGCGTTAATTGTCTGCGTTTCGACACATCACGGCCACCGAGGAGGGTAGAATAGGTCCTCACTCAGTGTCATTGTGAGTGTTAGTATTCGTGATGTGATGTAGTGATAATATATATTGCGAAAATATGCGATTTGTCCTTCGAATAGCGATGTAAGCGATATAGTTACATTATGATCCGAATCTCTGGTGCTAGGCGTAACGAGTATATCGAGTAGTAACAACGCACGAAAGTGCGGGTTGTTACAGTCTCCCCTACTTTTGGAAATTTCGTCCCGAAATTAATCCATTAGGTAGACCTTTTGAGAGTTGATCTTGTATGAGTAGCGATACAGCGAGTGTTTTGACCGAGAGTTGACAAACGAGAGCGTTTCGAATAAGAGAGATCGATTACGATAGCAAGAAGGCAACGTAAACGACAAAAAGTAATATCCCACGAATTGGCGTTCCAAAGTACCTCGTGTTGTGAAGAATCCGTTTGTTCGATGCGATTGTAACTTAAAGAACTTGAAAGGTTTCTCATAACGTAGGGTTAACTGAGTCGATTGTTACCAACGTTGCAAGAAAGTTTAGGTTTCAAACATTTTAAGGAATTCGAGAATGAAAACTGGGGTTATGAAAACTCTCCTAGGACCTGGGTTCAATGCTGAACTCGATGTCGACCCAACGTCTTAAGAAAGATTTCGTTTTGATATTGCAAAAGTTTTTAAAGAAAAACTGGACTTATGAGACTTCCCTTGGGCATGGAGTTAAGCTGATTCGATGTTACCTCCACATTGTGAGGAAATTTCACTTGTCCAATGGTTTTAATAAAAATTTTATAAAAATCAGTTTTTAACAGTTTGAAAAGTTAATTAACATCGAGCCCCACTTGGCACTTTCTCACGAAAGTTTGGTAATATGGTTAAAACACTTATATATAGGAAGTACCAACGGCGTATCCACCATGTTTCTCCATATCACCTCCGTTTCGTGAGGCGGTGTCATGTAGGCCGATATGACTCAAATAGAATTTCGCTACCTTGGTCCAATCGATAGGAAGTCGGACCAAGTTGAAGATAGAATCGAATAGGTTAAACAAGCGAGTTGAATTGCGAACGTTGCTATAACAGCGTGCGCGAATAGCCTGGTGACACGAAATGCTTATGCGTCGTGTCTGGTTAGGCGTCGAACGGTAGACGATAAGCGATTAGCGCGATGTCGATTAGATTCCACATTGAACCCGCATGGCATGTTTCCACGAGAGTTTGCTAACATGGTGAAACACCACGTTTAACCAGGCTAGTTTTGCCTCGTGAAGCAATGTCATGCGTGTTATTACCACATAGGTTATACCAAACGAGTGAATAAGCGGTAGATTATACACGGTAAGCGATAAGCGATTAGGTGATTTAGCGAATACCGCAACACCAACAATGACGGCGATGATGAACGAGTTATGATGAGCGGCAGTTGTTGCGTTGCAAGCGATGGAGGTATACGCGATTTATGCGGTTTGATTCGATTGATTAACACCACAAAATTTAACTAACATCAGACCCCACATGGCCTTTTTCCACAAAGTCCGCCGATATGACTAAAACACCTTGCTTTAATCATATGAGCTTCATCTCGTGAAGCGAGGTCATGTGTGCTAACTTAACACAAACACCACAGATAACGGTAGGTGACAGCGATAGATTGATACACAGCAAGCGATATAGGTTCACATAATAAGCGATAGAGATTGCGAGATACACATGACAAGCGATTTCGATTAGTCGAGTTTTGTTTCGAATAAGCTTAACGTTACGTTGCGTCGCATCACGGCTATTGAGGAGGGTAGAATAGGTCCTCACTCAACAATACCGTGAGCGTTTATGTACTTGATGAGATTCGTTGCAACAGACTTACGACCAGTCTTGCGTCGATGCAATTGCCCTGCGAGGTAGACTCCCCAGAGTCCATCGATGAGGCGATTGCACTGCGTTTGCAGACTTACGACAAGTCTCGCGAGGATACGGTTTGTTACGCCTTGCGATTGAGTGTAGTGTGTTGAGAATAATCACAATAGTATAATAGGTCTAATAACGTTCAACTCCACGTGGCACTTTCTTCACGGAATTTTGGTAGTATGATAAAGCACACCTTGCTTGACCCCTACTACTTAGATCCCGTGGTTTGGTGTCATACTTCGTCGTAACGCTTGTGGCACCTTAGAATTTACTACGATCTCCGTGCACTGACCCAAATAATCCCGTGTGCACCCGTGATTAGTCGTTCCTTGCACGTTTATCGTACCTCGTTCTAAGAGTGTAGTGAGGGTAAAACACATCATTTCGTGATATAGTATATAGTACGTGTGTGGATCTAGTCTAAGTGTGACGACTGGAGAGTGAAAGAGAACACGAGAGCGAGAGTTAGCGTTACACATATAGTGGCAACATCGAGTATTAGAGTAGGTTCGAAACTTAGAAATTAACGTCGAAAATCGTATCCTTACAACTTTATCCTATGCTTGCTAGATGCTTGATGCTGAAGGTCTTTGCTGGAGCTGTTGTTGTTGTACTCAAGTTCGCGGTTCGATGCGGCAGTTGCGAGTGAAGTGACCGTAACGGTTGCAGTTACTACAATAGCGACAGTCAGCTTCCAACTGGATGATGATAGGTGCATGAGTAGCACTGAGGATGAGCTCCAGTGTACGCTCGTTTTGGAAATGCCGGAACTGCTTGAAGAGGCTTCGGCTGCGGCAGTTTGGTGGTTGACGAGTTCTGGCTTAAAGTCTTTCGTTTGCGGCTGGGTTTGTCGGTGTCTTGCGAAGAGGTGTCGTCGTTGGAGGATTCGTCTGAGGACTCACTTGCAGAATCTTTGGCCGAGTTGTCGAAAGATCCGTCGGCAGATTTGTCAGAAGAATCGGCAGCAGATTCGTCAGAAGAATCGTTAGCAGATTCGTCAGAAGAATCGTCCGCAGATTTTTCAGGAGAATCGTTGACAGATTCGTCAGAAGAATCGTCAGCAGATTCGTCAGGAGAATCGTTGACAGGATCTCCTGAAGAATTAGTGGCGATCGCTTGATAAGCTTGCTTGACAGGATTCTTTGAGAAGAACCCTTCCCTAAGTCGTTTGTTGTTGATTTCTGCGGCTAAGCGGTAGGTTTCTTCGATGGTAGCAGGTCTTGCAGCTTTGACAAAATCACCCACACACTCAGGCAAGCCGCGAATGTACTTCGAAATGGCTTTTTCTGAAGTGTTGACTTGACTTGGGCAGATTATGCTAAGCTGTTTGAACCTAGCGGTGTAGCCAGTGTTGTCACTTTCGAGTTGCTTGATTTTCCAGAATTCGTCTTCCAGCTTCTGAACTTCGTGAGGAGGACAGTACTCTTCTTTCATGAGCTCTTTCAGCTCATCCCAAGAGAGAGCGTAAGCTGCGGAGATTCCACGTTTGTTACGTTCGGCGGTCCACCAGTCGAGTGCTCGTGATTGAAATACTCCGGTAGCACAAGTAGTACGGAAACTATCGGGACACCCACTTTGACGAAGGGTAACTTCGATAGAATCGAACCACTGGAGTAGTTGAGATACACCTCCTTCACCCGTGAACTCCATCGGGTCACAGGCTTTGAAGTGTTTGTAGAGAAAAGTAGATTGCGGCGCTTCCGTCTTGGAGTCTTCCGAGGCTCGAGAGTGGCTGAGAGAGTGCACTCGAGCGGCAATTTGAGGAATAAGTTTAACCACTTCCTTAGTCACAAGTGATGCAATCCTCTTATTGGCGCTTCGTTTGGCTCTTCTCCTGGCTACTCGTCTCGAGGTAGAGTTGTTGGAAGGCATCTAGACAGGAAGAGACTTGGAATGAGATTCGATCATAATGATTTTTGAGTTTTGCGATGCGATTGAGCGCTTTCAAAACTTGATGCGATAGTATATTAGTAATGCGAATCACATAGGAGCCACATAGGAGACACGAAATCCCTAAGTTCTCACACATTGACTTGTGTATTTATATATATATTCTTATATAGATGTAACTTGTAATCATACACATGCAGGTTGATTTAGAATATCCGAGGACGCGTCAAGGTGAGAAAACGAGAGCGAAGGCGATAGATTATGCATTAGTTTTGTTGCGAACATTCGGATTTTGTTTTAGATTGCGATGGCTGTGCGAATTGTGCGTTTATAAAGTAGGGAGTGAAAATCGTTAAATCGAGAAATCGATAAAGCGTAAAGTTTCAAAACGTAAATAAGTTCCAACCGTTTGTAAGATCGGCGGTCGTATGATAGAATGCCTTGGGTGTTTAGGCGTCGACTACCCAAGGTAGCCCCACTATATTCAATAAGTTCGTGCACGCGCATTGACCTAGAAGACTTCATGCAGCTCATGGCATTCATCTTCCTAGTCATCGCATGGCTCGAGTTATCGTGATAATAGAGTCCTTGGTGAGAGCTTTTCGAAAACCAATTTATAGGGAGTGGAACGGCTTATTAAGGTACGGGTTTCACCCCTGACTTAACAGTTTCGTTCCTAATTGTGGTTATGCTCTTCGAATAAATCCGTGAGTTCCACTAGATTTCGAGATGGAGACTTTCGTCGAGATGTAGATGTCACTCCTAACTCGATGAAAGGTTCTCGTGCTAGAAAATTGCGCTGAGTGAGCAATCCTATCGAGAGTTCTTGGTTTTCACACCTGATCTCGACTGGATCACTCGGTTTTGTTATGCGAGTATTTTTGAAACATGTGCATTGTGTCAGCCTTAGGAAAGGCTAAGTAGTATTCCGGCCTTAGGAAAGGCTCCTTCGTGTGAAGCTGTAGTACGCGGTGTTCACACAAAGTGGTATCTTTTAGCAATTTCAAGCGAGAGTATCAAGTAGGCCCGAAACAAACCCTTCTGGGTTCATACGAGTCAGCCTGTCGGTACTTAGACTATAGACTAGGTCAATTTCTAAGACGTCGACCCGGACTAGGTCGAGTCTGGCCTAATTCTCTATAGTTATGGCTCTGATACCAATCTGTCACACCCCAACCGATGGAGGAATCATCGGGGCGCGGCACTAGGCGAATCAGATTGCTCAAGAGAATCCATAACGACTATATTGCGATAATATTTAATACATTCGTTATCCCATACTAACAAATAATACAATCACATAAGTTATCACAGATTTCTTGTCCTCTCGAACAATACAAATCCGACAACCTAGATTTTTGTTGAGTTTCTAGACCACCTAGCTTGATTTGATATAGTCTGCGATCTAACCTGCAACATACGTTAAAATATTTGTCAATACAAAAGTATTGGCTAGTATACAGGTTTGATATGTATAGCGTAATAGATAAAAAGTGTAGCGAATTTCCATATGCAAGAACGTAACACACGACATATATACTCACAAAGTTGATACTACCAACTAAGTCCTCGATGCTCGAATATGCGATGGCAAACTAGACCCCGTCGGGCGCAATAGTACTATACTAGTCATGGTGGGACGTCGCGAGTATAAGCCCTAGCACATATGCAACTAGCATCACGTATATCTATGCATAACAGTTATTCGCAAGTGACAATTCGATTGATTGAATAATTCGTTTGATAAGTTCGATTTGCTAGAATAGTATGTTACACCCAAAATACGATTAAAAAGGGTTCAAGTATACTCACAGTGCGTATTTAGCGGGAATACAACTTGATTGGGTAGGTTGCGAGTATGTCTGCGTTAATCATTGAAGGATATAGTAAACGATGTACGGTTAAGCGAGATTAACATCGAACAGTTAGTTATTTGGTCGGATGGTACTCATCCGTCCGGATGGGCTCATCCGATCGGATGACATATGGATCGGATGACAGTCATGGGTCGGATGGTGCCCATCCGTTCGGATTGACATGTTATCCGTCCGGATGACATGTGATCCGTCCTGATGACATGTGATCCGTCCGGATGACATGTGATCCGTCCAGATGGCATGTGATCCGTGCGGATGACACGTCTGTTTTAGCGTTCCGAACGACTGTTTTCGAGTGTTTTTGGATGGAATGCATGCGGTTTTTTACTAGGGCAGTGTAACTTCGCATTAACAATCGAAATCCCATCAGTTCCGACCCGTTCTGACGGCCGGGAATCACCCCGTTCCATCAGATCTGGCCGCTCTTGATGGTTCTTCATGGTTAACTTGAAATCGCACAGTTCCTTGGTTAAATACATAGATTTAGGCGAGATTTGTTATCAAAACATGTGGAAATCACCCAGATCTGAGTCGTTTATGGTGGGATGAGGTCACCACTTGAAGTTCATATGAACTCTTGGTGACATCACCTTAAAACACCTCAAATCAGTAGATTTCACGGTCAAAAATGATGTTTTGAAAGATAGAATGATGTAGAATTGAGTGTAGATCATAGAAGTACGAGTTTTAGGTTGAAATCTTACCGGAATAGCGAGGAATCGAGAGAAAAAGGGTCTTGAAGCGTGTTTGGTCGAGTGGGAGCTGTCACATCACTTAAACAGTGGTGTGACATGCTATTTATAGGCACAGAGAAGGCTTGAAGAGGGTTTTGGGTCGAATGGGCACTCGTTCGGATGGCCCATCCGTGCGGATAGCCCATCCGTGCGGATGGCAATCCGTTCGGATGGCTCATCCGTGCGGATAGCCCATCCGTTCGGATGGCTCATCCGTCCGGATGGCCACTCCAGCGCGGTGAGTTTCTCCGTTTTCGATCGTTTTGATAGTTTTTGAAGTGCGCGCTTTCTATATTATTATTATATATACCTATAGATATCACTAGGGGTCGTATTTACGTATCCATAATCCACAGTTTTGATAATTACAGCCGGTTTTCGTTTCGAGTATGCGATTTTTAGCGACGTTTCACGGCCATCAAGGAGGGTAGTATAGGTCCTTTCTTGATGTCATCGTGAACGTTATTGTGTTTTGTGCCACAAAGACCGACAGGGTACCACTTACTCGTATTTTCATCATCGTCACGACGACTGGAGCTATAGCACTCACCCGAGATTCTTTGTTAGCGTTAATTGTCTGCGTTTCGACACATCACGGCCACCGAGGAGTGTAGAATAGGTCCTCACTCAGTGTCATTATGAGTGTTAGTGTTAGTGTTCGTGATGTGATGTAGTGATAATATATATTGCGAAAATATGCGATTTGTCCTTCGAATAGCGATGTAAGCGATATGGTTACATTATGATCCGAATCTCTGGTGCTAGGCGTAACGAGTATATCGAGTAGTAACAACGCACGAAAGTGCGGGTTGTTACACTGGCTAAGAAAGGTAACGATTTTTTCATGATACTTGAGTCCTTTAATTTAAATGTTCCTGCTAATTCTTGGTGGTTTGATTCTGGTTCTATGGTTCATGTTACCAATTCAACTCAGGGATTCCTTACAATCCGGAAGCTGGGAAGAAACCAAAGAACACTTAAAGTTGGAGATGATCGGGAATTAGAAGTGAAGGCTATAGGAACATTACAATTATTTTTGAAAACTGGTTTATGTATTAAACTTTATGATACCTTATATGTTCCTGAGGTAACTCGGAACCTTGTATCAGGACCAAAGTTAGACATGGACGGTTTTGTCGTTTCTCATGGTCATCGCAAACTCTCTATTCTCTATGATTCCGTTGTTTATGGTACTGGCATTCTGGATGGTGGTCTCTATAGATTAGAACTAGATGATAATTTTTCCAAATCTTTGTTGTCATATAATATTAATGAATCACTCACAAAGATGGAAAAGAAACGAGACTTAGAGACTTCATCTATGTTGTGGCATCAACGTTTAGGCCACATCTCAAGAGAACGATTAAATCGTCTCGTAAAGGATGAAGTCTTACCTCCTCTCGATTTTACTGATTTTGGAATATGTGTCAAATGTCTTAAAGGCAAAATGACATTAGCGAATAAGAAAGGTGCCACTAGGAGCTCTAATTTATTAGAACTCATTCATACTGACATTAGTGGTCCTTACCAAATCGCTGGCATAACAGGACATACTTCATTTATCACTTTCATTGATGATTATTCTCGTTACATGTACTTGTATCTTATTAAGGAAAAGTCTGAATCTCTAACAACTTTTAAAGATTATAAAGCTGAAGTTGAAAAGCAATTAGATCGTCAGATTAAAGTTGTGAGATCAGATAGCGGCGGTGAATATTATGGAAGACATACTGATGTGGGTCAAGCTCCTGGTCCATTTTATGAGTTTTGTAAGGGCCAGGGGATTGTGAACCAATACACCATGCCTGGTACACCTCAGCAGAATGGTGTCACTGAACGAAGAAATCATACCCTTATGAACATGGTGCGCAGTATGTTAGCCAACTCTAATTTACCATTATTCCTCTGGACTGAAGCGTTAAAAGCAGCTGTTCATATACTCAATAGAGTTCCTTCTAAGTCTGTCCCTAAAACTCCTTATGAACTTTGGACAGGAAGGAAACCGAGTCTTAAATATATGAAAGTATGGGGCTGCATTGCTGAAGCAAAACTCTATAATCCTTTCCTAAGGAAACTTGACCCTAAAACAGTTACCTGCTTCTTTATCGGGTATCCTGATCATTCGAAGGATTATCGTTTCTATTGTCCTTCCCACGTCACCCGTATTGTTGAAACCAAGCGTGCTGCGTTCCTGGAGGATTTCAAGGTCAGTGGGAGCAGTACTAACCCTTACGACGAATTGCAAGAAGTACAAGACACGGGGGGGAGAGACTCGTCGCTTACCATTACTCCGTTTACTCCTCTTGTACCCCATGCAACTGCACCTGAAGCCACTGCACAAATTCCATCTCCACAATCAGAACCCATTATACCTCATAACGAAGGCACATCAAACGCTCAAAACCAAGACAACGCTGAACCCGATAATCAACTCAGGAGGTCATCTAGGCAAAGAAGGCCTACTAATTGGGATGATTATGTTACCTACCTGACTGAAATGGATGCTGGAAAGCTCAATGATCCTATCTCTTATAATGAAGCCAATAGTAGTGATCAGTCTTCTGAATGGAATAAAGTAATGATTGATGAGCTTGAATCCATGAAGAAAAATGACGTTTGGGATTTAGTCGAATTACCCAATGGTGCCAAACCTGTAGGTTGTAAATGGGTGTTCAAAACAAAACTAGATCCGAATGGGAACGTTGAACGCTACAAAGCGAGATTGGTTGCAAAGGGCTACACTCAGAAAGAGGGAATTGACTATCAAGAGACGTCTTCACCTGTCTCTCGTAAAGATTCATTAAGGATCGTTATGGCCCTAGTAGCTCATTTTGATTTAGAGCTGCATCAGATGGACGTCAAAACTGCTTTCCTTAACGGAGACTTAGACGAAGATGTTTACATGAAACAACCTGAAGGCTTTAAACCTGAAGGTCAGGATCATCTAGTCTGTAAGTTGAAGAAATCCATTTATGGGTTAAAACAAGCATCACGTCAATGGTACCTCAAGTTTGATGAAGTCATGAAGAGGCAAGGTTTTATGAAGAATTAAGTGGATCAATGCACCTACCTCAAGATGAGTGGGAGTAACTTTACTATACTTGTCCTTTATGTAGAAGATATTCTATTGGCAAGTAATAGTTTATACATGTTGCATGAGTCGAAGCGATTACTCTCGCATAACTTCGACATGAAGGATCTTGGAGATGCTTCTTACGTCATTGGCATCGAAATTCACCGAGATAGACACAAAGGGATCTTAGGATTGTCCCAAAAGACTTACATAGATCATGTCCTTACATGTTACAACATGCAACAGTGCAAACCCTCCGTCGCTCCAGTAGTTAAGGGAGATGTTTTCGGTTCATTCCAGTGTCCGACAACAGAGGTTGAAAAGGAGCAAATGAGCCAGATACCTTACGCGTCAGTAGTCGGGAGCCTGATGTATGCTCAAGTCTGTACTCGCCCAGATATCGCTTATATTGCTGGAATGCTAGGCCGTTATCAGACTAATCCTGGTTTAGATCACTGGAAAGCAGCTAAGAAGGTCCTTAGATATCTGCAAGGGACGAAAGACTATAAACTGACTTGTAGAAGAAGTGATCACTTAGAAGTGGTAGGTTATTCTGATTCTGACTTTGCCAAATGCAAAGATGACAAGAAATCCACTTCGGGCTATATCTTTATGTTAGCAGGCAGACCTATCTCATGGAAGAGTCATAAACAACAGTTAACTACAACTTCCACAATGATGGCAGAATACATTGCTGTTTATAACGCAACCTGTCATGGAATGTTGCTTAGAAATCTGATCACTGGACTCAAAATCGTTAATTCCATTTCTAGACCATTGAAGCTTTACTGTGATAACTCAGCTGCCGTTAGTTTCTCGAACAGTAACAGTTCGACTGGAGCTGGTTTATATCTCGATACAAAATATTTGTTCGTACGTGAACGAGTTGAGGAAAATAATCTTTGTATTGAGTATATTAGTACTTGAAGAAACACTAGATAAATGGTCGGAACCGAGATATCTAGGGGGTTTGAATCCGCATAAAAAGGTTAGTTTCCACTCGATTGATTCAGGCCTTGCTGATATTCTTCTCCGACAATTCTGCAAAAAAGAGCACCGTTAGCCTCGCCAAGGGGAGAAGAGGGTTCTCTCCTTGACCCGACTCCGGTGTGAGAATAAGTATTGGTTATGAAGAAGAAGATGTAGTTGAGAAGTGTGAGTAACTTGAATTCATACCTGGGTTGTTTCTCATATTTATAGCCGGGAGTCGTTTAGGCGGGAAAACCCGTTAGTGAAAAGTTAACGGAAGATGCTAACCCCGTAAGCGGTTACATTTCCTTCCGTTTAAGTTCTTTGATCCGTCGTGAGAGCACACGGATTGTGGTCTTGATCAAAGGCTGGGGATTTGCCACGTGTAATGTGATCAAGTGGAGATTAATCTCCAATTGCATGCCTTCGTTGTGATTTCAGGGGTGCCTGTGGTAATGACACGTGTCCAGACGGTTATAACCGTCTGGGTGGTGCACGATTGTATTTCTTCTAGAAGATTACTGCTGTAATCTGGTGTGGCACTTTATTGTGTGGAGACCACTGAATGAATAAATCCTAAGTCTGAGTAATTATCCAGGTCTGGATATTTAGGCGGAAGTATTGATCTCTGATTTTTATCCTTTGCTAATGGGAGGAGGCGCAAGGATTTATGATTTCCTTTGGGCGCGCGACTATAGATTGCTGGTTACTTTCTTCCTTTTGTAAGACCAGTGCGCGGCCGCGCAAGGTTAAAAGGTTAAAAGGCCAGGTTGTGGTATGGTCTCAAATACTTATTATGAGGTTTTTGGGACCTTACCCCTTCAGTACTAAAGATATGCTTGCGGATCCGATGACTAAAGGTCTCCCACCTAAAGTTTTCGAAGAACATGTATCGAATATGGGACTTACTAAAGACCTTATTTAATGGCATATTGTACTAGTTTATGTTTTATGATTAATGAAATTTCCTCAGTTTGATTTTGTATGTCTCTAACATATGTTCTGCCGGTGTAATGACATATAGACAAATATAAATACAAATCAGACGCTAAATGGCTTATACGTATTTTGATCATAATTGTTAGGTTTTAAATCGAGGCTATAGTATGACTAATGGGGGTCCTGAGTCGAATGATGATTCAACGGCTGCATTTCTTTGCTATAGTTCTTGGTTTAAGGCTAAAATGAGTGTTAACTCCTGGCCAGGCTTACCTAATACTCATGATAAATGATTACTTGGCTAAGTGGGAGAATGTGAGATTAAATATATTATTAATGTAATATTTAATCTTGTAGCCTTTATAATCATTTATATTATATAGATCAAAATATATTAATAACCTATTAATAATTAGTTGGTAATTGTTGATGGACCATATTACCCTTATTAACTAATTAGGTTTCCTCTTGGGTGTATAAATAAGGAGCTTATTAGAGAGTTAAAGGGTTACACAAGTTAGACAATTACACAACACATACAACCCTCATAACATCATAATCGACTCTCTCTCTCAACCGAAACCCTCCCTTGTTTCGGTTCATCACCATCATAACTTTACACCCTAAGGAGGAACCAGATCATCCTGACAAGTATGTCGAACTCAATGGCTCCATCTCTGACTGGATTCTCTACTGGCCTGTCTGCTGTAACAGGTATTATTTACATGTTTTCCCTTATGTTTAAACAGAACTGATCAACAAAAGGTCCCGAGGTTTGAAGTTATACCAAAAATAGAATGAAACAGTCCTTCGAAAATGTGAAAAGATGTTGGTGTGAAAGGTCTAAAAGTTCATAAATGCATTTTGACACTAGCCATTAACGTTTTATCACAATTGATTGAACACACAACAAACAAGAACATGATAAGATAATCTAGATTTTCTAATATATTTTGGGGGTGGGGGAGGTGGGGGTACTTGAAAGGGACACCAAGGGGGGGTGTGGTAAAGGGACACCAACTCTACCCTAATTTATATTTATACCATAGAGTGTGGAGGCTTGTGTTAGGGGCATTGATCGACTAGTGGGATTCATAAGGTGTGGTTTGGCGGGGCCGATCAAGTGTAATTTGTTAGTTTATTTTTTTTAACTATTTAAAATTTCATTTAACTAAAATAGAAGATTACATATAATTTTTTTAGAAACTACAAATAAAATTAAGAAAAAACTACATAAAATAAAAAAAAAATTAAAAACTTCATCATTTATCCATATCGTATTTTTTCAAGATTTCTTGTTTCATTTTCAACGTCAATTCCAATTCTGGGCCGCTAAGGTGATCAACGGGCATGACGAGAAATTTCATATCTTCACGTTTATCTTTTAGAGATGCTTTTTTTATCGTACTCGGCTTGGATATTTTTTCTCATCTCGATCCTTTGTTGTTTGATGAAATTGAATGTGTGGATTTTCGCCCTAATTTCTTTCAACTAGTCGGTGTACAACCCTTTACCCGAGGTCGAGCTAGGGGTCGAACCCGATCTCCCTCTTTGAAGCCGCTTTTTTGACGTGACTCTACCTGGTGGGCGAGGAGAATCATCAAAATCAGCCAAATTTAGATCAAGCTCTTGATCTTGAGCATCGGACTGAGCTTGGGACGAGGGTGTTCGTGCCCTTTTGGATGAAGTTGATTCGCTAGCGGTAGGAACTCTCGCCCATTTAGAAGCGTGCCTACATACATTCCAGCAATGCATGTACTTGAACTCGTGCTTCTTGTTTTCTCTGTATGAGGCCATGGTATTCGTGATAAAGTCAGCCTCCGTTTCACCGCTCCTTGGCGAGTTCTTCGCCTTATGGAAAGAAAAAAAACCGTTGAACGCGGTGACTCGTGTATTTATGTCACCCCACTTGGACGAGAGACTATCATTTTCACGATACACCTCATCGCTTTGCATTTGCGTATGAATGGATTTGTTAATACAATCCCAAAAATCTTTGCGATGTCGTGAATTCCCAATTCCAAAATTTTTTTTGGCATTAATAAAAAATTATATTAAAACTGAAAAAAATAATATTGTGTTATAAAAATACCTTTACTCGGATCTTGCTATTCGTGGATGTAACATCTTGCCAACGTGGTTTCTTTTTGAGGCGTCCACTTTATTTGTATTCGTTGAGGTGCCGCTAGTGCTTTCTCTTCATCCGTTTTTTTCTTGTGACTTCTTTTGTTGGACGGTTTGGATGACAAACCACCAACGTCTTGTGGTTGTGTTTCGGGTATGGAATCGGGTTGGGAAAGGTTAACGACGGGAATAGATGATCCGTCGTATGAAAAGTTCGTGAACACACGGTTTCCTATATACGATGCGATTCCGGTTAGTTCGGGACACGGTGAGTAGACTAAACCTAGAGGATGACCTCGGTTTGTTGGCTGCGGGTTTTGTGGCGGGCTAGGTTTCGGGTTTTCTTGGTATCCAAAGGGGTTGTTTGGGTCGAATCCACGGTTAAAATGATGCATTGTAGAGGATTAAGTGGGTTAATTTTATAAAAGTTTATAGATAGAAGAAGTAGAGATGTAGAGAAGTGTTAAAAAATTGTAAAAAAAGGGGTAGTATTTAAAAGGTATAGAAAAGTTTTTTTTTTTTTTTAAATAAACTAGCCGTTGGCTAACGGCTACCCAAACGGTCCAATTTCAGCAACCAATCCTAGCTAGCCAGACAACACGAATAAAAGAAATTTAATTATTAAATGGGTTTAATAGGTCAAGCTAAACTTAACATGTTTATCAAACAAATTAGAAAAACAATAAATCAAAACTCGACTAATGGGGTGGTGGTCCATTGGCAAAGGGAAAGTCTTTAAACATCTTGAGAGATGGTCTTGGGTTTAAGTCACACTGACAACACGAATAAAAGAAATTTGCTGTTCAAAAAAAAAAAAAAAAAAATCAAAACTCGAAAATTTTCTTACGTTGTTGGATTTCATCTATATTAGGTCATAAGTTAAAGCATTTGATTAACTCGTTAATAATACAAGAAGTAACATATTACATATTGATCAAATAGGGGTGGTGTTTGACTTTCAGTACTAGCTTTCATGTGTAATTTTTTCTGGTTGTTCGACATCTAAAAAGTATCGTATTCACCTCTGATTATACAAGAAGTAACATATTGATCAATGAGGGTGGTGTTTGACTATAGCACTAGCTTTCACGTATATTTTTCTTAGTTGTTCGACATCTAAAAAGTATCATATTGCTCTCCGATTATACTTTACCGATACCTATATCTAAGTGTATATTCAAAGTATTTTAAAAACAATTAAACAAAACTAACTGTTACGTTATGTATACATCTGACTTCTAAAATACAGAATATATACATGAAAATTTGTTAGATTTTTCTTTCAAAATAACTATAAATAATACTATTTTCTTTCTGTTTTCATTACTAAAGAAGATTTGGTATAAAGACTGTATTGTTCATGTACAAAACAAAAGGACTTATAATACAAGTTTACAAAAAGTTGGAGGACTATTATGCATAGTATCCGCAGTAGTAGTTGACATTAGCAGCAGGGCAAAAGCGCGTGGGGACACTAGTGACTGAATCTGGTGAAGATTACTGACTTTTGTGTGCACTTTACATTAAATGATTCTCTACAGAAGCTACTTTATCCTGGACCAGTCGCTCTGATCATGACACCTGTCACAAAGTCTGATCAATGATGCACAACGACTCTCTTGTCTACAAGGATGAGAATTATTTTGCAAGTGGGACCATTCAGTTTTCTACATTGACGTGACTTTGGGGCTAAAAAATTACACACTTTTGTAGTTTTAAACAGGGAGAACCACGAAAATAGGCAAATCAACGCTGTTTTTTTAATTTTGGTCAATGGACACCCTTCACCGAGCCGTTTCAGCACAAGATTTTCTTTAAACGGCCAGCCAACCGTTGAGTGCCACGTGTCCGTCAAAGCCTGTAACGGCTTGAGGATGCTGCAGTCCACGCCACGTGTTCGACCAATGTTGAAAGATCTTAGCCAAGCCGTTACAATCGGCTCCTGTTGAAAGATCTTAGCCGAGTTCCTTCAATGAGCCAAGCCGTGTGCTTAGGTTGTAGCCGAGCCGCTACCGTACACACGTGGACACCACTTCTGCAAGCCAAGCCGTTTCAGCTGGCTCCGAGCCGGTTCGCCCCATTGTTTGTGCCGTCTCAACTGCTCCGAGCCGTTTCAGCTGGCTCCGAGCAGGTACAGCTGTCTAATGCCGTTTCAATATATGGTTCGAGCCGTTTCCGCTGGCTCCGAGCCGTTTCAATGCTTAGTTTATAGATTTATATTTGTCTGTTTTTTTCTGTTTGTTTGTGCAACAGATGCATCTAAAGTTATCAAAACATTTAGCTTTTGTAGAAGGAACTTACCACTTTAAAATTATGAAGATTCGTTTGGCTGTATACAGCGGCGGAAAGTGGGAAATCGTTAACGGAAAGTTGGAGTATGTTGCTCATGCTGATTCAAGTAGACGTGGTTTAGAAATTGAACCCAACCTTTCATACACTGCTCTTCTAAGTAAAGTGTCAAACATGTGTAGTTCTACAAACATTACGAAGTTATCGTATCGGTTGTCTTCCTTTAGTGATCCAATCGATATAATAAACGATGAAGATCTTCCAATGTTTTATAATTTTGCTATGGAAAATATTTTTGAAATTTATAAATTATATGTCGTTGAAGGGTTTTGTGCTGGGTCATCTAGTTTTTCACTTCCAAAAAAATTTAAAGTTCCTGATTTGAATTTTTGTACTGATGAAGAAAATTATGATGTTTTAAACGACTACCAGCCAAATCCTGATAATTCATTTGAAAATTGTTTGCCATCTTCATCAATTACTTTTGAACAAGGGCACGTATTTAATAACAAAGAAGACATGAAACTTGAGTTGGGAAAAAAATGTTTGTTAGAACAGTTTGAGTTTAAAGTAGATAGATCTTCTAAAACTCGGTACGAAGTGTCATGTTTGGTGGACGGTTGCGTTTGGCGTTTTCGTGCATACAGTTTTGGGGATAGTGGGGTGTTTTTTGTTAAGAGTTTTAACGATAAACACACGTGCTCGAAGACGCTAACGTACCCACATCTTTGTCAGGCAAACCCAAATGTTGTTGCTCACTATTTAAAAGAACCTTTAAAAGACAGTGGTAGAATATATCGTTGTAATGAAATACTGAAAGATTTTAGACAAAGATTCCAAGTTGAGATAACCACTAGTCAAGCTTGGCGTGGAAAAAGTCTGGCACTAGAGGTTTTACAAGGAACAAGCAAAAATTCGTTTGCAGAACTACCATTTTACTGTTACAATCTAGAGCGGGCAAATCCAGGTTCTGTCACTCATATCAAGACTGATGACGAGCGTCGGTTTGAAATGGTCTTTGTCGCGATTGGTGCTGCAGTAAGTTACAGCAGTCTCTGTTTTTTTTCGTCAAAGTACATCTTGTTGACGTTTTTTAAATAATTTTGTTTCAGATTCGTACCTTTATCTGTAATCTAAGACCGGTGGTGATCATTGATGCTGCACACCTAAAGGGTGAATTTAAAGGGACGTTATTTTTAGCAGTTGGGATGGATGGAAACAACCAAATTTTACCAATTTCCTATGGAATAGGAAAATCAGAGGATGGTGAATCTTGGACATGGTTTCTGTCAAAGCTTAAAGAATGTATCGGTGAAATACCTGACATGGCGATAATATCGGATAGAGCGAATTCTATACACTTAGCTGTTAGAAACGTCTTTCCACATGCTTATCACGGGTTATGCTGTCGTCATTTAATGATGAACCTACGTTTACCCTCTGATAAAAAAAAAGAAAATGAGAAGCTGTGGTGGAAGACATGCAAATCGTACCGATTGTCTGATTTTAACGAGTCATTCAATGCTCTTTGTCTTGCCGTTCCTAGACTACGTCACACTCTAACAAGTATTGGGTTCGGTAGATGGGCAAGGGCGCATTGTCCAGGCAATCGATATCATTATATGACATATAACAGCGCGGAGTCTATTAACGCTTTATCTAGACACTCGCGTAAAATGCCAGTAACGCAACTCTTAGAGTTCTTCCGGCAATCTGTACAGAAATGGTTTTACGATCGCCGTTTGCAAGGTATTCATGAAAAACATTTACTTACACAATGGGCACAGAAGAAATTTTTTTAAAAAAATGAAGGGTCTAGAACCTGGACGGTTGCTGGGATTGGGTTAAATAGTTATTCTGTCGCAGACAGTGGAAAGGGGGGTTTAGTTGACTTTGTTAATGGAAGTTGTAGTTGCCGAGTTTGGCAGGTTTCTGGTTTACCGTGCGGGCATGTTATTGCCGTGTCAAAATTTTTAGGTGAAACCGATTGCAGTAAGTATTGCTTCCCGTGTTACTCAAACGAAGTCTATAAAAAAACTTATGAAGAAGCGATTAATCCTCTTCCTCATAGATCTGAATGGGAGACTCCAGAAGACCTTATCAATCTTCAACCGCCGCATATGACAAAACGCCAGGCCGGTCGTCCTCGAGAAAACCACCGGATATTATCCCGCGGGGAAGAACCTACTCCCCTGTATTGTTCCCGGTGTAACTCATACGGTCATCATCGGGATGTCTGTCGGCAGCCCATGCCATCAGAAATTCGTACTCGCAAAGGCCCAGACAAAGGGAAAGGGAAAGAAACCGATGATCCTGATCATTTTACACAATCTCCGTCTAATTATATGTATCCGTCTTTTAACTTGGGAGACTTTTAATACTATAATTTATTTTGTTTATTTTAATTTCTCAAATAACGTAGTAAGTCTATTTAGTTGCAAATAATTAATATTGAAAATCATTTCATTACAATATGTTATTATTTTTTTATATTACATGCATACATAGAACCATTAAACATTAACAGGTGTGAAGCGCCCGACGTAGAGTTCATCTGCCATGTACCGTCTGTATCTGAAACAAGCATCCTGAAGGTTTCCTTCGTTCCATGTTAAAGAACGATCCCGAACAAGTTTTTCCATTAGCATACATATGATGACTCCTGAATTTCTGCCAATACGATCTGTTTGATCAGGCCACACGAAATCCCCTACTATTTGCATGGCACGCGTCTCATATATTTCTGAGTGTTGCCAGTACGATATACGTCCGAGAAACCACAAAAATAGAGACTCAAATTCTAGCACAATTTGATGTACTCTTATGTGTACGCAAAATGAATCTCCGCAATTAATCGTGTCACAAGTATTGGCAAAAAAAATTCTTAATTCTAGTGACTTTAGATTTATTTTAAAAAGCAACCAATTTTGTTCCTTGTCCGGTATAGGAATGTATACCTGCAAGAAGTGAATAATCTTGTTAAAAATAAACATATCTTTTCACTTTTATAATTATTATTTCTTTTATATCTTATATTTGTTTGTTTTATTTAATAATGAGGAAATGGGCTAAACTGGAAGCATGGACTCGTGGGCTGTTCGTGGGCTGGAAGCAAAGGCTGTTCGTGGGATGGAAGCATAGGCTCGTGGGCTGCTGTGGTCGAACAGGAAGGAAGATACTTTTCCTTTCAACTCTCTTTCCTCTCCCACTAGTGACGACTTAGAATCTGTTCCAGAAGCTGATTCATCTTGAATCAGATTGTGTGAGAAAATTGACAAATCTTACAGTGTTGCCAGTACGATATACGTCCGAGAAACCACAAAAATAGAGACTCAAATTCTAGCACAATTTGATGTACTCTTCTGTGTACGCAAAATGAATCTCCGCAATTAATCGTGTCACAAGTATTGGTAAAAAAAATTCTTAATTCTAGTGACTTTAGATTTATTTTAAAAAGCAACCAATTTTGTTCCTTGTCCGATATAGGAATGTATACCTGCAAAAAGTGAATAATCTTGTTAAAAATAAACATATCTTTTCACTTTTATAGTTATTATTTCTTTTATATCTTATATTTGTTTGTTTTATTTAATAATGAGGAAATGGGCTAAACTAGAAGCATGGACTCGTGGGCTGTTCGTGGGCTGGAAGCATAGGCTCGTGGGCTGCTGTGGTCGAACAGGAAGGAAGATACTTTTCCTTTCAACTCTCTTTCCTCTCCCACTAGTGACGACTTAGAATCTGTTCCAGAAGCTGATTTATCTTGAATCAGATTGTGTGAGAAAATTGACAAATCTTACGTTCTAAATCAATGTTGTAAATAAAAAAACAAAAATTCTTAGCAAAAAAAATATTACATCAAACACGTTTAAGTTCTTAGTCCAAAAAAAAACCCTTACATTTAACTAATAACCGGAATGGTCTTCCGCTTCAGAATCATACTCTACTCCTTCTTCCATTTCCGCACGATAAGCTTCAAAACGTACTTCATCGTACAGTCTTTCGAAATCCAATTCCTCGTCTGAGTCTTCGTTAGCAGTAACCGTCAAACATTCTTGTGGAATAATCTGGTCCAAAGGACGTTGTCGTTCATCGGTGTTAGGTAACGGCACAAGCGCCTGACACTGACCTGAACCGCTAAATGGTGCTTCACGTGTTGGTTGTTGCACCGGGTTTGGGGGGTTACGAGTTTGGGAATTGTTTGGTTCGGGGTTATCTGAGGGTGGGTTTGGGTGGTTAACCGGTTGGGAAATGTTGACGTTGATATGAATGTGTAGATGAATGTTGTGTTCTTGATTCGCCATGAGGTAGAAAAAAGGGGGATGCCAGTTGAGTAGTGGACCAACATGTGTTTAAATAGGTGTGGAGTAAGAATGAGAGTCGTGCTTCGGTATATACGGTATAAGTATTTACAAGGTAAAACAACAGTAGATATAAAATCTTAATAAAAAACGGATATAATAAAATAAAAAAATTGATTAAGCCTACCGTATCAATTTCCCAGAATGGAGGATATGTTGCTGTAGAACCATCTGCGTATCTGGTTGCATCAATATCTTGTTCATTTAACATGTCGAAGAAATTTGGCGGTAGAACTGTCCAACGATAATCGTTTGACGACAGCGTTCTTGCATTTATTTCAATCTCTCGTTCATACATGAGTTTGTTACACCATGCTTTTACGTGCTAAAAAATAACGGTAATTTATTTAATACAAAAATAATGAAACTGATTTTTATTACGAAAATATTTATTATTAAGGTACCGTTTTTTGAATAAAACCCACTCCAGTAAATCCAAGCAGTCCCCCCCCCCCCACCAAGCTTTTCCTAGCGGTGTTATCCCCGTGTATGAAGAATAGCAAGTAGGATTATCCCCATCGTAGTAAAATTCAAGAACATTTGGAGACCACTGGCGATCCCGATCCTGTTGATTGATCCAAACTGTGTTTTGTACGGAAGGAGGAATGCTTGTCATTGGTAATGTTTTAACACATATGTCTTTGTATAAAGGTGGAACACACATATATATACACATAGAGAGCAGTAGTACAAATTCATTTAATTTTTTTAAAATAAAACAATACAATTATCCTACAATTACGGAATCATCAACATCAAAGACGTCACTTGTACTATCAGGTAACACGGAATCATAAAATAGTAAAGCTAGTTGACGTCTCATTCGTTCTGCTGTTTTCTGAGTATCTTCACCATCGTTCAACGGTTTTTTATTTATCAACCTGTCAAGAAATATGCAAACCCAAACTCCACAGTCTCCCAAAGGTCCGGACTGCTGAGGAGCATCGGTTGCGTAAATAACTTCGAAGGGGTAATATAACGGTAATGATTCAGTTATCTCATTAGTGAACTAAGGCTTGTTAAAGTAACATTTCCAAATTCAACTCAAAATAGCAGGTTCCTTAAATCATTACCAGAAAAATGGGATACCATTGCATTTGTTACTAGAAACTCTGCTGAGTTCAAGGATCTGACCCTGACCCAACTTCATGGTAGACTCCTGACCTATGAAAGGGAATTAAACCAGAAAAAGAAGTTGCAAGAGTCTGGCAAAGTTGCTGATGATTATTCATTTGGCAGCACAGCTCTTTTTGGTCAGGAAGAATCTGGTAGCAGTAGTAAGGATCAGGGTTATAATCACTTTATTGATATAACTGCTGGTGGAAATTTCAACAACCCTGATTCTCACTCTGCAAATTATGCTTTTACTGCAAACTGTGAAAACCAGATGTCAGATAACTTGTGTTTTGAACTCAATGCAGTGGAAATGAACACAAACTTTGTAAACACAATCAAAGAGGAAAATGGTTTTGATAAACACGTGCTTTTCATTGAGTCGAATGATTACAATACAAATCAAAAGATTACAAAGCACGCTTACAAACTAAACTCCCCCTCAGCCTGATACTCCATGGTTGAATTGCTCAAGATGAAAGGATTGGATCAGAGGAGAAGAACTCACTCAGTCCATTAAATGTAACTGTACAGGGTACTGCTCCATTTATAGGCAAACCAAACCACTGAAGCATCTTTGCTGACATCACCATGAAAGCGACGTTTAACAAACTAACAAACTTCTAATTACTGATCTAATACAGACACTGCTTATGCTAACCACTGACTACAATATATAACATAAAAGAAGTTAAACAACTGCTGAGACCTTCCACTGATGTGAACTCAGCAGTACTTGTTGTAACCCAGCAATGCTTGACCCATAGCAGTAGATTGAACAGCAGGGCTTTGTACTTCATCAGACTTTAATGTGATCAGCAGTTGTAAGTCAGCAGTTGTACAAATCAGTGGATTGGAGGTCATCAGATGTTTCAAATCACTTTCAAGGGGAAAGTCTAGTGCAAACTACTGTTTATTGTGAATCCACTGTTGTGACCTGGTTTTGGCTTTTCATCATCTGTCCCTCTGGTAGGGTTCAATCCCAACACACACCACATTCGTTCTTTCCTTTTGCATAGCATTTAAAAGGCTAAAACATCAACAAATTAACACAGTTAGCAACATGTATTTTGGAGTACTAATAAGTTAAATCGGGCTAATACCTGTCGTATATCATCAGCTTGTAATCGACAAGGTTGAAAACGCCTAAAAACCAGTGAAGGCCTTGTATATACAACGGTACGTAAACCTGTATAATTATTACGCAAAATATTAAATTAATTCAATAAGAAATACATTTATCCAGTAATTAATACGTTCGTTCCACATTACCTCGTCAACAGTATGTATTGATGGAAAAGGTTCAACCTGCCCAGTGAAGTAACCTTTTAAGTTCTGGTCGACGGCCCGCGATCAAAAATAATTCTGAAAATATGGGGGTAGAATACTCCAGCGATCACTTTCATTTCTTGAATGATACAAATGGATCGTCCACCCAAATATATGCTGTTAAACATTCTAAAGTTAGTTTGAAAACAATATACAAAAAATATAAATTTATTTATTTTATGGTTGTTATATACAGACGCCAGTACTTACATCATCGCTTAACCAGCCGCGACCGTCCTCGCCCAGCAATGACTCCCAAAAATTTGGACCGACAGAATTCCCCACTATTAGGGAAAGATGTTTACTGCCGCTATCTGGATACCACAGCTTGATGAACGCAATTTGTCTATCCTCATTCCTTAACTTTTTGGCTTGTTTATTTTTCAATCTTTTGTAAGCCACATACGGGGATAGCAAAGTTGATGCGGGCTTTACAAGCCTTTCGGATCGTCTCAATTTGATTATTTAAGGATCCTCATTCTACAAATATTGTATATATGTATTAATTTCACTTTCTAAAATATATTTTTATTAACTTTCTTTTACACAATTAAATCATACTGAATTTTTATATATTTATAGTGGTGATAAAAAAATATGACCAGTAATTAAAATATATAAAATCGAAAAACTTACAAAATCTACATTCACCATAGGGCTCATAGAGACGTGGTAGGCATTATTGGCATTATCGTAGTTGATAAATGAATCAGCAAAGTCCTACAAGAAAGCATGACGGTTAAATTAACGGTTATTAGTAGATATTGTTATTTAAAAAAAATTATTCACAAAGCACATTACATTATCACTCTGAGTGTGTGCCTGTTCTTTTGGCGTTCGTACGGTCGCTGGAGTCCTGACAGTTTTTTATTTTGGGGAACATCGATATGTTTACGATAACTCTGACATGAACATATCTGTCAGTCTCCGGTTGTTCTCGTGTAGCTTCTCGTCCAAGAGTGATTTAAATTGTGAAATCAGCTCATTCTCGTAATTTGGTCGAAACGGGGTCGCAGGGGGAACAAAATTCTGTTGTGGAATCTCCTGTCGATCCGCTGCCCGATTATAACCTTCATTCGCCCCATCGTCACCAAACAAAGTGTTCATTACAGACGCTATCTGTTCTTGTGTGACGACACCGGGGGAAGCCTGCATTTCTGGTTGAATTGGACCCGTGAACCCTGTGGGCATTTGAATGGGTATTCCCGTGGCCATTTGAACCGGATTCTCGCCCGGCATTGCACTGGCATACATCCGACGTTCAGCGTCTAAATAATCTGAACTAGACAAATACCACGCGCTTTGCAACTCATTTTCAGTGGGCAATATAACCAAAGAGAGCCTAAATTCACGTTTCTGCAATGTTAAAACAAAGAAAAACCACTAATAAAATATTAATATCTCTCTCTGCCATTTTGGTCCCTGTACATTCATCAATTTTGCAACTTTAGTCCAAAACTCAATTTTTTTGCAAAATGACAGTTTACTCTTATTAATATAAACAATAAAAATGTTTATGTTTATTTTTTAAACTTTATTAGTTTAACACCCTAAATAGTTCAATTTTATTTTTTTATAAGTTAAAAACAGTAAAATTTAAAAAAAAATTAAAAGTTAAAAACAGTAAAATTTTAAATTTTATAAGTTTAACACCCTAAATAGTTCAATTTTAATTATTTTTGGGTTTCCTGTTAACGGAATATGAACACCCTAAACAGCCCACCCATTATACTTTAAAATATAATATACGAAATTATCTATATTTAAAGATTTTTTACCTTTGCAGCTAGTTGAAGCAATCCATCCACAGTGCCCCTCATAAAATTCTTGCCTTCTTTCCATCCCAAAAATCTTGGAATCGTCTCACCTTGAAACCATTCCCTTGAATTCTTAAATTGAGGAAAAATCTCCAACACCCACATCTACACAAGAGAATTTATTAAAATTTTATATGGTTTTCGAAATAACTATATTAATTGACATTCACGGGTACCTTGAAGGGCCAGACAAATCCAGCCAAAGAAAAACCTTTAGCGTCTTCTTTTGGCCGATTGTGCAAATTGTATATGGCACTATAAGTACTTTCCCAAAAATAATTACCCCATGGATATTGTCTGAATTCTTCTAAATTATCCACAAGGTCTAAAAGCATATTATCAACAACATTGGTTTTTTGCCAGCCCAAAAAACCTTGACCGATTAGCATGAGGAGACATATCCTCGTGGCGTCATCTTCGTTAATCTGCCTAATGTTCTCGAATAACGTCATTATTCTCCCAAAACTAACAGTTGATCCAGGTTCAAAATATATGTTCTTAAATGAGTTCGGATGGTCTATAGGTGACCAAGAAGTGTGCCCAAAACGTAGCCCCGTTATTAAACAAAATTGTTTAGGGGTGAATGTAAATAGCTGCCCTCGTAATCTATACGAAATACCAAGACGGGGAAAAGGAGTCGATATTTGTAGTTGTGCAACGCCATATAAAAGAAGGCTATCACATATGGTGCATCTATTATCTAAATATGGACCGAAACACGTCTGCCTAATAGCTGTTTCAATCGCCGGAGTCATCACGTCACGCAAAGATTGTAAAACCAACCACTTTTCTCGTACTTTAATGGTTATTTGCTATATAAGAAGAAAAAAAATAGTATACGAATTCAAATAAAAATCTTATCTTTTATTCAATAATCCGCAAACATTTTACCGGGCATGAAGGGGGGTCCATGAAAGCTTCTTCCATCTCTTGGTCGTTTGGCATGTTCCCGAAATCATTTGGCATGTTCACGTGTCGGTTGAAGTCCATAGTGGGGGGCCCACAACTAATGTCGAAGAAGTGTGATTAGTGGTCCCAGACGGAAGTGTGATTAGTGGTCCTAGACGGGTCAACGATCTTTCGGATCTTCAACGTTGGGTCTTCAAGTGCTTTGCTTTGCTCCAAAGTGGAGAAAAGTTTCAAAGTGGGTTCAAAGTGTTTTGGTGTTTGTCACATGGGAGGAAACGACTGCTCGTTCTTGTTGACCCGACTTCAATGTCGTCTGACGGGGAACATTACTTTATTGGAACACGCGCAGTCAAACGGCTTGGCCATATGTTGGAAACGGCATAAAAAGCAACTGCAAACGGCTTGGACAGTTATCTGAAATGGCTCGAATAAGGACTGACGTGACAGCGCAACCATTGAACTGAAATGGCTCGGGCATGCAGCGGAAACGGCTCGGCATTGCAGCGGAAACGGCATGAACATGTTGACCCGGCTCGAATGTCGGTTGAAACGGCACAAGCATCAAACGGTAAAGGCTTGACTTTTTACTATATTGGAGCACGTGCACTGAAACGGCTCGGGCAGTTACATGAAATGGCTCGGGCAGTTGCTTTTTACTTTATTGGAGCACGTGCGTTGAAACGGCACATGCATGGTGTGGTAAAGGCTTGACTTTTTACTTTATTGGAGCACGTACCTTGAAACGGCTCGGGCAGTTACTTGAAACGGCTCGGGCAATAGCTTTATTGAAAGGAGTGTGTTGAAACCGCTTAAAAAATTATTTTTTTCAAAAAATTTTTTCATGTTAAATAAGATCGCAAAATATTCTTACAACTCCATTGAGAAGCCTTGAAACTCCCTTGAAACAAATAATGGCTGACAAAAACAACAGTGACGTATACTGCTCTCAACCAGTTAGTAAATCATCAACGTGGATTCTTAAGAAATGGAGAGCACCCAGACAGTCAGGTGAAACTTCATCGTCTGAAACGGCTGTGCCGCAGGTGCCGGAAGAAAACAACTTTGTAACTAATCGTCAAAGCTTACACCCGAACAGAGGCGGAAGATGGGCAATTCCAGACGACGAATCTGAGAATTGGTCAAAAGATGTTGCAACATTTTACAGTAATGGGGACGCCCCGTTCTGTTATTTAGCTATTTTCAGTCGTTATGTGGAGTTGGACAAAAAATTTTGGGGCACTCTGTTAGGGTATCGTTGTAATGGCTACCTAACAGCAACGGTAATTTCATTAGAACTTTTTTATTAACAAAATTTGTATTTTTACTGTTTATTACATGTAACTTGTATTAATATAATATTCATTAAACAACATATTGAGGGATGGACTGGAAGACTAATGGCTTGGAGAAGCAGAAACCTACAAAAGGATCCCACGTTAAATTTGCGGTGGACAATTCTTCCACCTCAATTCTATGACACGTTACTACAATTCGTTCCTAAGAGCGTGGTTGGTTATGGGAATGGTAAAGAAAAGCCATTTCCTTCCTTTTTTGACATGGATTTTGTGTTTATCCCACTGCCGATTAACAATAACGAATGGTTGTTGGTACGATTAGAGTTGGCATCCCAGGAATTAGTTTTGTACCCGTTTGAAGACTTTTGTGGACGACTAGACAAATTTAGGGCAGTTATTATTCCACGGTTGACGAAGCTTAAGGTGTATTTAACTGGTTTGCTGGTGCATTTGCAGTATTGGAAAAAGACAGGCAAACCAGAATGCTGCATAACTTATGAGCTAAACAATAACTACGTGATTTCTAACAGGTCAATCGTAGACAATGAAGCTGTCTATCTGTGTATGCTTATGGAGCATCTCGTTACGGACAAACCAATTAACATTACTGGAGACGTAAAACAAATATGTTTGTCATATAGACGATTCATGGCTGATAAACTGTATTTTTGGCGGTGTTTGCCACGCCCAAATGCTGTTAAATAAAATAACTCTTCTTTTTAATATGTTTTAATATTTAATATTATATACTCCCATTTAACCCCATTCTCATTTCAAAGCTATAAATACATAGATTACTCCTCCCATTTAACCTCATTCTCATCTCAAAGTTCCCACTAACAAAAAAAATGGATTCTTGGACCGATGAGGAAGATATTGCTGCTGTCGTTTCGTACGCTGCCGCTTGTGATCTGGGCACTTATTCAGTTTCCAATGCTGCTTTCTGGGGGCAGGTTTTCAACTACTTTTGCATTCACCTACAAGAGACGTCCCGAAGTGTCGATGCCTTGACGACTCGTCTTGCTTTTCTACGCTTTAAATGTAACCTTTTTTTAGGAAGGTGCAAAAATGTTAAAAAAACTAATCCGAACATGGAAGAAAAAAAAGTCGTTGAAGAGACCCTGCTCGACTACGCAATACTTTACGACGAGGACTTTGAACACCTTTCAGTGTTTGAAACTTTAAAAATTTATCTGTAATTCACGAAATGAATTTGTAATATTTAGGTTGTATCGTGCAACTTAAATGTATGACTTTTAACCGTTTGTCTATGTGAACCGTGATTTTAGTTTTTTTTAACTCTTTTTACACATTAATTTTTATAAACATATTTTGCCCAAAACAGCCCAAACACAACAAAAATTTCTAGTGTTTGGGCCCAAAGAGCCCACTGCGTTTTAAATTAACGGCCCAAACAGCCCACTGCGTTATAAAGATTAATTATTATAAAACATATCTAAAACTTGGGCCTGTTTTATAAAACATATTCGGCCCAAACAGCCCACTGCGTTTTAAATTAACGGCCCGTTTTATTTTCTAATACTTGGGCCACTTTTATAAAACATAATTGGGGCTAAACAGCCCACAATATTATAAAACATATTTGGGCCACTTTTATAAAACTTATTTTCTAATATTTGGGCCTGTTTTATAAAACATATTAGGGCCTTAACAGCCCACACGCTATATATGGACGGCCCAAAAAGATTATTTCTCTAATGTTTGGGCCCAAACAGCCCAGCCCGTTTAATTTTCTAATACTTGGGCCCAAGCCGTTTGTTAACGGGCTCAAATATTATAAAACATAAATTTAAGCCCAAATCGTTTGTAGACTTTATGTTGTAAGATTTTTTTTTATTTTTTAAGTTATTTTTTAAAGGAGACAAAAACTTTTTTATATTAATATAAAACATAAATATTAAATATTAAACTCTTTTATATTAATATAAAAACTTTTTTATATCAACAAATTTGGGCCACTTTTATAAAACATTTTTTTCTAAAACTTGGGCCTGTTTTATAAAATGAACGGCCCGTTTTTTTTCTAATACTTGGGCCACTTTTATTTTGTAATACGTGCGCCTGTTTTATATGGACAGCCCAAACAAATTAATTTTCTAATGTTTGGGCCCAAACAGGCAACAACGTTTTAAATGAACGGCCCAAACAGCCCACCACGTTTTAAATTAACGGCCCTTTTAATTTTCTGATACTTGGGCCCAAGCCATTTGTTAACGGACTCAAATATTATAAAACATAAATTTAAGCCCAAACCGTTGGTAGACTTTATTTTATAAGATATTTTTTTAATTTTTTAAGGAGACAAAAATTTTTTTATATTAATATAACCAACATAAACATTAAACATAACACAAAAAAAGAAAACAAAACATAATAAAAAAAATCTAAAACCAAATCCTAATAGCCTCCCACTCCGAGACATGCTTGAATTCATGTCCCTCGTCATGACGGTAGTTGATCAGGGCCACCTCCTTCTGATCGTCCTCAACAAGGTCCGACATTTCTCTCTCCACCTTCTTGAAATAGCGGTCAAACCTCTTACATTCAAACCGCAGCACACGAAACCTGGACGATAAGGCGTCGACGGCCAGGTTATGGTCCGGACCACGAAGCTGCCCAAAAATCTGTTGAACCCGAACCCAGAGGCCCCCCTGTCCGCGTCGTGGGGGATCGGTCATGGCCTCCTCCCATGCTTCGCACAAAGCGATGCCTTCAACGTCTGTCCAGGAAGTGGCCATTTTCAGGTGAGTCGTTGATGGAGTCGGAGAAGATTTCTATTGAAAACGGCGAATATTTTTTGATTGCAGACGGCGTGGTGAACTGGAACATGGTGAGGGTATTTATATAGTGGGTAAACGTGGGAACTTGGAACGGCAACGGTTACCTTTTAATAAATAAATGCGGTTGAGGTTTTTTGATTTTATTTTAATTTTTTTTGGGTAAAAAAGGCGGTTGAGTTACTTTATTTATTTATTTTTTTTCCGTTAACTTGTTAACTTTATTTTTGTAGTGAACGGCCCAAACACATAAACAACCCAAAACAGAATTCAAATTATTTAAAATGAAACGGCCCAAACACATAAACAGCCCAAACAGCCAAAACAGATTTAAAATTATTTAAAATGAACGGCTCAAACACATAAACAGCCCAAACAGATTTAAAATTATTTGCATGGTAATTTACTGCATTATTATATATCGAATGAAAAACAAGTAACTTTTATTATTATTTAATACAAATTACATAAAAGATATAACATGTAAAAATACAAACATAACTTCGCTAAACCGCTGAAACGGCTAGTAGAGAAAAAAGCTCGGTCTCCAAGCAAGCAGTCTTCAGATAACAACATAACTTCGCCAAACCGCTGCTTAGGACTAGGTTGATAACCGAGAGCAAATTTAAAGTTAGGAGTGAATCAAATATCTTCTTATGAAATTCGAGTCAAAACGCTTGTAGCAATGATAAAGATGCGTCTTGAACTCGAAACTTCAATCCACACTCACGGGGTAAGTAGAGGTGGCATTTCTGAAGAGAAGGACACTCCAATATGAAAAACGATATCAAAAGCTAATATGACAATTAAAGTCCAGGAACACGTCTTTTACACTAACAGATACGTGAGGTTTCATAAAAATTTCTTGCCTTTGATACACGAAAACATCTATGACAATCAAATAAAAAAAGCAAGATAACATTTTCTATGAGATTTAAGTGTGGTAGAGGGATTCGTTTAACAAGAACAAAAAAAAAACAAGTGGGTAAATATATAGGGGAACAGACGGTCAAACGGCTCGAACAACACATTGACCCGGCTCGAACCATATATTGAAACGGCTCGGAGCAGCTGTACCGGCTCGGAGCCAGCTGAAACGGCTCGTAGCAGTTGAGACGGCACAAACAATGGAGCGAACCGTCTCGGAGCCAACTGAAACGGCTTGGCTTGCAGAAGTGGGGTCCACGTGTGTACGGTAATGGCTCGGCTACAACCTAAGCACACGGCTTGGCTCATTGAAGGAACTCGGCTAAGATCTTTCAATAGGAGCCGATTGTAACGGCTTGGCTAAGATCTTTCAACATTTGTCGGACACGTGGCGTGGACTGCAGCATCCTCAAGCCGTTACAGGCTTTGTCGGACACGTGGCACTCAACGGTTGGCTGGTCGTTTAAAGAAAATCTTGTGCCGTTTCAGCATGCTGAAACGGCTCGGTGAGGGGTGTCCAATGGCCAAAATGAAAAAAACAGCGTTGATTTGGCTATTTTCATGATTCTCCCTTTTAAACAGCTTGAGCTGATTGCCCCGTGTTACGGGGTCGTTTTTAATGTGATTTGAGTCTACTGTTCTTTTTAGTTGTTTATTAATTAAAAGTAGATAAACTGAAAACGTCTATAAAAATAAGCATAAAAACGTATTATATTTGACATAATTTATTTATGAAAAAAAGTTAAAATGTAAACAACGAATTTATATTAACCACGTACATAAAAGTAAGCACGTCGAAACGTAAACAAATTTGAATTTATATCAACACATACATAAATGTCAAAACATAGACTAACTCAAAATGTTTAAAAAAATAAGTACCAGAACATGTTATATATGACATCCCTCATAAAACGTAAAATATTATGTACTTTAAAAAATAACATGTCAAAACATAAACCAATTTGAATTTACATCGATAAGCACATAAAAAAAACATGTAAAACTCGAGGGGGTCAAATGACATTTCATTTAACAAAGGTTTTAAAAAGTTGAAGATGATGTAAGGCTACTCGGTGTGGTTGATGGAGGATGGGCCTACACGTCAGCGCCACGTAGGATGAGTGTGAGAATGTGGTAAAGAAGATGGACCTAAGGAAATGAGGGATGTGTCTAATACACACACACACACACACACACACACACACACACACACATATATATATAGAGTGAATTGCAAGGATTGTCCTTTATCTTTATACCCATTTGTAGGCGCTGTCCTTTATGTTTAAAATTGACGAGTTTTGTACTTTATGTTTTCAAATCATACACGTTTTGTCCTTTAGCCCTAACCCAGTTAGATTTTTCTGTCAAATCTAGTCATGTGCAATGCACATGAGGCTAAAATTGTCTTTTCACCATGTTCTTTAAAAATACATAAAAAAGAAATAAAAATATTATATATCATAACAAAACCCTCTTCTTCTTCCACAAATCAATCCATTTCAAAACCCTATTTATTTTCTAGAACCCTCCCTCCTTTCTTCTTGATCCATCTTCTTCACTAGCACCCCTCCACCTACAATCAGAGCTCAAGTTTCAAGATAAAAACAATCACTCGACATTCAACATCTTCACTGAATTCAAAAGCCACAAAATAGCATATCCAACCACAATTTTAATATTTAAAATTAGTGCTAAACTCAAAGCAATTTCACAGATCCGAGGATAGCGAAGTTCTAATAGAATAACCGTTTCTTTAGCGAATTTTTGAGATCTATCGACTTTTTCCGTTTAGTGAAGTTTCACTCCGGCAAGTTCTACGGTTCAGATCTGTTTTGGTTGGAGCTTGGAGTACTTGACTGGAGACGATGCGATCTGAGGTTTAATTAGGTGATTACTACTGAAATTTGTGTTCGTTTTGGTTGTGTCTAATGAGGAACGAAGGAAGGAAGATGAGAAGCTTGTCTCAAAAAGAAGAAAAGTAAACTGTGTTGGTGGAGTGGTTGCAATAGCAGATCTTCCACCCTAATTCAATTCGATTATTAAAGAAGATGGATCAAGAAGAAAGGAGGGAGGGTTCTAGAAAATAAACAGGGTTTTGAAATGGGATTGATTTGGGGAAGAAGAGGAGGGTTTTGTTATGATATATAATATTTTTTTATGTATTTTAAAGAATAGGGTGAAAAGACAATTTTACCCTCATGTTCATTGCACATGACCAGATTTGACAGAAAAATCTAACTGGGTTAGGGCTAAAGGACAAAACGTGTATGATTTGAAAACATAAAGTACAAAACTCGTCAATTTTAAACATAAAGGACAGCGCCTGCAAATAGGTATAAAAATAAAGAACAATCCTTGCAATTCACTCTATATATATATATATGAGTTGTATGTATTATATGTGTGTGTGAGGAGGATATGTTTTTGTCTTTGTGTGATCGTCTCCATCGTCCCAACCCCGACGATCTCGACGCCGGCGGACCACCGAGATGGTGTTTGGGGGCGTCGTCGGGCCTGGACGACCCCCACACCGAGTGGCCTAAGTGTTAATGTTAAAATTTGAGAAAGTGAGATTAAAAAAAAGTCAAAGTTACTCTAAATAAGTGGTCAACCAATTATATATATATATATAATAACTAAAAAACAGAAATATTATGTTATTGATTGATATACTAGTGCTAATTCCTGTGTATTACACGAGGCAATATAAATATAATATGAAAAAAGTCCTAAAAATCACATCTAATGTTAGTTACCCATGTATTACACAAATTGGGCAAATATAATGTTATATACCGAGTAATACCAGAATTATGTCTTCAAAAATTCTTCTATTGTACGAGTTAAATAAATCCGTGTATTACACGGTTGTATAAAATATAAAGTAATGTGTTAACACATATGGTTGTCAAGATGTATTTAAAAAAATTAAACTTTGAGATGACAATTATAAACTTTGTTAAGCTAATTTTTATAACATTTTCTTTACTGAGTATTAATTTTTAATCACCTGTATTTTGAATACTTTAATCATGTGTGGATGTTAACTTGATAAAGTTTTTGAAAGGTCGTATTGTCATGTAAAAATGCGTATTAAGTTTTATAATCGTGTTAATTAAATACGGGTCTTACAATTTGGATGTCTATGCTTGTCGTTTGCAGGGGCCTTCTGTGGTGGAGATTTCTTTTGATTCTTCTTGTTTTGTTTAGACTGCAAGTCTTGTTCAGAAATGTCACCAGTCTTTCCGAAAGCTTTGTTAGCACAGTCAAATGCATAATTCTCACATTTGCCATTATTGAATGGCTTAACAAAAGCATTCTTCACATTACGAGCCTTTTGAGGACTATTACTGTCCGTAGATAATCTTGGAGAGTGTGATTGTCTTTGATGTTGAGTCTTCTCATTCCCCCTCCTTTGATTAGCTCGTTTTGACTTCTTTTGCTTGCTCTGACCCCGTTTATCACAGGCAGTGGGTACAGACTTCTCAGATTGTGTACTTAGAGCCTTGTTCACATCATTTTTCACTTTATCAGCTTTGGTAGGATCCAAGAGTTCCGGTTTATCAGAGGAAACACCAGAAACTTCAGCAGAATCATTAGACGAGTTATCAGCACATGAACCATGTCACACCCTGAGTTTTGCGGAAGCGTGATTATGTGTGACTTGCTTAATATCATTGCATTCAACCATAACAAACATCTATATGATAAAACTAAGATGATCATCCATTAATTAAGTTTTAAAAACATAACATCAACATTGTTTTAAACATAGACTTCAAACTCGAGTACAAACCATGCAACTTGTTTAAGAGTTCACAAGGACTCGACAAAAGACATTAAATAAAACCAGGCTTTGAAAGATGTGTCTCATCTAGGATCAGACACATTATCCAAATCCTTGGACATCGGATGACATCTTTTATTCTCAACATAACTTGAAACATCCAAACGCCCGCCAGATCCACTTTTAATTCCCTGAAATACATGTAGTTTGAAAACATCAACAAAAGTTGAGCGAGTTGATGTGTTAGTTTGTGTGCACGAATAAACCTTTGAGTCATTGAAAGTATGTATGTATGCTTGTAAATCCCGGTATGAAAGCAACAAGGATCTATATCATTAATGGTTTGCAAGGCCATTAATATGTGTGAAGTGATGCAGGAAGGCTCAAACCTAACAGACTTTGCACCGGGCTTCCGGCTGTAAGACATAGTCATCCCATGGGCCAACCCTGGTCCACATGGGCGGGGCTCGCAACACCCAAATAGATCTATCACTCATGTCCCTCGGTCCTACAACGAGGATTAATGGTCTTAAGCGTTATACCCACCACTCACATGATCTAGCAGTACCCTTCCTTAGCTAACCATACCACATATAAACGTTTGTAAACAGTTTGTAACATGTACTTCACCCCCGAAGTTATAAAACTGAAAACAGTTAAAAGAAAAGGGGGACATGAACTCACAGTCTTGCGTTCTTCGTAATCACAGTAACTCAAAGCTCATTCGGATGTACACGACTACCTACAACGTACTAAGGTCTATTAGATGAGCGGGTCGTGACTTGACTTAGTATTAATTAGTGTCTTTGAGTTACGCTCTTTGTGCCTTCAATATTATTCCATGTTATAATTTTTTGTTAAAATAAATAATATTTTAACTTAAATTATATTTATTAAATTTTGGAATAATAGTTAAAATAATATATTTTAACTTGATACCTTTCAAGTATTTAACTTGATACCTTTCGTATTCTTATACTTGTATATTTTTGCCATGTATAGGTGTCGTATTTCGATGTGTATTTATACGTACGAAAATATGTATTTTCTTGTAATTGTTAAGTATTCTTATACTTAATTTTGTATTAATTTTTCCGGAATAATATCCTTGATAAAAATACATCAATATATATTTCCAAAATATATATTTTAAGAAGTATTACTTAGAAAAATTATTTATAATTTTCCTTTGGCAAAAATATTTATAAATTTCATACAAGTCTCAAAAATAGTATATTTCCAAGTCTAACTTAGAAAATATATGTAAACTTATTTTTCACCCAAAAATAATGTATTTCATGTTTGCTTGAGAAAATATATATTTCTTCCAAAAATAATATATCTTCTATTAATTCCAAGAAAAATATATATATTTTTACTTGCCAAAAATAATGTATTTTCTTCTTGTCAAAAATATGATATAATCTTGTAATAATTGTAAAAATCATATTTTTTTTGTTTCCTTGGTGTCCAAAATATTATTTACCAAAAATATACTTGTGAATAAATTTTCCGGAATATTTTGTGAGTTATATTCCTTTGTTCGGTTTTACCAAGATTTTGGGTATTCTTTGTATTTTAAATCCTTAGAATTTTGGTAATATTTTGGATTGTAATTTCTTGGTATTTTGATAAATTATATTATTTCCAGTCCTAAAATAATATAACTAATACACATAATATACAAATAACCACACACATGGTGCCTTCTAAATATATGTTTCCTAAATACATATTTAGTCACTTTTATTTATAAAAACCATGGTTGTAAAACAAGGTTTCCAAGGTCGAGTACTCCCCGAGTAGTCGCTACAAGGTAGGCTGCCGGGGCGACTTTCTTTGACTCCGCCTAATTACTCGAAATCGGTCAAACGCAGTCAACCTCGGCCAAAGTCGTATCTAGTAGGTCAACTCGGGCCGAGTTTGACTCAAAAAATAATAAAACATAATTCCTATGCTTATCATATTAAAGAATTAATATCATTTTCACGTATTTTGTTCTAGATATTAGTAAATTTACGTTATTTGACATATATATAATTTCCAAAAACTAATTTCTTTATAATTTAACATGTCCGAGTACTCCCCGAGTACTCTCCGCCTAGGTCGAGTACTCTCAACTCCCCGGTCGACCGACTAGGGAGCGCCTAGCGACTTTTGCAACCATGATAAAAACCAACCTCCAATATTTGTAATTTTTGTAACAAAAATTATGGCAAACTTTATGTAAATACTCATGGTTTGAAATATACTTGTAAATATTTGTTTGGAAATATTTTTCTAAGTGTTTAATTTTTAGAAAAATTTTGCCATAGTTTCCCCTAAAAATGGAGGTTTCCATACCTTGAAGGTATATCATTTTCTTTTGTAAATCAACGCAAGCAATCGACAATCAACAATAACCCATCTATACTTACCAATTTTGCCAAAAAACAAGCATAAACTACCACTTCATGAACTTGAAAATTTATAAAAATTTGTAGTAACTTACTAGTGTATTTTGTAAGTCTTGTTACCCTTTAAAGTGTGGTTGATTATTTAAAAACTTTATTTTTAAAGAAAATGGTTCTTTACAACTTGTGATCACATTTACTAAAAATGTTTCTTCATGGGTTTTTCTTGTTACCCATATGTTTCTACACTTGTTCCATCACCAAAAATAAGGGTTATTTATTAAAGAACCAAGATTAAGTAGAACTTGTATTTTTAGCTTGGTTTCTTGAAAAATCATTCTTGAAATCTTAGATTTACAAGACTTACAACTCACTTTAATCATCATTTTACAAGAAAACATTATATCCTTTCAAGTTCATGTCTTTCATGAGGATGATCTACTTATCCTTCATACTTTCATCCTCTCATCTTGCTAGATTATGTTTTTAATCATGATCTAGCAAGATCATATGATGATCTACATCATTTACACAAGTAAACAACAATCAACAAGTAGAACAACATGATTTCTTCATGATTTAAGCTTATGTTCATGTTTCATTGTTTTGATTCTTAGTGTTCTTCAAGATTAACATTATGTATCATTCTTTAACCACTTATATGAGATGTAAAATGGAAAGATTAGTGTTCTTACCACTAGCTCAAGGCTAGAGATGATTAAGAGAAGAAAAGAGGTGGATAAAAGCAAATAGAGAAGGTCCTTGAACTTCCGAAAGCTCCTAGCTTCCTTATGCACCTTCAATCACCTTTGTATATGCTTGGAATGTATGAAGAATGATTGATGATGGTGGTGGTGGTTGTGCTTGATCTCGGCTGAACCCAAAGGAGAGGGAGGAGAAGAAGTGAAGTATGTTGTGAGTTTGTGAATGTTATGAGAGTTAAGTGCTCATGGGTATACTTATAATCCAATATCTCATATTTCCTTTGTATAATATGTCTAAAAAGTGCCAACAATATCTAGTATTTTAAATAAATAAAATCCAATGGTGGGGCCACATGTTGGGTCGTCCCATAGGTGGGGGGTATAGGTGTAGGTTATAACCAAGTTAGATTTCATAGTTAGATTTCAAGTGTTCTAGTTAGGGATTTAGTTATTAGATGTTTATATAGTGTGTTATGATGTTGGGGGACCATAACTAGCTTGGTAATGTTAAAACAGTGCTTCTAGTGTAAATTTGGTGTTTCGGGTAGTGTCCGGTTGGTTACTGGTTCGTTAAGGTGCTAAACTATGCAGTTTAGTGTGCTTTATGTACCCTTTTGTAACATTTTCGATTCCCGACACTTAGGAAAGCATCCAGGACCATTAAAACACATTTCTGCATAATATTAGAGTGTTAAAATGCTGAATTTACTGATTTTCTACAGAATTCTGCAGTTTATGTGAGTTTTAGGCACTTTCCGGCACTTAAACTATCTCTAGGATGGCAGTTTTGTGATCCCTACTTTCCTACACACTATACTAGTGTCATACTTGGTTTTTGGCTCATTCCGTATCTCAACAAATTGTCTGTCTATGTACTAAACTCCGTCAGCATTTTCCCGGTTTGTCTGATAACTGTGCTAACTGTGTTTCGTGCATCATTTGAGTCAATAAAGTTCTTATGCAATAATGATATGACATTAAGCAATATGTGATGCACATGTATGTATAATGCAATAATCAGAAAGCAGTTTCAAGTCATTAATTGAAATTCAGCACAGTCATTAAGCACTAATCATGATTTAATAGTTGTACGGATACCTGGAATTTTGACAGTTGTCACAAACCATGTGTGTTCAAGAATGGTTCACTGGCAGCTTCGTTTTTCAAAGAAGTCTCCTGATCCTTTTGAGAATGTGTTTCAGTGGTCCCACTAGATACATCATTAGGGACTTCTGCTAAGATGGATTCAAAAGAGTAATCAGAACATTGTTGATCTTCTTGAGAAGGAGTTTCAGTGGTCTCACTGAATGCAACATGAGGGACCTCCCCTGTCACACTGTCAGTAGCAGTAACATTAGAAGAATCACAATCATTAACTACTGAAAAATAACCATCATCACGCACAGTATCTAAATAATCATCACAGGCATCCACAGCTTTGCCCAAAACATCAGGCCTAAAAGACGACACAGAACCAATATACGAATGAAACGAATTAAGAAAATTTGTCCAAAAACATGTTCAGTATTAGTTTCATTTATTGGATTTTCAGAAAAATCAGATCTTGAATCTGTTTAATCCCCAAGTACATCTTCACCGGTTACTTCAGTTACTTCATTTGCACAGGAAGACGAAGCATTAGGATCATTTACACCTTTAGAAACAAACATGGTCGGCTGAGTTGCTCGATTCTCAACAGGTTTGCTGTTGATCGATGAATTATCAATTTTTGGACCGTAGGTCATCGTATCCTCATTCACCAATTCCTCCACAGTGAAAAGCAAGTAGGTGTAGTTATGATTGTATGGAGGAGGAACTTTGTTGTAACCCAAACCACACCTTTTCTTGCTTTTGTACTCTAATTGAATATCACAAATGTCTTTGACCAGTTTGCTAAAAGTATCATATTTTTTGATATTGATTTCATTTATTTGATATTTTAGCTTGATCTCTTCTAGCTTTTTGATCAAATTATTCATGATTACTTTATCATACTCGTAATTACAACTCTTCATGCTGAGATCCTCTTTAAGTTTAGCAATATCTTTTCTTTGAGCTTCGATTTTCTCTTTAAAAAGCCTTTCATTTTTGTTAAATAAGAATTATGCCTTTTTATATCATTGCAATCTTGGATCAGCTCTGAGTTGTGTAAACGGTATACCTCAACTCTACCTCTACATTCAGGAGTACAGAAAACAAAATTTATCTCTTCAATAGTTAATCTTTCCTGAGCCACCTGAGACATAAGTGCATATTGTTAGTAGGTGGTTGATTATTTTGTTCTTTTCCTCAAAACACAAACCATAACGAGTACCCGTGTACTCGCTAACTCAAACCCTTTGCAGTTGAATGAACCTGCTTTCTAAACTGCACCTCAAAAACCCTGTCAAAACTCTTCACCAAAAGCAACAAAACAATTTTTTTAATTTATACCCTTTATAATATTTTTAATTATTATTTATTTATTTTATTTTTTTATTATAAAAGTATACTAATCGTTATTATTATTATTTTTAATATTTATTATATTATTATTAATAATTATGTAATGATGACTTAATGATTAATATGATAATTATTATTATTATTATTATTATATTAAAACAAAATAATTTTAGTTCTTAAAATTAAAAATTAAAAAAATAGAAAAATTAAAAAATACAAAAATAGTGTCTTGCTTTTCAATAAAACCAAAAAACAAAAAATAGAGTGTTTATCTGTTTTTCTTAAACTTAAAAATGTAACCGTTCTAGAAGATTTGACTGATCATCAAAAGTTGAAAGAATTTAAATTGTGAAATTTAATGTACCTAGTGTTCATGTGGTACGTTCCCCTGTTGCATAAGAAATGTTTGCTTATGAATTTCTGAGCATGTGCAAAACCTGATTTCAATCAAGAAACAAGGGTTGATGAAGATTGAGATGTTGTTAGCTGCTGACAAAGCATGAAGCATCACAACAACAAGATGTACCAGAGTCAGAAGAACCGGATACGAAACGTCGTCTGACAGTGAAAGTACATTTGAAGAAGTACCATGAACCTGCTTGAAAGAAAAAGACTGAAAAAGAAAAGAGCTGTTGAGAATCCTCCTCTCACATTCTTTTTTGACAAAGATGTTTCAAGCAAAGCTGATTGTGATCCTGATATGAAGCTAAACACAAGAGCTAAAGAAAGAGACCCAGCGGAGAGTTCAGAAGTCAAGAAATTCCACAACATCTGCAGCATAGCGACAACCATAGACTTCGTTGAAGACGTTGCTGATTTCATGTTATGAAGATAATTTGATGGCATCAGTCTAGGGGGAGATTGTTAGGCCCTAAAGTGTGATTGACACATCAAATTAACACAACGAGCTATGGTTACGAACTGGGCCTTACCGGGTTAGTTAATATTAGGTTTTGGACCTTTATAGGTCACTTGGGCCAAGTTTTAGGCCATGTACGCCAAGCAGGCCCAAGGGGAGCCCATATAGGGAAGTGGGATTTAGTAGGTATATAAACAAGTTTTCAACTTGTTTTAGGGTTTGAGCCTCATTGTTTCACAACTTCTAGAGAGTCAGAGAGAGGCGATTGTGGTGTAGGATACTTGTACCAGATGTTTTGCTTATTCAAGTAATAGAATGTGTGCAAGTATTGAAAGTGATTCGGTATTGTGTTCTTCGTATTTTTGTGTTTTTCTTGAATCACCTATTGATTCGTTTCGGCACAATTAATAGGTTGTTAGATATCATTGAAAGATCCATTTTACGGGACTTACAATTTTAGACAATCATTCTTTTAGCCAAAATGATTTTTCTCCAAAGTCTTCCTCTTGAATAAATTTCAGGACGAAATTTCCTAAAGTACGGGAGACTGTAACGCCTCGTATTTTCGTATTTCTATTTTAAAAATGTTCGTATTCATATTCTAATTTTACAAACCTTACATTCGTATTTTTAATTTCAATCTCACAATTCTAGGAGATAATCATAATAAAATTCATATTTTATACATATTTGTTATTCACACAACCGATCATTTAAATACGTATTTATACGCAAACCGACACTATTTATACATATAAATACTTATGCGCACATCCTCAATACTTGAATTATACTTTTATATACTCAATTATATAATATATACTCAAGAAATACCAAGAAATATACCAATCATCTTTCCACCTCATCAATCCTCTTCCACCTTCTTTAACCAATCATATTTCACCCTTTTCACCAATCATCTTTCCACCTCATCAATCCTCTTCCACCTTCTTTAACCAATCATATTTCACCCTTTTCCACCTCCTTTATACACCAATCATCTTAGCACCTCATCAATCCTCTTTCACCTTCTTTAACCAATCATATTTCACCCTTTTCCACCTTCTCCACCTATAAATCCAACCTCCTTCTACCATTTTCTTCACACCATTCTTCTATCCATCTCTCTAGTTCTCTCAATCTCTCTAAATCAAGAATTCTAAGAATACTAAAAGGTCACTAAGTGTTCCAACGATTCTTCTCTCAACCTCTCTACTTCTCTCAAATCTTCCAAGCAAGGAAGAGAACTCTAGGAGTTCTAAAAGAAAAAAACTAAGTGTTTTAAAGGAAACTTTGAAGCTCCAACCTCCAACTCTTCACAGAATCACCAAAGTAAACTTTGCAAAACCGTGAGTACACTTAACCCCTTTTTCGCTTTAACACACTTTGTGTGCAACATGTTTTACTTGTAAAAATATACGATTCACACAAACATGCTTTATTCACTCAATCCGTTATACATGCTTTGTTATGCATAGGCTCATGCTAGAATTCATACTACTTGTTAGCCCGCCTTAACAATTATAGCGCTATAGGAGTAGCACACCACCCGACGGGTTTTGTTAAGTTATATTCATACTTAGTCTCGTCATTTTTGTGGCGAGGGACACATATTATTCATACTTAGTCTCGTCACTTTTGTGTCGAGGGACACTTATAATTCTTGTGGACACTTGGGTTTGAATTTTAGTTATGCATTATAGTTTGACCTTGTATGCCAAATTGCTATGTTGGATTGAAAATACTTTTATACTTATGTCACGTGTCTAAAACTAGTGTACTCGCCAATACGTTGTATTGAACTATGTTTTTTAAAACATGTTGCATGTTTAATGATGATGTTGATGATGCATGGAACATAGTAGGATGCCTAGATACTCATTTTAAATTTTGTATTCTTATTGTAATGTATTTCTTTTATTTCAAGTTGATGTATTTGATTTCAATCTTTGTAATTGACTCTTTAGAAATGAAATAAAATTTATTATTTAGATACTTGTTGCAAATGTTCGTGTTATGAAGTCTCCAGCAATCTATTTCGTCTCACTCTGATGTTTCTGCCATCGGTTGGGGTGTGACATTAATACCCGACCAAGCGGCCAATGCCGTATCCCAAGCCCGTATAGGGAAAATAGGCTAAGAGTACTTACCTGTACTTTTCCTTACAAATCAAGGATGGTAAAGTACATCCGTAATCAAAATAACCTAAACACAGGCGCAATTTACGGGGCTCCTAGTCTGGAATGGACGGAACTATGATCCGTTAGAATGTTAACGGGTCTTATTCAAGTCATATAACTTGGACCGGTTAACTTTAATAAATAGGTATGGTTCGCTAGATTAAGCGGATACCGGATAGAATGTGGTTTAAGCCCTTATGAGTACAATGACTCGTATAATACGGGTCAAATAACCAAACTTTCTGATTAGAACGGATATGGAAAGGTTTTGACCTAATTCAGCTAACTTATATAAACTATGCTATACAAGTTAACCGTACGCGCATAGGCAGCATCAGGTGGTTGAATGGGTCCATGGTAAGTCCAATATGCCAAAACACGTTTATTATAATGTTACATCAGTTTAAAACTTAGATTACATGTTAATTATGTTTCAAAATTATTCTATGCGCAAAAAGGGTGTTTTAGGCATTATTTAAGCATAATATAAGGACTTTTCATAAAACCAAACAAATGATATGATCAGAAGGTATAACCTTTACAGGTTATTCCCTACAATCATGTGATTATATTACAACTTCAAATCGGGTCAAAATCGAAAGTCAAAGCAGAAGTCAAATTGTTTAACTTTCGGTTACGAACCGAGCTCTAAGCAGGAAATGACGAGTTGGACATGATCTAACATGTCCTAATATGTTATATAAACTGTTATAAGGTCAAAAACAAAGGTTTTGATTCTTAGAAGTTCATTTAACCTTAATTACGAAAATCTGCGTTTTTTACTTTTATTTAATAAAACTTTGACCCGTTATTTGACTAACTTATCGTGATCTTTAGAAGATGCACTTATAGGGGATTAACACCAGCTTTATTACGATCACGTAGCCATGTTTAATTCGAACATTGGCTTGACCGAAATGGTCATAACCGAAAGTCAAAGCATAAGTCAATTTGCTTGACTTTCGGCTAATAACTAGCCTATAAATGAAACAAGACTAAAGGAGAACACTTAAAAGTGTTCAAGAAGAAGATTAAACTTCAGAGAAGGAGGCCTCTTAGTCCAGAAGCTGCTCCAAGTGATTCGAAAGAAAGACATGAAAGGTGAAAGTTCAAGTGGTGAACTTAATCACCAATTTATACTAAGATTCAAGCTTCCAAACCTTTCCAAGTGTAGCCAGGAGCTCTAGGAGGATGATAAGTGTCCTAGCAGGTGTCCAAAGGAGGTTAAAGGTGGCAAGAAACGAAGCAGGGTGGCATGGAGAGCAGGCTGCAGCTGCAATGTGACAACTGTCAAATTTGCATGCATCTGTACGATTATTAGACGATGATTAATGCTTAATGACTGTGCTGAATTTCAATTAATTACCTGAACTGCTTTTTGATTATTACCATATACATACATGTGCATCATATATTGCTTAATGTCATGTCCTTAGTGCAAGGGAACTTTGTTGAATCAAATGATGCACGAAACACGGCTAGCACAATTATCAGACAAATCGGAAAAATGCTGATGAAGTTAAGTAGTTAGACAGACCTTGTGTTAAGACACAAAATGAGCCAGAAACTAAGTATTACACGAGTATAGTGTGTAGGAAAGTAAGGATCATGAAACTGCCTTCCTAAGAGATAGTTTAAGTGCCGGAAAGTGCCTAAAACTCACCTAAAGTGCTGAATTCAGCAAAATTCAGCAATAATCAGCATTTAAACAATCTAATATCATGCAGAAATATGGTTAAATGGTCTTGAGTGCTTTCCTAAGTGTCGGGAATCAAAAGTGTCACAAAAGGTAACATAAATTGCACTAAACTGCATAGTTTAGCGCCATAACGAACCGGTAACCAACCGAACAACCGGACACTATCCGAAACACCAAATTTTCACTAGAAGCACTGTTTTAACATTACCAAGCTAGTTATGGTCCCTGAACATCATAACACACTATATAAATATCAACTAACTAAGTATCTAACTAGATACTTACAATTTTACCACAAGCTAACTAGTTAGTTTAAACCTAGTCTACTACCCCCCTACCTATGGACGCCCAACATATGGCCCACCTCAAGATTTTATATTATTATCAAACTAGATCTTGTTCTTGCTTTACTAAACATATTATACATGAGATAAAACTAGAAAATGGTTATAAATATAACACATCAAGTTCTAACTTCTCATAACCTCACACACCAAAACACACACTTCTTTCTCCTTCTCCCCTTGGTGCTCTCGGCCGAAACTCAACACCCACATACCCACCATCATTCAATTTTTCTCATACATTTCAAGCACATCCAAAGGTGTTAGAGGTTACATAGAGAAGCTAGGAGCTTGGAGAAGTTGAAGGACCTTGTTCATTTGCTTTTATCCACTTGATTTCTTCATTTGATCATCCCTAGCCTTGAGCTAGTGGTAAGAACTTTGATCTTGCTATTTTACATCCTATATCAGTGGTTAAAAGATGTTACACAATGTTGATCATGAAGAACACTAAGAACCATAAGAAGTAAACATGAAATATACCAATCATTTTTCCACCTCATCAATCCTCATCCACCTTCTTTAACCAATCATATTTCACCCCTTTAACTAATCATCTTTCCACCTCATCAATCCTCTTCCACCTTCTTTAACCAATCATATTTCACCTTTTCCACCTCCTTTTTCCACCAATTATCTTTTCACCTCATCAATCCTCTTCCATCTTTTTTAACCAAACATATTTCACCCTTTTCCACCTTCTCCACCTATAAATCCATCTCCTTCTACCATTTTCTTCACACAATTCTTCTCTCCATCTCTCTAATTCTCTCAATCTCTCTAAATCAAGAATTCTAAGAATACTAAAAGGACACTAAGTGTTCCAACGATTCTTCTCTCAACCTCTCTACTTCTCTCAAATCTTCCAAGCAAGGAAGAGAACTCTAGGAGTTCTAAAAGAAAAAACTAAGTGTTTTAAAAGAAGATTTGAAGCTCCAACCTCCAACTCTTCACAGAATCACCAAAGTAAACTTTGCAAAACTGTGAGTACACTTAACCCCTTTTTCGCTTTAACACACTTTGTGTGCAACATGTTTTACTTGTTAAAATGCACGATTCACACAAACATGCTTTATTTACTCAATCCGTTATACATGCTTTGTTATGCTTAGGCTCATGCTAGAATTCATACTACTTGTTAGCCCGCCTTAACAATTATAGCGCTATAGGAGTAGCACACCACCCGACGGGTTTTGTTAAGTTATATTCATACTTAGTCTCGTCATTTTTGTGGCGAGGGACACATATTATTCATACTTAGTCTCGTCACTTTTGTGGCGAGGGACACTTATAATTCTTGTGGACACTTGGGTTTGAATTTTAGTTATGCATTATAGTTTGACCTTGTATGCCAAATTGCTATGTTGGATTGAAAATACTTTTATACTTATGTCACGTGTCTAAAACTAGTGTACTCGCCAATACGTTGTATTGAACTATGTTTTTTAGAACATGTTGCAGGTTTAATGATGATGTTGATGATGCATGGAACATAGTAGGATGCCTAGATACTCATTTTAAATTTTGTATTCTTATTGTAATGTATTTCTTTTATTTCAAGTTGATGTATTTGATTTCAATCTTTGTAATTGACTCTTTAGAAATGAAATAAAATTTATTATTTAGATACTTGTTGCAAATGTTTGTGTTATGAAGTCTCGAGCAATCTATTTCGTCTCACTCCGATGTTTCCGCCATCAGTTGGGGTGTGACATTAATACCCGACCAAGCGGCTAATGCCGTATCCCAAGCCCGTATAGGGAAAATAGGCTAAGAGTACTTACCTGTACTTTTCCTTACAAATCAAGGATGGTAAAGTACATCCGTAATCAAAATAACCTAAACACAGGCACAATTTACGAGGCTCCTAGTCTAGAATGGGCGGAACATTGATCCGTTAGAATGTTAACGGGTCTTATTCAAGTCATATAACTTGGACCAGTTAACTTTAATAAATAGGTATGGTTCGCTAGATTAAGCGGATACCGGATAGAATGTGGTTTAAGCCCTTATGAGTACAATGACTCGTATAATACGGGTCAAATAACCGAACTTTCTGATTAGAATGGATATGGAAAGGTTTTGACCTAATTCAGCTAACTTATATAAACTATGCTATACACGTTAACCGTACGCGCATAGGCAGCATCAGGTGGTTGAATGGGTCCATGGTAAGTCCAATATGCCAAAACACATTTATTATAATGTTACATCAGTTTAAAACTTAGATTACATGTTAATTATGTTTCAAAATTATTCTATGCGCGAAAAGGGCGTTTTAGGCATTATTTAAGCATAATATAAGGACTTTTCATAAAACCCAACAAATGATATGATCAGAAGGTATAACCTTTATAGGTTATTCCCTACAATCATGTGATCATATTACGACTTCAAATCGGGTCAAAATCGAAAGTCAAAGCAGAAGTCAAATTGTTTAACTTTCGGTTGCGAACCGAGCTCTAAGCAGGAAATGACGAGTTGGACATGATCTAACATGTCCTAATATGTTATATAAACTGTTATAAGGTCAAAAACTAAGGTTTTGATACTTAGAAGTTCATTTAACCTTAATTACGAAAATCTGCGTTTTTTTACTTTTATTTAATAAAACTTTGACCCGTTATTTGACCAACTTATCGTGATCTTCAGAAGATGCACTTATAGGGGATTAACACCAAATTTATTATGATCGCGTAGCCATGTTCAATTCTAACATTGGCTTGACCGAAATGGTCATAACCGAAAGTCAAAGCATAAGTCAATTTGCTTGACTTTCGGCTAATAACTAGCCTATAAATGAAACAAGACTAAAGGAGAACACTTAAAAGTGTTCAAGAAGAAGATTAAACTTCAGAGAAGGAGGCCTCTTAGTCCAGAAGCTGCTCCAAGTGATTCGAAAGAAAGACATGAAAGGTGAAAGTTCAAGTGGTGAACTTAATCACCAATTTATACTAAGATTCAAGCTTCCAAACCTTTCTAAGTGCAACCAGGAGCTTCTAGGAGGATGATAAGTGTCCTAGCAGGTGTCCAAAGGAGGTTAAAGGTGGCAAGAAACAGAGTAGGGTGGCATGGAGAGCAGGTTGCAGCTGCAATGTGACAACTGTCAAATTTGCATGCATCCGTACGATTATTAGACGATGATTAATGCTTAATGACTGTGCTGAATTTCAATTAATTACCTAAACTACTTTCTGATTATTACCATATACATACATGTGCATCATATATTGCTTAATGTCATGTCCTTAGTGCATGGGAACTTTGTTGAATTAAATGATGCACGAAACACGGCTAGCACAATTATCAGACAAATCAGAAAAATGCTGATGAAGTTCAATAGATAGACAGACCTTGTGTTAAGACACAAAATGAGCCAGAAACTAAGTATTACACTAGTATAGTGTGTAGGAAAGTAAGGATCATGAAACTGCCTTCCTAAGAGATAGTTTAAGTGCCGGAAAGTGCCTAAAACTCACCTAAAGTGCTGAATTCAGCAAAATTCAGCAATAATTAGCATTTAAACAATCTAATATCATGCAGAAATATGGTTAAATGGTCCTGAGTGCTTTCCTAAGTGTCGGGAATCAAAAGTGTCACAAAAGGTAACATAAATTGCACTAAACTGCATAGTTTAGCGCCTTAACGAACCGGTAACCAACCGAACTACCGAACACTATCCGAAGCACCATATTTTCCCTAGAAGCACTGTTTTAACATTACCAAGCTAGTTATGGTCTCCGAACATCATAACACACTATATAAATATCAACTAACTAAGTATCTAACTAAATACTTACAATTTTACCACAAGCTAACTAGTTAGTTTAAACCTAGTCTACTACCCCCCCCCCCCACCTTTGGACGCCCAACATATGGCCCACCTCAAGATTTTATAAGATTATCAAACTAGATCTTGTTCTTGCTTTACTAAACATATTATACATGAGATAAAACTAGAAAATGGTTATAAATATAACACATCAGGTTCTAACTTCTCATAACCTCACACACCAAAACACACACTTCTTTCTCCTTCTCCCCTTGGTGCTCTCGGCCGAAACTCAACACCCACACACCCACCATCATTCAATTTTTCTCATACATTTCAAGCACATCCAAAGGCGTTAGAGGTTACATAGAGAAGCTAGGAGCTTGGAGAAGTTGAAGGACCTTGTTCATTTGCTTTTATCCACTTGATTTCTTCATTTGATCATCCCTAGCCTTGAGCTAGTGGTAAGAACTTTGATCTTGCTATTTTACATCCTATATTAGTGGTTAAAAGATGTTACACAGTGTTGATCATGAAGAACACTAAGAACCACAAGAAGTAAACTTGAACATAAGCCTAAAATATGAAGAAATCTTGATGAATATGAGTTGTTATGCTTTATCATTGTTGTTCATACATGTATTTGATGTTGATCATCATATGATCTAGCTAGATCATGATTAAAAACATAATCTAGCAAGATGAGAGGATGAACATGATAGAAATTAATGGATCATCCTCATGAGAAGCATGAACTTGAAAGAACAAAATGTTTCCTTGAAAAATAATGATCAAGTAAGTTGTGATACTTGTAGATCTAGAAATTTTATGAATGATTTCTTAAGAAACCAAGTTAAAAATATAAGTTTTATTTAATCTTGGTTCTTACATAAACAAACCTTATTTTTTGTGGTTAATAAAGTGTAGAAACACTTGTGTAACAAGAAAAATCAAAGAAGGAATATTTTTGAAAAATATGATTAGAAGTTGTAAAGATCTATATTCTTTAAAAATGAAGTTTTTAAAGAATTAATCACACTTTAGAAGGTAACAAGGCTTACTAATAACACTAGTAAGTTACTACAAATTTTTATGAAATTTCAAGTTCATGAAGTAGAGGATTATACTTGTTTTTGGCAAAGTTGGTAAGTAAAGGTTGTTTACTGTTGATTGTGGATTGATTGTGTTGATTTTTACAAAAGAAAATGATATGCTTGAAAGCATGGAAACCTCCATTTTTAGGGGAAACTATAAAAATTTTTCTAAAAATTAAACACTTAGAAAAATATTTCTAAACAAATATTTACAAGTGTATTTTAAACCATGGATTTTCACATAAACTTTGCCATGATTTTTGTTACAAAAATATAAATATTGGAGGTTGGTTTTCATAAATAAAAGTGACTAAATATGTATTTAGGAAAATATATATTTAGAAGTCACCATGTGTGTGATTATTTGTATATTATGTGTATTAGTTATATTATTTTAGGACATGAAATAATATAACTCATCAAAATACCAAAAGTTACAATCCAAAATATTACCAAAATTCCAAGGAATAAATATACAAGTTATACACAAGTATTGGTGAAACCAAATACTTCGGAAAATCTATTCACAAGTATATTTTGGTAAATAATATTTTGGACACCAAGGAAACATAAAAATATGATTTTTACAATATTTGCAGACTCATATCATATTTTTGACAAGAAGAAAATATATTATTTTTGGGTGAATAAAAAAATGTATTTTCTTGGAATTATTAGAAGATGTATTATTTTTGGGAGAAAATCTACATTTCTTAAACAAACACGAAATACGATATTTTTGGGGTGAGAGATATATTTTCTCAAATAAATATGAAATATATCATTTTTTTTTGGAGAAAAATAAGTTTATATATTTTCCAAGTTGGACTTGAAAATATATTATTTTTAGAACTTATATGAAAATACAAATATTTTTGCCAAGGGAAGATTTTAAATAATATTTATTAAAAGTATATTTTGGAATATATAATAATGTATTTCTACAGGAAATATTATTCCGGAAAAGTTGATATGACATTAAGTATAAGGATACTTAATAATTACAAGAAATACGTATTCTTGTACGTACAAATACACACCGGAATACGACGCCGATACATGGCAAAAATATACAAGTATAAGATTACGAATACAAAATACACCCATCCTTGGGAAGGAAATATAAGTGTGAATACTTGAAGGATATCAAGCTACAATATATTATTCCAAAATTAGTAGACATAAAATAAGTTAAAATATTTATTATTTTAAAAAATAATTATATAACTTGTAATAATATCGAAGACACGAAGGAACGTAACTCAAAGACACTAAATAATTCTAAGTTAAGGCACTACCCGCTCGTCTAATAGACATTAGTACGATTGTAGGTAGTTGTGTATGCCAGGCAAAGCGTGAGTTACGGTGATACGAAGACGCAAAACTGTGAGTTCATGACCCCCTTTTCTCTAACTGTTTTTGGTTTTATAACTTCGAGGGTGAAATACATGTTACAACTGTTCACAAACATTTTGATTTGGTATGGTTAGCTAAGGAAGGGTACTGCTTGATCATGTGAGTGGTGGGTATAATACTTAAGGCCATTAATCCTCGTTGTAGGACCGAGGGACATGAGTGATAGATCTATTTGGGTGTAGCGAGCCCACACCCATGTGGACCAGGGTGGCCCATGAGGTGACTATGTCTTATTCCCGGAGACAAATTTGCTAGGTTTGAGTTTTCCTGCATCACTTCACACATATCAATGGCCTTGCAAACCATTGGTGATCTGTTTTCCTTGTTGCTTTCATACCAGGAGTTTACAAACTTACATACATACTTTCAATGATTACAAAGGTTATTCATACACACAAACAAACACATGAACTCGCTCAACTTTTGTTGATGTTTTCAAACTACATGTATTTCAGGGAATTAGATGTGGATCTGGCAGGCGTTCGGAAGTTCCAAGTGTGGTTTAAGAATAAAAGATGTCATCCATGATCTTAGGGTTTGGTCAGTGTGTCTTATCCTGGACGAGACACGTCTTCCAAATCCTGGTTTTATTTATTGTCTTTTGTCAAGTCTTTGTGAACTCTTAAACAAGTTGCATGGTTTGTACTCGAATTTGAATTTCTATGTCTTAAAACAAAGTTGTTGTTATGTTTCTAAACTTATTTAATGGATGATCATCGTTGGTTTTATCATATAGTGGTTGTTATGATTGAATGTAATGATATTAAGCAAGTCACACATAATCACGCTTCCGCAAAAGACAGGGTGTGACATGCAAGCTCATTTTGGACTACTAGCGATGGCCTCACGGACCGTAAGGCATATGCCTTGCGGTCCGTAAGGACCTCTGGCGCACCCACAGGATTCAAACATCCTTACGGACCGTAAGGCATATGCCTTGCGGTCCGTAAGGAGCCAAAAGTTTAGCATTTCGTCACATTCGACCCCTCCACTACCCATCTTCCATATAATGTACAACTTTGATCCCTCTCATCCAACTTACGTAGATTATTTGAGAGTTGAATGGACACGTGTTGACATATTATTCGTCATGAATTTTTCGAGGTGTTAGAGGCGCCCACCATGGGGCACGCTTCAATTTAGTCACTTGATAGATGTCTCATTTTTTATTCTACTGTCTGTTTTTGTCTCTAAGAGTGGTAAATAATGTCTGGTGAAAACCAACAAGTTCCAGAGGAGGGCCAGCCTTCTGCTTCTCCAGATGATGTTGAAGTGTCAGACATCATGGAGCTCACTCCTGAGGGAGCATTTCTCCACACTTCAATGCCTAATAGGCGAGCACATTCGAGAAGAAAGGATGGAGGGTGTAGCCATAAGACTTTCCTATGAGGAAGAGCCCAATGGTGCTCTATGGGGCACTTTTCCTCAGATTAACCAGTAGGTCCAACAGTTAGCCATCTCCACTCCGGCCACTTGCATGTCTAGACAATAAGGGGGAACCTTTGAATCTGGATCTACACCTATCTTGGGATTGGTATCTCAAGGTCCAATCTGTGGGACCACGTGGAACACCTCGACTCAACAAACTCAAGTCTCGTTGGGACCGCAACTCCCCATGAGTCATATACTAGCAGCACAAACACTGCCTTACATGTCATTTTCACCCTACCACCGTTGGCAAAATGTTGGGACGTCTCCAACTCTTTCAGGGTTCTCTTTACCTCAGAATCCTATCCTAGGAAAGGTAGAAAATGCCACACTTAACGATGAGGCTACTAAGGTTGTTCTTTGTATGGAAAGTGATGAACTCCTAGACAGGTTACTAAAACCTTATAAACCAAAATACTCCAACAAGTTCACCCGAAGAATCGCGGAATTCAAGTTCCATTCGGAGAAAAAGATGCCGACAAATGTCAAGATGTACAATGGTAGTGGAGACCCCGAAGACCATCTTCAAAACCCCAAGTTAGATATTGGCAAAAGAAGAAGCCCGCTTTAGTTTAAAGCCTCCAAATCCCATGGCACGCCAAGGAAAAGACAAGTCAAAATATTATGAATTCAAGCCTCCAAAGCCCATGGCACGCTCGGTTCGGAACCGAAAGTCGCAAAACTTTGACTTTTGATTTGACTTCAGTTCTGAACCGATTTAGATGGATTTAGAAATGCCTTAGAGCTCTTTTAGGACCAGCTTGTATGATAGTATAACCCTCTGCGTTTATACTACTTGACTCGTTGATTGTCCGATGTTTCCGTTATATGCCTAATGTTGACCAATATGCCCATTTAACCTTAAAATGAGAATTTTGGAAATGTGAGAGGACAATAATCTTTGTTACTGATTTATAAACATGTCCCTAAAATTTCACATCAGTTGGAGGTCTAGATTAGGAGTTATGCTCGATACCGTAATTAGAAAGCTTTTTATAAATTAAATGGCATAATTAGCGTAAAGCCTATCTAAACCCAATTTTTGACACCAAATATTTTACTCACTGATGTAATATAATATTTTGGGATTTTTGAAGATTTTTAATTATTTTTAAACTAATCATAACCTAAGGGTATTGCCTTAATTCGGTAATTACCGATTATACCCTTTTGCTTGTAAAATGAGTTGTACATAATATTTTGACACCAATTCAATTGCTACTGATTTTATATAATAAATGAAGTATTTTGAACTTTATAACCTGATCAGAAAACTCAGATTTCCTGTTTAACCCAGAAATCGCTTAAAACGGCTTTTTACGCGTATTAAACACATAGTATGGGTTTAAAACCGTTTTGTCATATAAGACTTATCACCAACTGATATAACCTGTTAAAATAAGTTGTTCTACTGATTATCTCAGACCCGAGTCTCAGAAGTTTAATTAAACTCTTTTATAATCTTTAAAATGACCAAAATACCCCTACGGGGCTTAAATTGAGATTAAACTCGCTTTGGGCATAATGGAAGGTATCCTACTGATATCACAACATATTTAAGGCATATTAACTTAGGAAAGCTGTTTACGACTCCAATGGTTACCCGTTATGCTTCTTACGCGTTCGGTTCGGTTTATGTAACTAGTTTGCATAAATTAGCCGAAACGGGTCAAACCTTATCATTTTAATCTCAAAATCCAGAATATGTTTAGTTTACCCATATTATACAAGTCTCCAAACTTGTCGGGTCTAAACCACATTCTATTCCGGTCTTCGCTTAATCGTGCGTCCGAACCGTATCTTCTTTCAAAACTAACCGGTCTAAGCTTAGGCTTAATTAAAGACCCGTTAGAAATCTAATAGGTTATTATAAACCTTTGTTCCAGAATAGGAGACCCGGTAAAAGCTACGTGCACTTGCTTGTTGTGATTATTACTTGCAAAGGTAAATACTTTTAACTTAATTTCCCTTATACGGGCTTGGGGTACGGTATATAAAATACCGCTTGGTCGGGCATTAAATCTTTAATCGTATGAAGGTTAATTTATTGAAATGACCCGTTTGAATTGTTTTGTTGCTTAAAGCCTTTGGGGGGTTAATGACCATGTCCCGGATATCCTTGGCATCATTTTACGAAATGGCCACGACCTAAGTACACGGGTGTAGGCGTACACCCGTTAGTGCATATATAAATAACAAGGTTTAACCGCCGGTTTCGGGAATAACCCGCCGCAGGACTATATCATGTGGTGTGTCTATTAAGCTCTAACCCGGTGTTAACCCGGGCTACTGAACGCATAAGAAACATGTAATTCTTTTACAAGTTTATGTATAAATAATTATCCCAAGTTATAAAAGTTAGTGCCACGTGCATTCAAATCAATTTTATTAAACCTTTTCCAAATGAGTCTGTTAATTGTATTTACCAGTGTAAACTGACGTATTTTCCCAAAAAGGTTAAGTGCAGGTACTACTCGAAATAGGCTGGTTTTCTCCTAGCATCCACAATAAGTCTCGCAAGCTTGGATGACATAAAACTGTTGAACAATGTTTCCTTTTTATTTGATCCCCTGTGGATTATTTTCAACTATTTTGTGATACTTGATATTACAATTATATTCGGTTGAAATGAATCTATCTTTTGCTTCCGCTGTGCATTTAAATATTGTGTTGTTTGACTATGATGATATCAACTACGTCACGATACTCCCAACCGGGCCCACCGGTAATACGTGGAAAATATCGGGGTGTGACAGGTTGGTATCAGAGCCAACATTGAGTGAATTAAACGCTAGCCTTTTTGTGTTTAATCTCAATGACACAATTGCACATTCCTAAATTTTCGAGTCTAGACAAAGAACTTAGGAATACTCCAAATTGTTTTTAAGTCTAACTTTGTCCTTTATATTTCTTTGTTGTATCTTTCATTTGCTTTGACAGGAAAACATGCCACCGAGATTCCGAAGAGGAGGACGAGGTAAGGGGCCGATCAACGCCCCCAACGATCACGAAGCCGGGCCTTCACACCGGCGGAATCCTTCTACTACTATGAGTGCCGATCCTCAGGGAAATTGGAGGTCCCATTTAGAGCCCGCTATACGATCTATCTCGTATAGCTCAACACCTCCCTATCGTCACTCCTTTGGGCCGCATTCAGAAAACGGGCCCGATGACTCACGCCACTCCTTCTTGCCTTTGCAGCGATCCCTTTCGCACCATTCCTTTGGCGACCCCACTCCTGTCTTTCAGGGCCGGTTCAACCCGGCCAACTATATTGAAGAACCAGTGGGTTTTAACCCGCTAGGACCTGAAGACCATTTCTCAGGAGACCAGGCAATGGACATGGACGAGGACACGGATCCCGTCGAGCCTGCAACCGGGACCCCCAACCATCCCATCGAGATTTCGGATGGTTCGTCCTTCCACGGATCACCCTACCGTGGTCCAGACAGTTATCAAGCGAGGTTCAACCAGTATGAGTGGTATTTTACACCCTCTCATAACCCACAGCAGCAACAACAGCTGGATCCCTCCGAGGATTCGCGTTTCGTGGCAGTCACACCACCGCCGGTTCATCAAGCACCTCCAGAGCCACCAAGGCGTAGAAGAACAGGCGTACGAATATCCGTGCGAGAAGGGGGTTTTCACTTTAGCACCCCCCATCACTCAAGTGGCAGTCACTATCCGCCACTGCATGAAGACCCACAATTGGGCGGGCCTTCAAACCCAGTTTCAGAGGTGAATTCTGCACCGGTTGCGCCACCACCGCCACCATTGGGTTTTGGTAACCCAATTCCTACATACGCCGGTTCAACGGCGTATAATCCATTTGAGCAGCCGGCTCACACTAACTATAACTATGCTGAAGCCGACCCATACCAAGTAGCAGCAAACTACAACTCCCTTCATCCTGAAGGACCATATGGAGCCCCTTGGGGAGTGGGATACCCAGCTCATGGGTATCAAATACCTGCTCGACCTTCGTTTCAACACCAGCCGCAACCGCCACGGTTTTCCCCACCAGAACAGGAGGAAATCCTCCAAAGACTAAGCAGGGTGGAACGAGACTTTCAGGAAGAGCGTAGGAACAACAGAGGATTCCTCAAGGGCTTAGCAAGCTTATTAAAAGGAAAGAAGAAGAGGGATCATTGAATCCCTATATGTATTGTTGTATTTCCTTATTTCAATCAGTCCCTGCGTGGACTTGTCCTTCTTTAGTCCCTGCGTGGACACCTAGCTTATTAATCAGTTTATGCGAGGATTTGTATTTCAGTTTAGCTCCTGCGTGGGCAAGTTATTTCTGTTAAAAGTCCCGTTTAGGGCAATGTGTACTTCCTTTAATGATTAATGGAATGTTAAATTCAAAAATTTCATTTTTGTCATTATATGCATAAATATATTATACATGAAATAAATAAATTAAAAATCATTCCTTTTAAAAATAATCTGCCTATTAAATATTAAATAAGAATCTTAAAGGTATAACCCAGCCTGCATGTCATTATAAGACTTGGCCGAGATGGTAAGACCTGTTTAAAAGATTCGAATCCCTGTTAACATCTGGAAACATGTTAACGCTCCTGGCAGACGTGATTCGTTAAAATCACACACGTCATTCTTATAACAAGATTCTTCAAAAGATTCCTAACCTAACTTAATGATCTATAAATCATGGGTTTAAATCATCAATTAAGATGATCACATATTAAACATCCATTAGTGATATAGTGCCTGCGGGCCATAATAAATGTCAAATAAGACAAAAAGACAGTTGTAGTCTACGACTCCCTGTCAGAAAAAGGTAAAGAACTATGTTCAAACCTTCATGCCTTGATTCTCTGAAATCATGGCTTATGATTTAAAAATGTCCCTGTGACTAGGCCTTTTGTGCTACTAATAATACAGTTATTGTTTTATAATTAGGATAAATTATAATAAAAATCCTAAATAAATATGACTAACAAATTAACCAAATATGGTCTGTGTTTACCATGGTTAATGAATTGCCATAAAAGACAATTCCATAATAAACTCCCAAATAAATTATTGTCCATATCTTATGTAACAGTTCAAACTACATGGCTGACTCGGATCAGATCAATAGTCACCCAAGGGAGGATCATGATAATACCCGAATTAATATAGCAGGTGCAGAACTGCAAGCATTAATAGACAATGCTGTTACAAAAGCAATAGAGCGGCAGTATAATGAATATAGCGGGACTCGAAGTAGGACCCTATCCGCACCGCATTCCAAGCCTAAGACTCATTCTGAGGCTCACAGCAAGCCACCCTCCAAGAAGGAAGAGCCAAAGAAAGACGATGACGATCGTCACTCTTCGAATCAGCAAAGTGTCCCATCAAAGAAGATCGAACTTAAGCAGGAACCGCGTGGTAAGTCCTGCACATATAAGTACTTCGTCTCATGCAAACCCAGAGACTTTACTGGGGAGAAGGGAGCGGTTGACTGCATGACATGGTTGGATGAAATGGATACCGTGGTTGATATCAGCGGGTGCGCTGAAAAGGATGTGGTAAAATTCGTATCTCAGTCATTCAAGGGCGAGGCATTAGCTTGGTGGAGGTCGTTAATCCAAGCTACCGGAAAAATCCCATTGTACAATCTGTCATGGGATCAGTTTGTGACGTTGATTAAAGAAAACTACTGCCCTCAGCATGAGGTTGAAAAGATCGAATCTGATTTCTTGTCGTTGATTATGAAGAACCTGGACTGTCAGGCCTACCTTACCAGCTTCAATACAATGTCAAGGTTGGTTCCTTATCTGGTGACGCCGGAACCCAAGAGGATAGCTCGTTTCATCGGAGGTTTAGCCCCCGAGATTAAGGCCAGCGTGAAGGCCTCCAGACCAGCTACCTTTCGGTCTGCAGCTGATATAGCATTATCTCTTACTCTGGACGCGGTCAGGCAGAGATCACTGAGAAAAACTGATGCTGAGAAAAGGAAGCGTGAGGATGATAACTCACGGTGACCAGATAAGAGACATAGGGGAAAAAATGACCACAAAAAGAGTTCTGGATCTAAGAAAGATGGCCATCAGTCGGGTGATAAACCCAAATGTAAGATCTGCAAGAAACAGCACTTCGGGAAGTGCAGATATGAGTCGAAATCACAGTCACAGCCAAGAGCATGTGGGATTTTCAAGTCTTCTGAGCAGAAGACCTTGGATTGCAAAAAGTTGAAAGATGCTACGTGCTATAGCTGCAATGAAAAAGGGCATATCAAGTCCAACTGCCCAAAACTTGCAAAGAAGACTGAGGATGGGAAAAAGACCAATGCAAGGGTCTTCCGGATGGATGCAAAGGAAGCCGTCCAGGACGACAATGTGATCACAGGTACCTTCCTCATAAATGATGTCTATGCAAGAGTACTTTTTGATTCAGGCACTGATAAGTCGTTCGTAGATAATAAGTTTTGTGAATTGTTGAAATTACCTCTTAAAACCTTAAGTGTGAAATATGAGGTGGAATTAGCTGATGGAACCATAGAAACCGCATCAACCGTGTTAGATGGATGTGTTATATCCATTAGGAACCACTCTTTTCCATTGTCTTTACTTCCTTTGAAATTAGCCGGTTTCGATGTAGTAATAGGCATGGATTGGTTGTCTCGGAACCAAGCCCAGATCGTTTGTGCTAAGAAGCAAGTGGTTGTCAGAGCTCCTCATGGCGAACATTTGACAATCCAAGGAGATACTAAGTACGGAATGCCTGAGCAAGTGTCCATGCTCAAGGCATCAGGGTGTTCGACGAAGGGTTATGTTATCTACATGGCACAAGTAACCATTGATGAACCAAAGCCTAAGATCGAAGAAATACCTATTATCTCTGAATATCCAGAAGTATTCCCTGAAGAACTACCTGATTTACCCCCAGATAGGCAAGTGGAGTTCAGGATTGACATTATTCCTGGAGCAGCACCTGTTGCAAGAGCACCTTACAGATTGGCACCAACGGAGATGAAAGAATTGAGAACTCAACTGGATGATTTGTTGGAAAAGGGATTTATTAGACCTAGCTCGTCTCCTTGGGGAGCACCAATCCTGTTTGTGAAGAAAAAGGATGGATCGATGGGTCTGTGCATCGATTACCGAGAACTTAACAAAGTTACTGTTAAGAATCGGTATCCATTGCCCAGGATCGACGACTTGTTCGATCAGCTTCAAGGAGCGAGTTACTTTTCCAAGATCGACTTAAGGTCAGATATCATCAACTGAAGGTCAGGGATGAAGATGTACATAAGCCTGCATTTAGGACTCGTTATGGTCATTACGAGTTCTTAGTGATGCCTTTTGGACTCACTAACGTACCAACCGCATTCATGGACCTCATGAACCACGTCTGCAAGCCCTACATGGATAAATTTGTCATCGTCTTCATTGATGATATTCTTATTTACTCGAAGAGTCAAGCCGACCATGAAAAGCACCTCCATTGCATTCTGAAACTGCTTCATCGAGAAAAGCTCTACGCCAAATTCTCTAAGTGTGAATTTTGGCTTCCTGAAGTCCAATTTCTTGGACATGTGGTTAGTGAACGCGGAATCCAGGTAGATCCCGCTAAGGTTGAAGTTGTCATGAATTGGCAAGAGCCGAAGACGCCCACAGAGATTCGCAGCTTCTTGGGATTGGCAGGATATTACAGGCGTTTTATTGAAAATTTTTCAAGGATTGCTGCACCCCTAACTTCTCTGACTAGGAAGAATATTAAGTTTCACTGGGGACCGAAGCAACAAGAGTCCTTTGATATCCTTAAGCAGAAGCTAAGCAATGCACCTGTGTTGACATTGCCTGATGGAATAGAAGAGTTTGTGGTATACTGTGATGCATCACACACCGGTATGGGCTGTGTGCTTATGCAGAAAGGCAAGGTTATTGCTTATGCTTCTCGACAGTTAAAGGTGCACGAAAAGAACTACACCACCCATGACTTGGAGTTGGGTGCCGTTGTATTTGCACTAAAACTTTGGAGGCACTATTTATACGGTATCAAGTGTGTGATCTATTCTGATCACAAGAGCCTCCAGCATCTGTTTAACCAAAAGGATTTGAACATGAGGCAACGACGTTGGATGGAAACTTTGAATGATTATGATTGTGAGATAAGATACCATCCTGGCAAGGCGAATGTAGTCGCTGATGCCTTGATTCGAAAGGAAAGGGTGAAGCCTATAAGAATCAATGCCAAGAGCATTGAGATAAAGAATAGTTTGAATGAAAGGTTGTTAGCTGCGCAGAAGGAAGCTGTGCTGGAAGCTAACTATCCTGGTGAAAAGCTAGGAGTAACCGAAGAACAGTTATCCTATGGCAAGGACGGAATTCTGAGACTGAATGGACGAATATGGGTTCCAGTTTATGGAGGACTTCGAGATGTTATCCTCCAGGAAGCCCACAGTTCTAAATACTCCGTTCATCCTGGAGCTGACAAGATGTACCAGGATCTGAAAGCAATTTTTTTGGTGGATAGGCTTGATGAAGTCTATAGCTACCTATGTAGCTAAATGTTTGACGTGTGCGCAGGTCAAAGCTGAACATCAGAAGCCGTCAGGTTTGCTACAACAGCCTGAACTTCCCACGTGGAAGTGGGAAATGGTGACAATGGATTTCATCACCAAGTTGCCAAAGACAAAGAAAGGAAATGATACCATATGGGTGGTAGTAGATAGACTGACTAAGTCAGCACATTTCCTACCCATTAAGGAGACCTATAGCTCCGACATGTTAGCCCAATTGTACATAGATAAGATTGTATCTCTGCATGGCGTACCAGTGTCTATCATCTCTGACAGAGACACTAGATACACGTCACATTTTTGGAAAAGTTTCCAACAATCTTTGGGCACGCGCTTAAATTTCAGTACGGCTTACCACCCCCAGAAGGACGGGCAAAGTGAACGTACAATCCAAACTTTGGAAGACATGCTTCGAGCATGTGTGATTGACTTAGGTGGTAGTTGGGATAACCACCTGCCATTAGTCGAGTTCTCCTATAACAATAGCTATCATACCAGCATTAAAGCTGCGCCTTTCGAGGCCTTGTACGGTAGGAAGTGCAGAACGCCCGTATGTTGGGCGGAAATTGGAGATGTCCAACTGACAGGACCTGAAATAGTCCTGGAGACGACAGATAAGATTGTGCAGATACGCGATCGTCTCAAAGCTGCCAGGGATAGGCAGAAAAGCTACGCGGACTTAAGGCATAAACCTCTAAAATTTGAGGTTGGTGACAAGGTACTACTTAAAGTATCACCCTGGAAAGGGGTAATGCGTTTTGGCAAGAAAGGCAAGTTAAGCCCCAGATACATAGGACCATTCGAGATCATCAAATGTGTCGGATCAGTGGCTTATAAGTTAAATTTGCCTGAAGAGCTCAGTGGTATTCATAATGTATTCCACGTCTGCAATCTGAAGAAGTGTCTAGCTGATGAATCACTAGTCATACCAAATACAGATGTGCACATCGATGAGAGCTTGAAGTTTATTGAAAAACCTGTGTCGATCGAGGATCGACAGGTTAAGAAGCTTCGAAGGAAGCATGTACCGATCGTAAAATAAAAATGGGATGCCCGGAGAGGTCCCGAATACACGTGGGAGGTAGAATCCACAATGAAAGAAAAGTACCCTCATTTATTTCAGTAAATCTCGAGGTCGAGATTTCTTTTAAGGGGGTGAGGATGTGACACCTCGAAAATCCACGTCCTATAATGTATTGACACGTGTCATAAGCTTTGAACGTGTGAAAGAATGTTCTAGAGGGACTAAAGTTGACAAACTACGAAAGTATGTGAATGTAAGGGTTCATGTAACACCCTTAAAAAGTCTGAACAGTATTTAAATAATTATCATAATAACTTTATATAAATCAGAGTTTACAAAAACTTTTCGTATTTAAAACCATACACACTTGTGATAGTACCAAATACATCCAAGATAATGCATAACCAGTTTTAAAGTCAACCCCTACTAGTCACTAACAACTAGTTTAAAGGATCCAAAACACAACTAACAAAAGTATATACAACATGTTTAAAGTTTAGACCAGATTAAGTTTAGTGCGGAAGCTTCAAAATACGTGTTCGGTTCTTGGCAAAGTGCTTGATCACCATCCGGGAGAAACTCATCCATACCTAAGGTCAAACACTAGAACATTAGTTTTGACATCACTACATTACATATAAACGAATTCTAACATTTCAAAATAACAAACAAAATACAAGTTTTCAGGATTCCACCGTAACTTACGGTGTCACCGTAAGTTACGGTAGACTCTGAACAACCCTGGTCTGCCGTAACACAGGAAACATTCATCGTAAGTCTTCAGACCTCCACCGTAAATTACGATGGGACCGTAATTTACGGCAGGCCCTGCACTTTTGCCATTTAACAAATTTTCAACTTTAAAAGATCATAACTTTCTACTCGTTAGTCCGTTTTAACCGATTCTTTTTCCTACGAGTCCGTAATAAAATTACGGATTCAACCATATAAATTTTACATTGCAGAAACCGAGATACCGACTATTGGTTCACAGTTTCCTTATTTTCATTATCCAACCCATTAGTGTAAGTGCATAGCACCTCTTTTCCATTCTTAAGACCTTATAGACACAATTACCCAATCACCCGGGCTCACCTACTTGGTGTATTCGCGCCAATTCCATGGCTTTGCGATTCCTTTAGGGCTAATACTTGTTTCTTCCGAATTCAAGCATTCCGTTTCAAACAACCCTTTTTCATTTAACATTTATTGTTTGACCCATATTATGGGTTCTTATACTTAGGTTAAAATCACCAAATCATTGGTATGGTACAATTCATCATTTAACGAGGTATAAGACTTTCAAGTCCCTACTCTCGTGATTCTTTTGAAAACATCATTTTGACCCGTTTGGATATTTAGTGAAAACCATCACTTTATTGACTAGCCAAACTATATACCAAATCTTTACTTGACCCGTTTGATGATCGAGTGTACTTCGCCACTTTAACAACGCATCAAACGCATCTATTTCACTGCAACACCGTTCACACAACAAAACTAATTATTTACACATAATTTTTAACGGGGCTAAAGCCACGTACCTTTAGAGCACACCTTTTCCGCGAGTATCACCTCCGGCGTGTCCACTTGACGTCCCGGATTCCTTGCCTAAAGAGTTCAATTCATAACAAGATTAGAACTCTTTCATAAGCTTTAACGTATTAATTCATAACATATGCAAATCTGCGTTTTTAGCAATCTTTAACATTTTACCCTTCATTTAGGCGTTTTATCAAACACCTTGCGGGTCAGATTTCTACATGATCTATACCAAGTTCATAACTTGAATTTATTACCCAAATCAACTTCAATTAGACAATATACACATATTTTAACATCAACAATTTCAGAGATTAGCTCACAAATTTCAGTTTACACTAGAACAAGAGTCTTAATCCTAGTGTTTATCAAGTTTTACTAACTTACTAATCACCCACTATAGTGATTTTGATCCTTACAACTAACATGCAAGATTTTGACAAGAATTCATCTAGGGTTTGTCCCTAGACTTCACATTACTTCTAATTTCATGTTTTACAACACATAATCAAGCTCAACCTTCGATTTCAATCACATGCAAGAATATGAGTTGTATCAAAACAACCTAATTTGACATACCTTATAACCTCCTTGACGAGGAGATCACGATTCTATGTTCAGATTTCGATTACGACATGATTTGAGGCTTCAATTTGAGAGTTTAGTAGGATTTAGGGTTGTGAAAGTGTGGGTGTCGCCCCTGTGGTTTCTTGATCGACCAGAACTCCAAAAATGGAGTGTTTGGTTTTTGTTTTACTAATTATTAGTTATTTAAGTTTCAATTTTTGACAACCTAGGTCCCTCCACTCTTATTTAGTTTTTATCTTTGACTTTTTAACTCATTCTTGTGTTACTACAAGACTTCTAACTAACTGGGTTATTTATCCTAGTTAGTTTATTCTTGTTTATTATACACTTTATAATTCTAGTATAAAGTTTTGAAATTTCGGGATGTTACAAGTCCACCCCCCTTAAAAAGGGTTTCGTCCTCGAAACCGTAATACGTACCAAATAGTTTAGGGTAGAGCCGTTGCATCTCTTCTTCGGATTCCCACGTGGTATCCGCACCCTTCCTGTGTTCCCATTTAACCTTCACTTGGTTAATTACTTTTTTCCTCAGACTCTTCTCTTTTTGATCTAAAATTGCAATTGGCCTCACAGCATAGTTGAGGCTGTTATCCACCTCGATGTCATCATAGCAGATACAAGTAGTTTCGTCTGCTAAACATTTTCGGAGATGTGACACATGGAATGTGCTATGAATTCCACTCAACTCCTCGGGTAGTTCAAGGCGATACGCTACCTTACCAACCCGTTCAGTGATCCTGAATGGCCCAATGAACCTCGGACTCAACTTTCCTCTTTTCCTGAACCGTATGATTCCTTTCCACGGGGATACCTTCAGCATTACCTTATCGCCCACTTGAAAATCAATAGGCCTATTTCGCTTATCCGCATACGACTTTTGTCGATCCTGAGCTGCTTTTAGGTGAGCTCGGACCATATCGATTTTCTCATTCGTAGTTCGGATTATATCAGTAGGTGCTAATCCTCGTGGTCCTACTTCTCCCCAACACACCGGGGTTCGACACTTTCTACCATATAACATCTCATACGGGGCCATTTTAATGCTCGATTGATAGCTATTGTTATATGAAAATTCGACCAAGGGTAGATGGACATCCCAACTACCCCCGAAGTCGATGATGCAAGCCCGCAACATATCTTCCAACGTTTGTATCGTTCTCTCACTTTGCCCATCTGTTTGCGGGTGATAAGCAGTGCTAATGAACAGTTTAGTTCCCATTTGCTCTTGGAATTCGCGCCAGAATTTAGAGGTAAACCGAGTATCTCTGTCTGACACAATGGATATCGGCACTCCATGACGTGCTATAATTTCATTGGTGTACACTTCCGACATCTTCTCGGATGTATAAGTCTCACGAATTGGAATGAAGTGAGCACTTTTTGTCAATCTATCCACGACTACCCGTATAGCATCAAATCCGCGATTGGTTTTGGGCAATTTGGTTAACAAATCCATCGTGATTTGTTCCCATTTCCAAACTGGGATATCCAACGGTTGCAACTTACCGTATGGCTTTTGGTGCTCTGCTTTTACTTGTAAACAAGTCAAACACTTCTGTACATATTTCACAATATCCCTTTTCATTCCGGGCCACCAATAGTTTTGTTTTAAGTCATTATACATTTTGGTCGCCCCCGGATGAATTGAATAATGAGATTTATGGGCCTCGTCAAGAAGACGCACCTTGGCCCCACACGTATTTGGAACCCAAATTCTCCCGAATCGAGTTTTAAATCCTTGGTCATCATCCTCCAAGTCTTTTAGCTGCCCAACTATTCTTTCCTTTTTCACATTTTCTTCCTTGATTGCTTCAATTTGAGACTTTCGGATTTGTTCAAGCAAACCCGATGTCACAATTTGTTGCATCGATCGTACTCGAATAGGCGTATAATCTGTCTTTCGGCTCAACGCGTCTGCCACTACATTAGCCTTCCCGGGGTGGTAATGTATTTCACAATCAAAATCTTTGACAGTTTCTAACCACCGCCTCTGCCTCATATTTAATTCCTTCTGATTGAAGAAATACTTTAAGCTTTTGTGGTCGGTAAAGATAGTGCACTTCACCCCATATAAGTAATGCCTCCATATCTTCAAGGCAAACACCACTGCTGCCAACTCGAGGTCATGGGTAGGATATCTCTTCTCATGAGTTTTTAGCTGCCTCGAGGCATAGGCTATAACCTTGCCCCGCTGCATCAAAACGCAGCCAAGTCCCGAATGCGATGCATCCGAGTAAACTACCATCTCCTCCGTTCCGTCCGGTAATGACAATACCGGAGCATGGGTCAATTTTTCCTTGAGCGTTTGAAACGCCCCTTCTTGATCCTCGCCCCAAATAAACTTTTCATTCTTACGGGTTAATTTAGTCAACGGCATAGAAATTTTGGAGAAATCTTGTATGAATCTCCGATAATAACCCGCAAGCCCCAAGAAGCTTCTGATTTCTGAAGGATTCTTTGGTGGAGTCCATCTTGACACCGCTTCTATCTTTGACGGATCCACTAACACCCCGTTTGCACTAATGATGTGCCCAAGAAATTGCACCTCTCGTAACCAGAAGGCACACTTTGAGAATTTTGCATACAATTTCTCTTTCCTGAGCGTCTCCAACACTTCACGCAAATGACTTGCTTGTTCTGCTTCATTCTTGGAGTATATCAAGATGTCATCTATGAACACTATCACTGACTTGGCTAGCATGGGTTTGCAAACCCGGTTCATGAGATCCATGAAAGCCGCGGGTGCATTGGTTAACCCAAAGGACATCACGAGAAACTCGTAATGTCCGTACCGTGTACGGAAAGCCGTTTTCGGTATATCTTCCTCTTTGACTTTCAACTGATGATACCCCGATCTGAGGTCGATTTTTGAGAACCAGCTTGCACCTTGTAATTGGTCAAATAGGTCATCAATTCTTGGAAGCGGATATCGATTCTTTACCGTGAGTTTGTTCAACTCCCGGTAATCAATGCACATACGCATGCTCCCGTCCTTCTTCCTCACGAATAATACTGGTGCGCCCCATGGAGACACACTAGGGCGGATAAACCCTTTGTCCAGTAGATCTTGAATTTGTGACATCAATTCTTGTAATTCTGATGGCGCGAGTCGATACGGCGCCTTGGCCACAGGTTTTGCGCCCGGAACCAATTCGATCCCGAACTCTACCTCCCGTACTGGCGGTATTCCCGGTAAATCTTCCGGAAATACATCAGCGTATTCACGTACCACTGGTACGTCTTCCATCTTTGGCGTCTCTTTATTAGGTTCATTTGCGTATATCATGAATGCTTTACATCCGCGCCTCATAAGTTTGTGGGCTTTTAGTATTGAGCACGTAACGGGACTGCCCCCTTTTTCGCCATAAATGGTGACTTGCTTTCCACTTGGAGACGTCAACTGTATCTCCTTGCGGAAACATATCACCTTTGCATGATGTCGAGATAACCAATCCATCCCTACCACTACTTGAAATTCTCCCATTGACATAGGGATCAAGTCTATCAAATATTCCTCATCATCAACACTTATTTTGCAATCTCGACATACATCACATACAAGAAAACTTTTGTTATCACCTATTTCTACCTCTAATGGCATAGGCAATTTTGTTAGTACAAAAGAAGGATGTCGAATAAATCCATGTGAAACAAAAGATTTATTCGCACCCGTATCAAATAACACATGTGCAGGAATTGAATTTATGGCAAATATACCTGAGACCACATCGGGCTCTGTTTTTGCCTCCATTGCTGTCAACTGGAAAGATCTCGCCTTTGCTCTTGGTGTCTCAGTATGTGTATTCTTGTCATCTTTCTTTCCAACCAACTACGGGCACTCAGATTTCTTGTGACCCGGTTGGTAGCATTTGTAACACACCGACACCTTTCCCGGGCACAATGCAGCCGTGTGTCCCGTCTTCCCACATATAGGACACGGTTTGTCCTTGAACCGGCACTCACCTTTGTGCCCCTTCCCGCATATCTTGCAGTTTGATGACCCTCCTTTACCTTCTTGTTTCTTTGAGGATTCTGTTGTGCGCGCCTTTTTCGTTGGGCTTGGATTGACTATCTGAGCCCTTCTTTCACCTCTTTCAATCTGTTTCTTCAACTCTATCTCTCGTTCCCGAGCAACGTTTATAATTTCGGTGAGAGTCTCATACTTTGAAGGAGTCATAAACTCCCTATACTCGGCGCTCAACATATTATAATAATAATATATTTTCTGCTCCTCATTCGTTATCAATTCATCACAAAACTTCATCTTATCCATGAATATTCCCGTGATTTTGTCAATAGATTCACCCTTGTGTCGAAGCTGCATGAATTCTTCCTTGATCTTGTTAATGACTGCCTTGGGACTGTGATGTTTAAGAAACGGCGTCTTAAACTCGTCCCATGTCATAGCTTTAGCCGCTTCGCTTCCAATTTCTTTCTTCTTGTTATCCCACCAGTCTTTCGCTTGACCCCTTAACTGACCCGTGCCATAGGCTACGTAGTCATCCGGATCACAATGAGTCCTTTCGAACACCCCATCCATATCGCTTAGCCACCGCTGACATATGATCGGGTCAACCTCCCCATTGTAAATGGGCAGTTTACATGCCATGAACTCTCTATAAGGACAAGATTTCCGTCCTCCCGACTTCTCCTTTGCTAAATTGGTATTATCCTCCAATTTCTTGATTCTTTCTTCCACCACTGATAATACCGTGGTTTGGATTTTGTCGATGAAACCCGACAAACTGTTTTCGATTGCTTTTCCTACCTCTTCAGCAATCACTTCTCTCGTTTGCTCGGTGACTCTTGGCACCGCATCATCATTACCTTTATCCGTCATCTTTAACTGAAATGTTTACATTAAGCGTTAAACATTTCACCTATGACGTATGATTTATTTACTTCGGTTTATTCAAGTTCATAACTTGTTTTCACCGTTCTTATTTAATGCACTTTCCGGGTTTGAGTGTGTTAACACGCTCTTCCCATGCATTTCTATTCATTACTTCTCTTCTTATACTTAGTAACTCTACTTAGAACAATTAACTCTTACCGGATGTTTGATCAAGCTTGAACCGAACACTTATTAACAACCTTGGGCTCTGATTACCAACTTGTAACACCCTTAAAAAGTCTGAACAGTATTTAAATAATTATCATAATAACTTTATATAAATCAGAGTTTACAAAAACTTTTCGTATTTAAAACCATACACACTTGTGATAGTACCAAATACATCCAAGATAATGCATAACCAGTTTTAAAGTCAACCCCTACTAGTCACTAACAACTAGTTTAAAGGATCCAAAACACAACTAACAAAAGTATATACAACATGTTTAAAGTTTAGACCAGATTAAGTTTAGTGCGGAAGCTTCAAAATACGTGTTCGGTTCTTGGCAAAGTGCTTGATCACCATCCGGGAGAAACTCATCCATACCTAAGGTCAAACACTAGAACATTAGTTTTGACATCACTACATTACATATAAACGAATTCTAACATTTCAAAATAACAAACAAAATACAAGTTTTCAGGATTCCACCGTAACTTACGGTGTCACCGTAAGTTACGGTAGACTCTGAACAACCCTGGTCTGCCGTAACACAGGAAACATTCATCGTAAGTCTTCAGACCTCCACCGTAAATTACGGTGGGACCGTAATTTACGGCAGGCCCTGCACTTTTGCCATTTAACAAATTTTCAACTTTAAAAGATCATAACTTTCTACTCGTTAGTCCGTTTTAACCGATTCTTTTTCCTACGAGTCCGTAATAAAATTACGGATTCAACCATATAAATTTTACATCGCAGAAACCGAGATACCGACTATTGGTTCACATATTCCTTATTTTCATTATCCAACCCATTAGTGTAAGTGCATAGCACCTCTTTTCCATTCTTAAGACCTTATAGACACAATTACCCAATCACCCGGGCTCACCAACTTGGTGTATTCGCGCCAATTCCATGGCTTTGCGATTCCTTTAGGGCTAATACTTGTTTCTTCGGAATTCAAGCATTCCGTTTCAAACAACCCTTTTTCATTTAACATTTATTGTTTGACCCATATTATGGGTTCTTATACTTAGGTTAAAATCACCAAATAATTGGTATGGTACAATTCATCATTTAACGAGGTATAAGACTTTCAAGTCCCTACTCTCGTGATTCTTTTGAAAACATCATTTTGACCCGTTTGGCTATTTTGTGAAAACCATCACTTTATTGACTAGCCAAACTATATACCAAATCTTTACTTGACCCGTTTGATGATCGAGTGTACTTCGCCACTTTAACAACGCATCAAACGCATCCATTTCACTGCAACACCGTTCACACAACAAAACTAATTATTTACACATAATTTTTAACGGGGCTAAAGCCACGTACCTTTAGAGCACACCTTTTCCGCGAGTATCACCTCCGGCGTGTCCACTTGACGTCCCGGATTCCTTGCCTAAAGAGTTCAATTCATAACAAGATTAGAACTCTTTCATAAGCTTTAACGCATTAATTCATAACATATGCAAATCTGCGTTTTTAGCAATCTTTAACATTTTACCCTTCATTTAGGCGTTTTATCAAACACCTTGCGGGTCAGATTTCTACATGATCTATACCAAGTTCATAACTTGAATTTATTACCCAAATCAACTTCAATTAGACAATATACACATATTTTAACATCAACAATTTCAGAGATTAGCTCACAAATTTCAGTTTACACTAGAACAAGAGTCTTAATCCTAGTGTTTATCAAGTTTTACTAACTTACTAATCACCCACTATAGTGATTTTGATCCTTACAACTAACATGCAAGATTTTGACAAGAATTCATCTAGGGTTTGTCCGTAGACTTCACATTACTTCTAATTTCATGTTTTACAACACATAATCAAGCTCAACCTTCGATTTGAATCACATGCAAGAATTTGAGTTGTATCAAAACAACCTAATTTGACATACCTTATGACCTCCTTGACGAGGAGATCACGATTCTATGTTCAGATTTCGATTACGACATGATTTGAGGCTTCAATTTGAGAGTTTAGTAGGATTTAGGGTTGTGAAAGTGTGGGTGTCGCCCCTGTGGTTTCTTGATCGACCAGAACTCCAAAAATGGAGTGTTTGGTTTTTGTTTTACTAATTATTAGTAATTTAAGTTTCAATTTTTGACAACCTAGGTCCCTCCACTCTTATTTAGTTTATATCTTTGACTTTTTAACTCATTCTTGTGTTACTACAAGACTTCTAACTAACTGGGTTATTTATCCTAGTTAGTTTATTCTTGTTTATTATACACTTTATAATTCTAGTATAAAGTTTTAAAATTTCGGGATGTTACAGTTCAAAATGTCAACAATGGATAAATATACTTTACAATAACCCTACATAATGTTTATACCCTTAAACGAATAAATCATGGATCATTCGAAGCTAATTGTGAAGGAAAGTGAGAGATTACAAACTACAGGGGTTAAATGTGTCAACATGTTTAAAGTATACCTCTGAGTGACCTTTTAGCAAACCTGAAGCTTTGTAACGATTAATTATGCTCACTAGAATGCTTGATATAAATTTCACCAAGTTTCATTATCGTATGAAAAAAGTTATGATAAAATTCGTATACGAGGGGTTAAAAGCGTCAACGTTGAAATTTATGACTTTTCGGGTAATCAAAAGTTAACAAAGGACTTAACAAAGTGGGTATAAGTCTTGAAGCCCATAGAAATCAATTTAGAGGGCTTATAATGCAAGAAATAAAGGTAAAACAACTTTTAGGAGGACCGGGGGCCAAAACTGCAATTAAATGAAACTTGTTTACCTGAGCCCGAGCCTCACGCGGGCCGCGTAAGCCCAGGCATAGCCTTACGCGGGCCGCCTGGCACGTCCAGATGCAGAAAACGCTGACAGGTGTCTGTTCAGCCTTGTTAACCGACTCCAATTGCTTGTTTTGCATACCATGTGCTGCCTAAAATGGTTTTTAGAGTATAGGGACACTTGGGATGCATCAATGATCACTTATAGCATTGCTTGGCATGATCTAGTGGGATTAAACCCACTATATAAAGGTCCATGTTTGCAACATTTTGATCATTCATTCCAACTCAACTTTTGAAGACTTCTGGAGCACAAGTGCAGACCCTAAGCATCCCTAGTCGTAATTAGGACTTTGGTAAGCTTCCTTAACCTTCCTTAATCATGTTTTACTTAGTTTATAGCTTAAAAGTCAAACCGTCGTAATTAAGGTTTGACTTAACGATTAATCGCTAATGGTCCAGCGATTAGTCAAAGTAAAAGTAGTTATAAGTTGGTAATTATGTGGGCAATAAACCCTTAAAAGGGCACCCTCTGATTCCCGCTCTAACTAGATCATTTGTCGGGTCAAAGTTTATTTTAAAAAGTTAACATAAACCTAATTTGCGAATTAACACGTAATTAGCAATGTAGAAGACGTGTAACCTATTTTATCACTCATATAACTTGGTAATTAGTATAAGAACTGGTCTAAGCTTGTTCGATCCGACAATTTTCTGTTTAGGCTCGGTTTGGAACCGAAAGTCGCAAAACTTTGACTTTTGCTTTGACTTCAGTTCTGACCCGATTTAGATGGATTTAGAAATGCCTTAGAGCTCCGTTAGGACCAGCTTGTATGATAGTATAACCCTCTGCATTTATACTACTTGACTCGTTGATTGTCTGATGTTTCCGTTATATGCCTAATGTTGACCAATATGCCCATTTGACCTTAAAACGAGAATTTTGAAAATGTGAGAGGACAATAATCTTTGTTACTAATTTATAAACATGTCCCTAAAATTTCACATCAGTTGGAGGTCTAGATTAGGAGTTATGCTCGATAGCGTAATTATAAAACTTTTTATTAATTAAACGGCATAATTAGCGTAAAGCGTATCTAAACCCAATTTTTGACACCAAATCTTTTACTCACTGATGTAATATAATATTTTGGGATTTTTAAAGATTTTTAGTTATTTTTAAACTAATCATAACCTAAGGGTATTGCCTTAATTCAGTAATTACCGATTATACCCTTTTGCTTGTAAAATGAGTTGTACATAATATTTTGACACCAATTCAATTGCTACTGATTTTATATAATAAATAAAGTATTTTGAACTTTATAACCTGATCAGAAAACTCAGATTTCCTGTTTAACCCGGAAATCGTTTAAAAAGGCTTTTTACGCGTATTAAACACATAGTATGGGTTTAAAATCATTTTGTCATATAAGACTTATCACCAACTGATATAACTTGTTAAAATAAGTTGTTCTACTGATTATATCAGACCCGAGTCTCAGAGTTTTAATTAATCTCTTTTATAATCTTTAAAATGACCAAAATACCCCTACGGGGCTTAAATTGAGATTAAACTCGCTTTGGGCATAATGGAAGGTATCCTACTGATATCACAACATATTTAAGGCATATTAACTTAGGAAACCTGTTTACGACTCCGATGGTTACCCGTTATGCTTCTTACGCGTTCGGTTCGGTTTATGTAACTAGTTTGCATAAATTAGCCGAAACAGGTCAAACCTTATCATTTTAATCTCAAAATCCAGAATGTGTTTAGTTTACCCATATTATACAAGTCTCCAAACTTGTCGGGTCTAAACCACATTCTATTCCGGTCTTCGCTTAATTGTGCGTCCGAACCGTATCTTCTTTCAAAACTAACCGGTCTAAGCTTAGGCTTAATTAAAGACCCATTAGAAATCTAATAGGTTATTATAAACCTTTGTTCCAGAATAGGAGACCCGGTAAAAGCTACGTGCACTTGCTTGTTGTGATTATTACTTGCAAAGGTAAATACTTTTAACTTAATTTCCCTTATACGGGCTTGAGGTACGGTATATAAAATACCGTTTGGTCGGGCATTAAATCTTTAATCGTATGAAGGTTAATTTATTGAAATGACCCGTTTGAATTGTTTTGTTTCTTAAAGCCTTTGGGGGGTTAATGACCATGTCCCGGATATCCTTGGCATCATTTTACGAAATGGCCACGACCTAAGTACACGGGTGTAGGCGTACACCCGTTAGTGCATATATAAATAATAAGGTGTAACCGCCGGTTTCGGGAATAACCCGCCGCGGGACTATATCATGTGGTGTGTCTATTAAGCTCTAACCCGGTGTTAACCCGGGCTACTGAACGCATAAGAAACATGTAATTCTTTTACAAGTTTATGTATAAATAATTATCCCAAGTTATAAAAGTTTGTGCCACGTGCATTCAAATCAATTTTATTAAACCTTTTCCAAATGAGTCTGTTAATTGTATTTACCAGTGTAAACTGACGTATTTTCCCAAAAAGGTTAAGTGCAGGTACTACTCGAAATAGGCTGGCTTTCTCCTAGCATCCACAATAAGTCTCGCAAGCTTGGATGACATAAAACTGTTGAACAATGTTTCCTTTTTATTTGATCCCCTGTGGATTATTTTCAACTATTTTGTGATACTTGATATTACAATTATATTCGGTTGAAATGAATCTATCTTTTGCTTCCGCTGTGCATTTAAATATTGTGTTGTTTGACTATGATGATATCAACTACGTCACGATACTCCCCACCGGGCCCACCGGTAATACGTGGAAATATCGGTGTGTGACAATAAATACCAAGCCATGGGAACACTGAAGCACACTCCGAATGCAAGACTAATACCTCAAACTTGTGGACCATTCGCTACTTTACTCTTCCTTTGTGTTTCAGTGTACTTCCTTTGTAATTTTGTTATACCTTCTCAGTTGTAACTTGTACTTCTCCTTTATATTTATTCCACTTAGGCTTATATCTCCTAAGGATAGGTGCTTTATTATATTAACAATACATACCTTGTTACCACATTTTAATCGTTGTAGCAACAATAGTAAATAAAAATTACAAGGTTTTCACTAGAACAATGTTTATTTTTATGTAATTCATTTATAATTACAAAGCGGATTCGATTGTGAAATGACTCAAGATTTAAATGATTAGGGGGTGGCACCACTTACCGATTTGGGTTTTGGGTAGGGTACCCGAATCGGTAATGTCGCCGCCACCTATTTGGGTACCCCAAATTGGGTAGTGTGTTGGGGTTGTAGTTAGTGATCCAAAAGGTGTGTGGTAGGAGAGAGAAAGAAAGAGAGAGGGGAAAAAGAAAGAGAGAGAGAGAGAGAGAGTAGTGTAAAAAGGGTGAGGTCCATGGTTTAGGGTAGTGATGCCACCTATTAATATGTTTTGGGGTAGTTTAAGATAAAAGTTGTTGGTAATGCGTAATTGATAGAATTTCGGTTACATTAAGCAAGTGCTCCGACTCTCTTTGTATAATGAAAGAGAAAATAAATATGAAAAAGGTGAAATTATTCTCACGTGTTCCTATGTTGAAGCACTGATGTACGTTCAATTAAAAAGTAAACTTATTGAGCGTGAAGTCAATAAAGTATCATAACATTTTACTAATAAACGAGTAACATGAACCAATCCAAAATTTAACCTAAAACCAAGATGTTAGTTTATTCGTTCATGAGATATTTAAAGACTGACCCGCTAAACACTTGTATCGAGTTAAATTAAAATAAGCTCAACCATATGTGAAGTTCTATAATTATTTTAACTCGATATGTGAAGCTTAGGCTTGAGTCAAACTTAACTAAAAATATAAAACGAGTTAAGCTTCATTTGAATCCAAGCTTGAAAAACAAACTATGTACTAAACTCGAGTATTAAATATACAAATCAGAAACATGCGAACTCGAGCTTTCTTAAATTAAACGATTTGAACCCGCCAATGAGGTAGTGGTGAAGTGGTTGGGGGAAAGACTTAGTGTTCCTTGTGACCCAGGTTTGACGCCCACTCTCCCCATTATCTTCTGCGGCATCCAAGTGAATGGCGAACACTGGCGGCGCCGGTTCGTATTGAATGGGAGGCGAAGTTTTACCGATTATTCCACTGTCGTGCGTTCAGGCGGGTGGAGGTCGGGTTTCCGCGCATCTGTGAGAGTCAAGGGGCTGACGACGGTCGAGTAGTCGACCTTGATCACAACACCAGGTGTCATGATAATTGACAAGACGTTCCTTGACGTTAAAAGAAAAAAGAGTAAATTGCAATTTTACACCCTGTGGTTTGGGGTGATTGGCACCCTTACCCCCCCTAACGAAATAATTGCAATTTTACCCCCCAACGTTTGCTGTTATGTCGCAACCTTATCCCCCGGCCTCAGTCAACGGTAGTTTGACCCTTATAGGTAAGGGTATTTTTGTAATCTTACCCTATATTTATTATTATTATTATTATTGTTATTATATATATATAAAAAAAATACATAGTTCTTCTTCTTCAATGTCCCTGAAACCCTTTTCTTGCCCAGGTACCATCTCTCTCCTGTCTCTCTCTCATCCACCACAATAATCACCACCGGGCACCACCACTGCCACTGCCATTCACCACCACAACCACCGCAACTGCCGCCGCCACACAACCACCACCACAACCATCCGGAAGGAGACAGAGGAGGTTCAATGGTCGCCGGAGAGGATGACCAGAGACGGAGATGGAGCCGTTTTGAAGGAGGGATCTGGTTTAATTGCTTACCTGTACTCCCGTGTCTTAACAGATCGGTATTTTCTAGTTTATCTAAATGGCTTTTTATCCTGTACTCCACTTCCACTTATGGCTTCGGTGTATTAGCTGAGATTTGCCACTACTAAGTTATATCGATAAGCTGTGAAGAAGTTGTTTGGGTTATATAATTTGACCTGCAAATAAACCTTCGTCTATCGGCAGTTTGGTACTCTCTGTTGTATCATTTAAGATGTTCAGTACTTTAGCATTTAAATCATAAGGAGTGGCAATTAGTTTCATTTGTATAACTATTTATGTAGAAAAGTTAAGATTTGTTGATTGAGACTTGATAAGCTGTGAAGAAGATGTTAACGAACAAGAAGCAGGGGGTAATGGCGGCAGGTGGTTGAGGGTGGTGGCTGGAGGTGGCAGTGGTGGTTGTGGTGGTGAATGGCGGTGGCAGTGGTGGCAGGGGGTAATTTGGTACAGAGACTGAAGAAATCTATCTTGAATGTCGAATTAATAGGCTTACATAGTGCCTTGGGTCTTTTAGTGGTTGGAAGCAATTTGCTGCTGAAAATGAATTGGGTCTTTCAGTGCCTTGTGTTTCTCAATATCATCTTTTTAAGGAAAATGAATTGATTAAAGAAAAACAATTTGCTGCTGAAAATCAAATCTAAACTAAAGCAACGAAGTTGGAAGTAAACTCATTCATTGAGTTTGTGCGTGATCGATTCCTTTTTAGTATGTCAATTTCCTTTTTCATTTTCGTTTTGGCTCTGCAGAGGGTTGGGTGTGACTTGAGTTAAATGAACAGCGGAGGGAGAGAGAAGTGGTTGAGAGTGTTGGAGGGTGGTGGCTGGAGGTGGTTGAGGGTGGTGGCTGGAGGTGGCAGTGGTGGTTGTGGTGGTGAATGGCGGTGGCAGGGGGTAATATTACAGAGTACAACAAAACACAGAGGGTAATATGAAAGGGCATTATAGTAATTTATCCGTGGGGGGGTAATTATGCAACATAACAGGAATGTTGGGGGGTAAAATAGTCATTTCACCACCAAGTCAACAGATCAGTCAACAAATTTGAGGCCGGAGGGTAAGGTTGCGACATAACAGCAAACGTTGGGTCTGCAGAGGTAAAATTGCAATTATTTCGTTAGGGGGGTAAGGGTGGCAATCAACACAAACCACAGGGTGTAAAATTACAGTTTACTACTCAAGAAAAAACAACCTCATTTACCGCTATGGTTGGATTTTTTTTTTTTTTTTTGAACGGCAAATTTGGATCACTGACGGACCACTGGAGTATCATCGTGCCACCAGCGGACCCACCCGATCATATCCATCTCCACTAGGCAATAATGCCCTACACCAATTCAGGAGGAAACCCAATAAATCTGGGAAAAACCCCCCTTGTGAGAATCGAACTCATGACCTAATGGTCATAAGCCTTATCCCACCACCAAGATACCACTAGGCTATAATGCCATGCGTGCTATGGTTGGATATTAGCTGTCAAAACCCATCACATAGTCTCGTAATTATGACGTCATCCACCGCTTTATCCTTTAATTATTTAATCAAATAACCCTTGTATAAATAGCCACTCATAAACCCCTTTCAAAATCCCCTTCCCCCTCTCTACAAACACATTAACTCTGTATCACCAATATCTGACACAGAAATTCACGCATATATGAACAATATCATACGATCAGAGGTTCAATTTTGAAAAAATATTTGATTGAATAAGCGTTGAATTCACGCCTGATTTTACAGGTAAATTCTTGTTCGTTATATTTGAGCGAATTCGCACTTTATGTTACGATTTATGTGCATATGTTTTGTAGAGTTGTTGAATCACCGTTCATAAATATGGCGTGCTTGTGAGTTTCGGAAATTTTGAATGCTATAGAAGAACCTAACATGAAATTCAAGTGTTTAATCTAAACGGGTTCATGTCTAAACCTGCGAACCCGTTTAGTTAAACGGGTCGGGTTCGTGTCAATCCGTTGGGTTGGAGGGTTGACACGTTTAACCCATTAATATTTTGTTTTGATTTTTTTTTCCAAATGTGTTTTGCCACATAAATTAAAGAGTAAAATGGCAAAATGGCCGTTTTGACACTTTAGTCTACAAATTAACCTTTTGTATTTGGATTCCTTAGGTTTCATTTTCATCCGGTTGACAAACTGGGTTAAAATTTTCTATTAACTTCTCCCATTTTTGTCGTTTTCCTTATTTAAATGAAGGGTATAATTGTAATTTTATGCTATAATATATTTTAATTAAACGAGAAAAACGACAAAAAATAGGATAAGTTAACAGAAAATTATAAACCAGTTTGCCAATCAAATGAAAATTATAACAAAAAATGAAACCTTATGGACCCAGATACACAAAGTTTCATTTTCAATTTTGGACCGAAGTGACAAAAGTGACTTAAACTCAGGGACCATTTTGACATTTTACTCTAAATTAAATTGGTCCGATATTATAATTATTTGCTATATTTAACTTGAAAGAGAAATTAACATAAGAATTTATAACTAAAATGTGATTGTTTCATATACAATTGTATTTTTTTGTTGTAAAATTTTAGTTTCAAATTATTAATATGTGAAAAAATAAAAAAAATCAACGTTCGGGTCAGCCCGCAAATATCCATGACGTGTTCAGTTCATATGACCTGACATGATTTTTGGGTTCGGGTTCAGGCAAAATTTTCGGGATGGGTTGGGTTGAACAACCAACCAGCGAAAACGACCCGTTTAGCACCCTTAGTTATATGGTCTTTTCGTGGATGATAGTTATGATTGTTTTGGGTTTTGTGGCTTATCTGCAAATCTTTTAACTAATTATTTATTAACCTAGGGTTTAATGTTTGTTTTTCAGAAATTATTTATACGTAGAAAATAATAATTTAGATCTTAATGGTTCATTATTTGTGGTTATTGTTTGGTTAACTTACATGCTTTGACATTAATTCACAGACTCACAGTTGATATTTGTTTACTATGCACTGAAGAACAGATGATTTTTTCTTTTTTCATATGGACATATTTACCTACTCTTTTTGAATAAGAATGATGGGACCTACACTAACCTAAATATATTTTATGTGTGCTACTTTCAGACATTTGTATATTCAAATATGGATATGATATAGGGGCCCATGATTGAATATATTAATGTCAATACATAAAGGTTGATTGCTTGACTTGTTGTACCATACCGTTCATTTCACTCCTCTTTAGTTGATATGTTACATCTAGCATTATTTTATGATAAGTTGTCATTAAGAAAAGATAATTGATGATTAATTGTAAAGTTGTCGCGTACGATATGTTGATTTTGGATTTTAATTCCGTGACTAGTTAGATCTGAGATGGCATTAAACAAATGTATCAGATAGCAACATGCCTGATTTATTTGAAACTTAAAAGTTACATTAAACATTTAAAATGTAGATGAAAACTATGTTTTTTACAAGTATACAACAAGTTATGCATTTTGAATAGCCGTGCGTATATCGTTTTAGCTTGAACTATTGAACTTGAGCGGGGTAAGTATACTTCAAGCTAGTGGTGTAAATGACCTGTATAAGACACGTTTAGACCTGTTTGCTGAAAAGTACACCACGTGATTTGTTACTTTTTTTTAAAAATAAATAAAATTAGGAGGTTAGGATCCGTCATTTCTTCTCTTCTTTTTGATACATAAAACATACAATTTTGTTATAGACATGATATATAAAGTAGTTAAACGAGTTGTATTCCTATTTAATACTTGTGTTATTCGCATCGTCAGAGACATGTTAACATGTTAAACACGATAAGACACAATTTGCCAGCCTTAGTTTCGGCATAATTGAGCCTTGTTTCGGGCTTGGACTAGGCTCTTTTATTATTTAATTTATGATGTGTATATATGATTATTATTGTTAGTACATATAATATTTTCTTTTGCTCTAACTATACACATAAACATTATTATTATATTATATTGCTAATAGGATCGCGAGCCTTAATCGAGCTTAGTGTTAAAACTTGGCCTCGTTTAGACGAGCTACAAGATACGCACGGACTTGTTTAAGCGTGGACCTAAATTCAAACATTTGAATTCTCTTACATAAGGGATATCGTGGTTGAGAATAGAACTTATTTTGAGCCTGATATTTATCCAAGTAATGATCTTTCAAAAGCTAGTTTGCGCTTACTGTTTGGTTTAATTCGCTTGTTAACATCCTTCAATATTTTTGTCAATAACACCGTTGCTGAACCAAATCTGTTATGATATTATGAAACTAAGCTACTGTTAAGTCTGTTAGTTATGAATGTATATGCATCTTATATATTTTGTTACAATTTCTGACAGTTAACACTTGCAATTGATCAAGACGAAAAGGAATCGAGCCAGCGATTAAAATGATGGAGCCTAAGTGGAGTCCAGTATCCATTGAACAAGGGAATCTTACTTCTTTGACACCAAAAAGGCACAAGGCTGGTTTGTCTATTTCCCCCAAGGTTTCTTCTTCATCTGTGGGCTTTGCACACAATTTTTGTTAACACACAAATTTCTTATGAAAAAAATGGATGAAAGGTCTTTCGGGTCAACCCAATTAGTTTTCACATATATAAAGGTTTCCTGATTTTGACCCATTACCAATCCGTTCGACCCGTACATTCTTTCACCTCAGTCTTACACGTCACGTTTACTTGCTCTGATTTATGGTCTAAATGACTTGCACACGAAAATCTTTGAAACACTGTTTTTCTGACTTTGTTAATAGGAAAGAAAAGATAAGGTTGGTGAGAGGATAGCAGCCCTTCAACAGCTTGTCTCACCATATGGCAAGGTACATCGAAATCTAGAAACTTTTAGTCCTAAGCAAGAAAATATGATCATTATTGATCGCATACGTATAGAGAAGAAACATATGTACCCATGAACATATTGTTTTTTAATTGCAGACAGATACCGCTTCTGTGCTTCTTGAAGCAATAGAGTACATACACTTTCTTCACGACCAAGTCAAGGTTTGCCACCGCTCATATCAACCTACTGCCGTTTCGATAACCACATTTTGTCGTTAGAAATGCAACGGTTACATTTATTTTGAAAAATACTGTAAACACGTTGAGGACTAATTTCGTTAGTATATTTGTAAATGTGCTATATCAACCGATTTACTCTCCTTATCTTTTTGAATTGTGTTTCAGGTGTCGAGTGCTCCTTATCTTCACAGCAACCCAACAGCTCAGTCTCAGGTGAGACCCGATAGCCTTCACATAATTCATATGTATATAACCTTGTAACCTTTTTTTATTAAAAAAAATTATCCCTTTTTTTGATGATATAGTTTCATTAATTTCTTAAAAATCTAAAAATAACGGACAAACATTTTGACGATCAACCCATTTTTAATCCACATGTTTGACGTGCGCCATCTGTATGCAAGTAGGTGGCAAAGCTGTCGGTAGATTATTTATAACGTCATCGTGGTTTGTAGGATTTGGATTCATATAACCTGAAAGCGAAAGGGTTGTGTCTGGTTCCGGTTTCATATATGAACGGAGTTGGTAGCAGCAATGGAGCAGATATCTGGGCCCCAATCAAGACCCCTTCCCCCAAATGGTAGGACATTATGGAAGAGTTGGTGGTAAGAATAATTATATAAATATAAAATGCATATAAGTAAAGCATTTAGGATAATAAAGTATTGGGTTATAGGGAATGTATTTATTCTTGGAAGGTTAATATATATAAATGATGGGGTCTTACCTAGTCATTGAGATGAGCTCAATTGGTTTACAACTAAAAAGGGCATCATGTTGCTTCAACTGTCGTGGAAATCCATGAGTGATATGTAACGAAACGATGTCACTTTTGATTTAGGTTTCGATTTTCATTCGACATATTACTGAAACTTATATAGTTGTGGAGATTTCAATGCCGACTAAAGGCTGAAAATTATGTTGGAAGTGAGAGAAGCGTCGGTGTGACAACAGTTGTAGGTTGCAGTAGTAGCGAGCCTGCTGCAATGCAACGCCAAATAACGTGACCTTTGCAGCGTGCAACACCTTACGCCCTCGCCGGTCTCACTCCGGAATATAAAGCATAAAACTGATCACAATTGCCCAATTCTTTACTTATTCCACCCCTTGTCCTAATAAAGCAGAAGTGAAAATCCCAGAAATGTTCATTTTGACTTAATTTTTCTCAAAATGTCCCGTTGACTTTCATTTCCCACAAATGTTGGTTTGACTTTCATTTCCTACAAAATGTCCCTCCAAACATGGGTGATGACGTTAATGTTTATTACGGTCAGTTACTCGTGTTTAGGTTCAATGAAATCATTATGCCCATATAATTTAGTAATGTTGGTGCCTCCGACGGTGTTTGTGTGGTTAAGCGCTCGTGTTTTGGTGTCATACCCTTGTGTTTTGCCGTTGGACGCACTTGTTTACACGAATACCGGTAAATGTAAAAAATGTTGGCGATATAGTAAAATTATTCTTAGGGGGCCGAATTTGGTCATTTTGTGGGAACGAACGGTCAAAAGGGATATTTTGGGGGAATATGGTTTTTCTTGGTGATAACCCGATTGAATTACTACCCCGAGTGAATTATTGTGTTATTAACTTACAAATAATATTTGGATATAGGTTGGGGTGTAAACGAGCCCCGCCGGGCCCGAGCCGATCACGAGTAGCTCTCGAGCCTCTGGGCTTGTTTACACCCCTAGATATAGGGTGCGGTTCCTTACAAAGTGTGTTTTTTCTATAAAGTGTAGGAAGTGATCTTGGCCTTTGTATAAGTGTGTTTGATGGTTGAGATCATATTCGTGACATTTTGATAATATACGTGTTTTAAAAATAGGCTAATTTAATTGATTGGGGGTAAATGTGTCTTTTAACTTGTTTTAAATAAGGAAATAACTGTCAATCATAAAACAACATCCATAATTGTCACGATTTTTTCTCTCTCTAATTCTCTACCCCCAAAAACACCAAATCATACCAAAAATAGCGATAAATTAGATTTATGGTTTCACTATTTCTTTTTTTTTCTTTAGAAATCAAAGATGTTTTTTTCATGTGTTTTCTTCGGAATACTTGAATGGTATGTTTGACATTGTATTTTAGTGGTAAAGGTGTTGTTTTTTACATTAATATTGATTTAAGGATTGACGTGTTAAAACGACATTGTGATTATATCCTGCATGTACATGTATTCAATATGTGTTGTTGAAGACAGTGTGTTTTTTTTTAAGTTTGATAATAGTACTGTGTTTTACTACACTTAATGTTGGATATTAGATGTGTTCATAGTAGCGTGTTTAGTGATAAAACACAATGTAACGAACTAGTGATTGACTGTTAAAACATAACGTCAAGAATTTGTTTATGATAAAACACAATGTGACGAAACAGTTCCAGTTACTGACTACTAAAACACAATGTGATGAACCAGTTACCAATTTGCCTGTCAAGCCACGCCATTGGAAGCGTAGACTAACTAATGTTTCCTTGAAATCATTAGCAGAATCTGACGGAACCGTGTGCTTATAGAAAATCAGCCATATGATATCCTATATTTCGAAACGGGAAATTCTTGGCAAATTAATTATTAGATAGCAATGGAAATTTCAATTGCAAATATAAAATCTTGATTTTTCATAATCCTTTGCTTATTCCAATGCAAAATAAAACAAACTAGATGTAAGACCCCGCCGCGTTGCGGCTGGGGCTTACAAATTCAGCCGGCATGGGTTAGTTAATAATTAAGGGGCTGTTTGTTTACCTCTTAATGAGGGTCTGAATGGTTTAGACTTCTTACTAGTTTAACACTTAATGATTCATACTGTTTGTTTCGTGAGTAAATGTCTGAATGGTTCAGACGTTTGCATCTAAATGATTAATTATTATACCGAGTCTCAATGGTTAAGACCTCTGATCTGAATTGGTCAGACATTTGTCTCTTAACGGTTAAGCATTATACTGTCTCTTAAGTTCAGACCTCATACTACTTAATTGTTGCCATAAAAAGTTTACGTCGAAACGGTGAGCAAATCGAATTTATATCACTAGTGTTTCTTAAGTAAAAGAGATATAGTTGTAATCTCAAAACAAATTATTAGTAAAAAAGTGATGGGGGTTGAATTGTAAAAGATGAAAAGCTTTTTGGTAAAAGTAAAAAAGTCAAAGGGTTAAAATGCAAGAGATTAAAATCTTAGGGTTAAAAGTGTAAAAATACAAAAGTTTTTTGAAAAAAATTCCCAAGGCTTATTTACAACATATAGCACAAATTTGTTGGAAATTTATAGTTGGAAAATTAGTAACAACTTACAATAAGCCTTGGTAAAAATATTAATTGTTTACTAGTTTTTATTTTTTTTATTTTTAATTTTTTTTATAAACGATTCATGTATACTATATATTTATTCTTTCACATAAGAATCTAGCCACACACACCAGCCTTCGTTGTTTACTTTCTAAAGTGTGAAGAATGGATTTCCTAAGGGGTGAAATTTGAAAAGTTTTAAATTGATGTTTTTAGAGCATTCACATTCTATCCATCAAAATATGTGAGGGGGGGTTTTTATATTATAAAGGGTATAAAAAATGGTTGTGAGTGGAGGAGAGAGAAAATGTTACTGTTCATCTGTATATTTGGGGGGACACTGTTCACCCAGTATAATTTTTTTAATATATATTGAAAGTGGTTGTGAGTGAAGGAGAGAGAAAAATGTGATGATAATATTATTTAATTGAAAAGGAGAGAGAAAAAATATTTGTTTTTAGTGGAAATATATTGATATAGGAGTTGTTTTTTAGTGGAACGTATGTATAATTTGATGGTTTGGATGTGAGAGCATTCACATCCTAACCATCAAATTATGTGAGGAGTGGTTTTTATATTATAAAGGGTATAAAAAGTGGTTGTGAGTAGAAGAGAGAGAAAATGTTACTGTTCATCTGTATATTTGGGGGGACACTGTTCACCCGTTATAATTTTTTAATATATTTTGAAAGTGGTTGTGAGTGGAAGTGAGAGAAAAATGTAATGATAATATTATTTAATTGAAAGGAGAGAGAAAAAGTATTTGTTTTTAGTGGAAATATATTGATATTGGAGTTGTTTTTTAGTGAAATGTATGTATAATTTGATGGATTTGATGTGAATAGAAAGGGCGTATGAAAAGTAAAAAAATGATGCATTTAGCCACAACCATTTGTTAATTGTTCAATTATTGGCACAGTCTCTATCAGATTTTTTTGTTTTTCACACGACAATATATCAAAAAAGCGAAAACAAAACGAGATATAGTCTTAATACTAACCAACACCTACACGCATGACTATTTTGTTAGAAATTTGGTGAATGGATATTTAGAGAATTTATAATTTAGTGAAATTATAAATATTAATTAAATTCTTCATGAGGTGCATAAAATAGAAACTCTTAAGTAAAGCTTCTTGATAACACTTAATTAATTTTATTAGAGTTTTAAGTCTCTAATTAAGTGAAACCTTTCATCAACCCTTAACTCTTGTATAAGGCTGGACGGTATGGTCTGTCCTCAGCCCCGTCCTCCCTCGGCGACGCCCGGCACACCACGCCGCCCCCCTCCGTACCGTCCTCATCGTCCGAATTGAGACGTTTGCGAAGGAGCAAACAGGTGGGCCCCCTTTCTTTCTTCTCGACGTCCACTCTAATTAAGTGAAACCTTTCATCAACCCTTAACTCTTGTATAAGGCTGGACGGTATGGTCCGTCCTCAGCCCCGTCCTCCCTCGGCGACGCCCGACACACCACGCCGCCCCCCCTCCGTCCCGTCCCCATCGTCCGAATTGAGACGTTTGCGACGGAGCAAACAGGTGGGCCGCCTTTCTTTCTTCTCGACTTCATCCCGTCCAGCCTAATTAGTGGGCTGTGTGCCTCATTTGTTACGACAAGAAAAATACATAGCTAATACACGAAGAATACTCGGAGAAGGATGAACACTTGAAGACCAACTAGAGAGATGAGTACTTTCTACTCGTTCTCCACCACCATCACATTCTTGTTCATTCCGTAAGTAGAAACACTACAATGTTACCCGGTGTAACCTCGGATGCGTGAGCCATTTCTGGCTGTACAGGCCGGTTCTGCCGTTGTACCCTGGGAAACAAACGCGTCGTCTTTAGTAGAGACGCGGAATTTGTTTTAAGGAAAATGTGTTGAATACGTGACTCAACCACAACCGTCAACACATGTTTGGTATTTCTTGCAACCAAGGATCGTATGAGAAGGTGCGGTCCAAGTACTCATTAAAACAAAGCAAGAATCGTGCAAGAAGACGCGATCCATGATTTTGTTGAAGAATACACAACGGACCATACAAAAAGACGTAGTTAAAGCTCTTGTTGAAGACTATGGTTTGAACCAATTTAATTACATATGTTGTATTATAAGTTATTTTCGTTAGGACTTGTACACACTAGGTATACTACAATTTCCCAATATGTAAAGAGAGTATTTTACTATTTTTATTTATATAATTTTTATTAAAATGATGACTCATGTCCTACATATTTGGTGTACCGCAAAACTAATATTAGATAGTCTATTGTTTAGTGACTTTAGTCACTGATCTCTGATTTGATAAGAGACTATAGTGTGACCATAAGTTATTTGATTAGGTACCACAAACTAGACTATATACATATTAGTGTTAGTTACAAATCTTCATCGTTTCTTTCGTAAAGGATTGCAACATACACAGCAAATAAACACTGTGACATTGTATTTCGTTCTTTTCATCATGCAAACACAAGATTTATATTACATAACATCAGGTTGGGAAGGAGAAGGTCTTGGGTTCAAGTCCCACAGATGACAGGGGTTTAAAGAAATTAGCCGTTCAAAAAATATATATATATATATTACATAACATTAGTCTTTATTCGGTTGCTTAGACAAGCTAAGCCATTATTTGTTGACATCAACATTAAGGTTTAACCTTTTGACCATGAGACGAGGACGGTGAAGGTGCGACAACCTCTACAGCGTTATCATTCTCATCAGCACTGGGAGGAAAGGGGACGTCACAACAAGGATAACCAGGGTAGCAGCAAACCTCGTCTGGGCGCTCATCATATGGGAACGGTTTTGATGCCGTTGTAGTCATTCCTATCACCACAAGTATGACCATGCACATCAGCATAATCTTTTTCATGATGCCCATGTTTGATGCCATTATGGTTATTTCTTGCTGATACTGGTACTTGTACTGCTACGCTACGAGTGTTAGCATGGTATTTATACAAAAAATGTGAGAAAGAGCATCTTTCTTCAAACGGCAAGACGAAACAGATAACTGAATATTTTACAAAAATCTATTAAAAACGACAGCGGTTCCAAAATATAGAATAAATTTGTTTTTAACTTTGTCACCTTTGTTCATCATAATTCATGAACATTAAATAGTGTAAATATATTACTGCCTCATCACGTAGCACCAAATCAAAGTATATGACATATGATTTCATTTTGTATGTTAAAGTGTTGGATATCAAGAAGACTCAATTACGAATCCATATATGTAAAATCAAAAGAATCACAAATATTTACAATTTTGAGCCTATTAATAGTCTATGAAACGGTACTAACATGGAGATTACACCACGTCGTTATGTATCTAGTTTAAATACATGACACATAATTAAACTAATCTAAATCTAGATTACATTAAAATATAGAGGAGGTGGTGTTGATATATGGATTTTATCTATAGCGGATCAAAAGCTTAAAAAATATAAAAAACAACTAATCAGGTGATCTAAAGTCACCCAAAGCATATTTTTTTTTTATGCGTGCCATCAATCATTATATCCAATAATTAGATTACCATATAAACTTTGTAATCATACTTATCGCACCAATTATTATGATTTTAGGGCTTCAAACGAGTCAAACTTGGGAATTCCTAGACGCGTTTCAGCTTTGTTTTCCCAACTTAATCTTTGAGGTCAAGGATTCATAATGGACTAGGTATTTATTATGGAATCAATAACTGAATACTAATATTGTTGTTGTTAAAAGTAGAAGGGTTTGAAGTAAAGTGTTAAGTAGATTTTTTTTTGAATGGCAACGCTTGCTTTTGCTTTGTTAGGTAGAAATTGCAACTCATATAATGGTCATAGAGTAGCTGTAACGGTCAACGGATTGACTGTCATCGTATACTTGCTAGTGGAGTCATCAGAATCTTCAGCACAACATTTTTTGCAATCAATCATGTAGGAATTAGGTTCACCTTTGTAAAATATAATTACAAAATATATAATAACGAGACTCTCGTTATTCGTAGGAAATATCATAGTACAATACTGGTTGCAATAACTAAATAAAAAGAATATAAAATATAATTATATATACCAATCTATATTCAAGCCGCATCTCTGGTGGGTCCTTCACGCGCACTTGATAGCATCCTAGACTCTAGTATTCATCATCTTGAGTCTTGAAAAATACTCCTTGACTGCAACAAAGAGCACACTAAAACGTTGATGATTTTGGTTGAGGCACGTGTTCAACATGCTTCCCTTAAAACAGATTTCGCGCCTCTACTAAAGACAACGCGTCTGTCTCCCAGGGTACAACAGCCGAAGCAGTCTGTACTGCCGGAGATGGCTCACAGGCCCAAGGTTACATCCGGTAATTATAGTGTTTGAACTCATGTGGTAGAAAACAAGTAGAGAGTACTCATCTCTCTAGTTGGTCTTCAAGTATTCATACTCCTTCTAGTATTCTTCATGTATCAAGCAATACCCTATTCTTGTTGTGACAAAAATAAACATATAACCTACTATTTGTATAAGAGTTAAGGAGTTAAGGATTAGTGAAAGGTTTCACTTAATTAGTCACTTAATTAGAGACTTAAAAACTCTAATAAAACTAATTAAATGTCATTAAGAAGCTCTACTCAAGAGTTTCTTTTTTATTTACCACATGAAGATTCTAATTAATATTTATAATTTCATTAAATTATAAATATATTAAATATCCATTCACCAAATATCCAACAATCTCCCACATGAATGGAGATCGTTCAAAACACTTAAAATTTCCAATGTAACCTCGACAGTGTAGGTGTTACCCTTTGAACCTTCGCTCATGAAATGTACTTAGCCCACTAGCTCTGAGTAGATCTCGATGTCTTTGAACTCGTCTGCCGTTTGTGTAGACGACAATACACTTCACACAAGACTCTCCCTAGCCGGGTCATCTCCTCATAGTCGTGTCCAATAATGGTCGTGGAACACTTTCCTGGTTCTGCGAGAGCTCTAGGAATTGTGCCCCCAATTCCATTCGAAGCGACCTCGCTTCTCTCTAACATAGGTGATTCTCCTTAGATCATTAAAAGCATTGTGGTTATCGTGATTTAGCGAAATCACTTACCACATATTATGCTTAGATTCACTCTTTGTCACTGAATATCATAGGAATAGACTAGGACGTATTTAAACACCCTTTTATACTTTGGGGGTATATATAACCATATATACTAGCTTATGCATATCATTTATGCCCCACAGTGACCACCTTTAGGCATATGAGTTAGTTGTCCTATTGAACTTAGATCTTGGGATCTCCAGTCAACTAAGTTAGGTGTCCTTCACATACCCTTTTTCCATGGGCTTCAGTCTCTTTCCACAACTTGATCTCTAATAAACCCTCAGGTTGTTGGATCCATAACATTAACAAATAACTTTGCGTATTTGAGATCAGTTGTCATGATGTGTTCTTAACTCGTAAGTTAATTTTGCCTATTGTCAACTTCTAAGACTATAACCTCAGTGGCCATCTGAATCTGGTTATAATATATGTCTTTGTAAGATACGCTTATCATTTAAGGCAAACACATCTCCATTATATGCTGCGACCTTTGTGTCTTCCACATAGTCGTCTGCTTGCAATCTTAGACTGGATTACAAAATCCTTATTGCCAAACTTTTATAATACAAATGCAAGACACCCCCACATTTAAGTGTTATAGGATATCATCCAGATGGGGCAATGAAAACCATTTCTACATACCCTTATAGGGTTGTTTCTAAATGGATCCTCCCCCACATTTCTTGCCATTTGATCAATATTTCCGTAACTTCACTTATGATGACATTTATACACATATGATTGAACAAGATCAACCTCATTGTGTGAATTCAACTCACATTGCATTCCGAGTTGACCAAAGCAACACATGCCATTGTCATAAGTTTGTCACCAACTTAGAATAATTCTAATTTAGCATTTAGAATAAGCTTAGATAATGAGTTCTCCTCATTAGCTTTTCGAACAAACTCTTCAAAAGTTACATGTCTTTTCCTTATAATGAATGAAAAAATCTCCCTTAATTTTGTCTGTACACAAATTCTTTTTGTGTTCATACACATTTGAATGTTTAGAGTTAATTACTCTCCTTCAAGACCCATAATTAACCAAGTACTAGTCTAGCATGCTTTAGACTACAATACTTTAGCATGTGAACAGAAGATGCATCATTCTGATTCTTCACAGCCATAAGGATATCATAATATCACTTTGCAACATTCATCCCTTGTTAAGACAAAATAACGAGACTTAATCATAATCCTAAAACATCAATATTTAGGAAGGTCTCACAAATTTCATCATTCATTTAAGGAACATAACTTGTTTACCTTTGATCTCTAACAATCTACCATTGACTCATAAGTACTTAAACATAAGTCTTAATCCAAGTCACTTGGTGAACACATTCATCACCAACAAGATGAATGTTTCTCGTCTACAATCACTATTATGTGTGAGATAGAGTCAACTAGATCGACACTCAACAACATGGCATTCATAATTTTGCCATAAGTGATTTGCACACATCTATTGTTATTCATTAGGAGATATGTATATTTAGGATGCTCTCCCAAATGAAGGTAAAATCTTCATATAGATCTAACAATAACCAAGTGGTAGACGTATCTACTTATAAATCTCGCAAGATTTATTAAAGGTATACAATAACATATAGTATTTTTTACTTTCATATGTTATAATTCACACTTGTGAATTTTTTCAATGACTTCTAATGAAGTATGCGACATGAATGTCATTAGTGTATTTCATCTCAATACACTCACTACGTTCTTTCATTACTCATTCATGATGTGGTTATACATTTGATGTTTCGTCTTTGACTTTTAGTCAATGTAACAACTCTCAAGTTGTTTATGTCCAAGTATTTTCATGTCTTGTCCGTTTTCCCTTAAAACAGATTTCGCGCCTCTACTAAAGACAACGCGTCTGTCTCGCAGGGTACAACAGCCGAAGCAGTCTGTACTGCCGGAGATGGCTCACAGGCCCAAGGTTACATCCGGTAATTATAGTGTTTGAACTCATGTGGTAGAAAACAAGTAGAGAGTACTCATCTCTCTAGTTGGTCTTCAAGTATTCATACTCCTTCTAGTATTCTTCATGTATCAAGCAATACCCTATTCTTGTTGTGACAAAAATAAACATATAACCTACTATTTGTATAAGAGTTAAGGAGTTAAGGATTAGTGAAAGGTTTCACTTAATTAGTCACTTAATTAGAGACTTAAAAACTCTAATAAAACTAATTAAATGTCATTAAGAAGCTCTACTCAAGAGTTTCTTTTTTATTTACCACATGAAGATTCTAATTAATATTTATAATTTCATTAAATTATAAATATATTAAATATCCATTCACCAAATATCCAACAATCTCCCACATGAATGGAGATCGTTCAAAACACTTAAAATTTCCAATGTAACCTCGACAGTGTAGGTGTTACCCTTTGAACCTTCGCTCATGAAATGTACTTAGCCCACTAGCTCTGAGTAGATCTCGATGTCTTTGAACTCGTCTGCCGTTTGTGTAGACGACAATACACTTCACACAAGACTCTCCCTAGCCGGGTCATCTCCTCATAGTCGTGTCCAATAATGGTCGTGGAACACTTTCCTGGTTCTGCGAGAGCTCTAGGAATTGTGCCCCCAATTCCATTCGAAGCGACCTCGCTTCTCTCTAACATAGGTGATTCTCCTTAGATCATTAAAAGCATTGTGGTTATCGTGATTTAGCGAAATCACTTACCACATATTATGCTTAGATTCACTCTTTGTCACTGAATATCATAGGAATAGACTAGGACGTATTTAAACACCCTTTTATACTTTGGGGGTATATATAACCATATATACTAGCTTATGCATATCATTTATGCCCCACAGTGACCACCTTTAGGCATATGAGTTAGTTGTCCTATTGAACTTAGATCTTGGGATCTCCAGTCAACTAAGTTAGGTGTCCTTCACATACCCTTTTTCCATGGGCTTCAGTCTCTTTCCACAACTTGATCTCTAATAAACCCTCAGGTTGTTGGATCCATAACATTAACAAATAACTTTGCGTATTTGAGATCAGTTGTCATGATGTGTTCTTAACTCGTAAGTTAATTTTGCCTATTGTCAACTTCTAAGACTATAACCTCAGTGGCCATCTGAATCTGGTTATAATATATGTCTTTGTAAGATACGCTTATCATTTAAGGCAAACACATCTCCATTATATGCTGCGACCTTTGTGTCTTCCACATAGTCGTCTGCTTGCAATCTTAGACTGGATTACAAAATCCTTATTGCCAAACTTTTATAATACAAATGCAAGACACCCCCACATTTAAGTGTTATAGGATATCATCCAGATGGGGCAATGAAAACCATTTCTACATACCCTTATAGGGTTGTTTCTAAATGGATCCTCCCCCACATTTCTTGCCATTTGATCAATATTTCCGTAACTTCACTTATGATGACATTTATACACATATGATTGAACAAGATCAACCTCATTGTGTGAATTCAACTCACATTGCATTCCGAGTTGACCAAAGCAACACATGCCATTGTCATAAGTTTGTCACCAACTTAGAATAATTCTAATTTAGCATTTAGAATAAGCTTAGATAATGAGTTCTCCTCATTAGCTTTTCGAACAAACTCTTCAAAAGTTACATGTCTTTTCCTTATAATGAATGAAAAAATCTCCCTTAATTTTGTCTGTACACAAATTCTTTTTGTGTTCATACACATTTGAATGTTTAGAGTTAATTACTCTCCTTCAAGACCCATAATTAACCAAGTACTAGTCTAGCATGCTTTAGACTACAATACTTTAGCATGTGAACAGAAGATGCATCATTCTGATTCTTCACAGCCATAAGGATATCATAATATCACTTTGCAACATTCATCCCTTGTTAAGACAAAATAACGAGACTTAATCATAATCCTAAAACATCAATATTTAGGAAGGTCTCACAAATTTCATCATTCATTTAAGGAACATAACTTGTTTACCTTTGATCTCTAACAATCTACCATTGACTCATAAGTACTTAAACATAAGTCTTAATCCAAGTCACTTGGTGAACACATTCATCACCAACAAGATGAATGTTTCTCGTCTACAATCACTATTATGTGTGAGATAGAGTCAACTAGATCGACACTCAACAACATGGCATTCATAATTTTGCCATAAGTGATTTGCACACATCTATTGTTATTCATTAGGAGATATGTATATTTAGGATGCTCTCCCAAATGAAGGTAAAATCTTCATATAGATCTAACAATAACCAAGTGGTAGACGTATCTACTTATAAATCTCGCAAGATTTATTAAAGGTATACAATAACATATAGTATTTTTTACTTTCATATGTTATAATTCACACTTGTGAATTTTTTCAATGACTTCTAATGAAGTATGCGACATGAATGTCATTAGTGTATTTCATCTCAATACACTCACTACGTTCTTTCATTACTCATTCATGATGTGGTTATACATTTGATGTTTCGTCTTTGACTTTTAGTCAATGTAACAACTCTCAAGTTGTTTATGTCCAAGTATTTTCATGTCTTGTCCGTTTAAAATCATATTCTTTTAAACAATGTATAACCGACGTTATAATTATTTTCCACAAAATAATTTATATGTCACAATCACTAGTGATTTATTTTTTTGTAAAAAAAAAATTGCATGTGTTATCCGAAGATATTGAACACAAAACAATAAAATACATTTGAAACTAAATCATAAGTGCCAATCACTTTTGAAATTTAAACGGAAGCATAGACAATATGTAGACATCAAATAGCAAAGTGTTTTTATCTTCAACACTTTATAATCTGACCGAAACATTCTCAACAATATCGTCTCATGGCATGTCTTGAGGTACTCCCTCAATACACTTGTAAGTACAAGTTCCTCATTTCATCTTTAAACTTTAAACTTGGACAATTGTTCTCAAAACAACACTAAGTTGTTACAAATACTACATTTAAGTAGTAAACTTGAACAATTAAATTTGTTCACAACGACACCAAGTTGTTTTTCACCAAATAACATTTTCTAACACGCATGTTAGGAAAAAAATGTTATAACAAGCACATTATAGAATCGAACGTTTACATAAAACGTTTTCCAGAGATATAGTTTATAAAATAAACCATTTCTCATCATCTTTAATGCACACATAGGCAATTAAATGTTTATATAAAACATTTCTGTTCATTATGAACAATCTCTAACCTCGTATTCGTGATACACATTTTCTAACACACGTGTTAGAAAATTTAGGTCATTTTATATATACAAAACATGACCAAATTAGAGCATTAAATGTCATGATTAAAACTCATCAAATGTCATCATTAAAACTCTACTCAAGAGTTTCACCATATGAAGAGTTAATAGTCTCAATAATTATAGACTTAAACTCTAATAAAACACATCAAATGTCATCATTAAAACTCTAATCAAGAGTTTCACCATATGAAGAGTTAAAAGTCTCAATAATTATAGATTTAAACTCTAATAAAACTCATCAAATATCATCATTAAAACTCTACTCAAGAGTTTCACCATATGAAGAGTTAAGAGTCTCAATAATTATAGACTTAAACTCTAATAAAACTCATCAAATGTCATCATTAAAACTCTACTCAAGAGTTTCACCATATGAAGAGTTAAAAGTCTCAATAATTATAGATTTAAACTTTAATAAAACTCATCAAATTTCATCATTAAAACTCTACTCAAGAGTTTCACCATATGAAGAGTTAAGAGTCTCAATAATTATAGACTTAAACTCTAATAAAACTCATCAAATGTCATCATTAAAACTCTACTCAAGAGTTTCACCATATGAAGAGTTAAGAGTCTCAATAATTATAGACTTAAACTCTAATAAAACTCATCAAATGTCATCATTAAAACTCTACTCAAGAGTTTCAACATATAAAGAATTTAATTAGTAATTCAAATTTCATTCAAATGGATTTAGAAATCACAAATTAAAGTTGGTGATAAATCCCACACAACTACATGATCACTTTATGGTGATTTAATTTTTTGAAGCCAATCAAACATCAACTTTAATGTATGACCTTTTATTTCTAAATCATACAAAGCATTAAAATCAATGCTACAACAAATTACTTATATAAAATGTTTACATAAAACATTTCAAAGCATTTGTATTTTAACCATTTTTAACAACCATGTTAAAATGAAAGAAATTCTAACGCGCACGTTAGAAATATTAACATTTCCACAAAATGTTAATTCAACTTGCTAAAACCACATATATGGTTCAAATAAATAAGCCATTTCTAATACACACGTTAGAAACTAAACAATTAAAAATTGCTTCCAAACTAACGCGTTTCATGAATGTTTCTAACACACATGTTAGAAGACAAATGATTACAAAATCATTATAAGACTTATTTGTTCATATCAATCCATGGATGGATGAAGAGTCTACTTTAAATAGAGACTTAATTAGAGACATAAAACTCTAATCAAGTAACATAAAACTCTTATTTAAATACATAAAAAACTCTATTTAACAGAATTTAACGTTTAAAAAACGTATGGTTTACACCAATAATTCCGGTCTAACACACATGTTAGAGAATTTAACGTTTACAAAAAACGTATGGTTCACACTAATACACCCGATCTAACACAAAAGTTAGAAAAATTAACGATTCCCAAAATCGTTTAAAAAACCAAACGGTTGAACCAAAACCATTCGTTTTGTACCACGGTATAGGATTTAAGATTGTATCTCAATCTCAAGAAATCCAAACACAACAAGTTGTACTACATACATATTTCCCAAAAGAAAATATTTATAAGATCATAAATCTTTAAAATATATATATATTTTTTATTATAAATCCTTTTGTGAACCCAAAATCCTTATAAATAAGGTTTTAAGATTGTAGCAACAATCTCATAGAATTTGTTTTAAGTTTGTAGGAATTAGGTTCACCTTTGTAAAATATAATTACAAAATATATAATATCGAGACTCTCGTTATTCGTAGGAAATATCATAGTACGATACTGGTTGCAATAACTAAATAAAAAGAATATAAAATATAATTATATATACCAATCTATATTCAAGCCGCATCTCTGGTGGGTCCTTCACGCGCACTTGATAGCATCCTAGACTCTAGTATTCATCATCTTGAGTCTTGAAAAATACTCCTTGACTGCAACAAAGAACACACTAAAACGTTGACGATTTTGGTTGAGGCACGTGTTCAACACGCTTCCCTTAAAACAGATTTCGCGCCTCTACTAAAGACAACGCGTCTGTCTCCCAGGGTACAACAGCCGAAGCAGTCTGTACTGCCGGTGATGGCTCACAGGCCCAAGGTTACATCCGGTAATTATAGTGTTTGAACTCATGTGGTGGAAAACAAGTAGAGAGTACTCATCTCTCTAGTTTGTCTTCAAGTGTTCATACTCCTTCTAGTATTCTTCATGTATCAAGCAATACCATATTCTTGTTGTGACAAAAATAAACACATAACCTACTATTTGTACAAGACTTAAGGAGTTAAGGATTAGTGAAAGGTTTCACTTAATTAGTCACTTAATTAGAGACTTAAAAACTCTAATTAAATGTCATTAAGAAGCTCTACTCAAGAGTTTCTTTTTTATTTACCACATGAAGATTCTAATTAATATTTATAATTTCATTAAATTATAAATATATTAAATATCCATTCACCAAATATCCAACAAATCAGACAAGTGTATGCAGTTCAGTTTTTTAAATGTAGGAATCAAAAAACATGCTGTAGAAACACCGTCATCCTTAACGTGAGAAATTATGTAAAAAAGGACTATTAGATAATCACAATTACCTTTCAAAAAAAAGATAATCACATTGTATTCAAAATTAAAATATAGTCAAAAGTAAATGTGGTACTTTAGGTTAGTATTTATCTCCTTGATTACACGAGATAATCTTGTATTTATATGTGTTACCGATTCCGTGCAATGTTAGCTGTCGATTTATACATCTATCAGGGCCCTTGTTGGTGATTTTAGCATCTTCAGTCATTTTAATTATGTAATTAAGATTTATATAAGAACATATGAATTTAATTTATAACTCTAATATGGATTAGGAGTGTTGGGAATTCTGACTTGAAGAAGGACTCCTCTAAACATGCTAAGGTTTAAGGGGACAAACAAGGAATGAATAATTATCAAACATATGTGACAATGATTTAATTACTAGGCATAATTATTGTGTCCAATATATTAATGTTTTCTTAACAATCCTAATTGATGTCTAATAGAATATGTTAGATATAAATACGATGGCGCGGGTATTATGGATTGTATGATTCAAGTGTTAAGTTAAGTTTCTTGAATTAATAAAGCAATTTGGGTGTTTAGCCAGATTTGTGTTTTTCGATTTACTAGTCTGTTTTGATACCGATTCATATTGGCTGAGTGCAAAATCGTATAAGCTAACCTAATTCTGTATATGACTAATAATAGAGTCTAAGTACCATCAAAATAACCGAACAAACAGTTTTTTCCAACCAAAATAAACCCACACATCATTTGTTTATACCGCCAAAACCAACCAACACAGTCGCATAAGCTAACCTAATTCCTTTAACTACGTGGTCGGGTGTTTTCAATTGTCACTATAATGCATGGGTAGAACTTTGAATGCTATTATTAATCAATCTAGGATACTATCGAGTTTGAACTCGATTATGTGTGACACTTGTAAACGTTTACAAATCGGTTAAGATTTATCGATTTCAAACTTGATTATGAGTTAACCGACTGAAGAACAATGGTCCGAACAACACCCATATCTAACAGGGGCGGATCTACGCTTATTTAGGGGGTTCCTAGGAACCCGTTCGGTTTGAAATTTATAGTGTCAAGTTATATACAAAAAGTTGAAGGAACCCCTTAATATTTGGTAAGGGAACCTTATAAACAAAACTGCAGACTGGTTTAGTGGTAAGTATCGCGCTTGTTATAGCTGAAGTTCCGTGTTCGACTCTGCTTGAGACCGTTTTTATTCCATTTTTTGGCTTCTTTTTTTTAAATTCAAAATCTAATTAGATTAGGGTTTAGTACTTTAGTTGCCCTTGCCGCTTTCTTCATAATCCACCCAGACACAAACACCAAACAGAAAACACGCCCTGGACGCACCATTTTTCAGCCTTGGCCTACAATTCTCCTCTTTCATGCTCATCTCGATTGATTTCATACAGAACCAGGTACGATTTTCAGTTCCCCACAGTTTGTGATTATCATGTTGTCTCAGTTCCCCACTTGTATCAGTTTGTGAGGAAGATTAGGTGATTTATGGTGTAAATTGATGTTCTTACCTGAAGTGGGTCTTATATCTGTTCAAATTATATTTTTGTGTAGAAGATTAAGTGAATTATGGTGTATATTTTTTATATATGAAGAGATGGTAATAGTTTATATTTGTAAATCAGTTTGACTTTTTGTTAGTCAAATGAATTTGAGATCAAGCGAAAACAGATACTTCAAATTGTATATTAGAAAATTCAAGAAAAATGTTAAAAGTGAAACAATCATGATGTTCAAATTGTATATTGACATGTTTCTTTAGTCGTGATCTGAATTGATATGTTTGTTCAAATTAGACAAACATATTTTGCTTAGAGGTCTATATCAGCCGCAAGGGAAAAAAAATAATTTTCCACAAACCCAAGTTGGTAGTGGTTATAAGTTAAGGCGTTTTTAATTTGACCCGAACCGTCGAACCGATCCATATTTTTTATGCCGGACATATGATATTGAAACATAAAAAAGTGAACCTCTTGAAAAAAATTCCTGGATCCGCCACTGATATCTAACCAACCCTACTCGTATGGTTCGAACATATAAACCATACACCGACTCAACAGGGTACGGTGAGACACGTGGAAAACATGACCAAATAAACACTAGAAGAACGTGGGACGACAATCATGACCTTTTAGTAATCAGTTAATCATATATATCACCCTGCAAACTTTCAAAATGTTATATTTCCCCGGTTCATGCTTGAAAGACATCACATACATCTATACTATATTATAATACATTTCCCAAGTACCTCTTAAAATTTAAGTTTTACAATTATAATTGCTTAGAGTACAACACATAACGCATATAGTAACTGCTTTTTGAGGGCTAATATGTCTTTTAAACATTTACACCTTTATCCCCTTTTAACTTATAGTTTCCCCCTTATCTTTATCTACGTATTCTTTAGTTTTTTTTCTTTGTCTTATTCTTATATCTTTGAATATATTATGTTTTAATTTTTTTTTGAACATACCATTAAAAAATGCTTATATATGTCGACGTGTCGATGTAAATTTTATTCGATATCGAGATGCAGATTATAATGTACAAGTCATTCTTACATTAATGTACAAGTCTTTTAATACTCACACAAAAACATTAAAATTACAATTACAATTCAAGATTGTGAAAGTGGGTTGGGGTAGTTACTTGGAGGCTTCTAGAAAGTTAGAAAGTTAGCGGGTTGGGGTAGTTACATGGGTTGGCAAAAGTTAGCACGTTTTAACTTTCAAACAAGTCTTTCAATACTCAAATTAATGGAAAAATTACAAGTTTTGTCCTTTATCTTTATAGTACTTTACAGGCGGTGTCCTTTTTTTAAAATATTGACAGGCGGTGTCCTTTAGTAGGTATTTTGTTACAAGTTTTGTCCTTTCCACCCAACATGGTTAAAAAAATCAGTTAATTTTTGGCACATGATATGCACATGAGGGTAATTATGTCTTTTCCACCCCACCAAAACTTGTGATAAAGGAGGCTAGTGCTTATCTGTACGACTATCTCTCTCTCCCCAGCTTTCTCTCTCTCTCTTACCACACTCTTACAGATCCCACCATCACCTCCCACCTCTCACCACCAACATTAACCCACCTGCCACCACAATCGCCGTCAAACATGTAAGACCCTAACACGTATTTGACAAAAGTCACAGTGGAAGTTCGTGCCATAAATTTATTTCATTATACAATACTTTGACTTACTTAAAAAATTCATTTTAAGATAAATCTTTCACATAAATTTTTGTCAAATAACTCATTTACAAATGAAAAAATAATTATATCATATGTCTGATATATTACATACACCAACGTTCCCGTACAATCTATCTTGTGACTCGGTCTTTGATCTCTATTCCCCGTGATAATCGCCCGTGTCTCGTACAACCTGCACTCACACGTACATTCATAACATTAGCACACATTATATAAACAAGATTCATTCCCGTACACTTCCCATTTCGTTATCTTCCTAACTTAAACATTCCCTCTGCGTATGCATTTCCCGGTGAGGCTTCACTAATGTACCTGCATTACTTTTCATTCTCAAAGCACACTGTTAATAACGTTATTACTCAACGCATCTAAATCATGCGTTCATACATTCCTACATGCATACATACCTTCCTACATCTCTACATACATGCGTACATTCATACGCACCTTTATGCATACATACATACACATTTACATACGTAACTACATTCCTACATACACGTTCAAGATCTTGCATACCTCTTACATACACATACTTTAATTGCATGGGACTTAAACTTAGATTTATAGCCCATAAACATTAAAGGCACAATCAAAATCATGATTGGGAGGTCCGCCGTAGTCCACGGTTAACATACCGAAGCCTACGTCCCATAAATCGACTTAAATAACAAATTTCATCTTTTTGGACATAGGGAGGGCGTCGGCGACGGCCCTTGGATTTACGCGTAGCCAGAACCCCCCGTAGGCAGTAAAATAAGGCGTCGGAGAAAACTGAGTTTGTTGAGCCTGTCGACGACGCTCCTAAGGCCGTCGGCGACGCCCTCTAGATATTGCATTTTTCTGCAGCTCCGTTTCATCGTCCGTACGCACTAAAACGCGCATAACTTTTGAACTGTTTACCCGTTTAACCTCCCGTTTCTTCCTACATGCTCGTAATTTGACATTCTATCATGTGAACTTGAAATCCCATATCCAGATTAAGGAAATTCTTAACTTACGCGCTATCAACTTATTATTCATTTACGATTTATCCGGCCCGTTCATGTTTTTATCAAATAACTCATTCCTTTTAACTCAAAACTTACATGAACATTATGACCATAATACTTTTACATTATCCAGAATGTCGTACTTGGGGTTTACGCACCCGATACTCGGTATTCGTTAAATTCATTCGTTATTACGTAATTGAACATTAAATAGTACAATTTCCATCTATGAAATTGTTTATTCATTTATTCATAATTTACTACCGAACCTCTTGCCCATTAACCCGCGTTACCGTTTCTCGGTTAGCATGCTTACATACAATTTTATCCATTACCCGGTTATGATACCGAAGTTGTTACTTATGCAACCTTTCCGGTATGCAATAAAACCTCATCTTAACCCATTTGATTTACTTAGCGAAATTCATCGATTTCATACAACTCATTCCTATTTGACCTCAATTATCATACTTAATTAAATCGCACCTAACTTTACATAAACAACTAAGAAGTGATTACGGAAATCACTTACCTTGTGCATCCGTGTCCGTATCCGCTTCCTTGCCTCCTTTTGACCTATTAGCCTTCATGTTTGAGTCTATCTCGACATGATTCCTCTACTACATTCTCATTAGCATACACAATTGTACATGTTAACGATCATATCAATTGCATATTTCACATTTGACTTTCTTTAGTCACAATTAACAAGCATAAGACATATAATCAAATTCATATCCTTTCAAACTCATGTAATTCATTATGCCATCACAAATATCACGTATTGACATAACATGTAACTTACGACTTCCTATAATCCTATTTTTACGACAACAAATCATATCATGCTTCTTATGCGTAGTTGACTTTCAGAAGTCAACAATTCATCATGTGAACTTTCGACTTATTCTCATCTACTCGTTATAGCAAAGTAGGCTATACGAAAGGCACCATATACATTACCTACTCTCGATGCAAATGTGCTTACAACCATATTCAAATTAGTAATTTAACATGATCATGCCATCATTTTCGTATTTCGTTCCTATATACACCAAGCTTTTTCATAACATTTTGTATCCTAACTTCAGTTAAGCATTTCATCATACACTTGGTGGGCGTACAACCTTCTACACATAAGGTACAACTAATTCATGCAAAATCTCCTAATTTCATACACAATTCATCAAATCCTCATACTAATTAACATATATCATTCACACATAAACATTCAAACATATTATCATCATGTTTCTTTCAATTCTTCTAACAAGACTCCATATTACTCACATAATTCATCAATATTCAACAAGAATTAAACATGGATGGTGATTCAACTAATCATTCTCACCATAACTAATGGGTTTCACCTCTAAGCATCAAATTAACCTAAATAATGCATAACCCATGTTCTATATGGTGATTCTAACATATCCTCATGCTCAATAACCCACTTCGTGGATAATCACCAATCTAGAATTTAAGACATACCTTATGATCCCCTCGTGTAGGTGATCACAAATTCGTGTTCGGTTCTGAATTTAAGCTTCGTTTATCCTTTCAATTTGATGGATTAGATGAAGTTAGGGTTTTGGCTTCATGAGAGCTCCTGCTCTCTCTAGAACACATGATCGTGTGTGTAATTTTTTAGTTATTAATTCAACTTTCAATTTAACCCACTTTAGCCCCTCAAGTTGTCACTAATTATAAATGGGCACAACTTTCATTCCTTTAATTGATTTTACCCTTTTGTTAACTTGGTTAAATAGCCTAGTCATTCATTTCTTGATGTACCATACGAGAACATTTAACAATTATAAACATTCGAATTTTGGGGCGTTACAAGTCTACCCCCCTTAAATGAGGTTTCATCCCCGAAACCTTTCTCATTTCCATTAAACTCTTATTATCCTTTCTTCCAACTCATCAACATGACCGCTAGCCCATCTTAATGACAATCTTCTATCTTCAAGAACCCGCCCCAGAGTTCATATTAGTGTCGCTTTCACTAATAGCGCTAATTTCTATCGTACTTCATAACTAGTGGTTCATTCATCATCTCAATGCTCGTATATCATATACGATATTTCATTTTTGTTTACTTGAAACAATTGTCACATTTCATTAACAACATTCCTTTTGTTTATATCCGATATTCATATTATTTTTGTCGGCTATATGATCTTACTTCAAAATTCACACATACACCAATCTGTTTATCTTCAATAGGTACATCATAATAATAGATACTACCCATTCTTTATTCATAAACTATTCATATAATTGACCCCTTTCAAACAGTTCCATACTTTTCATACTTTACCTTTACATAACATTCTCATTTCCTCGACCCGTTTACAACAGGTCAATATTTATACTTATTCAAACTTGTAATGATACTTACATTCATATGATCCGTTTATAACAGATCTAATACCCTCATCTCATCTTCTTAAAATTACATTCTATGCATATATCATATAATATTTAGTTCTTGTTTTGTTATCGCAGCAAAACTACTATTTCATAGTCACATATACGCGCTTAACTCCAAAGTTGACATCGTCCTATGTTTACTATAGTTACTTGTATCATGCGTACCTTTACGTTACCTTCAAATTGTCTCATTTATTCTACATTACTATTCCCCTTAATTCATGCCTCACTTAATTTTCCTAAGCAAGTGTATCATGCAGGTTCTTCATACGAGAATTTAACCAGTACCCGAAATTTTCGTTCAAAACTTTTAAGATTTACTTCTTAATGACATAGTTTTTCTTCTTATGTCAAATGTTAAAAATTAAACATTCCATACCCTACCATACCTAATCGACATGAGTTAAAACATTTTACTTACCTCGATTTCAATTTCATACTTCAGCCATCCATAAATTAGAACGATCCGCTCCTTCGCGAGTACTAACCGTACCAGGCCAGCTTTCATTCATCCTTGTAATGGGCTTCCACTCGTGAACATTCTTTTACCACTTCGATTGGTTTCATCACATTCATAATTCTACCAGTAACATCTTCAAAATCGGCGGTTAGCACCTTTCATTCAAACATTCATTACATCATTTCAGTATTCTTGCCGAAACTTACCAATTCCCAATCATACTTAGACTGTTGTCCGGGTCGTAGCCCGTCATTCATTACGGCTCCTAAGAGTCGATTACTAACACATCTAACACATAACATGTTCAAAACTTCTTTCTTTCGTCAAAATTTAGGTTTGCGTGCCAAACGTTATGCTCATCTATAAGTATAAAACTTAACAATTCAAAAACATTAAATATATCGGGTCTGAATAACGATTACCATATGAACCGCATGACTCATTCGTCTCTTTAACCCTTCTTGTATACGAACGTATTTGCTTATATATATATACACACACATTAATTCACACATATATATAAGTTTAAGACATAACTTGGATAACATTCGCTTTTAAAGAATATTTACTTGCTTAGTCCGTAATTACTTACATATTCGAATCTTTTCATTCTTATCATTCATTATGTTTCGAACCCGTCGCGCGGTTTCTAACATCTCATTCATACTTTTATTCTTTCTTTGTTTCGAATCCATCTCGCGGATTCTAACATATCATTCATGCTTTCATTCCTTTCATGCTTTGAATCCGTCTCGCGGATTCTAACATATCATTTATACATCTCATTTCCTTGAATCCGTTTTACAGATTCAAACATTCCATTCATGCCTTTCATTCCTTGAATCCGTCTCGCGGATTCTAACATTATATTCGCATCTTTCATTCTTTGAATCCGTCTCGCGGATTCAAACATTTCATTCATATATTGTTGATCCGTACTTTCTTACGGATTCAACATTCTTCATTCTTATCACTCATACTTTTCACTCTTACATAGTACTCTCAATTTTCCCGAGAGTCTTACTACCCATTTCACCCGCACGCCCACCTGGTACCCAGTTCTACCGGACATACATGCGATAATTACCACGGTCTCATGGACGTCATATGATTCTTGCGTACTGGCCATGTGCGCAATCCACATACTAGTTTCGTGCCTTCGTGTAATCATCGCCTTATGTCCGAGAAATGGGTTTCAGTTCGTGCACATCTCTAAAATTTTTCCGAAGACCTTATCATTGTCTTTCGTTTAATAATTGCCCTCCCAAGGAGATTTCTTCCTTTTTCTTTTAACATTGGTACCCATACATATTAATAGTGTGTACCTGGGGTTCATTAGCCTAGTTGCATCTTTGCCAGCCTTAGTATTCATCCTATTCTGCATCCACGGACCATCCTCTTCAAACACTTATGCTTACCTTGCACATACGAAAACCGTTAGTTTCTTCATTCACATGCATAAGCGCATTCTTACATTCGGTTCTACCCTTAGTTCTTGATCGAGTCTTAGATTGTACGGGCTCCTTATCACAAGAGCACACATGTTTGAGTTCAAGTACTTACTTTCTAGTGCTTGATTCTCTCAAACCAGGGCTCTGATACCAACTTGTAAGACCCTAATACGTATTTGACAAAAGTCACAGCGGAAGTTCGTGCCATAAATTTATTTCATTATATAATACTTTAACTTACTTAAATTCATTTTAAGATAAATCTTTCACATAAATTTTTGTCAAATAACTCATTTACAAATGCAAAAATAATTATATCTTATGTCTGATATATTACATACACCAACGTTCCCGTACAATCTATCTTGTGACTCAGTCTTTGATCTCTATCCCCGTGATAATCGCCCGTGTCTCGTACAACATGCACTCACACATACATTCATAACATTAGCACACATTATATAAACAAGATTCATTCCCGTACACTTCCCATTTCATTATCTTCCTAACTTAAACATTCCCTCTGCGTATGCATTTCCCGGTGAGGCTTCAATAATGTACCTGCATTACTTTTCATTCTCAAGGCACACTGTTAATAACGTTATTACTCAATGCATCTAAATCATGCGTTCATACATTCCTACATGCATACATACCTTCCTACATCTCTACATACATGCGTACACTCATACGCACCTTTATGCATACATACATACACATTTACATACGTAACTACATTCCTACATACACGTTCAAGATCTTGCATACCTCTTACATACAAATACTTTAATTTCATGGGACTTAAACTTAGATTTATAGCCCATAAACATTAAAGGCACGATCAAAATCATGATTGGGATGTCCGCCGTAGTCCACGGTTAACATACCGAAGCCTACGTCCCATAAATCGACTTAAATAACAAATTTTAGCTTTTTGGACATGGGGAGGGCGTCGGCGACGGCCCTTGGATTTACGCGTAGCCAGAACCCCAGTAGGCAGTAAAATAAGGCGTCGGAGAAAACTGAGTTTGTAGAGCCCGTCGGCGACGCCCTCTAGATATTGCATTTTTCTGCAGCTCCGTTTCGTCGTCCGTACGCACTAAAACGTGCATGACTTTTGAACTGTTTACCCGTTTAACCTCCCATTTCTTCCTACATGCTCGTAATTTGACATTCTATCATGTGAACTTGAAATCCCATATCCGGATTAAGGAAATTCTTAACTTACACGCTATCGGCTTATTATTCATTTACGATTTATCCGACCCATTCATGTTTTTATCAAATAACTCATTCCTTTTAACTCAAAACTTACATGAACATTATGACCATAATACTTTTACATTATCCGGAGTGTCGTACTTGGGGTTTACGCACCCAATACTCGGTATTCGTTAAATTCATTCGTTATTACGTAATTGAACATTAAATAGTACAATTTCCATCTATGAAGTTGTTTATTCATTTATTCATAATTTACTACCGAACCTCTTGCCCATTAACCCGCGTTACCGTTTCTCGGCTAGCATGCTTACATACAATTTTATCCATTACCCGGTTATGATACCGAAGTTGTTACTTATGCAACCTTTCCGGTATGCAATAACACCTCATCTTGACCCATTTGATTTACTTAGCGAAATTCATCGATTTCATACAACTCATTCCTATTTGACCTCAATTATCATACTTAATTAAATCGCACCTAACTTTACATAAACAACTAAGAAGTGATTACGGAAATCACTTACCTTGTGCATCCGTGTCCGTATCCGCTTCCTTGCCTCCTTTTGACCTATTAGCCTTCATGTTTGAGTCCATCTCGACATGATTCCTCTACTACATTCTCATTAGCATACACAATTGCACATGTTAACGATCATATCAATCGCATATTTCACATTTGACTTTCTTTAGTCACAATTAACAAGCATAAGACATATAATCAAATTCATATCCTTTCAAACTCATGTAATTCGTCATGCCATCACAAATATCACGTATTGACATAACATGTAACTTACGACTTCCTATAATCCTATTTTTACGACAACAAATCATATCATGCTTCTTATGCGTAGTTGACTTTCAGAAGTCAACAATTCATCATGTGAACTTTCGACTTATTCTCATCTACTCATAATATCAAAGTAGGCTATACGAAAGGCACCATATACATTAGCTACTCTCGATGCAAATGTGCTTACAACCATATTCAAATTAGTAATTTAACATGATCATGCCATCATTTTCGTATTTCGTTCCTATATACACCAAGCTTTTTCATAACATTTTGCATCCTAACTTCACTTAAGCATTTCATTATACACTTGGTGGGCGTACAACCTTCTAAACATAAGGTACTACTAATTCATGCAAAATCTCCTAATTTCATACATAATTCATCAAATCCTCATACTAATTAACATATATCATTCACACATAAACATTCAAACATATTATCATCATGTTTCTTTCAATTCTTCTAACAAGACTCCATATTACTCACATAATTCATCAATATTCAACAAGAATTAAACATGGATGGTGATTCAACTAATCATTCTCACCATAACTAATGGGTTTCACCTCTAAGCATCAAATTAACCTAAATAATGCATAACCCATGTTCTATATGATGATTCTAACATATCCTCATGCTCAATTTCATACCAATTCACGATTTACAACATAACCAACTTCGTGGATAATCATCAATCTAGAATTTAAGACATACCTTATGATCCCCTCGTGTAGGTGATCACAAATTCGTGTTCAATTCTGAATTTAAGCTTCGTTTATCCTTCCAATTTGATGGATTAGATGAAGTTAGGGTTTTGGCTTCATGAGAGCTAATGCTCTCTCTAGAACACACGATCGTGTGTGTTTGTGTGTGTAATTTTTTAGTTATTAATTCAACTTTCAATTTAACCCACTTTAGCCCCTCAAGTTGTCACTAATTATAAATGGGCACAACTTTCATTCCTTTAATTGTTTTTACCCTTTTGTTAACTTGGTTAAATAGCCTAGTCATTCATTTCTTGATGTACCATACGAGAACATTTAACAATTATAAACATTCAAATTTTGGGGCGTTACGAAACACCACCATTGTCCAACCCCACCATCGTCGGAACCCTAGAACCACCGTCTCCTAACATCCACTGCCACTACAACCAACCATTAAACACCACCGCCACCACTACCACTACTGCCCTTTCTTCTCTCTCTCTCACCTGCCCCTCTTTCTTCTCTCTCTCTCTCTCTCTTACCTGCCGTCACTGTCACTTCCCACCCCCATAATCAGGCATAGCCGGCGAGTGGTCAGAGTTTGGATGATAACAGCGGTTTGAAATCAGATCTGAAGAATAAGAAGAGTGCCGTTGAAGATCCCGCTGGACACAAAATTGAAGGCGAAGATCGGAAGTTTTAAGATGAAGAAGTTGCCGATTAAGGTTACGTGTGACAGAATTAAGACGGTGGCTCCTTTCGGAAAAACGACAACGACGACGGCGACTACTGGTGCGAAATGTAAGGTGGATCTGAGGATTAAGATCTGGAAATGGACGCTTTGATTTTGTGACTGAGATCTGCATCTTGCGTCGTGATTTTGTTGGATAAAAGGATTTTGATTCAGTATGTTAATTCTTGATTACAAAAGTAGTTAGTATGTTCTGTACATATTTACAAATTGATTTTGATTTTGAGATCGACATGTTATATTGGATATAAGATTTTGATTTGATTTGTTTGTATACTTTCAACTTGAATCAATTTCCCGTAGATTTTTAAGTACAAATTAATTTATAGTAGTTTAAATATGATTTGTTCATATTTACAAGTTAATATGTGGTTGGATTTGTTTTGTTCGAGATTATTTTTGGAGTAAATTACAAATTTTGTGGTGGCTAGTGCTGGCCACGGTGGTAGGAGGGTGGCAGGAGGGTTGCTGGTGGTGATGGTAGATTTAAGTTATTTACATATTTAGTCTTTTAAGGTGAAATGACAAAAATACCCTCACATGCAAGTCACATGATCAGATTTAACAAGAAAATTTAACCAGGTTAGTGCTAAAGGACAAGACGTGCAACAAAATTCCTTGTAAAGGACACCGCCTGTCAACATTTGAAAAAAAGGACACCGTCTGTAAAGTACTATAAAGATAAAGGAAAAAACTTGTAATTTTTCCCAAATTAATTAGAGAAACATCACAATTACAATTCAAGATTTGGGAAGTGATTTAGTGGGCTAGGGTAGCTACATGGAGGTTTCAAATAAGTTTGAAAGTTAGTAGGTTGGGATAGTTACACGGACGTTTCTACTAAGTTCAAAAGTTAGCGGGTTGGGGTAGTAACACATACATATAATATTGTTTTATGAAATATATACACACACAAAATAAGTATGTCTATTGTAACTTCGTTTAGATGCGAAGATAGTATATTTAGATTTTAATTAAACAAGTTAACAATGATGCCACTTTGGTTTTTATTTATTTAACGGGTAGCTATTTTCATCGTTAAATTTATTATATGCAATAAATTTAAACATTTTATAAAAACAAATTAAAAAAATATGCACTTACGTCCCACACCAGATACATATTTATCACAACACCACACATTATTATTATTATCTATATAATAAAGATAAATGTCGGTGCATAAAAGACAAACAAATTTACATTCAACTTTCTAAATTTACAAATATAACCCTTAAACTTTATAAAAATTTCTAAAAACTTTATAAATTATCATTTTTACCCATTTGGGTTCTAACTTTTCAATTTTACCTCCCGTATATTCAATTTTTAGGTTAAAGTCTAAAAGTTATTTTCTTACATAGTTATTTTTAGGTAAGTGTCAGTATACATTCATGTTTCTACTTAAATTTTTTCGAAAATGAGTCGGGTCAGATATAATTCGTTCTCATGCTTATTTTTATGTATGTTTAAATTGGTATACGTTTTGACATTTTATTGTACGTGTTCGTGTAAATTCATGTTTGAATGCAAACTACATAAATTCACGTTTCGACATAATTTTTTCTGAAACAAGTCTGGTCAAATATAAAAAGTTTTTTTTTTTTTTTTTTTTTTTTTTTTTTTTTTGCGTACGTCTTTAGTTGGTCTACGTTTTGACGTAATATGTGTTCAGAAACGAGTCGATTCAAATATAATAAGTTTTCATTCGACAATATAAATTCGAGTTATTGTAGGTTTCAACGTCGCTAAGTCTTGATGCAAAGGTAAGGGTGGTGTAGTGGTCAGGGGAAACCGTCACTACACAAACCAACTCTGGTTCGACTCCATTTCTTTTGTAACCGCAATGCTTTAGATAAGATAAAAAAACATGTTTTTATATAGTTAATGCATCACATAACGTACTGCCAGCTATAAACAACTATGGCATGGTCGCCGCAACGCGCGACCGATGGTAACAATCTAGTAGTAATTTTATTTTGTAAGTGACTCACCTGTTTTAATTTCTTAAAGATATTATGCAATAGGTATTATCTTTTTTATATCAACGAATACATATAAAATTTATAAAATTTACTTTAAGTTATTTAAAAATAGCAATATCTTTTCTAATTTTTATCAATGCATTAAACTTTTATTTTGTCATATTACATTAAAATTGTAGGTTATTGATAATGGACAAGCATTTCATTGTTTACTCTTTTTCATCTATCACACAATACGGATTTTGGTATACTTTGACTTTTGTTTAGGTCGATTTCATTTTGTCTATCGTTGGTGAAAACAAATTGTTGGTTATTTTTTCAAATCAACTCGTAAGTGTCATTTCCCTTCTTTTTTAAAATAAATCTCTACACGTTATTTAAATCACTAACAATCTTTTCGTTTTTAAAGACAACAAATAGCCACATTCGTCCCAACATCTTTCATGCACTTTTATAATGACATGAATTTGGTTGGCAATGTTTTCTGAGTTGTCGTTTCAAAATTGAGAATTTCGAATAGATCAAAGAGTAGAGGAACATGAAAGCTACATCTTGGTTTACGTCGACTGTTTTTACAACAGTCTCAATGATGAAGAATGGTGGTTGGAAAATTTGGATGCGATTATTGAAGTGTGTAAGGCTTACGACTAAATTACAGCTCATCACGGTGTAAGTGGTTGACAACTGGATTTATATTTAAAATTGTTATGTTTATGATTGCTAGTTTAGTATTTGTGTGTAGGTTTATTAAGATGCAACAATGGTTTTCATACGTACAAGATATTTTTTTTTGTCAAATTATTATTTAAATGACATGCGTAAGACTAATGACAACCCTACGATTTAAGGAATCTTTCAGTTAGATGTCCCCCATTATAAAGATATTGCCTAAGTATTGTGTTCCCGCACTAACGTGCGGACACCATACTACTAGTTGTACATTATGTATCCGAAACTTGTGTTTTAAGTTTAAAACAAGATTCTATTTGTATTATCATATGGGCATTTTAATAACAATAGTTAGGTACAGATTGAACAAATGCCATATCAGCACATGCGCTTATTTTTGGTTTGAAAAGTTTCACGTGTGCCAAGCTTGAGTTGTAAAAAATTTCTCATGAGCCGAATTCCAACATAAAATAAGCAAAGCTCTAACCACTTTAACATAAACAACAGTTGACATTACATATCATTATTTTCATGTGCAAACACAAGACTTATATTTATAATACATACAAATCACATCCATTTTTATTCGGTCGCTTAGCTATACTAAGCCATCCTTTTTGTTGCCATCAACATCAAGGTTTATTCTTTTGAGCATGAGCCATGGAAGATGAAGGCACGGAAACTTCTACAGCATTATCATCCTCATCAGAACCACCCTGATAGGGGACGTGGCAACACTCGTGATAGCCAGGGTAGCAACAAAGCTCGTCTGGGTGATCATCATACGGGAACGGTTTTGCTGCCATTGTGGTAGTCCCTACCACAACAAGTATGATCATGCACATCATCATAATCATTTTCATGATGCCCATGTTTGATGACATTATGGTTATTTATTGTTACTGCTACTGCTATTGCTACACTATGGGTGTTCGCTACAGTTATTTATACAAGAAAATGTGTGAGAAAACAGCATCTTTGTTCAAACGGCAAGACAATAGAGATGCTCTTAGTAAGCTACCACCTATGAAATATAGAATAGTTTTGGTTTGAGACGGCTACCACCTATGAAGTATCTTGACCAAAGAAGGCAGCAATAGAGATGCTCTTAGTAAGATAGTGATACAAATACTCAAAACTATAAGTTAGTGAATAAGCCTATATTTTCATCTAAACCGCTTTTGGGTACCAAACAACGCATGTTCCATATACACTGATACAAATACCCATATCGGTACATTTTAGTTCATAAGATTTTGTCCCAAGTTTCTACATACCTAGGTACTAGAAAACATATAAAAAGGTTCAAGTAAGGCGATTGTTTTTAAACAGCCTTGAGTCTATTGCTCCACGCCGTCTGCACTCTGCAACACAATTGAATCAAATGTGTAAGCATGTAAGAATTAAATCAAAGCAACCTGCATTACATACACGAAATCAACAATATTATGGGACACAGATCCTATATATAACTGCATAAGAACTTCCAAGAACGTAAATTATCATCCTAATCTAACTAAGTTTATACTTGTAATACCTTCTTTGATTTAAAGACAGCATTTGCACAGCCATAAATTGCTCTAGCAGTTTCGATGGAACCCCTTTTCTTGCACCCTTCTGCATCAGCAAGCCAAGTTGCCCCCAATCCCAATTGTGTTACTAATGATAGCATTACATGTCCACACGGAACCAGCCCATTCAGCAGCTTCGGCCTTTTTCATCCAAGCTTCCCGATCAATTTCCACCCCTTCTCTCTGTAAAGCCCCAATACCCCTTTCTATTATCTTCCCAACCGTAAATGTGTTTCCAAAAGCTTCTTCCAGTTTGGCTACAGCGATCCAAATTGCTCGTTCTTTAGGGAGCTTCTCTCTTGCCATGTTTAACAGCTTCCTAGCTGCATCATACTTTTCCAACCGAGCTAAGGCTAGCCACAACTCCACATGCAACGGGCAACATTCCACCGCTCTCTGAAGCAAAAGCTTTGCATCATCCTCATTAGCAGCAAGTTCCACAAGTGCTTTCCATAACCTCACAGAATCTGGTATCTTTTCAAGACCCATTCTCAAAACCCTACTTTTATTCGCAGCGCCATGTTCCAATCTTGCAGCCTGGATCCAAAGTTGTACCGAATCGGGAATCGCCTTAACACCCCTAGCTATAACACCCTTAGCTTCATCCGGATTCACCAACCGACATGCCTCGATCCACACATCCTCATTCGTTGGACATTCTCTACAACCTTTTCTTATCAACTCTCTTGCTTTCAAAATCTTTCCAGCATCTTCCTCCAATCTCGCAGCTGCAATCCAACCTCTTGCTCGATGCTTTGGATTTGTTCGAAACTTCAACAACAAACTAGAGTTCGTTGTATTCAATAAACTCGTAACAGTACTCCTCATATTCAATCTCATCCAGCCTCGTTTTACAAAACGATTTCAAATGTGAATCAAGATCGTTTCGACGGGATCGAATACAATGGTATGGTATGGGGGGATACAGGGATTTATTGTTTATATCCTTGCTTGCCAAACAAGTCGGTGATGGATATTGGTGATGATTTAAAAAGGAAAAGTAGCATGAACAAGTAACCAGCTAAGTAAACTGATTGATTCATATATTCGTGTTTCCAGTCTAGTTATTTAAAAATAATTGTATATTATATCGCTTTATCTAATTTCTAGCCTATAGTATCTCAAAATATTATTTTATAATCATGTTCACTATTTAAACCTTATCAAAATATTATTTTATAACTATTAAATCTTAAATGTTTAATAGTTTTGCCCCAATTATTTAAAAACGGACATTTTGCTCCCTAATGTTTCGGTTTTGTCACCAGTTTGCTCCACGGCCCTAACTCCATCTATATTGTATGTTAACTGAAAGAGTATTTTCGTAACTTCAAGTATAAAATAAGGTGCATTTTAGTCTTTTTCCATCCAACCTAAAAAGATATTTTATTATTAGTATTACTATATATAATAATACACAGAGGCCGGTTATTGTACATATTGTCTTAACGTACACTGCGTATGAGATGCGGTAACAAGATGCGATTCTTTTTGAACATGCGATTTTGATTTTTCAGCAACATGTGATTTTTTTTTAACATACGATTTTTGGTTTTTTTGAATATGCGAGATTCTCTTTCTGGGTTATAACATGCGAACTTGCCATAGCGTACGCTTCGAACGTTAAGGCATTTGTTACGATACACTTTTTCATAATACATATATAACACAAACATACACCCTCTACTCTCTCTATTTTCTCTCTCTCTACTCTCTTTCTCTCTCCATAACCATATCTCACCACCAACAACCTCACCATCAACAACCTCATCGGCCACCACCTGCCGACACCATCCACCCACCACCACTATCACCTGTCGACCACCATCGACGACTCTCTTGCTCACTGCCTCTCTCTCACTGTCCCTCTCCCCAAATATTCTTTATGAAAAGGTGACTTTCTAATCTCAGACCAACGCACACCCAACTTTCAGACCTTAACCCCCAAACAAACAACCTATTAATCCCCAAACTTTTACACACGCATATGAGTTCAATTGCAAACCCTAGCAATCGATAAACGAAGCCCTAATTTAAGACTATCGCAAACCTAGATGTTGTGGATCGACGACGACCCTAAATCTAAGCCCTACACACCCATTCGGTGTTTGTTTGAGCTTTAAAACCAAGCCCTAAAGAAATAGAACAACAGAGGCAGTGGGGTTTTGACATCGGAGGGTGTATGGTGATATCGAAGAATTTGGTTTGAGACACGTTTAAAACCATATGCATTGGCCGAATCGGATTGAGATGGTTGTGCTCTTATGAGTGTGTGTGTGTGTGTGAGAGAGAGGGGGAAAGATAGAAATATGACATTCGGTGGCAATGTGGCAGGTGGTGGTAGTTGGGATGAAAGAGAAAGAAAGTGAGAGAGAGGGAAAGAGAGACTGTAAATCGAAGCAACAGAGGCTAGGGGGAATGGTGGTGGTGATGTCGAGTGAGGTGGTGAATGGCGGTGGTGATGTCGGGTGGTGGCGCCTGGATGGTGGGTGGCTGGTGGTGTCAGGTGGTGGGTGGGTGGTGGTGTAGAAGAGAGAGGGAGATCTTGAAGAGAGAGTAAATATTGTATTTGTTCTTTGTATGGTATATATATTAATACTTTACATTTAAATATAAATTACCAAAGTAGCTTTATTTTATATTTGAAATTACCAAAATACCATTTGAATGATTGGAGAAAACCCATTAAAATAAACAAACCACATGGAGCAAAGCATAAGTTTACTCAATTACAAATATAGCACACAGATTCGCTCTTGAGTCTTAGTTTCCAAAGAAACTACAATTTGATTTTTTGTTTTCTTTTTATAGGTTAAATGTTTACACAGCTAAAAACAATTATTTTTATTAGACTTAGTTGCGGCTTCAAATCTTATATTAAATGTAAATGTATGTTTTTAAATTATCAACTATTTATATTAGATTTATATTTGTACATATATATATATTTCTAGTTTACTTTTCTTAGGGTTATGTCTTGATATTTAATTGGATTAACTTATAGGTAGTACTAAAACAATTTTGCAGGGTGTAGGCGACCCCTGACACCCTCTAATAAGTCCGTCGGCGTGTGCTTCATGGCAGGAGGCAGACCATATGAAAAGAATTTTCATATAAAGAAATGTCTATAAAAATAAAAAAGGAAAAAGATTAAATTCATGGTTAAAAAGGAATGAAAATAAATAAAAATATAAGCTTAGTATATAAAAATAGGGGAAAATTTTAAATTCATGGTATAAAACAAAGAATAAAATAAATCAAAAGATAAACTTATTATATAAAAATTAAAATAAGTAAATTTAAAAATCTTTAAAAAGAAGGAGAATAAGGGAAAAAATTGAAAAAAGAAAACAAAACTGAATAAATAGTTCATTCTTCATCTTAAAAATAAATATACAATTGGATATTAGATTTTAGGTTTTAACTTTTGGATTGTAGATTTTAGAATTTACATTTATATTATTGTTTTTTTTTTTGGGCATTGTCGTTTTCTTTTATTTTCATCATCGTGTCTTTTTTTTCGATTTATTATGTTTTTTTTGTCGGCATTGTGTTTTATTTTTCGACATTGTGTTATGCTTTTCGATCTATTGTGTTTTTGTGTATTTCTTAGATTTAGGAGACGTTGTAAAATAATTTTACCCAATAATTCATACTGAATTTAATCATATGTATAATCATTTGAAAATATATTAAAAGGTGTTATGTTTATCTTTTTGGTAAATGCTATAATAAGTGCTCTAGTAATAACTTTTTAAATATATGAGAGTAAATATATTAAAAAGAAGGAGAATAAGGAAAAAAAAAAACAGAAAAAACAAAACAAAACTGGATAAATAGTTTGTAGGTCCACTCGGAGGATCAAGATAAACCTACTCCCTTGTTATATAACACACACGAGTGCAGAATCCAAGTGTGTATGCAAACCAAGCCAAAGAACACACAAATACAAGAAAGATTCAAAGATTAAAGCTCAATGTATTAAACCAGCTGAGTTTGGTTACAAAGATAATACAAGAAATACTCTCAAACTTTACTGGTGTGCTCTCTATCTAAACTGTGGTGCAAGTGTGTGCTTTTATAACCAAAACCCAGTAACACTACGAAATGTAACACCCCAAATTTCGTATGTCATAGTATTATAAATTAATAGTGATGATTTAATGATAAGGAATGGTAAATATAGATTTTTACCATTTTAAAAGTTTTATAAATAATAGTAATGTCTAAACCCTTTTATGTAAATGAAGTTAACCAAAGGAAAGTAACCAAGTTAGTATGGGGAATTACTAATATGAACCTACTTTAAAAGATAAGGGGCTAAATGTGTGAATGTGAAATGAAATTGATAAAAAAAAAAAAAGAAATTAGTGAATGTGGGCATGGGTGTGTGCGTGCGTGAGAAAGAGCAGGAAGGGGGAAACCCTTCTTCTACAAGCTTTGCAAGAAATACAACAAATTAAGGAGAATTAAGGCTAGGTTTTTGATGCATGTGCTTAGATTCATGACCCCTTAAGTGTTCTTAACATCAAGTAAGTCAAATTTCATGATTTGGTGATGATTGATGAAACGGGTTGTGTGTAATCCGTGATTAAATGTGTGATTAAACCTGAATGTTACATGATATGCTCATATAGAAGTTGTATTATGTGCAATTTTGATTATATTGATAGTTTGGAGCAAAACCCACTTGTATGTCAAAAGATGAATGGATATTGTGAAACCCTATATACTAATTAGTATGGTATCAATGATTTAAACAATGTGTTGATGAAATATTGATAAGTAATTGATGTTACAACCATATGTTCATAGTTAGGATGAAATTGATTGATTGTTAATAAGTTATGTGAAGAATTAGTAGGAATCATGCTTTAAAAGCTTGTACATATATGTACAAGCTTTTAAAGCATGATTCCTACTAATTCTTCACATAACTTATTAACAATCAATCAAATTCATAACAATCTTTCATCCTAACTATGAACATATGGTTGTAACATCAATTACTTATCAATATTTCATTAACACATTGTTTAAATCATTGATACCATACTAATTAGCATATAGGGTTTCACAATATCCATTCATCTTTTGACATACAAGTGGGTTTTGCTCTAAACTATCAATATAATCAAAATTGCACATAATACAACTTCTATATGAGCATATCATGTAACATTCAGGTTTAATCACGGATTACACACAACCCGTTTCATCAGTCATCACCAAATCATGAAATTTGACTTACTTGATGTTAAGAACACTTAAGGGGTCATGAATCTAAGCACATGCATCAAAAACCTAGCCTTAATTCTCCTTAATTTGTTATATTTCTTGCAAAGCTTGTAGAAGAAGGGTTTCCCCCTTCCAGCTCTTTCTCACGCACGCACACACCCATGCCCACATTCACTAATTTCTTTTTTTTTTTTATCAATTTCATTTCACATTCACACATATAGCCCCTTATCTTTTAAAGTAGGTTCATATTAGTAATTCCCCATACTAACTTGGTTACTTTCCTTTGGTTAACTTCATTTACATAAAAGGGTTTAGACATTACTATTATTTATAAAACTTTTAAAATGGTAAAAATCTATATTTACCATTCCTTATCATTAAATCATCACTATTAATTTATAATACTATGACATAGTAAATTTGGGGTGTTACAAGTCTACCCCCCTTAAGTGTTCAATGAAATGCCTAAGAAAACAAATTTGATGAAAACTAAATCTGTACAGAAAGTTAGAGCCGAATGTAATCGGCTGTAACGGGGTCAAATCTTATCAAAAACTGATGTTTATTGAGTTTGTGATGAACTCCCAGGAAAAACCTTTCAAACCCAACTGGAATTGCATTTTTTCGACGAAAAATGAACGTTTTATGAATTTTTTCGTATCAAAGGTTCAGGCTGCGTTTTCTAGCAGAATTTGTAGCCCATTACGAATGTCATAACTCAAATTATGGATTGAGTTATGATCTCAAATTTTTACTGTATGTAGCTTCAGGTGATTAGAAAAATCTCCCACTGGAATTTCATCAATCGGATAAATGAGGAATTTTAAATGAATTTTTCCGTAAGCTGCAGTCAGAAGTGACGAATCTGATTGCAGCTTAGTAAATGAATTTTTATAGATTTTTGGTAGAGAGTTAGACTCTAAAATTTTAACACAAGGACAACCCCTTCGATGGGCACGTCGCATAAAAATATTGTAATTTTTGCAAGTTCGTAAGTACAGTAAACGGACGTCCCCAAACAGCCTATTTTCAGTGAAATAAGTTATACATGTTAGTGAATGAATGATTAATGCAAGTTGAATATGAAATTATGCAAATGTATGCTCGTTATCAAATACAATGATGTATGCTAACAAGAAAATGTTGATGATAACCTAAAAGCGTAGGAGCCATGTCAACATGGACACGAGCATGGAAGGGCAATGGGTCAAAGGTAAATACGGAAGCTATGCACGAACTCGGACACACGAGGTAAGTGATTTTCGTAATCACTTGTTATTTTGTTTAAGTAAGGTAGCGTTAGTTTATCGAGCATGATGATGATTGAGGCTTGATATGGTTTTGGTTGTATAAAATCGGTAACTTTTACTACGTGGACCAAACGGGTCAAAACAAGGTTGTAATGTTATGTCGGAATAATGCTTAAGTAATGGCTACGGTTTTGTAACCGGGTAATGGTTAGAATTTCATATAAGAATGTTAATCGAGAAATGGGGACGCTAATGTAGACAAAAGACTCGGTTGTGAGTACTTGAATGTGTTTGGAGTTGTGTTGATTTAAATAGTCTTATTGTTGATCCGAAGTTCTTTTTATAGTTAAGGTGGTTTGATACAAATTATTGAATATGGTTCAACTTAATAATAGCGTATTGTCTTGACGATGTTTTGGGGGTTTAAACCCATCAAAAAAGGAGTGCAAATTGTTAATGGGTCGAGATACCCAAGTGTTGAAAATTCAGCTTATTTCCAGATTTTTGCTAGTCTTTAAAACTTCATAGAAAATCAACCGAATGTCCGTTCGGGGCGTATTTTATATCCACGGAAAGGTCTTGGAGTCACCGTTACTAATAATTTTAGTTTGAAGTGAAATACTCACTGTAAAGAGGGGAAATACTGAATTACTACAGCTGCATAAAGCTGAGTGAAAACATAAATTTTATAGTACTTGCATAATCTTACGGAATTTATAAGGAAACAATCGGATGTGATTATGTTGTTTTAAAACTCAATGTAGTTACGTATATTTACATGAGTTAAAGTGAGTGATTCCTTGAATATGGGATGCTTATGCTAAATTAAAAAAAAATCATGTAGGTATGGCTCGTTAATTTCAAACAGCGCGAGAGCTTGTATGTATGTGTGCATGTATGAATGCATGCGTATATGTGTAGAGGTATATGATTGTATGCATGTGGGAATTTAGGAATGTGAACATGTGTGAATGCGAGATGTCATTTAGGTATGAAGGAATGGTTCATTATGTTTGGTTATTGACGAATACTAATGATTTGTCTTGAGATTGGAATGTAATACAGGTATGAGAACATCAGGTTCAAGAAGTATTGAAGTCAAACACGGAACAAGAGATATCAAATGGATTAAGTTTATATTGTTGAATGTTATATGGATTTTTAATTGTATGATAATAATGTTATATGATGTTGACGATGATTAATGGTTATAATGTGAATGATGTCCACAGGTTTATACGGATTTCTTCTACCACGAATGAAGAGAAGCGGACATGGATCGAGTTGATAGCGAGGATTGTACGGGAAAGAACGGTCACCTAGCTTTGATTATGTAACACTTGTAGAATTATTTTACCATGAATGTTGTTAAATCAGTTAGTAAATGTTAAACGTTTTGTGACTAAGTCTATACGTAAGCAATGTATTTAGCAAGGTAAGAAAAATTTTAAGGATCGTTTTCCGCTGCGTCGTTTTTATGTTATTACGTGTTAGGGTGTTTCAATTTGGTATCAGAGCCCTGGTTTGAGAGAAATCAAGTAGAAGGAGGTAAATACTTGAACTCAAACCTGTGTGCTCTTGTGACAAGGAACCCGTACAATCCAGACTCGATCAAGATCTAAAGGTAGAAGGGAATGTAAGTATGTACTTAAGTATGTGTATGAAGAAAACTAACAGTATGTTATGTGTAAGGTAAACATAATTGTTTGGAGAGGATGATCCGCGAATGCGTGCTAGGATCGACTCCAAGGCATGTGATAAGACAAAATGATCCCAGGTACGTAGATTCAATATGTGGGTACATGTAATGGTAAAACCTATCAAGGAAAGGAAAATTTTAAATGAAAAAATAATAATGGAATAGTAATGAAGTTTTGTGCCGAAACCTAATTCTTCGGACATATGGTGACGATTGCACGAAGACACGAAACTAGCATGTGGATTGCGTACCTGGCCAGTGCACAAGAAACATATGACGTTCATGAGACCATGATAATCGTTACAGGTATGTCCGTTAGAATTAGGTAGTAGGTGGACGTGAGGGTGAAGGGAAATGGAAGACTCTCAAGGAATTGAAAGTACTAAATACAAAAAGGGAAGTATGAATAATATGTTTGAATTCGCGAGACGGATTCAAAACATAGGAGTAATGGAAAGTGTGAATGATATGTTCGAATCCGCGAGACGGATTCGAAACATAGAAGGAATGAAGGATATGAATGATATGTTAGAATCCGCGACACGGATTCGAAACATAGAAGGGAATGAATGATAGAATGAAAAGTTTGAATTCATAAGTAGGTACGAATCAAATAAGTAAGAATGAATGATAAGAATGAAAGGTTCAAATTTGTAAGTCATTAGGACCAAACAAGTTAATATTCCTTAAAAAGCGGATATTATCCAAGTTATGCTTTAAACTTTTATCTATAAAAAAAATATATATTTATGTGAATACGTTGTATGCAAGGTGGTAGAAAGGACAAACGAGTTATGCGGGTCAAATGGCGATTACCGTTTGAACCCGGTATTTAATGATTGAAATGGTCAAGTCATACATTGTAGGCGAGCATAATGTATGATACGTAATGTCATAAATTGGAAGGAAATAGTCAACGCAAAACATGGATAACAAGCCAATGGATTTGACTTGCGCCTGGTATGTATAAAGGTTATGCTTTTAATAGGAGCTTATAGCTCGACTAGAGAGGGATGTGTTAGAACCGGGTAATTGATAAACATAGATCAGAATGTATTTACAATGGACTTCCAAAAAGTCAAACAACGTAAGTTGAAAATTATTAAGCAAGTAATTGTAAAATAGCATGAAGTATTTGATTCACTAAATAGGTAAGACCGATGAAAACTATTGTAGTAGCAAGAAACCTTACTCGAAAGAAATAAGCTTCGAAATAAGTTACGTGTTAGACATAAAATTAATTGACTCTTGGGAGTCGGAATGAATGACGGCTACGACCTAGACAAATGAATTAAGTAGGGATGGGAACGAATAAAATCTTGCAATTATTATTAAAATGATAAAATAAAGTCTTTGCAAGTATGCAAGAATGGAAAGAAATTATGAACATGTACTTTGATACGTCTATGATAAGTAAGAAGTACCGGTTGACCTTGAAAAGTCAAACTGTAAAAGTTGACAAATGAGATAAAGATCCGTGAAAGAATGGTTATGTAATTGACCCGTTATGAACGGGTCAAACAACGAAAGCGATATATAAGGAAATGTTCATGTATTGACCCGTTATGAACGGGTTAAACGCACTAATGTTTTAAAAAGGAATCGAGAAAAGATTAATAGGTAAATAAGATGATGTAATAAACATCATGTCTGAACGAAGTATGTAAATCCCTAATCCTATAATAAGAATGGCAGAAATCATGATGTGATGAACCTATCAAGGACGGCAGAAGAATGCTCACGAGCGGAAGCTCATCACACGGATGAATCAGGGCAATCCAGAGATGGTATGAATGTAACGAAGAGGGTCGATCCGCTTTTGCTTGTCGGGGTACTGCGTCAAAACAGTAAGGTTAGTGAATTATTTATTATCTGAATGTAAATATGCGTAAAAACAGTAAGGTTAGTGAATTGTTTATTATCTGAATGTAAATATTTAGCTATGGGTTGGAAAGTACTTCCGTACGAAATAATGTAATGCAGAAAGTGTTATGAAAAGGAAGACTTGGCTTTTAGAAGTGGATTGAGAATGAATTTTAGTTCAGGCTTATGTAGTAAGTAGACCGTGCATGAGTAAGAAGATAGGAACGAAACTCTAGGTATAAATGAAACTAGTAGAACTGATACTAACGGTGAAATGTGTTAGTAAGTTGATATGAACTTCAAATTGTTGTAATGTAAATCATGGTATTAGACTCTTTAGGATGCTACTAGTTTGCACACTTTAGATTAAGTACGATAATGTGATGAGTTAAAAACTTAAGAAGAAAATGTTAAAGAATGGAAATGTAAAGTATGTGTTGTTGACCGGTTACGGTCGGGTCAATGTGATATAGAAATCATAATAAAGAAATTGTAAAAGTAGTGACTCGTTGTAATGGGTCGCAAGGGATGAAATTATTATAATGACGAAAAAAGGTAAGTATTGACCCGTTCTGGATGGGTCAGTTAAGACAACCATGACGGGCTATGATAATGGTCAAAACATTGACCCATTATGAACGGGTCAGATGGATTATACGTTTAATTTTAAAGAAATGTTACGTACAAATCTGGGTAGGTTGATTTGTTGAAAGAAATGGAGAAAGGACTTTCTAGAAATGATGTTCTTAAAGTTATAACCTTACTAATGAATAACCAATTTTGGTGAAGCAGGTTTCGGGGACGAAACCTTCGTTAAAGGGGGTAGACTTGTAACACCCCAAATTTCCTATGTCATAGTATTATAAATTAATAGTGATGATTTAATGATAAGGAATGGTAAATATAGATTTTTACCATTTTAAAAGTTTTATAAATAATAGTAATGTCTAAACCCTTTTAAGTAAATAAAGTTAACCAAAGGAAAGTAACCAAGTTAGTATGGGGAATTACTAATATGAACCTACTTTAAAAGATAAGGGGCTATATGTGTGAATGTGAAATGAAATTGATAAAAAAAAAAAGAAATTAGTGAATGTGGGCATGGGTGTGTGCGTGCGTGAGAAAGAGCTGGAAGGGGGAAACCCTTCTTCTACAAGCTTTGCAAGAAATATAACAAATTAAGGAGAATTAAGGCTAGGTTTTTGATGCATGTGCTTAGATTCATGACCCCTTAAGTGTTCTTAACATCAAGTAAGTCAAATTTCATGATTTGGTGATGACTGATGAAACGGGTTGTGTGTAATCCGTGATTAAACCTGAATGTTACATGATATGCTCATATAGAAGTTGTATTATGTGCAATTTTGATTATATTGATAGTTTAGAGCAAAACCCACTTGTATGTCAAAAGATGAATGGATATTGTGAAACCATATATGCTAATTAGTATGGTATCAATGATTTAAACAATGTGTTAATGAAATATTGATAAGTAATTGATGTTACAACCATATGTTCATAGTTAGGATGAAAGATTGTTATGAATTTGATTGATTGTTAATAAGTTATGTGAAGAATTAGTAGGAATCATGCTTTAAAAGCTTGTACACAATGTTTTACAAATGCGGAACCCGCCAAGTGTTCGATGAAATGCCTAAGAAAACAAATTTGATAAAAACTAAATTTGTCCAGAAAGTTACAACCGAATGTAATCGGCTATAACGGGGTCAAATCTTATCAAAAACTGATGTTTACTGAGTTTGGGATGAACTCCCAGGAAAAACCTTTCAAACCCAACTGGAATTGCATTTTTTCGACGAAAAATGAACGTTTTATGAATTTTTTCGTATCAAAGGTTCAGGCTGCGTTTTCTGGCAGAATTTACAGCCCATTACGAATGTCATAACTCAAATTAGGGATTGAGTTATGATCTCAAATTTTTACTGTATGTAGCTTCAGGTGATTAGAAAAATTTCCCATTGGAATTTCGTCAATCGGATAAACGAGAAATTTTAAATGAATTTTTCCGTAAGCTGCAGTCAGAAGTGACGAATCTGATTGCAGCTTAGTAAATGAATTTTTATAGATTTTTGGTAGAGAGTTAGACTCTAAAATTTTAACACAAGGATAACCCCTCCGAGGGGCACGTCGCATAAAAAGATTGTAATTTTTTCAAGTTCGTAAGTACAGTAAACGGACGTCCCCAAACAGCCTATTTTCAGTGAAATAAGTTATACATGTTAGTGAATGAATGATTAATGCAAGTTGAATATGACATTATGCAAATGTATGCTCGTTATCAAGTACAATGATGTATGCTAACAAGAATGTGTTGATAATAACCTAAAAGCGTAGGAGCCATCTCAACATGGACACGAGCATGGAAGGGCAATGGGTCAAAGGTAAATACGGAAGCTATGCTCGAACTCGGACACACGAGGTAAGTGATTTTCGTAATCACTTCTTATTTTCTTTAAGTAAGGTAGCGTTAGTTTATCAAGCATGATGATGATTGAGGCTTGATATGGTTTTGGTTGTATAAAATCGGTAACTTTTACTACGTGGACCAAACGGGTCAAAACAAGGTTGTAATGTTATGTCGGAATAATGCTTAAGTAATGGCTACGGTTTTGTAACCGGGTAATGGGTAGAATTTCATATAAGAATGTTAATCGAGAAATGGGGACGCTAATGTAGACAAAAGACTCGGTTGTGAGTACTTGAATGTGTTTGGAGTCGTGTTAATTTAAATAGTCTTATTGTTGATCCGAAGTTCTTTTTATAGTTAAGGTGGTTTGATACAAATTATTCAATATGGTTCAACTTAATAATAGCGTATTGTCTTGACGATGTTTTGGGGGTTTAAACCCATCAAAAAAGGAGTTCAAATTGTTAATGGGTCGAGATACCCAAGTGCTGAAAATTCAGCTTTTTTTCCAGATTTTTGCTAGTCTTTAAAAATTCATAGAAAATCAACCGAATGTCCGTTCGGGGCGTATTTTATATCCACGGAAAGGTCTCGGAGTCACCGTTACTAATAATTTTAGTTTGAAGTGAAATATTCACTGTAAAAAGGGGAAAATACTGAATTACTACAGCTGTATAAAGCTGAGTGAAAAACATAAATTTTATAGTACTTGCATAATCTTAAGGAATTTATAAGGAAACAATCAGATGTGATTATGTTGTTGTTTTAAAACTCAATGTAGTTAGGTATTTTTCCATGAGTTAAAGTGAGTGATTCCTTGAATATGGGATGCTTATGCTAAATTAAAAAAAAATCATGTAGGTATGGCTCGTTAATTTCAAACAGCGCGAGAGCTTGTATGTATGTGTGCATGTATGAATGCATGCGTATATGTGTAGAGGTATATGATTATATGCATGTGGGAATTTAGGAATGTGAACATGTGTGAATGCGAGATGTCATTTAGGTATGAAGGAATGGTTCATTATGTTTGGTTATTGACGAATACTAATGATTTGTCTTGAGATTGGAATGTAATATAGGTATGAGAACATCAGGTTCAAGAAGTATTGAAGTCAAACACGGAACAAGAGATATCAAATGGATTAACTTTATATTGATGAATGTTATACGGATTTTTAATTGTATGATAATAATGTTATATGATGTTGACGATGATTAATGGTTATGTTGTGAATGATGTCCACAGGTTTATACGGATTTCTTCTACCACGAATGAAGAGAATCGAACATGGATCGAGTTGATAGCGAGGATTGTACGGAAAAGAACGGTCACCTAGCTTGGATTATGTAACACTTGTAGAATTATTTTACCTTGAATGTTGTTAAATCGGTTAGTAAATGTTAAACGTTTTGTGAGTAAGTCTATACGTAAGCAATGTATTTAGCAAAGTAAGAAAAATTTTAAGGGTCGTTTTCCGCTGCGTTGTTTTTATGTTATTACGTGTTAGGGTGTTTCACGAAAGATGTTACTGGGCCAAAAAAAAAAAAAACCCAAACCCACGAAATACTATAGTCAACGAAAGACTAAGGATTCTTCGTGGACTTTTACAATGAATAATCATTTTCACGAAAGAGTATGTTATTCGTGAGTTTCATAAGTGGCTAACTCCAACTTTCTTGGACATGTATATAATGAATTACTCCAACATTCTTGGACATGAATGCAGGTTACTCGTTACCTTCAATACTTCTTTGTCTTTCATGCATGCATGTGGAACATTGTCTTTCATGCAAGGTTAAGTTATACATGTGACTTCATCATGACATCTGATGATGTCGTCTCGTATTATCTTCGTTCGTATCGCGAATGGCCGGGTCGTATGACGGAGGAACGTCGTCAACTTCAGTCTCGAACTGAACCGAACCGAACCGATCCACATCCACACAAAACTGCATCAACATAGTTCATTCTTCATCTTAAAAATAAATATATAATTGGATATTAGATTTTACGTTTTAACTTTTGGGTTGTAGATTTTAGAATTTACATTTATATTATTGTTTGTTTTTTTGGCATTTTGTTTTTCTTTTATTTTCCTCATCGTGTCTTTTTTTGCGATTCATTATGTTTTTTTGTCGGCATTGTGTTTTATTTCTCGACATTGTGTTATGCTTTTCGATCTATTGTGTTTTTGTGTATTTCTTAGATTTAGGAGACGTAAAATAAATTTACCCAATAATTCATACTGAATTTAATCATATGTATAATCACTTAAAAATATATTAAAAGGTGTTATGTTTATCTTTGTTGGTAAATGCGCTATAGGAAGTGCTCTAGTAATAACTTTTTAAATATATGAGAGTAAAGAGATTAAGAATGTCGCTAGATGTTTGAGTTTTGCATAAGCTCATCCTATAAGTACTACGTAATAACAAATTGAATTTGGTGATGATTGTATTTAAGGATAGGAAAGTGACCAAAGCTTTTGGTAAATAATCTTTGCTTATAGAGCATTCACATCCCTTCCGGCAAAATCAGGTCGGTTTTAATTGAGCCGAGCGGGCTAACGAGTCGAGCTCGAGCCAACCTAGGTTCGGTTTGTAGGAACCAATAAGTGAATACTAATATTGTTGTTGTTAAAAGTAGAAAGGTTCAAGTGAAAGTGGTAAGAAGAAAACTGTTATAATAGATTAGTTGTAACTGATTAACTGTGAGTTTTGTAATGTAGGAATAAAAACACATACTATAGAAACACCGAGCCATCCTAAATGTGAGATGTCCACATTGTATACAAAACTAAAATATAGTCAAAAGTGAATGTTGTATTTTAGGTTAGCATTCATCCCCTTGATTACAGCGAAGGGGCGGAACCATTGTAAGCCGTGGGTGGGCGGGTGCACCTCCTTAAAATAGAATTAGTGTCATTTTTCCGTCAAAAATTCTGACCGCACCCGTTTGGAAATTTTCAACTGCACCCTTTAAAATTTCAACCGCCCTCCATAGAAAAAAAAATATTATGAATTAAAAATAGATAACTTGTAAACACTGATTTTTATTAATATGTAAGTATATAACACAATTTATATAATTACTTTTTAACCACTTGTTCACTAAAACCAATCAAATTATCAAAGCCCAATCTACAATCCATTTTTATTAACCCATTCCCAAACTCAACCCAAATAAATTTGAGCTAAATAGAATTAACCAAACCCATTTAACAATTCTAATTCTATTCTCCCAATCTCATGCCCCACAAAATCCCTAGCGACGCACTGTGCTCGATCGGTCGCATTTTTTTGCCGGTAAAAACCAAAATTCCGTTGGGAACCAACCCATATTTCGCAAGAATTCTCATATAGAACGGGTATCGTTTGTTTCTTTAATGATTGTTTTTTTTTTTGTTTTATGCGATGATTAAGAAAAATATAGATGTATAAGAGTTTGATATTTAAATTTTTTTAATGTTTTTCCGTTGTTCTAGACTTCTAGTTAATGATTTTGTTGTTTTATTTAAAGCTTTGTTTGTTTAAATGGTTAGCTACAAGTAATAACATTTAAAACTAGGGCTTAAATGTGTAAAACTTAAAATTGAAAGAGTAAACTGTCAAAATGGTCACTGAGTTTTGGTCACATTTTCCACTTTAGTCCAAAATTCAAATCTTTTGAATCTGGGTCTTTGTGATTTCAATTTTGTTGTTATTTTCATCCAAAACAAAACCTGGTCAGATTTTTCAGTTAACATCCAGATTTTTTTGTTATTTTCATCCCTTTTAATGAAGGGTAAAATGATCAGATTTTTTTAATTTGTTATAATAAAACCTTAAAAGACCATTGTGCCCTTCATTAAAAGGGAGGACCAAGACAGAAAAGCTGGATGTTAACTGGAAAATCTGACCAGATTTTGATTTTGGATGAAAATGGCAACACAATTGAAACCACGGGGACCCAAATTCAAAAGGTTTGAGTTTTGGATTAATGTGGCAAAAGTGAACAAATCTCGGACCATTTTGGCAGTTTACTCAAATTGAAAATTATGGACTATGTTTGATGATTGTTTATTTGTTTAAGTGTTTCTTGTTGTTTTATTATCTTATGAACTTATGAAGCGATTTATATGTAATAGAAAACATAAGTAGGGATGTTATATAAAGAAAGACTTGCTTAGTAAAGTGTCTTTAAATGATGTTTTGGATATATTTCAAAAAATGAAAACCATGTTTATATTGACGTTTGACACTTTGGCGTGTTTCTGATGAATATTTAAATTTTAGTTTGATGTTCTTTTATTTTACGTGACCCGACCCGCTATAAACCGAGTTATTTTTATATAGCTAGAGAACTAAAATCTTTAAAAATATTATTCCGCACCCCCAAGAAAAAATTCCTGAGTGCGCCACTAATTAGATGAGATAATCTTGTATTTTATTTCTAACCTAACCTATTCTAAGCAATGTTAATCGGCGATTTACACATTTATCAGTTGGGGATTTTAGCGTCATCAATCATATATATATGTGACCCTCTAAACTTGCAAAATGTTATATTTTCCCGATTCATGTTTGAAAGACATGCGTTGTACATTATGTCATAAATTTGTGTTATAAGTTTAGAACGAGATTCTATTAACCTTTTTTGTTTTATCAAATGGTCATTTTAAGAACAAGTGTTAAGTATAAACCGAACAAATACCATATCAACGTATGCGGTTATGTTTGGTTTGAACCGTTTCACATGTGCCAAGCTTGAGTTTTTTATATTTCTCGTGAGCCGAGTCGAGTTTTGGTTTATTCTTTTGAGCATGAGCCATGGAAGGTGAAGGCACAGAACTTCTATGGCATTATCATCCTCATCAGAAACCGGGCTGATAGGGGACACTGCAACACTGGTGATATCCTGGGTAGCAACAAAGCTCGTCTGGGTGATCATCATACGGGAACGGTTTTTCTAACATTGTAGTAGTCCTACCACCACAAGTATGATCATGCACATCATCATAATGGTTTTCATGATGCCCATGTTTGATGACATTATGATTATTTCTCGTTACTGATGCGCGTGTAGTGTTATAGATTTTTAATGTATATTTTAAGCCCTTTAACACTTTTTAGCCAAGTTTTAAATTTATAAAACACGATATTTACTAACACTAAACACACATATGGGCAAGTGCACCCATCGTGAGCGTAGTATAGTGTTGGTAAGATACCGAGGTCGTCCAAGGACACAAGAGCTTTTAGTACCGGTTTATCCTCAACGTCTAATCAAATCAAAAGTTTAGAAAAAGGTTTTAAACTAGAAAAATAAAACTAACTAAAATGCTGAAAAATAAAATAAAAATAAAAAAACAAATAGACAAGATGAATCACTTGGATCCGACTCGTGTTTAGTGCAACCTTTGATTATTTCCGCACTTTTGCACTTTTTAAGAGATTATCTTAGTTATTATAGTAGGCTCCTCTTCTGAAGGTGACATTACCCTCAACCTAGTAGTTTGAGTCAGCAAGGATACAATCCTAAAGGGTTGGATTATTAAAAGATAATTAATTAAGTTATTAATGCATATTGTGGTTTGCCCCTCTTATGGAGGTGACGTTACCCTCGGCTAAGTAGTCGGAGTCAGCAGGGATACAGTCCTAAGTAGCCGGGTTAAAGTTTTAATAGTAGTTTACATATGAGGGGATCAAGGAGTTCAGACCCCGCCATCCAATACCAGTGGGTATTGAAGGAGGTCCTACTAAAGTTGACCCAGGTCCTTGCAGGATCTATACACTGTACAAGGCAAGACTCTTACCAAACTGTTCCCTTAACCCCTGACCAGGTAGCCAACATACCTCCATATAGACCGTGGAGATATGAATGGTGAAAATCTTTTCTTTTATATAGACAACAAAATAATGCCAAGACACCACGGACAAACGATAAGGAAGACTCACCTTCAACATAAGAAACTAGTTATTAAAGTCATTAATACATAACCAAATAAAAAGTGCGAAAAGATTAAAAATAAAAAGTATTACACTAGACACTTGTCTTCACCAAGTGATGTAAGAGACTTAGGCAAACATGGCCTTTGATTGTCAAGAACTCTTACGATCAATCTTGGATCCCAAGACTACTCACACACTCTATGATGGATGATGGATGATGGTGGTGGATGATGGTGTTGTGGTGGTGGTGGAGTGTGGGTGAAGTGTGAGAGAGGTGGTTTGCCAAGGGATGGTTTGCAAATGAGCCAAGCATCCATATTTATAGCCTGCATAGAAGCCCGGACACGGCCCCATGTCCATTGGGCACGACCCCGTGTCCACCCGTCTTCTCTTTCTTCATTAAATGCAGTTTGTCTGCATTAGTTGACCACGCCCCCGTGTCCGCTGGGCACTGTTGGTGCATATGTCAGTCGACTTCGTCTTGTATCAAGTCTTGTAATAGTGTAGATAGATCAGGGCACGTTGTACGAGAAAAACGAGAAAAGTGTAGGTTGAGGCCATTTCGTGTGGCCATTCCATGCAAAATGGTGAGGCCTATATATGTGCCTTGGTCATTTCATTTGTAACTTTCTGATTCCGGTGCCGAGATGCTGCCGAAGTGTCTCCAGGCTATAAAATGTTCTTATATCAATATACAAGACATTTAAAGTGTATATCAAGCTGATTCAACTTCAATACATCTGTTTCCGCCTTTCGTATTGGTGAAAAACTCTTCTGATCGACTCGTTTGGTCATGCAAACGATCCTACAAGTGGTATCAGAGCTCAGGAGGAAGAGTTCTTACCGATTTCAGTTGTTTTTCACCGAAATTTTCTGATTTCTACTCACTTTCTTCACATTTTTCAAAATTAAACGAGATTTTACGGATAAAATGGATTGATTTTCTCACATATTACGCGAAACACTGTTTTAACAAATCCTTGAAAGAACCAGGCTTAAAATCGACCAATAACTTGATCAATTTTGATAAAAACTCATCAGATCATTCGAGAATGCTTCAATTCGCGTGAATTGGATTTCCAATTTCGCTTGAAAGACATCCATTTCGTGTGAATTGGCAAAAGATCGTTTGAATTAGCTTCCATTTCGCACGAATTGAACATTGTTGTATCAGGTCGCTTGAAATCACTCCCATTTCGTACGAATTGGGCCTAGGTCGTTTGAAACAGTATATCAGATCTCCATTTCGCACGAATTGCACTCAGGTCGCATCAAGAAGTTACCATTTCACACCAAGTTGTCCAGGTCGTGTGGAACAATCCCAGATCGTGTGAAACTTCATCCATTTCGTTTGAAAGTCTGAATTTGTGAATTTTTCAAAAACCGAAACATGGAGAACGAGTTCTACAACGCCTTTGCAACCCCGATCACTATGACTCAGAATGCGATGTTAGAAAATGAAACGGGCACCATGCAAAAACCACCTAAGCTAATGAGTATTGAGAAGTATAGTGGATGGGCAGAACGTTTTGAAAATTGGGTTCAAGCAAATTACTTAGATGCATGGGAATCTATTGAATATAGATATATTAGACCGGTTAAAGACAACGGAGAGAAGGTTGACATTAGAGATCTAAGGGTTGATGAGAAAAAGAAATACAATAGTGAAAAGATGATGGTTAGTCTCTTGCAGCAAGCAATTAAGGAAGAAATCTTGATTTTACTACAACACAACAGAAGTGCACATTCAATATGGAAAGAACTAAGATCGAAGTTTGTTGGAAGTAAAGAGATGATCAAGAACAAAATGTCGCTTTTGAAAAAAGAATTTGATCTATTTCGTGGATTAAAAACTGAAAACACCAAGCAGATTATAGAAAGATATTGCAATTTGGTGATGAACATGAAGAGATTGAACATTCAGAAAGATAATGATGAATGGATTGAAAAGTTGGCCGATGCGTTGCCACAAGATGTCTGGGGCACGTATCTTATGATGTTGAAAAATAAACCTGAATTTGACAATCTAACGCTGAGTACGTTTATTGAACAACTCGAAGCTCAAGAGATGGAACAACGTAAGAAAGCAAGAATGAGGGACTTTGATGGTGAACAAGACATTGGTCTGTATTACAAAGGAGGTACTAGTGATAAGACCAACATTGCACCAAAGATTGAAACAGCTTTCAATGCAAAAAGTTCTTCTGGAGGGTCATCTCAAAGATCAAATAGCAAAACTGGATTCTCTTCATACCCATCATTCGATCCAAATTTTTCAGTAACCAAGAATGGCAAAATTCTACAATGCAACATTGCGTTAAATCTTGAGAATGATCAAAATTAATCTGAAGAAGTAGCCAAAAGTCATATGTCTTTGTTGGTGACTGTGTTAGAATCTTATGGGAGTTTAGTTGCAGGAAGGATCGGAAATCCAATGTTAACAAAAGAGGATTACGATCAGATTGATGCTGAGGAGATGGAGTTGATGGATATAAAGTGGTGTTTGGCTAGTGTGTTGAGAAGAGCTGAAAAGTTTAAGCAGATTACTGGAAGAGATGATTTTCATGATGCAAATGTTTCTACTTTAGGATTTGATAAATCTAAAGTTACTTGTTTTCGTTGCAGGGAAAAAGGGCACTTTAAGCGAGAATGCACAAACCGTGAAGTAAGTGGAGCTCAAAATCCTTTCGGAAACAATGATTATTATCGGAAAGCGATTTATCATCAAGTTGCTCAACAGCCGTATCAACAACAATCACCACAAACTGCTCATGCTAGGAAGGAGATTGAAGAATCAAAGAAAGCTTATCTAGTTAATCAAGATGATGAAAGATCGTCAAAAGGATTTAGTTGGGACAAATATATTTCAGCTGAGAGTAAAACATGTCTGACAGATCAAGATGATGAAAGGCTTCCAAAAGGTTTCAGTTGGGATGATTATGATCCTAACAGAACTTCAGATCATAAAGTTTTTGTTGCTCAAATTAAGGAAGATAGTGTTGATGATTACTTTGCAGAGAGAATGAAAGAGCACTTAAAATATCTAGCCGAGAGAGATGAAAATGCTCGTATGACAAAGAAGAAGGTTAAAAAAAAGATGATCGTGATGATGATAATTCGTATTATGCAGAAAGAATGAAAGAGCATTTAAAATTTCTAGCTGAAAGAGATAAAAATAATGAAGATATCCGAGTGATAAAGAAGCAGGTCAAAGAAATTCCAGCTTTCAAGATTGAAGTGGAAGCTGAGGCAGAAAAGGTGTCTGAGAAATGTGAAAACTGTGAGACTATAAAAAAGCAAAACAACGAGTTGATTCACAACATGAACAGACTGAAAGAATCGTATGATGTCTTAAACAAAGCCATGAATCAATATAACGAGTCAAGCAGTGAACAAGCAACAACTATGAAGACACTCAATGGAGCATACATGACAAAGCAGAAAATCGTCAATTATTACATTGAGATGTGTGCTGAGCTTGAACAGAAATTGGAAACTCAGAGGATAAAAACTGAGAGAGTAAACAGATTATTAAAAAGTTACTCATGTTCTTCTTATGTGATTGACAGGATTTATCCTACAGTTGAAGGCATGAAGGCGTTTGAAGAAGAAACATCTGAAGTGAAGAATTCCGAAACAAAAGAAGATACTGAAGTGAAGAATTCTGGTAAGAAACAAAGTATTAGTTACAACAAGTGTCCACCCCCGCTTGAAAATGGATATTCTCCACGAAATCCTAATTCAGAAAGAGTAAAAAAGGCAATCAACTTACAGTGGGAATCTGAGTCTTCAAATAACGTGCCAGACAACATTGATGTCACTTTCACATCATCCGATACTGATCATGAGTCCGAGTTAATAAAGAAAGTGGTCGATTAGGTGTTGGATAAAGATGAAACGGAGGAGTCAAAATCAGAGTCAAAGTCTGAGTCCGACACTTCAAGTTCAACAGTCAAAAAGGACAAACGGGTTTACAATAAAGATTTTATGTTATCAAAAAATAATTTGAATGACGAAACATTCAAAGTTGCATATACTTTGAATGATTCTGACAAATTATTTTTTGATGAAGAATTTTCAATAAGAGGTGTTAAAACTGAAATGATTAACAAGGTTTTTAAACTAACAGAAATTAATATTTCTGAAATAAAAGGTGTAAATCTTGCTGAAAAACCTAAACCTTACACCTCAAGAGTTCAACAAAGGTTAAACAAGAAAAAGGGTTACAGTTCTGGTTCAAGTTATCGAAAGAAACCAAACCATAATGGTAACTTTAAAAAGAAGGGATTGGGTTTTGTTCCACCACAAAATCATAAAAATGAGAAAACTTATAAACCAAAAACTGTTTTTGTTTCAGGGTCAAGTTCGGAAGAAGAGGAAAAGAGCTCATTCTGGAAGCAATCGAACAAAGAATTCCTTGCAAAGAAGCAAGAAGGAATGAAGAATGAAGCTGCTCAAAAGAAAGAGACGAGAACCTGTTTTCAATGCAAAACAGTTGGACATATTGCCAGGAACTGTTCAAAGGCAATCCAAACAAAACAGGGAGTTTCTGAAAAACTCAAAGAAAAAGTGATTGATAATGAACAACCAACTGAACGATTTAAAATCTTTAAAAATTCAAAATTTGAGGTTGGTGAGTGTTCAAAACGTTTTTACAAAAGAAGAATGCATCTTGACAACCAAAAGTGGGTTGTTAAGAAATCTGATGATAGTTCTAGCAATGATTCTGATTCAACAAAATCAGAGGAGCTATATTCTGGCGATGAATCTGACTCGTCAAAGTCAGAGGAGCCACAAGTTGTGTTAAAAGATGAAAAGTCAGTACTGCCAATGGATGACGCAAACTTTCCACCATTGCGGGCTGAAAATTTTAAACAAAAAATTGGAAAAGTTGAGATTTCAAATCAATTTTTTTTAAAAGAAAGATTTTGATGTTGAAAAAGCTTTTAACCCCAATGTGAAACATATCTTTGGTAAAATGGTTGACGGGAAGGTCAAAGAGGTAAAGGAATTTTATGAGTCGAAAAAGAGTAAACCAGATGAAGATGGTTCACCCATGTTCGTATCGTCATGGGATAGAACCTATCATGAGTAAAATCCGGACTTGCCGGAGCTCCCAAGTTGGTAATCGTGGAGCATGAATCGGCATCTTTCTTGAGAAATTCACATCTGTGATATTTCGACTTACAAGTGGTATTCTTATTCTTGAAAATTGTTATATACTTACAAGTGGTATGGTTGATGAGAACCTACAAGTGGTTAATGAAGGTCATTAAGTTGAACTTGATTTAACTTTCATTCAAGTGATTGAAAAGAACAAAGTGATGAACATATCCCCGATCTTACAAGTGGTTTCAACAAAACTTATTTTCCGGAAAAACCATTTGATTAAAAGAAACTTAAGTGTTTTGAAATCATAATGGGAAAATAGTTTGCTGTCAGGGGGGGTTCTGATTGTTTATGCCAAGTGGATGGCGAATTGAAGCAATTTACATCAGTTTGTCAAATTTTTCTTTAAATGGTTTTGAATTTTAGGGGGAGTAAGAATTTTTCAGAAAATACAAAAACATTAGAAAATTTGAAAAAGCCAAAAACATGATAAAATCAAAAATGAGTTTTTGTTGTGAAAAAGAGGAAATGATAGTACATCAGTAGACGATCACAGTACGCTAAAGAATTGGAAAAGTTTAAATGTGATAAACGGTCTCACTGATGATATGCCAGTAGGTTTTTACACGCTTAGTAGATTGTCTTCGAGATATAAACCTAAATATCATACTTACTTATCTCGTGGGGAACATCTCTCGGATATATGGGTAACCCCCGAAATCTTGTTTGAAGGGCTTTTTATTTCTGACATACTAGGTCTTTGTGCGTGGTGATATCTGGGGTATTATACTGGACTTCTGATTTTGCGGGAGCAATAGCCCAGTCCTCGTATAATACTTTGCATTGCTTTAATCTTAAAGTTCGCCCTCAGCATAAAAAATGATGAAACATTGAAAAATGCTAATCATGTGCTGTTGAAAAGAAGATCCCCAAGGGGGACACACCTAAAGTCGAACTATCATCTCTCTGATTTTGCGGAAGCAATAGCCTGAGCTCTCATGGTCTCGCATTTAACCCCTTACAGATATCATTAGTGTACATTCACCTGTAAGACTGAATATAGGAGTCTGCATACGGGAGTATATTCTAAGGTGGGATACGCGAATAAGTTTAAGTTCTTAAAACACTAATCTCGTATCTCAAAACAATTGAACTTTGTGTGAAAATTTAAGTGGATTAGTATACTGACAATCTAAGTGAATCGTTTAGAATTTAAAGTGTTTATAGCTCAACGGTGCTAGCGATTTGTCTCAAAAACTGATATGATCCTCTTACACAAACTCACAAAAATATTGTCTGTAAATATTTCTTTAACTGTTTTTCATTAAAGAAAAAAATCCAAAAAGAGTGTGTTTTAGCATAAATTTCGAAAAATCAAAAAGATTTTATTTCATCTTATTTTCGACAACTGATGTTGAAAAGCTGATTTTCAAAATTCCGAGTGCTAAACATAATGGACAACTGGTTTGGGAGAGTTTGAAAAATGATATTCTTACAAGTGGTCATCAGAGATTTTAAATGTTAAATCATTTTGAACGATATCATTCAAGTGGTTTATAAATTTGTCATAAATTTGTCAAATTTTTAAATTTGTGAAATTTATTTTGAGGTAGAGAATTGTGCAGGTAAAACTAGGTTTCTGATTCTGTTGATACAAAGAGCCAGGTTACGATCTTAGAACCCGTGAAAGTTGTATAGCCAGGTTTCCGATCCAAAGCCTGATAGAGAATTCCAGACTGCGATCCCAGCTTATCGAAAGGGGGAGTCTGAGGACGTTAGAGCCAGATTCAGATCCTGGAACAAAGCTCGGAACAAAGCTCGAGATAGAAGCTGCTGATGCTGAAGAGCTTAAGGAATCAAGGGATCTGATCAAGAGAAAATAGAGTCAGATTGCGATTCTAGAAAAGTAAGAGGGAGAATAGAAGAGAAGAAAGAGATTGAGGATGCTTACATTGTTAGATACTTTGGAAGAGAGCATGAAGACTGATAAAGATTGAAGACTCGACATACTGAAGACTTGTATTGAAGACTCGTCGACATCCAAGGGGGAGTCTGTTGGTGCATATGTCTGTCGACTTCGTCTTGTATCGAGTCTTGTAATAGTGTAGATAGATCAGGGCACGTTGTACGAGAAAAACGAGAAAAGTGTAGGTTGAGGCCATTTCGTGTGGCCATTCCATGCGAAATGGTGAGGCCTATATATATGTGCCTTGGTCATTTCATTTGTAACTTTCTGATTCCGGTGCCGAGATGCTGCCGAAGTGTCTCCAGGCTGTAAAATGTTGTTATATCAATATACAAGACATTTAAAGTGTATATCAAGCTGATTCAACATCAATACGTCTGTTTCCGCCTTTCGTATTGATCAAAAACTCTTCTGATCGACTCGTTTGGTCGTGCAAACGATCCTTCAGGCACGACCCCGTGTGCAGAAGCGTATCTGTACTATCAAGATTTCCTCAGATTCTGCGAATCTTAGAGTTGAACACGGCCCCGTGTCCGCTGGGCACGCCCCATGGTGGGTGATAGAAGTCATAAGAAAAACCGAGCTTTGTTACTAAAATAAAGGGTTTAAAATGAAAAAAAGGGTTTTGGTGGGTAAAAGGGTGTTTGTTTTGGGTTAAGAAATGAAAAGGTTTAGGCTCAAAGGGGTTAACTAGGGGGATTTTGGGTAGGTGGTAAAAAAAAGAAAAATAATGGTGTAGAAATAAAAAAAAGTTAGTCCTAATGCCTCCATCATTTACTTACTCGGGTTTAAGTTGGTAAGGACCGGGAATGTATCGTCGTGGCAAGTTCTAGAGTCGTAAGAACCAAGCGGCTATTCACACAAGAAACGAAAAATGAGCATTTAGTTTAAAGATGTGTATTTGTATGCTCAATAAAGGCTCAAAACTCACTTTTTGTGGGAATGGGTTTTTATGTGATCAAGTATTTATAATCAAATTTTAACTAGATTTGTCATGCCGTTTCATAATTTTCTTATGTCGGTTCTTTTTATCACGATGCTATCGGTTGTAAATTTGTAAAAATATCACCTTTTTAGAATTTGAAATTCCCAAATTAAACCTAGACAAGTAAAAAATGAAATTTTTTTTTGAAAAAAAATTGGGGTGTTTAGCGGTTCCAATAGAGTTTTGTGTAAGGCTTATAATTAGGACTTGCAAAATTCAAGGTTTTAGCATCCCCCCACACTTAAATTACACATTTTCCTCAATGTGTCCCAAAAATAAGTTTTTAGGTTGATTGAATGTGTAAAAAGATGTGAAAAAGCAAAATTTTATGTTACTGGGCGTCTGGACACGGCCCCATGGTGTCCGGGCATGGCCCCGTGTTCAGATCGCCAGTAACAGAAAAGAAAGTAAAGTAACAGAAGGCTGGACACGGGGGCGTGTTCAATGAGCACGCCCCGTGTCCAGGTACCTGAACTGGGCATTTTTCTGCAGATGGTTGAGCACGGGGCATGTTGGATGAGCACGGCCCCGTGCAGAACTTGCTGTAATGAAGAAAAATCGGCGGAAGGCTCTGTTTTTGTGCATGGGGTGCTGGTGCAAGTTTCCCTTGGTATCCTTCACCATCCCGAGTGTGTTTTTCCCATTACATCATCATCCAAACACCAAATTAATTAAAACCATCATTCATTAAAACGATTACATAAGGTCCTAGAGAATTTAAAGACAAGGCAGAAAAATAAAAACTAAAGGTCCTAAGATAGATGGGTCAAATGGTACATAAAATCATCCTAAGGAGTTCTACTTTAATAAGAATCAAAATTCCGGAAATAACTTTCCCGTATTTAAAAGCCTCGTAGAACTTTTAGACCGAGGGGTATTCCCTAGATGTGGTTAAAGCCATTCTTCTATCTCTCTTGGGAGGAAGAAGCCGGGCTCGTTTTCCTCAACATCTTGCGTAGGGGGAGTGACACCAACCGGAACCCCTTGTAGTATGTCTCGAGGGGGCTCTGGGTGTATGGTGTACCATTCGGCCGATATGATGACTTCCGGTACCACATTCCATGCCCTTTGGGTGATAATTGGCACTAAAGGAGGAGAGGCGAGAATGTTTAACCTTTGGTGCAAAATGTTGACCTCTCGAAGACATCCCTCTAGTCCCACTGTCAAATGATTGATACGGTCGACCAATGCTTCTTCCACTCCCGTCATTTTATCAATAGCTTCTCTTAAAGGGTAAACGTAGTTTACAAGAGAATCTTCAACCGTTGATGACCTTCTCCCTTGTCGGTTGTTTCTAGAGTGCGATGAAGATGTTCCGCTAGTTCTACTCGCCATTCTAGGATGGTACGTGTGAAGATCCACCAGATCTTTGTCTTTGGAGTGGTCCAAATGTGCAGGAATCTTGCTGTATTTATAGAAAATGACAGCACGCTACACACGGCCCCGTGTCTGCTTGACACGGCCCCGTGTGCAGGCAAGATCCTGACACATTTTGTCCGTATTCTGACAAGAAATCAGACGGGAATCTTTGGGTGGACACGGGGGCGTGCTGACCTGGACACGGCCCTGTGTCTAGAGGTTGTTTATGAAGTTTCTTCTATTTTTAAGGAATTCATCCTGATCGGGTGGTTCCTTACTGGATGGAACAACCCCAAAGTGCCTGAGATACCTTAATTGATCTAGACTAAGACGAGAACGCAAGAGGTTGTCGGTGAGGGTGATTCCTATGCTAAATGTAGGTGGACAAGTTGAACCCTTTCCCGGGTTCTCGCTAAAGAAGGTGTATGCCGAATCGCTTAGGTCTATGTATGCACCGAACGAAGTCGATGGGGAGTCCTTCACGGCACAATCAACACAGGGACGACTATTGCTCAAGTCTTCGCTAGAATTAGAGGTGATTTCGGGAACAACGAAGTTGCTTTTATTCGAATGTGATTCCAATAATTCTTCTTGGGTATCTTCTTGAGGTGAATTAATGGAATCCATTTCAAGTTCCTTTACCCAATTAAGAATTAAATCCTCCATTTGAAATAATTCGTCCAGAAGCATTTCTCCTAGAAGATTCGATTGGGAGCATTCGAGGGAGAGATATGGATTATTTTTACTTTCGCCCTTCTTAAGGCTACAGGAAAACAATGGGTCTATATAATGGGGCTTATAATTTAGAAAATAACATTCTAAATCTTTATGAGGGCCACCACATATTTGACATCACGTACTATAAGAGTGCCGAAAGTAAAAAATATCAGTATCACTCATGTTTGTCTCAGAAATTACCAACCGTCGGGATCTTACGGTTCTGTTTTCAGTAACTGAAACTTGGGAAGGGGGCGTGTTGAGTTGGCACGGCCCCGTGTTCAGCTTACTGTCTGACTTAAAACAGGATTGTCAGTACCAAAGATTGGGCACGGGGGCGTGTTCAGCGGGCACGCCCCGTGCTGAGTTCTGCAGAAGCTGGAAATTAAAAAAAATCCTAAAAAAAATAAAAATAAATAAGAAAAAACGATTAGGCCGTTGATTCCTAACTTTTATAAAATCCTTGTGTACCCGGCAACGGCGCCAAAAACTTGATGCGCGTGTAGTGTTATAGATTTTTAATGTATATTTTAAGCTCTTTAACACTTTTTAGCCAAGTTTTAAATTTATAAAACACGATATTCACTAACACTAAACACACATATGGGCAAGTGCACCCATCGTGAGCGTAGTATAGTGTTGGTAAGATACCGAGCTCGTCCAAGGACACAAGAGCTTTTAGTACCGGTTTATCCTCAACGTCTAATCAAATCAAAAGTTTAGAAAAAGGTTTTAAACTAGAAAAATAAAACTAACTAAAATGCTGAAAAATAAAATAAAAATAAAAAAAACAGATAGACAAGATGAATCACTTGGATCCGACTCGTGTTTATTTTAACCTTTGATTATTTCCGCATTTTTGCACTTTTTAAGAGATTATCTTAGTTATTGTAGTAGGCCCCTCTTCTGAAGGTGACGTTACCCTCAACCCAGTAGTTTGAGTCAGCAAGGATACAATCCTAAAGGGTTGGATTGTTGAAAGATAATTAATTAAGTTATTAATGCATATTATGGTAGACCCCTCTTCTGGAGGTGACGTTACCCTCGGCTAAGTAGTCTGAGTCAGCAGGGATACAGTCCTAAGTAGCCGGGTTAAAGTTTTAATATTAGTTTACATATGAGGGGATCATGGAGTTCGGACCCCTGCCATCCAATACCAGTGGGTATTGAAGGAGGTCCAACTAAAGTTGACCCAGGTCCTTACAGGATCTATACACTGTACAAGGCAAGACTCTTACCAAACCGTTCCCTTAACCCCCGACCAGGTAGCCAACATACCTCCATATAGACCGTGGAGATATGAATGGTGAAAATCTTTTATTTTATATAGACAGTAAAATAATGCCAAGACACCACGGACAAACGATAAGGAAGACTCACATTCAACATAAGAAACTAGTTATTAAAGTAATTAATACATAACCAAATAAAAAGTGTGAAAAGATTAAAAATAAAAAGTATTACACTAGACACTTGTCTTCACCAAGTGATGTAAGAGACTTAGGCAAACATGGCCTTTGATTGTCAAGAAATCTTACGATCAATCTTGGATCCCGAGACTACTCACACACTCTATGATGGATGATGGATGATGGTGGTGGATGATGGTGTTGTGGTGGTGGTGGAGTGTGGGTGAAGTGTGAAAGAGGTGGGTTGCCAAGGGATGGTTTGTAAATGAGCCAAGCACCCCTATTTATAGCCTGCATAGAAGCCCGGACACGGCCCCGTGTCCATTGGGCATGACCCCGTGTCCACCCGTCTTCTCTTTCTTCATTAAATGCAGTTTGTCTGCATTAGTTGACCACGCCTCTGTGTCCGCTGGGCACGACCCCGTGTGCAGAAGCATATCTGTACTATCAAGATTTCCTCAGATTCTGCGAATCTTAGAGTTGACCACGACCCCGTGTCCGCTGGGCACGCCCCCGTGGTGGGTGATAGAAGCTTCTACAGCTTTGTCTTTTCTGCAGACACTTGGGCATGCCCCCGTGCTCATTGAGCATGGGGCGTGTTCAGCCTTCTGTTCTCTTGTTTTGCTTGGGAAGATGCTGTCGAGGGGTCGGGCATGCCACGTTTATTCCTTTTCTTGTATTTATGTTAGATTTAGCTGCCTTTTTGCTTCTTTTATTCATTTGAGCTCATTTAATCCTGAAAATACAAAAGGAAGACAAAAACACACTTTTTCCAACATTAGTACTAAAAAAGGGTTAGTTTAATGCCACATTTGATGTAATTTATATGTTGCATTTTGCGCACATCATTACTGCTATTAGAAGAAGAGTTATAAGTTAGATCCGCTATTAGTTTAAACATAATACATATGCTTAGTATTATTTTATATTTATGTAATTCATTATCATATAGGTAGCGACGGTTATGATATTCATATCATAACATATATATATTCTGTAATATCACATTTTGTATTCACCAATTCTAATCAGAACAATATCATTCTTTCATTCTCTTTCAATCTCAAAACCCTAAGGCAAACAATATCAATTCTAACAAAGTGGTATCAGAGCCATCACCGATCCACGTTCCATATTCGTTTTAATCATTCAAGTGATCTTAGAATCCCATAATACAGAAGACACAGAACATGTCGATAAATGGCGGAATTCAAACTCAGATTCCAAAATTACTGGGACAGAATTATTTTCACTGCATATACAAATGAAAGTTTTATTAGAATCACAAGATTTGTGGTCTATCGTGGAAGAAGGATACAATCAACCTGCATCTGGGGCATCCGAAAGTGATCAGAACGCATATAAAGAAAATGTTAAGAGGGACAAAAAGGCACTACACATCATCTTCCAGGCAGCAAGTGAAATGGTGTTTGAACGAATCGCTACATGTATAACTTCCAAGGAAGCATGGAATGTTTTACACAAGGCATACAGAGGCGAACAATGAGTAAAAATGGTAAAACTTCAAACCCTAAGATGTGAATTTGATGCCTTACGAATGAAAGAAAATGAATCAATAGAGGATTTCGTTAATAGAACAACCATTATAGTGAATAAATTACATCTAAATGAAGAAAATATAACTGAACAACCGGAAGGATATATCAAAAAGGGAGAAGAACATAAGGTATGTTATCTTAAGAAGGCGGTTGTATGGCTTAAAACAAGCTCTGAGGGCATGGTATAGTAGGATAGACTGGTATTTCATATCACACGGCTATGGAAAATGTGTGTATGAACATACACTATACATAAAGCATTATAAGAATACAAGAATCATAATTTGCTTATACGTGGATGACCTTATCATAGCTAGTGACTCACTAGACTCAATCAAACAGTTAATGGATTCGATGAAAAAGGAGTTTGAAATGACAGATCTTGGAGTGTTGCATTATTACTTGGGAATGGAAGTAAATTATAAAGAAGGAAACATCACACTGTCAAAAAAAAAAAAAAAAATATGCAAGAAATCTACTAGACAAGTTTAACATGAGAAACTGCAATGCTATTTCAACACCAATGGAATATGGGTTACGGTTAACAAAGGAAGATCCAGAAGAAGATGTAGATCAAAATTTATACAGAAGCCTAGTTGGATGTCTAATGTATCTAACAAACACTAGACCAGATATTATGTTCGCGGTTAGTAAGATAAGTCGTTTCATGGAAAGACCCAAGAAAAGCCATTGGGAAGCTGGAAAAAGAATTCTAAGATATGTGAAAGGGACGGTGAATCATGGAATAGTATATTCAAAAGGAAGCACATGGAAACTGACAGGTTTTAGCGATAGTGATTATGCAGGTAATATTGATGATAGCAAGAGCACATCTAGATATGTATTTCATCTGGGATCTGGTGCAATAGCATGGCAATCGAAGAAACAAAAGGTGGTAGCACTATCATCAACAGAAGCTGAATACATTGCCTTATCTATGCCAGGGTGTCAAGCATTATGGTTAAAGGGGATTCTCAATGATCTTCAAATAAATATGGATTGTCCACAAACAATCCATTGTGACAACAAGTCAACCATATGCTTGGCCAAGGATCCAGTTTACCATGGAAAGAGCAAGCATATACGAGTAAAGTACCATTTCATACGTCATCTACACAAGAATGATGAAGTTGAAATACGCTTCTGCTCGACAAAGGAACAGGCGGCTGATATACTCACTAAAGCCATGCAGCCAAAAGATTTTATGCGGATAAAGAATTTAATGCATGTTGGGCCGATCTAACTTACGGGAGGGTATTAGAAGAAGAGTCATAAGTTAGATCCGCTATTAGTTTAAACATAATACATATGCTTAGTATTATTTTATATTTATTTAATTCATTATCATATAGGTAGCGACGGTTATCATATTTATATCATAACATAACATAACATATATATATATATATATATATTCTGTAATATCACATTTTGTATTCACCAATTCTAGTCAGAACAATATCATTCTTTCATTCTCTTTCAATCTCAAAACCCTAAGGGAAACGATATCAATTCTAACAACTGCTATTGCTAGTGGTATGCTATGGGTGTTCGCTATAGTTATTTATACAAGAAAATGTGTTAGAAAACAGCGTTAGAGAAGGCAGCGTTAGAGATGCTCTTAGTTGGTAATCGGAAAGTATAAGCACTACAAATTATAAGATATACTTGAAAGTCCAATATATTCATCTAAACCGATTTTGGGTACCAAACAACTCATGTTCCATATATACTGAAACAAATACCCGTATCGGTACATTTCAGTTCATAAGATTTTGTCCCAAGTTTCTACATACCTAGGTACTAGAAAACATATAAAAAGGTTTTCAAGTACGGCGATTGTTTTTAAAAAAATTAATATCAAATCTAAAAGTTAAACCCAAAACCAATAAACGACAGGCTGCTCATCAACGCAATGTTTCATGTCGTTACCCTAAGTCAATCGTCTCGCTCTCAACGTAATTGTTCGTGCAATATGATCATCGCCTCGTCGGCCACAACATTGTAATTCATAAGAAAAATATTATGCCACCAAATGTTTATATTTTTAGAAACATAAAAACTTGAGATCAAACATTGTCACTATCTCTCTCAGAATTGGGCGACAAGGTTGTCCAAATCGCTCGAACTTCGCTCGACGCTCGCTTAAAATATTTTCTGCTTGAAAAATGCTCGCTTGATTTAAGGATCGGTTTTAAATGAGCCGCTCCGCTTGGTTCGGTTTGAAAACGAGCCAAGCACGAGAAAAGGTCCGCTCGGTTCGGTTCGGTTCTGCTCGTGAACAGCCCTACTCTGCAACACAGTTGAATAAATCATAGCAACCAACATTACATACACAAAATCAACAAAATTATGGGACACAGACCCTATGCATAACTGCATAAGAACTTCCAAGAACGTAAATTATCATCCTAATCTAATTAAGTTTATACATGTAATACCTTCTTTGATTTAAAGACAACATTTGCACAACCATAATTTGCTCTAGCAGTTTCGATGGAACCCCTTTTCTTGCACTCTTCTACATCAGCAAGCCAAGTTGCCTTACGGTCTTCTTCTTCTTCTTCCACCCCAATCCCAATTGTGTTACTAATGATAGCATTACATGTCCACAAGGAACCAGCCCATTCAGCAGCTTTAGCCTCTTTCATCCAAGCTTCCTGACCAATCTCCACCCCTTCTCTCTGTAAAGCCCCAATACCCCTTTCTATTAGGGTGTACCTATTGGCACACCAATGTGTCTTTTGGCACACCAAACCCTAATTGAATCAGGGTTTACCTACACTGCGTATAGGTCTATACGCAGCGTAGGTAAAGCATGGATCTCAGTGTCTGATCAACAATCATTGCATAGAAAACAAGGGTTTATATATGCTGCGTATAGCTCTATACGCAGCGTATATAAACCATATGAACTTTTGGGGTCATTTTGGTGGGTTTGAAGCATCAGTTTTTCACAAGGTTTATATACGCTGTGTATATAAAGGTCAGAAAATGTCCTTTATACCCTTGTGTTGAGGCTATACGAAGCCAAATACAATGGTAGTTGTGTCATTTTTGTTTCATACGCTGCATAGGGATCTATACGCAGCGTATATAAAGCTCCATTTTTGTATTTTTTTTTGTATTCCTTTGTTTATTTATAAAAAAAATTTGTGTGTATTTTGGGGTATTTCCTTGTTTATTTATAAAAAAACAATATTTTTGGTAAATAATACAAATATAAATTATAAAAATTAAAAATAATACAAATACTGTGAATTACAAGACCTACAGGGAACCTATACGCGACTTATACTATACACTATACGATACGATACGATATAACACCCGTATAGGCCTATAGGTGTGGTTTAGGTCCCGTATTGACCTCGTATAAGCCTATAAGTGTGATATCGTATCGTATAGGTGTGGTTTAGGTCCCGTATTGACCGCGTATAAGCCTATAAGTGTGATATCGTATCGTATAGGTGTGGTTTAGGTCCCGTATTGACCTCGTATAATCCTATAAGTGTGATATTGTATCGTATAGGTGTAGTATAGGTCACGTATTGACCTTATATAAGCCTATAAGTGTGATATCGGTATAGCGTAGTATATGTCCTGTATAGGCCTATAGGTGTGGTTTAGGTCCCGTATAGGCCACGTATATGCCTATAAGTGTGATATGGTATATAAGCCTATAAGTGTGATATTGTATCGTATAGGTGTAGTATAGGTCACGTATTGACCTCGTATAAGCCTATAAGTGTGATATCGTATCGTATAGTTGTAGTATATGTCCCGTATTGACCTCGTATAAGCCTATAAGTGTGATATTGTATCGTATAGGTGTGGTATAGGTCACGTATTGACCTCGTATAAGCCTATATGTGTGATATCGTGTCGTATAGCGTAGTATACGTCCCGTATAGGCCTATAGGTGTGGTTTAGGTCCCGTATTGACCGTGTAGAAGCCTATAAGTGTGATATCGTATCGTATAGGTGTGGTTTAGGTCCCGTATTGACCGCGTATAAGCCTATAAGTGTGATATTGTATCGTTTAGGTGTAGTATAGGTCACGTATTGACCTCGTATAAGCCTATAAGTGTGATATCGTATCGTATAGGTGTAGTATAGGTCCCGTATTGACCTCGTATAAGCCTATAAGTGTGATATCGTATCGTATAGGTGTGGTTTAGGTCCCGTATTGACCTCATATAAGCCTATAAGTGTGATATTGTACCGTATAGGTGTAGTATAGGTCACGTATTGACCCCGTATAAGCCTATAAGTGTGATATCGTATCGTATAGCGTAGTACATGTCCCGTATAGGCCTGTAGGTGTGGTTTAGGTCCCATATAGGCCTATATACATATACAAAGACCTATAGGAAACCTATACGAGACTTATACTACACTTTACGATACGATACGATACTATACGATACGATATAACACCCCTATAGGCCTATAGGTGCGGTTTAGGTCCCGTATAGGCCTATATGCATATACAAAGACCTATAGGAAACCTATACGAGACTTATACTACACTATACGATACGATACGTTACGAAACTATACGATATGATATAACACATGTATAGGCCTATAGGTGTGGTTTAGGTCCCGTATAGGCCTATATGCATATACAAAGACCTATAGGAAACCTATACGAGACTTATACTACATTATACGATATGATACGATGCAATACGATACGATATAACACCCGTGTAGGCCTATATGTAGATACAAGACCTATATGAGACTTATACGAGGTTTATACGAGACTTATACTATACGATACGATACTTAAAAATGTTTTTTTAAATACACCCTTTATATACGCGGCGTATATAAAGGGTTAAAAAGATAATGTCCTTTTTACCACAGGTTTGGGGTTAAAAATAAAAACTACCCTTTATATACGCTGCGTATAGCCCTATACGCAGCGTATATAAAGGTCAGAAAATGTCCTTTATACCCTTGTGTTGAGGCTATACGAAGCCAAATACAAGGGTAGTTGTGTATTTTTGTTTCATACGCTGCGTAGGGATCTATACGCAGCGTATATAAAGCTCCATTTTTGTATTTTTTTTTGTGTATTCCTTTGTTTATTTATAAAAAAAAATTAATTGTGTGTATTTTGGGGTATTTCCTTGTTTATTTATAAAAAAATAATATTATTGGCAAATAATACAAATATAAATTATAAAAATTAAAAATAATAAAAATATTATGTATTATAAAAATTAAAAATAATACAAATATTATGAATTACAAGACCTACAGGGAACCTATACGCGACATATACTATACACTATACCATACGATACTATACGCTACATATTAAATTACTAAGAGTAAACTTCTGTTTTGCTACTTGTGTTTTGGTCATTTTAATGGTTTTGCCCCAATCATTTAAAAATGGACATTTTGGTCCCTAATGTTTAGGTTTTATCGCCAGTTTGCTCCACGGCCCTAACTCCATCTATATTGTATGTTAACTGAAAGGGTATTTTCGTAACTTCAAGTATAAAGAAGGTGCATTTTAGTCTTTTCCCATCCAACCTATAAAAATATTTTGTTATTATTATTACTATATATAATAATACACAGAGGCCAGTTATTGTACATATTGCCTTAACGTACGCTGCGTACGAGATGCAGTACCAACATGCGATTTTTTTTTAATATGCGATTTTTGGTTTTTTTAAATATGCGAGATTTTCTTTCTGGGTTATAACATGCGAACTTGCCATAGCGTACGCTTCGAATGTTAAGGCATTTGGTATGATACACTTTTTCATAATACATACATAACAAAAACATACACCCTCTCCTCTCTCTCTCTCTCCATAACCAGATCTCACCACCAACAACCTCACCATCAACAACCTCATCGGCCACCACCTGCCGACACCATCCACCCACCACCACTATCACCTGTCGACCACCATCGACGACTCTCTTGCTCACTTCCTCTCTCTCACTGTCCTTCTCCCCAAATATTCTTTATGAAAAGGTGACTTTCTATCTCAGACCAACGCACACCCAACCTACAGACCTTAACCCCCAAACAAACAACCTGTTTATCCCCAAAATTTTACACACGCATATGAGTTCAATTGCAAACCCTAACAATCGATAAACAAAGCCCTAATTTAAGACTATCGCAAACCTAGATGTTGTGGAACGACGACGACCCTAAATCTAAGCCCTACACACCCATTCGGTGTTTGTCTGAGCTTTAAAACGAAGCCCTAAAGAAATGGAACAACAGAGGCGGTGGGGTTTTGACATCGAAGATATCGACGACTTTGGTTTGAGATCCGTTTAAAACCATATGTAGTGGCCGGATCGGATTGAGATGGTTGTGCTCTTATGAGTGTGTGTATGTGAGAGAGAGAGAGAGAGGGAAAGATAGAAAGACGACATTCGGTGGCAATGTGGCAGGTGGTGGTAATTGGGATGAAAGAGAAAGAAAGTGAGAGAGAGGGAAAGAGAGACTGTAAATCGAAGCAACAGAGGCTAAGGGGAATGGTGGTGGTGATTTCGAGTGAGGTGGTGAATGGCGGTGGTGATGTCGGGTGGTGGCGCCTGGATGGTGGGTGGCGGTGGCGGGTGGTGTTAGGTGGTGGGTGGTGGTGTAGAAGAGAGAGGGAGTTCTTGAAGAGAGAGTAAATATTGTATTTGTTCTTTGTGTGGTATATATATTAATACTTTACATTTAAATATAAACTAGAATTAAGCACCCCGCGTTGTGATGGGGCGTAAAAGCATGTCAAATAGCATCAATCCCACACAACCGTCAGTGACCACCAATGCTGAAGTTATGACGTGTTAAAGAGAAGAAATAGACCAAAACGTAGAACATTTAAAAAAATAGCTAAGTCGATCTAGGCCTCATGCGTTACGACGAACCTGTCAAATGAGAAAAAAATTGACGTAAAACATTGAAAAACACATGGACGTTGCGCTGTGTAAACTCATAAAATTATGAACGAAACGTAATAAAGTTGAATCACACCCGCACGTTGCGTTGTGTTAACTCGCAAAATTTCTTATGAAACGTAAAACACGAAAATTTGGGAAGGATGAAAAGTATAGGGGAGCAAAGTTGAAAGTAAAAAAGTTGTGAAGTTAAATTACAAAAGATAAAATTTTTTTGGTTAAAGTAAAAAAAGAAATCATTTTTGTGAGGTTAAAATTGTAAGAGGCCGAAAGATAGAACATATAAAAAATTAACAATGACTCACGCGTTGCGACGAACCTATGAAATGAAAAAGAATAGACATAAAATCTTGAACTACGCATAGACGTTGCGCCGTATTACCTTGCAAAATTATGAATGAACGTAAAAACGTTGAACCACACACACGTTGCTTCATGGTAACTCACAAAATTTAGTACGAAACGTAAAACGAAAATCTACGAAAAATGAAAAGTATATGGGACCAAAGTTAAATAAAAAAAAGTTGAGTTTAAATTGTAAAAAAAGAAAAGTTTTGACTTTAAAAGTAAAAAAATTAATTTTGTGAAGTTAAAATTGCAAGTAATTCAAAGATTTAGATTAAAAGTAAAATTTCAACTTTTTTTTTTTTGAAAACCACACAAAACATATGGTACAACACCTTATGCATATAAAACTTGCTAATTTAGAGTATATAAATTATCAAAGTACCTTTATTTTATACTTAAAATTACCAAAATACCCTTTCAGTTAACATACAATATTGATGGAGTTAAGGTCGTGGAGCAAACCGATGACAAAACCAAAACACCAGGGAGAAAAATGTCATTTTTAAATGATTTGAGAAAAACCATTAAAATAAACAAACCACATGGAGCAAAACATAAGTTTACTCAATTACAAATGTAGCACACAGATTCGCTCTCGAGTCTTAGTTTCCAAAGAAACTACAATTTGATTTTTTGTTTTCTTTTTATAGGTTAAATGTTTACGCAGCTGAAAAAATTATTTTTATTAGACTTAGTAGCGGCTTCAAATCTTGTATTAAATGTTAATGTATGTTTTTAAATTATCAACTATTTATATTAGATTTATATTTGTACATATATACATTTTAATTTAGTTTTTCTTAGGGTTATGTCTTGATATTTAATTGGATTAACTTATAGGTAGTACTAAAAACGATTTTGCAGGATGTGGGCGACCCCTGACACCCTCTAATAAGTTCGCCGACGTGTGCTTCATGGCAGGAGGCAGACCATATGAAAAGAATTTTTATATAAAGAAATGTCCATAAAAATAAAAAAAAAAGGAAAAAAAAATTAAATTCATGGTTAAAAAAAGAATGAAAATAACTCAAAGATAAACTTAGTATATAAAAATTAAAATAAGTAAATTTAACAATCTTTAAAAAGAAGGAGAATAAGGAAAAAAAACAGAAAAAGAAAACAAAACTGGATAAATAGTTCATTCTTCATCTTAAAAATAAACATATAATTGGATATTAGATTTTAGGTTTTAACTTTCGGATTGTAGATTTTAGAATTTACATTTATATTATTGTTTCTTTTTATTTTTGGCATTGTGTTTTTCTTTTATTTTCATCATCGTGTTTTTTTTTTTTCGATTTATTGTGTTTTTTTTGTCGACATTGTGTTTTATTTCTCGACATTGTGTTATACTTTTCGATCTATTGTGTTTTTGTGTACTTCTTAGATTTAGGAGACGTTGTAAACTAAATTTACCCAATAATTCATACTGAATTTAATCATATATATAATTACTTAAAAATATATTAAAAGGTGTTATGTTTATCTTTGTTGGTAAATGCTATAGGAAGTGCTCCAGTAATAACTTTTTAAATAGATGAGAGTAATGAGATTTATAAGAATGTCGCTAGATGTTTGAGTTTTGCATAAGCTCATCCTACAAGTACCACATAATAACAAATAGAATTCGGTGATGATTATATTTAAGGATAGGAAAGTGACTAAAGCTCTTGGTAAATAATCTTTGCTTATAGAGCATTCACATCCCTTCCGCCTAAATCAGGTCGGTTTTAATTGAGCCGAGCCGACTTGGTTTGTAAACGAGTCGAGTCCGAGCCAACCTAGGTTCGGTTTGTAGGAACCAATAAGTGAATACTAATATTGTTGTTGTTAAAAGTAGAAAGGTTCAAGTGAAAGTGGTAAGAAGGAAACTGTTATAATAGATTAGTTGTAACTGATTAACTGTGAGTTTTGTAAATGTAGGAATAAAAACACATACTATAGAAACACCGAGCCATCCTAAATGTGAGATGTCCACATTGTATACAAAACTAAAATATAGTCAAAAGTGAATGTTGTATTTTAGGTTAGCATTCATCACCTTGAATACAGCGCAGGGGCGGACCCATCGTAAGCCGTGGGTGGGCGGGTGCACCTCCTTAAAATAGAACCAGGGTCATTTTCCATCGAAAATCCGGACCGCACCATTTAGAAATTTTCAACTGCACCCCTTGAAAATTTCAACCGCACTCCATAGAAAGAAAATATTATGAATTAAAAAATAAATAAATTGTAAACACTGATTTTTATTAATATGTAAGTATATAACATAATTTATATAATTACTTTTTAACCATTTGTTCACTAAAACCAATCAAATTATCAAAGCCCAATCTACAATCCATTTTTATTAACCCATTCCCAAACTCAAACCAAATAATTTTGAAATATTCTAATTTTATTCTCCCAATCTCACGCCCCACAAAATCCCTAGGGACACACTGTGCTCGATTTGACACATTTTTTTGTCGGTAAAACCAAAATTCCGTTGGGAACCATATTTCGCAAGAATTCTTATATAGAACGGGTATCGTTTGTTTCTTTAATGTTTTTTTGTTTTATGTGATGATTAAGAAAAATATAAATGTATAAGAGTGTGATCTTTTAATTTTTTTTGATGTTTTTTCGTTGTTCTAGACTTCTAGTTAATGACTTTGTTGTTTTATTTAAAGCTTTGTTTGTTTAAATGGTTAGCTACAAGTAATAACATTTAAAACTAGAGCTTAAATGTGTAAAACTTAAAATTGAAAATTATGGACTATGTTTGATGATTGTTTATTTGTTTAAGTGTTTCGTGTTGTTTTATTGTTTCATGAACTTATGGAGCAATTTATATGTAATAGAAAACATAAGTAGAGATGTTATATAAAGAAAGACTTGCTTAGTAAAGTGTCCTTAAATGATGTTTTGGATATATTTCAAATAATGAAAACCATGTTTATATTGACGTTTGACACTTTGGTGTGTTTCTGATGAATATTTTAATTTTAGTTTGATGTTCTTTTGTTTTACTTGTGTTGGTGCAGTTTTTGTGTCTGTCGCTTGTTCTTCTTACGTCTGTAATTGTACGGTCTTTGTTTATCGTGTCTGTAATGTTTTGGTCGAGTCGACCAAGTCAAGATATCCTCCTATCTTGACTTGGTACGACATTGTCTATGTAATGATTGTTAAACAACTGCAAGTATGCAGTCTGTTATGGTTTTGGTTGTATCTTTGCTGTACTGACTATTTTTCTGTCATGCATGTCTGTTTTGCAGCCTACCCACGAAGAACCATTCTTCGTGGGAGACCATCTTCATGAATAACATGTTTCGTCCCTGGCCAGTCTTTCTTTGGTTTGACCAACGAAGAACCCAGTGTTTCGTGGGCCTGCATGTTTCGTGAGCCTAGTAACATTCTTCATAATGTTACTGGGTCAGGGGTGTATAAATAGACAACATATGTTTACAGTTTTGGTAAGAGAGCACAGAGAGTCTGTCAAACATTGTGTGTATGTGTTTGTACTTGTTCTCTTCAGATTAATCAAGATAGTGAATCTTTGGTAACTTGTGTTTGTTATACTTTGCTTCGGTTTGCATTCTTACGTGGATTCCGCACTCGTAAGTTTGTTACATAAACAAGGAAGTAGGTTTCTTGATCCTCCAAGTGGACCTACAAGTGGTATCAGAGCTTTGGCTCTCTTCCTTGTTTAAAACCAAGCATAGTGTTGTGTTTGAGCAAGTTGTGAAGCTACTTGGAAGTGTTCTTAAGCTTAAAAATAAGAAACTTGAGTTTTTACAAGTAAAATGGGTTAAAACTTAAGAAAATCTTGTTGTTTGCTGAAATTTTTTACAAAAACCTTGTTAAAATACATGGAAACATGTTAAAATACGGTTTTTCTTGAAATTTCCTGCAAATTTTTAGTTCGACAACTTTTCCGCTGAAGTGTTTGGCCGAAAAAGTCACCAGAATATTCTTTTTGTTGAAAGATATTCTTGTACTTTGTCTACAAAATTGTTTTTTGAATGTTTGTCTGTTAACCATATCAGGTTATACACCTACTTACTTTCTGGAGTTCAGAAATCAGATTCTGACTTTTAAGGAAACCTTTTCACCTTCCATTTAACGAAAAAGGTGTACTGTGAAGATTCACATCGACGAAGAACTGAAGTGGACGGAAAACCTTAGTTCTTCGTTTATTTGGTCCTTCATTAAAGATACCTCTTGCAAAAAACTGAAATTAACGAAAAAACATAGTTCTTCGTCGACTTGATTTTCAACTAAAGATAGTGTTTTTCGTGGACTTAAAGTCAACGAACAACATCATTCTTCGTGAAGTGAGATTCTACGAAAAACCGGGTGTTTCGTGGACTCTATTTTTCGTGGTCTAGTATTTCGTGGGTTCACATTTTCAAAATTTTCACAGAATAGTTTTATTTCATATCAAACTTGTTTAACTTGAATTTCTAAGTAATTTTTTAAAAACAACAATAAAAAATGAGTACAAATCCTTGGGATTGGAGTGATAGCTCGAGTACAAGTCAAGATCCTTCACAATGGATAAAATCGTTAATGCCTCAACAAACGATTACCGCTAGTCAATGGGCATGTGTTGCAAATCAAAATCAGAGTATTCAAAACCTTCTCATGAGCGAGAGTGAAACTGGAAGCAACAGTCATCCACCAAAGTTAAATCACATGAACGATTATCCATCATGGAAAAGTCGTTTTCATACGTATGTTCTAGGTCAAAATACTGAGTTGTGGACATGCTTTACTACACCATACAATGAAGCTCTCGAAGAAGCAAGTTCCGATCCACTTACTTTGGCAAGAATGGTCGAAAGTGATAAGAAGGCTTATGATCTTGAGATGAAGGACTTTGCTGTCCTTAATCAAGCACTTCATAAGGATATTTATCATCAATTCGCGTATTGTACCACTACAAAGAATTTGTGGGACGTGTTGGAAGCGAGAGGGGAAGGAAATGCAGCAACAAGAAAGATCCGTCATGATCTTTTAAAGAAGGAGTTTGAAGGGTTTTTGTTTATGGAAAATGAAACACTAAACGACATGGCTACTCAGTTCTATAATTTGCTTAGTGAAATGTACTCATACAAGGTTCACGCTTCACAACAAGAGATTGTCATGCGTTTTGTTGATGCTTTACCACCCAAGTGGAGTCAATTCATTGACTTGTTAAAGCATACCGGTGTTTTAGGGGGGCTCAATATTTATGAATTCGTTCAAAATCTCGAGAACAAGAATGAAGAAGAAATTCAAAAGGCAAAGCGAATTCCAGTTCCACAAAACCCTAAGATGTACTTTGGAGGTATTAACACCACTGCTAATACCAATCAGCAACCAAAGCTTTAAACAGCGTTTGTGTCAAATACAAGCCCTTTTCTACCACCACCTAAACCAGATCAATCAGTTGGTTCAAGTGCTTAGACTTATGGTGAAGCATTTGATCTAAAAGTCATTCTTCCTTACCCACAAGGTGCCAAACCACAAACCCAACAACAAGCCTCTCAACAAGCTTGTTATGGTAACAATAACACCACTCAATCTTCAAACCCTAACACCGTCAGACTTGATACCTCAAACTTTACTAAAGTCAGCGTGGAAGTTGCCCGGGAACATATGGACCTTCTAAACACAATGGTAAGTGCTTATTGTGGATTAGTTTCCGGTCTGGAAACATTAATTTGACAGATGAAGACTATCAACAAATAGACAAGGAGGAGATGGAGCTGATGGATATAAAATGAGTGTTTGCAAGTGCGGTGAGAAGAGCAAAGGATTACATGCGTAGAACTGGAAGAACAAGCTTGGAGAGTAAACGGGATACAAAGTATGGTTTTGATAAGGATGCCGTTACATGCTTCAACTGTGGTGAGAAAGGTCATTTCAAACGAGAATGCACTCGACCTAGCAAACAAGGAAACCAAAATCCTTTCCGAAATCAATCAAGCTCATCCAACACAAATCAAGTCAACAATGAAAGGAGTATCGTAATAGTTAACAACCCAAGCAACTTAAACCAGTCTGGGCCTTCAAACTCAAACAGAGCCTTAGTAGTTCATGCAGATGAAGGATGTGATTGGTCAGTTCAACTAGGAAATGAAGGAAATGGAGAAAATGCTTGTTATGCTAAGATCATCAATCATATTAAACATGTCAACAAAGAGGAATTTTCTGAAGATGATGATAGTTCTGGGTATAGCGGTAGTTCTGATGAGGAAAACTCAAGTGCGGGTGGTTATGGTTCGGATCGGATGTAAAGGAAAGCATTGATGTTGAGGTCGACAGTTTGCTGAGAGAAGCTGGGGAGCTGAAAAGCAAGAAATCTGTGTTGATAAGGAAAGCTGAGGTTACATCCAAGGAAATGGAGAAGTTCTTCACCGAGGATGGATCTTTTTCTTATCAAACCGCCTTTATGGCAAATGTTGCAGCTTTGTCGACAAGTCAGGTACAAACAGACACTCCTAGTATATGCAATGATTGTGCAGGCTAAAAACATAAGCTTAATATAGTTACTAGTCACAATCAAGGGTTGGTAGTTGATATTTCTAAATGCAAGGAGGCAAATCTGGCTTTAACTCGAAACGAAAAGAAATTCAAATCTGTAATTGAAACTCTTAAGAAAAGTGTGTCTGAGTTAACAAAAACAGTTTTCAACAAACAAGACGATATTAATAACTATATTAATATCATTGAGGAAACGAAAAAGGAGTTAGCCATTGCCAAATGCGAGCGTCATGCTATCAAGCTCAAATTGGAGAGTTATTCTAACTCCTAGTATGTGCTTGATCACACCATCGAAGTTCAAAAACTAAAAGGGGATGTCAAGTGTATTGGTTATAAATCGTGTCCATCACCGTGAGACACAATTAAACCAAATTGCCTGACGAGGAGAAAATGCCACGTTTTGAACCGTCTGCACCTCTTAATCCTGAAGAGTTTGCAGCAGGATTAGGGTTCAAACTAGACAATTCCTCAAAGGAATCTGAAAAGACAGAAAATTTGTCATTTGTCACAGAACAAAGTCCTCCAATAATTGAGGACTTTGATTCGTCAGATGATGAATCAAATTTGACTAATCAAGATCAATCTCTTGACAAGAAGAAAGGAGTAGAAATTCCAATTGAGAATCATATCTTATGTGATCCTCCTACTCCTGTTGCTCCCGTTGTGGAAATAGTTGCAAAACAAGAGATTGATTCGATCAAATCTGTCGAGGAACATGTTTCTACATTTAAAAGCGATAATGTGTTGTATACCTTAATTGGTGATGATAAAATTTACTCAAACAAGGATTTCCCAATAAAAAATGTCAATCCATCATTGATTGATAAAGTTTTGGAAGATTCTACTAGTAAGTTTTTGTGTAAGTCGATCCCAAGAGTTGTAGTAATTCAGTGTGATCCTATTCCAAAATCCGAAGTTAGAAAGCAATATGAGAGCCAAAAATTACCAATCGAGCAACAACCAATTGTTTCTAAAAGTACACAATAGGAAAATGAGCTCAAAAACCTAAGGTTACACAACCAAAGGTTGAAGCAAAAGGAGCTCGCAACAAGAAAAAGGGAAAGGATGTTAAATTTGTAGCCTCAAATGGTACGGATAAAATTGAGACTTTTGAAAACAAACAAATACATATTTTATCAAACAAGTCAAGATTTTGAAACGTAACAGTGATAACAATTACACCCAACACACAAATGGGTGTGATGATGGAACAAGTACCACAAGGCCTACAAGTTCAACATCGGGTCATCAAACCGAATCTCCTAAATTCATTGAAAGGAGATCGTGTTTTAAATGTGGGGAGTTTGGTCACATAATTAAAAATTGTACAAATCCTCCAAAACCAAAGCTTGTTGAAAATGCCTATCCTGAAAAGGATTACCAACATCGTTCTGTGTCACCTAAACAAGACAAACGTACTGTTAAGGAACAAGAAGGAAAACAAAGACGTAAAAATATCAAGGTAATCGAGAAGGCTTTAAAACCGGATGAAGTACAAAAGGAACCAAGTTCGTCAAACTCGTAAAAACCAGAAATGTCTAAATCTGTAAATAATAATCAATCTGGTAAATGTCAACAATCTTGGAAACCAAAAACTGGTACTGTTTCACGGGGAGGCAGACCATTTCCAAATCATCAAGAAATAGAAATCACATTTCTTGATGATAAGGGTCGACCCAAGACCACTAAGGCTTGGGTCCCCATCTCAAACTGATCGTGTAGTGTATTGTATTGTGCAGGGTGTTCCAGGAGGAACTGTCAGTAGCCTTTGGATTGTTGACAGAGGAGCATCCCGACACATGACAAGCGACTTAAGGCTCCTGTATGATGTGAAAAGCATTAGGGGAGGTTATGTTGCCTTTGCTAGAGATAAAGGCGGTTACATCACTGGAGAAGGAATGATTTCCAATGGCGTTGTTAGTTTTGACAAGATCAATTATGTTCGTCAAATTGATCACAATCTTCTTAGTGTTTCGCAAATCTTTGACAAGAAGTTCACGATTCATTTTGATGATACCGGTTGTTATGTGCTGAAACCTGGTTTCAAAATTCCAAAAGAATGGATTCTATTATCGGCTCTAAGTTATTACTACGTCTGCACAAGTTACATGTTTTGTCTCAAAAGCCACTGAAAAGGAGTCCATATCTTGGCACAGAGGTATGAGACACATTCACTTGAGGAAAATGAACCATTTGGTGAAAAATAATCTTGTGAATGGTGTGCCAATCAAGAGTTTTCATTTATAAGACGTCTGTGTATCATGCCGAAAGGGAAAGCAAGCAAAGAACTCCCATCCAATCAAGAAAGTCAACACCGTCAACATGCCTCTTGAACGTATGGACCTCTTTGGACCTATGAAGCACAAGACTACGTTTGGAGATGCTTATTGTTTGGTTGTTACTGATGACTATTCAAGATTTTCATGGGTAGCTGTGATGGCACACAAGAGTGAGACTCCGGGAATCCTCAAAAATCTTCTCACTTTTCTTGAAAATTTGTACACTCTGAAAGTAAAGCGAATCAAAAGCGACAACGACACTGAATTCAAGAATCAAGTTATGGATGGGTTCTGTACTTCTAAAGGAATTCTGCACGAATATAGTTCTCGTTATACTCCACAACAAAATAGTGTCACTGAGAGGAAGAATAGAACGCTTATCGAAACTGCAAGAACCATGTTAGTAGAGTCGGAGCTTCCAGTTTAGTTTTGGGGGGAGGCTGTGGCTACTGCTTGTTATACTTTAAACAGAGTTCTTACTGTTAAAAGGCATGGGAAAACATGTTTTGAATTGTTACATAAAAGGAAACCGGATGTGTCTTACTTAGAACCTTTTGGAGCTCCATGCACTATGATTGATCCACATGGTAAGTTTGGTCCAAGGGCTATCGAAGGTTTCTTTCTTGGATATGCTACTCCAAATTTCAGAGTGTGGAATTTAACAACTAAAAGGATTGAAGAATGGGGTGAAGTTAAGGTTCAAAGGTACACTGAATCCGTGAGAGCTCCGGGTGCTCCTTGGATGTTTGATTATGATGGACTATTTGACTCATTTAATCTGCCAACTTTTGATGATGCGTCTGCAGCAGCTCAAATGTTACTTGAAAGTGATACTGCAGTTGACTCATCATTAGTGCGACCGATTATTGTTAACCAACAAGTGTCTACTTCGGTTAATAATGTTGCGTAAAATGAGGAGTTTGAAGATGCGGCTGATAATAATGTTTCGTTGGAAGATGAGGAGTTCTATGATGCAAATGAAGCCACTTCAGCTCCTGTTCATGGTGTTTCTGAAGCAACGTCTCATGTACAGGATCAAGGCACTGCTGAAGGAAATGCATCCACATCTATGACTACTCCAGGCATCGATTTGGTTGCTGATTTGAATATCAACAATTTGGGTATTAACGCTCGTGTTCCTGATGTTCCTTAAACTCGAATTCATAATACCCACCCTCAGCAGAATATTATAGGAGATGTTCAAAGTGGTGTGCAGACACGTAATCAGTTAAGAAACAACTAGAATGCTGGTTTGTATTCGGTAATTAGAGAATCCGGGGAACAAAATGATTGGTCTTTCGCCTGCTATGTTTTCCAAGTTGAGCCAAAATCTTGGAATGAGGCAATGAAGGACGATTCATGGGTTGAAGCAATGCAAGAGGAACTTCAGCATTTTCAGAAATTAGGCGTGTGGAAATTGGTTGACAGGCGTCCGAACTACAAGAGGATTGGTACTCGATGGGTTTACAAGTGCAAGAAGGATGACCGAGGTGTTGTTGTGAGAAACAAAGCAAGATTGGTTGTCCAGGGCTTTAATCAGGTAGAAGGTATTGATTATAATGAATTTTATGCACCAGTGGCACGTCTTGAGGTGATAAGGATTTTCTTGGCTTATGCGTCCTACAAGGAGTTCACTGTTTATCAAATGGATGTGAAAAGTGCATTTCTAAATGGTGTGGTCGAAAAAGAAGTATATGTTGAGCAACCGCCTGGTTTTGAAGATCGAATTCATCCTTATAGAGTTTGGCTTCTAAACAAGGCAATGTATGGTCTTCATCAAGCTCCAAGGGCTTGGTATGAAATGTTGTCTTCCTATCTGTTGCAGAATGGTTTTCGACGTGGGTTGATTGACTGTACTCTCTTCATCAAAGAAAGGAATGAGGATTTGTTGCTGGTTCAAGTGTATCTTGATGATCTCATTTTTGGGCCTACAAATGATGAAATGTGCAAGGAATTTGAGCAGATGATGCAAGAGAATTTCGAGATGAGCGCTATGGGAGAAATGACTTTCGTTTTAGGTTTGCAGGTTCATCAATCTGAAAAAGGGATTTTTATTCATCAGACCAAGTACGTTGGGGATATCTTGAAACGATTTCAGATGGAAGATTCGAAGCCTTTAGGAACTCATCTAGCTCAAAATCATGGGATTACTCTTGACGAAACGGGTGAACATGTGGAACCATCTCTCTATACTGCTATGATCGGATCTCTCATGTATCTTACTGCTTCAAGACCCGACATTATGTACCCAACATGCCTTCTTGCTCGTTACCAGTCCAATCCAAAAGTTTCTCATATGATGCTGTAAAAAGGATTTTTCGTTATCCTAAGGGTTGCCCAGACACCGGTCTTTGGTATCCTAAGGATGATAACTTTGATTTGATAGCATTTAGTGATTCTGATCATGGTGGGTGCAAGATCGATGCAAAGTCAACATCAGCTGGATGTCAGTTTTTGGGAATTCGTCTAGTCACATGGTAGTATAAAAAGCAGACTTATGTGGCCATGTCAACATGTGAAGCTGAGTACATTTTGGCTTCTAGTTGCTGCTCCCAAGTTTTATGGATCCAATAACAAATGCGTGACTACGGTTTTGAATTCCTAACTACTCTTAATTATGTTGATAATGAAGCTGCTTTACAGATCACTCCTAATCCTGTACAGCACTCAAAGACCAAACACATCGAGATTAAGTATCATTTCATGCGAGATTGTTATGAAAAGAAACTTATAGATGTTGTTAAAATCCACACGGATCACCAATGTGCCGACCTGTTTACAAAAGCTTTTGATAAATCACGTTTTTATTATCTTCTTTTGGTCAATGTCATCAAGGTGAAACCCGAGTAAATCATCTTCGGCAAATCGTTTTTGTGAATATTTTCTTAAAATCTAAAAATCCAAAAAGATTTTCAATTTTTTTACCTTTTTGCATTTTAGGGGGAGAAATCTTAAGAAAATACAAAAACATTAGAAAATTTCAAAAATCCAAAAATATGTCTTTTTCTTATTACTGCTTTCCGTCTTTACATTTGAAAAATGAAAAATACAAAAACATGAGAAAAATTCAAAAATCCAAAAAATGTGTCTTTTATTTATTTACTTTCTACATTTAAGGGGGAGAAATTCAGAAAAATACAAAAACATTAAAAAATTTAAAAAATACAAACATAATAGAAAACCCAAAAACCAAAAATGAGTTTTTTTGGAAAGATAAGAGAAGATGATATACACCAGTGGTCTGTCAAATACGGTCCAAAATGAAAAATGAAAAACGATAAGTAGCTCTACTAATGATGTATCGGTAGGCTCACAATCAGATTAAAATGTGCAGGTTGATATAAACATAACGAACTACACGTCAAGTGGGAACCATTCATTGGCATATGGTCTTGGTACCAAAATTTCATTTGATAGTATGCCGAGGTTCTGAGATATGCGGTCTTTATGCTGCTTTATCATCTGGGTATCATGGTTGAATCTTTTACCAAAAAATAACGGGGACGCAAGTCAAGATCTTCCATGATACCACACATACGTGTAAATATTGCATACAACCATCAATAAGTGATAAACATATCACATCCACCCAATGAATAAGTGATAAAAATATCACAGTTTTATGCGGGTGTCAAATTCGTCTCTTTATCAGTACGATGCTACTAACCTGTTCACGGACTTGCTCATGTGCCCTACATGCATCAGAAAATAAAGTTCCTAATCAATAAGTGATTTTATCACATAGGGCTTGTTTTCAACCTAAAATAAGTGAGTATCTCACAAGCTATAAGTTCAAACAGATGATAAACGTTATACTCACCTGTAAGATGAATTCTCGTGCATGTCTTGATACGGGAATGTGTCGTGAGTGGATGAACACCGACGAGTAGTATAAATCATACATTAAATCATATCTCCTAATCAAGATTATATCTGATAAGTTGAGCTTATGTGGACAACAATACCGGTAATTATGGTAGGATACTTATCTTAATTTTTATAAGAAACAAAATCGTTTTTAACAAGACCGTAAGCTGGTATGATTCTCTTACCGTGAAACTCGAAAAAGTTAGCAGTTTAGTGTACAGTCAGTTAATGTTTGTTAGTGCGTGTTTTAGTTTACATTATTTTTAATTTTAATTTTACTTTTAAATTTGTTTATGATTAGCCGAACTTGAAGCTCGAATGTTTTCTACCTGGAAAAGCCCAAAATCAACTTGTCTTTAATATCACAACCTGATAAAAATCCTTTTGTAATTGGTAAACATAGAACAAATCAAAATCTGTTTTTCTAACTCTTCATAAAAATCCTTTGGGGATTCTTGGGTGTGGGAGTCAATGAAAGACTCCAGGTCAACGAAGAACCCTTCTTCGTAACCTATTCTTCGTTACTTTTGGTTTTTCACGAAAAACCTAGGTTCTTCGTGGACCAGGTTTGTGGGCGAATTAGCTTCTGGCCCATCTGGTTCTTCGTCGGTCCATTTAAGGTGTTTCATAGGGTTAGGTCTTTCGTGGGGATCATAGTATAAAAAGGTGGACCCTTTCAGTTATCCTTATCACTTTTCAAAAATCACCTTTTCACTTTCTTTGCACTGTTCATCTTCTTCTTCGAAACCCAACCGACATAAAACAAAACAAACTTTGATTATGTGATTGTGTTACACTAAGGTAAAGTAACGGATCAAAATCAAGATCATAATTTTGCAAACCCTCTGTTTTTGCTCCGATGAATGTTTGAGACTCAAGTGTAACTGATGGTTGATAAAATCGATATCTAAATCTGTTCATGTCTTTGTTTGGTTTCTGATAATGTTGTGAAATATAAGAACTGTAACAGGTTTTGTTTGCAGGCGTCGAACATAAGAAATCAAACTGTTCACAAATGTTCATGTTAAAACCCTTGATTAACTGATGTCTTGTTTAAATCTTTCTTCTTGAGAAAAAATCAGAAACTAAAATGGATAGTTGTTTGATATTTGTTGATGAACTGAAAGTTTTTGAATATAATCGGTTGATAGAAGTTTTAACTGTTTAAACAGAGCTTTTGGGTTTCTTGTCAGTTTTATTTTGGTAATTGTTGGGATGTTGTTTAATAGCCTGGGTTTCGATTTCATCTGTCAGTTGTTTTAAATGTGTTTGTCAGTTTGTTGTTAAAACACTTGATTCAAATGAAAAACTGATTAGGGACAAAGAACAACGAATAACTAAGTGTTAGACGAATAACCCCTTTTCCACTAGACGAAAAAACCCATTAAAGACGAATAACCAATTCTTCGTTGGGATTTGATGAAGAACCATTCTTCGTTAAATTGTTTGACAAAAACTACTTTGGTCAACGAAGAATAGGATCCAATGTGACTCCAGTTTTTCATCGGTCAAAGCCACGAAAGATAGTTCTTCGTTGGTACAGGTTTTTCGTCCATACAGGTTCTTCATCTAGATGAGACTTAGTAAAAAATATGGTTCTTCGTATGTTTATACTTATACTTTGTTCACAGTGAACTTGTTTAAAAAAGTATTATACAAGTATTTTTATCATTCTTTCTCATTGTGGTTGCTTTTTGTGTATAGGATGGCTCCTAAAGAACAGAAATGCAAACCCGCTACGAAAAAGACTGATAAAACAAAAGAACAAATCATATCCGAACCAAGGCATAACATGGTTGCATACTTGGATCCGCAAGACAAGCTAGATGAATTCAAGGAGATTACAAGGTTTTTGCACGAGTCACGGATCAATGAAGCCATTACTCATCAGACGCCCGTGTACAAGACGTTGATAAAGGAATTCTGGGATTCGGAAAATGTTGTGGAAATTGATGGAAAAGAAATTATCCGTGGGCAAGTGAATAAGCTGGATGTGGATGTTTCTGCTGAAGTCCTCAATACCGTCTTACAACTTCGTGACGATCCTGATGCTCTGTATTCTGTTCCAATAAAGTGCCAGCATGGATGCTTATTGCGCCTGAAATGTGTGAATGACATCTTGGGAGGTCAGATCAACAAAGGGTGGTTGCCGCTTCGATACAAGTTCCTATTACATATTCTTATTCAATGTTTTAGCAATCGACGAAGTGGTTATGATATGGCGAGTAACGACTTGGTTGGAATGATGGTTACTTTGGTATTGAACAAACCATTCAGTATTTCAAAGTATATCTTCGCAAACATGAAGAAGAATCTGAGAAGAACAGGTGTTGGTGGCAGCAAGTTCTGGATGTATCCGAGATTTCTGCAGATAATCATGAATTTGCAATATCCTAATCTCCCAAAGGCTGACAACGATATTCTAAAGATTGATGCTATGTTAGAACATTCATTGAAGATCTTTAGAGGTGTAGCTGCTAAATGATACACGGAAAGTAAACCTCATAGGAAGATGTTTGGTGCGTTAGCGAATAAGGAATACGTCGCTCCGGCAAATGATAAGTGGCGTCATGATGACAGCCAGTCTGACGACGAAGAACCAAAGTTGAAGAATATGATTGAGGACAAGTTTGGTCGAAAGAAGTTGAAGATTTTTGGTGATACAGATGATGAAGGTGATAATGGGGATGATGAGGATGAAGGTGGTGATGGTGGTAATGTTGGTGCAAGTGGCGCAAGTGTTCCTGGAAGCGACAATGATGAATCTAATTCAGACGATAATCCACCTGAACTGGGATATGAACACTACTTTGATGATCGTGGTGTTAGGAAAGTTTGACGGATTCATAAGGATCAAGATGCTGATTATGTTCTATCCGACACAGAGGCAGAACGATTGAAAAAGAAGAAAGCTGTTGTTCGTAGGAAGAAAAGAAGTAGGAAGACGATTGGAACATCATCAGTAGATCCTGCAGCCACATAACATGAACCAATGACAAAACCTGTTCACGAAGCTGACGTCAATCCTCAGTTTGCATTCACAGAGGGAGAAACAGTAGCAATAATGACTTCTCCCTCAGTAGCAACTGAACCACCTCCCATGGCTACAACTGCAACTAAAACACCTGTTGTGACACCTCAAGCTGAACCACAACATGAAACTTCTTCTATTCATCAATACGATCTGCAACTCATCAACAAAGTGCAGAGCATCGTAGCAGATTGTTCTCAGAAATGGAGCAGAGTGAGAAGGTAGATTTTCTGTTTACGCAATTACAAGCTGCAGTAGGTCAGATAAATCGGCAATCAGAGTTTATGTCTTCAACTAGAAACACTGTGATCAAGCAACAGTTGGATATTAACACGTTGAAGGCAACTGTTGAAAGGCAGCAAGCAGATATTGCACAGTTGAGAGCTGAAAATGAATGATTGAAGGCTGTTGATGCTGAAAGAGTAGCACAATTGCTACAGATGCGGGCAGCTGATAATGCTCATGGTATTGAAATGAATAGGTTGAAAGAACAAAGTGCATCTGTACAACGATTGACTTGTGGCAAGGCATGATTATACGCAAGCGTGATCATGATAGTGAAGACCCAGGAAATCCTGATACATCAGCTTCGTCTGAACAACCAGGAGCTTCCACATCAACTCAGATTGTGGTTTATAAGCTTATGCAGATCATGGCCGCTCCAGTCACCTCAGGTGGATCTAAAGAGGAACTGGAAAAGCTGGAAAGTGGTCATATTGGTGAAAGCTCTCCAGCTGTTGAGAATCTGGTGTTAAGTTCAGCTGATATTGCTTTACTGGTGTGTCCTCCTGTTTCTGGTGAAGATTTGGAAGAAGGAGAGTTCGTGTCTGAACTCTCAGATGAACGTATTTTGGCCTTAAAAGAAACGAAGATAGTAGATGATGCTACTATCGACGAGATTCCAAGTGAAACAGAAGTAGCAAACTTAGATGGTCTTGAAGAGATAGTGTTTGAAGGTGATGCGGACAAGTCTAAGTACGTGCGAGAAGACGGTACAGAGTTTAATCCATTGATAAAGATTGGTTGAAGGATAACTTGGATGAGATCGATGACAAGTTAAAGAATCGTGATTTATCAGATGGTCCAACTGACACTTTTGATGAATGGAGAAAGCAATTTCTGTCAAAGACTGCAAAGCCAGCTCCTTCTGTAGTTCAAGTTGACTATATGAAGTACGAGAAAGTTCGTCCTCATGGAAGGATTATAAGCTGGATGTTCGTAAAAGACATACATTGTGTGGCCGTGAAGCGCGAGGATAGAATCCAATACTTCAAGTCGCTCCTTAGCATTCTAACGCTACCGTTTTATGATGTTGTAGCGTTAGCGAAGCTGGAGTTAATAAATTGATCAAATTACGATGACGCTAAGTTATTCGCTCGCAAGCTAAGTATTGAACATAGAAAAGGTTGGAAAGACGAGTTGTACAAGCTGTAATTCCGATGCATGAAAAAATCAAGTATACATTGGATCCAGCAACCAACACTGCACATTACAAGCTTGTGTACAAGCCCGTGAAGGTTTTGGATAAGATTCCGCTCTTGCCAATGAAACAAGACATTCTTGGAAACATGTCTCTATGGTGTTATGACTCAGATACACATGAAGTAGTGATCGTCTTAAAAAATGACGAAGAAAACTTCTGCATGCTAGATCCGATGTGGATCGTCAATATGTCCGCTGCTGACATCGACAAGCTATTTCGACATGATATCTTCTATGAAGACAAGGACACCCATCAAGCTTTGCTATTTCAACGTGTCGCTTGTTTTTGCTATTATCGCGGAATTCACGTTGGGAGCTCGTGGTCCGAAGCAGATCACTAGAAACGAAGACCGAAGACCAAGCAACAGCCAAGGGGGAGTTTGTTGGTGCAGTTTTTGTGTCTGTCGCTTGTTCTTGTTACATCTGTAATTGTATGGTCTTTGTTTATCGTGTCTGTAATGTTTTGGTCAAGTCGACCAAGTCAAGATATCCTCCTATCTTGACTTGGTACGACATTGTCTATGTAATGCTTGTAAAACAACTGCAAGTATGCAGTCTGTTATGGTTTTGGTTGTATCTTTGCTGTACTGTCTGTTTGTCTGTCATGCATGTCTGTTTTGCAGCCTACCCATTAAGAACCATTCTTCGTGGAAGACCATCTTAACGAATAACATGTTTCGTCCCTGGACAGTCTTTCGCTGGTTTGACCCACGAAGAACCCAGTGTTTCGTCGGCCTGCAGGTTTCATGAGGCCAGTAACAATCTTCGTAATGTTACTAGGTCAGGGGTGTATAAATAGACAACATATGTTTACAGTTTCAATAAGAGAGCATAGAGAGTCTGTCAAACATTGTGTGTATGTGTTTGTACTTGTTCTCTTCATATTAATAAAGATAGTGAATCTTTGGTTACTAGTGTTTGTTATACTTTGCTTCGGTTTGCATTCTTACGTGGATTCCGCACTCGTAAGTTTGTTACATAAACAAGGAAATAGGTTTCTTGATCCTCCAAGTGGGCCTACAACGTGACCGGACCCGCTATAAACCAATTTTTTTTTATATAGCTAGAGACTTAAAATCTTTAAAAATATTATTCCGCACCCCAAGGAAAAAATTCCTGAGTGCGACACTAATTAGACAAGATAATCTTGTATTTTATTTCTAACCTAACCTATTCTATGCAATGTTAATCGTCGATTTACACATTTATCAATTGGGGATTTTAGCATCATCAAATCATATATATATGTGACCCTCTAAACTTGCAAAATGTTATATTTTCCCGATTCATGTTTGAAAGACATGCGTGTACATTATGTCATAAATTTGTGTTATAAGTTTAGAATCTATTAACCTTTTTTGTTTTATCAAATGGTCATTTTAAGAACAAGAGTTAAGTATAAACCGAACAAATACCATATCAACATATGCGGTTATGTTTGGTTTGAACAGTTTCACATGTGCCAAGCTTGAGTTTTTTATAGGGTGTACCTATTGGCACACCAATGTGCCTATTGGCACACCAAACCCTAGTAAAATTATGGTTTACCTAAGCTGCGTAGAGAGCTATATGATGCGTAGGTAAACCATGGATCTCAGTGCCTTCAAACCAATCATTGCATAGAAAACAAGGTTTATATACTCTGCGTATAGCTCTCTACGCAGCGTATATAAACCATCTGAAAATTTGGGGTCATTTTGGTAGGTTTGAAGCATCAGATTTTTACAAGGTTTATATACGCTGCGTATAGAGCTATACGCAGCGTATATAACCTTTCAGAATTTTGTTTCATCATTCGGCCTATTAGTGGTATAAATTCTCACCCAGTTACAACGTTAACTCGCTTAAAATATATAAGGAGTTAAAATTATATAATGTTTTTATTATTTAGTCGACGTCATCGTTAATTTATTTAGTCGATGTCATCGAAAAGCGTATAATGTTAAAATTTTGAAAAGCGTATATACGGTTCGAATACTATAACGTTAAAATATTATAGCTTAAATAAATGGAAATACCCGGGTACTGTTCGAATATGTTTAACCGTTTACAGCAAAAGTTTTATATGTACACCAAAAGTTTGATATATACAACAAAAGTTGTGCATACATAACAAAATGATAAAATGATAGAATGCTATGGCTGCTGCTCCTACTGCTGCTCCTGCTGCTGCTGATCCCATTCCGCATCTGTAATGAAGGGTCGTGGAGGTAACCTGGATCGCTATTTATGCTCCTGCAGCTCCGCAACCACCCACTCCAACAGATAGTTGTTCCTGTCAACGTCGCGAGATAGCCGCTGATATGATGGGTCAGGACCGGGCCAAACATGTCATGGGAACTGAGGTGCCCCGGGTGGTCCATGCGGCTGTGGTGGCTCTGGAATGACGACGGGTGGCTCATGCGCCTCTGCCACCTCCGGATCGCCCCGGGGGAAATACCGGATCGAACTGTGCCGACAGCTGTGTATGCTCGTATTGCCCGCCGTCCTGATTCTTAAACCGCTTCCCACATGGGAATGATTTGGTAACGTGCATTCCGGATACTGTGTTCATCCCCATCCGCTTCGGCTGTTTCGCCAGGCCTACACGGTCGCGGTCATTCTCAGGGTGATAGCCCAACGAAAGGGTTATCCTAGTCACGTAGGCGCCGCCGTATAACAGTCCGCGCTCATGTAGATGATGCGCGGAGGCGAAGTACTGCGCCAACGCGTAGGCGAGAGCGCACGACCTCTTGTATAAGAGGCAATATAAAAAAAACAAGTCACCACTGGTACACCACTCCCGGCTTTTGTTTTGAGCGATGATCGAAGTGGAAATCATCTTGTGCAAATACCTGAACAAAAGGAAACCAGTCAGTAAATAATAATCAGACGACATCGACTAAATGAGGACAAAAAAAAACAATATATTTTTGACTCGTTACGGATTTCGACGCGCGTAACGGACCTACGCGCCTTACGAGCGTCAAAACTAAGATCGTCGTTAAATAATATTTTTTATTATTTAGTCGACGTCGTCCGTAAGTCGCGTACGGTAAACCCTAAGTGTGTAGATAGCCTGCCAAGGTGTGCAAATAGTTAGAGCCTTTTTATATTTCTCGTGAACCGAGTCGAGTTTTGGTTTATTCTTTTGAGCATGAGCCATGGAAGGTGAAGGCACGGAACTTCTACGGCGTTATCATCCTCATCAGAACCGGGCTGATAGTGGACACTGCAACACTCGTGATATCCTGGGTAGCAACAATGCTCGTCTAGGTGATCATCATAGGGGAACGGTTTGTCTGCCATTGTAGTAGTCCTACCACCACAAGTATGATCATGCACATCATCATAATGGTTTTCATGATGCCCATGTTTGATGACATTATGATTATTTCTCGTTACTGCTATTGCTAGTGGTATGCTATGGGCGTTCGCTACACTTATTTATAGAAGAAAATGTGTTAGAAAACAACGTTAGAGAAGGCAGCGTTAGAGATGCTCTTAGTTAGTATTCGGAAAGTATAAGCACTACAAATTATTAGATATACATGAAAGTACAATTCGGTTGAGAATCAGACTCTAGCCACTCAGAACTATAAGCTAGCGAGTAAGCCTATATATTCATCTAAACTGCTTTTGGGTACCAAACAACTCATGTTCCATATATACTGATACAAATACCCGTATCGGTACATTTCAGTTCATAAGATTTTGTCCCAAGTTTCTGTCAGAAAGAAGAAAGAAGACGATAAATTATAGTATAGGGGCTAAATGTGTAACATGGTGTTCTATATAAACACCTTTCTTGTGTAAACCCTAGTACAACTTTTCAATCTAATACAAGTCCCTATTATTCTCTATTGTTCTCTATACCAGTCGATATGGTATCAGAGCAGTGTTTCTGATTCGTGAACACCCTTTTCTTCATCTACAATCTATCTCAACCAAAATCAAACCAGAAAAACCCAAAAATCAAAACAAACCCAAAAAAAATCTAATCAAACTCCACTGCCGCCGACAATCAAAATTCAACTCCGAAATCAAACCAATAGAACAATATCAACAGCAATTTCTACCGCATAAAGCCCAAAAAACTTCCGGCAAGTTTGTTCAGATTCCGGTGACTGTTCAAAATTTCCGGGCGTTTTTAATTTTATCTGTGTTTTTAAATCTTGAACGCGAGTTCAAGTTCTCCGGTGTATTTGGTAAATACGCCGGTAGGTAAACGTTTTTCCGGCGTTATTATTCCAGCCATTTGTTAATTGTTAGCGTATTTATGGTGTAGAGAGGGAGTAGAAATAGAATCCCTTTTTACATCAGAATTAGGGTTCCGACAATACCCTTCGGCGCCGCCACTTTCCGGTAAACTCCCATCTCCGTCAAACCCAGATCTCGCGGCCTCCATCATTAAACGATAACCCACCGACAGTCCACCGGAGAATCACCATTAAACGACTACAAAATCATCCAATCATCGCTGGCGCTAGAAGGAACATAAATTCGTTCTTGTTTGTGCTGTTGTTTATCTCCAAAAAAAGGGGGAAGAGAGATAGGGAAGGAACATGTCAGTGGCGGCTGAAGTTTGAGATTAGGGTTGTTTGTTGTTATAGAAGGAATTGAGAGAGGGCACTCTTAAATCCAGACAACATATTTACCCAAAAAAAAACACAAAAAAATCAAATAAAAATTAAAATAAAAATAAAATTCTTTTTCTCTTGCAAATGGCTAGTCACCCGGTCTATGACTTGTTAAAAGACTTTCCTTCAACAAGTGGGGAAGCCTATTTAACAACGCAGAAAAGCAGTGATCAAATCAACCGTTGGATCTTTGATTGTGGAGCCACTGATACGATGACGTACGAGCCATCTGACTTCGTCTCTGCAAAGAAACCAAACAAAACCCATATCAAAACTGCAAATGGCTAAAATGCCTTAGTAAAGGGAGGAGGAACTGTTGAAATATCTCCCAATCTGAGACTGTCAAACTGTTTATATGTTCCTTCATTAACACACAAGTTGTTATCAATAAGTCATGTTACAAAGGAACTCAATTGCACAGTTCTAATGCATCCTCATTTTTGTATCTTACAGGACATCAGAACTGGAAAGATAATTGGGCGTGGTGCTGAACGACAATGTTTATAATATGTGGATGAGGTGACTCAGTCAGGCATTGCGATGCTTGCTCATGGAACAAAGAGTAGAGAAGCATGGCTTTGGCATAGGAGATTAGGTCATCCTTCCGCTGGATATCTACATCTTTTACTTCCTGACCTCTTCCCGTCCAACAGTACATTAGACTGTAAAACATGTGCCTTAGCCAAAAGCCATAAAAAAACCATTCAAACCAAGTAACACTAGGGTCAGTGAACCTTTTTCATTAATACATTCCGATGTTTGGGGACCAGCTGAAACCAATGGAGGTCAAAACTTTCGTTTTTTCTTATTATTTGTTGATGACTGTACCTGGATGACATGGGTGTATTTTTTAAAACACAAATCTGAAGTCTTTGACAAATTCAGATTGTTTTACACCATGGTCCAAACTCAATTCAAAACCAACATTCAGATCTTACGATCTGATAATAGAGGGGAGTACGTTAATAACTCCATGAAACAGTTTATTCAAGAGAGGGGAATGATTCACCAAACCACTTGCCCAAAACACCCATAATAGAATGGTGTAGTTGAGCGGAAAAATGGCATTCTGGTAGAAATGGCCAGAGCCCTTATGCTTGAATCCAAAGTCCCTAAATCCTTTTGGCCCGAGGCTATAAACACAGCTGTGTATCTCCTTAACCGTTTACCAACCAAAGCCCTTGACCTAAAAACTCCCCTAGATACCTTATCCACATTCACCAAACTACCTCCACCTCTTACCTTACCACCTCGAGTCTTTGGGTGTACAACTTTTCCCCATATACCCAAAACCGAACGATCCAAACTTGACCCATGCGCCGAAAAGTGCGTCTTCGTTGGTTATGGGGTGAATCAGAAAGGATACCGATGCTATAACCCATTACGACGTCGTATGATTACCACTGTCCACTGCGACTTTCTTGAAACAAAATATTACTATCAGTCCCATCTCAGTGGTCAGGGGGAGATTGAGCATGAGGCTCACTAAGTTGGTTTAAGTGGATTCCGTCCGCAGCCGCAAGCGAAGACGAGTCATCTGAGCCACTTTACACTAATAATCATGAAAGTCCCGAGACAATGGAACAGGTGGAGATTGCTGAGCAGAACAATGCAGTTCAAAGAGAGGTCGAATCTTATGAACGATATAACGAAGGCTCTGGAACAACAACAACACCGTGAACATACGTTTTACCCCTAGAGCCAATAGAGGGGTTCCTCCAAAACGGTACTCCCCAGAAAGGGAAACCAGAAGTTCAAGATATCCTATAGCTAATATGGTTGACGGGAACCTATCTAATAGTGCGAAAGCATTTGTTACCTCACTATATTCCGAACGAATACCAGGTTCCGTAAAGGAAGCCCAGGGCAAGGAAAACTGGGGAGAAGCAATGGAAACCGAAATGCATGCTCTTATGAAAAACAACACGTGGGAGAAGTGCATTCTTCCTAAAGGGAAAAAACAGTTGGTTGTCGGTGGGTGTATTCAATCAAGTATAAACCAGATGGTTCCATTGGAAGATACAAAGCTCGACTCTAGTAGCCAAGGGTTACACTCAGACGTATGGGATCGATTACTCTGAGACATTTTCTCCGATTGCAAAAATGGACACCATCAGAGTTCTTTTCTCAGTGGCAGCCAATAAGGAGTGGCCTCTCCACCAGTTTGATGTTACAAATACATTTATTCATGGAGACCTAACGGAAGAAGTCTACATGGAAGCCCCTCTAGGTTTTTCAGGGAGTTTTAAAGAAGGGGAAGTATATCGGTTGAAAAAGTCCTTATACAGGCTAAAACAATCTCCTCGGGCATGGTTTGGAAAGTTCACTTTGGCCATGAAGGAATATGGGTATCATCAAAGTAACGCTGATCATACTCTTTTCCTCAAGAGAAGAAACGGCCTTGTAACTTGCTTGATCATATACGTAGACGACATGATTATTACTGGAAACGATGTAGAAGAAATCGCACGGCTGAAAAAGAACCTGTTCTCAAAATTTGAAATGAAAGATCTGGGGAATCTCAAGTATTTCCTCGGGATCGAAGTTCTCAGGTCTAAACGGGGAATCTTTATCTGTCAAAAGAAGTATGTCCTTGACCTCCTAGCAGAACCGGGTTGATTAACTGTAAACCAGCAGATACTACAATGGTGGTGAACCACAACCTGCACATGGAACTTAATGGAGAGCTTGCAGACAAAGAAAGGTATCAACGACTTGTGGGCAAATGAATTTATCTCTCTCATACTCGCACTGCTTATGCTGTTGGAGTGGTTAGTCAGTTCATGCACCAACCACAAGTTGCCCACATGGAAGCAGCTCAGAGAATTCTAAGGTATCTCAAGGGAACCGCAGGCCATGGAGTGTTGTTCAAAACAAATGGACATTTAAATGTTGAGCTCTATACTGATGCAGACTGGACAGGAGACATTGGAAACCGAAGGTCAACATCAGGATGCTTCTCCGTGGTCGGTGGAAACCTTGTTACCTGGAGAACTAAGAAGCAGAAGGTGGTCTCTCTGTCGAGTGCAGAAGCGGAATTTAGAGGTATAGCTCGGGGGTTAAGTGAAGTTCTTTGGATCAGGAAGCTACTAGAAGAGATCGGTTTTTCCCAAAGGGCACCCAGTAAAGTTATGTGTGACAATACGGCCGCAATACAGATCTCAGAAAACCCAGTTCAACATGATCGAACAAAATACGTGGAGGTAGATCGACATTTTATCAAGGAAAAACTGGAGGAGAGAATCATAGAGCTCCCATATGTTCCGTCAAAAGATCAACTCGCCGATATTCTTACAAAAGCCGTCAACGGAAACGCGTTTAGTAACTGCTTGAGCAAGTTAAGTATTGGTGACCCCACTACTCAACTTGAGGGGGAGTGTCAAAAAGAAGACGATAAATTATAGTATAGGGGCTTAATGTGTACCATGGTGTTCTATATAAACACCTTTCTTGTGTAAACCCTAGTACAACTTTTCAATCTAATACAAGTCCCTATTATTCTCTATTTTCTCTATACCAGTCGATAGTTTCTACATACCTTGGTACTACAAAACATATAAAAAGGTTTTCAAGTACGGCGACTGTTTTTAAACAGCCTTGAGTCCATTACTCCGCGCGGTCTGCATTCTGCAACACAATTGAATAAATGTGTAAGAATTAAATCAAAGCAACCTACGTTACATACACGAAATCAACAATATTATGGGACATAGACCCTATACATAACTGCATAAGAACTTCCAAGAACGTTCTTCCAAGAACTTCCAATCTAACTAAGTTTATACACATTCTTCCCAGCATTTTTCATAACTTTTATAATGACATGAATTTGTTTATAAAGACAAAAAATAGCCACGTTCTTCCAAGAACTTCCAAGAACGTAAATTTTCATTTATAAAGACAAAAAATAGCGACATTCTTCCCAGCATTTTTCATACACTTTTATAATGACATGAACAGTGGCGGACGCAGGAATTTTTTTTTTAAGGGTGCGGAATATTTTCAAAGATTTTAGACCCCTTGTTGTATAAAAACTAGTAGGGTGCCCGCGCGATGCAGCGGGGACGACACTTTGGATTGCGGCACTCGTTGCTGGTAGTTTTCTTATTTGTATATGATAACATTATTGTGGTGGATATATGTCATAAGTGTTACACATGGGAGCCTAACACCTATAATGTCTTGCAATGTTCGATCAACTGCCTCTATCGCCTGACGTTTCGCCATCGATGCCTCATCCCATATAATTAACTTGGAGGACCTAATTAGTTGACTTATAATTCATAAAATTTTGGGACATAGTTTACTATTTATATACTAAATATCGTAAATTAGTATTAAATAATTTCTAAAATTTTGGGATATAGTTTACTATCTATCTACTAATATCGTAAATTAGTATTAAATAAATATCGTAAATTAGTATTAAATAATTCCTAAAATTTTGGGATATAGTTTACTATCTATCTACTAATATCGTAAATTAGTATTAAATAATTCCTAAAATTTTGGAACATAGTTTATCTTCTATCTACTAAATATCAAAGTTTTGTTTTGTTATAAAAATTAATAATAAATAAAGTATAGAAAAACTGTTTTAAACATGTAAAGATTCGTTTGTTAATAAAAAATACTAAACAAATGACAAAAGTATATTAGTTCAATCGAGATGTAAATTATAAGTGCAATAAAATAACACAAAACATAAACTTCAAATATAAAATAAACTTTATTATTCATGGGATAGTCTAGATCAAACAAAAACAACTGAAAATGAAAAAAAAACATAAAAACACTTGATATATTTCATCTAATTTCTCTTCTTTTTTGATCCGTTTTTCTTGTTTGTGCTCGAATCAGCAGTATCATCTAATTCATCTTCTTTCTCATCGTCCTCAGAATCATCTAAATTTATAACCTCGGCCCATTTCCATTCAAAGAGTCTCTTAGATCTTTTCTTTTGATTCTCATACTTCAGATCCTTAAAAAAACAAAAATTTAATAAAAAGGTTAAAAAATGATTAAATAAATTTTATAAAAAAAACAAATATTCAATAAAAAAATTTAAAAAAGATTAAATAAATTTTAAAATTACCTCTTTACTAAATTGACGTTGAAGATTAGACTTGTATGGACTGAACATTGCACCATAAGAAATAATTTCAACAATATTATCACCATCATCCTACAATAAAACACCAAATAATAACATAACGAACTTGTTAATATGAAAGATTATAAGCGAAAATATTACTTAAAAACTAACAAAAGCTTGTTCGACAACTGGGGTGTTTAAATTGGTGTGTTGAATCTGAAAAATCAAATAAGTTAGTATTCACATAAAAGTAAATAAAAGAAAACAATTATTCATTATTGCGATATAACAAAACTTATCATAGAACCGACCTTAGATTTTTCAATATCGCATGCTTGTTTTTTCGCATCAAGTGAATTCAGAACTGGCTCCATATTTTAAATCTGTTTAGCAATAGAAATGTAGAATTGTGAGTGTTTGCTATGTATTTATAGTAGTCCATTAAGGTTTAGTTTTAGATTGGTCATCCATTTATTTAGGAAGTTTGTTGTGAGTTTTAAGTTTTTAAAATAAGATGCACATATCCTGTTTAGTTTGTTGTGGCATGTTTAATAGGAAGTTTGTTGTGAGTTTTATCTATACTATATTAAACATGCCACAACAAACTGACTCTGTACAAGTAAAATTAGGGAATATTTTAGTTTATTAATGTCGTTCAAAACAAAAAACTTGGGTAAAAAACAAATGTTAATGCACGGTAGCTAGGTAATGGTCAAAGCTGGCTTGGGTAAAAAAACAAATGTTGGCTTTAATCAATTGTACATTTACGCATCGGCTATTTGTACTTTATGAACGCACGGCGAAACTAAAAAAGACAACTATCGAAACGTTTAAAAAAATGTGCCGATCGTCATGGTACCTTCGGATTTTTTTAAAACATTACGGGTTGTAAGATATCGCAGGAATACATTAAAGAATTAAAGAGGGGGGGGGGGGGAAGTGTAACTAATTACCCATAATTATGTTAAATGTCAAGGATTTAAATGTAATAGATTGAGGGACTAAAAAATAATTATGGTTTAAAAGACCACTTTACCCTCATTCTAAGGGTTTATTTATAAATAATGGGGGAAGAAGTTCTTAACTTTTGGGAATCCTTCCCTCATGTATTATAATATAGTATAGATATCGGTTCATAGCGGGTCAGGTCGGATCATGTAAGACAAAAGAACATCAAACTAAAATTTATAAATCATCAAAAACACGTCAAACGTCATTACAAATTACAAACGTATTTAAAATTGTGCCCTACATGTTTTTTTTTAAATATATCCAAAATTAATATCATCTAAAGATACTAAACACGCCATAAGTTCATTACATTCTTACTTATTGTTCCTAACACATATAATTTGCTCCATTAGTTCATACAACAACACTAAACACTTAAACAAAATAAAAAATCATGTTCAACTATAGCCCATAACTTTCAATTATATTTTTAAACATTCAAGCCCTAATATTAAATGTTGATTACTTGTAACTAATCATTTAAACAAACAAAGCTATAAATAAAACAATAAAATCGTTTAACTACAAGTCTAGAACAACAAAAAAATCAAAAAAAATATAAAAACATTAAACCCTTACACATCTATATTTTCTTCTAATTATCACATAAACAAAATAAATAGATAAATAGATAAACCATACTAGTTCTATATTGGAAATCTGACGTAATATGGGTCGGTCCAACCGGAATTTTGGTTTTTCTGGTAAAAAAGGCCACCAGGTCGTGAGCAGTGGCGTCAAGTCGCTAGGAGTTTTTTTGGGAGCGGGATTTGGAAATAGAATGAGTGGATGGGTTTGGGTTATTTTATTTAATTCAAATTTCTTTAGGTTGGGTTTGGGCTTGTGTTAATAAAAATTGATTGCAGATTGGGCTTTGATTGGATTAAATAATTAAGTGAATAAGTGGTTAATAATTATTCTTTTTCTAAGTGGGGCGGTTGAAAATTTTCAAGGGGTGCGGGTAAAAAATTCCAAGGGGTGCGGTCGGGATTTCCGACGAAAAATAACACTAAAAAATATTTTTTCATGGGGTGCGCCCGCCCACCCTTGGCTTAAGGTGGGTACGCCCCTGGACATGAATTTGTTTGACAATGTTTTTATACTATGTTGTCGTTTCAAAATTAAGAATTTCGAATAGAAAGAGTGGCGGAATATGAAAGTTACGTCTTGGATTACGTCGACTAACAGTCTCGATGACGAACAACGGTGGTTGGAAAATTTGGATGCGATAATTGAAGTGTGTAATTCTTACGACTAAATTACAACTCATCACGGTGGAAGTGGCTGACAAATGGATTTATATTTTAAATTGGTATGTTTATGATTGCTACTTTAGTATTTGTGTGTAGGTTTATTAAGATGCAACAATGGTTTTCATAGGTACAAGATACTTTTTTGGTCAAATTATTATTTAATGACTAAATTACAGAAATCAACCTTTATGTTATACCCAAACTGCACTTTGTACCTTTCACTATGAAATCGGCAAAAACCAACCTTTATGTTCATGTTTTGCGACAGGTTCAACCTTTACCACTAACCTCGTCTAAAAACTCAGTTAACTTACCTCACCTGCTTTGCATATGAGGGTATTTTAGTCTTTTTCCACTTTTTCTTCCCCAATTCATCCACTCAATCACATACACTTGATCAAACCCAGATTTTAATATTTATGTTTGAAATAATGCAAAACAGTTTATGTGTATGATAGAAAAACGGCATCATCATCACCATCGTCAAATAAAACACCAGTTTGCTCCGATCGTTTCACAGATGACGCCGTCGTCAAACTCACCGGAATCTTCATCATCATCCTCATCAACGACATCAGTCGCCTCCGGTAATCTTCAATTGGATACCATTTTTACACATCTTATCAATCCTTAATCTTGAATGACCACCACGGTTCGCCACCATAAACCCTCGTCAGGCACCGTGAACCACCCCACCACCACCATTGGCAACCACACCACCCCCAAACTCACGTAACAACTTGGAAAGATCATCAACCCAAGCCCTTTAACATTTCAATCAACTCAACAACTTGCAAAATCAAATCAAGAAAATTGGGGAAAACAACCTTAACCCAATTGGGTATCCAACAAATTCTCAATTGATCTCAAATCCATTATATTACACAAATCTTCAAATAAAAAAGTAAAAATATCCTCAACTGGGTATCCAAGAAATCATCTAAAAATCACATAAAAACAAGAAAAATCCAAACTTTAACAAAACTAATCCAAGAAACAAAGTGGCACTGATATGAATTGGTTTGAGATTGATATTGGTTATTTTAATCACCCCTTTTACACTTATATTCATTAATCAAATTCGGGGAGTTTATGGTTGGAAAGAAGGTTGGAACAGAGTACCCTTTCACCACCATATCTCCGCCTCGCAACCCTATACCAATGTGTGGTTGTTTCTGTTCTTTTTGTATTTGAGAGAAAAAAGGGATCCAATGGTTGTTAAGGTAGGAAGAGGATGACTTTGGTTAAAAAATATATTAAATAAAAGACATGGGAAAAGACATAAATACCCTCACATGCTTTGCATGTGAGGTAACTTAACCCAAAAAAACAAACGGTGTTAGTGTTAAAGGTTGAACCTGTAGTAAAACATGAACATAAAGGTTGGTTTTTACCGATTTCATAGTGAAAGGTACGAAGTGCAGTTTGGGTATAACATAAAGGTTGATTTCTGCAATTTTGTCTTATTTAATTGACATGTGTAAGGCTAATGACAACCCTTTGATTTAAGGAATATTTTAGGTAGATCTCCCCGGTTATAAAAACATTGCCTAAGTTTTGTGTTCTCGTAGCAACGAGCGGGCACCATACTAGTTGTACATTATGTATTAGAAACTTGTGTTTTAAGTTTAAAACAAGATTCTATTAACCGTTTTTGTTTTATCATATGGCCATTTTAATAAGGCCGGTCGGGGCGCTACGTGGTGGGACGGTGACCACGCGTGGAACCCCGTGGAACACCGCCGCCACCCAACTTCATCACGCGTGAACTTGAAAACGCGTTGTAGCCACAACGCGTGAAGATTTATGAAAGTTACCGATGATGAAGACTGCGATGATTAAGATTAGTTAATTTTGAGCTAGTGATGGGCACCCCTAGTAAATTTCATCACTAGTGATGGAATGAAACTCCATGACGTGGCAGAACTTGATTGGATGTTGTGAGTGATGGAAAACCATTACTAGTGGAGCGCCCCTACCCCTAACAATAGTTATGTCATATCAGGACATGCGCTTATTTTTGGTTTGAAAAGTTTCACGTGTGCCAAGCTTGAGTTTAAAAAATGTTTCATGAGCCGAATTCCAACATAAAAAAAACAAAGCTCTAACCACTTTAACATAAACCGTTGACATTACATGTCATTATTTTCATGTGCAAACACAAGATTTATAATACATTCAAATCACATCCTTTTTTATTCGGCCGCACTAAATCAACATCATGGTTTATTCTTTTGAGCATGAGCTATGGAAGGTGAAGGCGCGGAAACTTCTACAGCATTATCATCCTCATCAGAACCACGCTGATAGGGGACCTGGCAACACTCGTAATAGCCAGGGTAGCAACAAACCTCGTCTGGGTGATCATCATACGGGAACGGTTTTGCTGCCATTGTGGTAGTCCCTACCACAAGTATGATCATGCACATCATCATAATCGTTTTCATGATGCCCATTTTTGATGACATTATGGTTATTTATCTTTACTGCCACTGCTAGTGCTACGCTATGGGTGTTCGCTACAGTTATTTATACAAGAAAATGTGTGAGAAAACATCTTTGTTCAAACGGCAAGACAATGTAATGGTTCCGAAATATAGAATAATTTTGGTTTGAGACGGCTACCACCTATGAAGTATCTTGGCCAAAGAAGGCAGCATTAGAGATGCTCTTAGACCATGTATAGTGGTTAACACCCCACCCTTGGGCGTTTTGCGCCATGTGGCTGCCTAGTCAGCAATGAGGCATTATGGGGTGTTTTCTAAAATGGGTGTAGTGGTATGTGGGCATTGTGGGGCATTATGTTTGTAATAAAATTAAATAACAAAAACATCAAAAAAATCTGATGAGTTTTACAAAAAGGAAAATGAAGGTGATTGGATATAAGAAAAGGGGCTGGGTGTAACACCCCGTGTTTTCACGAGTGAAAGTCCAAGTCAAGGTCAAGGTCAGCGACCGATTTCGCGCAACATGACTCGTAGAAATGTTTTTATTTTATTTATATTATGTGGAGTAAGTGTCGTACATTGCAATAATCGAATCATGTTAACCGTATTTCAATCGACCTACGACTGTGAATGATAGGAAGTAACAATGCGATAAAGTTAATCAACTAATAATCAAGCTATGTTAATCGAATCGACATCAAATCGTAACTCGAACTATGTATTTTTACTTATCGTTTATACGTGTGTGTGTGTGCCTTACGTGTTACCTATGCATGTTTATTTAAGTTTATTGTGGAAATCAAGCGAACTCAATCGAACTCGAAGTCTAACTCGAATGTAATCGAACCCGAACTCGAATTTCGAATCGAACCATGTTATATACGAAGTAGTTGGGACTAAAAGTAATTTGACTAGGAAACCCTATCGAATCGCTCGCAGTCGAAACCGAAGCGTCATCGCACCGAACGCACCATTCAGTCGACATCCGCACGGATGGTCCATCCGCACGGATGGTCCATCCGCACGGATTGCCAATCCGGGTGACCTGCAATCCGCACGGATCACCCTTTCCCCCTTTTAGCATCCTATAAATACCCGGGTCACTCTCCAAACTTTCCACTTTTGGCAAGTGACGTCCGACCTGCACACATTCTTCGCCTTTTCTCCGATTTCTCTCAATCCAGGTAAGATCTCGCCCTAAATCCTGTACATTCTTGATCTATACACACTTCTACACCTTTCTGTCTTTCAAATCTCAACTTTTAGCCATGAAATCACCAAGATTTGAGGTATTCTCGGGTGACGTCACCAGGAAGTTCTCATGAACTTCAAGTGTGACCTCATTCCACCAAAAATAACTCAGATCTGAACGATTTCCACAAGATTTCACAACAATTTCACCTAAATCTAAGCTTTTCTAAAGGATAAAAGAGTTGAAAGAAATAAACAAGTTTTCTCCTTCTTTTACCCTAAAAAACGGTACGAATCGGATCGGTTCTAGTCTTCCACTCGATGTTAGTGATGCACTAGTCTTAGATCTGGATTCTACCCGCAAGACACCTGATCTCGGGTTAGACCGGAATGATCGTTCTAAACCGCCAACAGGCCGAGTTAGGGTGATTCCTGGCTGGCTTAGTCGTGCGAATAAGAATACAATTCCAAGTGGTTGCCACGTAATCAGAACGTCTCGATAAAACGACAACAGAAACCAAGATTAGACGAACGGAACAACCGGAACGAGTAAGTTGTCCGCACGAGTAAGTTGTCCGCACGGACAAGCTGTTCGCACGGACAGGCTATCCGGACAGGTTGTCATCCGGACGAACTACGCTTGGAACCCACAATCAACCAAGGTTTGAGTACCGACGAATGAATAATCCGGACGGACGACCCTCTGAATGGATTACTCTTCGGATCATGAGATACTAAGACCTTAAACGATTTTCAAACAATGTTCATCCGCATGGACAAGTTGTCCGCACGGACAGACTATCCGGACGGATTGTCTTTGACCGTACGAACAAACTATCCGGACAGATTACCACTGTCCGCACGGATTACCATCCGGACGGACTGTCCCCATCCGCACGGATTATCATCCGCACGGATTATCATCCGCACGGACTTCACGAAGTGACTCACCTTTAAGGTTGTGTACGCACGGATTATCATCCGGACGGATTGTCGTCCGCGCGACCGCCTTGAAGGGTAGAGAAACTTAAATGTTTTCTAAATGCTACAACGAAAACTTCAAAGGACAAGCCATCATACACAAACACATTCTTAGGAAGAAACAACCCACTCGAATAGTTATCCGCACGAACATGTTATCCGCACGAGTAACTAGTCCGGACGAATAGCTAATCCGCACGGATTACTTGTCCGCACGGATAACAATCCACACGAGTGACTAATCCGGACGGATTACCACTCGCACGAACGACTCATCCGCACGGACTGCCAGTCCGCACGGATAACCAATCCGCACGGATGACCAATCCGCACAATCAGTCATCATATCCACTCTCACTATGTACTGTTTTACGCGTCACTTATCGCTACATTATCGAATCTATTCAGGCTAACCGTACTCGCTGAAAAGCGCTCCCTTCAATCCATAATCGCTGTGAGTATACTCGATCCCTTTTTGCTTTTAGCACTTTTGGGCGTTACATACGTTACGAATATTCAACTACATCTATCACACTACTCAAACTATTTGAACGCTAACCGTTAATGCATGTTATACGTGGCTTATGAACGCTTGTTTGTTATGTTTACACATGGAATGCTGTCTACCTGCCTTAGCAACGATAGTACTATAGTTTGGACTCAGCACCCGTTCACACGGGGGTTGTTAAGGACCTTTTACTTGCATGGATTACGGTGGTAATCATGTATTGCGAACTGCCTCGGGCAGTCAACCCGCAGTCATTGGTATCGATGGATCTATGTCGATAACTAACGTGCTTCATTTCACTATGTGTACGTGCTGGTTATGCGTAAACGAATTCGAACTCTATATGCTATTATCAAACTTGTATGCTCACCTTTACATTTTATGTATTGACTTTATTTTAACGTATGTGAAAGGTGCTTAGGTTGCTTTTATGCTCTTTGTGCTGTGATGAACTTGAAGCTAGGAACTGGAGTCCTAGAAACCAACCAATAAATTAGTAATGTTTAAATCTGAGTTGTCGAAACAAAATACTTGTCTTGATGTTTGTCTGTAATAATTGTTTAACTATTTGAGATACGGTATGGGACGTATTATTTAATCGAATGGTAATGATAGTTGTTATGGAAACTTCTGGACAATCTGTTTCGCTCAGTGCCATGCCCCGATGATTCCGCCATCGGTTGGGGTGTGACAGATTGGTATCAGAGCCATAACTATAGGGAATTAGGCAAGACTCGACCTAGTCCGGGTCGAAGTCTTAGAGACCTAGTCTATAGTTAAGAACCAATAGACCAACTCGCGCGTATGCATAAACTCGCCACTATCACTCGCTCTTTACGTTTATTCTACACTATCATTGCACTCGAAATTTTAATTATGAGCAAGCACTAAGGCCGAGAATAGGTGTGAAAACCGCAAACTCTCAGCAAAAGTCGCTTAATCAACTTGCAATTTTAACTACAAACGAGGAGAATTATGCCAAATTAGGAGTGAAATCCATATTTTGATGAATAATCTCCTCCATTATATCAAAATAGGGACGAAGTTGTTAAGCCAGGGGTGAAATCCTACCCTTGACAACTTGTTCCGAGCATTTTACAAACTCTCACCAAGGTCTCAACAGACGATCTGTAAACACCATAAAACTAACGGGATTCGCGCCAAACGCCCAAGAATCGAGGCTAAGGCACGATCCTGAAAGTTGAAAGTGCATAACAGATCCCCTGTGAATAATTGAACCACCTTGGCTAGTCGAAGTCTAATAGCCGCAGACAATCTATTTCTTGATTTTATGAGTTTTGACTCTGATGATACTTCGATTTTATGTGATTTATGTGTTTTACGTTAGCATTTTGAGATACTACCGGTTTCAATCTAATGCTTTTGGCCTTTGCTACCCACACAACACACTGCACATCGTTAACGAATCGTTTAATATTATGGGCGACTTAATACGCTTGTACCACGCTATTCTCGAACGATCGCAGACTGGAATGATAGGTTTATGTTTTCTGAATGCCTCTAGTGACTAAGGGCGTATGTGTTTTCCTTGCTTCTGTGCGCTGTATGCTTAGGAATTATGTGATTATGTGCTCTACATGCCTATGTGACTTCGTGCTTTACGTGTTAAGTAGTTACGTGAATGAACGTGTTCCTGCGTTTTAGTAAGTAGTAGACGTGTGGGGTGAGATTCAAATACAATGTGTTGAGTTCCATGGCGATGTCTATTGCAGACAATGTCGTCTGGATCCCGTCATGCTCTTTCTCGACAAGAAAAGAGAGACAAACGCCTTGCTTCCATCATCGCGAAAAGTGTGGCTAAAGCCGTGAGTGATGTTTACGAGAACGCCAGCAAATCATCCGAGGAATCAAGGACTGAAGGTCCTAAAGCTGTCGCAAGACCTTTCAGTTTCAAACAATTCAAGTCGTGTGGGCCGAAAGAATTCACAGGCGAAGGAGGTCCTACTGCACTATTCCACTGGTTTGACTCCATCGAGGTTACTCTGCGACAAAGTGGTTGCCCTAATGACCTTCGAACTCTGAACGCTACCGGCGTCTTTCAGTCCCGTGCTCTAGACTGGTGGACGGCCGAGAGGAACAAGCGAGGGAATGATGCAGCCTACGGTCTGTCGTGGGACGAGCTCAAGGAAGTCATGCTAGAGGAATTCTGCCCTCCTCACGAACGTCAAAAGCTTGAAGATGAATTTTGGCACATACATCAGAAGGATGGAGACAATGCTAGTCTCACTGCTCGTTTCAAACAACTCAACATTATCTGTCCTGACCAGGTCAAGACTCCCGAGATGACCATCAAGAAGTATATCCGAGCTTTGCCCGACTGCGTAGCTGATTTCGTGCAAGCGGCTAAGACTACCACGATCGAAGAAACCTATCTGCTAGCCGCTGAAATCAATGACAAAAGGGTTAAGGATGGGGTATGGGATAAGACCTCCAAGCATCTGCATCAAGCTACCGCTACTGCACCAACTGTTGAACCCACCTCATCAAGCAACAAAAGGAAGAACAAGAGAAAGAACAACTCCACCAACAAGAACTGTGCGATTACTGCTGCACCGACCGAAGCTGTACCTGCTCAACAGCATCAAGTAGCGGCGCCTGTGGCCAATGCACCGCCTGCAAAGCGTGCATATACTGGGCCACACCCGCTCTGCCCTACTTGCACCTATCACCACCCGACAGCTATTCAATGCCGCTTTTGTGCTCACTGCAATGTATACGGCCACTTTACTGCCGACTGCCGTATTCGTCAAGCTCCTGCCAACCAAGCTCTACTCACTGCCCCACAGGGTCAACAAGCTCCTCCGGCACCCGCAGTCAAAGCCAGAGCCTGTTTCTCATGTGGCGACCCGAATCATTTCGCCAACATGTGCCCGAACAGGGTAGTGAAACAAGAACCGCAACAGCAGCCGCCACAGCAGCAACAGCAACAGCAGCAGCAACAACAGGCCGCACGCGCCAGAACTTTCAATCTCAACGTGCGTCAAGCCCAGGCCGACAACAACGTGGTCAACGGTACGTTCCTTGTGAATGGTATTTATGCTTCATATTTGTTTGATACTGGAGCCGATAACTGCTTCGTGTCGCTCGAATTCGAGAAACTCCTTAGTCGTAAACGTTCCCAACTCTCCTCTGCATTCGATGTTGAAGTCGCTACCGGAAGAACCATCGCTGTCAATTCCGTTATCCGTGATTGTACTCTCGAGCTCAACAATCACATCTTTCCAATCGACCTTATTCCGATGCAACTCGGAAGCTTTGACGTCATAGTAGGCATGGACTTTCTTCGAGAAAATCATGCTGAAGTTGTGTGCTTCGATAAGATGATTCGATTTTCGCTCGCGAACGGTGATTCATTGTGTGTTTATGGTGATACTACTTCAAAAGGTCTCAAACTTATGTCATGCCTCCAAGCTAGCAAGTATCTCCGCAAGGAATACAGGGCTTTCTTGGCTAACGTCGTAGCAGCGGAGAAGGAAAAGAAAGAGAAGAAGGAAGTGAAAGACGTTCCCGTGGTTCGAGAATTTCCTCGAGTTTTTCCAGAGGACCTTCCCGGACTACCTCCAAGTCGTGATATCGACTTTCGTATTGACCTCATCCCAGGAGCTAATCCTATCGCCAAAGCTCCTTATCGACTCGCGCCGTCCGAAATGCGCGAACTCTCAACCCAACTCCAGGAATTACTTGAAAAAGGCTTCATTCGCCCGAGCACCTCTCCTTGGGGCGCGCCAGTCCTTTTCGTCAAAAAGAAGGATGGGTCGTTCCGGATGTGCATCGACTATCGGGAATTGAATAAGTTAACTATCAAGAACCGCTATCCCCTGCCTCGAATCGACGATTTGTTTGATCAATTACAAGGCGCTTCATGTTTCTCGAAAATCGATCTACGCTCAGGTTACCATCAGCTACGCATTCAAGAAGAGGATATACCCAAAACCGCATTTCGCACTCGATACGGCCATTACGAATTCGTTGTCATGCCTTTTGGCCTAACAAACGCACCAGCAGTTTTCATGGATCTGATGAATCGCGTGTGTAAACCATATCTCGACCGTTTCGTCATCGTGTTCATCGACGATGTCTTGATCTATTCCAAGTCGAGAGCCAAACACGCGCAACATCTACGTTTGGTTCTCGAGTTACTCCAGGGGAACCAACTCTACGCCAAATTCTCCAAGTGCGAATTTTGGTTAGGGGAGGTTCAGTTTCTGGGTCACATTGTAAATAGTCAGGGTATCCACGTTGATCCTGCGAAGATTGAAGCTGTCAAGAGCTGGGTTACGCCTAAGAACCCGTCTGACGTCCGCTCCTTTCTCGGGCTAGCGGGCTATTATCGACGATTTATCGAAGGATTCTCGAAGATTGCTGTACCACTTACCGCTCTCACGCATAAGGACCAGCCTTTTGTCTGGGGAACCAAACAAGAGTCTGCCTTTCGAACCCTCAAATACATGCTTTGCAATGCTCCTGTTCTCACACTACCCGATGGAAACAATGACTTCATTGTCTACTGTGATGCTTCCAACCTTGGTCTCGGGTGTGTTCTTATGCAACGAGACAAGGTTATAGCTTACGCATCTCGACAGCTCAAAATCCACGAGAAGAACTATACAACCCATGACCTCGAGCTAGGCGCGGTTGTTTTTGCATTAAAGATTTGGCGACACTACCTGTATGGTACCAAGTGTACGATATTCACCGATCATAGGAGCCTACAACACATCTTTAATCAGAAGGAACTTAATATGCGTCAACGCCGATGGGTAGAACTTCTCAACGATTACGACTGTGAGATTCGTTATCACCCAGGCAAAGCAAATGTTGTTGCCGACGCACTTAGCAGACGGAGCTATCTGCTTAGCACTCGTAATGTTCAAGCCCAGCACAACCTCGAAGCTCTCATCCGCGACGCCCAACATGCGTGTTTCAACGAACGCACTTTGAAAAAGGAACGAATCTACCACGATAGAGCCCAGCTTGTGAGCAAATCGAATGGGATATTCCACTTTTTAGACCGAGTTTGGATTCCCAAGCGAACCGAACTGCGACAGATTATCATGGACGAAGCCCACAAATCCCGGTATTCTATTCATCCCGGTGCTGACAAAATGTACCAGGATCTTCGCTATAGGTACTGGTGGCCGGGTATGAAACGGGATATCGCTCTCTACGTCGGAAAATGCCTAACCTGTGCTAGAATCAAGGCTGAACATCAAAGACCCTCTGGCTTACTCGAACAACCACCAATTCCCATGTGGAAGTGGGAGAGCATAGCTATGGATTTCGTAACCAAGCTTCCAACCACGTCATCAGGTCACAACAGCATCTGGGTTGTTGTTGACCGTTTGACTAAATCAGCTCACTTCCTGCCAATACGAGAAGACTACAAGGTGGAACGATTAGCCCGAATCTACACCGACGAGATCATTTGTAGACATGGGACGCCTCGTGACATCATCTCTGATCGTGATGCTCGGTTTACTTCACGATTGTGGGAAACATTTCAAACGGCACTCGGTACAACGCTTAATCTAAGTACCGCTTTCCACCCACAAACCGACGGCCAGACTGAAAGAACGATTCGTACTCTTGAAGACATGCTCCATTCGTGTGTTCTAGACTTCGGTGGTAATTGGGATAAACACCTACCATTGGTCGAATTCTCGTATAACAACAGCTACCAGGCTAGCATCCAGATGGCACCATTCGAGGCCTTATACGGAAGAAGATGTCGATCGCCTATTGTGTGGCACGAGATCGGTCACTCGCAACTAACCGGTCCGGAGCTGCTACAAGAAACGACAGACAAAATTTTCCAAATTCGGGACAACCTAGCGAAAGCTCGGGATCGACAGAAAGTTTACGCCGATAAAAAGCGCAAGCCCCGTGAATTTGGCGTTGGTGACTACGTACTCCTAAAGGTATCACCTTGGAAGAGTGTAGTCCGATTCGGCAAGAAGGGAAAACTCGCGCCTCGATATGTTGGACCTTTTAAGATTCTGGAAAGGATCGGAAAAGTCGCCTACAGACTCGAATTACCGGAGGAACTTAGTAACGTCCACCCAACTTTCCACGTGTCAAACCTCCGAAAGTGCATCGCCGACCACGATTTACATGTCTCTCTAGACGATCTACAAGTGAACGAAACATTACACTTCGTGGAAAAGCCTGTCGAAATCATGGATCGCCAAACCAAGCAGCTCAGGCGCTCACGCATTCCTATTGTGAAAGTCCGATGGGAAGGCAAACGCGTTGCAGAGTTCACTTGGGAACTCGAAAGCGACATGAAGACAAAGTATCCATGGTTGTTTGATTAGAGAAGCGTTAGGGAGAAAGTGGCTTGTGATTCTAGTTCTTGTACGATTTCAGCTTAATCAATAGAATCACGTTAAAATTGTACGTCTAGTATATTCGATCCACGCACGATCACGGACTCCGCACGTCGAACGATCGTTACGCAATCGTACGGTGTCAAAACCGATCCTACAATTGTCACGATCGTGTACGGATTCCGCACATTACACGAGTCAAAATCGGTCTAAACAAATACTTCTCACACGATTCACGGTTTGTTACGACTTTCAGCTTAATTTCGGGACGAAATTCCCTAAACAAAGGGAGGCTGTAACACCCCGTGTTTTCACGAGTGAAAGTCAAAGTCAAGGTCAAGGTCAGCGACCGATTTCGCGCAACTTGACTCGTAGAAATGTTTTTAATTTATTTATATTATGTGGAGTAAGTGTCGTACATTGCAATAATCGAATCATGTTAACCGTATTTCAATCGACCTACGACTGTGAATGATAGGAAGTAACAATGCGATAAAGTTAATCAACTAATAATCAAGCTATGTTAATCGAATCGACATCAAATCGTAACTCGAACTATGTATTTTTACTTATCGTTTATACGTGTGTGTGTGCCTTACGTGTTACCTGTGCATGTTTATTTATGTTTATTGTGGAAATCAAGCGAACTCAATAGAACTCGAAGTCTAACTCGAATGTAATCGAACCCGAACTCGAATTCCGAATCGAACCATGTTATATACGAAGTAGTTGGGACTAAAAGTAATTTGACTAGGAAACCCTATCGAATCGCTCGCAGTCGAAACCGAAGCGTCATCGCACCGAACGCACCATTCAGTCGACATCCGGACGGATGGTCCATCCGCACGGATTGTCCATCCGCACGGATTGCCAATCCGCACGGATTGCCAATCCGCACGGATTGCCAATCCGCACGGATGAACAATCCGGGTGACCTGCAATCCGCACGGATCACCCTTTCCCCCTTTTAGCATCCTATAAATACCTGGGTCACTCTCCAAACTTTCCACTTTTGGCAAGTGACGTCCGACCTGCACACATTCTTCGCCTTTTCTCTGATTTCTCTCAATCCAGGTAAGATCTCGCCCTAAATCCTGTACATTCTTGATCTATACACACTTCTACACCTTTCTATCTTTCAAATCTCAACTTTTAGCCATGAAATCACCAAGATTTGAGGTATTCTCGGGTGACGTCACCAGGAAGTTCTCATGAACTTCAAGTGTGACCTCATTCCATCAAAAATAACTCAGATCTGAACGATTTCCACAAGATTTAACAACAATTTCACCTAAATCTAAGCTTTTCTAAAGGATAAAAGAGTTGAAAGAAATAAACAAGTTTTCTCCTTCTTTTACCCTCAAAAAACGGTACGAATCGGATCGGTTCTAGTCTTCCACTCGATGTTAGTGATGCACTAGTCCTAGATCTGGATTCTACCCGCAAGACACCTGATCTCGGGTTAGACCGGAATGATCGTTCTAAACCGCCGACAGGCAGAGTTAGGGTGATTCCTGGCTGGCTTAGTCGTGCGAATAAGAATACAATTCCAAGTGGTTGCCACGTAATCAGAACGTCTCGATAAAACGACAACAGAAACCAAGAGTAGACGAACGGAACAACCGGAACGAGTAAGTTGTCCGCACGGAGAAGCTGTTCGCACGGACAGGCTATCCGGACAGGTTGTCATCCGGACGAACTACGCTTGGAATCCACAATCAACCAAGGTTTGAGTACCGACGAATGAATAATCCGGACGGACGACCCTCTGAATGGATTACTCTTCGGATCATGAGATACTAAGACCTTAAACAATTTTCAAACAATGTTCATCCGCACGGACAAGTTGTCCGCACGGACAGACTATCCGGACGGATTGTCTTTGACCGTACGAACAAACTATCCGGACGGATTACCACTGTCCGCACGGATTACCATCCGGACGGACTGTCCCCATCCGCACGGACTTCACGAAGTGACTCACCTTTAAGGTTGTGTCCGCACGGATTATCATCCGGACGGATTGTCGTCCGCGCGACCGCCTTGAAGGGTAGAGAAACTTAAATGTTTTCTAAATGCTACAACGAAAACTTCAAAGGACACGCCATCATACACAAACACATTCTTAGGAAGAAACAACCCACTCGAATAGTTATCCGCACGAACATGTTATCCGCACGAGTAACTAGTCCGGACGAATAGCTAATCCGCACGGATTACTTGTCCGCACGGATAACTTGTCCGCACGGATAACAATCCGCACGAGTGACTAATCCGGATGGATTTCCACTCGCACGAACGACTCATCCGCACAGACTGCCAGTCCGCACGGATAACCAGTCCGCACGGATGACCAATCCGCACAATCAGTCATCCTATCCACTCTCACTATGTACTGTTTTACGCGTCACTTATCGCTACGTTATCGAATCTATTCAGGCTAACCGTACTCGCTGAAAAGCGCTCCCTTCAATCCATAATCGCTGTGAGTATACTCGATCCCTTTTTGCTTTTAGCACTTTTGGGCGTTACATACGTTACGAATATTCAACTACATCTATCACACTACTCAAACTATTTGAACGCTAACCGTTAATGCATGTTATACGTGGCTTATGAACGCTTGTTTGTTATGTTTACACATGGAATGCTGTCTACCTGCCTTAGCAACGATAGTAATATAGTTTGGACTCAGCACCCGTTCACACGGGGGTTGTTAAGGACCTTTTACTTGCATGGATTACGGTGGTAATCATGTATTGCGAACTACCTCGGGCAGTCAACCCGCAGTCATTGTTATCGATGGATCTATGTCGATAACTAACGTGCTTCATTTCACTATGTGTACGTGCTGGTTATGCGTAAACGAATTCGAACTCTATATGCTATTATCAAACTTGTATGCTCACCTTTACATTTTATGTATTGACTTTATTTTAACGTATGTGACAGGTGCTTAGGTTGCTTTTATGCTCTTTGTGCTGTGATGAACTTGAAGCTAGGAGCTGGAGTCCTAGAAACCAACCAATAAATTAGTTATGTTTAAATCTGAGTTGTTGGAACAGAATACTTGTCTTGATGTTTGTTTGTAATAATTGTTTAACTATTTGAGATACGGTATGGGACGTATTATTTAATCGAATGGTAATGATAGTTGTTATGGAAACTTCTGGACAATCTGTTTCGCTCAGTGCCATGCCCCGATGATTCCGCCATCGGTTGGGGTGTGACACTGGGCGTGGAATATGCTAGACTAATGATTAAACTTAATTATGCTATTTATGTATAAGTGTTAGAACATATATATTCGGTTGTATGATAACTTATATTTGGGGGTGATAGCGGGTAATATTCAAATAACTGCAATGGCAGTTATTCCCGCCAAATGGAACCGCCAAAATGTTATGTATATAAGCTTGATACCCGGCAACAACTTCTGGCATCAAGACATTCTATTACCAAGAATTATCCTTTCATTCTTAACCCAATTCGAATACCCTTTGTTCACTGTTGTTTCTGCACACTTCCTGTACAGAATCATGAACATAGATTCGAGTACACCACAAACATCCGTTGCATATGAACATGATTCCCAACATAGTGGCATCAGAGCCACGGTGGGAAATCGTGCATAAATCAAACCAACCTCAACCACACTACCCTGTCAACACTGTATCGACGAGAAGAACGAGAAAGATAGAAGAATTCACCGTGTAAGACTTTGTTACTATTACCATCAACCAGGCCATCAAATATACAAGTGCAAAGCGAAAAAGAACAATGAAGCCACTCAACTGATTAATCAAGCAATCAATACCGGAATTAGAAGACAAGATGATGAAGTGGTCTGCCAGAACGAGATGATAGTCACTGGAACAGAGGGTGGCCAATGGGGAGACATCTGGTATGTAAGTCCGACGTTTAATCATCACTTCGCGGGAAATTTAAATGTTTTTAAACGTATTAAACATATGATCGGTGTTGAAACAAAATTGGGTGAGAATAATTTCCTCTTTATACGAGGGATGAGGGATTGTGGCGGTAGAAATAAAATCCGGCAATGATACATTAAGGATGCAATGTGTATTCTATTCACCTGAATTGGATTGAAACGTTTTAAGTCTTGATCAGTTAACACTGCAAGGCTTTACGGTACGAAATCCGGTGACACGTGTAAAATCTTTCCAACGTTTTCACCCCCTGTTGTCAATTCAGTGAACGATGTAAGTGGTTTAACCAAGGAAGAAGAACTTGGTTTAAACGAAAAACAAAGAATGATAGAGTTATGTTCGGTGAACGAAGAATTCAAAGAGAATTACTTAAATTCTTATTTTGAAACTCTCAATGTATCCAATGATGAACCAGATTGGAGCTTGATGATTATCCGGGCCTTAGAGTTTCATAACTTCGCCGACTGCAAGTCATTGTTAGACATGATAGATGACCGAGAGTTTGTATTTAAATACAAACACGTGTAGGAGGGAAAATTTGAGGAAATGGTGGCATGGTTTTTAAATGTCAACATGGGAATCTCTTCAAGACCCATCCCACGATTTGCACCGGATAACAGGAGGGTAGATTTGTTGGGGTTATATATGATAGTAGAACGAGATGGTGGCTACCGGAGTGTCACGAATGACAATCTATGGTTGGCAATTGCAAAAGACTTGGGATACGAGTATCATGACGGCGAGTTCATGAGACTTATTTACGCTATGTATCTTGATGTCTTGATCTATTATTACAAGTTCAAAGCTGTTCAAGAGAAGGTGATTGACAAGGAGATGATAAAGGAAGGAGAATGCTCATCAACCGGCTGCCATGAGAGGAGGAGGAGTGCAGATGCTGCACAAGATGAGGCTGCCATGGATCACTATGCTCTTTATGCAGGAAATGATTGGGAGGGAGCCTAGAAAATGCACAAGAAACGTCGAAGATTCGACTTCAATCAGGCGAGGAAGGCAGTTGATGAAGCAAATAGAAGTGTTTTGATGTATGCTGCAAAGCATAATCAAGTTTAAGGGGGTTATGTTAGACTAATGATTAAACTTAATTATGCTATTTATGTATAACTGTTAGAACATATATATTCGGTTGTATGATAACTTATATTTGGGGGTGATAAGCGGGTAATATTCAAATAACTGCAATGGCAGTTATACCCGCCAAATGGAACCGCCAAAATGTTATGTATATAAGCTTGATACCCGACAACAACTTCCGGCGTCAAGACATTCTATTACCAAGAATTGTCCTTTCATTCTTAACCCAATTCGAATACCCTTTGTTCACTGTTGTTTCTACACACTTCCAGCACAGATTCGAGTACACCACAAACATCCGCTACATATGAACATGATTCCCAACAGAATATAGCACGCCGGAACTGATTTGGAGCAAAAACACGCCCACGGTGGTGGCGTGGTCGGGCGTGTTTTGGGGGGAAAACGCCCACCGCGGGTGATCTTAATAAGATATACTTGAAACCAATTCGGTTCCGAATCAGATTCTAGCTACTCAAAACTACAAGCTAGCGAGTAAGCCTATATTTTCATCTAAACCGCTTTTGGGTACCAAACAACTCATGTTGCATATATACTGATACAAATACCCATATAGGTACTAAAAAACATATAAAAAGGGTTTCAAGTACGACGGTTGTTTTTAAAAAGCCTTGAGTCCATTACTCCGCGCGGTCTGCACTATGCAATAGGGCCGTTCAAATCGCTCGCCGCTCGTTGCTCATTCGACGCTCGTTCGAAAATTGCTCGGAAAATGCTCGTTCGATTGACGCTCGGTTGCAAACGAGCCGCTCTGCTCGGTTCGGTTTGTAAACGAGCCAAGCATTAGTAAAGGTCCGCTCGGCTCGAATTATTATTTTTAATTAGTATATATATACATATATATACACAAATATAAATTATACATACACACACCTATATATACACACACATATATACTTGAATATAAAATAAATTTATAGTTTTAAATATACCACTCTATTAGATTTTGGACCGCTATATACAAATTTACAACTATATCTATACGTACTACGCCAACCACGCCAATAAAAAAATTAATATCAAATCTAAAAGTTAAACCCTAAACCGATAAACGACAGGCTGCTCATCGCCTCAATGTTTCATGTCGTTACCCTAAGTCAATCGTCTCGCTCTCAACGTAATTGTTCGTGCAATAATATGATCATCGCCTCGTCGGCCACAACATTGTAATTCATAAGAAAAATATTATGCCACGAAATGCTTATGTTTTTAGAAACATAAACTTGAGACCAAACATTGTCACTGTCTCTCTCAGAATCGGGCGACAAGGTTGTCCAAATCGCTCGAACTTCGCTTGACGCTCGCACAGAATATTTACTGCTCGAAAAATGCTCGCTTAATTTGATGATCGGTTTTAAATGAGCCACTCCGCTTGGTTCGGTTTGTAAACGAGCCAAGCAAGAGAAAAGGTCCGCTCGGTTCGGTTCGGCTCGTGAACAGCCCTACTCTACAACACAGTTGAATAAATCATAGAAACCTACATTACATACACGAAATCAATAAAATTATGGGACACAGACCCTATGCATAACTGCATAAGAACTTCCAAGAACGTAAATTACCATCCTAATCTAATTAAGTTTATACTTGTAATACCTTCTTTGATTTAAAGACAGCATTTGCACAGCCATAAATTGCTCTAGCAGTTTCGATGGAACCCCTTTTCTTGCACTCTTCTGCATCAGCAAGCCAAGTTGCCTTACGGTCTTCTTCTTCCACCCCAATCCCAATTGTGTTACTAATGATAGCATTACATGTCAACACAGAACCAACCCATTCAGCAGCTTCAGCCTCTTTCATCCAAGCTTCCCGATCAATCTACACCCCTTCTCTCTGTAAAGCCCCAATACCCCTTTCTATTATCTTCCCAACCGTAAATGTGTTTCCAAAAGCTTCTTCCAGTTTGGCTACAGCGATCCAAATTGCTCGTTCTTTAGGGAGCTTCTCACTTGCCTTATTTAACAGCTTCCTAGCCGCATCATACTTTTCCAACCGAGCTAAGGCTAGCCACAACTCCACATGCAACGGGCAACATTCCACCACTCTCTGAAGCAAAAGCTTTGCATCATCCTCATTAGCAGCAAGTTCCACAAGTGCTTTCCAAAACCTCACAGAATCTGGTATCTTTTCAAGACCCATTCTCAAAACCCTACTTTTATTCGCGGCGCCATGTTCCAATCTTGCAGCCTGGATCCAAAGTTGTACCGAATCGGGAATCGCGTTAACACCCCTAGCTATAATACCCTTAGCTTCATCCGGATTCACCAAGCGACATGCCTCGATCCACATGTCCTCATTCGTTGGATATTCTTCACAACCTTTTCTTATCAACTCTCTTGCTTTCAAAATCTTTCCAGCATCTTCCTCCGATTTCGCAGCTGCAATCCAACCTGCTGGATGCTTTGGATTTGTTCGAAACTTCAACAACAAACTAGAGTTAATAAACTCGTAACAGTACTCCTCTTATTCAATCTCATCCAGCCTCGTTTTACAAAACGATTTCAAGTGTGAATCAAGATCGTTTCGACGCGATCGAATACAATGGTATGGTTTGGTATGGGGGATACAGGGATTTATTGTTTATATCCTTGCTTGCGAAACAAGTCGGTGATGGATATTGGTGAAGATTTAAAAATGAAAAGTACCATGAACAAGTAACTGATTGATTCATATATTCGTGTTTCCAGTCTAGTTATTTAAAATAAATTGTATATTATTTCCCTTTATCTAATTTCTATCCTATTATGTCTGAAAATATTATTTTATAATCATTAAATCTTAAATGGTCACTATTTAAACCTTATCAAAATATTATTTTATAATTATTAAATCTTAAATGTTTAATTTATAACATTTATTTATTCAACCTGTCCCGCATTTAGTGGCAGATCCAGGATTTTCTTTTCATGATGGTCAGTTTCTATCGCTACATATTAAATTACTAAGAGTAAACTTCCGTTTTGCTACTTGTGGTTTGATCATTTTAATGGTTTTGCCCCCATCATTTAAAAACGGACATTTTTCTCCCTAATGTATCGGTTTTGTCGCCAGTTTGCTCCACGGCCCTAACTCTATCTATATTGTATGTTAACTGAAAGGGTATTTTGGTAATTCAAGTATAAAATAAGGTGCATTTTAGTATTTTCCCATCCAACCTAAAAAGATATTTTGTTATTATTATTACTATATAGAATAATGCACTGAGGCCGGTAGTTGTACAAATTTCCTTAACGTACGCTGCGTACGAGATACAGTATCAACATGCGATTTTTTTGAATATGCGATTTTGATTTTTTTCAGTAACATGCAATTTTTTTAACATGCGATTTTTGATTTTTATCAATATGCGAGATTTTCTTTCTAGGTTATAGCATGCGAACTTGCCATAGCGTATGCTTCGAACGTTAAGGGATTTGGTACGATGCACTTTTTCAAAATACACATATAACACAAACATACATCCTTTCCTCTCTCTATTTTCTCTCTCTCTACTCTCCGTCTCTCTCTCTCTGTCTCTCCATAACCAGATCTCACCACCAACAACCTCACCATCAACAACCTCAGCGGCTACCACCTGCCGACACCATCCACCCACCCACCACCACTACCACCTGTCGACCACCATCGGCGACTCTCTTGCTCATTGCCTCTCTCTCACTGTCCCTCTCCCCAAATATTCTCTATGAAAAAATGAGTTTCTAATCTCAGACCAACGCACACCCAACCTTCAGCCCTTAACCCCCAAACAAACAATCTGTTTATCCCCAAACGTTTACACACGCATATGAGTTCAATTGCAAACCCTAGCAATCCATAAACGACGCCCTAATTTAAGACTATCGCAAACCTAGATGTTGTGGAATGACAACGGCCCTAAATCTAAGCCCTACACACCCATACGGTGTTTGTCTGAGCTTTAAAACGAAGCCTTAAAGAAATGGAACAACGGAGGCAGTGGGGTTTTGACATCGGAGGATGTATGGTGATATGGACGAATTTGGTTTGAGATCCGTCTAAAACCATATGCAGTGGCCGGACCGGATTGAGATGGTTGTGCTCTTATGAGTGTGTGTGAGAGAGAGAGAGAGAGAGAGGGAGAGAGAGGGGGAGAGGGAAAGATAGAAAGACGACATTCGGTGGCAATGTGGCAGGTGGTGGTAGTTAGGATGAAAGAGAAAGAAAGTGAGAGAGAGGGACAGAGAGACTGTAAATCGAAGCAATAGAGGCTAGGGGGAATGGTGGTGGTGATATCGGGTGAGGTGGTGAATGGCGTTGGTGATGTCGGGTGGTGGCGCCAGGATGGTGGGTGGCGGGTGGTGTCAGGTGGTGGGTGGTAGTGTAGAAGAGAGTGGGAGATCTTGAAGAGAGAGTAAATATTGTATTTGTTCTTTGTGTGGTATATATATTAACTAGGCTAATGCCCGCGTAATACGCGGGCTTCAACCAAAACCATATTATTTACTTCAAACCATATTATTTACTAAGAATTAAATAATTATGAAATTTCTTTTAACCCTATAATTTTTCTTGTGAATATCCAATCGAGAGGTTTGAAGCTTCTTCGACTTTACTATCCCATTTATAGGGCATCTTTATTTGAATCTTGTCTACCTTTTAAATGCAAGCATCCAAACTTATTTCCATAATTGATACAAGCTAGAATTAGTGATGACACAGAATAACAGTAAAAATTCCAATAACCTACAAAGAATTTTACATTAATCATGACTAAAGGTGGCAACTACTGTAACAACCCTCGGTAAAACCGACACTCTCATAATGTGTCTAACACTTTAGTATATTGTAGAATGTCCCAATATGTCTTTAAATACACCCCGTATGTAAAAACCGAGCCCGAAATATGTTATAATATATAAAATAAATCAAAAACAAGAAATTATAAGTTGAGGCGGGTCGCGTAGACCCACCACAACTATTCACGCGGGCGGTATCAAGGCTAGAACCTGATATCGTTGATTCCTTTAGTTCAAACGGGCCGCGTAAGACTCCGTTTAAGTTAACGCGGGCTGCGAGGGATCATCAAATGCGGAGACATCCTGAGCCGACACGTGTCGACATCGTGGCGGACCTACACATCGAATAAGCTAAGCTACTGAGTTGACCAGGGTTGACGCGGGCCGCGTAACCCTTGTCTATTCTTTACGCGGGCCGCGTGGAGACCAGTTTCAGCAACTATATAAGCAGGCCATCAGGTTTCAATTTCCGTCGCTCACATCTTTCTTTCTAAACGAATTTATGAAGTTATAAGCTTTATAGTAGGGTATTATACCCCTAATTAGCGAGGTTCTGCTCCGTTGTAAGTATTATAACCCCAGTTTCATAACAGTTACGCTGCCCGATTGATTTAGGGTTCCGTAACAACTGTCGTGGTTCTGCCCGATGTAGTTGTTGGAATACCGTCTCGGGGAGGGTATCATTAATATTTTCAAAGGGTTATGATACTAACCAATGTATATTTGTATAAATTATAGATTATATCCAGGAAACCCTTACGCGAAGTCTAAGATAGCAATGTGAGTTTATCCTCTTTTTTGTTAACCTTTTTGGAAATGTTTTACAAAACCTTAATTGTTTACAATGTGATTAAGCGGTGATTTAGTCTTTGTAGTTCTTCAATTACTACCGGTATTATGGGGTTTTGTATACAAAATTAATTACTACGAGTAGTAGTAGTATGTCAGAATGACAGTGCATTACCATTGGACGTCGAGTTAGCCAATGGGTAATTTGACCATATCCACAGATCCGGTCGAGTGGCAAATACTGAATGAGTAATTGTGTAGAAATAAACAATGTGATCGTTCTCAATACTGTCTTAATTGATAAAATGTTTCTTGATTAAACTGGGATTCACTCACCAGTATTTCCGACTGACAAATGTTTTTAAAACGCGTTACAGGTAACACAATGTGAATAGCCAATTAGTGAAAAGCCAGCTGGAGAGCACTGAAGGCTTGGGAAAAATGTGGCTATAAAAGTTACCTAATAAACGATGTTTTAAATTCAATAAAATAGGGTTTGTCCCTATAAATGTATTGTAATAAGAAACTTGGGTTTTGCCCATTTGATTACTAATATCAAATATGGTGGTTTTACTCTGATAAACATTTCCTAACTACGGTCCTGATGTAAATTCCGCTGCAAGATTAAATAACTGATACCACCAAACTCTGAGCTCGCGTCCGCCCGTTCCCGGGACAGATAAGGGATCGGGGGTTGCGACAGAAGGTGGTATCAGAGCCTAGCCACTGGTCTGAGCCAAAGAAGTGTTCTGCTGACACTTAAATTATAAATTTTGTGTTAGGAAATAAATTACGGAAATACGTGCATAACTGTATTTATTTGTTATGTGTTATTTGACTATTTTTTAGTTTACAGTATGAGTGATCAAGGACCCTCAGACATGAGTCGTCAGTTGTCTGATTCGCCTAAGAGTGAAGGTACTTTTTCGCAGCCTGCCCTTTCCGGGTATTCTGCTGATCAGGAAGAAGGAATGTTTGCTTTCAAAGATTAGTCAGAAGAGCCATTCCCTCATAAGAAACGAGGATGGTTCAGTAAAGAATCTTTTGCTCGTAGGAAGAGAATGCGAAAGCTGCAACAGCAAAGAGTTTTAGCAGCCACTAAGCGAAAAACCGATGCCCATACACAGGATATGCTTAATAGAAGCCTAGCTAATTTCCATATCCTAGCCACAACTGCTACTGACCCGAGTCTGGAACAATTAGTAGCCCCACAACCACAAAACCCAGATCAACCCATGGAGATAGAAAATTCTGAAAACCAAGTGGAGATGCATGACTTTAACCCAGAAGAAATCCCTAGGATACCTGCACCAAACCCCCTAAACCCAAATTACGACCCCTGGTGGGACGATAATAGGGACTTTGTGCAACGTTACCCTATTCATGAAAACCCACCCATACAGAACATAGGAGCCTATCCAGGTATGGACCCTTTAGATCCCTATCACCATGATGAATATATTAGGGAGATCTTAGAAGATCCTTACCGATTTCAGGCACTTTCACCCCCATATCAGGAACCCGCACCCCAGATTCCAAACCCAGTCCGAGAACCTGCACCCCCAATGAGTGCAGAAAACGTCCAAGAACTTAGGACTTTTGGGGAGGAAATTTTAGAGAGCAGTGAGAGAATGCGTCAGGTAGGAGAGCGTCTCGTATGGAAATACGATGAGCGCAATATGGATTTTTGGATAAATCCATATCCATGAATATGAGAATGGAGGAAACGGTAGTAGTAATAATAATATAATATAATAAAAAAATGTGTGTACGGATGCATATTACTATTAGTGTGATTCTATTTCTGTTAGTATTGTAATTTTATTTCAGTACTAGTGTGTAATAGACGCATAGTATATGAAAAGAGTATAGTCACAATGATCGACGCTTTTGGCAAAAATTCGTGTCATGTGATTAACTATATTAAGATATTAATTGTGATATTAATATGGGGTAATTGTTTAAAATTCAGATGGCCGACGAAGGAAATCAAGGAAATCTGAATAATGATAACCAGAGTAACATTAACGTGGTTAATGAGAATCCAAGCATCAATAACTATAACAATCAAGTGGATAATAGTGCTATCCAACACATAGTAGCACAGGGAATTATAGATGCAATGCCATTTATTCTTCAAACTGTTAAGGATGCTGATAATAAAAGTAATCATAGCAGTAAGCGACCAAGTGAACCAGAACATAGTGTGAACAATGGACAAATACTTCAATTGCCTATTCCCAAAAGAAGAAGAACCGTGTCTTACGGTTGTTCATATAAAGAACTCTGGTCTTGTAAACCAATGGAATTCTCGGGCAACGAAGGGGCCATTGCAACCTTACGCTGGATAGAAAAGACTGAGGCAGTCTTAAGGATAAGCAAGTGTGCTGAAGAAGATAAGATACTGTTTGCTTCTAATCTGTTTAAGAATGCAGCACTAGAATGGTGGAACACAATCCTCCAAACAAAAGGAAGTGATAGAACCTACAATATGGAATGGGAAGAATTTAAGGACAAAGTAGAAAGGAAATTCTGCCCTCCTAATGAAAAGGAACAGATAGCAAACAAATTCCTCAACCTTAGGATGACTAGTGTTGATAGTAAGGGATATACTAAAATATTCTTCGAATATGCCAGAATAGTACCAACCTTTGCTTCACCAGAACCAGTGTTAATCTCTCGTTATATTTGGGGATTAATTGGAAAGATAAGACACGTAGTCAAGGCAGCTAGACCCCAAACTATAGAAGAAGCTGTAGAAGTAGCAAATACCTTGACAGATGAATTAGTCCGTACCCGAGAAGAGGATCAAAGAAGGAACCTAACCCAAAGACTTACACAAGAATTTCGTTCTGGAAATTCCAATCGTGGGAAAAATATAGGTTCTACCTCTGTACCCTACTGTAGGTATTGCAAAAGAAAGCATTCAGGAAGATGCTCCATATACTGTAACTTTTGCAAAATATCGGGACACAAGGAAGAAAACTGCAGGAAGAAAGCTAACAGCCGGGTATGTTACAATTGCGGAGAACAAGGTCATATCAAGCTTAATTGTCCAAAATTAGCTCCAGCTCCAGACAACAAGAATACTAAAAATGCTAGAGCATTTGTTCTGACTGCAGATGAAGCCAAGATGATTCCAGATGTCATAGCTCGTACGTTTTTAGTTAATGATGTCATTGCTAAAGTATTATTTGACTCTGGTGCAAACCAAAGTTTTATTAATACATCGTTTTGCAAAATTTTAAATCAGTCATTAACTAAACTACCACATGAATGCTTAGTAGAGACAGCCAATGGAGAAACCGTTAGAATTTCTGAAATCTTGCAGGGAGCAAGCATAGAAATTTTAAATCAGAAATTTATTGCAAATCTTTATCCAATGAATCTGGCAGGATTCGATGTTGTTTTAGGAATTGATTGGTTAATAGCCAATAAAGCCAGTATTTTATGTGATCAAAAGTCAATCCAAGTAAATTCACCAAAAGGTAAAACGATCACAATTAAAGGAGATAAACTCTCTAGGTCTACTAAATTCATCTCTTTGATGAAAACTGCAAGTTGTATAAGAAAAGGTTCTATAGTGTATTTGATTTCTATAATCACTAACACTAAAGGAAAGGATTTAAAAGATATTCCAGTAGTATCTCAGTTTTCAGATGTATTTCCAGAAGAATTGCCAGGGCAACCTCCAGATAGAGAAGTTGAATTCAGAATCCATTTAATACCAGGAACAGCACCGATTGCCAAAGTACCTTACCGTTTGGCACCCGCAGAAATGCAAGAATTAAAGAAACAATTAGATGAATTGTTGGAGAAAGGATTCATACAACCAAGTTCGTCGCCATGGGGAGCGACGATATTGTTTGTTAAAAAGAAGGACGGATCAATGCGTATGTGCTTTGATTACCGTGAATTAAACAAGGTCACGATTAAGAATCGGCATCCATTACCAAGAATCGATGATCTGTTTGATCAACTGCAAGGAGCTCGATTTTTCTCTAAAATCGATTTAAGGTCAGGATATCATCAATTAAAGGTACAGGAAGAGGACATTCCTAAAACCGCATTTAGAACGAGGTATGGCCATTATGAATTTACTGTCATGCCATTTGGTTTAACCAATGCCCCAGCTGCATTTATGGATATGATGAACCGAATATGTAAGCTATATTTGGATAAATTCATAATCGTCTTCATAGATGATATTCTAATTTATTCTAAGAATAAAGAGGATCATGCAAAGCATTTGCATGCACTTTTAAGTTTGTTAAGAAAGGAAAAGCTTTATGCTAAGTTTTCAAAGTGCGAATTTTGGTTAGAACAGGTACAATTTCTTGGACATTTAGTTAATCATGAAGGAATTCATGTAGATCCAACAAAGATTGAGGCAATTACTAAATGGAAAACCCCTGAGTCACCAACCGAGGTTAGAAGTTTCTTAGGATTGGCCGGTTATTATAGAAGGTTTATTCAAGATTTTTCTAGAATAGTCATTCCCTTAACTAAGCTAACCTGTAAATCTGTTAAGTTTGAATGGGGAGTAAAACAAGAAGAAGCCTTTAGAATCCTTAAGCAAAGATTAACCCATACACCCATACTAGCGTTACCAGAAAGAACTGAAGACTTCGTAGTCTATTGTGATGCTTCTAAATTAGGTTATGGATGTGTGTTGATGCAACGCCAAAAGGTTATAGCTTATGCATCTAGATAACTTAAGAATCATGAAGAGAATTATTCAACCCATGATTTAGAATTAGGAGCTTTAATGTTTGCTCTTAAAATCTAGAGACATTACCTTTATGGTAGTAAGTTTACCATATTCATTGATCATAAGAGTTTAAGGTATATTTTCAAACAAAAGGAATTGAATATGAGACAAAGACGCTGGATGGAGATGCTTAGTGACTATGATTGTGATATCCAGTATCATGAAGGAAAAGCAAATGTAGTGGCAGATGCTTTAAGCTGAAAGTATTAGGAAAAACCAAAAAGAGTACGTTCTCTTAAATTAAATCTGCAAGTAAATTTAAATGATCAGATAAGAGAAGCACAAGAATCAGTAATCAAGGATGATTCTGAAAAATTAAAAGTTATGCTAAAAGAATTGGAACAAGGAATAAATGGAATTTGGAGATTCCATAAAAAGAGAATGTGGATATCTAAATTAGGAAACCTACGTCATCGTATACTAGAAGAGGCCCATAAGTCTAAATATACGATGCATCCAGGAAATGATAAACTGTACCAGGATTTAAGGAAAAATTTCTGGTGGATAGGAATGAAAAAGGACATAGCATCCTATGTTTCTAAATGTTTAACATGTTTACAAGTCAAAGCTGAACACCAGAAACCCTCAAGTTTGTTACAGCAATTAGAAATGCCAGTGTGGAAATGGGAATTAATAACAATGGATTTTGTTACTAAATTACCCAAAACTAAGAAAGGAAATGATACAATCTGGGTGATTGTAGATAGGCTAACCAAGTCAGCTCATTTCCTACCAATGAAGGAAACATTCAGGATGGAACAATTAGCCAAATTATATGTAAATGAAATTGTTTCTTTACATGGCATTCCTTTATCAATTGTTTCTGATAGAGATAGTCGATTTACCTCTCATGTTTGGTCAAGTTTCCAAAAGGCAATGGGAACCAAGTTAAAGTTAAGCTCAGCTTATCATCCTCAAACGGATGGACAAAGCGAAAGGACAATTCAGACAATGGAAGACATGCTTAGAGCTTGTGTAATCGATTTCGGAGGTAATTGGGACGATCACTTACCTTTAATAGAATTTTCATATAATAATAGTTATCACACGAGTATCAATGCTGCACCATTCGAAGCAATTTATGGACGAAAGTGCCGAACCCCAGTCTGTTGGGCAGAAATTGGGGAAAAGCAACTATCTGGACCTGAGATAGTGCAAGAAACAACTGACAAGATTATGCAAGTCAAGGAACGACTGAAAACAGCACGTGATCGACAGAAGAGCTATGCCGATAACTGACGCAAACCGTTGGAATTTCCAGTAGGAGATAAAGTATTATTTAAGGTCTCTCCTTGGAAAGGAATAGTAAGATTTATCAAACGGGGAAAGTTAAATCCCAGGTATGTTGGACCTTTTAAGATTATTAGAAGAATAGGACCTGTAGCCTATCAGCTACAACTGCCAGAGGAAATGGCAGGAATACATGATGTGTTTCATGTATCTAATCTCAAAAAGTGTTTAGCTGATGAATCACTAATAGTACCTCTTAAGGATATAGAGGTAAATGAACAATTCAAGTTTGTAGAAAGGCCTCTACGAATTGAAGACAGGAAAATCAAGAATCTCAAGCATAAGAGGCTAGTTCTAGTCAAAGTGAAGTGGGACTCCAAAAGAGGACCTGAGTACACATGGGAGCTTGAATCTGAAATACAAAGAAAATATCCGCACTTATTCCAATAGATCTCGAGGACGAGCTCTAAAACAAGGTGGGGAGAATGTAACAACCCTCGGTAAAACCGACACTCTCATAATGTGTCTAACACTTTAGTATATTGTAGAATGTCCCAATATGTCTTTAAATACACCCCGTATGTAAAAACCGAGCCCGAAATATGTTATAATATATAAAATAAATCAAAAACAAGAAATTATAAGTTGAGGCAGGCCGCGTAGACCCACCCCAACTATTCACGCGGGCGGTATCAAGGCTAGAACCTGATATCGTTGATTCCATTAGTTCAAACGGGCCGCGTAAGTCTCCGTTTAAGTTAACGCGGGCCGCGAGGGATCATCAAACGCAGATAAATCCTGAGCCGACACGCTTCGACATCGTGGCGGACTATACATCGAATCAGCTAAGCTACTGAGTTGACCCTTGTCTATTCTTTACGCGGGTCGCGTGGAGACCAGTTTCAGCAACTATATAAGCAGGCCATCAGGTTTCAATTTCCGTCGCTCACATCTTTCTTTCTAAACGAATTTCTGAAGTTATAAGCTTTATAGTCGGGTATTATACCCCTAATTAGCGAGGTTCTGCTCTGTTGTAAGTATTATAACCCCAGTTTCATAACAGTTACGCTGCCCAATTGATTTAGGGTTCCGTAACAACTGTCGTGGTTCTGCCCGACGTAGTTGTTGGAATACCGTCTCGGGGAGGGTATCATTAATATTTTCAAAGGGTTATGATACTAACCAATGTATATTTGTATAAATTATAGATTATATCCAGGAAACCCTTACGCGAAGTCTAAGATCGCAATGTGAGTTTATCCTCTTTTTTGTTAACCTTTTTGTAAATGTTTTACAAAACCTTAATTGTTTACAATGTGACTAAGCGGTGATTGAGTCTTTGTAGTTCTTCAATTACTGCCGGTATTATGGGGTTTTGTATACAAAATTTATTACTACGAGTAGTAGTAGTATATCAGAATGACAGTGCATTACCATTGGACGACGAGTTAGCCAATGGGTAATTTGACCATAGCCACAGATCCGGTCGAGTGGCAAATACTGAATGAGTAATTGTGTAGAAATAAACAATGTGATCGCTCTCAATACTGTCTTAATTGATAAAATGTTTCTTGATTAAACTGGGATTCACTCACCAGTATTTCCGACTGACAAATGTTTTTAAAACGCGTTACAGGTAACACAATGTGAACAGCCAATTAGTGAAAAGCCAGCTGGAGAGCACTGAAGGCTTGGAAAAAATGTGGCTATAAAAGTTACCTAATAAACGATGTTTTAAATTCAATAAAATTGGGTTTGTCCCTATAAATGTATTGTAATAAGAAACTTGGGTTTTGCCCATTTGATTACTAATATCAAATATGGTGGTTTTACTCTGATAAACATTTCCTAACTACGGTCCTGATGTAAATTCCGCTGCAAGATTAAATAACTGATACCACCAAACTCTGAGCTCGCGTCCGCCCGTTCCTGGGACAGATAAGGGATCGGGGGTTGCGACAACTACAACCAATTTACTTATGTTTAATTCTTAGTAGGTGAAGCGAGTAAAATACAGTAAGCAAAAACATGTTAAAAGATGGGTTAAAAAATCTAGAAAATTAAAAGTGAACCTCGAGAAAGTTTCATAATCTTCACTTAAGTTTCAGTTGACCAGCTTTGACTGAGTGGACTCAGTTGACCAGGTTCACCGATATTTGACTTGTCGCGGACTTCGTGTTGACCAAGCTTTCATAAAAAAATGAATTGTTTGTTCGTACGTTCACCCATATTTGCTTGTCATGAACTTCGTGTTTTTGACCCGTGTACTTTAACAATGAGAAGCTTAACCAGTCTATCCAAACATGGGTTATACCTGGTCAAAATAAAAAAAAAATCTTGGCTAAACCATGTCATACTGGTTGAATTATATTCACAGGAATAGCAAGCACTCTTACCTATGCTGAATGTCTAATACGAAACTTCAACGCCCAATGGCACCGTCAAATTTGAAAAAAAAAAGACGAAATCGATTACGCTGTATTAATTGTTTAGCTTCCTGGTGGTGAATATTTGTTGTTCTTGTTTACAATCAAAGAACTTGTGTAGGTCCAACTAGCGGAGGATCTAGTCGCCTAATCCTTGTATACGAACAGACCTGGTTGTGCGGAATCCAACCGGGAAAGCAAACCCAGATAAAGAGCGACACGAGACACAAAGATTCACTGTTTCAAGCTCAAATATATTAACACCAGAAAGTTGTTTACAAGATTTACAGAATATTATGCTCTCACAACTCTCTCTGGTTCACTCACTTGTGCTCTGTGTTCACTGAGTTCTGTCTTGTGTCTGTCTTCTGTCTTGTGTTTGCTGCTGATTATATAGGGGTAGGTTCGACGAAACATGTTGAGACGACGAAACATCATGGTGAAACACCAACAGTGACGAAACAAGGAGAGTTTCGTCACACCTTTATAGACGACGAAACATGAGTTTCCTCATTAGAGTTTCGCCATTCATGTGCAGGAGGGGTTTCGTCATGTAGGAGATCAGGAGTTTCTTCGTTGAGTTATACAAGCCCAAATAAGGCAATTTGGCCCAACAACTATTAAATCAACGTATTCATATTTCAATAGTTGCATGCAATTGATAAATGAACATCATTACATCATCATGACATCATCATGGTGATGTCATGATGATGTGGCATCGGGAAACGGTTCGCGGTGCTTCGTGCTTCGCGTGTCAAACTCTGGGGCGCACGACGGAGGAATGTCGTGACATCGGGCTTGAGCCGAACCTAACCGAGTCGAACCGAACCGAGTCGCGTCCACAAAATATGTATCAACAAACTCCCCCTTGGACGCTACTCGTGAGGTTCGTCTTCCATGTCTTCCTTGTCGGAGGATCTTCAAAGTCTTCACGCGTCGTAAGTAGAAAGTGTATCAACAAACTCCCCCTTTCATTTAGGAAGTGTGTTAACAAAATTTCCCTTAAAATAAACTCTCCCTTGAGTTATGCTCGTGAATCTGTTGATCTTCAATTCTTTAGATCCTTGTGGCATTGATGAGAGGTCAGCGGCAACTCGATCATCTTTATATTTTGAGAGCCTCCACGTCGTGTCTTCATTCCGAAGCTAGTTATCGAACACGTTCTCTTCGCCTTTAGCTGGTTTGAATGTAGCATATGTGCATACAAGAAAGTTAAACGCGCAATGAGAACAACTGCTTGGAATATAGTTAAAATAAACAAACGACACACATGTGACCAGTTTTCAATCAACCACCGTCCGACAGTTTGAAAGTTTAACAAATTGTTCAATTTTAGTTTTTAACTTTCAAAACTTGCAAATTTCGACCGTTTATGAAGAATCAGTTGTTTTGATTTTCTATCAGATTTCAGGTAACGAAGACTCGAGTTCCAACATCGGGTAATCAAAAGAAATTAGAATTAAAATCTTTTTGGCTTTTATAAAGTTTATATTAAAACACACCTAAAATCTTTTTGGTATTTTGAATATTTCAAATGTAAAGACTGAAAGAAGTAAATAAATATATACAAAGATGCAGAAACTGAAAAGCAGTAAATAAATATTTACAGACATTCTTTTTTGCGAGTTTCGAGGGTAAGAGAATCATATCAGTGTACGGTCACGCCAAAACGCTCTTGTTGTTCAATTAGTTAACATTAAGATAAACATCCTATAACGATTATCGGTATTGTTGTCCACATAAGCTCAACTTATCAGATGTAATCATGGCGAGGGGATACGATTAGTGTATGATTTATACTTACCGACCGGTGTTCATCCACACACGACACATTCCCGTATCAAGGTATGCACGAGGGTTCATCTTACTGGTGAGTATACCATTTATCATCTGTTTTGACGTATATGAAAATGTGAGATACTCACTTATTTTGGTTGAAAACAAGCCCTATGTGATAGAATCACTTATTGATGAGGAACTTGATTTTCAGATGCATGAGAGGCACAAGAGCATGTCCGTGAATAGGTCAGTACTAACGTACAGCAAAGAGACGAACTTGACTCCCGGATAAATATAATATATTATCACTTATTTTTGTGGACATGTGATTGTTGATCACTTATTGAGGTCGTATGCAGTATGTACACGTATGTATGGTATCATGGAAGATCTAGACTTCGTCTCCGTTATTTTTTAGTAAAAGAAACAACCATGATACCCAGATGATAAACAGCATAAAGACCACGTATCTCAGAACCTCGGCAATCTCTCAAACGAAATTCGGTACTAAGACCATATGCCAATGAGCGGTTCCCACACAGTCTTCAGTCGATTTAAGTTTATATCACCCTGCACATTTTAAAATGATTGTGAGCCTACCGATACATCTTATATAGAGCTGCTTATCGTTTTTCATTTAAGGTTTAAAGAGGTTTGGACAGACCACTAATGTACTATCATTTTCTCTTTTGCTCGCCAGGAAACTCATTTTTGTTTTTCTATTGTTTTTGTGTTTTTGAAATTTTTCGATGTTTTTGAATTTTCAAATTTTGGATTTACTCCCCCTAAAATCAACAAACTATGATAAATTTTAAAACACACAAAGGTATTTACAAAAACGATTTCCCGATGTCGGTTAACTCATGTTTTACCTCGATGCCGTTTACCAAAAATAATTTTAATCATAAATGATTTATCGAATTTTGGAAAAATCAGTTGGCATGTCGGTAATCGATGTGGACCATGACAACATTGACGAGTGACGTGATATTTGTGGTCAATCACGTGTGAGGTGATATTTGTGGTCAACGTATTTGGCCAAAGAGTGTTGTACGAGATGATAATAATTCATAAAGCAGCTTAAATATCGACAAGTATAGGAGAGTTTAGAAATTCAAAACTGTATCCTGCAACTGCTTCGTGCTTCGCCAGGAATCTGAGTGCTCTCCCAAACTGGATATCCACCCGGAGTGGACTTCAAAGTCGATTTTTGTTGCTACTTCAATTAACCGAGAAATCTCTTCACAGCAACAAGATCATAAACCTCTGGGTCCGGCTGGTCTTCCACATTGTACCAGCGAAGGTCTTTATCTTTCTCCTTCAGAAGTAGTGTGCGGTTGTTCAATCCACGCCAAGGCATCCGCACACCCGATGTGGTTTGTTCAACAAACACATTTTCTTCAATCACATTGTAGAGAAAAGTACACTACACGTTCATCTTGTGGACTTTAAACTTCTTGTGGAAGAAAAATCCATGAATCTTCAAAAAGCTTCAGACGTGCTGCAGGCGCGTACTTTTCATTTGAATCTATCCTCTTGACCCGATCAAAAACCATAACAACCAGATTTTGGCACATATTTCATCTTGTCGAATTTTTCAACTTCATTCAACCACATTCTTTCACCATCATTCCTTCATCGGACATTTTTGTCTTCTTTTCTTTTTCCTTTTTCCTTTCTCTCCATCAATGGAAACAATATTTTCCTAGATGTAACAATATTTCGGAGCCTTATGTCGCCAATCTTGTGCATGGACGCTCCACAATCAACAATCCTAAGACTATCAATAGTTCCTCCTGGAACATCCTGCACACTCATTCAGAGATTAGTTTGAGAGGGGGACCCAAGCCTTCACAGCCTTGGGTCATCCGTCATCATCGAGAATTGTGACATCCATTTCCCAATGATTTGGAATTGATGTAGCTCCCCCTGAAACAATTTCCGATTTTGGTTTCCAAATCTGTTTTTGTTTTTCATTTTTAACTTCTAACTTAACAGACTGTGTTTGGACAACCTCTGGTTTTAATGCCTTTTCAACTTCTTTTCTTTGTTGCTTAACAAGACGAGGGTCTTGTCTTGGTGAAACAGATCTTTTATGGTAACAGTTACCACGGGGGGCATCAACCTTTGCCTTTCCCTTGGTGAGATATGGACAGTTTCTGACAATGTGCCCATACTCACCGTATTCAAAACATGATCTCCGCTCAACAAACCTCGGAGTATCATAACTGTAAGAGCTTAATGATGAACTTCGTGATCTTGAGGTACTTGGTCCTACATCACAACCGTTTGTGTGTTGTGTGTAATTGTTTTGACTGTTTCTTTTCAAAATTTTAACTTGTTTAACAAAATCCGTGTTGGATTTGTTTTCGAAAGTTTCAATTTTATCGGTGCCTCGGGATTTCACGAAGTTCACCTTTTCGTTCTTCCTCTGGTTTTGTTCCTTTCGACCTTGAGTCGTTGATTTACCTTTTGGTTTGGTATGATTTTGCTGCTTTTTCACTGTTGGTAATCTTTGATTTCCATATTGTTTTCGAACTTCAGCTTTTGGAATCGGAGGGCACTGTGTTACCACAACGTGTGAACCCGACTTTCCCAAAAACCTACTTGTCGAATCTTCAAAAACTTTACTGATTAAAGATTGATTTACATTTTTAATCGGAAAATCTTTGTCAGAATAGATTTTATCATCACCAACAAGAGTGTACAGCAAATTCACACTCTCAGACTCTTTTGCAGACGTGGACTCGTCCAGAACAGTCTTAGCAGGTTTTGCGGGAGGATCACATAGAATATGATTCTCAAGAGGTATGTCCTCTTCTTTGATTACCGCATCGGACTGTGCTAAGTCAGTATCATCGGATTCATCATCTGAAGAATCAGTATCCTCAACAATGACTGGAGGATCCTGATTTTGTTCAGCAGTTGACACACTTGTAAATGTTGAAACATCCGAATCTGATGATACTTCATTTTTGTATCCAAGTCCGGTTGCAAATTCTTCAATGTCTAAAGGAACAGATTGCTCAAAATAAGTTCTATTCTCCTCATCAGGCATTGCATCATAATTGTGCCTAATAGGTGGTGGACATTTTTTATATCTAATGCACGTGACATCCTTTTTCTCTTTCTGAACATCGATGATGTGATCCAGCACATAACTAGAGTTTAAATAACTATTTAGCTTAAGCTGGATCGCCTCACTTTCAGACTTAACACAGGCTAACTCTTTTTGCATGACCTCGAGACGATTGATATAACAGTTTATGTCAGTTTGTTTTCTTGAAACCATTTTTGTTAGCTCGGTTTTATCTTTTCTTAAATTTTCAATCACCGTTTTAAACTCTTTTTCATGGTTTTCATAAAACATATTAGCCTCTTTGCATTTCGAAAGATCCAAGATCAAACCTTGATTGTGGATAAATGTCACGTCATACTTGCTTTGCAAATCATCATATTTTCTTTTCAAGTCCGACAATTTATCACCTAAACTAACACATTTATCACACCTATCAGAACTTGGTTTATCGACACATACCTGATTGGATTCGCTCTCAGATAGTGACTCATTTGCCTCAGAATCAACAACCTCCCTTGTTGATTCATTTTCTGATCCATCCTCGCTTGAACTTGAACTTGTAACATCTTCAACTGAACTACTGCCATGTTCAGAACTGTCATCATTTCCCGAGGACTCACCATCGCTGACATTCTTGACAATTTCAGCATAAAACGCCGTTCTTGTTTGATCACTGTTCTCCAACTGAACTGTTTGATCACAATCGACAGTAAATTTATCCCAAAGCTTGATTTCTGAAGATGGTACTGAACCCTTTTGCTTATAAGAAATTTTTGCAATTAAACTCACTAGGGATGGAGTTGATGAGGGTGGGGGTGTGGGAGACTGAGCCCATGAAGGAACTGAACCTGAACCTTTACTCGTATACATATCAGCATTAGGATCCGGTATCCAACGACCATACATATTTATTGTCATTTTCGGTGTACTTTGATGAGAAGGATCATTTGATGACTGAGATCCTAAAATGCTTGCCCCCAAAGGTGTGTACTCATGATGGATTGAAAATAAGAAACTTACAAACACAATTGTGAACAGAAAATGACCAGCTTAAAAACCAACTTAAAATACAATTTAAAACCTTTATGTTAAAACAGACAAGTGTTCACGAAAAACTGATTGTTCACTAAAGATTAATGTCAATGAAAAATGACTTCCACATAAAAAATAATAATAATAATAATGGCCACTAAAAACCCAACTTTAAAAAAAAAACACCACTCAAAGTATTATATGACTATGAAAGACTAATGCACGTGAATTGACTCTGGATCCATGAAAGATAATTTTGTTTTTATTATTTTTTTTTTAACCCACGAATGATTTTTTTTAATGCACACCTATGAACAATAAAGGCCCAATCTTTTGTGGATAAAATGCAGGCCCAATCTTTGTGAATAATGTGCAGCCCACTTCATGAAATATGGACCTCATGAAGAATGACTAATGTTTCGTGAGAATTTGTTATTCGCTGAATAAGACAAGATAAGATGGTTTTCCGTTGACAAGGTGGATAAAGTTGGTGAGATTTTTTTTTATTAAAAAAATAGACCTTATCTTTTCTGACACAAAGGATGGTTTGTAAACCAAACTTTCACAGATATCAGACTTTTCATCATATTTTCAAACCACCATCATTCTTACCAACTATCACAGTAAACCCCCCCCCCCCCCCCTTTTTTTAATTCAAGAATTTTCAAACAAGCAATCCCCCTTTAAAAACCAAAAACCCAGAAACTTCAAGAATACAATAAAGATATGAAGAACAAGATGAGTTTTCCGGCCAACGGAAAAATTTCTCGAACACAATTGTTTTTTTTTTTTTTGCAAGAAAACTTCAATAAAAACCTTGACACAACATATATAAATGAGATTAAACAAGGTTTTGTATGAACTAATCAGCAAAATCACCAAGTTTTTCAATTGTTTTTCCAGAAAATTATGAATTTTAAACACTCGAAAAACACTCGGTTTTAACAAGGAAGAGAGCCAAGGCTTTGATACCACTTGCAGGTCCAACTAGCGGAGAATCTAGTCGCCTAATCCTTGTATACGAACAGACCCGGTTATGCGGAATCCAACCGGGAAAGCAAACCGAGATAAAGATCGACACGAGACACAAAGATTTTCACTGTTTCAAGCTCAAATATATTAACACCAGAAAGTTGTTTACAAGATTTAATGAATATTATGCTCTCACAACTCTCTCTGGTTCACTCACTTGTGCTCTGTGTTCACTCAGTTCTGTCTTGTGTCTGTCTTCTGTCTTGTGTCTGCTGCTGATTATATAGGGGTAGGTTCGACGAAACATGTTGAGATGACGAAACATCATGGCGAAACACCAACAGTGACCAAACAAGGAGAGTTTCGTCACACCTTTATAGACGACGAAACATGAGTTTCCTCATCAGAGTTTCGCCATTCATGTGCAGGAGGGGTTTCGTCATGTAGGGGATCAGGAGTTTCTTCGTTGAGTTATACAAGCCCAAACAAGGCAATTTTGCCCAACAACTATTAAATCAACGTATTCATATTTCAATAGTTGCATGCAATTGATAAATGAACATCATTACATCATCATGACATCATCATGGTGATGTCATGATGATGTGGCATCAGGAAACGGTTCGCGGCGCTTCGTGCTTCGCGTGTCGAACTCTGGGGCGCACGACTGAGGAATGTCGTGACATCGGGCTTGAGCCTAACCTAACCGAGTCGAACCGAACCGAGTCGCGTCCACAAGATATGTATCAACAACTTGTAATACTGGTCCACCAGAGAACTTTAGTGGGGAGTTTCTAGTTTCATCTTACAAAGGTTCTTCTTTCCTAGACCCAAATAGCCGAGGTGGGTCTACATGTTATTTAGTAACCCAAAAGTCACAGCAAATTTCTCACTTTTATTGCATAATGTGTCTTCTTTTTCCTCACAATCAAAATATTGAAGAATAAACTGTTATAAGAGTACCAAGAACCGGTCCAGCAAGATGAGATGCTGGCTGCAATTAAACAAAAAAGACAAATGACATTACCTCACCACTTAGCACACCTAGATAATTACATAAGCCATTAAACATATAGACGCCCGTGTGATCTAATTACAAATGACAGTGATTATACTCTCCCTAAAATGCTTTAGCTCACGCATTACACATATAGAGGCCCCCATGATTGATAAAATGTTCCTCAATCAAGAGATAAAATACATAAGACAGAGGTAAAAAACATGAAATATCCAATGTGTGAGACTTCTTTTCATTTGAATGATTGCAATAGCTATTACAGATTTATGTATAAAATGTAAGTATAAAAATTACATACCATAATGTTTTTAACCTTTGAAATTTTGTTGGCAACTCTACAATCATATCCTTATCATAAGGTGTCCAATATGTTTGACACTGCCTTTCTATTGCATCCTTTTCAGCAATATCCATTATGAAGCCAACACCAAACACACACCTGTAACAGTAGCATCATCATCAAGTTACTATTTTCTATGTATATTATTTAGTTATTTTTATCATAATTTTATTATTGATCAACCTTTTCCATGTACTTTTGGAAAAAGCTGGAGTCTAAATGCGTTACAAAATGCAAACCACAGGGACCATCTGTGTACTTTGGGAAAGCTAGAGACCAAATCCATAATTTTGATAAACCATAAGGACCATCCGTGTACTTTACTCTTTAGAATTATGAAATGGACATAAAAAAAACTTAGATAATTAAGGATGTAATAGTAAATTAGCATACCTTTCTTTAGCAAGTTCAAAAAAATTGGAAATATGTGACTATAAGGTCTGCTCAAATGTCTCCCAAGTCTAATCAACTTCTACAAAATATTATCTGTAATATTTCCCATAAAAATGTCAAACTCAAAACTTATTTTAGTCATCAAAATGTAAAAACTAAAAATTAGAGAACTTGATCCTCACTTGAGTCTGTAAAAACTAAAAATTAGAGAACTTGATCCTCACTTGAGTCTGCTGGCCTCTTCTTTATGAGATCCTGCAGTAGCTAATGCAAACCTTCTCTTTGCATGAAGAGATGTTAACCGCTGAAAATTTGGAAAAAAAAAACTAGCGGTCTAAATATCATGTTTGGACTATAAGAATAACTTTTAATACTTCGTGTAATATTTCACCCGTACCTCATACGTGTTGATGAGCTCTTTGTCGTCACTTAAAGAATCCTTCGCTGCAACAGCTTCAACGGAAATTGACAACATCCCCTCTGTATCCTAATAGTGACGTTAATTTTATATCGTCACAAGAATAAAAGATTAAAAAAAGGAAGAGAAAAATGGTTTCATGATTGGCTGTTTTAGATGCGTACCCTTAATGTGGTGTTTAAGTTATTTCGTGCATTGCTAAGAAGGTTAATCTGATCATGATTGTCGATTAACGTTTGCCATTCTTTACAAAATATGTCTCCCAAGGTCTGCTCAAATGTCTCCCAAGTCTGATCAACTTCTACAAAATATTCTCTGTAATATTTCCCATAAAAATGTCAAACTCAAAACTTAATTTAGTCATCAAAATGTAAAAACTAAAAATTAGAGAAGTTGATCCTCACTTGAGTCTGCTGGCCTCTTCTTTATGAGATCCTGCAGTAGCTAATGCAAACCTCCTCTTTCCATCAAGAGACGTTAACCACTGAAAATTTGGAAAAAAAAAACGAACGGTCTAAATATCATGTTTGGACCATAAGAATAACTTTTAATATTTCATGTAATATTTCACCCGTACCTCATACGTGTTGATGAGCTCTTTGTCGTCACTTAAAGAATCCTTCGCTGTAGCAGCTTCAACGGAAATTGACAGCATCCCCTCTACATCCTAACAGTGACGTTAATTTTATATCGTCACAAGAATAAAAGATTAAAAAAAAAGGAAGAGAAAAATGGTTTCATGATTGGCTGTTTAGATGCGTACCCTTAATGTGATGCAAGTTCTTTTAGACCAACTTTTGCTTGTTCAACCTGTAAACCAAATGCATAAACCTGATAATCAAATTCACTACAAAGGGCCGAAATATTATCAGCCTGAATTTTACCTGCCAAAAAATGTCAAAATTATGTCATTATTCATCATCCATCTTCAATAAACCAACTTAAAGCCAAAAACGATAATAAAAGAAAAAAATTGGAACATACTGTGTAGGTTGGAGCGCCTTCGTTGGGAAAAATAAAACCACCGTCAATTGATTCTATATCGTATACACAGATATGCATAGGCCCAACATTGCGATTATCTGATTTATGGAAATAAGTAAAAACTATTTATTTCATTATGTTTTATGATTTAAAATATACCTTATCGACGAAGAGACGCTCGAGCTCTCCCTTAATGGCATCGTTGAGAGGAAAGGTCAAAAGATGGGGCTCCAGTCTTAACCTTAACGTATGGTTCAATTTCGTTACATTGAACATATTTACACCTGGAAATATGCTGGCAACTATATAACTCATTCAACATAAATGATGTAGGACCGTTTTTCTCGGAGGATCCGATACGAAAACCTATTCCCTGTTTATCACAAACACGATCGCGGGTGCGAAATCCCCGTGATCGTGCAAACTGAACAAAGTAGATAAATAACAACAGCAAGTAACCAAAGATTCACTTCGATTAAATGGATGAGAACATTCACAAACATATACACACAATGCTTGTACAATAAACTCTCACAAGTCTCTCAGTTCTCGTGGAGTCTCACAATACTCTCATAAACTAAACTGTGAAACATACTCAGTATATATACTGTCCATCGACGAAAACCATGTGTGAAGAAATCAGGGATTTCGCCACCACACATATTGACGAAGACAAGGGATTTCGTCATGATGATTCATGACGAAATGGGATTTCGTCATGAGCAAACATGGACAGAAATCACTAAGGCATTTAGATTTTCATTGACATCATCATGACATCACTAAGGTGATGTCATGGTGATGTGTCGGCGGGAATGGTCGAGGCTCTCCGTGCTTCGCGTGTCGATCTCTGGGGTGCACGACGGAGGAATGTCGCGACGTCGGTCTCGAGCCGAACCTAACCTAACCGCGTTGAACCAAATCGAGTCGAACCGAATCGAGTCGCGTCCACATAAAGTGTACCAACAAACTCCCCCTTGGACGCTACTCGTGATGGTTCGTTCTTCACATTGTCGGATCATTAAAAAGGTCTACACGTGTCACAATCAGGGAGTGTATCAACAAACTCCCCCTTGAATGATGCTCGTGAATCTTTTGAACTTCAAAACTTTAGATCCTTGTGGTGTTGAAAAGTGGCCAGTTGCAATTTAATCATCTTGATCTTCAGATTGCATCACTGTCGTGTCTTCACTTTGCGGCTTGTCATCTGACACGTTCTCTTCGCTTTTAGCTGGTTCAAATGCACCATCTGCACATACAACAAAGCTAAAAATGTAAAGAGAACAACCGAGAAGAATAAAATCAATCTAAGAAAGTTTTCAAATGAAAACCTTACTAAGAATTGACATCAAAAAATATAAGCGCATGACACATATGAGACCAACTCTCATTTAAACACCGACTGACAACAGTTTGAAAGTTTAAAATTTTAACCTTTTATCTTTCAAAACTTGTTAACTTCGATAGTTTATGAAGGTTCAATTGTTTTCCGGCTTACAATATAGACTCGAGTTCCAACATCGGTCAATCAAAAATAAATTAGAAGCAAAATCTTTTTCGCTTTTATAAAGTTTATATTAAAACACACCTAAAATCTTTTTGGAATTTTGAATATTTCAAAAGTAAAGACGGAAAGCAATAAATAAATATATACAGCGATGCAGAAACGGAGAAATGTAAATAAATATTTACAGACATTCTTTTTGCGAGTTTCGAGGGTAAGAGAATCATATCAGTGTACGGTCACGCCAAAACACTCTTGTTGTTCAACTAATTTAGAATTTAGATAAGCATCCTATAACGATTATCGATATTGCTTTCCACATAAGCTCAACTTATCAGATGTAATTATGGCGAGGGGATACGTTAAGGTATGATTTATACTTACCGACCGGTGTTCATCCACACACACACAACACATTCCCGTATCAAGATATGCACGAGGGTTCATCTTACCAGTGAGTATACCGTTTATCATCCGTTTGACCGTAAAAAAGATGTGAGAAACTCACTTATTTTGATTGAAAACAAGCCCTATGTGATAGAATCACTTATTGATGAGGAACTTGATTTTCAGATGCATGAGGGCACAGGAGCAAGTCCGTGAACAGGTCAGTACTAACGTACAGCAAAGAGACAAACTTGACTCCCGCAAGAAATGTGATATATTATCACTTATTTTGTTTGGACATGTGATTGTTGATCACTTATTGAGGTCGAATGCAATATGTACACGTATGTATGGTATCATGGAAAATCTAGATTTCGTCTCCGTTATTTTTCGGTAAAAGATACAACCATGATACCCAGATGATAAACAGCATAAAGACCACATATCTCAGAACCTCGGCAATCTCTCAAATGAAATTTCGGTACTAAGACCATATGCCAATGTGCGGTTCCCACCTGGTCTTCAGTCGATTTAAGTTTATATCACCCTGCACACTTTAAAATGATTGTGAGCCTACCGATACATCTTATATAGAGCTGCTTATCGTTTTTCATTTTAAGTTCAGTTCGAAGAGGTTTCGACAGACCACTGATTTACTATCATTTTCTCTTTTTCTCGCCAGGAAACTCATTTTTGTTTTGCCATGTTTTTGGGTTTTTGACATTTTTCGATGTTTTTGAATTTTCAAATTTTGGATTTACTCCCCATAAAATCAACAAACTAAGATAAATTTAAAAGACACAAAGATATTTACAAAAAGGATTTCCCGATGTCGGTTAACTCATGTTTTACCTCAATGCCGTTTACCAAAAATAAGTTAATCAGAAATGATTTATCGAATTTTGGAAAAATCAGTTGGCACGTCGGTAAGCGGTGCGGACCATGACAACATTGACGAGTTTCATATTAAAAACAATCACGTGTGAGGTGATATTCGAGATCAACGTGTCTTATCAAAGAGTGTTGTACGAGATGATAATAATTCATAAAGCAGCTTAAATATCGACAAGTATAGGAGAGATTAGAAATTCAAAACCATATCCTGCAACTGCTTCGTGCATTGCAAGGAATCTGAGTGCTCTCCCAAACTGGATATCCACCCGGTGTGGATTTCAAAGTCGATTTTGTAGCTACTTCAATTAACCGAGAAATCTCTTCACAGCAACAAGATCATAAACCTTTGGGCCCGGCTGGTCTTCCACATTGCACCAGCGAAGGTCTTTGACTTTCTCTTTGAGAAGTAGTGTGCGGTTGTTCAATCCATGCCAAGGCATCCGCACACCCGGTTGGTTTGTTCAACAAACACATTTTCTTCAATCACACTGCGAAGAAATGTACACTGCACGTCTATCTTGTGGATATTGAACTTCAGACGTGCTTCAGGTGCATACATCTTGATTTTGAATCTATCCCGGGGACCCGATCAAAGCTTTGAACAATCAAACTTTGGTATGATTTTCATTTTGTCGAAGGTTTCAATTTCTTTCAACAGACAATTCTGTCTTCTTTTCTTTTTCTCTCCATCAAAGGCAATAATTTCTTTGTCGCCGATCTTGTGCATGGACACTCCACTATCAACAATCCGATGACTATCGATAGTTCCTCCTGGAACATCCGGCACACTCACTCAGAGATTAGTTGGAGAGGGGGACCCAATCCTTCATATACTTGGGTCGTCCTTGTTCATCGACAAAGGTTATTTCAACCTCGCGATGACCTGGAACTGGTGAGATTCCCCCTGAAACTTTATCTGTTTTAGGTTTCCAAGCTTGTTTCCGTTTATCGGATTGGGTATTATTTACAGATTTAGAAATCTCCTGTTTTAACGGTTGTGACAAAATTGGTTTCCTTTTAACAGTTTCTGGTTTTAAAGCCTTTTCGATCACCTTCACATTTTTACGTCATTGTTTTGTTTCCTGTTCTTTAACAGTGCGTTTGTCAGTTTTTGGTGACACAGGACGACGTTGTTGGTGACCTTGTTCAGAAGGGGCTCTTTCTACAAAATTTGGTTTCGGAGAGTTTGTGCAATTTCTGATAATGTGGCCAAACTCCCCGCATTTAAAGCATGATCTCCTTTCAAAAAAATTAGGAGATTCTGTTCGATGACCTGACGTTGAATTTGTAGACCCCGAGGTACTAGCTTCACACCCGTTTGTGTGTTGGGTGTAATTGTTATCACTATTACGTTTCAAAATTTTGACCTTTTGAACAAACTCAGTATTGGATTTATTTCAAAAGTCTCAACTTTATCAGTACCCTTGGAGGCCACAAATTTAATGTCTTTGTTTTTCTTCTTGTAACGAGCTCCTTTTGTTTCAGCCTTTGGGCATAAAGCCTTAGGCTTTTGAGCTCGTTGTTGTTGTTTACCCTTAAAGGCGACAGGTTGTTGCTTAGTCGGTAATTTCTGATTTCCATGCTGTTTCCTAATTTCAGCTTTTGGAATAGGATCACATTGAGTTACAGAAACTCTCGGGATCGCTTTACCCAAAAACTTAGTTGTATTATCTTCAAACACTTTATCAATCAAGGATTGATTGACGTTTTTGATTGGAAAATCTTTGTCTGAATAAATTTTACGATCACCGACCAAAGTATACAACACGTTATCACTTTTAATGGTAGACACTGTCTCAGTGATAGGATCTATCTCTTGTTTAGAACCAGTTGATTGCACAGCAGGAGTAGGAGGATCACACAGAATGTGATTCTCAAAAGGCACTTCTACTCCTTTTCTATCGTCAAGAGATTTATCCTCATCACTCACATCTGATTCATCATCCGAAGAATCATAGTCCTCAACGGTTGGAGGACTTTGATTTGAAGCACATGATGACTTTTCCTTGCTATCAGATGAGCCCTCCGATGAATTGTCCGTTTTGAACCCTAAGCCAGTTGTAACTTCCTCATAATCAAGAGGTACAGTTGGCTCAAAACGCGGAATTTCCTCCTCATCGGGCATCTTGGTATAGTTGTGTCTCAAAGGAGGCGGACACGACTTATACCCAACGCCTTTAACATTACCCTTTAGTTGTTGAACGTCAATGATGTGATCAAGCACATATCGGGAGTTTGAGTAACTCTCCAATTCGAGCTTGATCGCTTCATGCTCACATTTCGCCTCGGCTAGCTCTTTCTTAGTTGCCTCAATGATATTAATGTATTTATTAATACCAGTTTGCTTATTAAAAACCGTTTTTGATAACTCAGAAACACTTTTCTTGAGTGTTTCAATTACCGATTTAAAATCTTTTTCGTTGTGAGCTAAGGACATGTTTGCCTCTTTGCACTTTGACAGTTCAATAACCAAACTCTGATTATGACTGTGATTCTTTTCAGATTCTTGTTTCATATCAGCACATTCATGTTTCGTATCAGCACAATCACTACATATGCTAGGAGTTTCATATTTTACCTGACTTGTAGAAGCTGAGACATTAGCCATAAAGGCAGTCTGAGAAGAGAAAGATCCATCTTCAGTGAGAATCTTCTCCATTTCTTCTGATGTAGCATCAGCTTTCTTGATCAAGACATATTTCTGACACTTGACCTCCTCAGCATCATTCAACAAACTATCACCTTCAGAATCAGTTCTCTTATTCACATCCGATTCTTCATCCGAACTGCACTGTATCCCGAACTATCATCATCTTCAGAGAATTCTTCTTTGTGCATATGCTTGATGTGACTGATGATCTTCGCATAACATGCAGTTCCTCCTTGATTTCCATCTCCAAATTGTACAGACCAATCACACCCTTCATGAGCTTGAACTATCAATGCTCGGTTGGAGTTTGAAGGCCCTGACTGGTTGGTTTGGTTGTTAGCAGCTAGTATTCCTTTTTCGTTGTTAGCTTGATTTTGGAAGGGATTTTGGTTGCCTTGTTGGTTGCTAGGGCGTTTGCACTCACGCTTAAAATGACCCTTTTCACCGCAATTAAAGCATGTGACAGCACCCTTGTCAAACCCGTACTTGGTATCCCTTTTGCTTTCCAAGCTGGTTCTCCCCGTTCTGTTCATATAATCATTTGCCCTTCTCACAGCGCTAGCAAACGCCCACTTAATGTCCATCAACTCCATCTCATCTCTGTCTATCTGCTGATAATCTTCATTGGTCAAATTAATGTTTCCAATTTGACCTGCGACTAATCCGCTGTAGGCATTAACCATAGTGGTAAGAATTTCCATGTGATCCTGTGCAGCTTCTACACTCACTTTGGAAAATTTTTAAGTATCAGGTTTGTTACCATAGAAGGCTTGTTGTGGTTGGGCTTGAGGTTTAGGAAAATAGGCAGTTGGATCAAATTGGGGTTGAGGTGTGGCAACTTGAGGTTTCGGAAGATAGGCATTTATATCAAATTGGGGTTGGGGTGGTGCAACTACTCCTCCAAAATAGGAATTTGGGTCGAAAGCATTTGACACAAAAGTTGTTTGTATCTTTGGTTGCTGGCTTGTACTAGCAGCAGGAGCAATCCCTCCAAAGTACATCTCTGGATTTTGAGGGACAAGAATTAGTTTAGCTTTTCTGATTTCTTCTACATCCTTGTTCTCTAGCTTTTGAACAAACTCATAGATACTCAATGAATGGGCTCCACTTTGGTGGTAGAGCATCAGCAAACCGTGCGACTATTTCCTGCGAAGATACAACAATCTTGTAAGAAATCATTTCACTAATTAAATGATAAAAACAAGTTGTCATCTCATTCAGTGTTTCAGTCTGCACAAACATAAACCCTTCAAACTCCTTCTTTAGTAATTCATGACGCGTCTTCCGTGTGGCCGCATTTCCTTCTCCTCTTGTAACTAGGATGTCCCACAAGGCTTTGGTTCTGGTACCATGGGCGAATTGATGGTAGATATCTTTATGCAGTGATTGCGTAAGGATAGCAAACACTTTCTTTTCAAGGTCTTACGCCTTCTTGTCATTTTCAGCCATGGTCGCCAAAGTCGTAGCATTTGATCCGGCTTCCTCAAGAGCGATGTTATATGCTGTGGTGAAACACGTCCATAACTCGGTGTTTTGACCTAAAACATATGTCTGAAAACGACCTTTCCACGATGGATAGTCGTTCATGTGGTTGAGTTTTGGCGGACGGTTATTGCTACCCGTTTCACTTTCGCTCATGAGCAGGTTTTGGATACTTTGATTTTGATTTGCCACGCACACCCATTGACTAGCCGAAATTCTTTCTTGTGGCATCAAAGACTTAACCCATGACATATCAGGGACCGTGCTAATGCTCCAATCTAATGGATTTGTACTTATATTTGATATATGAATAATTGTACCTGAATAACAACTTGAAAACAGATGGTTAAGTATGATTTGCAAAGGTTCTGTTAATATTTGACAAGTATGAACGACGAAGTTCCTTTTGACGAACTTGAAGATTTCGTCCAAAACACCCTTTGACGAAGACACCCGTTGACGAAGTTATGAGACTTCGTCTAAAAGAAACTTTTGACGAAATTATAGTGGGTTTGACGAAGATGTATGGTGACGAAATCTGTTTGAGGTTGACGAAGATGTATGGTGACGAAATCTGTTTGAGGTTGAAGAAGATGTATGGTGACGAAATCTCTTTGAAGAAACTTGATGTTGGACGAAACTGATAGGTGACGACGAAACCTTTTGACTAAGACGAAAACTGATTAACGTTGGCGAAACTTTGAATGATGACGTGAGATATTTTCAAAATAAATCTTATCTCTTCTGACAAAGTTGGTGACACAAATTCAAACCACACCTTACTTTTCTGATTTACGAAACTTCTTTTTCAACCTACCATCATCATGAATGTACACTATTGTTAAACAATAGTATAATAATCAATATCACTTTAATTTAAACTCAAAGCAGATCAAACAATATAAGTATTCAAGAACAGTTATGAAGATATGATGAACACTATGAATATTAGATGAACTTCTTGAAGATTCCGGTAAAAAATTTCACCGGACAAACTTTCCGAACACGATTTTACTTAAAAATTTCAACAAAAACCAAATGCTAACATGTAGACATGCAAAATAATAAGGTTTTCACTAAAACTTATAGCAAAACAACACTTCAAACACTGATTTTCAGCAAATACTTTCTAGAAAATATGAATTTTTAAGAACACAAACTGAAAAAAAAGTTAAGAACACACGTGTTTCAAACAATCACATGTTTGGTTTTAAACAAGGAAAGAGCCAAAGCTCTGATACCACTTGTAGGTCCGTTTTTTTCCGGAGGATCCGATACGAAAACATATTCCCTGTTTATCACAAACACGATCGCGGGTGCGGAATCCCCGTGATGGTGCAAACCGAACAAAGTAGATAAATAACAACAACAAGTAACCAAAGATTCACTTCGATTAAATGGATGAGAACATTCACAAATATATACACACAATGCTTGTACAATAAACTCTCACAAGTCTCTCAGTTCTCGTGGAGTCTCACAATACTCTCATAAACTAAACTGTGAAACATACTCAGTATATATAATGTCCATCGATGAAAACCCATGCGACGAAAACCATGTGTGACGAAATCAGGGATTTCGCCACACACACATATTGACGAAGACAAGGGATTTCGTCATGAGCAAACATGGACAGATATCACTAAGGCATTTAGATTTTTATTGACATCATCATGACATCACTAAGGTGATGTCATGGTGATGTGTCGGCGGGAATGGTCGCGGCTCTCCGTGCTTCGCGTGTCGATCTCTGGGGTGCACGACGGAGGAATGTCGCGACGTCGGTCTCGAGCCGAACCTAACCGCGTTGAACCGAATCGAGTAGAACCGAATCGAGTCTCGTCCACATAAAGTGTATCAACAAATGATAATCTAAAAAAGTTCAAGAGTTTTGAATTTCTTTATACTTGAAAAACAAACTAATCACAGAAACAGAATGCACTCTCTATTACTGCATATAGAGCTTACCACTCTCTCTCTCTCTCATGCACACACGTATCATGTATTATGCTTAATGATGTCAAATATACGATATACCACATAATTTAGCTATATCATGACTAAAGATGGTAAAATAAATGATGATTTAGAGTTATAATGATATCTCAAATATTTTCGAAAGGTGATATATATAATATATATCCTGTACTTATTGTTCAAAGTACTTTCATGAAACAATGAATTCTGTAATTCTGTTCTGTACTCCTTGTTATCATGGTTCTTATCTTGATTATGTGAAGTATTATTACCCGTATCAAAACCCCTCGTTACAATTTTAAAAAACATGACAAAACATAAATAATTAAATTTACAACATTGATTTTAGTCATGTTAGGATTGAAACCTAAAAAACTTTGTGCATAGCTTCGATTTGCTTCCTAAACCAGATTGAAACGACTCCGTGTCTGTTACATCACATTAATTATTTTATTATCTTGCGATTATATTCAAATTCAAATCTTTCACAATTTTTCTTCAAAAAATCAATAACTTTACAACTAACTCCACTTCATTCTAATACAATAAACACCACCCAACGTATTTCAAAAGATATTAACCGCAAATTCAACCTAACCAAAATTCGAAACCCTAGATAGTTATTAATTTAAACGCTATCCGAATCACCGACACAAACAACCAGCAAGAAATGAGTAAAATCAAATGAATAACAAAACTAAAAAGGTAAATCGAATGATCAAAATGAACACAAACAAAAAGACCTAACTAATACTTTATGATTCACACCTTCTTACTTACCTACAAAACTCAGTAATACTTAATTTGAAACTCAATTAGGGCAAACATACAAAACTACAATATAAAGACAATAACTGATCTTAAAACACACAATAAACACCTAAAACCTAAAAATTAGAATGTTTTACCCAATACCGAAGCGATAAAAACTCCACAAGCGATTTCGACGGAGAACATCTTAAACTCCGTTGCTTCGCCGTCTTAATCTGCGCCGTTTCTGCGTCAGGTTCACACGCCTCCGTCGATCCAGAAGAAACACTAATCACAAGAGCAAGCTGCATCTGAAACTCCTCCTCGAAGAAATTGAAATCAACGTCTCCGATTGCAGGTAGCGGTGACGGAGGTTGTGGTGGCGTGTCGGTGATTGAGAGATTGAGAAGAGAGAGAGAGAGACTGAATTAGGGTTTTGTTTTAGAAGATGAACGATGATTGATAGAATGAGAGAGAGAGAGAGAGAGAGAGAGAGAGGGAGAGAGGGTATAATGAATCGTACATGAGAAGCCTTCTCCAATCCTTGCCTATGAGCAATGCCACATGTCCTCTCATTTGAGATATGCCACATGTATGCTTATGTGGCTGCTTATTTGGCATCAACCATAGGGTGACATGTGTCCCCCAATGGTTTGCTTTATTAGAGATATAGATACTTTACATTTAAATATAAATTACCAAAGTACCCTTATTTTATACTTGAAATTACCAAAATACCCTTTTAGTTAACATACAATATTGATGGAGTTAAGGTTGTGGAGCAAACCAGCGATAAAACCGAAACATCAGGGAGGAAAATGTTATTTTTTAAATGATTGGGGAAAACCCATTAAAATAAACAAACTACATGGAGCAAATCATAAGTTTACCCAATTACAAATGTAGCACACAGATTCACTCTCGAGTCTTAGTTTCCAAAGAAACTACAATTTGATTTTTTGTTTTCTTTTTATAGGTTAAATGTTTACGCAACTAAAAACAATTATTTTTATTAGAACTAGTAGCGGCTTCAAATCTTGTATTAAATGTTAATGTATGTTTTTAAGTTATCAACTATTTGTATTAGATTTATATTTGTACATATATACATTTCAAGTTTAGTTTTTCTTAGGGCTTTGTCTTGATATTTAATTGGATTAACTTATAGGTAGTACTAAAAACGATTTTGCAGGGTGTGGGCGACCCCTAACACCCTCTAATAAGTCTGCCGGCGTGTGCTTCGTGGCAGGAGGCAGACCATATGAAAAGAATTTTTATATAAAGAATGTCCATAAAATAAAAGAGGAAAAAATTAAATTCATGGTTAAAAAGAGAATGAAAATAAATAAAAATATAAGCTTAGTATATAAAAATAGGGGAAAATTTTAAGTTCATTGTATAAAACAAAGAATAAAATAAATTAAAAGATAAGCTTAGTATATAAAAATTAAAATAAGTAACTTTAAAAATCTTTAAAAAGAAGGAGAATAAGGAAAAAAAAAACAATAAAAAAGAAAATAAAACTGGATAAATAGTTCATTCTTCATCTTAAAAATAAATATATAATTTGGATATTAGATTTTAGGTTTTCACTTGTAGATTTTAGAATTTACCTTTATATTATTGTTTCTTTTTTTTGGCATTGTGTTTTCCTTTTATTTTCGTCATCGTGTCTTTTTTTGCGATTTATTGTGTTTTTTTCGGCATTGTGTTTTATTTCTCGACATTATGTTATACTTTTTGATCTATTGTGTTTTTTTATATTCCTTAGATTTAGGAGACTTTGTAAAATAAATTTACCCAATAATTCATACTGAATTTAATCATATGTATAATCACTTAAAAATATATTAAAAGGTGTTATGTTTATCTTTGTTGGTAAATGCTATAGGAAGTGCTCCAGTAATAACTTTTTAAATATATGAGAGTAAAGAGATTAAGAATGTAGCTAGATGTTTGAGTTTTGCATAAGTTCATCCTATAAGTACTACATAATAAAAAATAGAATTTGGTGATGATTGTATTTAAGGATAAGAAAGTGACTAAAGCTCTAGGTAAATAATCTTTGCTTATAGAGCATTCACATCCCTTCCACCAAAATTAGGTCGGTTTTAAGTGAGCCGAGTCAGCTTGGGTTGTAAACGAGTCGAGTCCGAGCCAACCTAGGTTCGATTTGTAGGAACCAATAAGTTAATACTAATATTGTTGTTGTTAAAAGTAGAAAGGTTCAAGTGAAAGTGGTAAGAAGAAAACTGTTATAATAGATTAGTTGTAACTGATTAACTGTGAGTTTTGTAAATGTAGGAATAAAAACACATACTATAGAAACACGGAGCCATCCTAAATGTGAGATATCCACATTGTATACAAAACTAAAATATAGTCAAAAGTGAATGTTGTATTTTAGGTTAGCATTTATCACGTTGATTACAGCACAGGGGCGGACCCATGGTAAGCGGTGGGTGGGCGGGTGCTCCTCCTTAAAAAGGAATTAGTGTCATTTTCTGTCGAAAATCCCAACCGCACCTTTTGGAAATTTTCAACCGCACCCCTTTAAATTTTCAACTGCCCTTCTTAGAAAAAAATATTATGAACTAAAAAATAAACAAAATGTAAACACACTTTATTAATAGGTAAGTATATAACACAATTTATATAATTACTTTTTAACCACTTGTTCATTAAAACCAATCAAATTATCAAAGCCCAATCTACAATCCATTTTTATTAACCCATTCCAAAACTCAACCCAAATAAATTTGAACTAAATAAAATCAACCAAACCCATTTAACAATTCTAATTCTATTCTCCCAATCTCACGCCCCACAAAATCCTTAGCGACGCATTGTGCTCCATTGGACGCATTTTTTTGCCGGTAAAACCAAAATTTCGTTGGGAACTGACCCATATTTCGCAAGAATTCCCATATATAGAACGGGTATGGTTTGTTTCTTTAATGATTGTTCTTTTTTTGTTGTTTTTTTGTGATGATTAAGAAAAGAATATAGATGTATAAGATTTTGATCTTTTAATTTTTTTGATGTTTTTTCGTTGTTCTAGACTTCTAGTTAATGATTTTGTTGTTTTATTTAAAGCTTTGTTTGTTTAAATGGTTAGCTACAAGTAATAACATTTAAAACTAGTGCTTGAATGTTTAAAACTTAATTATCTTGCGCTAATGTTAATTAAAAAGGGTTTCAAGTACGGCGATTGTTTTTAAACAGCCTTGAGTCCATTACTCCGTGCGGTCTGCACTCGGCAACACAGTTGAATAAATCAATGCAACCTACATTACATACACGAAATCAACAAAATTATGGGACACAGACCCTATGCATAACTGCATAAGAACTTCCAAGAACGTAAATTACCATCCTAATCTAATTAAGTTTATACTTGTAATACCTTCTTTGATTTAAAGACAGCATTTGCACAGCCATAAATTGCTCTAGCAGTTTCGATGGAACCCCTTTTCTTGCACTCTTCTGCATCAGCAAGCCAAGTTGCCTTACGGTCTTCTTCTCCCACCCCAATCCCAATTGTGTTACTAATGATAGCATTACATGTCAACACGGAACCAGCCCATTCAGCAGCTTCAGCCTCTTTCATCCAAGCTTCCCGATCAATCTCCACCCCTTCTCTCTGTAAAGCCCCAATACCCCTTTCTATTATCTTCCCAACCGTAAATGTGTTTCCAAAAGCTTCTTCCAGTTTGGCTACAGCGATCCAAATTGCTCGTTCTTTAGGGAGCTTCTCTCTTGCCTTGTTTAACAGCTTCCTAGCCGCATCATACTTTTCCAACCGAGCTAAGGCTAGCCACAACTCCACATGCAACGGGCAACATTCCACCGCTCTCTGAAGCAAAAGCTTTGCATCATCCTCATTAGCAGCAAGTTCCACAAGTGCTTTCCATAACCTCACAGAATCTGGTATCTTTTCAAGACCCGTTCTCAAAACCCTACTTTTATTCGCAGCGCCATGTTCCAATCTTGCAGCCTGGATCCAAAGTTGTACCGAATCGGGAATCGCCTTAACACCCCTAGCTATAACACCCTTAGCTTCATCCGGATTCACCAAGTGACATGCCTCGATCCACACATCCTCATTCGTTGGACATTCTTCACAACCTTTTCTTATCAACTCTCTTGCTTTCAAAATCTTTCCAGCATCTTCCTCCGATCTCGCAGCTGCAATCCAACCCGCTGGATGCTTTGGATTTGTTCGAAACTTCAACAACAAACTAGAGTTCGTTGTATTCAATAAACTCGTAACAGTACTCCTCATATTCAATCTCATTCAGCCTCGTTTTACAAAACGATTTCAAAAGTGAATCAAGATCGTTTCGACGCGATCGAATACAATGGTATGGTATGGGGGGATACAGGGATTTATTGTTTATATCCTTGCTTGCCAAACAAGTCGGTGATGGATATTGGTGATGATTTAAAAAGGAAAAGTACGATGAACAAGTAACCAGCTAAGTAACTAAGTAACTGATTGATTCATTATATCCCTTTATCTAATTTCTATCCTTTAATATCTCAAAATATTGTTTTATAATCATTAAATCTTAAATGTTCACCTATTTAAACCTTATCAAAATATTATTTTATAATTATTAAATATTTAATGTTCGCTTTTTAATATTTATTTATTCAGTCCGTCCCGAACTTAGTGGCAGATCCTGGATTTTCTTTTCATGATGGTCAGTTTCTATCGCTACATACTAAATTACTAAGAGTAAACTTCCGTTTTCCTCCCCATGATTGGTTATTTTAATGGTTTTGCCCCAATCATTTAAAGATGGACATTTTGCTCTCTAACGTTTCGGTTTTGTCGCTAGTTTACTCCACGGCCCTAACTCCATCTATATTGTATGATAACTGAAAGGGTATTTAGGTAATTTCAAGTATAAAATAAGGTGCATTTTAGTCTTTTCCCCTCCAATCTAAAAAGATATTATTATTATTATTATTATTATTATTATTATTATTATTATTATTATTATTATTATTATTATTATTATTATTACTAGGTTATAACCCCGTGTATTACACGGGTTAAGTTAATAAAATATCAAATACTTAATAACGAAGATTTAACAATTATAAAACAATATTTTAAGACACTTTTCTGATATCCGAACAAAATTTTGTTTTATGTATGATCAAAACTTGCGATGTTTGTCAAGTTTATAAATATGAAAGCATTTGAACCATTGATTAGAAGACAAACTTTATTTTCGACTTTCTCACAACGTGAACCCAAGTTTTATTTAAATAACAGTGGTGTTAATTTATTAGTTCTAAAAATGTTGTTGAAATGTTTAGATTAGGCATATAGCAATTAGCTAATTAAATAAACTTATAGCTATAAAATAATATTTAAATTAATTAGATAAGTATAAATTATTTGTAATTATTAAGTTATATAACTTTACAACTTATATATATAGACTTGAGTTGCATCTTAAAAGGATGGTTATTTTTGCATAAATTTATTAGTATGATAAATGTAGTTATTATTCTTCTTGTATTTTAAATATATTAAATAAATAAATTATTTGTTAAGCAAGAAAATGGTTCCCTCAACTCTCGTTATGAAAATCCTCGATATTTGTTTCAATTACTAAGATATAATTTCTAATCTAGTAATCTATATCTATACTATATAATAAAAGAAACCTGATTTGGGACACATGTCATTCAATGAGGGCATCAATAATTTACTGATAAATTTTAAATTTAAATTAAAAAAATTTAAATATTATATTAGAATTTTATTTTGATTGTAATTCATATTAATATAGCTTCAATATTTGTAGATGTAAATGTCTCGCTAAGTGATATATATCTTAAATAATTCATATTAATATAGCTTTAATACTTGTAGATGTATATCTCGCTAAGTGATAGATAATTTATAATTCATGTAATTGTAGATAAGTAAGATGATTATTAGTTTAGTTATATTAATAAATTCTTGGCAAGATATACATGGAACAAGAATTACTTTTTTTTGTTAGTGGAACATAAACATAACATGTCATTTTTATAAAATAAAATAACTATAACAATATTATATGGAGGCATCTACTATTTAGTTTCCGGTCTTCGTTTTATACTTATCTTATATAAACTAGAGTTAATTGCCAAAATCGTCCTTGAGGTTTGGGCAGGTTTGCCATTTTCGTCCAAAATGACACTTTTGTACCAAATTGCCCCCAACATTTGTAACTTTTTGCCATTTTCATCCAAACCACTAACTTAGTTTATTTTTTCTGTTAAGTTGAGGATATTTGGATGAAACTGACAAATATAAAACCACAGGGACGATTTTGGAAATTTACTCAAACTCTTTTAAATTTCTTTTATTTAATTAATTTTGTTACATATATAATAAAAAAGAATATACATGCAATTTTTATATGAAAAAAATAATAGCTTTGTCACATAATTTTTATAAATTTTCATACAACCACAAACTAAGTTAATTTTTCTATTAAAGCAAAGGATGTTATAAACTAAGACAAAAATTAATTTCTAATTTTTTATATAGAGCAGTTTTATAAAAATAAAATCTACTTAAACCTCTAAATTTTATAAAACTAAAATGCTGGTGATCTTATTGAAAAAGGTCAAATAAAAAAAATCTTATCATATGTACCAAGTTTGTAATTCATCTTCTACTATTTCCCTTATCAAACAACGTATCATTACCAAACCTTAAAATTACTCATCAAATTGTAATTATAATGCTATGAACCAAAAGTTTCTTTACTCAAGCCACTCAGGATAAGTATTAGTCAGTTACCCTCATAATCTTAATTAAATAAATATTATATTTTTACCAACATATTTCTTAGGTTCTCAACACATTTAAAAAATATGTAACGTTTTACAATTTTTTTCTATCTCTACAACTGATAAATACTAAAAGTTGTAATCGATTGTTATGTGTACACACCAATGACGTTTTTTCTTTATAAAACTGATTTATATAAAGAAGCTGTAAATTAATTTATGTCTTAATTTATAAAATTTAAAACATCATTCACCTTAATAGAAAAAATAAACTGAGTTAGTGATTTTGATGAAAATTTATAAAAATTATGTGACAAAACTATTATTTTTTTTCTTTCTAAAAACTCCATATATATTCTTTTTTATTATATATGTAACAAAAATAATTAAATAAAAGAAATTAAAAAGGGTTTTAATAAATTGCCAAAATCGTCCCTGTGGTTTTATATTTGCCAGTTTCATCCAAATATCCTCAATTTAACAGAAAAAATAAACTAAGTTAGTGGTTTGAATGAAAATGGCAAAAAGTTACAAACGTTGGGGGCAATTTGGTACAAAAGTGTCATTTTGGACCAAAATGGCAAACGTGCCCAAACCTCAGGGACGATTTTGGCAATTAACTCTATAAACTAATATTAAATCTTATCCTACTTTGAATTCGACGTGCAATAAACGAGATTTTTAAATTATAATATTTTATTATTTGGTATATAAAATTAGATTTATTCAAGCCGTGTAATACACATGGTTTTCTTAGGGATATAAAATTTTAACTATTTACTATAAAAATTACATTCATTCAACCCGTGTAATACACAGAGTTTTAAAAGATATAACTTTTTTTTATAATTTGGTATATGAAATTCGATTTAGTTAAGTATTCAACCCGTACAATACATGGTTTTTTTTACTACCGTTCAAAAAAAACATGGCTTTTTGAAGATATAACTTTTATATTTAGTATACAAAATTACATTTATCTAATCCGTGTAATATATAGGGTTCTTAAAGATATAATGTTTTTATTACTTAACTAGTTTATAGACCCGTGTATTACACGAGTTTTTACAATATAAATGATATAGTTATATAATCTTTAAAAACCTTTATATTACTAACAACCTATGTTAATTAGTAACGAAACTTTATATAAATAAATTTCTATTATAATATAATGGTTCACACAACTAACTTGAATTTGTCACAAAAACTGACCTATCTTAATTAGTAATACTGAAAATACCATAATAATTGTGTATTACAAAGGTTGAATACTGAAAAACAGATAATAAACAAATTTATAAATTATTAATATGAATGAAATTATGCATTACGTTACATATAACAATGTATAAATAATAATAATTTTTTTTATCATTGTGTATCTTTTAAATATTACTTGTATTTAAACTAAATCTCTAAGACCTCAATTCTGTTTACAAAATTCATTATTTAAGTTGTTCTTTTTTTTCTTTCTCAGTAAAAAGCCAATTTTATTGGTATGACATAAATTAAATTTGTTATTCTTACTAATAATTGTTATGCAAATTTAATTAATAAATAATATTTGTAAAGTTATGATATAAGTTAAAGGTTTATATGTGCTTAATAAATCTTTAAATTATTAATGGTTAATTGACTATGTCACACATGTGTATAAAATGAAATTAATAAATTTCTTAGCTCTATTAAATTGAAAACACATCATAAATCAATCAATGTAGCTACAAATTTTAATATTATCTCATCTATAAAATTTCAAAACCTTAAGTTCTCCCTGTCTATCATTTTAAAACCGAGTTCAATAAAATTGTAGTCTTGTTGCGAGATAGTCCTCTGGTTAGTTACTCTTTTTTAGCTTTTATTTATATGTTAGAAAACCTCATATATTGATTTTATAGATAATCTTAGATAATGATAACAATTTTTGTTATTTTTTCATTTGTAATTTAAACTATTTTATTTTAAGAAGTACTAAAATCATAGTTTTAAAAATTATAGATCATTTATGTATATTTTTAATCATAAATTAGAAATAGATATTAATTACTATATATTATTAATGAATTATCATAAATTAGAATCAAATATTAATTATCATATATTATTAATGAATTAAATATGAAAATGCCATGTGACATTAATTTGAAGTGAAGTTAGAGAAGAAAATGCCATGTGGCATTATAAGTATTCTTTTATTAGTATTAGATATATAAAATTACTTTTATTCAACACGTGTAATAAATGAGGTTTTAAAGGTATATTATTTTATTATTTAGTTTAAAAAATTACATTTATTTAACCTGTGTAATACACGGGGTTCTAACCTAGTTAATATAAATAAGAAAATTGTTACCTCCACCCTCGCTATGAAAATGCTCAATATTTGTTTCAAGTATTTAGATATAATTTCTAACTTAGTAATTAATATAAATAAATAATAAGATAATTTATGTAACTTTATCCGTAATTTCTTAAATGTTTGAAACAAATATTAAATTTAATAATTTAAGTTAAATAATAATTATCTACAATTAAGTAAGAGTAGATGATCTAGGATAATAACCTAGTAATTAATATAAATAAATAATAAGATAATTTATGAAACTTTATCCGTAATTTCTTAAATGTTTGAAACATATATTAAATTTAATAATTTAAATTAAATAATAATTATCTATAATTAAGTAGTAGTAGATGATCTAGAATAATGACAAGTGTCTCTTTCTTTATTATATATCATAGATTTTTATTATTATTATTATTATTATTGTTATTATTATCATTATTATTACTATATATAATTATACATATACAACACAAAAATACACCCTTTCTTCTCTCTACTCTCTCTCCCTATTCTCTTTCTCTCTCTCTCTCTCTCTCCATAACTAGATATCACCACCAACAAGCTCACCATCTCACTGTCCCTCTCCCCGAATATTCTCTATGAAAAGGTGAGTCTCTAATCTCAGACCAACGCACACCCAACCTTCAAACCATAACCCCCAAACAAACAACCTACTTATCCCCAAACTTTTACACACGCATATGAGTTCAATTGAAAACACTAACAATCGCTGATCGGAGCCCTAATCTCAGACCATCGCAAACCTAGATGTTGTGGAACGACGATGACCCTAAATCTAAGCCCTACATAACCATAACCATATGATGGTTGCCTGGGCTTTAAAATGAAGTCCTAAAGAAATGGAACAACGGAGGCAGTGGGGTTTTGACATCGGAGCAGATTAGTAATGATGTATGGTGATATCGACGGATTTGATTTGAGATCCGTCTAAAACCATATGCAGTGACCGGATCGGGTTGAGATGGTTGTGCTCTTGTGAGTGAGAGTGGAGAGGGGGGGGGGGGGGAAAGACGACATGCAGTGGCGATGTGTCAGGTGGTGGTAGTAGTTGGGATGAGAGAGAAAAAAAGTCAGAGAGAGGGAGAGTGAGACTGTAAATCGAAGCAATAGAGGCTAGGGGGAATGGTGGTGGTGATGTTGGGTGAGGTGGTGAATGGTGGTGGTGATGTCGAGTGGTGGCGCCAGGGTGGTGGTGTAGAAGAGAGGGATGAAGATCTTGCAGAGAGAGTAAATACTGTATTTGTTATTTGTGTGGTATATATATTAAAATTTTACATTTAAATATAAATTACCAAAGTACCCTTATTTTATACTTGAAATTACCACAATACCCTTTCAGTTAACATACAATATGGATGGAGTTAACGTCGTGGAGCAAACTTGCGACAAAACCGAAACATTAGGGAGAAAATGTCCGTTTTAAATGATTGGTGCAAAACCATCAAAATGAACAAACCACAGGGAGCAAAACATAAGTTTACTCAATTACTAATGTAGCACACAGATTCACTCTCGAGTCTTAGTTTCCAAAGAAACTACAATTTGATTTTTTGTTTTCTTTTTATAGGTTAAATGTTTACGCAGCTAGAACAATTATTTTTATTAGACTTCGTTAAGGCTTCAAATCTTGTATTAAATGTTAACATATGTTTTAAAATGATCAACTATTTATATTAGATTTATATTTGTACATACGTACATTTCTAGTTTAGTTTTGAATGCAATTCTTAATCAATCTAGGATACTATCGAGTTTGAACTCGATTATGTTGACACTTGAAAACGTTTACAAACTAGTTAAGATTCATCGATTTCAAACTTGACTATGAGTTAAGTAACTGAGGAGATGTGGTCCGAACCACACCCATATCTAACCAACCCTACTCGTATGGTTCGAATATATCCACCATACACCGACTCAATAGGGTACAGTGAGACACGTGGAAAACATGACCAAATAAACATTAGAAAACCGTGGGACGACAATCATCCCATGATTCGACTTTTTAGTAATCAGTTAATCATATATATATATATATATATATATTACCCTGTAAACTTGAAAAATATTATATTTCCCCATTTCTTGCTTGAAAGACATCACATACATTGTACATTTTGTATCAGAAACTTGTGTTTTAAGTTTAGAACGATATTCTATTAACCGTTTTTGTTTTATCATATGAAATTTAAATACATATCAGCACATGCGGTTACGTTTGGTTTGAAAAGTTTCACGTGAGCCAAGCTTGAGTTTTGTCAGAACTTCAAGGATTAAACCAAACAAAATGTAAAGTGCAGATTTATTCAAAGACTTCTTTCTCAAATCAGTACAAAGAACATCAGCCAGTCATCACAGATTAACTGGTGAATACAAACGAATCAAAGGATTAACAGTAAATAAACAATTCTCACGAATGAACGTGTGAGGGAAATAAGCAGGAACAAATGTGTTTGAGAAGGAGAAGTGAGAGGCATTGTGTCACAATCCCAAGGCAGCACCCTTTCTTTTATAATAGACCAACCACGAAACCCTTAGCCTTTTAACTCAGCCCACTTAAACATAAGCCTTTAAATGCAGCCTAGTAAGGAGAAACCGGGACCAGAAAGATGAGACCAAACCTCAAAATAAAACACATAAAACATAGGATTAGAACATTTAAACAGAGACAGAATATATATAGAAGGTATTTTAACACCCCCCCCCCCCTCAGTTTGAATGTTTAAAAAGGTTTGTGAGACCTAGGCAATGTTGTAGAAGGCGCTAGGCGCTAGTCGGGCGGTGAGGTACATCCTAGGGATTAATCGGGATTAATCGGAATGGGATTTTTATATGTATTTTTTCAAAATTATATATATATACCCAATAATATAAAAATAATACTTCAAAATTCACATAAATACTTCAAAATTCACATAAAAATTCAAAAATTAACCAACTTTTGACCAACTAGGACCGATTAATCCCGACTAGGACCGATTAATCCCGACCAGGACCGATTAATCCCGACCAGGACCGATTTTGAGCAAAAAAACCATGGTCCGATTAGTCCGACTAGAGCGACTTTTGACCGACTAGGACCGACTTTTGACCGACTAGGACCGATTTTGACCTAGACCGATTAATTGACCGATTTGCTCAAATTTAGGCGATTACTAATCGCCGCCTAGGCCGATTTCTGCAACAGTGGACCTAGGTACTTACACATTTCGTCATGATGTCTTGGTAGCAGCCCCTTTGTAAACATGTCTGCAAGCTAGAACTCAGATTTTATACCAGTTGTTTTTATGATACCTGCAACTATCTTCTCTCGCAGAAAGAATAAATCAACTTCAAAGTGTTTTGTTTTGTCATGAAACACCGGATTTGCAGCTATAGAAATGGCTGCACTATTGTCACATCTCAGGGTCACCGGAAGGTCAACTTTAACTCCCAGTTCCCTTAGATATTTATTAACCACAATATTTCGCAAGAGGCACTGCACATGGATCTATATTCTACTTCAGCAGATGAACGGGAAACCACGCTTTGTTTCTTGCTTTTCCAAGAAACTAAGGAGTATCCAAGAAAGAAACGGAACCCTGTGACAGACCTTCTGGTGTCGACACACTTAGCCCAATCTGAATCAGCATAGGCAGGCAATTGTAACGAATCAGTTTGTTTAAACATGATACCACAACCGGGAGCATTTCTTAAATATCTCAACAACCTAAAAGCTATCTGAGAGTGTGCTTCGGTTGGTTTATGCATGTATTCAGACAGATAATGAACGGCGTAGGCAATGTCAGGACGAGTGTGATATAGGTAAATAAGTTTGCCTACGAGTTTTTGATATTCAGTGACACTGACACCTTTTAATTCTTCATTTTTACTCAGTTTTGTTAAAATATAGTTTTGCTCTATGGGACAGTTGACAGGCTTACATCCGCTCATCCCATATTCGTTTAAAAGATCCATACAATATTTTCTTTAAGGGAGACAAATTCCATCATTATTTTTAATGACTTCAATACCAAGAAAATATTTTAGTAAGCCAAGATCTTTGATTTGAAATTCCTTCTTTAATAGGGATTTGACTTCATCAATTTCAATAGGATTATTTCCAGTCAACACAATGTCATCCACATAGACCAATAAAGCAACAAACACAGAGCTATCAAATTTAATAAACATAGAGTGCTCACACTTAGATTGAACAAAACCAGTCTTAACAAGAACTTGAACAAGTTTTTCATTCCATATACGAGGAGCCTGTTTTAAGCCATACATGGACCTTTTTAGTTTACAAACTTTGTTTTTATTATCCACATTTAAACCATCAGGAAGATTCATATAAACCTCTTCTTTTAGATTGCCATAAAGAAAAGCATTATTGACGTCAAGTTGATAAATGGGCCAGTCATTTTGCACAGAGAGACTAATGATGCATCTAACTGTGACCATTTTGACAACAGGAGAAAAGGTCTCCTCAAAATCTATGCCCTCAACTTGACTAAATCCTTTGGCAACTAGCCTAGCTTTAAACATATCAATCTCACCACTGGATTTAAATTTAACTTTGTAAACCCATTTGCACCCAATAGGTTTCCTCCCAATAGGGAGATCAACAATGTCCCAAGTATCATTACTATATAAGACAGAAAGTTCATCATTCATAGCATCTAACTACCTTTTATCTTTACAGGCTTCTCTATAATTAGAAGGTTCAAGAATTTTATTCAGGTTCACAGCAAAACACATACTATCACTAGACAAATTTGCATAGCTAACAACTTTATCATAACTGTATCTAGCATTACCAACAATAAAGTCATTAAACCTTTTAGGGGCAGAAACATGTCTAGAGGATTTTCTAAGATTAGGTTGGTTACCCTCGGGAAGGACTGATTCATCATTTGTACCACTAAACTCAACCCTCACAGAGTCACTTTGAGACTTACTATGATGCTGAACATTAGCCATGTCATCTAAAATAAATGATTGCTGAGTATAAACAACATCAACCGGCTCATTAGAGCTACTGTGTTGATGTGTCTCAGGTACAGAATCAATAGTCTCCTTCTCTTCATCATCGGGATTTATATCACTTGAAAGTTCATAAACATCAAAAAAAAGTTTGAATGATTTAAAAGATTTGTTTTGTCCAGATCAGCTTCAGAAAACAACTTGGTTTTAAAAGGAAAGACAGTTTCATAAAAACTGACATCTCTTGAGAAGGAGAATATCCTTTGATCTAAACTCCAAACTTTGTATCCATTTTTAAAATTTGAGTAAAATACATATTTCAGGTCTTCCCTCAAGTTTATCAGTAATATTTAGAACAGTAAAATAACATAGACATCCAAAAACTTTCAAGTGATCAAGAGAAGGTTTAAAGCCATAAAGCAACTCATAAGGTGTTCTACCACCTAACACAGAAGAGGGAGTCCTGTTAATCAGATAGGCATCACTAAGGATACATTCAGAACAGAATCTTAAAGGAACATTTAGTAAATGCCTATGTTTTCTTTCAACAATCCCATTTTGTTGAGGGGTGTAAGTGCAAGATGTTTGGTGAATTATGCCATGGGTTTTAACAAAATTTTCCATTTCAGAGTTTATGAATTCAGACCCATTATCACTTCTAAAACTTCTGATATTAGTTTCAAATTGTGTTTTGACCAAATCATAAAAGTTTCTAATGTTGTCAAACACTTCAGTTTTAGACTTCATCGGATAAACCCACACTGATGTGGAATAGTCATCTACAATGGTGAGAAAAAAATTATACCCATCCAAACTAGGTCGTTTATAAGGACCCCAAACATCTAGATGAACTAAGTCACCAACTCTTTTAGACTTATGGTCACTTAAGGGAAAAGGAATTTTGTGTTGTTTAGCCTTGTGACACGTGTCACAAGGTTCAGTTTGGCATGTTTCGTTTTTAAGATTTAGAGCATGTAGGACTTGATCTGAGGGATGACCAAGTCTGGAATGCCAGAGCTTTATTGTTTCAGCCTTATTAAAACTAGCAAAAACAGGATTACTAGAATTACCACAGAAATAGAGACCATCCATTTGCCTACCAATCACCAGGTTTTTCCTTAAGGACACATCCTGAATATAACAATTATGTTCATCAAACACTACCTTAAGCTTGTTATCTTTAGCAAGTTTGTGGACAGAAATAAGATTCACACAATATTCAGGAACTACAAACACATCTTTTAAAATCACATCTTCAGATAGTTTAAAACATCCTATTTGTTTAACTTTAGCATCAGTTGCACTTGGATGTTTGACAGAAATATCATATTCAGACACATCTACCAAGTTAAACATGTTATCACTACTCATAGCACCAGAATCAACAATCCATTTTAGTCTATTTTGATGGAAGAAACTAGAATTAAAGCAATAGACGTTTTTATAAGATTCTAGAGATGAAAAAGCACTATAACACTTACCACTCATATTAGACTTGTGTAAGTCTTCCAACTTATTTTCATTCAGTAGACCTAGCAACTTGGAAAATTGATCAGCAGTTAAAGCATTCAAGGAGGTACCAGCAGATTGGTCATTCACATTATTAGCAACAGAGTTATTAGCAGACACATTTGTTTTTGACCACTAAGAACTGTTTTGATTTGATTTATTTCTGTAATTGGAATGATAACCATGAAGTTCAAAACATTTTTCAATCACATGACCAATTTTATTGCAGTGAGTACATTTTAGATTGGGATAAGGTCCTTTGTTAAAACATTTTTTATTGTCACTATATTGTGTTGCTTTTGCAACAAAACCAACATTAGGGACTTTTGAGGATTTATTTGAATCTCTGTGTGATTCTTCTCTAGAGATGATAGAATAAGCAGTTTTAATAGTGGGTAAAGGATCCCTTGTTAATAGGTTTGTCCTAACAGGTTGATAAACATCATCTAATCCCATTAGGAACTGCATAAATTTGATCAGTTGACTGAATTCATTGTATTTAGTAGATGCAGCACAAGTACAGGAAGGTAACTGAACCATGGCAACAAATTGTTTACACATAGTATTGAGTCTATGATAATATTCTGAAACACTAGTTCCATTTTGACTTACAGAATTAATTTTTTGATATAACCCAAACACAACCGACCCATCAACCCTATTATAGGTGTCTTTTAAATCACTCCAAACTTCACTAGCAAGCCTAGAATAAACTTGGCCAACATATAGTTCTTCAGAAACAGAGTTGAGGATCCAAGTTAAAACAACCGAATTGCATCTATCCCATTGACTGGCTAGAACATCATCTTTAGTTGATTTGGTACAAGTACCATCAATAAACCCTAACTTATTCTTAGCCATTAAAGCAAGTTTCATAGCATTCGACCAAACCACATAGTTTTCAGTTCCTTTTAGTTTGACATTGACAATAGTGAGACTACTAGGATCACTGGCATGCAGATATAACGGATCACTCGCATCCAATTTACTAACTAATGTAACAGAGGGTTCACCTTGGTCATCTTTATCAGTCATTTTAGCAAGTAATCACAACAAAATAGGTAATCACAGTAAAGCAAAGGTATGCACAACACAGAGACAACTAATAGCAACAGAGAAGAGAGTCAAAGATAAACACAACAGTAGTCAAAATATCAAAGAATAACTCAGGCACAGACAGATAACACAAAGGAAAGTAAAAGAGATCAGTTAGGGTAGAACAAAAAACAGCGAAGCCCGAACAGAGGTCCGATCAGAGGTTCGTCGCTCAATGGTGCCTCCGCAGACAATATTCAGGCAGCTTTTAAAACACAAAAAAATAATAATGCAACAGAGTGGACCCTCTCTGTATCCCAAAATCAAACCGATCTCACCTAAATCCGGTATCAAAATGCCTAGACACAACAATAGTGATGCAAGACAGTAAAAAAAAAGGTGAGGAATAGAAGCATCTCATAGTGGGTGCGTGTAATTTCCAGCGAATCAAGGCTTGTAACCTTCACTTAGTGTTACAGGCACTTGATTAGAAGACAGAAAACCAGTTCTGTTGGTTTGCCCTAAAAGGGACCAACGAGAAATTTCTTCAAGAAGATCAGATGAATAACCCTAAGAAATTAGGGTTTCGCACCTCCAACAGCGGCACAGCCACCACAAAGAAGAAGGAGCCAAAAAACCTAAAGTCGGCAGACCTCTGGACCACCACGACTTCAAGGAATAAGAACCACCGTAACAACCCTTCGATCAGCGTCCTTGGACTGATACTCAGAGAAACAAGCAACGGGGAGTGCAGCGGAAGATCACCAGAGCACTGATTTAACCTCGGAGCTCTGATACCATGTCAGAACTTCAAGGATTAAACCAAACAAAATGTAAAGTGCAGATTTATTCAAAGACTTCTTTCTCAAATCAGTACAAAGAACATCAGCCAGTCATCACAGATTGAATGGTGAATACAAATGAATCAAAGGATTAACAGTAAACAAACAATTCTCATGAATGAACGTGTGAGAGAAATGAGCAGGAACAAATGTGTTCGAGAAGGAGAAGTGAGAGGCGGTGTGTCACAATCCCAAGGCAGCACCCTTTCTTTTATAACAGACCAACCACGAAACCCTTAGCCTTTTTACTCATCCCACTTAAACATAAGCCTTTAAATGTAGCCCAGCAAGGAGAAACCGAGACCAGCAAGATGAGACCAAACCTCAAAACAAAACACATAAAACATAGGATTAGAACATTTAAACTGAGACAGAATATATATAAGGTATTTTAACAAGTTTAAAAAATATCTCATGAGCTGAGCTCAAGTTTTGGATATAGTGTTAACTAACATGTTTATCAATCCCATGGTCGAATTCCAACATAGAATAAGCAAAGCTCTAACCACTTTAACATAACTCGAACAGTTGACATTACATATCATTATTTCATGTGCAAACACAAGATTTATAATACATACAAATCACATCCATTTTTATTCTGTCGCTTAGATAAACTAAGCCATCATTTATATTGCCATCAACATCAAGGTTTATTCTTTTGAGCATGAGCCATGGAAGGTGAAGGCACGGAAACTTCTACAGCATTATCATCCTCATAAGAACCGCGCTGATAGGGGACGTGGCAACACTCGTGATAGCCAGGGTAGCAACAAAGCTCGTCTGGGTGATCATCATACGGGAACGGTTTTGCTGCCATTGTGGTAGTCCCTACCACAACAAGTATGATCATGCACATCATCATAATCGTTTTCATGATGCCCATTTTTGATGACATTATGGTTATTTATCGTTACTGCTACTGCTAGTGCTACGCTATGGGTGTTCGCTACAGTTATTTATACAAGAAAATGTGTAAGAAAACAGCATCTTTGTTCAAACGGCAAGACAATGTAATGGTTCCGAAATATAGAATAATTTTGGTTTGAGACGGCTACCATCTATGAAGTATCTTTGCCAAAGAAGGCAGCAATTAACAGAGATGCTCTTAGTAAGATATACTTGAAACCAATTCGGTTCCGAATCAGACTCTAGCCGCACAGAACTAAGCTAGCGCGTAAGCCTATATATTCATCTAAACCGCTTATGGTTACCAAACAACTCATGTTTTATACATACTGATACAAATACTCGTATCGGTATGTTTCAGTTCATCAGATTTTGTCCCATGTTTCTACAGACCTAGGTACTAGAAAATATATAAAAAGGGTTTCAAGTACGCCGATTGTTTTTAAACAGCCTCGAGTCCATTACTCCGCGCGGTCTGCACTCTGCAACACAATTGAATCAAATGTTTAAGCATGTAAGAATTAAATCAAAGCAAACTACATTACATACACGAAATCAACAATATTATGGGACACAGACCCTATACATAACTGCATAAGAACTTCCAAGAACGTAAATCATCATCCTAATCTAAGTTTATACTTGTAATACCTTCTTTGATTTAAAGACAGCATTTGCACAGCCATAAATTGCTCTAGCAGTTTCGATGGAACCCCTTTTCTTGCACCCTTCTGCATCAGCAAGCCAAGTTGCCTTACGGCCTTCTTCTTCTTCTTCCACCCCAATCCCAATTGTGTTACTAATGATAGCATTACAAGTCCACACGGAACCAGCCCATTCAGCAGCTTCAGCCTCTTTCATCCAAGCTTCCCGATCAATCTCCACCCCTTCTCTCTGTAAGGCCCCAATACCCCTTTCTATTATCTTCCCAACCATAAATGTGTTTCCAAAAGCTTCTTCCAGTTTGGCTACAGCGATCCAAATTGCTCGTTCTTTAGGGAGCTTCTCTCTTGCCTTATTTAACACCTTCCTAGCCGCATCATACTTTTCCAACCGAGCTAAGGCTAGCCACAACTCCACATGCAACGGGCAACATTCCACCGCTATCTGAAGCAAAAGCTTTGCATCATCCTCATTAGCAGCAAGTTCCACAAGTGCTTTCCATAACCTCACAGAATCTGGTATCTTTTCAAGACCCATTCTCAAAACCCTACTTTTATTCGCAGCGCCATGTTCCAATCTTGCAGCCTGGATCCAAAGTTGTACCGAATCGGGAATCGCCTTAACACCCCTAGCTATAACACCCTTAGCTTCATCCGGATTCACCAAGCGACATGCCTCGATCCACACATCCTCATTCGTTGGACATTCTTCACAACCTTTTCTTATCAACTCTCTTGCTTTCAAAATCTTTCCAGCATCTTCCTCCGATCACGCAGCTGCAATCCAACCCGCTGGATGCTTTGGATTTGTTCGAAACTTCAACAACAAACTAGAGTTCGTTGTATTCAATAAACTTGTAACACTACTCCTCATATTCAATCTCATCCAGCCTCGTTTTACAAAACGATTTCAAATGTGAATCAAGATCGTTTAGACGCGGGGGATACAGGGATTTATTGTTTATATCCTTGCATGCCAAACAAGTCGGTGATGATTTAAAAAGGAAAAGTACGATGAACAAGTAACCAGCTAAGTAACTGATTGATTCATTATATCCCTTTATCTAATTTCTATCCTATAATATCTCAAAATATTGTTTTATAATCATTAAATCTTAAATGTTCACTATTTAAACCTATTCAAAATATTATTTTATAATTTATAATCATTAAATCTTAAATGTTCACTATTTAAACCTCATCAAAATATTATTTTATAATTATAAAATCTTAAATGTTCACTTTTTAATATTTATTTATTCAGTCCGTCCCGAACTTAGTGGCAGATCCAGGATTTTCTTTTCATGATGTTCGGTTTCTATCGCTACATATTAAATTACTAAGAGTAAACTTCCGTTTTGCTCCCTGTGGTTTGGTTATTTTAATGGTTTTGCCCCAATCATTTAAAAATGGACATTTTGCTCTCTAACGTTTCGGTTTTGTCGCCAGTTTGCTCCACGGCCCTAACTCCATCTATATTGTATGATAACTGAAAGGGTATTTAGGTAATTTCAAGTATAAAATAAGGTGCATTTTAGTCTTTTTCCCTCCAACCTTAAAAGATATTTTGTTATTATTATTATTATTATTATTATTACTATTACTATTACTATTACTATTACTATTACTATTACTATTACTATTACTATTATATATATACAACACAAACATACACCCTCTCTTCTGTCTATTTTCTCTCTTTAGTCTCTCTCTCTCTCTCTCTCTCTCTCTCTCTCCATAACCAGATATCACCACCAACAAGCTCACCATCAACAACCTCACCGGCCATCACCTGCCGACAAAAACCACCCACCACCACCATCACGTGTCGACCACCACCAGCGACTCTCTTGCTCACTACCTCTCTCTCACTGTCCCTCTCCCCAAATATTCTCTATGAAAAGGTGAGTCTCTAATCTCAGACCAACGCACTCCCAACCTTTAAACCATAAACCCCAAATAAACTACCTCTTTATCCCCAAACTTTTACACGGGCATATGAGTTCAATTGCAAACACTAACAATCTGTAATCGGAGCCCTAATCTCAGACCATCGCAAACCTAGATGTTGTGGAATGACGACGACCCTAAATCTAATCCCTACACAACCATACGGTGGTTGTCTGAGCTTTAAAATGAAGCCCTAAAAAAATGGAACATCGGAGGCAGTGGGGTTTTGACATCGGAGCAGATTAGTAATGGTGTATGGTGATATCGACGGATTTAGTTTGAGATTCGTTTAAAACCATATGCCGTGACCGGATCGGGTTGAGATGGTTGTGCTTTTGTGAGTGAGAGAGGAGAGAGAGAGTGAGGGAAAGACGACATGCGGTGGCGATGTGTCAGGTGGTGGTAGTTGGGATGAGAGAGAAAAAAAGTCAGAGAGAGGGAGAGTGAGACTGTAAATCGAAGCGATGCTAGGGGGAATGGTGGTTGTGATGTTAGGTGAGGTGGTGAATGGTGGTGGTGATGTCGGGTGGGTGGCGGGTGGTGGGTGGTGGTGTAGAAGAGAGAGAGAGAGAGGAAGATCTTGCAGAGAGAGTAAATAATGTATTTGTTAATTGTGTGGTATATATTAATACTTTACATTTAAATATAAATTACCAAAGTGCCCTTATTTTATACTTGAAATTACCAAAATACCCTTTCAGTTAAGATACAATATGGATGGAGTTAACGTCGTGGAGCAAACTGGCGACAAAACCAAAACATCAGGGAGAAAATGTCCGTTTTAAATGATTTGTGCAAAACCATTAAAATAAACAAACCACAAGGAGCAAATCATAAGTTTACTCAATTACTAATGTAGCACACAGATTCACTCTCGAGTCTTAGTTTCCAAAGAAACTACAATTTGATTTTTTTGTTTTCTTTTTATAGGTTAAATGTTTACGCAGCTAGAACAATTATTTTTATTAGACTTAGTTACGGCTTCAAATCTTGAATTAAATGTTAATGTATGTTTTAAAATGATGAATTATTTAGATTAGATTTATATTTGTACATACGTACATTTCTAGTTTAGTTTTTCTTAGGGTTATGTCTTTATATTTAATTGGATTAACTTCTAGGTTGTACTTAAAATGATTTTGCAGGGTGTGGGCGACCCCGGACACCCTCTAATAAGTCTGTCGGCGTGTGCTCCATGGTGGGAGCAGACCATCTGAAAAAGGATTTTTTATATAAAGAAATGTCCATAAAAATAAAAAAAGGAAAAAAATTTAAATTCATGGTATAAAAAAAAGAATTAAAATAAATCAAAATATAAGCCTAATAGTCATCGGTTTCGAGTCCTCCGCGGCTTAACCGTCGTCGATTTCGATTGAATGGTTAGAGTAGCGGTGAGTGGTTTAAAAACCATCAATTTGAGGGGGGTTAGAGACCAAAGAAAAGAGGATTGGGTTAGGGGTTTAAAACAACGCACGAGGTTAATTTTCTTGAAATTCAGGAGACGAAATCAGGGGGTGTGGGTATTCAGACAGACTGTTAGACGCTTTTGGGCGAGATTTTCACTGGATTTTGAGGTTGTGGATGCCGATGGTCTCTCGGGTGGTTTGGTTTCGGCTTGGAACGCTTTGGTTTTTCAAAAAGAAAGTGTGTACAGACATCAAAGGTTTCTAGTTGTGATGGGTCAATTAAGGGCTACCGGGTAGGGCCTTAATAATATGAACATCTACGCTCAAAATATTCCTGTAGAACAGAGAGGTTTGTGGGGTGATACAACTAAGAGTAAATTTCCAAAACCGTCCCTGAGGTTTGGGCATGTTTGCCATTTTCATCCAAAACAACTTTTTTGTACAATATAGTCCTTCACTTTTGTGATTTTTTGCCATTTTCATCCAAACATCTAATTTGCTTTATTTTTCTATCAAACATTTGGATAAAAATGGCAAAAAATCCCAAATCTCAAGGACGATTTTGGCGAAAAAGTCAGACGTTTGGATGAAAATGACAAAAAATCCCAAAAGTTGAAGGACTGTATGGTACAAAAAAGTTGTTTTGGATGAAAATGGCAAACATACCCAAACCTGAGGGATCTTTTTGGCAATTTACTCTATAATTAATATAAAACAATAGTTTATTGGGATGTGGGTATTACTTGGAGATTTTAATGATGTTAGAAGTCCGAAGGAGAGACTAAACTCGGAGTTCGTCGCTTTGAACGCTCGTTACTTTAACTACTTCATCGAAGCGGCAGACCTAGTGGAGTTTCAAATGGGGGACAGGAAATATACATATCAATCTACCGATAGGATTAAAATGAGCAAACTTGACATATACCATGTTGACAGAGATTTTATGAACACATGGCCGTCGACCTCGGTGGTTGCATTGTCGAACTATATTTCGGACCATTGTTCGGTACTCTTAAATATGGTTCCGGTTGATTTTGGCCCAATTCCTATGAGGATATTTAACTCATGGCTTGAGCTTCCGGGCCTCTTTGATTTTGTGAAACTATCCGGGGCTCTGTTTCGGTTTAATGGTCCTGCAAGGTTGAAACTAGCCACTAAGTTAAAATGGATAAAGTTTCGTATGAAGAACTGGGTGAAGGAATATAAGGAGGCGAAGGAAGAGGTACTTTTGGTTAAAGTGGAGCAGCTTGAGGCGTTAGAGTTGTTGGCCGAATCCCATGATTTATCGGATAATGTGCTTGAACTTTGGGCGGATTGTAAAGACTATATTCTAGAAGAAAATAAACTTCGAAGTATGGATCTACAACAAAAGGCGAGGGTTAGATGGGCGACGGATGGGGATGAAAATACTAAGTATTTTCATGAGGTGGTAAATGCAAATATTAGCAATAACCAAATCAATGGGATGAAAATTGATTGTGAATGGGTGACTAATCCATCTATGATTAAAGACCATGTAGCCTTGATTTTTTGCTTCCAGATTTGATGAGTCCATGCACGATATACCAACTTTGGTTTGTCCGAACTTGAGCAACTTGTCGAATTCGGAAGCCGAATCCTTGGTCTTGCCTTTCTCAATGGAGGAAATTAGAGTCGCGGTGTGGGATTGTGCCAGTGATCGCGCACCGGGTCCGGATGGCGTGAACTTTCGGCTTCCTAAAGAATGTTGGGATTTGTTTATGGAGGACTTCTTGAAAATTTTTGAGGAATTCTATGCCACAGAGGCACTCAACCAAGGGTGCTCGTTATCATTCTTGGCTTTGATTCCTAAGTGTAGTGACTCGGGTGGTTTGGAAGATTATAGGCCGATAAGTCTAATTAGGTGCATCAATAAGGTTATTTCCAAGGTTTTGGTTTCTCGCTTGAAGTCGGTTATCACTAAACTCGTATCGGGAGAACAAACGGCTTTCTTGTCTAATAGGAGTATCTTGGATGGCCCACTTATCCTACATGAGGTTTCGGCATGGATGAAGAGGAACAAGAATGTGTGCTTGATTTTTAAAGTGGATATCGAGAAGGCTTATAACTCCCTAAATTGGGACTTTCTCGACTCCATCTTGGGTGAAATGATTTTTTCACCCAAATGGAGAAGATGGGTTATGGCGATTGTCTTATCCGCTCGGTCCTCGGTCCTTGTAAACGGGTCTCCTACCCATGAATTCCCGTGTCATAGGGGTTTGAGGCAAGGGGATCCGTTATCTCCGCTCTTGTTTGTTTTGGCGATAGAGGCTCTAACGGGGGTTATGAAGGAAGCATGCTCGGTTGGATTATTCAAAGGGATTCGTTGTAATCATAGGGGTCCACTACTTTCCCACTTTCTTTACGCTGATGATGTGGTTTTCATGGGGGAGTGGTCTTTGAACAATGCCCTTTGCCTCCAAAGGATCTTGAGATGCTTCTTCCTAGCTTCGGGTCTTCGGGTGAACACTTTGAAGAGTAGCTTGTATGGTATTAGGGTAAATACAAACCGGGTTCAAGAGATAGCAGACTTACTTAGATGCAAAGTGGGTGGTCTTCCTTTTAAGTACTTAGGTTTGTTTGTGGGCGCAAATATGAACGTCGAAAAAATTGGGACCCGGTCGTAGAGACGTTTAGGAAAAGGTTGTCCATTTGGAAAACGAGTATCATCTCTTTTGGTGGAAAGATCAAGCTCACCAAGTCAGTACTTAACTCTTTGCCTACCTACTTCTTCTCACTTTACAATGCACCGGTTCAAGTCATAAAACGATTAGAAGCCATTTGTAGAGATTTCTTATGGGGCATAACACCGGAGCAAGGTAAAATTAATTGGGTAAAATGGAGAAATGTCATGACACCCAAAGATTTGGGAGGGTTGGGTCCTACATCGTTGCCTCATGTTAAGGTCCTTTTGGTTAAAGATGTGTTGTAGACTCTTGTGGTCAGTGTAAACTACACACTTAGTGTCGTAGAGGCAGTGTCTCCAGATTTTTAGAGCAAAGATAACTGCACCCAACTCAAGGTCGTGAGTGGTGTAGTTTTTCTCATGAATCTTAAGTTGTTGAGATGCGTAGGCTATAACCTTGCCTCGTTGCATGAGAACACAACCAAGACCAAAGTTAGAACCGTCATAGTAGACCACAAAATCGTCATTGCCATCCAGAAGATTTATGACAAGAGCATTACAAAGTTTTTGTTTAAGGGTTTGGAAGGTTTCTTTTTGTTTAGGTCCCCACTCATAAGGTTTACCTTTTTGGGTCAAGGCAGTGAGGGGTACCACAATCTTAAAGAAGTCCGTAATGAAGCGACGGTAATAGTCTGCTAAACCAAGGAAAGAGCGGACTTCAGTAGAGGTTTTAGGTGTACTCTAGTTCTTCACAGCTACAATTTTGGCAGGGTCAACATGAATTCCATTTTCATTGATTACGTGTCCTAAAAATTGAACTTCCTTAAGCCAAAATTCACATTTAGAGAATTTGGCATACAGTTGCTCTTTCTTTAGGAGTTCCAAAATCAAATGAAGATGTTGTTCATGTTCTGTTTTAGATTTGGAATTGATAAGGATATCATCAATAAAAACAATAACGAATTTGTCAAGGTAGGGTTTGCAGAGACAGTTCATTAGATCCATGAATACTGTAGGGGCATTGGTCAAACCAAAAGGCATGACCATGAATTCATAGTGACCGTATCTAGTGCAAAAAGTCGTTTTTGGAATGTCTTCCTCAATGACGCGAAGTTGGTGATAACCCGAATGAAGGTTGATTTTTGAGAAATGGTTGGCTCCTTGAAGTTGGTCAAAAAGGTCGTCAATACGAGGCAAAGGGTATCGGTTTTTGATAATAAGCTTGTTAAGTTCGCGATAGTCGATGCACATACGAAATGATCCGTCTTTCTTTTTCATGAAAAGAACGGGGGCTCCCCAAGGAGAGGAACTTGGACGAATGAACCCCTTATCTGAGAGTTCTTAAAGTTGGCTTGCAAGTTCTTTCATTTCGGAGGGTGCAAGACAATAAGGAGATTTGGCAACAGGAGTGGCTCCTGGTATAAGGTCGATACAAAATTCAACTTGTCGAGGAGGAGGTAAGCCGGGTAAGTCTTTAGGAAAAACTTCTGGAAAGTCTCGTATAATAGGTCTATCTTGAAGGTTCTTTCCCTTATCCTTCTTTTCCATAACATGGGCTAAGAAGGCCACGTACTTCTTGTGTATTGAACTATACTTTTAAACATGTTGCAGGTTGATGGTGTTGATCTTGATGAAATCTAGTAGGGACGACTTTAGAAACACATATCGAAATACTAGATTTTGTTATCATATAATTGTTGAACTTTGTCGTAATTTGAATTTTCAAATGTTGTACATTGATTTCTTTCGATGTATTTGACAATTATTGTAACACCCCGACCGCTAATAAAAAACACGCGGCGGAATCGTCGAGGAGTCACGTTACAAATTGTTCACAACACATGGTACTAAAGTTTCATTGTTTTAATAACATCGTTTTACAACACAAAGAATACAAGTAAATGTTTTTGATTTTAAGAAGTCTAAGGCCCGAATGCGATTCTATGTGTAGCATGCTTGTATGTCAGAACCTGAAACATATGTGAAAATAAAGTCAACAAATAAATGTTGGCGAGTAACATAGGTTTCGTGGTCAAGTTCATGGCTTTGCATTTGTATTGCAATACCTTGTCCGACTACGAGAGTAAATGTATATGATCTTTGGAATCAACTTGTAACAAAAGTGTTTGGTATTGCAACATGTTTTACCAACTACGAAAGTTGGTATGTTCAAAAGAAAAACTTGTAGCCATGAGACCTGACAAAATGTTTCTTTGTGAAATCGGATATGTAATCAAAATTTTTTCTTGTAAAATTGTATGGTTTATGTATATATATATATATACTTGAAAATATTAGTATAAAACAATTGTCATGTATAGAAATCAATTGTCTTGTACGAGTAATCAATTGTCATGCATGTGTAAACCAATCATCATGTATAGTGAACCAATTGTCATGTATGGTAAACCAATTGTCATGTAAGTGTAAACCAATTGTCATGTAAGTGTAAACCAATTGTCATGTATGGTAAACCAATTGTCGTGTATAGTAAACCAATTGTCATGTATGGTAAACCAATTGTCATGTATAGTAAACCAATTGTCAGGTATGGTAAACCAATTGTCATGTTTAATCGTTCGGTCAAACCACCAAAGGGTTTGTCCAAAGTTTCACGGGTTCTATCAGTAGGTACTTCCAAATAATGTCGAAAGTGGGAATGGGTTGTTAAACCTATAGCGCTTATCCCCCAGTGGGTTCTTCCTAGAATAGATCAGAAGTGGGATTGGTTGCTACACCTATAGCGCTATAATATACTAACGATCGGCTTGTCAATGTTTAATGTATGTTCTCGTGTCATAGATAATGCATCGACAAGTATTGCATAATATAAGCAAGCATGTAGTCATGTATATTGTTATATATAAAAACCATATTGTATTAGTGTTTTGTAAACTTGGAAAAGTGATAGTAGGCACATATGAATTGCCCCAAAACATTTATAAAATGTAAAAGAGGGGACTATGTACTCACTTGGGATTGCGTATGTGTCTTGTGTAAACGAAGCTCAAGTGTTCAAGTGGTTCCTAATGTGTCGGATAACTATGTGTTAGTGTATCGGGATTTTAAACGGGAGATCGGATAGAATGAGGTTTATAAAACAAACGAGTGAAGGACCTCATATAATATGGTTCATAATACCTTACATTCTGATTTGGTAGAGTTTCTAAGTGCTTTGACCTGTTATGACTTGTTAAAGTGGTTTACGCCACTTTAACGAGTCGTAAGTGTAACTACGGGTTCAGATGGTTAAAAAAAAAATCCTATGACGAGTCTAATATGTCAAAAAAAGTTTAATTATGTTGCAACATCAGTTTAGATGTCAAAACATTGGCCTTATATGCTTAAAACCATTTTATGTGCCAAAAGGGCATTTTCGGAAAAATAAAATATATAAAATCGACTCATCATATAACTAACCAAACTATATGACCATAAGCTATAATCTTAGAGGGTTATTCCCTATATTACTATGGTCATAAAAATGCGCTTGGTCGAATCCTAAGATTGACCAAACAGGTCAGATTCGAAAGTCAAAGCGGTAGTCAAACCGCTCGACTTACGACTAAATAAAAAGCATTAAACTAGAAATGACGAGTTAGACATGTTTGAACATGTCTAAGAATGTTATAAAATTGATTTGGTGTTAAAACTTTAAGTTTTAATACCCAAAAACGTTTTCGTTGTAAAGTGCACTTTTATGCATTTTTTTATTTTTAATTCGTAAAACTTTGACTCGTCATCTCGCCTACTAAACGTGGTAATCAGAAGGTGCAATCGCAAGGGATTATTACCTTCGTGATAACGATCACGTTGCAAAGTTCAATTTGAACTTTGACTTGACCAAAATGGTCAGAACCGAAAGTTAAACAGAAAGTCAAACTGTTTGACTTTTGGCTCAAAATAGCCAAAATAATGAAAAGAGACTAAGGAAGAACACTTACTTGTGTTCTATGGAAGCTTAGAACTTAGTAGGAGGCCTCTAAAGAGAAGCAAAGCTCCAGATATGAGTGTATAGAGAGAAAGGAAGGAAATGAGCAAGTTGCAATAATGAACAAATGAGACTATTTATACTTGAAGCATGATCACAAGATCATGCCAAGTGTTATGGGACTTCTCCAGATGTTTGCAAGTGTCCCATGAGGTGTTTGAAATAGAAGGAGGGTGGCAAGTTCGTGCTAGGTGTCAAGAGGTGGCATAGTTTGCAAGAACTTGGAGACCAAGCAAAAATCTGCTACTGGGCACACCTTACAGACCGTATGGCTTTAGGTCTTACGGTCCATAAGGCCTTCTAATAAATAAAATTTCCATTTTTGGCAGATTTGGCCCCTGGACTTGTATTATCACATTTTTGCCATTTTTAACCCTTCTAACTTGTAATTTAAGCTGTATGAAGGGTATAAAAGCATATGAAACTTCGATTTCGTTCCAAATATGTCGTGAATACCGTTTTTCTTGATCGTACGATTACGTATTTCGTAATAAAATATAAAATTTTATAAATTACGAAAACGATCGAAAGTGTGCAACAGTTGAATTCCTGTACATGTTACAATTATTATCTATGAATGAAATCGGTTTTGAATTAAATATTGTCACAATAGTGTTATGAAGTCTTGAGCAATCTTGTTCGTCTCACTCTGATGTTTCCGCCATCGGTTGGGGTGTGACAGGGGCCGACATGCACATTCCGTTTTTCCAGATTATCCATGGTGGGCAGGCGGTTTAGAGCCAAATGCCATGCTAGAAAGTTAACCTTTAATGGCACCCAGTTGTTCCAAATGAAAGCCGTCCCTAGATCCAAGAACGACACCTCCTGCAGTTGATTTTTTAAGCATTTAACCAAGAATAATCCGGGCGAACCTTTGTTCCACACCCAACCATCCCCGCCCAACGAACTGGGCGTACCCGCAACCATTTCGGCTAACTGGGCCAATTCTTCCAGTTCAGCTGACGTCTCTGGTTGGCAAACCTAAACAAAATTTGTCCACATCAATCCATCCAAGAATCCGCAACAATCAGCCAAGGCAACCTATTTGTTTCTCTCTAGTGTAAATAGGTTCGGAAGTTTTTAACATAACGGCTCATCCGAGACCCACTAATCAATCCAAAAACAGATCTGATTACCCGCACCCGTCTTGGCTTTGATTAATTTTTTGAAGGTCAATGCCCAATTTTTTTAATTTCTGCCCGACCTTTACCACTTGCTTCCACGACCCTACAATGGATACTTTGACGGGGATGTAATTCCAAGATCTCGTATGAGCATGAATACCCCATATAACTTTCCTCCACAGGCTATTTTGGTCCACCTTAAACCTCCACCACCACATTGACAACAAGGATCGAACTTCTTAACGACTACGACTGCGAGATTCGCTACCACCCTTGCAAGGCGAATGTTGTAGCCGACACACTCAGTCAAAAAGAGCAAATCAAGCTTCATAATATAAAAGTCCAAACCAAAATCCAACCTCGCGTCCTTCAAGCCCAGCAAACATTTATCACTCAAGGAAACATGCAACGTGAAATGTCATGTGGTCTTGTCACACCCCGATATTTCCACATATGACCGGTGGGCCCGGCGGGGAGTATCGTGACGTAGTTGATATCATCATAGTCAATATACACAATATAATAGCACAGCGGAAGGCTTGGTGAAATAACTATTAGAAACCATAATGTCTGAGTGTTCGAAGAAAGAATATACAGACTGGATTGTAATAAGATCCACAGGCGGATCATAAATAAAATACAAGAAACGGAAAACAACAGACTCCAGGTATCTAGGGATTTGCAAGATCCTCTTATATGACACCTAGTAGCTCCAGCCTATTTACGAGAAGTACCGGTCAATCAATCTTTAGAAAATATGTCAGTTTACACTGGTAAATACAATTAACTGACTCTTTTGAAAATATTTATGAAAATTGATTTAAGTACACATGGCACAAATCATTTATAACTTGGGACAATTATTTAAAGATAATCTTGTATATAGATTTACATGTTTGTCATACAATTGGGGCCGGTTGGAAGCCGGTCATGATTAACCGACTCACCACTTATAAACCCACAAAGGAGTTATCCCCAACATGTGGGTTTATATTTTAGCATTTGCATCTGTCAGGTGTGTGCCTACACCCCGTGCATAGGTCGTGGCCATTTTCAAATGAAATGAGCCGAGGATATCCAGGACACGGTCGAATTAACCCCCAAATGCTTATGTTATCAAACAAGACAGATTAAAACGGGTTATGTAAATTTATTAATCATAATCCGATTAAATGATTTCATACTCGACCAAGTGGTATTATTATAATACCATATCCCAAGCCCGTATAAGGGAAAATAAGTTAAAAGTATTTACCTGAGTTTAAAAGTGAAAGTAACTCAGCCGTAAATCCTAAAGCTTTATGATGATACCTTCTACTGGATGCTACTTAATCTGTATAGAAGGTTTAATAACCTATTAGGATGCTAACGGGTCTTTAGTTAAGTCAAAGACTTAAACCGGCTAGCTAGAAGGAAACTTTACGGTTCGTAAAGCTAGACTAAGCGGAGACCGGAATAGAATGTGGTTTAGACCTGACAAGCTTGGATACTTGTATAATATGGGTAGACTAAACACATTCTGGAATTTAAGGGTTTAATGATAAGGCTAAACCCGTTACGGCTATTTTACGTAAACTAGTCACATAAACCGATCTGAACGCATAAATGCGTAACGGGTAACCAAATGAATTACATATAGATCTTATTTTTTATTATGCTTAAAATATGTTAATACAGCAGTAGGATGTTAACATATATGCCTAAAAAGTAATTTAAACCAATTTAAGTCCCGTAAGGGCATTTTGGTCATTTTAATAATTATAAAAGAGATTTTATAACAAACTGAAGTTCTGGTCTTTTGTAATCAGTAAAAGTATTTAATTTATCTCATTACATCAGTAAGATATTATATATATGTGAGGTTTACCATTTAAGGCCAAACTATGCCCCGAAAGGGCATTTTGGTCATTTCACATAGTCTTTTAAGGACATTTTTGGTCATCTGAGTTCATAACTTATACCTACTGTAATAATATTTAAATTTGTTTAAAATTCAGTAGGTAACAAGTCTTAGGTGTGAAATATGGTTTTAAACCATACTATGCACCTAATTAGTGTAAAACTCGCTAATTGATGATAATCAAGATGTTTATGTAAATCTGAGATTTTGATCAGTTTTAAATGCTCAAAATAATTTATTTAATGTATGAAATCAGTAGGAAAAGGTTTGGCATTCAAATCATTTGTTAATCTGATTTTATGCCTAAAAAGGGTATTATCGTCATCAACCGAATTACACAAGAACTCTATGATTTATACAGATTATAATCTGACCAAAAATCTTAAAATTCCTTAAAAATAACATCTTAACAGTAGGTAATGAGTTTTGGTTCAAAATCCAAGTTTAAACATGTCTTATACAAGATATCGCAATTTAATTAACAAAAAGCTTCTAATTACGATATCGAGCATAACTCCTATTTGAGACCAAGAACTGATGTCAAATTTTTGGGACAAGCTTATATATCAGTAACAAAGGTTTTTGTCCTCTCACATTCCTAAAAATCTCATTTTTATGTCAAAAGGGCATTTACGGCATTTATAAGCATATTAACAAATACGAGCATATAATTCAAACCAATAAGGACCAAGCAATATAACTCCAGGAGGTTACACTACTATATAATATGGTCCTAATGGAAGCTTAAAACATGGGAGAATTAAGCTTAGACGGGTCAGAACTGAAAGTCAAAGCAAAAGTCAAGCTTTTGCGACTTTCGGTTATAAACTGACCTTAGACTAATAATTGTCGGATTAGGCCAGGTCAAACATGTTCTAATACTAATTACCAAGTCATTAGAATGTTAAAATATAATTTAGAACCTCTGTTTTATTAATTTAAATCATTTTTAAACTTTCTGTCCAGTTTGACTTTTTGTCAAACTAGTTTGACCCGACAATTAACTAGTCAAACGAAATAATTAGGAGGTGCCCTTTAAGGGTTAATTACCTACCTTAATATGGTTCCATAACCACTTTTGTTTCGATTAGTGGCTGGACTAATTATGATTAAACCAAAAGTCAAAGCTTAATTACGATATGTTTGACTTTTCGGTTTTTAAGCTAATTAAATAGACTAAGCAGGGATTAAAACTCTTACTTAGGGTCCTTGCTATCTTTTCTACACTTGGAATTCTTCTCCTACTGCTTGCAAGCTCCAGAAGTGAGTTATTTGAAAGTTGTTGCAAATGTGAGCACATGAACTATGAACTAGAGCTCCTTATATACTAAGTTGCAAGCATTTGGATCATCTACAGCTGTTAAGGAGGCTCCTAGGATCACCCCAGGTGTCCTAGTGGTATCCTAAAACCAACAACAAGCTCCTTGTTTCAATTTGGAAGGATTTAAGGCGGTTAGCGAAGAAACCTCCAGCTGTCCAAAACTTCTACCCAGATACAGGCTTTACGGACTGTAAGCCTGACCCTTTACGGTCCGTAACCGATATTGAATTGTATCGCCTAGGTACCCTCCTTACGGACCGTAAGCCTTGGCCCTTGCGGTCCGTAAGAGGTTGATCAGAAAAAATAATTTCTTTTGATCTTGATACCTTTGGTCCTTTAACTTTCATAATCATCCTCAATTACTTCCGAGAGCATGTTTCAACACTATAAAGTCTCGGATTTAGAAAAAGGTCACTCAGAGGCATAAATTAGCATGTTGACACTTTTAGTCCCTTCGCATACATATTTTCATCATTTAGCAACTTTAGTCCTTCAACTCAATCTTTTACATATATAGAGTTTAGGACACGTGTCTTCATACTATTGGACACATTTTTACGTGGTGTTACAATCTTTAACTTCAACTTGAAACCAAACCCAATAGTCTGCTTTACTATTTGAACCATCTCTGGTTTCCTGATCAAGATGATCTTCATACTACCATTATGAACAAAGCTCATAAATCCCGATATTCTATCCATCCTGGTGTAGATAAAATATACAAGGATCTTCGTTATCAGTCCTGGTGGCCCGGCATGGAAATGCACATTGCCAACTACGTGGCCAAATGTATTAATTGTTTAAAAGTCAAAGCCGAACACCAACGTCCTTCTAGCCTGCTTGAACAACCAGAAATTCCTATGTGGAAGTGGGAAAACATAGCTATGTATCTTATTACCAAGTTCCCACACACATTTCGAGATCACGATAGCATTTGGGTGATCGTTGACCGCTTAACTAAATTAGCTCATTTACTACCAATTCGTGAAGCCTTTACAGCTAAGCAGTTAGCCAAGATCTATCTCGATGAAAATGTAAGTCGTCATGGTGTTCCTTTAAACATTATATCCGATCGTGACGGTCCTTTCACCTCTCATTTTTTGGAATCACTGCAATCTGCATTGGGTACTCAACTAAATCTTAGCACTGCCTATCATCCTTAAACCGACAGTCAAACTGAAAGAACTATCCAACCCGTTAAAGACATGTTAAGAGCTTGTGTCATCGACTTTGGTGGAAATTGGGATTCACATCTTCCACTTATTGAATTCTCCTACAACACTAGCTACCATGCAAGTATTGACATGGCTCCATTCCAAGCTGCCTATGGTCGCAAATGTCATTCTCCTATTTATTGGAATGAGATTGGTGAAGCTCAAAACACTGGTCCCGAACTGATCCAAAAAACCACTGACAAAATCTTTCAAATCCGTGATAACCTTCGAGTCGCTAGGAGTCCTCAAAAGAGCTATGCTGATAAACGACGTAAACCCTTGGAATTTCAAGTCGGTGATCTCGTACTTCTTAAGGTATCTCCTTGGATAGGGATTATTAGATTTGGGAAGAAAGGTAAACTTGCACCACGCAATATGGGTCCTTTTAAAATCATCAAAAAAATTGGAAAGCTTACCTACAAACGTGATCTACCTCCTGAACTTAACAACATTCATCCTACCTTTCATGTACCCAACTTGAGAAAATGCCTAGCAGATGAAAGTCTCCATATACCTCTTGATGATATCCGTGTTGATGAAACTATGCACTTCATTGAAAAACATGTTGAAACCATGGACCGTGATGTGAAGAAACTTAGGCGGAGCCGTTTACCAATAGTGAAAGTTCGTTGGGAATCTACACGTGGTCCATATTTCACTTGGGAACGTGAAGACCAAATGAAAGCCAAATACCCACATCTCTTTTCTGAAGCCTCTTAGACGACAATTCCGGGGCAAAATTACTTAAAGTAAGGGAGACTGTAACAACGCTAAAATTTTCAGTACTTTCCTTTGTACTTGTAGTTATCGAATTATCAATAAACGACTCAATTTTTGTTTCTTTTTTATCACTTACCAAATGTAAGTATTATATAAATAATTAATTTTAGTGGAAATTTATAATTTTAAAGATTATGTAAATAAAAATAAAAGTCTTATAAAAACATATTAGATCACAAAGGGGCTAAAACCACCATTTTTCAAGTAGGGCTGGCAATTGGGTACCTGTTAAGACACGATTAGACCTGTTTGACTGAAAAATACACCCTTTGACTTTTTTAATTTTTAAAATAATTAAAATTACAATGTTAGGATCTATCATTTATTCATCTTTGTACATAAAACATAAAACTGTTTTATAAACATGAGGTAGAAAGTAGTTAAACGAGTCGTAATCATGTTTGAAACTTATGTTGTGCGCGCTGTCAGAAACCTGTTAAGACACGATTTGCCAGCCTTATTTTCAAAGTATAAACTAAGAATTTAGAAGTTAAATCAATTTTAAAAAAAATAACTTAAAACCACAGGGACTAAACCTACCGAAATGCTCAAACATTCAAAATCACATATGTGTTATATCTTCTTGTTCGTTCCTCCAGTGGTTTCGCCGGCGACCTTTTCGGCAAACCAAAACCTTATTTTTGACGCGTTATCGTCCCGTTTATTTAGCGATAACACTTATCTCCATCACTATCTCTTTAAACCTGCAAGAATCATCCCTTGTTTAGCGTTATTTTGATTTTTATCTCAAAACCCACTTCAACATTCGAATAATAACACACCTCTACCACTTAAACCGCCCTCCAAATCTCCAATTAGTATAAATAGAGGTCCTTACACATGATTCCAACTCTACACCTCACAATTACACTCTAAATCGTTCCTGTTTTATGAACTCTTACTTGCCGGACTTGTGTTCTCCGATCAACTCTTCGAAACTCATCTTGCCGAGCTCATTCCAGGTAGGCGATATCTCCGTTTTAATGGTTTTGCCCCAATCATTTAAAGATGGACATTTTGCTCTCTAACATTTCGGTTTTGTCGCTAATTTACTCCACGGCCCTAACTCCATCTAAATTGTAAGATAACTGAAAGGGTATTTAGGTAATTTCAAGTGTAAAATAAGGTGCATTTTAGTCTTTTCCCCTCCAATCTAAAAAGATATTATTATTATTATTATTATTATTATTATTATTATTATTATTATTATTATTGTCACGGCCCCAGCCCCAGTTTGACCCGGTCAGGAGCCGCGGGACAGGAACCCGTGGTATCTATGATGCGACAGCGGAAGATTTTACAGGATCTTTTTAAAACTCAAAATGCCCAATTATTTTATTTCATAATGCGGGATAAACCCCGTAAATTATAATAGAGGAATTTCACAAGTAAATTCCCTGATTTATTAAAACATGTTTATTCATTTTAACTGAGCCACCTCTTCAAGCTTTGTTAGTGCTCCGTAGCACGTTTTCCTTGATTTACAGCAGGTCGCCTGAAACATGTTTTAAAAATATTTTATCAGCGGGGAAATGCTGGCGAGTCATTCAAGTATGTAAAACGACACATTAGTTATCAATTACAGCATAAGAGCGATTACAATGGCTTCTATCTTATTTTTATCTGGCGCCGTGTCACCTGGTGACGATGGTCATACCACTATTGGGTCTTTCCCCAAGTAGTGACGTTTATCACTGTTAGGATTTATTAGCCTAACCCGTTAGAAATTAGTAATGTGCACAATACCCCACTAGCCAGTGATTCAAGATAGCCACGACTTACTCCCTGTAATTATAACATTTGAAAATGGAGTATTGTAAAATACTTTTGATAAAAAGAGAATGACTCACATTGAAGATTTATACGGGCAGAGTTTAGCCTACTGTTTAGCCTTGTAACCTAATTTAAATAACATGCACACGAACTAGGTTAGTAACTAATACAGCATTTACGATAACTTACGAGATTAAACCCTCACAACGAATGACAAAGTGCGATGCTTAAACATCCATTGAATTCACGACGAATGACAAAGCATAACCCTAATGTGGACATTGAATCGTAGCAGCGATCGAGTTAATACCCTGTATCGTAGCAGCGCCTCGCTATAATAATTGAAATTTTGACTTTAGAGCAGTGTACTTTCGTTTTTGAAAGTTTTCGTCGACACGGAATGAAAGCCCCTGAGCTAAGCTATTTATAGCTGAAATTGAGGTATGTCGCGGCCCGCGTGAACCCTCAGCCAACCTTTACGCGGCCCGCGTGAAGGTCTAGTTCGTAGATTAGGGCATCTGTGTCATGCGTAGGTGTGCCACGTGGTCGAAAAGTGGATCTGGACGCTTATCCGGTCAAACTTGATGTTGACGCGACCCGCATTAGACTAAGCCAACTCTTACGCGGACCGCCTGAAGACCATATTTCTTGTTTTCTTGATTTTTGATGCACGGTATGGTTTCAGGGGTCCGGGTTTTCACTTGTAGGTTAGTTTTAGGATACTTTTGAGAGTCCTTACATCCTCCCCACCTTATTTAAAATCTCGTCCTCGAGATTTATTATAATTAGTGAGGATACTTTTGTTTCATTTCCGATTCCAGCTCCCAAGTGTATTCGGGTCCTCTCTTTGATTCCCATTTGACTTTAACAAGCACTAGTCGCTTGTGTTTGAGAAACTTAATCTTTTTATCTTCTATCTGAAAAGGTTTCTCAACAAATTTTAACTTTTTATTTACTTCTATATCTTGAAGAGGTACTACCAAAGATTCGTCAGATAGACATTTCTTGAGGTTGGATACATGAAATACATCATGTACTCCAGCTAGTTCTTCTGGTAATTGTAAGCGATAGGCAACTGGTCCTATACGTTGGATTACTGGAAATGCTCCTACGTATCTTGGACTTAGCTTTCCTTTCTTACCCAAACGAACTACTCCTTTCCAAGGAGAAACCTTCAAGAGAACTTTGTCTCCGATTTGAAATTCTAACGGCTTGCGTCGATTATCTGCATAACTCTTCTGGCGATCTCGAGTCGTCTTTAATCTTTCCTTGATTTGAGTGATCTTGTCGGTATTCTCTTGCACAATTTCAGGACCTGACAATTGACTTTCTCCTATTTCTGCCCAACATACTGGAGTTCTACACTTACATCCGTATAGTGCTTCGAACGGGGCAGCTTCAATGCTTAAATGATAACTATTGTTATAGGAGAATTCGATTAATGGTAAATGGTTGTCCCAATTCCCACCAAAATCAATCACACATGCCCTAAGCATGTCTTCCAAAGTTTGGATTGTCCTTTCACTTTGTCCGTCTGTTTGAGGATGATATGCAGTACTTAGATTTAGTCGAGTTCCCATAGCTTCTTGGAAACTTGTCCAGAAATGGGAAGTGAAACGATTATCCCTATCCGATACAATGGAGAGTGGAACTCCATGTAAGGATACTACTTCATCTACATACAACTTAGCTAACCTTTCCATGCTAAAGGTTTCTTTCATCGGTAGAAAATGAGCTGATTTGGTTAATCGATCCACAATTACCCAAATCGCATCATTACCTTTTCTGGTTTTGGGCAACTTAGTAACAAAGTCCATTATTATGAGCTCCTATTTCCATACAGGCATTTCTAATTATTGAAGTAGACCTGAAGGTTTCTGGTGTTCTGCTTTAACTTGTGAACAAGTAAGACACTTAGAAACATAACTAGCTATGTTCTTTTTCATTCCTATCCACCAGAAATTATTTCTTAAATCTTGATACATCTTATTATTACCAGGATGCATGGTATACCTAGATTTATGGGCTTCTTCTAAAATTTTATTTCTTAATTATCCTTGCTTAGGTACCCAAATCCTTTTCTTATGGAATCTCCAAATTCCATCACTTCCTTGCTCTAATTCTTTTATTCGTCCTTTCATTCCTTCAGCAACATCCTGGATTGCTGTTTCCTGAACATCCTTTAATTGTTCCATTAAATCTAACTGTAGATTTAATCTAAGAGCACGAACTCGCTTTTGCTTTTCATGATACTTACGACTTAAGGCATCTGCAACTACGTTTGCTTTTCCTTCGTGATATTGAATATCACAGTCGTAGTCACTTAGGATTTCCATCCATCTCCTTTGCCTCATGTTTAATTATTTTTGCCCAAATATATATCTTAAACTTTTATGATCTGTATAGATAGTAAACTTACTTCCGTACAGATAATGTCTCCAAATCTTAAGGGCAAAAATTATGGCTCCTAATTCTAAATCATGAGTCGTATAGTTTTCTTCATGCTTTTTTAATTGCCTTGATGCATATGCAATTACCTTCTTGCGTTGCATCAGCACACATCCTAATCCTAGCTTTGAAGCATCACAGTATACTTCAAAATCTTCTGTTCCTTCCAGTAAGGCTAGAATTGGAGCATTTGTTAGCTTTTGCTTCAAAATCCTAAAAGCTTCTTCTTGCCGAGGTCCCCATTCAAACTTAACTGATTTACAGGTTAGCTTAGTTAATGGTACAGCTATTTTGGAAAAATCCTTAATAAACCGTCTATAATATCCAGCTAAACCTATAAAACTTCTAATTTCCATAGCTGACTGCGGAACCTTCCAATTGGTGATCGCCTTTATCTTAGCAGGATCTACGTGAATACCTTGGTGATTCACCATGTGTCCTAAAAATTACACTTCTTGTAGCCAAAATTCACACTTCGAGAATTTGGCGTAATGCTTCTCTTTTCTTAACAGAGTTAAGAGTGCATGCAGGTGCTGACAGTGTTCATCCCGACTCATGGAATAAATAAGTATATCGTCGATGAAGACAATTACAAATTTATCCAAGTACGGTTTACAGATTCGATCCATCATGTCCATAAATGCTGCAGGAGCATTTGTTAACCCAAAGGGCATGACTGTAAACTCGTAATGACCATACCTAGTCCTGAAAGCAGTTTTAGGTATGTCTTCTTCCTGTACCTTCAATTGATGATATCCGGAGCGTAAATCTATCTTAGAAAAGTACCTAGCTCCTTGGAGTTGATCAAAAAGATCATCAATCCTAGGTAATGAATATCGATTCTTAATTGTAACTTTATTCAAGTCCCTATAATCGATACACATTCGCATCGAACCGTCTTTCTTCTTTACAAACAACACTGGTGCTCCCCACGGGGATGAACTAGGTTGTATGAATCCTTTGCTTAGTAATTCATCTAATTGCTTTTTCAATTCTAACATTTCGGTGGGTGCTAACCGATAGGGTGCCTTGGCTATCGGTGTAGTTCCAGGAATTAGATGAATTCTAAATTCGACTTCCCTATCAGGTGGTAATCCAGGTAGTTCTTCTGGGAATACCTCTGGATATTCCGATACTACTGGAATTTCCTTAAGTTCCTTACATTTCGTGTTAATGATTACTGAAATCATATACACTACTTCTTGTTTTCTTGAATAACTAGCCAATTTCATTACCGAAATGAACTTTAGTGGCTTACGTGGTTGATCCCCTGTAATCACCACTAACTCTCATGTGGGTGTATGAATTTCTATGGAATTCTTGTCACAAAGAATTCGAGCATGATTGGCTACCAACCAATCCATTCCTAATACAACATCGAATCTGGCTAAATTCATAGGTAACAAGTTTGCCGAAAATTTATGACCTAAAAGTTCTATCTTTTCTTCTCGCACAACCTTATTTATTTTAACAGAATTCCCATCTGCCGTTTCGACTGTAAAAATCTGCCTAAGTTTGGTTAAGGGTAAATTAAGTGTTTGGCAGAACGAAGTATTTATAAAACTTTGGTTTGCACCAGAGTCAAATAATACTTTTCCATAAACGTCGTGAACTAGAAACGTACCAGCTATCACATCAGGAATTAGCTCTGCTTCCTGAGTAGTCAACTGGAAGGCTCTTACGTTCTTCTTGGTAGTCCCTTCTGCAGGTTTGGTTTTGTTATCAGCTGGTTTGACCAATTTTGGGCAGTCTGGCCTAATATGTCCAGCTTCTCCACAGTTGTAACAGACTGTGGTTTTCTTCTTCCTGCAGTCTTCTTCTTGATGCCCCGGGATCTTGCAGAAATTGCAATACCCTTTGCATCTTCCAAAATGCTTCCTTTTACAAGAATTGCAAAATGGAACAGTGGAAGATTGCCCAGTTCTCCTTCCTTTGAAATTACTACGGTTACCCACACGGAATCCCTGGGTAATCTTTTGGGCTACTTCCTTCTTCCGGTTTTCTTCTCTTGTGCGTACCAGTTCGTCAGTCAGAGTGTTAGCTAACTCTACTGCATCATCGATCGTGCGGGGTCTCGTAGCCTTGACAATATTACGGATCTCGCCAATTAATCCCAAAATGTAGCGAGATATAAGTACCGGTTCGGGCGAAGCCAGGGTTGGTACCACTCTAGCATATTCGAAGAATGTCGAAGTATACCCTCAATAATCAACGCCTACCATTTGATGATTTAGGAATTTATTGGTCATTTGCTCCTTTTCGTACTCGGGACAGAATTTTCTTTCTACAAGACTTTTAAATTCTTCCCAATTTATGGCATAGGCCACATTCCTTCCTTTGGCTTGGAGTACCGTATTCCACCATTCTAGCGCCCCTTCTTTAAAAAGATGCGACGCGTACATGACTTTGTCTTCCTCGCCACATTTACTTATCATAATTACTGCCTCGGTTTTCTCTAACCAACATAATGCAGCAGTTGCTCCTTCGTTACCTGCAAACTCAGCCGGTTTACAGGCAAGAAACTCCTTATAAGTGCAACCAGGTGTTGCAGCTTTCATTTTCTTAAGGAGTGGAGCTTGTATCCCCTCATTGTCGTTATTAATATGGTTGCCGCCTCCGTTTACACTATTACTGAAATTATTATCGTTTGTAAGTTTGCTATGAATAATTTGTTGAGGTGCAATTGGATTTCGAGCAGCAGCAAGGATGGCTGGAATTGCATTGGCTATTCCCTGAGCAACGATATTCTCGATATCTTGCCTATTTAGAAATTGATCCTCCTGATGTGGCTCAGATTGATTTACTTCATTAACAGGTTCATTACTAGCATTTTCCATCTGGTAATTAATTTATATAAGTGATTAGCATAAAATACTTTACTAATTAAACATAACAAAACAATCGCACATAATTATATTAACACGTATGACCAAAATTTTCGATTTCTCGACTTCCATTTTTATATATTATATTATGCATCCGTACACACTGTTATCTTACAAAAGTTTTATTTTTAAATTATTTTACAGATTTATACTATTATTATTATTATAATACAAACATAGTTTCACAACCACACTTCCCCTAGTCCGCTAGTCTTTCAGAAATGATGTTCCATTTCATCATATTTCCAGGAGATTTGTTCTCCTATCTCCCGAATCTTATTCCCTGCATCCATTAGTTCTTCACCAAAATGGCGAAGTTCAGCTAAGTTTTCATTACTCATTCGTGGGTTTGGTGTAGGTTCTGGGTCGAACTGAGGGAAAAAGGTATAAGGATTATTTAGAAGGTTTTGGAATTGTCAATCGTTGGTCCACCACTCGTCCATTTCTCCTTGAGGTTGAGTGTGGATTAAAGGTTCTGGGATGGCTGGTTCCAAATTTATTGGAAGTTGGGTTTCAGCAGGATAAGGAAAAATATTTGTATTGATAGGCCTAAGGATATCACAGCTTGCTAGTATGTGATCCAGTTCTTCCTGCAATGGTAATTCCTCGGCTTGCCTAGAACTTTCGCCAATTTCTATTCCTGCGGTTCTAGAACTTTTTCCAATTTCTACTCTTGCTTGCTTAGAATCTTCCTCAATTTCTATTCCTTTTCCTTTATCCATAGGATTTTCTATTTGGGGAATTTTCCTAGTTGCTGGTTTTCTTCTGCGCACACGTCTCCAACCCACAAATCTTCTTCTTTTCTTAGGTTTTGATTTTTCCAGAGGTAGAGCTTGAAATTCCATAGGTTCTTCCACATCGGCCAAGTAACCAGTAAAATTTTTGGAAACTTCCACTTTTACAGGATAGAGATTGAGATTTTCTAGAGCTTCAGATAATTCATTCATGCTGTTTTAGCATTTATGAAGAAACACACAAAAGTTTAGGTTAATATTTTGTAAATTAAATTTTCACAGAATCACAGAATGGAAAGCAGAAAATCTAGTATTAATTAATAAACCATTTTATTGAAACAAAATATTTATTTTTAGTACAACTAATATTATTTTAAAGTTTCTGGGTAACAGATACTATGGGTGCTAATACTGGGTCAGGATGTTGGTAGTTTAAAGGTTAGCATTTACTACTACTGTAGCTAACATATAAAGATTTGCCCATTTTTTATCTAATTTATCTTCCCATGGTGGATTGTTGCCTATTTCCTAGGTCGCTTTTATTATCACCTCTTTGGTTTGTAACTTCCTCATTTTCTCTTGACTTTTTCTAATAATCAAACTTCTTTTATTAGGGGAAAGTGGTTTCTCATACGGTGCCTTTCGAACAAATATTCCCTCCTCAGTGTCTGCTGAGTATCTTGAGGAATTTGATTGGGATGAAGTTCCAATATTTTTCGGTGTACTATCTAATTTAAAATAGATATCCGACATTCTCTGCTTACCCATACTGTAACTAACAAGTAGCCAGTTAATAAAGCACATAATCACAAAACGGTAATCAGGAAAATTAAGTATATTTAAATACTTAATAGGCTTAAATCAGTGGCTCTTTCAGTAGCTCTGATACCACCTTTTCCTGTCACGGCCCCAGCCCCGGTTTGACCGGTCAGGAGCCGCGGGACAGGAACCCGTGGTATCTATGATGCGACAGCGGAAGATTTTACAGGATCTTTTTAAAACTCAAAATGCCCAATTATTTTATTTCATAATGCGGGATAAACCCCGTAAATTACAACAGAGGAATCTCACAAGTAAATTCCCTGATTTATTAAAACATGTTTATTCATTTTAACTGAGCCACCTCTTCAAGCTTTGTTAGTGCTCCGTAGCATGTTTTCCTTGATTTACAGCAGGTCTCCTGAAACATGTTTTAAAAATATTTTATCAGCGGGGAAATGCTGGCGAGTCATTCAAGTATGTAAAACGACACATTAGTTATCAATTACAGCATAAGAGCGATTACAATGGCTTCTATCTTATTTTTATCTGGCACCGTGTCACCTGGTGACGATGGTCATACCACTATTGGGTCTTTCCCGAAGTAGTGACGTTTATCACTGTTAGGATTTATTAGCCTAACCCGTGAGAAATTAGTAATGTGCACAATACCCCACTAGCCAGTGATTCAAGATAACCACGACTTACTCCCTGTAATTATAACATTTGAAAATGGAGTATTGTAAAATACTTTTGATAAAAAGAGAATGACTCACATTGCAGATTTATACGGGCAGAGTTTAGCCTACTGTTTAGCCTTGTAACCTAATTTAAATAACATGCACACGAACTAGGTTAGTAACTAATACAGCATTTACGATAACTCACGAGATTAAACCCAACGAATGACAAAGTGCGATGCTTAAACATCCATCGAATTCACGACGAATGACAAAGCATAACCCTAATGTGGACATTGAATCGTAGCAGCGATCGAGTTAATACCCTGTATCATAGCAGCGCCTCGCTATAATAATTGAAATTTTGACTTTAGAGCAGTGTACTTTCGTTTTTGAAAGTTTTCGTCGACACAGAATGAAAGCCCCTAAGCTAAGCTATTTATAGCTGAAATTGAGGTATCTCGCGGCCCGCGTGAACCCTCAGCCAACCTTTACGCGGCCCGCGTGAAGGTCTAGTTCGTAGATTTGGGCATCCGTGTCATGCGTAGGTGTGCCACGTGGTCGACACGTGGATCTGGACGCTTATCCGGTCAAACTTGATGTTGACGCGGCCCGCGTAAGACAAAGCCAACTCTTACGCAGCCCGCCTGAAGACCATATTTCTTGTTTTCTTGATTTTTGATGCACGGTATGGTTTCAGGGGTCCGGGTTTTCACTTGTGGGTTAGTTTTAGGATACTTTTGAGAGTCCATACAATTATTATTATTATTATTATTATTATTACTACTACTACTAGGTTATAACCCCGTGTATTACACGGGTTAAGTTAATAAAATATCAAATACTTAATAACGAAGATTTAACAATTATAAAACAATATTTTAAGAGACTTTTCTGATATCCGAAGAAAAATTTGTTTTATGTATGATCAAAACTTGCGATGTTTGTCAAGTTTATAAATATGAAAGCATTTGAACCATTGATTAGAAGACAAACTGTATTATCGACTTTCTCACAACGTGAACCCAAGTTTTATTTAAATAACAGTGGTGTTAATTTATTAGTTCTAAAAATGTTGTTGAAATGTTTAGATTAGGCATATAGCAATTAGCCAATTAAATAAACTTATAGCTATAAAATAATATTTAAATTAATTAGATAAGTATAACTTATTTGTAATTATTAAGTTATATAACATTACAATTTATATATATAGACTTGAGTTGCATCTTAAAAGGATGGTTGTTTTTGCATAAATTTATTAGTATGATAAATGTAGTTATTATTCTTCTTGTATTTTAAATATATTAAATAAATAAATTATTTTTTAAGCAAGAAAATGGTTCCCTCAACCCTCGTTATGAAAATCATCGATATTTGTTTTTTGTTTCAATTACTAAGATATAATTTCTAATCTAGTAATCTATATCTATACTATATAATAAAAGAAACCTGATTTGGGACACATGTCATTCAATGAGGGCATCAATAATATATTGATAATTTTAAATTTAAATTAAAAAAATTTAAATACTATATTAGAATTTTATTTTGATTGTAATTCATATTAATATAGCTTCAATATTTGTAGATGTAAATGTCTCGCTAAGTGATATATATCTTAAATAATTCATATTAATATAGCTTTAATACTTGTAGATGTATATCTCGCTAAGTGATAGATAATTTATAATTCATGTAATTGTAGATAAGTAAGATGATTATTAGTTTAGTTATATTAATAAATTCTTGGCAAGATATACATGGAACAAGAATTACTTTTTTTTGTTAGTGGAACATAAACATAACATGTCATTTTTATAAAATAAAATAACTATAACAATATTATATGGAGGCATCTACTATTTAGTTTCCCGTCTTCGTTTTATACTTATCTTATATAAACTAAAATTAAATCTTATCCTACTTTGAATTCGACGTGTAATAAACGAGATTTTTAAATTATAATATTTTATTATTTGGTATATAAAATTATATTTATTCAAACCATGTAATACACATGGTTTTCTTAGGGATATAAAATTTTAACTATTTACTATAAAAATTACATTCATTCAACCCGTGTAAAACACAGAGTTTTAAAAGTTATAACTTTTTTATAATTTGATATATGAAATTCGATTTAGTTAAGTATTCAACCCGTACAATACATGGTTTTTTTTACTACCGTTCAAAAAAACATGGTTTTTTGAAGATATAACTTTTATATTTAGTGTACAAAATTACATTTATATAATCCGTGTAATACATAGGGTTCTTAAAGATATAATGTTTTTATTACTTAACTAGTTTATAGACCCGTGTATTACACGAGTTTTTACAATATAACTGATATAGTTATATAATCTTTAAAAAACTTTATATTACTAACAACCTATGTTAATTAGTAACGAAACTTTATATAAATAAATTTCTATTATAATATAATGGTTCACACAACTAACTTGAATTTGTCACAAAAACTGACCTATCTTAATTAGTAATACTGAAAATACCATAATAATTGTGTATTACAAAGGTTGAATACTGAAAAACATGTAATAAACAAATTTATAAATTATTAATATGAATGAAATTATGTATTACGTTACATATAACAATGTATAAATAATAATAATTTTTTTTATCATTGTGTATCTTTTAAATACTACTTGTATTTAAACTAAATCTCTAAGACCTCAATTCTGTTTACAAAATTCATTATTTAAGTTGTTCTTTTTTTCTTTCTCAGTAAAAAGCCAATTTTATTGGTATGACATAAATTAGATTTGTTATTCTTACTAATAATTGTTATGCGAATTTAATTAATAAATAGTATTTGTAAAGTTATGATATAAGTTAAAGGTTTATATGTGCTTAATAAATCTATTCATTATTAAAGTTTAATTGACTATGTCACACATGTGTATAAAATGAAATTAATAAATTTCTTAGCTCTATTAAATTGAAAACACATCATAAATCAATGTAGCTATAAATTTTAATATTATCTCATCTATAAAACTTCAAAACCTTAAGTTCTCCTTGTCTATCATTTTAAAACCAAGTTCAATAAAATTGTAGTCTTGTTACGAGATGGTCCTCTGGTTAGTTACTCTTTTTTAGCTTTTATTTATATGTTAGAAAACCTCATATATTGATTTTATAGATTATCTCAGATAAGGATAACAATTTTTGTTATTTTTTCATTTGTAATTTAAACTATTTTATTTTAAGAAGTACTAAAATCATAGTTTTAAAAATTATAGATCATTTATGTATATTTTTAATCATAAATTAGAAATAGATATTAATTACTATATATTATTAATGAATTATCATAAATTAGAATCAAATATTAATTATCATATATTATTAATGAATTAAATATGAAAATGCCATGTGGCATTAATTTGAAGAGAAGTTAGAGGAGAAAATGTAATGTGGCATTATAAGTATTCTTTCATTAGTATTAGATATATATAAAATTACTTTTATTCAACACGTGTAATAAATGAGGTTTTAAAGATATATTATTTTATTATTTAGTTTAAAAAATTACATTTCTTTAACCTGTGTAATACACGGGGTTCTAACCTAGTTAATATAAATAAGAAAATTGTTCCCTCCACCCTCGCTATGAAAATGCTCAATATTTGTTTCAAGTATTTAGATATAATTTCTAACTTAGTAATTAATATAAATAAATAATAAGATAATTTATGTAACTTTGTCCGTAATTTCTTAAATGTTTGAAACAAATATTAAATTTAATAATTTAAATTAAATAATAATTATCTACAATTAAGTAAGAGTAGATGATCTAGGATAATAACCTAGTAATTAATATAAATAAATAATAAGATAATTTATGAAACTTTATCCATAATTTTTTAAATGTTTGAAACATATATTAAATTTAATAATTTAAATTAAATAATAATTATCTATAATTAAGTAGTAGTAGATGATCTAGAATAATGACAAGTGTCCTTTTATTGGTTTCTTTATTATATAGTATAGGTTTTTATTATTATTATTATTATTATTATTATTATTATTATTATTATCATCATTATTATTACTATATATAATTATACATATACAACACAAAAATACACCCTTTCTTCTCTCTACTATCTCTCCCTATTCTCTCTCTCTCTCTCTCTCTCTTTCTCCATGACTAGATATCACCACCAACAAGCTCACCATCAACAACCTCACCGGCCACCACCTGCCGACACCAACCACCCACCACCACCATCACATGACGACCACCACCAGCGACTCTCTTGCTCACTACCTCTCTCTCACTGTCCCTATCCCCGAATATTCTCTATGAAAAGGTGAGTCTCTAATCTCAGACCAACGCCCACCCAACCTTCAAACCATAACCCCCAAACAAACAACCTATTTATCCCCAAATTATTACACACGCATATGAGTTCAATTGAAAACACTGACAATCGCTGATCGGAGCCCTAATCTCAGACCATCGCAAACCTAGATGTTGTGGAACGACGATGACCCTAAATCTAAGCCCTACATAACCAGATGATGGTTTCCTGAGCTTTAAAATGAAGTCCTAAAGAAATGGAACAACGGAGGCAGTGGGGTTTTGACATCGGAGCAGATTAGTAATGATGTATGGTGATATCAACGGATTTGATTTGAGATCCGTCTAAAACCATATGCAGTGACCGGATCGGGTTGAGATGGTTGTGCTCTTGGGAGTGAGAGAGGAGAGAGAGAGGGGGGAAAGACAACATGCGGTGGCGATGTGTCAGATGGTAGTAGTAGTTGGGATGAGAGAGAAAAAAAGTCAGAGAGAGGGAGAGTGAGACTGTAAATCGAAGCAATAGAGGCTAGGGGGAATGGTGGTGGTGATGTTGGGTGAGGTGGTGAATGGTGGTGGTGATGTCGAGTGGTGGCGCCAGGGTGGTGGTGTAGAAGAGAGAGCTGAAGATCTTGCAGAGAGAGTAAATACTGTATTTGTTATTTGTGTGGTATATTTATTAAAATTTTACATTTAAATATAAATTACCAAAGTACCCTTATTTTATACTTGAAATTACCAAAATACCCTTTCAGTTAACATACAATATGGATGGAGTTAACGTCGTGGAGCAAACTTGCGACAAAACCGAAACATTAGGGAGAAAATGTCTGTTTTAAATGATTGGTGCAAAACCATCAAAATGAACAAACCACAGGGAGCAAAACATAAGTTTACTCAATTACTAATGTGGCACACAGATTCACTCTCGAGTCTTAGTTTCCAAAGAAACTACAATTTGATTTTTTGTTTTCTTTTTATAGGTTAAATGTTTACGCAGCTAGAACAATTATTTTTATTAGACTTAGTTAAGGATTCAAATCTTGTATTAAATGTTAATATATGTTTTAAAATGATCAACTATTTATATTAGATTTATATTTGTACATACGTACATTTCTAGTTAGTTTTGAATGCAATTCTTAATCAATCTAGGATACTATCGAGTTTGAACTCGATTATGTTGACACTTGAAAACGTTTACAAACTAGTTAAGATTCATCGATTTCAAACTTGACTATGAGTTAACTAACTAAGGAGATGTGGTCCGAACCACACCCATATCTAACCAACCCTACTCGTATGGTTCGAATATATCCACCATACACCGACTCAATAGGGTACAGTGAGACACGTGGAAAACATGACCAAATAAACACTAGAAGACCGTGGGACGACAATCATCCCATGATTCGACTTTTTAGTAATCAGTTAATCATATATATATATATATATATATATATATATATATATATAGGGAGAAGATCATGCGAGAACCACCTCTTATTGCGAGAACCGCGAGAACCAATGTGAACACAACCAAAAATGCCTAAAAATAGCTAAAAATCACACAAAAATTTTTTTTAATATTTTTTATATAAAAATCGCTACTTTTCGAAGCAAAAAAAAAATAAAAAAGTTTTTTTTTTTTTTTTTTTTAATTTTGGCCACTAAAAGTAGCGATTTGATCATAAAAAATATTAAAAAAAAAATTTTAGATTTTTATTTATTTATTTATTTTTAGATTTTTTTTAGGTTTTTTGGGGGTTTAGTTTTTAGCATTTTAGCTTGGGGGGGGGGGGGTTAGGTTTTTGGGGGGTGGGGGAGGGGGGTTTAGGTTTTTTTTTTTTTGGGGGGGGGGGGGGAGTGGGGGGTTTAGGTTTTTGGGGGGGGGGGGTGGGGGTTAGGTTTTTTTAGCTATTTTAGGTTGTGTTCACATTGGTTCTCGCAATAAGGGTGGTTCTTGCATGATCTCCTCCCTATATATATATATTACCCTGTAAACTTGAAAAATATTATATTTCCCCAGTTCTTGCTTGAAAGACATCACATACATTGTACATTTTGTATCAGAAACTTGTGTTTTAAGTTTAGAACGATATTCTATTAACCGTTTTTGTTTTATCATATGAAATTTAAATACATATCAGCACATGCAAGGTTATGTTTGGTTTGAAAAGTTTCACGTGAGCCAAGCTTGAGTTTTGTCAGAACTTCAAGGATTAAACCAAACAAAATGTAAAGTGCAGATTTATTCAAAGACTTCTTTCTCAAATCAGTACAAAGAACATCAGCCAGTCATCACAGATTAACTGGTGAATACAAACGAATCAAAGGATTAACAGTAAATAAACAATTCTCACGAATGAACGTGTGAGGGAAATAAGCAGGAACAAATGTGTTTGAGAAGGAGAAGTGAGAGGCAGTGTGTCACAATCCCAAGGCATCACCCTTTCTTTTATAATAGACCAACCACGAAACCCTTAGCCTTTTAACTCAGCCCACTTAAACATAAGCCTTTAAACGCAGCCCAGCAAGGAGAAACCGGGACCAGAAAGATGAGACCAAACCTCAAAAATAAAACACATAAAACATAGATTAGAACATTTAAACAGAGACAGAATATATATAGAAGGTATTTTAACACCCACCCCCCCCCCCCCCCCGTTTAAATGTTTAAAAAGGTTTGTGAGACCTAGGTACTTACACATTTCGTCATGATGTCTTGGTAGCAGCCCCTTTGTAAACATGTCTGCAAGCTAGAACTCAGATTTTATACCAGTTGTTTTTATGATACCTGCAGCTATCTTCTCTCGCAGAAAGAATAAATCAACTTCCAAGTGTTTTGTTTTGTCATGAAACACCGGATTTGCAGCTATAGAAATGGCTGCACTATTGTCACATCTCAGGGTCACCGGAAGGTCAACTTTAACTCCCAGTTCCCTTAGATATTTATTAACCACAATATTTCGCAAGAGGCACTGCACATGGATCTATATTCTACTTCAGCAGATGAACGGGAAACCACGCTTTGTTTCTTGCGTTTCCAAGAAAGAAACAGAACCCTGTGACAGACCTTCTGGTGTCGACACACTTAGCCCAATCTGAATCAGCATAGGCGGGCAATTGTAACGAATCAGTTTGTTTAAGCATGATACCACAACCGGGAGCATTTCTTAAATATCCCAACAACCTAAAAGCTATCTGAGAATGTGCTTTGGTTGGTTTATGCATGTATTGAGACAGATAATGAACGGCGTAGGCAATGTCAGGATGAGTGTGAGATAGGTAAATAAGTTTGCCTACGAGTTTTTGATATTCAGTGACACTGACACCTTTTAATTCTTCATTTTTACTCAGTTTTGTTAAAATATAGTTTTGCTCTATGGGACAGTTGACAGGCTTACATCCGCTCATCCCATATTCGTTTAAAAGATCCATACAATATTTTCTTTGAGGGAGACAAATTCCATCATTATTTTTAATGACTTCAATACCAAGAAAATATTTTAGTAAGCCAAGATCTTTGATTTGAAATTCCTTCTTTAATAGGGATTTGACTTCATCAATTTCAATAGGATTATTTCCAGTCAACACAATGTCATCCACATAGACCAATAAAGCAACAAACACAGAGCTATCAAATTTAATAAACATAGAGTGCTCACACTTAGATTGAACAAAACCAATATTAACAAGAACTTGAACAAGTTTTTCATTCCATATACGAGGAGCCTGTTTTAAGCCATACAGGGACCTTTTTAGTTTACAAACTTTGTGTTTATTATCCACATTTAAACCATCAGGAAGATTCATATAAACCTCTTCTTTTAGATTGCCATAAAGAAAAGCATTATTGACGTCAAGTTGATAAATGGGCCAGTCATTTTGCACAGAAAGACTAATGATGCATCTAACTGTGACCATTTTGACAACAGGAGAAAAGGTCTCCTCAAAATCTATGCCCTCAACTTGACTAAATCCTTTGGCAACTAGCCTAGCTTTAAACATATCAATCTCACCACTGGATTTATATTTAACTTTGTAAACCCATTTGCACCCAATAGGTTTCCTCCCAATAGGGAGATCAACGATGTCCCAAGTATCATTACTATATAAGACAGAAAGTTCATCATTCATAGCATCCAACCACCTTTTATCTTTACAGGCTTCTCTATAATTAGAAGGTTCAAGAATTTTATTCAGGTTCACAACAAAACCACATATTATCACTAGACAAATTTGCATAGCTAACAACTTTATCATAGCTGTATCTAGCATTACCAACAATAAAGTCATTAAACCTTTTAGGGGCAGAAACATGTCTAGAGGATTTTCTAAGATTAGGTTGGTTACCCTCGGGAAGGACTGATTCATCATTTGTACCACTAATCTCAACCCTCACAGAGTCACTTTGAGACTTACTATGATGCTGAACATTAGCCATGTCATCTAAAATAAATGATTGCTGAGTATAAGCAACATCAACTGGCTTATTAGAGCTACTGTGTTGATGTGTCTCAGGTACAGAATCAATAGTCTCCTTCTCTTCATCATCGGGATTTATATCACTTGAAAGTTCATAAACATCAAAAAAAGTTTGAATGATTTAAAAGATTTGTTTTGTCCAGATCAGATTCAGAAAACAACTTGGTTTTAAAAGGAAAGACAGTTTCATAAAAACTGACATCTTTTGAGAAGGAGAATGTCCTTTGATCTAAACTCCAAACTTTGTATCCTTTTTTAAAATATGAGTAAAATACATCTTTCAGCTCTTCCCTCAAGTTTATCAGTATTATTTAGAACAGTAAAATAACATAGACATCCAAAAACTTTCAAGTGATCAAGAGAAGGTTTAAAGCCATAAAGCAACTCTAGATTTACGTATTATGAAATATGGTTCTAATGGCTCCGGAATCATAATTTTTTGACTTCGTTTACTATTTTTAAAGTGTCATTTTGTAACAGCAGCTAGAGCTGCATTTTTCTGCTGAAAATATGCGTTTTGTTTTCTGTCATAACTTGAGTTTTGTGTAGAGTTAGATCATGAAACTTGTACTGTAGATGACCACCGATGTATTTGTAATTCTCGCACTAGAATTTCGTTAATCGGACTCTCAATGAATTTTAAACAAATTATTCCGTGGACTGTGGTCAGAAAAAGATAAATCTGAGTTCAGCCCGGAAAATGAATTTTTATAAAATATTGGTAATGAACTGGACCCCGATATTTTTACAAAATAATATTTGGATCGTTTAAGACCTTCTGTAAAAGTTTGGGAATTTTTGGAATAAGTTAACTATTTATTTACAATTTCCGAAAACACCCCGGTTTTGAATATTTATGCTGAAATGACATAAGCTGTAATTTGCGTGTCTAAATGTCGAGTATGCTATCTGTGAATGATCTAACATGATTATGTGTCAATAAAAGTGTTAGGTGCATCATCGTATGTTTGTTTATGAGTGGGGAATGGATGGGAAGTATATATGGGCATAAACAGTTAAAGTAATGCATGCTATGTGATAGATACATGTAGGAACTTTGTGCTCTATTTGAAAATCACTAAATGACTAACTGGTAATCATATTAGGATGTGATTGACCGACCGTGACTGTTAGCTATATTTGAGAATCTAACCGAGCAAACCGAGGTGAGTTCACACTTTCTACAAGGCATGGGATTCCCGGTGGTTTGGGAATGGGTTAAAGAATTTAAAACTAAATCTACATATCCCCTTGGGAAGATATGTACGGCCATCCTCCATAGGTAGGATGCCATTATTAACCCTACGAATTCTCCTGGTGCAGAATACGTACGTTCGTCATCCTGGTGTAGGACAACAACCTTAAAAACTAGCTAGACAAAACTCTATCAATAAGTCCCTCTTCATTATATCGACTTAATCGCCGAGGCCAATGGCGAGCGGGTCATTAGTTAATAGCGCTATTAGGTTTAACAAACCTCACACCGTGCCAGTCGGACGGGCGTGTACTAATGGACTATGGCAGACTATCAGTGATGATAGACGCTGATATAGGACACAACTTATTTGCGTAGTAGTCGATATCATACCGTCTAGTAGTTCACACGGGGAAAGCCCCCACTGATTATGGTTATGGTTTGGGTAATGAAAAAGGAACTGGTTAAACATACTTTCAACTACGGGGTAACCCCCATGGCAATTAAGCCAACGAAAGTCAAACCACGTTTTTCAGAAACAACTTAAAACTAAACAACCAAACGTGAACTCACTCAACTTTGTTGTTGACTTGTTGTTACATGCCTTACAGGTCGCTAAACGTTTGGAGCTTGCACGAGGAAGGAGTCGTTGGGGTGTACGGACTGTTATGTTCCGTGCTTATTATTTAAATCCTTATGAACTTATTAAACTTACGCTTTGAACTTTAACTTATAAACTATGGACTTATGCTTTTGGATTTACTTTTATGCTTCCGCTGTTTAAACTAAACATGGTTAACTAGCTTTGGTCACCAATCATATTGTGGTTGGTCTTATTTACTTAATTACGATGTTCAATATGATTGGTGGCTCGATCCTGGTCACGTCACGCCTCCAAGCGGTGGTACTCCGCATGGCGGATTTTGGGGGTGTGACAGATTGGTGTCAGAGCCATTGGTTATAGTGAACTTGGTTGTAAAAAGGGGAAAAGCTTTTTGATAAAACCAGACTATAACCTGTACAGTGCTCAACGATCCACAACGACGCTTCGCTCCACGTGCAAGACTCGACACCATAAGTGGTATGATTTATGTTATATTGTCGGTTAGATAGTTCTCACTGTGCATTAGATAATGTGATAATTGCTATTTGAACCTTGTGTGCTTACTCTCTACTGTCGTCCCACACTTACGCACTTTTGCGACACTTTTCTCACTTACGTTGCTTCGTTATGAAGATCATGAGCGGACGCGGAGGATGTATCAACCTCACTCAAGCCCAGTTGACGGCTTTGATCAACGAACGAGTCGCTGAGGCACTCGCAGCTAACCCTGCAGGAGGTATAACCCGCCTTACCAACTCACCTTAGGACGTTTAGATCCTACCTTC